>CM042910.1:17538512-19938512 GCA_023653625.1 Triadica sebifera | reverse complement strand
CAGAGAGAAAAGAAGCAAGTAAAGAAACTGCAACACAAAAGAGTCATAAACAAAACAAGCAGAAATTTTTTTATTTGTAGGAAACAAAGTGCCAACCAAATAATGTAGTCAAAATAGCAAAGAACATTTCTTTAGAATTATAAAACAAAATGCACATCTCTGTTAAAATGATTCTGACTTAAAATATAGAATTTATCTAAGCAAACAATTACAACAACAACAAAAAAATTAATGGTCATAAAGCTAAATCTCGAAAGAGAACACGGAAATCCAGCAAAAAAAAATTATCATAGATATAAAATCAACATGATAAAGCTAAATCTCAAAAGAGAACTCACGGATCTATAAATTACTGACAGAAAACGAGGAACAAGCAACAGAAACCCAGATTCAATTTCGATGAATCTAAAAGAGATAGAAGGTGAGAAGCTATTGTGTACGTCAAAAGGATGAAGAGAGAGACCGAGAGAGAGAGAGAGGCGGTTGCTCTGGTAATTCAACAAAACTCTTAAATGAGAAACATATGCATGAGAGGAACTCTTCAACGCTGGCTGCTAATGGAGGAGGAGGAGGAAGGAGGAAGACACGGGCTGCAAATGAAGGAGGAGGAAGGAGGAAGATGCGGGCAGCAAATGAGAAGGAGAAAGAAGGAAGGAAGCAGGACGCGGCTGCTAGCCAGCAGTAGTAGATTTTGGTTTACGGTCATGGATCTCTTATATTTATATTTACTCAAAATTACATAAAAAAAAATATATTTTTTTTAATTAATTTCTCTATTAATTATATTATATATGTTATGCAACATATAGATTAAATACAATTTTAGATTCTATAATCAAATGATAAAAAAAAATTAATTTTATTATTATATATTAAATTTTTAAATTTAAGATTAATAATAAGATTAAATTTATTATAAATTATATTTTGATATTTTATTCTTTTTATTTAGTCTATCTCTAAAACTATTCTATAATACATGAGGAAATCAAACATAAATCAATATTATATAAAAAAACCAGGATATGCAACATATAGCTTTCGAATTGAACCAAAATAAACAAACAAATAAACCCAAAAGATATGCATTTTCATTTCCATTTCCACCATTTCAAACTCATCGAAGCTACCCAAATCATAAGCAAGCTAAAAAATAAAACACACAGCTGAGTTCCCCACTTATCAATACAAACAAAGAGCAGAGCGCGCAAAAAGGAAAAGAAAATTCCCAAAAATCGAATCTATCGAATTATCTGACCCGAAGAAATAGAAAACCAAGATAAAGAGTATAGCATCAGATCGGAGCACAAATATAGGTAAAAAAAAAAAAACAGTCAAATTTAGGGCAGTTTACCTCAAAAGGGGTTTGGGGATTCAAATTGGGGGAATTATCAAGTCTCCCTCGGATTCACTTCCTTCAATCCGTCGGTTATGTGGGGTAGGTGAAGATCGTAAAGCCCTAAAAGAGATCGATTATGAGACGGAGGAAGATAAATGAAGAGGGAGGCTCAGCTATATAGGGCTGCTTCTGCTCGATCGAGAGAGCAGAGGTGAGAAATGCCAAAAATGAAAATTAAGGGCAAATGAGAGAGAGAGGGAGAGGAATCAATAAATAGGAAGCATCCGCGCAGACTGACCAATTGCTGATGTGGCTGACCCCGGTTCGCTTATCTTGTGGGTCCAATTATTCACCTTTTTTATTATTTTGAAATTTTGATGAGTAAATCGGCACCGTTTTATTCCATTAGGAAGTGAGCGGTGAATTTATGTGAACATTCACCGCAAGTTTGTGACAAAATTATATATATATATATATATATATATATATATATATATATATATATATATATATATAATGTGATACAATTAAACTATATAATATAATACAAATTTAAATATATATAGATTGGAAGGTATCAATACGGATTTGATATATCTAATTTATTATATACAATTAGACACATTTAAAAATATATAATTTAATAATTAAAGTATTCAATTATATATTAATATTTATTTATAAGCAATATATTATATTAAATTAATTACATTAATGTATTTAAAAAAGTTAGTAAATTAGTAATATAATTTGTATTAATAATAATCTCATAAATAATTAAATGCTTAAATTTCATTATACTTATGCACATACACATATATTTATATATATGTTATACTATACTAAATTATTAATATATTATAAAAAATAATATATACTTATAAAATTTTAATTATATGTAGGTATATATATGTTTATTTATATTTATAAACATATTAAATAATTAAATGATATGAAATAACATATTTATATTGCACATATAACACAATACATTTATATACAACACATATAAAACATAATATATTTATATACGAGATTACACATATAACATAGTGAATGAGACATTAATGTAGCATTAATTAGAAATAAAAAATATTATTAAAAATAATTTTATATTTATCTCTATTTATAAAAATTTTAATAATTGAATTCTTATAAAAATACTATAATCAATAAAAAAAATTTAATACAAATAAAATTATTAATTTTTTACATTATAAATATTAAAGTATAAATTAAAACTTGTGCAGCCTCTTCATGAATATTTATTATATTGTAAAAGAGTTCATTTAGTTAACAACTTAATTAATTATTTTTTCGAGTATAAAGTACGGATAGTGGGATAGGTTCATATAATTATAAATAAAAGTATCATATTGCGAAACCATGCGGCTCACTAACAAAAAAAAAACAAATATATTTTGATGTCTGAATATATTTTCAGTTAAAAAATTAATCTTTGACTCACTCAATCATTTAATTATTGATTAGATACATCTAATTATTTCAATTATTAAAATTATTGAAATGAATTTTAAATTTAAAATTGTTAATAAAATTTGAAATTAATTAAGTTAATTTAATACTTTAGTCCCAAAAATATAGTCTCACTTTCCTTTTCATATATCCCAAAATATAGCCACACTTATCATTTTCACAATATAAATAATTTTTAAATTGTCTTCTATATCCTTATTTAATTTGCTTATAATAAAAAAAATTATATAATTTTTGACTTTTTCAAATGAAAATTGTTTTAACGCATGCATGCGATATTTAATATTATTGGTATTAGTTTTTGTCATTTGTCAAATTTATTGATGTTAATTTTAATTTTTCAATCTTTCATCTAATTAAAATGAATGGCAGGTTTCTCCATGTTGCTGAAGGAAAAACCTTTGATTTAAAGAACTACTGTTAATGGAAATCACAATGTTGTTACAAAAAATGCAGAACAAGTAAAAGTTAAAAGATTACTAGTGATAAGTTTTTTTTTTGTTTCTAGGATTACAATACAAAACTCATGCTCTCACCAACAACAAAAGTTTTGGAGTGAGAATTATATCTACTTGAAAGCTGAACAATAACACTTCAAATCGCAAGACTGCAATGAAAATAAATTTATTCTCATCAGAAACCAGGTCACAACCAGTGCTTCCTGACAAATTTTTCATTATTATGATAACAAATTGCAAAGTGAGAATGCATTAGCTAGTTAACTTGTCAAAGTAATCTTCTAGCAAAAACCCAAAATGTATTCCATTTCAAATGACAGGATGCTTCCAACCCTATCAGTGGAAACATATTGGAATCTCAAACTTCCAGTCATTTAACAAATATCATACAACATTGTAATGCTATACATGCTTGCATAACATGGAGGACAATGATGTCATAATAGGAATTATGCACAGACATAAATTAATAGATAGCCATTGAGCAAAGACTTAATTGCGTTTATTCATAAAATCAATATCACTCCTCTGCTTCCATCTTCCATGAAGCATGATTTAAAACGGAATTTGTTTTCTGCAAGGATCATCAAGCAACACTTTGACCACTATATTTAAACCAGCTAATGTAGATGACTCTGCCAAACAGAAAATCTGATGGCTGATTATGATTAGTTGCCAAAGCCAAAAACTCTGTAGAAGTACACTTAGATGCAGTGAAAGAGATCATTCAAGGTCTAAGTATAATCAATTTGAAACAGAGAAAGCAAAATAATTCCAGTCGATATGTGCTTTTATATGTCAATTATTGAGAGAAACAAATAATCCAAGAGAATGATACACCGAAAACATAGTGGAAATAATATAATTAAATTACTATACCTATCCTTTCTCCGCAAAACTTGTTTCAGAGAGCCATTCACCAAGTATTCTACTGTTGCCAAGTTATTCACAGGTCTGTCTGTTTCCACGCCATAGAACGCCACGATATTTGGATGGTGAAGTTGACCAAGTATGTGAGCTTCCTTCCAAAAGTCTGCAACCTGCACTTGGATATATGGGAAGATAATCTACATGTGACAACCATGCATTCGAACATCCTATGCCACGTTTATGACTTTCAACAGTAATCAAAAGAGAAAGCAGCATATAGTTAATTATTAACTATGAGCAAGGGAAAACGAAGACGACAAGTCAAAAAGTTTCAACCATGATTACAAAGAAAGAAATTATATAAATTACTTGATTAAATAGAGATTCTTGGTTTAATTTGCAAAAACCAAATCAGATATCTCTCTGTCACCAGCAAACTGAATAAATCATGGAATATTTCTAAATTGTGAACCTGTTGAAAGAAATGAAAATAAAAAGTTATCAGTCGATCCTCTTCCAGTGAGCCTTCAGTGAAGCAAGTTGGTTTTATCTTCTTGATAGCAACATCAGACCCTTTCCATTTTCCATAGTAGACTGTTCCATATGTACCTGAACCTAGTTCTTTTACATACTCCAGGTCTGAATTTTTAATAGTCTGCAGAACAAGGCATAATCACGTTTGGTTTTACAGTTTGATTCAACATCAATATTAAAGGTGTAGTAACATACAGAATTATACATTCTTAAAAAACTACCTGCAATTCTCGAGAAGCTAGATGAGTATAAAATGAGACCAAGTCACTAGAGATTTCGCCAATCACCTTGGAGCATTTAATGCTTTGTTTAGTTTCATCCTGCAACATCAGATTATGTCATTAATGAAAGCTAGAACATATTTTCTTCTTCTTTTGTCTTCAAACATTAACAATAGATTGAATGAGAAAAAGTATCTTTAGCTGATAACTTCTCATTAATGCTTAAACCAGATGGCTGGTCTCGTTGAATCTCTTCTTCTTGCACCTGATCCTTTTGCATGGTAACTGCGTTAAAAACAGAAGAATTGGTGGCAACTGTTTTGTCAACTTTAGAGACAGTGATACGTTCTCCATCCATAAGACCCAAAGGCTCTGTTTCAGGCTTCAGCAGGGAATTAGCAACATCACAACTGGCAAGAAAAGATGGTGCAGGGGGTTCCACTCCTTTCGTTGATAATAATAAGAAGTTATCCATGAGATTCACTAAAGATGCAACTCCACTTTCCAAATAGTCAGTTCCATTCTTGAGTTGGATAAAGAAGCTACAACCTCCTCCAATATCCATGAGCTTGTCATTGTCTTCCACTGCCTGTTCATTACCATCAACCTTCTGCTGCTCAAATGTGAATTGCTCATTATTAATGGATACTGAATGGTAATTCTCACAGACATTTCGATATGGAACTTCATGACTCTTATATCGGGAACCAATCAAGATACCTTGTTGACTCTTCATTGCCTCCACAGCAGCAGCTGCACCTCCACAAGCTAACTGACAGTCTTTGGAATTGGAATTTCCAAATAGTGAAACACCAGAGCTTTTTCTTCCTTCCATCATATTCTCAGTAAGACCTAGCTTCCTTGTGTTTGAGCCATGTAATCTTGTAGGCTGTCCCTGCTTTGAGAATTGAGAATTTGTCTTGAGCCTAGGGTACCATTTTGCTGCAGAAAGCCTTCCATCCAATCTAACAATCGGTTGCTCCCCATCTGAACCTCGTTGCTCCTGTTGTTTCTAATCTGGTATGGATCAACCCTCGGATTTCTAGCATCCAAAACAAACCTATGGCTTCTGATTCCATTTTGATCACCACCCCACACTCTTTCGCCAGCGCTTGGAGATGGCACTGCCAGCCCACTGAATGTTGCAACGACAACACATAACCCAAGGCATAATATTTTCCCTATTCAAATTACAAAGTGCACCATGACCACTGATCCCAATATCCTGCTTTGGGTCATAATCACACATCGGAATCACCTTCGAATTATGCAAATGATTCGAATTCCAAGCACAAATTCCTGTTCCATGACAATTTTGTCAAGATAAACCGTGCTTCCACACATACAAATTTCCATCCCTTGGGTTCAAAGGATGAAAGCGAGAACCCAGATATTGGGCCAAACTGACACGAGTGTCACTTCCCTGTAAATGGGCATTCCCTATTCCAGAACCTCTCATATTCCCCTGATGCAGGTCCTCTTGTGGTTCTGATGCTAAATTACTGAGTGGCTGATCTCCACGTCGCAAATTCTATTCCACTGCCACAATTAACACCCCGTACCCTATGAATACACTCTGATTGTTTGGCCAATAACTGCTGCCTCAAAACCATTTTCCTCGATGAATTATCACCAGACCTGATCCTACCTACATCAACATTCTTAACAGGATTCTTATTCACCTTCTCATCAAAGTCAACTCTACAGAGCTGAGCCCCACTTCTCAAACCATCACTCGCCAGATAATTCCCAAACAAATCACCATTCCCCTTAATAAACCCATTGTCAATGTTATCAGTATTGAAGCTCCCATACTTACCGTCACCACCAACATCATCATTACTGTTAGTACGCACGAAGACCCAAAGCCTAGCCTGCTTACCATACAACTCCAGTTTTTCAAACTCATCAATCATGCACCTAACGTCATCGTCAGAAAAGATCGACACGAAAGGAGCATCAGTGTCGGAGTCAATATCCGGGTTGCGTTCACGAAAGGAGCCGGGCATTAGGGGCCGGTATTTGAGAGAGAAAGAGCCCAATTTGGGGCAAAGATCAAAGATCATAGAACGTAGTTTAGAGAATCCAATGTTCCGGTCGACCGAGACGATACGAGTTTCGCCGCCAATGTTCCTGAGTTTGTTAGACGGTGGCTGGAGACGGAATGCGCCATTGAAACTGCAAACAAGATTGAGCTTTCTTGAAAGGGCAATGGTGGCGTTGGGTTTCAGCCGGAGACGAGAGGCGGGTGGTTCTTTCAT
Organism: Triadica sebifera; assembly: GCA_023653625.1. NCBI lineage: Eukaryota > Viridiplantae > Streptophyta > Magnoliopsida > Malpighiales > Euphorbiaceae > Triadica > Triadica sebifera. The sequence continues at coordinate 19,931,332 of CM042910.1, read as the reverse complement.
CATGGACAGCTTGTGAGAGAGTTTAAACTTTAAAGAGTGAAATGACTGAGTAACGTGGGAATGTAATCAAATCGAGTTGACAATGTACCGAGCAACTTAATTAAAATATTCGACGATTGAACTAAATTTTACCTTTTTAATTTATAGAAAGTCGATTTGACTACTTGATTTTAATTTAATAAAATTCGAATTAATTAAAAATATTAATAAATAATATATTTAACTCACTTGAACTCGTACGTACAAAAATAATTTTTTTTATAGTTTTAAATAATTTCAACAATACTAATAATCAAAGTTGTTGAGTAAAGAACTAACTAGAACTATAACATCAAAAAGAATAAGCAATTTAGATGATTGCATAGATAAAAATTGTACTTTTAGTGAGTAAAACATCAAGAAATAATTCAGATAATTGCATAAATGGAAAAAAATCCAATATCAAGATATTTAAGCTTAAAATTAGAATAAATCTATGAGCCAATATCAATAACACCTAACATACAAAACACCCCATAAGAAGCTAGCTAAATTAAAAAATATATACAAATTTAAAGAAAGGAATAAAAACCAAATATCAAAACACCTTATTGAATAATATTCCAACAAATAAGCTACCAAGGCAAAGAAAGGTCGGCCCTTTTGTTGGATTTTGAATATACATCTTATACATATGACAACGAAAATATAAAATTAAATTAAATCTAAAATTCATGGAGAATATCCTATGTAATTTAAAATTGGATTAAATTATTCAATGGAAGAAGTTGATTATCTTTATTTGTAACTTTTTATCTTCCAAATTGTGAGTTTTTCCTTTTTTGTTGGATTGTAGCAAACCATAACAATCTAAAACTATAATTAACTCTAATAGCATCCACGTGAAAGGAAGAAAAAGAAAACCTCAAAGGAAATGGGGTTACAAAAGTCCAAAGTGCTGGCTATAAAAAATTATCTTATGAGAGAAAAAATGAAGAGAAAAAAATAACTCTTATTTTTCTTAAGATGGCGGTCACGAAATTTATCACATAAAAAAGAGTATTTATACTCTCTCTAATCCCTTTGAGGGTTGGAAAAGGAAAAGTCTTAATGAATATCTTTTCATAAGGTATATGACACAATGTTCACTAAGTCAACAATCCTAATTTAAATGGGATTTAATCTATTTTTATAACTCTTATAAAAAGCTTAATTCTTTTTTTCTCTCACTTGGATCTTATCCAAAATTCATTTTATATTTTTTTTCATTTTCTCTATACGTGTGACCTAATGAGATTTTTAGTTATATTGGCAGTTCAAGTATTGGAAGGAATCATAATCCAATTAGAATTCTACGAGTCAAACATTTTTGACCCATAATGAATTTCTAATCAATTTTTCTTGATTTAGTATATCATAAGCGATATCTAACAATACATTATGACTACCCAATTAATTAGAAAGTCAGTTATTTGACTTTTAACCCTTCCATAGACAATTATCTTACAATTTGTCCATTAACCAAACTATACCTCATTTGGTTTAGAGCATGGACTGTATGTCAACTCCCACTAGACTGACTATGTCACATTTAGTCAAAATGATATTAGTTTTTGTCTATGAAACCCATTACTCTGATCAGATATGTCATTAAAGACCTTCTTCAAGACATGTCTACCTTAGCCAATGATTTCTGAGTAATGATCTCTACAATAGGCCATAGATATATTCTCCTTTTCTATCAAGAGTGGTATCCTCTATTATTTACTCAACTACCTTTGAATACCTCATATTATATCTAATCATCACCCTATGAGCAACCTCTTGAGAGACAACAAAGAATGAAGTCAAAATATAAGATTCAATATCCAAGATAACCTTGAACATCTCAAGTCTAAAGATATTTGCACCATTGCTATGATAAGACTATCACTAATATTGAATAGATATCCATGTGACTATCTCATAACAGATCATCCAATGTACTTGACTACTCTAGTGGGCATCTACATGTCAACTCTAAACATCACATGTCTTCAGTTTATGAAATCAATTGTTTAACCTAGTTAAGGAGTATAACATATGTTGGCCTATTCGGATTAACAATGTCATATTTTGTTAATCCTATGACTAGAGATCATTTAGGTATAAACACAATTGCACATGATAGAAATCTCATCATTATAATCATTCATGTTGTGTTACATACCAATGACTTCATTAAACGATTTAACATTTATATATATTTATATGCAATGAATATCATATAATGAAAATATATTTTAAAAATAATAAATGAGTACATCAAATGCCCAAAGTGATTGCCTTTAGAACACCTTTCTAACAATCTCTCACTTGTACTAAAACCAATCATTGTTGTACATTATGTCATAGCCGAGTACATGACTATCATATTTTCTTGAAAAAATGACTTAGTGAAAAGATTGGTTATATTTTGATATGTGAAAACTCTCTCAATCTTTACATCATGTCTACCAATAATTTATCAAATCCAATGGTAATGTCTTAAGTACATGTTTGGATCTTTGATGAGATTGTGGTTTATTTGCTTAAGTAATGATTCCATTGTTATCATAATACAATATTAGATCAACAATGCTAGAACCCACTTATAGTTCTGTGATAAATTTCTTTATCCAAACCGCTTCCTTTGATGTCTCAGAAGCTACTATGTACTTTGATTCGGTTGTGGAATCTACAATCATTTTCTGTTTAAAACTCTTCCAACTGACTGATCCGTCATTTAATGTGAAAACATATCAGAATTGGGACTTGGAGTCAACCTTATCAGTTTGGAAGTTGTCATCCATATACCTGTTTACCTTAAGCTCACCATCTTCATGAACCAATAATGCATTCTTAGTTCTTCTCAAGTATTTAAGGATATTCTTGACAATTACCCAATGTCTCTCGCCGAGATCTAACTGATATCTACTCATGACACTCAGAGCATATGATACATCAGATCTAGTGCATAACATAGCATACATGATGGATTCAATAACCGAAACATATAGAATCCTACTCATGTGTGTCTGTTCATCCTGTGTATTTGGATACATAAACTTATAGAAGGTAATCCCATGGGTCATTGGAATTAATCTTCTCTTGAAATATTTCATGTTAAATCTCTTTAGTATCTTCGGGTCTTTCAGTGTGAACTTTGTTTAAAATGTAATGGATATAAAGTGTAAAATAAATTATGAGTATTTATAAAATTGTTTTTATGATGAAATGTGCTTCTTTTCTTTCCTATTTCTTTTTGTTAAAAAGAGAGAGAGAGGGTGTAGTGAGTGCAATTTTTAAAATTGTGAAGACATCTCCAATAAACAGCCATCATATTCCATGTAATTGGAAAATTTCCAATGGGGGCATGTGCCCACACTTTGTTATACTTGGCTCCGCCCATGCATTCCGATATATATCAGTTCAAGACGCTCATAAAGAATTATCAAGTTATCACAATACATTACAGCAAAGATAAATCTCAAATAGATAAAAAGAGTGAAAAGTTGAAAAGACACAAATCTTAATTCTTAATTATTTACTAAGAAAAAATAATAAAAAAACACCTAAAGTTATCTACATATTTAATAATAATAATAATAATAATAATAATAATTTTTAATATTAGAATATTTACTTTTTTTGTTAATATATATATATCATATACTTTTGACTTTTTCCCTTCACATAACAATCTTATTTTTTTTGCTTTTCAAATGAAATAGTATTACAAACCGTTGTATGACCAAAAACAAAAAATTTATATTGAGCGCAAAACATTTCTTCCTAAATTTTAAAATTATTTTATATACAAAATTTAAATTTGAAATATCTAGTTATGAGATAAAATATTTTTATTATCTTATCTCACCTAGTGAGAGTACTAAATTATATTTTTTTAAAACAACTAAGATTTATTCAATTACTTTTTAAAAATAAAATCAGAATTAAACCTATTATTATATCCTATCCTAGAAGTTATACTTATTTAATTGAAAACATATTCTTCTATTAACGAGGAACGCTTAGACAGTTAGATAGATATAATATCATAAAATGAGTTTAGCAGGATAAGTATACATAAGAATTAAAAATAAAATTTAATGAATTTAAATTGAAAAAAATGCGTATGGAATATACCTCAACAAAAAAAATATTTTAATATTAATAAAATAAAAATGTATAGACTTTAGAGATGGATTAACAAAATCACATATAATCTAAGAAAAAAAGAAGATGGGGTTTTCCAAATTTAGAAGGAGAATGAGGTTGACATCTGCATTATGTGTTTATGTTGGTTTATGATTGAAAAAATAATAAAGCTTAAGGAATCAAAATTATAAGACATTTGAATTGGCACTAATCTACTTTTGTTCCATTAATATTTCAGAGGATATTAAATCATTCATTCGATTCTCTTTGTTTATAAATTTTTTCAGTTTCTAAATAGATATGGTTTAAATTTTTTATTTTTATTTCAAAATATTTAATGGTTTACTGTTATTTATAAATATTAATTATTTTTAATTTATTTTATTCTTATTTAATATTTGAAAAAAAAATATTTTCTTCAAAAATATATATTGGATGAAAATTTAAAAGTGATATAATATTCTATTTGTATATTCCACATAACTCATAACATTGGGACCCACATGAGGTAATCAGAACCATTAGATGTGTGCCAAGTATAAAAGAGGTGTTGGTATTAGCCAGGATCAATCACGAGTGGATCTCTTGAATTAGTTTGACACGTGGAACTCAAGAGCTACGTGTTGGATAAGATGTATGGATAAGTATTTTGTTGGTCAGTCAGTTATGAGGGCGCAAGACGACAAAATGTTGCAATTCACTTCTCCATTTGACTTCTCCTTTCCAATTTTCTCTTTTTTTTTAGGGGTCTGTACCAGAAAAAGTGTAAAAATTAAAAAAAAATTATAAATAATTTTTTTTAAAAAAAAGATAATTTACATTTTATAATGTGACTAAATCTGCCAAACACAGAGAAAACTTTGATTACAAAAAATCCACCCTAGAAGAGGTCGAATTCAAAGCAAATATTAATTCTCACTGCTCAATATTTGCACTGAATACACCCCATGGGTGGGCGAATTTTGTGTTCATTTCACATCCTATTTACTTTGATATTCGATATAAAATTAATTAAAATTTCATCAATTAGAACAATTATAAACAAATGATTGACGTAATTTTTAAAATTTGTGTTAATGATTAATGATATTATTATTTGATGATTGTATAAATATGTTAATAAATAGATAAATTCATTATTTAGCATATTGAAATTACTTAAGAAAGTTTTAAAATTGATTAATTTATTACAAGTGCAATTATTTGTTTTAGATTGAAATTATTAATTTTTATATTTGTTATTTAATTAATTAAATAAATTCAAATAATATTAATTTTCCAAAAAAATTAGATGAAGTAAAATTAATTTATAGATTAATGTTATAAAAATAGTAAAATGAATATATAATTTTAATAAAAAATTAAATAATTATATAACATAAAAAATTATATTCACAAAATATAATACTGATGAAAATGAAAAACAAAACCAATATAATTTTTTTTACATGTCATAAAAAATAATTTTTGTCACAAAATTACAATACAAAAAGAGTTTAGTTTCCACCAAAATGTCCTTTCATGTCCCACTGTGTAAATCTCCAAATTCGACATGGATTTTGTTTCACATGTTATTTTTGTTCAACTATTATCACACTTTTTTCTTGTTCATTACATTAAGTCCGCCATGGTTTGCAAAAAATCTAGAATCTAGACATACGAAATTAACAAATGAGGAAAAAAAAATATGAATGCACACCAAAAGAGTGAATTCTTTGTAAATATCAATTTTCCAAGTGAGAATTAATATTTGCACTGAATCCACCCTCATTAGAAGCAAATTCTTTGCAATCAAATTCGCTTCTCTATTATATATATTTAATCACATAAATTTTTTCTTAAAAAATATTATTTTTGTGAATTTTTTTTTTAATTTTTACATTTTTCTGATAATAAACCCTTCAAACTTCACACTTTATAGTTTAATTATAAAACTAATATTATTGAGTTAAAGTTTATTAATTTTTTATTTTTAATAAAATAAACCTCCATATTATTTCTCAGGAAGATCATTACGTAAAGTTTGAAACAAAACGAGGAGTGATTTATCTAAGCAATCACACTATAAAAATATATTTTTTTGAGACTAATTTGATTAGATAATTAGCCTATTGATTTGATAATAAATTTTTAAATTTTTATTTTTTAAACTTGCATCTTAAACATTTTTTTGGGGTCTTTTTTCAATGAAACATTTGCCGAAAAAATGACATCTAATTTCTTAGAATAGTTGTACCTGATCAAACTTATTTGTTCTAATCAACTATTAGTTCTAGTAACTTTATTTTGGAGTTTTTTTTTATTGATTAGATTTTTTTTTCATCTTGGAATGACATGGATCTTAGATTAAAAGCTAATGTGTTCCGTATATGTCAGTAAATTAATTAAATGTAAAATTAATTTTGTAATGTAATAGTTCACTACTTTGAATCCACATACACTTTAATCTAATTTTGTATTTTCAACAATACTCTATATTTTAAAGAGCATATTAATAGAATGAAAAATATTTTAAAGCATCTTTAAAAAAATTTACTTTTTATATTTAAAGATGCTTTAAAATATTTTTTACAAATCTAATAGACTTTTATATTTTTACTTCATATTTTACTTTATTTCATACAATTTAATATGTAGTAAAAAAATGACTTTTATTATAAGAAAAGAGAAAAATATTTTTAAAGAGACATACTAATAAAAAAATAAAATATACATATAAAGTGAAGATATATTAGTTATAATTACAATAAAGAGAGAAATTTAACTTTCTAGATATAGGGAATCAAACTCATTCTCTACTCTAAAATTAAGTGAACACTCATATTCTTCATTATTCTCAAACCCAAAAAGTAATAATAATTTAATATACATTTTCATCTTTCTTGCCTCACACATATTTCTTTCTCCCTTTCAGAAATCCATTTTCACTATTAACAACCAAAACTCTTAATTTATTCATTAAAATCAAACCACCTATAACTCATAAATAATGGCTCGATTAGAAGCAGTGCCGAGAAAGTCACTAGCTACTCATCCCGACCAGTGACACCATTTACTCCCAATTTCTCTTTGGGCGACCGCCCACTGGCTCCAAATTTATTCTTTTCCCCACTCTTTACAAATTATTTTCACATATCTTTCTTTTATGATTTCATCCTGCTATCCTCTAAAATATCTGAGAATTGTTCATCATTATTGCTAGAAATTTTTGTTGAAATACAATAAAATAAAAGCAAATGTTAAGTACATCTGAGGTATATATTTGAATATAATGAAATAAAAGTATATATTTGTCTTTGGTTCGTGTATGTGAGTGGCATAAATAGAGTATATGTGAGAGATATAAGGTATATATGCGAGACAGGTAAGTTATATGTGAGGTATATATGTGGTGGTCTTGGTTAGTTGTGGTGGTAGTTCTCTAGAACTTGAGGAAGTAGAGAGCTAACATGGATGATTTTTAACTAAAAAGAGAGGAAGCGTTGAGAGAGAGAGAGAGAGAGAGAGAGAGGGGAGAGTGTAAAAGTGGTTTGTTTAGAGTTTTTGAAAGGTGGATTTTAAGTGAGTAGAAGAGAAAGACAAACTATGATATGGGAATGAAATAAAGGCAACTTTTTCATTTCATTTTAGGTTTTGTATTATAGCATTGAAAATGGAATTTTAAAATAAGTAGAGAATAGTGAAATGATGCTTTTCTTTTTCCTTTTTTTTTTGAATTTGCAATAGACTGATAGATGGAAAGAAGGAAAAAGTGCAAAAAAATTTATATATGATTTTACATTTTTGCAATTTTAAATATAAATTTTTTCTGTTGTAAAAAGGGACTCGTGGTTGCTGTTAGTAAATTTAAGTATCTCTCCGTTACAACATTAAAAGAACTAATGTGACTTTATTTTCCTCTCATGTATAGAATTAAATATTAATTTATTTCTCTCGTACAAACATTTATTTCTCTCCAAGTTATTTGTCATCCTCACTTTCTATCTCATATGCATCTCTCTTTACCCACTTACTCTCTCTTCTACATCTCTCTCTTTACCCATGCACTCCTACTTCTCACGTTTACAAAGACTGGAGTGGAAGAACAATAAAAAAGGAGGGGAAAATGGTTCATAGACTCACTGGAAAATCTGATTTCTCTATTGTTGTCGAAATCAATGAGAAATCCCATATCCTTCCATAGCCAAAACCTATAAAAATGGCACAATGAAAGCAAAGAGAGGAAATCTGGTTTCTTCTTCAATTTTTTTCACTTTATGATATGATTTAAATTTCTATTTTGTGGATTGATGGAGATGCCCACATGGAAAAGATTGGATTTTTGTTTCTTATCGGTGAGAAAAAAAAATAAAATTGGATAGAAGTGGGGAAACAAATTGGGTTTTAGAGACTGGAGAGATTGAGAAAGAGAAGAGTGGGAGAAAGAGATCTGGGAGTTGGGTGGGAAAAAGAATGAAAATTAGGAAATGTTATTTATTTATTTATTAATTTAATTGTTAACATAAAAAATTTTAGGATTTTATTTCATTTAACCAATGAGATTGTCGATGTGAGTAAATAAAATTTAGAAAAGTAGAATTCTATGCCATGTAAGAGAGAAAAAAGGGCACATCAACTTTTTTTAATGCTGGAATGTGGACACAAAATTTTTTTTGCAACAAAAAGAAAACTCATACTTAAAATTGCCAATCGGTAAAACTAGAATGAGATTTTTTGTACTTCCCCCAGAAAGAAATATAGAAAAGAGAGTAAAAGGAGAATAAGAGACAGAGGGTGCTTTTGAAAGTTTGTGTGTTTTTATAAGAATGAAGGGAATTTTTTTTTTCTAATTTTGCAATTGACTAATGGATTGAAAGAAATAAAAGAAAATAAAATGAGAGAGAGGGTGCTTTTGTACTTAAAGCGGCAAGGACCATTTGTTTTTTTTTTCTTTTTTTTTTTGCAATTTACTAATAGATAAAAAAAAAAAGACAAAAAGTGCTTTTATTATGATATAGGTGAAAGCGTAAAAAATGTAAAATTATTATTGAAATTTAGGAAAGCGTAAAAATATCCGTTTTTCAAAAGGAGGATAGAAAAGTCATATGCTGGAAAAAAGGCCTATAGGGGTAATTTTTTCTTGAATTAATTGTAAAATTTTAAGTCAGCCACATTAAGACTACGACGTTACTTAGAAGCCCAATTTGCTGTAGTGTGTGCTGTTTTTTTGTTTGTTTCTTTAACTTATTCCGCTCCATATTTGTTTTTTGGTATTTGAAATATTTGAGCTTGGGGTATCTTGAATTGCAAATCTTTAATTCAATAAACTACATACAAGTGTTAAAAAAATTAGTCAATCTTTGATGGGGACAAGATGTGTTGGAAAATAATACTACCAATCTCAGGTATCTTGTTAGCGAAATCAAGCTTCTGGTCATCTTAATTTTCTTGTTTATTCCACTATTTCAACATCAGAATTCTAGGTCAACACTGATAGCTGGATAATGAGATTGTTTACTTGCATCTTCTATATTGCTTACAGATTCCATATATGAAATATATATGATGTTCTCACTTTTCATGATCAGATTGGAGAGGTAAAAAAAAAAAACAAAAATGAGATCAAGCAATGTAAAGATTTATCAAAAAGGCTTGATTGATTCCTTAGTTGCAGTCTCTCTTTGACGAGTAGTAGTCATGACAGAATTTCAATTTCCTGTCAAGCTTTATGTGTTATGCAGCTTTTTTATCTGCCTTTCACATGCCAGAGATGCCCTTAAACCAGGAGATAAATTGTATGACAACGAAACACTAATCTCTGCAGGTGGGGTGTTTGAATTAGGCTTGTTTGCTCCCAGCGGATCGAATAAACATTACTTAGGCATTTGGTTCAAAAATGACAAAACAAAGAAGCCAATTTGGGTATGGCATCGAGAGCTCTGATAAATTCCTCAAGATTTCTCCAACTCACTCAGGATGGAAATTTGGAGATGTTAGATGCAAGGCACGAACCCATTCTAGTGAATCAAGCTTTTCATCCGTCTAGTGATCATAAACTAGAGCAGTACTTGTTGATTCTGGAAACCTGATTCTCAAGCAAGGAGAAATCATCATCTGGCAGAGTTTTGATCGCACGATTGATACATTTTTGCCTGGAATGCGATCAGGCTGGCTCGACGTGAATACAAATTTAAGGATGAAATATCTTTCATCATGGTCAAGCGCATCTGAGCCAACTAGTGGCCAATTTTTTCTTGGCATAAATCCTGACAATACTTCACAGTTTGGTCTATGGCACGAACATGATCACCGTGAGATTGGATTTTGGGATGGAAAGAGTTTCAGCTTCATATTTCAAAGTTCTTCAGGTAGGTACAATTTCACCTTTGTATCTAATCAGAAGGACATTTATCTAACTTTTAACAACAAAGGAAACATTACATCTTCATGGTTTGTGTTAGCTTCAACTGGGGAAATCGATGAGTACATGATGACAGAACAAGGAGTACATGATGACAAAATAAGGAATACAGATAGTGCATCATTCAATGTGTGATGTTGTTTTAGCTTTCGATCCTAAGGATTGCTTCACTCAGTTGCCATCTGGGTGTAAATATGGAGATAATTTCTTGGAGATTAGGGGTTCAAAGACCACTTCAATGATAATTAGTGGGTCTAAACATTTGAGCCTTAGTGATTGTGAGATATTGTGCAGGAGCAATTGTTCGTGCACTGAATTTTCTTCAATAGAAGATGATGGATATGGATATGATTGTCCTATGGGGACAGAAAGGTGTTGTGGAAATCGGGTTAGTTTCCACCAAAGTAAATAATTGTGCCAAAAATTAAGACAAAGAAAAATTCCCAGATAGTTGGTGGAGTCACAAATGGTCTCCCTTAAAAACCAACTTCCTTAGATACTTAGAGTCTTGGTGACATAATTTTTCTCAGATAATTTAAAGCACAATATATCACAAAGTAAATGACCGACAATAGCTATTAAATAGAAATAAAAAGAACACCAAAATTTAACGAGATTCGGCCAATTATGCCTACGTCATCGGAAACTACTAAAATAATATTTCACTATTTCAAAGAAATATTACAAGAGAGAGAGAAAATACAATCAATCTTAGAAGTAGAGGGATTATTGTTTGGGATGAATTGTTAAGAGGGGGATAAAACCTTTTTATAGGCTAAAATTTTTCTTCCTCCCTCTCCTACTTCTGATGTGGGATTGAGAGATTGCCACATTTCAACAAATCTCCACCTTGGTGATCTCACAATTCCAAACAAACATTCTCTTTAAAAATTTCAGTAATGTCTCCAAATGCGCTTCGAAGCGCCCAATTTCAAATTTTGAGAACATTTTTCAAGTCCAAACAATGTTGGAACTTGACACCTGTCATAACTTTTGTTGTCATATCTGTGGGATTTTCAGCAGTCAGAATCTTTTGAAGTAGTATCCCACCATCTTTAAGAATTTCCTGTACAAAATGATATCGAATATCGATATGCTTCGTCCTTGTATGATAAACTCGATTCTTTGCTAAACAAATAGCACTTTGACTGTCATAATGCACTTTGACATGATTCTGATTAATTCCCAAGTCATTCAACAACCCTTAAAGCCAAATTGCCTCCTTAACAGCTTCTGAAACTGCCATGTACTCTGTCTCTATTGTAGACAAAGCAACTGTTGACTGTAAGGTAGACTTCCAACTAACCAGTGCCTTTGCAAGTGTCAACACATAACCGGTAGTAGATCGACATTTGTCTAAATCACCTGCATAGTCAGAATCACAATATCCAACTATATACTGACCATTTTTCTCATATCGCTTAAACATTATACCAACATTTACAGTATTCTGAATATACAGTAGAATCCATTTCACAGCTTGCCAATGTCCTTTGCCAGGATCATGCATGTACCTGCTCACAACTCCAACTGCTTGTGAAATGTCAGGCCTCGTACACATCATTGCATACATCAAGCTACCAACATCATTTGCATATGGAACCTTTGACATATATTCTCGTCTTCATCACTTTTCGGAGATAAAGATGCACTGAGCTTAAAATGAGGAGCAAGTGGAGTACTAACTGATTTTGTCTTCTCATTTATCCTAAAACGCTTTAGTACTTTTCTCAGATATTGTTTCTGAGTCAAACAAAGTCTCCCCAATTTTCTATCTCTGCATATCTCCATACCGAGAATCTTTTTAGCTTCTCCTAAATCCTTCATTTCAAATTCCTGATTTAGTTGAGCTTTTAACTTTTGAATCTCTCCTTCATCCTTCGAAGCTATCAACATATCATCAACATAAAAGAGAAGATAGATAAAGGAACCATCCCGTAGCTTGCGCAAATATACACAATGATCATATTTGCTTATTGTGTATTTCTGCCTTATCATAAACTTGTCAAATCGTTTATACCACTGTCTTAGAGATTGCTTCAATCCATACAAAGATTTGCTCAACTTGCACATCAAATTTTCTTTTTCAGCAACTTTAAATCCTTCTAGCTGAGTCATGTAGATTTCTTCTTCTAAGTCTCCATGTAAAAATGCAGTTTTTACATTCATTTGAACTAGTTCCAAATCAAATTGTGCTACCAAGGCCTACAGTATTCTAATGGAGAAATGTTTTATAACTGGAGAAAACACTTCATTATAATCAATTCCCTCCTTCTGAGCATAGCCTTTAGCTACCAATCTTTCCTTGTAGTGGATATCATTCTTATCAGGAAAATCCGTCTTTCTTTGCATAAACCCATTTACAGCCAATCGCTTTCTTTCCCTTTGGCAGACTTGCTAGCTTCCATGTTTGATTCTTTTCAAGGGACTGCATCTCTTATTCCATAGTCTTTCTCCACTTTTCTTCTTCTGATCTTTGAATAGCTTCACAATAAGTGGAAGGAATCTCATCATCTACTGAAGATGTATAATTAGTCATATCTTTAAGTCTAATAGGTTTTTTAATATTCCTTTTCGGCTTTCATAGTGCAATTGGCTCAAGTTGCTGAGGAGGTTCTTTTGCTGAAACCTCTCCTTCCTGATCTGATCCATTTTCTATCATTATCTCCTTTTCTGCCACAGGGGTAATTTTATCAGACTTTACAATTGCTAGATCAACAATTCTTCTTCTATCAAACTCCACATGTTTGAGAGTTCCCTCCACATGTTTGAACTCCTTTCATCACCACAAGTGCTTCAGATATAACCTTTATTACTTCATTTTTAATGACTATAGTAAAACCCTTTCTCCCAAGGATTCTCACAGAAATGAGATTTTTTGTCAGACTGGGCACATATCTTACGTCTGTAAAAGTTCTGATTGATAAATCTCGATTCCTCAATTGGATTGGACCAATTCCAGTTGTTTTGCAATGGCTATCATTTGCTGTATAGACAACTCCACCTTCAATTTCTTTAAAATCGAAAAACCATTCCTGATTGGGACACATATGGTGGCTACAGCCTGAATCCAAGATCTAAGTAGTCGAACTGCTTATTGATGGTATCAATGCTAATCAAATATCTAAATCATCACATTCAGCTACATTTGAATCTGCAACAGCCTTGCCCTTGCTAGATTTGCTTCTCAACTTAGGACAATCTTTCTTCCAGTGCCCATTTTCTCGACAAAAGGCACATTCATCTTTGCCCACTCTGGACTTTGATATGTCTTTCTTTCCCCTGTTCTTATTTTTCGAATGACCTCTTATTATCAAAGCTTCTGCTACTCCACTGGTGCTATCTTTCTTGTCTTTTCTTTTCAATTCATAGCTGTATAGTGCAACACATACTTCACTAAGAGACACCTCAGCTTTCCCATGGAGTATAGTAGTTTCTAGAAACTCAAACTATTCAGGAAGGGATCCCAACAACATTAGAGTCAGATCTTCATCTTCAAAAGTCACATCCAAATTCATCAGTTCTGCTACAAGTTCATTGAAATTTGTGATATGATCATTCATCGTGGTACCGAGAACATTTGTGAATTTGAACAGGCTTTTTCTTCATATGAAGCTTATTTTGACTGTTTTTTTTTAAGAATTTTTCCTCCAGTGCCTTCCACAATTTACTTGTAGAAGTTTTTTTATAAAAGATATACTTCTGCTCTCTGGACAGGCACGATCGAATTGTACCACATGCCAAATGATTGATTGTCTTCCATTCTTTCTCATCTGCACCTTCTGACTTTTCTCCTTCAATGACAATGTCTAAGCCTTATTGAAATAAGGCGTCTAGAACTTCACCTTGCCACATGCTGAAATGACATGTACCATAAAAAATCTCCATTGCAATTCTAGTATTTTCTACAGCAGTTCTCGCCAAAATTGATGAAGTAGAAGTTGTTGTGTCCATCATGGATTTTTGTCCGTCTCTTGCCATTTCTTCTTTAAGACTATTTAATAGCTTTCAAATGCGGAATGCCCAAGAATCCAAGGAAACCTTTCTGATGTGGAAGATCAGCTTACGCCGCAACCACAAAGCATATAACTCAGTAACCTTGGCTCTGATACCAATTGTTGTGGAAATCGGGTTAGTTTCCACCAAAGTGAATAATTGTGCCAAAAATTAAGACAAAGAAAAATTCTCAGGTAGTTGGTGGAGTCACAAATGGCTCCCTTAAAAACCAACTTCCTTAGACTCTTAGAGTCTTGGTGACAGAATTTTTCTCAGATAATTTAAAGCACAATATATCACAAAGTAAATGACCCGACAATAGCTATTAAATAAAAATAAAAAGAACACCAAAATTTAACGAGATTCGGCCAATTATGCCTACGTCCTCGGACATTACTAAAATAATATTCCACTATTTTAAAGAAATATTATAAAGTGAAATATTACAAGAGAGAGAGAGAAAAAATACAACCAATCTTAAAAGTAGAGGGATTGGTGTTTGGGATGAATTGTTAAGAGGGGGATGAAGCCTTTTTATAGGCTAAAATTTTGCTTCCTCCTTCTCCCACTTCCGATGTGGGATTGGGAGATTGCCACATTTCAACAAAAGGATCTTCTAAACATCACAGGAAAAGGAAATATTGCTATCTACGTTAGCGGTGGTGATGACCGAAAATTGAGAAGGCTATGGTGGGTGATTCTGGTTGCAGTAATCTCTTTAGTTTTCATGTTTTCAGTTGGCTTGTGTTTTTTCTTACCAAGAAAAAATTCAACTCTGCAGGTATATTCTCCAAGCTTATTGATTATCTGCTTTCTGTAATTTAATCACAAAAAAAACTTTTTTTTTTGTATTATCAGGAGGTCATAAGAATCCTGAGGCCAACAGAGATGACAATAGGACAGGTCATGAATTGCAATTAGTCAGCTTTTCTTGTATAGAAAGATCCACAAACAATGTTTCTGCTGCAAATAAAATTGTAGAGGGCGGCTTTGGACCTGTTTACATGGTACATTTCACTTTATGTTTATTCTCAGAATTAGTATACAAAAAGGCCAAAAAAATTGCAATTTCATTGGTGCTGCAGGGAAAATTGTCAGGACAAGAAATTGCTGTGAAAAGACTTTTTACAAGCTCAAGACAAGGGGTAGAAGAGTTCAAAACTGAGGTTCAACTGATTTCTAAGCTCAGCATGTAAATTTTGTGAAGCTTTTAGGTTGCTGGATCGAACAAGAAGAGAAGATACTAATGTACGAGTACATGCCCAACAAAAGCTTGGATTCCTTCATTTTTGGTTTGTATCAGTGCCTTAATTTACTCTTATGTGCTTGATCAACATTCTTGATTTAATTCATTCGATATAAAATGCTAGCAGATTCTGTAAAGCGAAGATTAATAGGTTGCAGACAATGGATGCACATTGTTAAAGGGATTGCTCAAGGGCTTGTTTATCTTCATAAATATTCCAGACTCAAGAATAATCCATAGAGACCTGAAAACCAGTAAAATATTGTTGGACAGTGAACTCAACCCAAAAATTTCAGATTTTGGCCTGGCAAGAACTTTGTCCCGCCATGAATCAGGAACAAAAAGTGAGACAGTTGTTGGAACCTAGTGAGTATCCATTGATATAACTTTTAAACACATGACATTTTGTCATTGATTCTAGCGATGTATCAATTGTGGTAAAAAATTTCAGGTGATCAATCAAAATTTACTAAACTACAAAATAATCAAAATTAGTAGGCTCATTATTATTTTTTTATTTTTAATGTTTAATGGGGTCATTTGTAAGTTTTACATGGTATTAACATTAAAAAAATGAAAACATGCTATTTTTTTTCTCTTTTCCAAGCGAGTGATGTCAATTAACCCCACCCACAATATAGTAGATACACATATGACCAAATAGGTGGTAAATAAAGTTATGAATTGAGGCCAGACAAGTATTTTCCAACTGACAATTAATCGTTAAAAATCAATGTCAAATAATTTATACAAATATTAGGTAAACCCACCATTAATTTATTGAAAAATTAAGTTTATTGTATTGAAAAATTAAGCAAATATTAGGTACACCAATCTTCACCTAATTTGTTGAAAAATTAAGTCCATATTAGGTATACCTACTACACCAAATTTTTCACCAAATGTATGGTGAAGATTTGAACAAATGTATGATGAAGATTTAACTTTGAGCCTATAAATAGACACACTTCCAAAGTTTAAATTATCCTAGAGTGGAGAAGAAAAATAAGACTATAAGTCTTGAGTGTTTGTGAAAGTTAAAAGCTTTCTTTGTAATATTTCTAGCTTAGTAAAGTTTTTGTTGTATCTCCAAATTTTGAGTGAATTTCTTCTTTGAGATATTTAATTTAGATTTATTCATTCTAAATTTTTTCTCAACAATTGGTATCAGAGTCAGGTTGAGTGTTAATATTTATTTATCGTATGCTCTGTGGTTGCTACTAATAAGTTAAATTATTATTCACTCTTAAAGATTGGTATTAAAGGGGGACGATCAGATATCATTTTTAGTAAAGCTATCTTGAGTAGTGAGAAATTTGGCATACTGGAAGTTTATTGATCAAGCTTATTTAGTATAGTCAAAATCATATCGACACAACAGGTGACCTTCAAGTAGTCGAAGAATCAAAAAGCTCAACAACAAAAAACTACAACACATGGTAAACATGTATAGAGACTTACCTACAAGGTCAAGAACTTTGGGAGGCCGTCGGTGGTAGTGAAGTTACACAACCAACGACAGAAGATGCCTTGCAAAAGTGGAAGGCAAGTGGAAGATTAAAGCAGGAAAAACGATAATTTCTTTAAAAACTACAATTGAAGAAGAAATGCTAGAACACATTCGAGATGCCAAAACACCAAAGGAAACATGTGACACTTTTGTTACACTATTCTCAAAGAAGAATGATACAAGACTGCAACTTCTCGAGAATGATTTTTTATCAATGATGCAACGTGACATGACGATCGCCCAATATTTTCATAAGGTGAAAACAATATGTGGCAAAATTTCAGAGCTAGACCAACATATCATATTGGAGAAACCAGGATAAAAAGAATAATTATCCATGGTTTGAGACTTGAATAGTGTGGGTTCGTTACCGCTGTACAGGGGGTGGCCGACTCAACAAACCATCACTTGTTGAGTTTGAAAATTTGCTTGCAAGTCAGGAAGCTATGACTAAACAAATGAGAGGAGTCTCGCTGAAGGGTGAGGAGGAAGCACTTTTTACCAGCAAAAGCAAAGATATTTTCAAGCGGTAGCTTGGCAGTGGATCTAAAAAGAATAATGACAAGGGAGACTCTCGTCTAGGGAGAGCTTCAAAGAATCGAGGTAATAGTAGAAAGTTCGATGGAAAATGTTACAACTGTAGGAAGATGGGTCACATGGCGAAAGATTGTTGGACCAAGATAAAATCTACTGAAATTAATACTGCTACTTCCAGTTCTAAGGAGAATAACGAAAATGGTTGGGATTTCGAAGCGTTATTCGCTATGGAGGAAGAAAAAATTAGCTCTCATGGTAACAATATCAGAATATATTGACTACAAAAATGACTAGATTGTAGATTCTAGTTGCTCAAATCATATGACGGGTGATAAAAAAAAGTTGCAAAACTTGTTTAAGTATAAAGGAGGTCGTGTGGTAATGACAGCCAATAACTCAAAGTTACCGATAGCTCACATCGGTAAGACGATAGTTACACCTCGATATAATTCTAACCAGGTGTCACTTCAAGATGTTTATCATGTCCCAGGAATGAAGAAAATTTTGTTATATGTGGCTCAATTGATATCATCAGACCACTATGTCTTATTCGGTCCTCAAGATGTGAAGGTGTATCATGACCTAAAAATCTCAAAAACACCAAGAATGGAGGGGCGACGATTGGAGTCTATCTACATGATGTCAGCAGAATTTACATATGTAGATAGGACGAGAAAAAATGAGACATTAGATCTATGGCACATGTGGTTAGGTCACGTTAGCTATTCCAAGCTAAGTGTGATGATGAAGAAGTCGATACTTAAGGGGCTTCCTCAACTTGACGTGAGAACAGACACAGTTTGTGCGAAATGACAATATGGTAAAGCACACTAACTGCCATACGAGGAATCGAAGTTTAGAGCAAAAGAATCATTAGAGTTAGTTCACTCTGATGTATTTGGACCAATTAAGCAACCGTCAATTGGTGGTATGCGATACATGGTGACATTCATTGATGACTTCTCAAGGCATGTGTGGGTTTTTTTTATGAAAGGAAAATCTGACACATTTTCAAAATTTAAAGAGTTCAGAGAGTCAGTTGAAGGAGAAGTGGGAAAGAAGATTTGTTGCTTACGCACAGACAACGGGGGAGAATATAACTCAAGTGAGTTCTCTCAATACCTAAGACAATGTGGAATACGTCATCAATACACTTATGCCAACACACCGCAACAAAATGGTGTAGCTGAGAGAAAGAACCGACATCTTGCAGAAGTCTGTCGAAGTATGCTACATGCAAAGAATGTACCAGAAAGGTTTTGGGCTGAAGCAATGAGGACTGCAGCCTTTATGATCAACAGACTTCCTCAACCAAGGTTAGAATTTGTTTCTCCCTTTGAAAAACTATGGAACATGAAACCTACAGTTAACTACTTTCAAGTATTTGGTTGTGTATATTATGTATTTGTTCCTAATCATCTACAGAGCAAGTGTGATAAGAAAGTTGTTAGATGTATCTTTGTGGGATATGACAGCCAAAGAAAAGGGTAGAAATGTTACGATCCAACGAGTGGAAGATGTTACACTTCACGAGATATGGTGTTCGATGAAGCCTCTTCTTGGTGGTCTTCAGAGAAGGAGGTGTTGTCAGACTCCAGAGAATTTGGAGACAAATTACAACAAAAGATGGATGATCATATTGTTCAACTTCAACCAAATTCAAATGAATCAGGAGATCAAAATAGCAATGATGTTGAACAAAGAGTGACTCAGAGTCCTTGGCAATCTGGTATGTATCAACAACCAAATGATGAAGGTGAGCCCAGTGAAATTGAAGAATCAACTCTGCAATCTCAACTCCGAAGGTCAACAAGAACACGAAGACCAAATCCCAAATACGCCAATGCATTCATAGTCGCAAAAGACACTATAATAAAACTTGAGACATTTGTAGAAGCATCGCAGAGTTTCTGAGTGGATGACAGCTATGAAAAAAGAGATCGATGCACTTGAGCAAAATCAAACTTGGGATTTGATGTCAAAGCCAAGAGATGTGAAACCCATATCTTGTTAGTGGGTTTACAAGATAAAACATTGTCCAGATGGGTCAATCGAGAGGTACAAGGCATGATTGGTAGCTTGTGGTTTCTCTCAATAGTATGGACTAGATTATGATGAAACATTTAGTCTAGTGACGAAACTTACAACAGTACGAGTTCTACTTGCACTTGCAACCAACAAAGATTGGAATTTGTGGCAAATGGATCTGAAAAATGCTTTTCTTCATGGAGAGTTGGATCGGAAAAACTACATGATCCAACCAAAGAGTTTTTAGAGCCAATATCATCCTGAATATGTGTGTAAGCTTTGGAAATCACTCTACAGATTGAAACAAGCACATAGAGCGTGGTATGGTAAGATTGCTGAATTTCTAACACAAAGTGGTTATTTAGTAACACCTACAGATTCCAGCTTGTTTTTCAAAGCTAATGAAAGAAAGCTAGCTATTTTTCTAGTGTATGTGGATGACTTAATCATAACCGGTGATGATGAGCCAGGAATTCTTCAAACGAAAGAGAATTTATCAGTTATTTTTCAGATGAAAGAACTTGGACAACTCAAGCACTTCCTTGGTTTAGAGGTTAATCGGACACAAAAAGGAATCTTTATTTGTCAACAAAAATATTTGAAAGATTTGTTAAAGAGATTCAGAATGCTCAAATGTAAGCCAATTTTGACATCGATGGAACCAAATGCTAAAATGTGTGCACATAAAGGAAAAAATTTGGAAGATGCGATGATGTATCGACAATTGGTAAACAATCTGATTTACTTAACCTTGACTCGCCCTGACATTTCTTATGCAGTTAGTGTGATGAGTCGGTACATGCAAAATCCAAAGAAGCATTATTTAGAAGCAGTTCAATGAATACTGAGATATGTGAAAAGTACAATTACTATGGTCTTTTGTACAGGAAAGATGAAGACTGCAAGTTAACTGGTTATTGCGATGCTGACTATGCAGGATATCATGACACAAGGAGATCAACAACTGGGTACGTGTTTAAACTTGGTTCTAAAACAATTTCTTTATATAGCTAGAGACAACCAATGATATCATTATCAACCACTGAAGCTGAGTATCGAGCAGCGGCAATAGCAGCTCAAGAGAGTATATGGTTGATACAACTAATGAATAATCTACATCAATAAGTAGATTATGCAGTTCTATTGTATTATGACAATCAATCAGCAATTCATTTGATAGAGAATCTAGTTTTTCATGCAAGAACTAAGCATGTTGAAGTGCACTATCATTTTATCAGAGAAAAAGTTCTGCAAGAAGAAATTAAGATGAGATAGATCAAGACGGATGATCAAGTTGTGGACTTGCTCACAAAAGGTGTAGGTATAGGCAAACTCAAAATGTTTCGTCAACAGCTTGATATAGTATAGAGAATGAGAGTCGACATTGAAGGGGAGTGTTAAAAATCAATATCAAATAATTTGTTCAAATATTAGGTAAACTCACTATCAATTTGTTGAAAAATTAAGCAAATATTAGGTACACCCATCTCCACCTAATTTATTGAAAAATTAAATTCATATTAGGTACACCTACCACACCAAATTTTTCACTAAATGTATGGTGAAGATTTGAACAAATGTATGGTGTAAATTTAACTTTAAGTCTATAAATAGACACAGTTTCAAGGTTTAAATCATCTTAGAGTGAAAAAGAAAAATAAGATTACAAGTTTTGAGTATTTGTGATAGTTGAGAATTTTTTTTGTAATATTTCTAGCTTAGTGAAGTTTTTGTTATATTTCCAATTTTTGAGTGAATTTCTTCTTTGAGATATTTAATTTAGATTTATTCATTCTAAATTTTTTCTCAACATTAATTAGTTGTGTAAACATGGGATGCAGCGGTTATGTCTCCTGAGTATGGAGTGCATGGCCTTTTCACTACAAAATCTGATGTATGCAGTTTTGGAGTCATTTTGCTAGAGATTGTTAGTGGCAGAAAGAATGTTTCCTTCTATGAGCCGGAGAGCTCCTCCACCTTGCTCGGATCTGTAAGTAAACATTAGACACAAGTTTTTGCAATCATCAGGCAAGGCAAGTAATTTGGTGGTCGAGTTTCTGACTTGTATTCGAATT
The DNA here is from genome assembly GCA_023653625.1 of Triadica sebifera. NCBI lineage: Eukaryota > Viridiplantae > Streptophyta > Magnoliopsida > Malpighiales > Euphorbiaceae > Triadica > Triadica sebifera. The sequence goes on along the minus strand of CM042910.1, from coordinate 19,909,382 downwards.
CTGACAATTTATAACACATTTAAGGCATGGGAATTGTGGAAAGCTGGGAGATGCATAGAGTTGATGGATCCAATATTGAGTGATTCATTTTCAATGGAAGAGCTAATGGTATGCATTCAGGTGGGTCTGCTATCCATTCAAGATAATGCAGAAGATAGGCCAACCATGACAGATATTGTGACAATTCTAAGCAATGGAGCAGCAATATTGCCCACTCCAAAACAACCTACCTTTTCTACTTATTTCTATCCACCAAGCGGTGTTTCTCACTCAAGGAGGGTCACACCTTCTCTCAATAATGTTACTTTTTCAGCAATTCAAGGCAGATAGCTACTTTTGATTTCGTTGCTTCAATAATTTTTCTACATGATTTGTAAAATGTTCGTAAATTGTAGCCCTAATTAAATTGAGCAGAATCGATAAAACAAATTCATTTATCTGACCCAAAATTAGTTTTATGTGTAGAATGTGACAAATAAACTCGCATAATTCCAAGGGTAATTAGCAATAAATATGTTGAAATTGATGCTCAAGTTGTGTATCACACTTTGAAGGATGAGGCAAAAATCATTTTTTAGGTTCTTTTACTATTTGATTTTGTTCGGCTCCTACTTTAATATAATACAGTTGAGTCCCAAACTTTTTATTCATTTATGTGTTTCTTTCACATTTAGTCCTTAATTAGTTAACAAAAATAATTAAAAAATGAATTTTTGATGACCTAAAAATGCTTGTTGCCATTAATATGTATTTAACATGTACAATAAGTTTTCCTAATTAAAAACTAGATATAAAAAAAAGGAGGGTTGGGGGTCCAATCGTATCAAATAAAAATACATATTTTGTAATTTAAGGACTAAATGTAAAAAATAAAAAATAAAAAATAAAAAATTATATAGTACATGGACCTAAAAATGCATTTAGCCAAAGGGTTATAAACTTGAAGTTGGACCTTTCAAAATTTCAATCATATTAAAATATAGTACATTTTTTTTAACCCAATTTTGAATGTGAACCTAATCTGGCTTGATTCTATTTATTGTCTTTGCTAATTTAATTATCTCATGAAACTGTCCTATCCCCAAAAAAAAAAAAAAAAAACTGTACATTTAAGCATCTATGCGCAATAATTTAAACATTAGAATACAAAATTGTGATTCTTTAAAGAATTACAGAAGTAGAAATCAAACTCAGAACTAGACTTGTTAACTCATTTGCCTCTCTCACGAAATTGAGTTAAAAATAAACTTTTCAAAATTTTTGAGTTGAATTCTTCTAAAAAAAATTAAATTTGATTTTTTTTTAATCTGAGTTTGCAAATTTAATTGTGTTAAATTTTCGTCTCGTTTATGCTTTCTCTTGACCTCATAAATGGGCTCGAATTTCTTAGGCACACCTGCTCAAAATCAATTCTTATATCATAGATTGAGTTATACCTTGCATTATGAATTCAACCTAGGTCTTTATTTTTTATTTTTTTATATATTTTGAAAAATAAAATCATTCATTATTTAAATAAATGACATACAATGTATCATGAACACAAATTATGATATAATTTGCAGCTCAAAATTATTAATGCCCTATTCCCCAATTGTGACATTTTAAAATTAAATCCATGAAATACATTTGATTATTGATGCATACCATGGAGAAAAATGTATCGAAACTTTCCATATTATGATTATTTGCTTGTGTATTTATACAAAAATAATTTATCTTAATTACGTTATATTTCTATGGATATTAATAATATCCATTAGCATAAAGAAATTTACATATTCAAAAGCCCAATGTAATATTCTCTCACTATATATTCTCCAATACAATATTATCTGATTTATCTCTACATATTTTCTTTCGTTGAACCAGTCAATGCGTATTATTTCATAATAATGCATTTTCAATAATCCACCATGTAAATAAAAGGACACCTTAATAATTCAAACTTAGAATTTCTATTATTACTTTAATTAAGGAGTGGACTTTAAATTTTCGTCATAAGGATTTTTTTTTTGAAATGGTCATAAGAAAATTTTCAGAAAAAGAAAAATATTCAAAGTTTATGTAGCTAACTAATAAACTAAAAAGAAGACGAATTTGGGATTCGTCAACATTTGAGTAATACCCAAAAAACAAATATGTTGCCTTAGTGACAACTAAAACATGATAATGATCATGAATTGCATACTATGATATAATTGAAAAAAAAAGGTTGAAAAGAAATTCAAACCAAATTAAATAATTTGGGATTAGCTTAAATTCGTTGAACCAAAATCAATTTAATTATGGTTTGTAAAATTGTTTTCATAATTGAAAGCATATATATATAGTATAATTGAGTATTGATGGAAGTAGACCAACCGAATTAATCCAAATCCAGATCGGTCTTTGACATCCATTGACTTTTATTGAATTCTGATTTTTTTTAATATATGATATTATTTATTATGAACAAAATATTTTTCTGCATTTTCTTATGTCTCCACTTAACTGGACAATCTGCTATTTGAATTCAAAGATCAGATCAGTTTTCAATTTTTTTTAAATATTATGCCTATTTCATCAATATAGAGTATAGAGTATAGGCCTAACCATATGCACTGCCTCACTGTCTCATCACAATTGAATTTCATATCATATATATCATAACTATTTTTCAATAATATTTCTCTCAATTATTTTCTCATCTACAACCTCTAGTTTTTTTAATATTAAAAAAATCATATGCACATTACTTGTGAATTTGTTCAGTTTTGTTGACTTAACATAAATTATAAAATAGACGTATGCATGCAGTTGGGGTCCAATCCATGATTTTGATCATTCTTAATTATTTCCTTATTTAATTTCCTTATTTAATTATTTCCTTATTTAATATACATTAAATATTCAGTTAATGTTTTTTTATAAGAGGAATAAACTCTTTAATACTTATTCCTGATTAATTTACCAGAAGAGAAATATTTTATTTATCATTATTTTTAGAATTTTTTTACTAATTAATCAAAAAATAAATATTCCAGAGTGTCTTAAAAAGCTGAATATTTTCAGCATTCATCTTCTTATAATTTTTTAACAAACCACACATACACTAGATTGTTACACTGTGTAGTGGGTTTGTCAGGTTGGCCATCTTCTGCCCTCTGTGCCCCTTTGGATTTAAGTTATTTTACATTTTTTAGATCAATTTTTTTTTTAATTTCTTATTTTTTGACCCTTCTCCATTTCTTTCATCTTCTTCATGTTCGCTCTTGTATATTTCTGTCCATACCATGTTATTGCTTGCCGAACAACAATGACCAAGGTGTAGGAAATTGTCAGAAAATGTTTGCCCTCAATTAATACACTGATTTTAGTTGAAAATTCATCATATAATAATTAATTGAGAAATGGTAATGATATTTTTTATTTTTCAATACTTTCAAATACTCACATATTAATTTATTGGTGGGAACAAAATAATAGACAAAGAAAAAAGAAATTTTACTTTAAAATTTTATTCTTTTATTGTCAATCAATTAGAAAATAAGTATTGTAAAAAATAAAAAATATGCATTTCTCTAATTAATTAATAGACTTAATACATACATCAACAGCTGCATTTCAAAAAAAAAATTATATTAATTAACTTCATATTTATTCCTGCAAACTCACTTGTTTTGATATGTCGGCGCCACAATGGGGTCATGTCAACTGAAAATATTTAAAAATAATAAAATAGATAAACTTAGATGTCTAAATAATTTTTTTTCAAGAGTTGATTTCTCTAGATGACTTTATTTTATAAAGTAAATTAAATACATGTGTGTACTGATGTATTAATCATAATAAATAATAATGAACTAAAACACTAATTAATTTTAAAAAGAATTATATATTAAACCGTGCATGCATAAAACGTGTGAAAAATAATGGGAATTAGATTAAATATATAAATATAATTTTTTGAACTTAAAATTGGGTTATATTTTGAACATTACATAATTGATCGTTAAAATATCACAATTTCAAAGTATTTAAGTTAATTAATTAGATAAAATCATAAGAAATTAATTAAGGTTGGTGAATTATAAATGGAATTTTATGGCAAGGATATAGTGAAGGGGAGAAGAATGTATGGGGCAAGTGATGGAGCATTGAGTTTTCCCACATATTTGCCACTAGGCAGTGCTGCAAAATTTGTTGGGTCTGCTGCCTGAAATTGCAACCAAAAGTGAAATTGATAAGATTTTGCAGACAAAAGTGAAGCAATGAAAGGAAAGGAAACTAAAGGGCAAATGAAAAATTAAAACTTTATTTTATTTTATTTTATAACAAATTATATAAACCAAAATCTTCATCTATATATAAGAAAATTTTCAATGATTCTGGATAATTATAAATAATATTAAATTGTCATAACTAATTAGAATAATTAAATTTTAATTTAAAGGTTGAAAAAATAATATTCATATATAAAAAAATAATATAGTAACTATGTCATAAAATATTGCTTAAAATTCATAACAATGTCATAATTGGTCTTTGTATAAATGTCTCATAAAAAATTATCATCCTTTATCTAATATTTGGAACTAACAAAAAATTTCGGATATTTTCAATTTAAATTCTATTTTTTTTTATCAATTTAACATTAATATCTTCAAAAAATTTCGTTATAGATTGATTATCGTCAAACTTTCGAATTCAATCTATTTAGGGTTTTTTTTTTTCCAAGGTAAACATACGAGAGTTTTTCAATTTCAACCCTAATATATTTTTATTTTAATAATGAATTCTAATATTTGTTGAAACTTGTAATTTGAACTCCAAATCATAATGTATTATGTAATTCCATTCACTAATTGAATTGAAGACACATAGGTTCAACTTGAAAGTGTAATAAAAAAAAATTACGTATCAAATTGATAAAAAAAATATTAAAATTTGAATTAAAAATCCCTAAAACATGATTAAAAAGTATTTGGAATTGAATTAAAAAAACATTGGGTATTTTTTTTTTTTTGCAATTTCCCCTTAATAACTTTCTCATACTGTAATTAGAAATCAAAATTTTTCTTCAAAAATTTTATGCATGTCTAGATAAGATTTTTTTTTTTTGGAATAGTTAATTGCTGTCAGATAAAGGGATTATCAATCTTGATGGAAATAATATCCGACATATTATCTCCAGCAAGCGATTTTTCTTTTGGGATAAAATTTGAGAATTTCACATGAAGCATCCATTTATTCAGTCTCTAGAAATCTGAAAACAATATAAAAATTTTCACATGATTTAAAATTTTAATGCAGCTATAGAATAAAGCTACGACCCTAATATTCTTCCAATTTATGTTTTGATTATATTCATGAAATGAATTAAAAAAAGAAGAAGCTAATTGTATACTTTCCGACCAAATATGGTTTTCTATCCACAATATTTATTGACTTCAAAAAGACAAATTAAAAGCATTGCTTAACAATTAATTAACATCAATGATATTTAATTGAATTATTTGTCTGTTATATATACGTGCATGTTATAGCTTATAATAACAACAATCAATACATAGACTCAGCATGTTACCTTATTACATTAGGCAAATTATTATATTTTCATCATAATATTTTGGAAAGAAAAAAGCACATTTTTGGTCTGTAAATATAAATTTATACAATTAAATCTCTCAATCCATCTTTAATGATTAAATTTGTTTAATTGATGAAATATCAACTTTATAGTACCATTTTGGTCCCTATTTATAAACATTTAGTTAGGATCTAATTGGTAATAATTAAGAGAGTGGATGGAATAAATATTCTAATGAGAGACTTAATTGCACAAAATTTTATAATTCAAAGATCAATTTATGTTTTAATATAATACATTACGCAAATTATAAGATTTTCATAATAATAATTTCGAACATGCCAATCATATATATATATATATATATATATATCTTTGTGTGTGTGAAGTTTTTCTATGGTTATGATTCCAAAAGCAACTATTATAAGTCTTAGTATTAAATAACATTAAATACTCATAACTATTATATAATTAATTATAATTATTAGATTTTTTATTTAACAGTTAAAAAAATAATATCCATAAATATAGTAACTATTAAAATATCGCATATATATAATTGAAAACACTAGATTTGAGCTAATAAAAGAATAGAATTTCATATAAATGGTATAGATTGTTGGACATTAGCTAGAATTTTGATTGAAATTGAATTCGGAAATTTATGGTTGAAAAAAAATAACATTTTAATTGTCTAATTCGCATGATTTAATGTATATAATGCAATAAGTGATTTCTCATTGTTTTTTGTAAGAAAACTTCGTAGTTCTTACATATGCATATTTTTAATATTTCCTTTACATATTTTATTCTTTGAGCTTTGAAAGAGTGAAGAATATATACTGTACACAATGATAATTATAAAAAGAAATTAAAAGTAAAATTAAAAACAATATACATAGATAGGCTGATTCTTAATTATATGATAATCGATTGATAAGTTTAAAAGTAAAATATAAGATTAATAATTTGGGGTGAATCCAAATGATAGAAATTAACTAGAAAGGTTAGTAATTTAATTAAAAAGGAATAATGAAAGATTAGCCCAGCTGAAACTATCAAAATGTTAATGCTATGGGACACAAGCAGAGCCACTGGATTGGACCCAGTGGAATTTGTGTTACGAGCTACTATGGTACTCGATCTTAGTAGATTTCATTCAGTTTCTAGGTTTTAGTTACTTTCATAAGTTTTTGGTTTTTTTCTCCGGTGGCAACTGAGAGTTTATTTCACTCTTGTAGTATCAAAGAAAACTAGAAAAGGGAATTGAGATTAGAGAGGCAATTGCAACGACAACGAACAGAAAGAAGAATAAGAAGATGTAGAAGAGAGAACGCTGATGTATATAAGGTTTGAAATTTGAGAGGCAGGCAGAGAGAGGGATTTACGAGTTTGAAAACGCTGTATATAGGGTGTAAAAACAATGTGTTTTGACTGGTTTGCTTTTCTTTTTTTAGTTTGTTGCTAAATTAACCGAACTAATATAAAATCAAATTCAAAAAATTTAACTTCTTTCAATTTTAATAAAAAATCGATTTTTTAACTGTTTTTCTGGTGCAATTCAATTTTCATGGATCTAACATGGTTTTATACATATTTGGATTTTTTTAATTGAATCAATTTGGATTAGCCACCGGTTCTGATTAACTCAACTCGACCGGCCGGCCCAGTCCGGTTTTCAAAACATTGTATATTACTGTAAAAAAATTCAGATATATAATTAATGAATCACTCAAAAAAGAATATAAAATGACAAGTAATTTTTGATACAAATTAAACATTGCATTTATATATTAATCCTTTATAATATCACAGTTTAAATTGTAAATAAAATACTATATGAAGTTTTAAAGATAAATTCAGCATTATTCAATCGAAATTTATTGGGTATCTTTTTTCTAGTTTTCTGTTATTGGCAACTAAGATGGTGATAAAAAATAAAAAATAAAAAAAATAAACTGCCATTCAAAAGAAAGACTCCATAGTTTTTCGATATTCAATTCCATACTTTGGAAAACGCATATTGAGAATCGGTGCGCGAAACGCTTTAGGAGAAAAGAACGCCGACTTTTTGACCGCTGAACTTCGAGAAGGGACAACTTTGGCCTGAATATAACAAAAATGCCACTGCACAAAATTTAAGGTGGAAATCAGAAATGGAATGTATCATGTTTCGATTAGTTGCTAATTTATATGCATTAATTAAAGACTAATTAATCCATAGATTATAGTTCAGTTTGACAACTGAGGTTATTGGAAAGAGTGTTGAGTAACCCTTATTAAATATATATTTGAAGAGAGGTGAATTGCTTTAATTGCGACTAAAATTCAGTAGAATTAGTTTTAAACGGTAAAACATGTAATTTACATTAAAGAAAATTAATGACTAATTATATGTGTTATGGATTGCTAAGTATAGTAATTAAGCATAGGATACCCCCTAAAGAAATAATAATATTTGATGAATAATTTGATTAAGTTTCTTTCTATATGTCACTAAAGAGAGAGAACAATATCTAGTGGTTGTGTCAGCTTAATAAGCATGCCTTCCTAATTCTTATGATAGATCGTAATTCTTTTTATCTCCAATTGATAAATTCTTCCTTTTTCAATAAATAAATGAAAGGTCTAAAGTTTCACCATATATACTCTATTTGAGCTCTCCAAAAATTATAGGTTCGAGCCTTTCCAATGTACGTACCTTGTATCAAAAAAGAAAAAAAAATTCATATATATATATATGCACAATATAATTGAATTTAACAAGAATTATTTTTTAAATATAACATGCATATAATTAAAGATTTAATTTTAAAATTCCAATTTAAAGATTTTTAGAACAAAGAAATTATACCTTCTCAATAAGTGAGGAAAAAAATTATACAAATCGTTATAATGATTTTTCTTATAACGATTATAGTGTTTTGTAATTGCTGATGCATTATCTTGATTTATAACTTTTCTTTGTTTATGAAATAGAAAATAGTGTTTTCCAAATTAAAAAGGAATATTATCAATTATCAATAGAATATTGTGATGTTTTTAGGGGTTTTAAGCTTTTCAATTCTGCATCATTGATCTGTTAGCCAGATCTGTATCCTCTTTCTGTTTTCTAATTTGTGACAAAAGCCAAATTTGTATCTGTTTTTTTGCCTTTTGTTATCAAGGCAGACTAAGTGAACTATTCTTCAGAGAATAAATGTCTGCTTGATCTGATATTGAATAATCTGCATTAAAAGCAACTAAACAATTTTAGATCCAGCAGTTTTGGTTCTTCATAATTCACTTAGAGGCTTAATCGAAGGCAACAAAAAATTTATTGTCGAGTGATTTTATTAACATTCTTAGAGATTTTCATATTTTGAAAAAAAAAAAAGAAATAATTGGAACCAAACTTAATTTGTTCATATGGACCTTACCAGATTCTTTTAAATTTAAATATGTTGATTATCATTGACCCAATTCCTCGCACTTAAAGCGGCGAATTAAATCTTGGTGATCACCTCCATGGTTATTGCCACTGAGCAGACACCAAATTGATTTACTTTTTTTTTTTAAAAAAAAAAGAGAGAGAGAGAAACTAAACAAGCATCACATCTGAATGAGCCAAGGATGAGCGACACCAACAGAGTCGCCAAGCTGGAGAACATCAGCACTAGGAGGGTTCTTATGCCAAATCATACGATCGGCTTAAAAAGCTAAATTGGCAAGATGGTCCGCTCCCGAATTAGATTCTCCATAGACGTTGTCACGAGCTTGGTCTTTTTCTATCAACGACCGCGCGACACTAGCAAACTTTTTCGTAAGAATGCTAGTCAGTCTCTCCTACAAATGGTAGATTAAACTAGCAAGTAAGCAAAGATGTTAAGAACACAAAAAAAAAAGAAGAGAGCTTGGAGAATGCCTTAAGAAAGCTAATATTACATAAAACTCTTGGATTATTTGAATTGGTTGCAAATGAGCTCTCCTAATCTATTTATAGGTCTTCACCTCCTCAATGGACGACCAATATCAATTTGATCTCACGGTCTATATTCATATTCTAAATTATTCTACTCAATTCTACATACATTAAGAAATATCTCACATATTTTACACATATCTACAATGTTCTAGAAAAATCTAGAACAATCTACATGCTACTAGAATATGGTGAGAGATTTGGGACTGAACCTCTTGCGGCGTGTGACAACGTGCATCACCTGCACTGCACTTCCCACTCTTGATCGATCCATGAGCATTTTAATTTGAGCTATAAGGTTGCCATTTTGCAAAGAAGCGAAACTGGAGGAATTGAAGATGGTTACCACAGCCGATCAATTTGTCCACCTGAACAAGAATTTTTCTCCTACCATTCTCCCATGCACAATGCGGTCCCACGTACAGCCCCCACAACTCTGATCTGAATGCAGTACAACTACCCAGCCGTAAGGTAAAGCCACCCAGCCATCTACCTTCAGAATTAATTCCTAAAAACCCCGCCAGCTGAAGCTTGCCCCACGCTGCTTCTAAATGCACCATCTGAATTCAACATTTTTTACCCCTTCAGGAGGTCGTGTCCAGTGTATATATTCAGTGACCAGGACAGACTGCACTTCCCCTACCGCAGCCAGGGACTCATAAGCTGTGAGACACGCTTTAACAGAATGAATAATGATTTTCGGCTTATGCATGCCATGAACCCGAATATCATTAAAAATAAGTTCATTCCTCCACTTCCACAAAAACCAGCAGGTGTAACCAACCACTCCTCAAAATCCAGAAGAAAGAAATCTCATGATCTTGAGGAGAAAGAAGTTTACTCCACACAGCCCTGCCCCCAAACAATTACGTAAGGTATGAAAAATATATATCTTCTATGCCATGACTGCAGAAAGGACAAGACGCAGAAATCATGTAGTTAATGAACTTCCACATAATGATGAAAATCGTCACAAATCAGAATGACAATATCTTAAATTTAACATGTATAATTCATTTGAGTATAACAAAATAGAATAAAATATTAAATCAATTAATTAATTGTTTGTATTGGTGGACTTGAACTAGCGAAATTTTTTTTGAAAATGATATAAAACTTATGTAATTTACAAGATCATTATTCTCAGAAAATTAGAAAATTAGATTTCATTTTGGTGTTGGCCCAAAAGACAAAATGCACATTCTAGAATTCACAAGCTGCAAGTCAATTACAGCTAAAGGGAGAAATAGACAGATAGCTAGAAACATATATTTAGACAAAATAATTCCCAGAATTCTCCTAATAATTCTTTTTAAAGAAACATCCTAATAATTCTTTTTGTTTTTTTTTCTTTACCAATAATAGCATCAACCATAACAAAAACAACATACAGGGATAATATATCAGTAAATACAAATTACAAATTCATAGAAAAAAATCCAATTCGATTCACACGTTCTCTTTTGTTTTTTCTTTACCAATAATAGCAATACCAACAATAACACTAAAAACCGTGCCGCCTGGCTCCAATGTTCAGAAAGAAATTCTTAAGAGATGGGCCAACAATTTTAACCACCTCAAGAATCACCATGGAGGCAGCAAAAGCAGCTACTATCAACCCAACAAAGATCTAAGATCTCGTTTGGTTGAGTTGTTGAAAGTAGCCGGTAACTAATAGTTGATAATTAATAGCGGTTTGTTATTTGTTGTTTTGTAAAAATAATTAAATTGTTGTTATGATATAAAATTACAAATAAAAACATCATTTATTTAATTCAAGGCATACATTATTTTATAATAAATAAATAAATATAAAATATTACTTATTTGATATAATTGTTTATTTTAATTAATTAAAAATCACAATAATAATAATAATAATTAAAATTTAAAAAACTATATGATATAAGAGTAATTAAATAGAAAATGAATTCAAAATTTATTACTTCTTTATATATAGAGCAAAATTAATTTGGTTTTTTTATTTAAAAGATCTCCAATTTAGAATTTTTCAATCAAAAGTTATTTAAAATATTTAAATCTATCGGCTATTATTTAGAAAAATTTACTAAATACTTTTATATTAGTCGTTGGAGTAAGGAAAAATTAACAGCTAAACCAAACACTCCCAAAATTCCTAAAATAAAATTTCTTTTCATTTTACTTGGGTTTATATTTCCATATTAACAAAAATGTAACTAGAGTTAGTTTTTAGTATTTGGTTAAATAATTAAATATGAAATTTAAAATTAAATCTGATGTAGCTTTTTAATATGATGTGTTATCATTATATTGGCTTGGTCCATGAGCGGAGACATAGATCTTGTCAATGAAAGAGAAAAATTGCTTTCTTTCAAAATTTTAAAGAAATTCATACTTAAAAGGTTAATGGATAAATGACTCGTTAAATCCCATTCGCCCCTTCAGAATAATTACAACTTTATTTTGATCAAACCTCGTAATAATTTTCATGTGTTGCAATAACCCATTTTGCCCTTCAACTCCATATAAGAACCCTGTCCTCCCAAAAAAGAATTAAATAAATCGAAGCAGCGAACACTAAGTCACCAACCATGGCAACCATAACACCCAGAGATGAATCTGACTACGATAGCAGCTCTTCCACAATAACCATACCGGACTCTAGCCGGAGCTGGATGAGCAACCTCAGCTTCGGCAGCCGGCGGAGCTCAGCGTCCTTCGCTTCATCGTTCTCTACAAGCCACAAGCCACACAAGGCCAACCAAGCCGCATGGGAGGCCATAAAGAGGCTGCAGACCGCCAATGGCCGAGTTGGGCTGGACCATTTTCGTATCCTCCGCAGTCTAGGCAACGGCGATTTAGGGAATGTGTATCTTTGCCAGATAAGGAATCCTGTTGCGGGTTTGTCTCAGTGCTTTTATGCCATGAAAGTGGTGGATAAAGAAGCCCTCGCAGTCAGGAATAAGTTGCAGAGAGCTGAAATGGAGAAGGAGATTTTGGGTATTCTTGATCACCCTTTTTTGCCTACTCTATACGCAGAGTTTGAAGCTTCTCATTATTCTTGCTTGGTTATGGAGTATTGCCCTGGTGGAGATTTATATGCCGCTAGGCAACGCCAACCAGGAAGAAGATTTAGCATTCCATCCACTAAGTAAGTAAAAAAAAACTCCGTTTAATTATTGATTAATTAATTAAGAACATAATTAGTGTGTACTTATTATGAATTATGATATGCGAATTTCTTTAGCTTATTATGTTTCATAGCGCTTTGCACTTTTGATGGGTATATCTGGCGAAGTAGGCTGGATGGCTTAGACAAAAAAAGAGGTTTCAGCAAAATAATTACTAAGATATGACTATGTTTAAACAGGTTTTATGCTGCTGAGATTCTGTTAGCTCTAGAGTATCTTCACATGATGGGAATTGTATACAGAGACCTTAAACCAGAAAATGTTCTTGTAAGAGAAGATGGTCACATTATGCTTCCAGATTTTGATCTTTCTCTCAAATGCGACATCGTACCAAAGCTTTTGAGGTCATCTAAACCTTCCGCCGTTAAAAAGCATGAAGAAGCTTGTTTTACACCATCCTGCGCCACACCCTTTCCGCCTATACTTTCTTGTTTCTCCGGCAAGAAAAAGAAAGCAACTAAAAAAGTTACCACAATTATCGAAAGAATCGATCACCACCACCATCACCATCACCACCACCACCACCATCATCATTGTCAAGAAGAAGAGCTTGATCCGGAATTAGTTGCAGAACCCATCAATGCTCGATCGACATCCTTCGTGGGAACCCATGAATATCTAGCACCGGAGGTGATATCAGGTCAAGGCCACGGCAGCGCAGTGGATTGGTGGACATTTGGGGTTTTCTTGTACGAAATGTTATACGGAACAACTCCTTTCAAAGGCGAACACAATGAAAGAACTTTGATTAATATCCTTAAACGGCCATTAACGTTTCCAAGAATTGTTGTCAGTAGTAGCAAAGAATTTCAAGAAATGGTTAAAGTTCAACATCTCATTAGCAAACTTCTTATCAAGAATCCCAAGAAGAGAATTGGAAGCTTAAAGGGTTCAGTTGAAATCAAAAGGCATGAATTCTTCAAAGGTGTGAATTGGGCTTTGATTAGAACAGTTGAACCACCAGAAGTTCCTAATCATGTATGCATGATTAGAGGTAGAGCTCAAATACCCAAGCTAAGCAAGAAAGAAAGGGAAGCACCCTATCAAATACCTCATTATTATCATTTCGATTATTTTTAAAGCTAGAAAAAAAATGTAAATATAGAAGGAAAAAAAAAAGGTAAAACAGGAAGCAAAACATATCAATGTATAACACCAAAGATAGAGTTGTTTTCCTCTGTTTTCCTAGTTCATTTACTAATGAGAGATTTTATAATGTTATTATAATTAGGTAATTAATTAACATAAGGCCACCATATGAACTTAAAGTAATTCTCAATTTTTGTTTTATTATTATTTTACTTTTGTGTCTATGTATTGTTTCTAATAATCTTCATGATTTTAGCGAAATTCTTGCAGTCTATGTAGAATAAATTAATTAAAAAGTATCACATAAATAAAATAACTTACATAAAAACACTTTTATTAGTTTGATTTATTCGGTATAAAATTTCTCATGGTTATATATGAAATGAATGGAGTGTGGGCTTACGTGTAAAAGGAGAAAATCACACAATTGTGGCAATGTGATCCTCATGAGAAGTCATGTGGTGACAATTATGGCACTTTTCTAGTGAAGGTAAATATAATAAAAATAACAATTAATTAAACTTTTGGGTATATTTATTATTTTTTAATTACTGACCATCAAATTCACGTCCTTCCACCGATCGAAACAAACAAACAAAAACTCCATCATTTCTCCCCGCTCCTACTTTAACTTTATAGGTGCATGTACATAGTACATTGTATATGTAATTAATTAAATTTGGTAATGTATTATTAAACCATTTTCCTGTTCGAAATAGCTTAATTAGTATAAAATAAATAGAATGCTAATTACATTTCAATCTGCAATGATCAAATGTACTGTCTATACAAGTTGTTGGGAGTCGAATTAAACACTATTTAGAGCTGGAACTTAATTTGAGCCAACTCTGTTCACAAGTACTAGAAAGCTATATATGTAGAAGCAATGGATTTCTCGTATGGGCCAAATTCTGAAGGATTTTGAACAGCTTGATACGTAGAACTATACGAAATGCTAACCGGCAAATAAATATATACAATTATACGTATCAGAAACCATATATTTTGGATACATATATAGATCAAATTAATTAACTCTGTATATATAGAACAAGCATATACTAAAAACTATGCAGATTTAATTTAAAAATTGTTTGAAAAGAGAAGACTTCGAAGTATTAGAAATTAAACTCATGGATTTCCTCCTTAATTTTGTCACATTTATATCAATGAATAGAAGAAGACCTGTAGTATGGTATTGGTGGAAAGCCTCCTAAAAAAACATGTTCCTTGACTTATATAATTTATATATATTAATTTGATTAAAATGGAAAGATAAATTCAATATGATAATTGCAATGTAAGTACTACTTAACCTGTTAAGAAAAAAAAATCTGAATAACCCACTATTAAATCAATGCCAAAGTACAAAAATTAATTTGGAAAAAAAATTGTGTCAATTTATAGAATAATAACAATTGTCATGGAATATGCCTTATCAAATCATTTTCTTTTAATTCAAATTCTTTACCGTTTTGATATTAGCTTAAATCTTGGCATGTGTTGTATCTATCCATTCTTTATTGTAGATACACTTATATATTTTTCCCTTTTTCTTGTAAAATTATGAATATAAAATAATTAGAAAATCATTCTCTTCTTTGTTTCTTCATATGGTATCAGATCCCATCACGATTTCTTCAACAAATAATACCACCATTGTTGCCGCTCCAACTTTTGTTTCTATTCCTTCATCTCAAACTCATCACACCTTTGTCATCAAACTAAAATTCAAAAATTACTTAGCATGGAAGACTCAATTCATTCTTTTACTCAACTATCAAAATTTAATGGGTTTTGTAGATGGAAGCAAACTCACCCTACCCAAAAAAATTTCCAACCCAACTGATCCTACCTCTTTTCTTCCAAATCCAGAGTTCACCGCATGGCTCATCAAAGACAAAATGTTAATGACATGACTATTATACTCTTCGTCTAAAGAAGTCTACTCATATATTATTGGATTAACATCATTTTTTCAAGTCTAGATAGCCATTGGCCAAGCCTTTATCTCAGTTTCTCGGAATCGCTAACTTTAGTTGCATATCGACTTGTAAGAATTTAAACGCATTGATATGTCAATATCTCAATATTTGCAACGAGCTAAAGCTCTTGCTGATGAACTAGCAGCTGTAGGACATCCTCTTTCCAATGTTGAATTCAATGCAATTATATATCGCAATATTGAAACCGAATTTCACTCAATCATCACTGCCTTAAATCTTCAAACAGAACTAGTACCAATTTATGAATTACATGGCCAACTAATTGTTAGGTTTTGAACATGCATCTCATACATGACACAACGAAAATATAAAAAATTAATCAAAACCAAAACCCAATGAATGCTCTATGTAATTTAAATTTGGATTGAACTATTCAATAGAATAAGTTGATTACATTTGTTTACAACTTTTGATCTTCAAGATTGTGAGTTTTTCCTTCATTGTTGGATTATGGCAAACTACAAAAATCCAAAGCTAGAATTATCTCGAAGAGTATCTACGAGAAGGAAGAAGAAAAATACCTCCAAAGAGATGGAGTGACAAAAGTCCAAAGTGAGCTATGGAAAATTGTTTTATGAAAGAGAAAATTGAGAAGAGAAAAAATAACTCTTATTTTTTTGAAGGGCAGCCATGAAATAGACTCTTTAAAAATAGTATTTATATTTTTTCTAATCCCTTTTAGGGTTAAAAAAAATCCCTAATGGTCTCATTTCCCAAAGGTATATGGCTCAATGTTGACCAAGTCAACAATATTAATCCAAATTGGTTTTGACCCATTTTTATAACTCTTATAAAATGTTCAATTCTATTTCTTTTTTGCTTGGATCTTATCAAAAATCCATTTATATTTTTTTCATTCCCTCTATGCATATGACCCAATAGGTTTTCTGGTCATGTTGGCAACTCAAGTCTTGAGAGGAATCCTAATCCAATTAGAATTCTACGAGTCAAACACTTTTAACCCATAATTAATTTTTCATCATTTTTTCTTGACTTAGTATATCATAAGCGGTATCTATCAACACATCATGAACATCTAAGTAACTAGAAAGTCAGTAGATTGACTTTTAATCCTTCCATAAATAATTATCGTACAATTTGTCCTTTCAACAAACTCTACCTCATTTGGTTTAGAGTATAGACTATGTGTCAATTCCCACCAGACTGACATCACATTTAGTCCAAATGATATTAGTTTTTGTCTAGGGGACTCATTACTCTTTCAGATATGTCCTTGAAGATCTTCTTTAAGACATGTCCACTTCGACCAAAGATTTCTAAGTAATGATCTCTACAAGAGTTCATAGTACTTTCCTTTTATCAGGAGTGGTGAATATTTTATTAACTATTCAACTACCTTTGAATACCTCGTGCTATACCTAATCACCACTCTATGAACAAATTTTGAGAGGAATAAGGAATAGAGTCAAAATATAGAATTTAGTATCCAAGATAACTTTGAGCATCTCAAGTCTAAGGATACTTTGGACTTTTGTCACTCCATCACTGACATTGAATAGATATCCATATAATTTTTTTTATAACAGGTCATCCAATGTACTTTGTTACTCTAACAAGCATCCATATATTAACTATAAACATCTCATATCTTCAGCTTATGAGATCAGCTATTTGACCTAGTCAATGAGTATAACATGTGTTAGTCCATTAGAATTAACAGTGTTCCATCTTGTTAATCATGTGACTAGGGATTAACATATGTTTGGATCTTTGATGAGACTGTGGTTCCTTTGCTTGTGCAATGACTCAATTATTATCACAATACAAAGGTATTGGATCAACAATGCTAGAAACCACTTCTAACTCTATGATAAAATTTATCCAAACTGCTTCCTTAGCTATCTCAGAAGCTGCAATGTACTATACTTTGGTTGTTGAATCTATAATCGTCTCCTATAAAACTTTTAAAATTGACTGCTCCACCATTTAACATAAAAATATAGCCTGATTGGGATTTGGAGTCATCCTTATCAGTTTGGAAGCAAAGATCCTTATATCTGCTTACTTTAAGCTCACCATCTCCATAAACCAATAATGCATCATTAGACATTCTCAAGTACTTAAGGATATTCTTAACAGCCACACAATACCTCTCACCAGAATTTGACTGATATCTGATCGTAACACTCAGTTCGTAAATTGCTTCCTTAGATGTCTCAGAAGCTGCAATGTACTCTACTTTGGTTGTGGAATCTATAGTCGTCTCCTGTAGAACTCTTAAAATTGATTGCTCCACCATTTAACATGAAAATATAGCCTGATTGGGATTTGGAGTCATCCTTATCAGTTTGGAAGCAAAGATCCTTATATCTGCTTACTTTAAGCTCACCATCTTCATAAACCAAGAATGCACCATTAGACCTTCTCAAGTACTTAAGGATATTCTTAACAATCATGTAATGCCTTTCACCAGAATTTGACTGATATCTGATCGCAACACTTGGAGCATAGTACATAGTATAACATAAATGATAGATCCAATAACCAAAGTATATGGAATCCTACTGATGCATGTTTGTTCATCCTGTATCTTTGGACATATGAACTTGTAGAGGGTAATCCCATGAGCTATAAGAATTAATACTCACTTGGACTATTCCATGTTAAACCTCTTTAACATCTTATTTATGTATGTAGAACCTTTTAGATCTATCTTTATAGATCTTAATCCCTAGTATATATGTTGCTTCTCTAAGGTCTTTCATGGAGAAATTCTTAAAAATTCAAATATTGACTGATTGAAGAATTGAGATGTTGTTTCCTATAAGAAGTATGTCATCTACATACAATACAAGGAATATGATTGCATTCCCACTATCTTTTTTTGTAAACACAAGGTTCTCTTCATCAACATATCATTTGAATCACCAAAATCATACTACATCAACCCCTCAACACAGACATTTCATAACTTGTTACAAAATTCAAATATCCCACACGAACCCAATTATCAAGCCATTACCTTAACAAATTCAAATTCTCCAAATTTATATCATCAATATGCTTCTATTCCTAACCTTTCATCCACCACTCATAAACTTAATTTACTTATTGACTTATGTTCTTATCCAAATACCAAATCTCCTCCACATTCCATAGTTACCCAACCAAACTTAATATCCAATCGTACCCATCCCATGGTCTTAATATCCACCACCCTTTTAAAACATCAAGCCAATTTTACCATAAAGCTTCAAATTTTTACATCCAAACCAAATTATCTATTTAATGAAACCCACCACTTACCTTCAAGCCAAACAACACAGTGAATGGAGATAAGCAATGCAACAGAAAAATACAAGCCTTAATTTCAGATAATACATAAACTTTGGTACCTTGTCCTTCCAATAAAAATATTATTGGGAATGAATGAATTTTTCAGATAAAAAGGCATCATGATGGTACTGTCGAGCAATACAAAGCTCGTTTAGTTGCAAAAGGTTACAATCAAAACATGGACTTGATTATGATGAAACTTACAATCCTATAATTCATGCAATTATAATTCACAGAATCATCAATTTCACGATCTCTCATGGTCGGATCATCAGATAAATTGACATATCAAATGTCTTTCTTCATGGCACTTTACAAGAGGAAGCTTATATGTCACAAACTTAGGGATTTTTTGACACAAATCTTTCTGACTATGTTTGTAAATTAAATAACTCATTTTATGGACTCAAACAAGCCCCAAAAGCAAGGTTTACTAGATTGGTTGAGTTTCTTCAATTACATAAATTTATTTGTTCAAAGGAAAACAATTCATCATTTATTCGTACTTGTGGTACTAACAAAATTTTTTTTTTTGTCTATGTTGATGACATTCTTATCACATGTTCAAATTCTAAAGATGTTGAGGTTGTTCTAGGAGTACTTCAAAATGAACTTCCTTTTCAAGATCTTAGTTCTCTATGCTGCTTTCTCAATATTGAAGTTATTCCTTATAAATCTAGTCTCATCCTTTCTAAACAAAAATATATTCTATACTTGCTTGAAAAAAACAAAAATGATGGATTACAAGCCATGTGTCACACCCATGGTGTCTTCACCACCATTATCCAAACAAAATGGCGTTCCTTTTCTCAATGGTGAACTTTATCGATGAGTTATTGGTGCTTTACAAAATGTCACCTTAACCTACCCTGACATAGCCTTTGTTGCCAACAAGCTATGTTAGTTCATGCATACTCCGATTGACATCCATTGGCAAGCTGTTAAGAGACTATTCCGGTATCTCAAATCCACCATTGGCTAATCTCTTTACTTTGTTCCCTCATCTATAATCTACTTGCAATGCTTAACAGAAGTGATTGGGGAGGCTATTTTGATGACAAACACTATATAATACCCATAATTAGGGTCTATAAGTTATATTTTTGGTTAGTGAGAGTTGGAGGTTAAGTAAAGTTTTTAAAGTTTGAGAGTTGCTAAAATCTGTTGTTTCATGCTCGTGACAATAGGTGTCAAGGCCGTGAATATTGGATTTTAGTTAGCAACTACGATGAGGTTCTTCATGACCCTGAAAAATTTCTTCAAGCGTGTGAAGGAGTGGTTCACGCCTATGAAAGATGAGTCACAACTGTGAAGCTTGGATAATCAGAGCAGCTAAGGCAACCACATTTATTTTTTTGCCATCCCTTTAAATCCATTTTCCATTCCCTTTTAACCAATAAAACACCCCATTTGAATCTCTTCTTCCTCCAAAACTCTTCTTCCTCCAAAACCCTTCTTCCTCCATTATTGAAGCTTGAAGAGACCTTGTTTCAATATAGAAAGTGAAAGAGAAGAGTGAGAGAAAAAATTTGTGAAATTTGAGGGAAAAGCTCAGTTTTTAAATTTCTAGCTTTTGGTTCAAGTTCCAGAGGCTAAAAGGATATTTTTCATCTTGCTAGGATCTAGTAGAGGAGCTGGAAGTCCATCTCAGGGAAGAAGACAAGCTTGAAGAGCTCAACCTTTAGCTAATCTTCATCCTAAGTGTAAAGTTTGTACATAATTATATTCAAAGCTTATTTTGTGCATGTGTATATTAGTGTGACTTGAATGCAAGTTTGGGCATCTATTAGTTATTGAAAACCTATGATTTTGGGTTGAAATGGTTGTTGGGATATTGTTATGCTTCATTGAGTTTAAAATAGATTTTGATTTGTTTAAATCAATCTGTTGTGATGTTAAAAATGGTAGATAATATGTGGGATGTCTCAAATGCATATTGGAATATTGATAGGGTGATTAACATTGATTAATCATAGAAAGATTGCATAAAAATTATTGTGCTTTGTTTTGGTATGAAATCTGGAAAATTTCCAAATTCATAGCTATGAATGTCGTGAAAAAGAGTTTTGTTTCTGAAGTAGACCTCTTCATGGGCAGCTTCATGGTTGGGTTCACGATGCAGTTCACGTCTATGAAGGAGTGATCACAATCATGAATGTGTGTTGATTCACATAATGAATCATGGTTTGGTTGACGAGTAAACTACCCCTGGAGAGGTTTTTCACAGCCATGAAAAGGGTGTTCACAGGTGTGAAGCTACTTAACTTGTAAAATTTGTATACTTGCATATGAATCAATATTGATTCATTTTGAGACGGAGTACCTCTGTTGTATGTTATAACATGGTATGATAATATATATTATGGTTGTGATTTATAAGAAATCATGGTTTTGAATAATATGAAAAATATATGGTACGTATTATGAAATTGTAAGTTAATACTCTAACTAGGACTAGAGCTAGGATAGATGTCATGCCATTAAGAGGGGAGATCAGTAACGGATGACCTAGATTGGTCATGTTTGAGACACTTTAAAGGCCTAGGGGTAAGCAATGAGAGATTCCTTGGTTGGGTTATTTTGAGACACTCTGAAGGCCTAGGGGTAAGCAATGAAAGCTTACTCGGTTGGGTGATGTTAAGACATTTTGAGGATCCAGGAGTAAGCAATGAGAGCTTCCTCAGTTGGGTTATATAAGAGATGTTTTGAAGGCTCGGGGTTAGGCCGGGTGGGCTTCCTTCGGTAGCTATTTTGTGTTATCATTTTCCTCAGACAGGTGTTTTGGGAACCTCAGGCAGGTGTCCTGAGGGATCTAGTGAGAACTGTAGAGTACATGTATCCATTTTAGTCTAGTTATGAATATAGAGGGCAGTAAAATCATATTTAAATACTTCTAAGTGTGGTATACACTTGTATGATTTTGGTTGGTTGTTTGATATATCATGTTCTATGTGTGCAGTATATATGAGATTTTTACGGTATGTCATGTAGCATGTGAGCTAGTGCATATGCGGACTTCGAGGTAAGTCGTTATAGTAACTTGATGAGTATATCATGCATATTATATATATGACGTGTATGTACTTTGCATATTGTTATGTATCACTAAGCATTAGTTTGCTTAGCGTATAGGCTTTCCATGTGCAGGTTGGAAGCCCAAGAGTTGATTAAAAGAGGACGCCTAAGGATCAAAGTCAATGATACACGAGTGAGATGGGTGATACAACTGTTGTACTTTTGCTTTTGTTGAGTTTTGTTGGGTTCGGTAGTTAAAGTTTTACATGCTTGTATTTCAGAGACATGTAGATTTATAACTACTCGTTTTGTAAAAACCTTTGAGCTAGTGTTATCCTTTTGATTAATGTTTTTAACTTTATCTTTTCAAGCCTTTTAATGATGTTTTATTTTTATTTAAGTCATCATGGTCATGGTATATGAAAATTTTAAATTATCTCGTTTTAACTCATATACATCGTAGCATCCTTTAATATAATTAGGTTTATTTTTAATTATATCGAAGGTTATTATACGCTCAACTAGTGGCTATGCCATCTACCTCGGTAAAAATTTAATCTCCTGGATAGCCAAAAAGCAACCTACCATTGCTCAATCATCAAGATTACAAAGCATTGCAAATGCCACAACCAAGATTATGTAGATTCAATCTCTACTTCAAGAACTTGGCTTTGCATCATCCGCACCACCAATATTGTGGCATGACAATGTAGGTATTATTTATCTCTCCACTAATCCAGTTCTACATGCAAGAACTAAACATATTGAATTGAATTATTATTTTATTCATGAACAAGTTCAATCAAAGCAACTACAAGTTCAATTTATTTCTTCAGATGATCAATTGGCGGATATCATGACAAAACCATTATCACACCTCAAATTCTTTCAACATCGAGACAAGTTTCGGTTATGTCTTCGACTAGCACCAACATGATGGGGGTGTCATGGAATATGCCTTATCAAATCATTTTCTTTTAATTCAAATTCTTTAACAATTGGATATTAGCTTAAATTTATGCATGTGTTGTATCTTTCTATTCTTTGTTGTAGATACACTTATATATTTTACCTCTCTTTTTAGTAAAAACGTTAAGAAAAAATAATTAGAAAAACATTCTCTTCTTTATTTCTTCATAACAATAAGAATCTTAATTATTAATTGTTAATATCTCATGAAGAGATATCGATAGGGATATATGGGAAAACTGCATTTCATAATGATTAGAAAAATTCTTCCTTATGTGTTAATTTTTAAAATTGAATTAGTTTCTAAACTATTTTAATTTTAACATGATATCAATATTAGAGTCAAACATCTAGGAATTATTTTTAGAATTGAAATAGGTCATGATTTATAGTTTTGGATTAATGGGGAAATGCTTAGATAAAATGATGAAAAACTTTTACATAGATTTCATGTATGAATTTATTTCATAAACTAGGTCATAAAATAAAATTAAAGAGATTATAATTAATTTGGTTCATAAAAAAATTTATACATTCATGGAACCCAAGTTAAAATTTTCTATAATTTTATCTAAGCATTTCCCCATTTCCTATATGTATATATAGTACATTGTGATTAGTTTAATTAGTTGATAAGATTTTTTTTTTGGGTTCATGTATATGTGATCACGCAAGTTTTACAGTGAAATGATAGTAGAGGTAGTCAAACACACTAGTACAAAATAGTGTTATATGTATCTGTTATTTTGCATTTTATGCGTCTGTTAAATAGTAGACACATATATAGGAGACACATATGATATAAATTTTATGTGTATGTCGTTTTGACATACACATATAATAGTTATACGCATCTGTCGTTTATAAATAGCAGATGCATATAATAGTTATACGCGTCTGTCGTTTATTAATAGCAGACGCGTATAACGTGATTATATGCGTCTGTCATTTAATAAATGACAAACGCATAATATCAAGGTTATACGCGTCTGCTATTAATAAACGACGGACGTGTATAACTATTATATGCGTCTGCTATTATTAAACGACAGACGCGTATTTATTTATTTTTTTAATTTATGTTCATATATATTATAATGCTACCATTCATATATATATAACATGTGCACTTCAAAATTCATAATAATTCGGCTTCAATAAGACACAATAGGCATCCAACATTCAACTCACAAAACTCAATAATCAAGAATTCACAGGACAACACAAACTAAAAAAATTAAATAAATTAAAGCAATAGCATCATGCCTAAAACAATTCACATTAAATAATTAATCTACAAGTTCTTCAAAATTCTTTAATTTAAAATTGTATTTCTCATTAATATGAAATATTTTACAAAAGTAAATAAAAAGATTACATACACTCTTTCATAAAGTAATTTGACCTCATATGTCGAATTTCATCTATTTGATCTTGACTATATGATCATTTTTCAAAAACCTACAAGACAAATAAACAGATAATAGAAAATATGTTAGAAATGAAAAAATTAATAGCTAGTTATATATCATACTTGTAATATAAACTGACTAGTATTTGAAAGAACATACCTTAAGCAATGTTGTATCACTATTATGATATATGACAATTTCGTACATATACCTCATGATGTAATATCTGCATTCAATACCTCCTTGTTGTTGAGGGCACTTAAAATAGAAAAAACAACAAAGGTCCATGCTAAATAAAGGATTATAAAATCATAAAAACTTTAATTTAACTAGTAATTCAAAATATAAAATTTTCACCGAAATGTCATTCCATTTTAACCTGACACCTTTATTTTTTCCACCTTCTATAGCATAAGTTCTATAGGCTCTGAAAAATAAATGTATATCAAAATCGGCATTAATATTGAAAATGCTACAAATATCGTAGAAACTATTAGCTAGTAGTATTATAACTTACAGGTTAATATGAGGTTTCAGACTTATATTGCGGTTGCCACGAGATAGAGGATCCATGAAAAATGCCTTACTCCATTCATAGCAAAATACAATCAACATCCAATGATTACTATAGATATACAAATATGTTAGAAGTTAGTAAAAATGTTGAGAATAAAAATTATGCAAACATGAATGTAAATATTTCTTACTTTTCGAAATATGGTAGTAGAATGAAATGTTTATCTCTTTTTCCTTTAAAGCTTCTATAATATATTTTTCTGCTGAGTTAGTCTCTGTGAACATCAAACGAAGCATTGTTGGACAAAGAAATCCGATCGACGATATGAAGAATGTATCGCACAAGTTATGAAGGTACCAGCATGCATGAATCACAATACATACATAAGTATTATTTTTGTATTTTTTAAATCAATCTTATAATATTAGTAATAAATAGTATAATCTTACATCATAAATATTCGAATGATCGAGACATAAAGTCATTCCATGGAGATGAGTTGAGCGATGTCTTCCATACCAACATGAATCATCTGATTATCTACTGGATACTTAAACACTGTAATGTCTGTAGAAACTTCAAAAATATACCCAGTAGGCAATTTAGCAACCATCTCATGCATCAACCTCATGTCACCACTCAAAGTTTCCAAAATGTTCTCATTAACTAAAGGCCCATGTTGCTTTGTAGTTGATTCTTTCGATAAACCGCTACCTTGTTTATTCTTTGGAGCCTTCTTTAATGGCTTGGATTTAAGTTCCTATCAATTAATAATAAATTATGATATATTATGATATATGAAATGCGATAATCTATATTTTATTATTTTATAAGTTTAAAAATTATTACCTCTCCAAGAACCACAAGATGTTGTGGCCATTGAACAAAGGTACCTTCTGTTTTTCCAACTGTAGTTAAGTATTCAGTAGGCACAGGAAGTTCGGCTTCATGACAGTCAGATAATACTTCATCTACAGATACCTTGACGTGATTGGGCATGATAGGTCGATTGTGCACCATAGCATCAATAAGGGATGGATAAACCATACCCCTTGCCACAATCACCTGCTTACCTTCATTAATGGTAGCAAGTCTGCATGATGCAGGTGTCTGCAAAAACACAAAAAATCAATATTAGCTAGATTAAAGTGGAAGTAGAAGTAATGAAATTCAAAATTTTTACTTGTAATTCTGATATTGGAAATGGTGGGTTCACAGAGTGACAACTACTAGGAGTTGGGCGAGCAAATGAAGGACTCATCTCCACCTCTATATCAGGGTCAATTTGAGAGGACTTCCTAGTTCTCTCCTCTATCATATTCTCAAGATGTACAATATGTGCCGAGAATTTAGCAAATAATCTGGCCTCTATTTTAGTCTCAAACGCTTCTATAACTTCAGATGAGACGGATGTTGCTAGTTTCCTTTTTCCAGGATTACTATAAAATATTTTGATGGTCACAACACTTCCAACACCTCTCACATAGCCAGAATGTTCGGGCTTTTCAAGTGCACGTGACAATATGTCATCATGCCTCTCTGGTACCTAGCTACCTTGGGCTACTTCTCTCCGTAATGTCTCCTATTCAGTAGATAAACAATATGTTATAAGCAATCATAGATAAAAAAAAAACATATTCCTTGATATCATTGTTTGTTTAGCAAGTTATACTTACGATTTTTGTTGCCACCTCTTTTGTCTTTTCTACTGGGATTATATAATTTCCTTCTTCTGTCTTTTTTGTTCTAGCTCTTACCCAATTTAGACTTCGATCATATGATGATGTAACATCAGAGCTCATAGATGGTGATGATGAAAAAGAAGAGATGGGATCTTCAATAATCCATTGAGTTTTTTTCCCAGCATAGCCCATACGACCCAAGAAATGTGGATGCACATTCTTTGCTTGCTTTGCCTTCGCCTTGGCACTGATTTGCTGTTAACAAAATAATGAAGATCCCATTATCAAGCATTGCATAAATGTAAATATAAATTGCATTAATCTACTTCATAATTAGTACCTCATATTCTTTAGATTCATGTGCTTGTTTAAACTCCTCCCAATCTTTCTCGGTGATGAAGTCATATAATTCCAATGGTGACTTTTGCACTGATTTATTCTTTATGTACTTAACCACCAATCGATACTTAAAATCCTTCCACCGCATTCCAACAGTTTTGAGTACAATATTTTTCTTATCATCCAGAATGTTGAACTCTTTCTGCAAAATAATATTTTAGATTAATTAGTTTTACT
Source organism: Triadica sebifera (assembly GCA_023653625.1). NCBI lineage: Eukaryota > Viridiplantae > Streptophyta > Magnoliopsida > Malpighiales > Euphorbiaceae > Triadica > Triadica sebifera. Next base: position 19,882,113 of record CM042910.1, on the reverse strand, counting down.
TCTTTACAATCAAATTTGTTAATAGATTTGAAGGAAACTTATCTTGATATCTTCCCAAATTGTATTTTTAAGACCCTTATCGACCAAATCCCAGCTTTTTATCCTGATGTTCACATGGGAACGTGCTACAAGGCCAACGTAGGAACTAAATATATCGGCGTATGTTCCTGTTGGGCAATCAAACTCATCAAAATCTATTGTCTTTTGTTCATTCCCTTACTTCTTCAATTTTTTGCACGTGGTAGCTCCCCTAGTTTTCCTTTTTGTCATGATACTTGATGGCTCAGAATCTGGTTGTTCATTGGACATAATTTCTTGTAACATAAGCATAATAAAGAAACATGTTAGTATAATCCACAATAATAATACTTTATTTTAAAGGGAAATAAAAACAATAGATTTATATGATAAACAATAACAAAACTGGTAATTATAAGTATAAACCACATTAATCATAATACACATTTATAAATAAACTTACAAGAAACATATATGCATCAATTATTGGCGATTTTCAATCCATATGTCTTCAGTATGATAATCACGCATGTAATTTGAATCTAAAATATATTCTCCAACTAGCATTGGTAACCCGATAGAAAATGGGGGAGTCTCATCAAACTGATCATATTCTTCCTCATCTACCACGTCATCGATACCAACAATACACCTCTTACCTTGAAGAATAATAGACCACTTACTATCATCAGAGTCAATAATATAAAATACTTGTTTAGCCTGTGAAGTAAGAATGAATGGATCATCTTGATAACCCAATTGGCTAAAATCAACCAAAGTGATTCCTAACTCATCCACTCTTACACCACGTCGGTTTTCAATCCATTTACATCGAAAGAGAGAAATCATAAATTCCCTGTAATCAAGCTCCCAAATGTCTTCAACTACACCATAATATGACATTGTAGCAACTATTGGCATGGTATCTTTAGTACTAGAAAATTCTCGTGTTGAAGCTATCAAAGTAACTCCACTATTTTGCATTGTGCTTTTGTCATCCTGACGTTTAGTGTAAAAGGTATATCCGTTGATGTCATATCCTTCATAAGACCGTATATTCAACCTAGGGCCATAGGCTAACCATTTTATGGTATCAGTTACATCTTCTAGCACTTCTGATAACTTACGCATCACTCGGTCTTTAAACCATCCAATGAAAGAACTATTATGTTCATTTGTCAACCATATTTCACCTTTGGATGGATTTAGACGCCTTAAAATAGACATGTACTCTTCTAAATATGGATGAACTTGTGTAAGGTGGTGCAACACAATGAGATGTGCTTTCTCACGCATCTGAACACCGGGTAATACCATTTTAAGTCCAATTGTTCCTTTACCTCCAAGTCTTCCCTCGTGATGAGACTTAGGAATGCCAATAGGTTCAACACCTGATAAGTAGTCTGTGCAAAATTCAATACCCTCCTTAACCGAGTAACCTTCAATAATACTACCTTCAAGTCGATATCGGTTCCTCACATACCCTTTTAAGATACCCATGAATCTCTCAAAAGGATACATATACCTCAAATACATTGGATTGCACAATTTAATCTCTCTCACAAGATGAACAACCAAATGCACCATTATGTCAAAAAAGGAAGGTGGAAAATACATTTCAAATGACATAGAGTAACAATAATATTGGCTTGCAACTCATCCAAATTATCTGGATCAATGACCTTACAACAAATTGCATTGAAGAAAAAACAAAGTCTTGTGATAACATTCTTCACTTGATTCGGTAGTATTCCTCGAATTGCTATCGGTAAAAATTGTTGCATCAAAACATGACAATTATGAGACTTCATACCTATCAACTTTAATTCTTTCATTGACACAAGACTTTTAATATTTGATAAAAATCCATATGGAACTTTAACACCATAAAGACACTCACAAAAGCTTGTTTTCTCTTTTTTAGACAACGTATAACAAACTGAAGGAAGATATGTTCGTTTCCCTGTATCTTGAGGCGCTAACTCCATCTGTATGCCCATTTATAACATGTCCTTTCTTACTTTGATACCATCTTTTGTTTTTTCTGGTATATTCAACAATGTCCCCATTATAGCATCACAAACATTTTTCTCCACGTGCATAACATCAATACAATGACGAACCGGTAAGTATTCCCAATATGGAAGATCCCAGAATATAGATCTCTTTTTCCAAGGACCCTTTTGAGCAGGTTTAAAAGGTTTACCAAATGCATTATCAATTTCTCTAACTCATTCAAAAATCTCATTTCCTGTTAATGGCAAACGAGCTACTCGCATTTGGGTATATCCATTGAAAGACTTTTTCTTCTTACGATAAGGGTGATTAAGAGGGAGAAATGTTCGATGACTCATATAAATATTTTTCTGACTATGATTTAAACGTTGGTCCATTGTGTTGTCCTCACAAATCGGACACGTTTTTGCTCCTTTCACGGTGTACCCAGATAAGTTACCATAAGCCGGAAAATCATTTATAGTGCAAAATATCATGACATGTAAGGTAAACATGCTTTCACTGTATGCATCATAGACCGTCACACCTTCATCCCATAATAGTTTCAAATCATCAATAAGTGGTGCAAGGTAAACATCAATATCATTTCCCGGTTGTTTAGGCCCTGATATCAATAATGACAACATAATATACTTACGCTTCATAGTCATCCAAGGAGGCAGATTGTAAACTACAAGAAGAACTGGTCACGTGCTATGTTTACTACTGAGTGTGCCATGGGGGTTGATTCCAACCGTACAAAGTCCAAGCCTCAGATTTCTAACTTCACCACCAAATTTTGGGAACGTTCTATCAATTGTTCTCCATTGAGGAGAATCTGCAGAATGTCTAAGTTTTCCATCATGTTTTCTTCTTTCTGCATGCCACCTTAAGTTTTTTGCATCTTTTGCATTTGCAAACAGGCTTTTTAATCTTGGTATTATAGGTAAATACCATAATACTTTAGCTGGAGGCCCTTTTTTATCCTCAGAAGAAACTTTTCCATGTTTGTAACGTGACGCTCCACACCTTGGACGCTCATGCAAGTCCTTATATTCATTTCGGTATAATACATAATCATTTGGACATGCATGTATCTTTTTATATTCCATACCCATGGGACACAACATTTTCTTAGCCTCATATGTAGATGTGGGAAGCTCATTTCCCTCCGGAAGTATGTCTTGCAACAATTCTAATAGTGTCGTGAAACTCTTATCACTCCATCCATTTTTTGCTTTCATGTTACAGAGTTTAAAAACGGCTGACAATTTTGTGAAATTACTGCAACCGGGATACAAAGGTTTATCAGCATCGTTTAACAATCTCTGAAGGTATTCCGGCCTTTCCACAAAATGTTCCGTATCATCTATCATCTCATCTACACGGTCATTCTCTTCATCATCAATGTTATTTTCTCCTTGCTGATCAAATTCATTATTATTAGAACGTGTCCCAATTAAAACACTCTCACCATGCCATATCCGCCGTGTGTAACCTTCCTTAAAACCATCCTTATTATATGAGATTTCACTATATGAACATCTCAAAACTTTTTCATGTTCTTACAATCAACACAAGGACATACAATCATTTCTTCTCTTTCCCTTATTTGCTTTCCTCCGCATTTCTAATAAATTCCGCAACTCCATTCAAATATTCAAATGTAATGCGTCTATAATTCAAATATTCAATATATATAAGTCTTATTATTTTTTAATCAGGAGAAACATTATATATAATATCCTTAAACATCTAATGAGTAAATCTTGAATGGGTATTGATGATAAGAATCCATTGTTGATTGAAAATATTGATTTCATATCATTGCTAAACTGTTAATGCAACTATCTGGAAACATAATATATATATATATATATAGTTGGAAAATTTATATACACATGAAATTCAAGTAGGAATTATGTAACCATAATGACTAAAATCAATAAAAGGTTGATGATATTAAGATGAGGAAAATATACCTTGAGTGTTCTTGTATTTCAGTACGGAAAACTTGATGTGAGGAATGAAACCTGGTCCGAGATCAAAATCTATCATATTATTAAGTGAGGATCAAGATTAAAATTCATAAAATGGCATTGGGCACTCCCAAAATCAAAGCTATCAACCATATTAGAGATAAGTTGCAAGCACATACAATGTGGCTACTTGTAAGAAACCAATGTTGAATGGAATCTCTCCTGTTAGCTGGTTGTAGGACAAGTCCCTATCAATAGAAGGCATATTTAGTAAAAATTCAATCAATTAAACAAAGTATTACAAGTATTTCAGTTTGCTGAGTTGGATGAAGTACATACAAGACCTGGAAGGAAGTTGTGTTGCCTATATTTTGTGGAATACTCCCAGTCAAGCTGTTGTTTCTCACATCACTACAGTGATAATAAGAATCAGACTAAATAGGTAAACACGTGGCAAAATGATGACTAAAATAATTAAGCACTCACAAAATCTAGAATTTGGTACTGGAAACTTACAAATAGCACAACCCAGTTAGGTGGCACAAATCTGAAGAACATATTTTGGCTCAGGATAAGGAGGAAAGCACAAAGATATTTATAGATTGAAAGTTGAATATTGGCTGCCACATTCCATTTGATGCAGTTAAAAATCTCTGTTATTCTACAGCTTGCATAGTTCAGAAAATGTTTTCCACTAAAGTAAGAGAAAATGGGGAAGAATTATAATGTAGTGTAGCTTTATAGCGAAGTCATATTGAGATTACTGAATATAAAGAGGAACTGTTAACAATTTCTGTTATACTTTGTATTGCATTATGAATTAATGTACTGCTTAGCAATGAACTTTAGGAAATGCACATCCATTTCAATGTTTTTAATAGGAAGCACTGTATCTAACTCTATAGAGTATAATTTTAATTGTTTTTCTTTGAGGAGCTATATAACAAGTATATAACAAATAAGTATACTTAACAGTAAAAAAGTGATTGAATGAATTGATACACCATATGGTCCTGTCTGGGGCAAGGTGGGTGATGCAGAAACATCCAATTCAAATTAGGATTCCAAGTTGCATTAGTATTTTAGTATTTTAATTTGTTAATATTTCAGTTTTGTTTGTTTATGTTTCCTATTTAGTAATGCATTTCACTTTATAATTTAGGATAGTTTTCAGTTTCCTTCTTTAATTAGGATTTCTACTTAGCCAGGTTATAATACTCAGTATTCAGCTTACGTATTCTATTATTTTTCTCAATTCAAAATTTTTACTATAAGGGTTTCTATAAACCTAGTTATTTTCTGTTGTTCCAACCACAGTCAACCCAATTCTTGCTTAATTGTTGAGATCTAATTACCCTTAATTCTTCCGCTGCGTCAGTGGGGTATGGTTAAGAAGGATGGGATTTACAGCAGGGCCTCTCTCTTTTCCTTAGAGTATCAAAAATAGTATCATATAGAGCGTGGAGGTGTTCAATCAAATGCTGAAGGTTTTTTGGATTTTACAAGTGAATTCTTTTTTGTTTTCTTTGCCAACTAAAACATATTAAATCTTTGTTATATCGTTTGAAGGTCAAAAAAGTGCATAAGAGCCAATTCAATTTTCAGAGTGTAAACACAAGAAACCAAAGGATGTCTCACCATGTTTCCAAATCGCTTATAAGACAGTTAGCTAAGTTTATCAACATGTATCTTCTTATCTATTTCAGTATAGCTTTTATCACATCAGAAAACCAGTCTGGTTCATCAATATAATCATGCAAGAAGAGCCAATCTTCTGTACATTTAGTTTCACAAGATAAAATAAATTGCCAAAGTTGCCTCCATGTCCATAAAAAGCTACCACAACACAATGAGGACGCATGTTTTACAAGGACAATACACATTATATCTAACTAAGATCAGAATATCCAGATTCATTTACTCGGTTCCCAATTCAATTAAAACTATCAAATACTAAATTGCATAGTTGGAAAACAATAAATATTTAAAAATATGAAGATAACTGGGAAAAAAAAGGTTGGCTGAATTCAGACAAATCTGACTGCATGCCATGTATAGTATAGCCATAGCAGGAGTTCTAACAATACACATTATATCAATGACGCAATAAATTCAACTAAGAGTCAGAGTAGTATTTAATCCTTGCCTTTTCTAACTACAATTATGGAAAAACCTTTGCTCACAAACCTGACTGCCTTTCTAACTGCAGATTCGGTGAGGTTAAACTTCAAAACCTGACAAAACAACCAAAAAAGGAGAGAGAGAAAAATGTAAATTATCTTTTTTGAGAGCTATCATAGTATAATACTAACTATGTGAAATCAATGGCTATCATCACTTATTAAGAAATCCATAATCAGGAAAGTGATCCCATGCAGCCTGCGTGGGACTAATGTTAATATGAAAGATTGAGCATGTGAAAGTTATGATCCAATAGAGAGAAACTGCATGGAATGATGTCAAAAAATTATAAAGTGGATGTTCACAAATTTAACCTGATTGCTTAAAAATTAAGAACAATTATATACAAGAAAATTCACAATTTGATTGATAATGATTTAGAATCTGATGGGTCTAAAGTGAGGCAAGAGTAGATATCAATTGAATTTGGAAATATAAAAGCAGAAGTAGATGTATATCAAATTGAATTTAGAAATATAAAAGCAGAAGTAGATGCAATCACTTAAACTAACTTGTTCAAAATATAAAAGCTTTGAACCAAGTAAAACAGTACCTAATGTTGAAGAAATTATGAGGATCTCTGGATGTTATCTGGAGAACTAACCCAACAAAAAATTCAAAATCAAAAGCACACCGCAATTAAAAAGAAAATTAAGTCCAAAGAATTTCAAAATTGAAATAGCATTGAAAAACGAGTAATTCCTTATCGCCGCTGAGGGATTGAGCTACAATTTAAGCATGGTCCCAACGAGCAGTGGACTTGGTGAGATACTTCACGAGAATCAGAAAGCAAAAGAAATAAGCAGAAATATCCAACAACCCATATCATCAAAAACCAGAAGAGTAAATAATAACCACAAAATTAAAATTAAAATTAAATTATAAGGTTTTAAGTTTTTACGTACCATTTTCTCCTAGAATGTCAAATTTGACTCCCCCCTCTCCACATCCCATTTAACAAGTTTGATTTGTTGATGAGACGAAATGTATGAAAGAGTTTCAGATGAGTATAATTTGTTGTAGACGATGAACACTGTGTAAAGAGACTATTTTTTAGATTTTTAAAAAACTTATATGCATCTGTTTTAAATAATAACTGACGTCTATTAGAATATCATATGCGTCTGTTATTATTTAAGACAGACGTCTAACATTTATGTGTCTGTCATTTATAATGACAGACGCATATTCTAAAGTTATATGCGTCTGCCATTATAAATGACAGACACATATAATTATTCAGATAATTACAAAAAAGTCACTACCTATTATATATAATATGCGTCAGTCATTAATTAAAGTCAGACACCTATACCATTTTTATGTGTTTGACATTAGATAAAACAGACGCATATTATATTTTTTTAATATATAATATATAAAATAAAACTTAATTATCTGCATAATAATATAATTAAGTAGGTTGCCTTTAGTGTATATATATATATATATATATATATATATATATATATATAACTAAAAGTAATAAAAAATTAAATTAATATTAATTAATTAATTAATTAATCATATATGTATTATATATTAGTTAACCAAATCTAACATTTATTTAATTAATTAATTTAAATATTATTTAGTTAAATATCAAATTGTCTTTTTTTAATTCAATTTATTTTAGACGAAAATATAATATATATATATATATAGTATTGAAAAATTTATATGCGTCGGTTATTTATAATGATATACGTCTAAACTTTATATGACTGACATTTGTAAATGACAGACGCATATAACAAGTAATATATTTACAAAATTGTCACTGCCTCCATTTTAAGCGTATGTCATTTAGATAACAGACATATATAATCTTCACTTAAAATACTTATTGTACTCGTGACATCAAAAGCCGGGGATAAAAAGGTCAATGAAATAAGGGATTAGGGATTGAAGAATCAAGAGAGAAATGGTGAAACAGGTATTGATGAAGATTTTTGGACTGACACCGCCAGTGGTCAGCTTGCAGTAGCAGTAGCACGCGCGCTGAGTTACCTTTTTTCCCCTTTCCCACTTTGGACTATTGGCATGCAATTTGCAAAGTGGCTTTGCTCTTTTATTTAACATTCTTATATATATTTATTTCTCTTTTTGTTTCACCGTTCCGCTACTCATGATGTATGAGAATAAATGTTAAAACCTTATAGCATGGTTGATATATTAAAAGAAGTAGAAACAAAATCTTATTTATAGATTCGTTTTTGGGGATTCTAATATTTTTTTAGTATATTTATGTAATAAAAATTAAATTATTATTTTTATATTTAGTTTAATTTTATTGACTGTATTTTGCGAAAAATAAAATATTTTATTTAAAAAGTACAGAAATTTTTTTTAAATACAAATAAATTTCAGGTATGAATCAAAATTTTATTTTCAAATATTTTAGTTATCAAATTCAATTTTAAAATAAAAATTTCATTGGTATTTCAAATTTTAAAATATCAAACATATCCTATAGATTATATCACTCTCTTTGTTTCACCATTATACAAATACAAAAAACAAAGAATTTTAATAAACCTTTTTTTTTTAAATAATATTGAGACTCATCTTTTACTTTTCTTGTTCTCCTTCTTCCTCTTCTTCTTTCTTTTATGGCACATCAACTGTTGCTACTAATGACATTACCTTGGACTAAGTTGAACTAAAAGTTTGGAATCCCTGAAAATCGTCGCTGTTTGCTTTTGTAATTTCTCTTTAATTTATTTTTCAATTAGGACATTGTTATTTGGATAACTAAAATATATGAGTTAATTGTTGAATTTACTGCTGCAATATAGAAACTATTGGATGAAATGTAAATAGAAAATTAACTTTATTATTTCTTAGATAATAAATAAATTTTGAGTTTGTTTTTAATGCAAATGGAGGTTAATGAGAATTAAACATGCCACTCTGGTAGGATAAATTCAAATTGAGTCATTTTAGATTGAAGCCTCTTGATGAGTTCATCATCATTTCAAATTTTCATGTTAATTTTGAGGTTGTTTAAATTAATTTGAGTAATGGCATTGGATATCAAACTAGGATTAGGATTTATTGCCTGGATTGAAAAATTTTAAAATAAATGAATTTTAAATAAGAATTTTATTGTTTGGTTTGAATATAAAATCCATGAGTTAATAATAAAATTTCTTTTGCACTCATATTTGATTCAATGGTCACAATCCATAAATTTAACAATTAATTTTCAATTTTACCTTTTACTAAATATTGGTGATTTATCATTAATTAAGTATTTTCTAGTCTTTTTTATTACATTTATATTAAATTATGAAATAATATAATTTAGAGTAAATTTTAAAAAAATACATTTGATGAAATTATTGTTATTGTCAAATTTGAAATATGTTATAATTTTTTTTATTTTAAATTTTATATAAACTCATTATCTGCAGTATATGAATAAATTAATCCATTAATATTTTTTGTTTGAAGTAACTTATTAATATATTTTTTAATTCATATTTAAAACAATACATATAAAATAAATGAAAATAAAAAAATGGCAAATGGTTTTTACTCTATTTTTAAGTTTAAGAATAGATTTGAAATACTGTTAATTTACTAGGACAGTCTTAAAATTAAAAAAAAAATCTGAAAATAATTTATATGCATCATATGAGAACCAAGGACAACCCACTCAGTCTCTCTATCCATCGTATAAGAACTAAGGACCATCCGCTCAAGTACAACAGCATTTTTCAGAAAATATATAGCCAGTTCAAGTTGAGTCACTGTACCATAAAATCCATAAATTCCAACTTCTTTCAGCTGGGTATGAAGGCATTGCTGGGGCTCTCTCGTTGCTTTCTCTCCATACTTCACCAAGCCATGTTTCATCGGTACCATCTGTAACAATTACCAAAAATCAGTTCGCCTGCATATAGCAATTGTTGACAGATTGCTTACTCTAGAGATAATTTTATGTGTTTGCTTTCGATGACCACCAACGGTAATAATTATGCTTATGCATATATCTATGCTATTACAACTATCAATCAATGTATATAACTACTTTAAGATAAGAGCGGGGCCAATAATCTGAATTGAGTTAACGATTCATGAGCTTGCAATAACAACAAAGGTACAACAAGAACCATATTGCCATAAAACAGATATACTGATAAGAACAGATATTTTAGTAAGATCGGAGCAACTTGTCCGACTTGTCCTAACTGTGTTAAAAGCTAATACTTTTAAATAAGGTTGAGCAATACAAATAAATGAATTGATAAAATACAAGTATTTTAATGCGTGTTGGCAATAGTTAAGAAAAAATAGTCGAAAAAAGTAGATTTTTCCGCTGGGAAATCAAATCTTTTAAAAATAAAGAATTTTGGTAGGTCATTTTTTAAGACCAATAATGAATTTAATATAAATTAATAAATTATTTTAATTATCTGATTAAAAATCCCGCAATCTAAACATAATATACGTGATTTTTACTTGGATTTTGCATTTGACTCATTGAAATCAAGCTGTAACATGTACTCGGCCGAGTTCTGATTAAACCCCCTACTTTTTAAAACTTACGTCAACTGAGATACCCTTCATCGACTAGATCCGCTAACACCTCTCTTGCGCCTATTTTCAAGAGTATCGGCAATATTTTCTTTGGTTGGATTTTTATTAATTATCATGGGTCTTGAGCTCATTTGAATAATAATAATAATAAATAAAAGGAAAAATTGAAAGCATCCACCAAATTCATTGCTTATACTATAATATATTCAGTTCTCTATTAGATTTGCTTAATAAATTTGTTTAATTTTCAAAATTAATAAGATTATAATTTATAATTTGTATTATATTATATTTAATATTTAATTATCTAATTTAATTTTATTTATTTAAAAAGGTAATTACATGGATATGAATAATAAACGGATAATATTAGTAGAGATTAAAATGGGTACGAGTAATAAATAAATAATTATATATGAATTTAGGATATATACAAATAGTTCAAAATTAAATGAGTTTGAAAAAGGATAAACCAATTTTTATGGGTATCTTATCTATTACTATCTCAGCGGATTATACATATGTTTGGATCAACAATAATAGTCATAATATGCTACTAGCTATGGTGGCAATTTGCTATTAATGGACAGTGATCGTGTTAGCTATCAAAGCCCAGCGGCCATTTGTGATAATTAATGATTTTAAATTGTTTGGTAATTTATAAAATAATTATTAATAATTATATTATATTATTAATGTGATATATATACTAATTTTTTATTTATTCATAATATATATCATATATAATATAAAAATATTTAATTAAATACAAAAATATAATAGAAAATATAATTTTTAATCAATAAAAATTATTATAAATTGATATAAGTATAACTAAAAAATAAAAATGATTTTATATATTAATATGAAAAACTGAAAATTTCAATTTTTTTATAAAAGTCAATTTTTAGTAAAAATTTTAAAGAGGTATTTGGTTCAATTATTTAAAACAATTGATAATTTTTCTTGTTCAACATTTGATCCATAAGTATTCGGCAAGCATTTTTAAACAACAACTAACAAATATTTTGAGTTTTGATTAAAAAACTATATATTTTAAAATTTTTTCTAAATAGCTGAAACTGTTTTAAATATAAAAATTAAATTACTCTTATACTAAATTATACTTATATATATAAATAAGTAATGAATTTTGAATTCATTTTTTATTTAGTTACCCTTATTTCATATACTTTTTTAAAATTTATTTCTATTATTAAAATAAATAATTGCATCAAACAAGTAATATATTACAATTTTTATCTATTTATTTATATCTTATAAAAATAAATATATTAAATTAAACAAATAAAGTCTCTAATGGTAATTTTATGTTCTAAAAATAACTTAATTATTTTTATTAAATAACAATATTTTGTACTAACCACCAGTTATCAGCAACTATATCAACCGTTAAACTAAATAAAATCTAAAACATATTTTACTAAAAGTTGATGGTCGAAAATTTTCCTTTTATTTTTGTTTAACCAAATATTTAACCCGACTTTAGTTAGATTGCTGAAAGTTAAATTATTCAAATACCCAATTCAGTTTTTATTTTGTTTGTAAAACTATTATAGCACAAGTTAAAGCACACTGCCACTAAACTAACTAATAGTTCATGGTTTTAGCTAAATGGGTGATCAGTAACTGCAGGGTTGGTAGGCGTGGACTCTGTTTAACCAAATAGTTAACTTTGGCTTTTAGTTTATTAGATTTTTGAGAGATAATTAATCAAACACTCAATTCAATTTTTTCTTTCCTTAATAATTAAAAGCAAAATCAAACTATCAGTAAACTAATTAATATAAAAATCCAACAGATTACATTCAAGTCCACGCCCACCAACCCTGAAGGCACTGGTCACCCACTCGTGACCCGTTACTTTAACATGGTTTATCACTATTGTCTGTCGATCAAAGCAGGTGATGCGTTAATCAAAGCCCTGGATTTGGGAGACGCACATGGTGTTTCACCCATGGTTTTTGGGCAGTTTCATATTAAACCACTGGCTTCTTACATCCATAATCAATGAATCAAAGAGAAATATATATATATATATATATATATATATATATATATATATATATATATATATATATATATATATAAATGAATAGAAAGGGAAAAAAAATGGAAAAGGAAAAGAAAAAAGAAAGGAAAACAAGACTTTCTACTTAAAATTATATAAAAGAAGCATTTGTATAGATGTTTGTCGGTGTAAAACACCAGTGGATAATGTTTGCAGATCTTGATGATGCCCTCTTTTTTCTATTTTCTTACTAAAAATTCATTTGTTTGCAGAAAATATTTTTTTATTTTTTTAATATTTTGTTTAATTCCAAAAAATAAGTTAAAAAAATATTTTTCAATTCGATAAAAAATATCTCAAAAGTAAAAGAAAACAAATTTTCTATTCTAAAAATGAAAAATTATTTTTCAAAATTTATTAGATATAAAGAAAAAAGTATTATTTTATTTTTTTAGTATTGCAATCAACTATAAGAAGATATTATATTTTTCTAAAAATATTTTTTAAAGACAAATTATTTTCAGAAAGAATGAGGCTAATATTTAATAAAACCTTCTTTTAATCTGAATAATTAATAAAACATTTTAACATCAATTTAGTTCTGGATTTTCACAATAAACGGTAATGGGATGGATATTAAATAAATTATATTTATTTTTTATGCTAATATTGAAAATTTCATTCTTTTTATATTTATTATGGAAATGAATTTTAGATCTTAATTCGAAACGCAAATATGCATGAAAAGATTATTTCAATTTATCATTGTTTATTTAGTATTTACGAATAAAAAATTTGTATGGGCTTTTGTTGCTAGTGACTTAATAGGGTTTTTATTATTAAATTTGTTGCATAATGAAATATATTCTCACTTTAATATTACTAGATTGAATTGTTTTTATCTAGAGCCGAATTATATATTAAGTTTCAATTTAATTATGATCTGTATTGTATAATTAAACTAGCCCATTATACCGCTCTTCGAGCCCAGATGAAAACAATAAACTATCTTTTTTTAACAAATTATACTTTTTAAATAATATTTCAGATATTTAATAGACAAGGAAAACAAGTTACCATAATTGAAATTCTCATAATAAGATGTACGTCCTCGATTAAATTGAATTATAATTGAAATTAAACTAAATAAGGCTCATTTATTCTCGACTTTGGATATATTGTTGTTTTTTTAGTAAGCATGCATCCATTATTTATATTCAACTATTTAATTTCAAAAATAAATTAAACCAAACTATGGATACTATAAATTTTTCATCTATTTTTTTTTATATCTGAAATTAATCCGACTAATGTAGAGCGTGTCAGATAGAACTCTAAATGGCAGCGAAACATTATCTCAAAAGTATTTAAGATAATTGCATATCCAAAATTCAAACTGAAAAAATTCGTATTAACTTATCTACACTCTCTTAATTAAGTTATATATATATATATATATATATATATATATATATATAGTTTATTTGTTTGAGTGAATATCTTGTAAATATGTGGTACTTATCAATTAAAGCTATATTTTACTTGGAATTACTAACATTTGAAATTTGATGTACTTAAAAATAATAAAATTTAATTTGAAATTATCTCAATTTCCACCAATAATAGGTGGCCACAGATTGGTGGCTAACTTTCAATTAAACCTAAATTCCTAATTATCATACAGAATCATGCCATTTATTGGAGATACGCATGATATAATTTAAAACATGATAAATATCGATTAAATCATGTCATTGCACTTATGAACTCTAAAAAAAAAAATCATTGATGTCATTGGAAGACATATAAAATGATATATTATATATATATATATATATATATATATATATATAATATAAATGTTGGTACAAATTTTACATTTTGACAATTGGACAAAATATTTTTATATATGTTGCTATAAAATTTATCATCCAAGCCACAAAAGCCTTTGCTTTCTTCAAAAGAAATCACCATGATCCTCTAGTAGTAGGACTTAAGAAATTTATCAAAAACTCATATGGATCAGTGTTAAGAATTAATGTCAAATTAAAATAATTGTTAAAAGATTAGATATACCCACCACTACTAATTTGTTGTAAAATTAGGTACATCTATATCCACCAAATTATTGAAAAACTAAGTTTGTTATGTTGAAAAAATTAGATGTACCAATATCCATCTAATTTGTTGAAAGATTAAGCACATGTTAGGTACATCAATCATTATCAATTTTTCTATTACAAATGTGTGATGTGGATTTAAACAAATGTGTATTGTGGATTTAACACTTGTACTTATAAATAGACACACTTATAAAGCTCAAATCATCAAAGGGTGAAAAAGAAAATAAGACTATAAGTCTTGAGTGTTTGCGAGAGCTGAGAACTTTATTTGTAATATTTTCAGCTAAATGAAATTTTTGTTGTATTTTTAATTTTTGAGTGAATTTCTTTTTGGAGATATAAATATAGAGTTGTTCATTCTAAATTTTTTCTCAATAATTCGGATCAGAGTCTGACTTGTATGTTAATATTTACTTATTGTATGCTCTATATCAGAAGGGAACAATCAAAAATTATTTTTGGTAGAGCTATCTTAAGTTGTGAGGAGTTTGACACACTGAAAATTTGTTGATTAAACTTGTTCGGTATAGACGAAATCATATCGATATGATAAGTGACCTTCAAGTAGTCGGAGGAATCAAGAAGCTCAACAGCAAAAACTACAACATATAGATAACATGTATGGTGTCTTACCTATAAGGTCAGGACCTTTGGAAAGTTATCGGTGGTAATGAAGTTACACAACTAGCAATAAAAGATGCCAATAGCACCTTATGAAAGTGGAAGATTACTGCAAGCAAAGCGATGTTTACTTTAAAGACCACAATTGAAAAAGAAATGTTCCAAAACACCCTAATATAAGCATGAGGACACTTTTGTTACACTCTTCTCAAAGAAAAATGATACAAGATTGCAACTTCTCGAGAATGAGCTGCTATTAATGGTACAACATGACATGGCGTTTGCCTAATACTTTCACTAGGTAAAGGCTTGCCATGAAATTTTAGAGTTAGATCTTACAACTCCTATTGGAGAAACCAGGATAAAGAGAATAATTATTCATGGTTTGAAATCTGGATACCAAAGGTTTGTTGTCGGTGTATAGGGATGACCTACACAACCATCATTTGTTGAGTTTGAAAATTTTCTTGCAAGTCAGGAAGGTATGACTAAGCAAATGGGAGAAGTCTCACTGAAGGGTGAGAAGGAAAAACTTTTTACCAGCAAAAATAAAGGCATTTTCTAGCACTACGTTGGCAGTTGATCTAAAAAGGATAGTGACAAGGCAAAAATTTATCAAAAAAATGGAGGCTCTCGTCTAAAGGGAGCTTCAAACAACCGCAGTAATAGTAGAAAGTTCGATAGAAAGTGTTACAATTGTGGAAAGATGAGCCACGTAGCAAAAGATTGTTGGACCAAGAAAAAGCCTATTGAAAGTAACATTGATATTTTCAATTTTAAGGAGAATAGCGAAAATGGTTGGGATGTCGAAGCATTATTAGTTATGGAGGAAGAAGAATTAGTTCTCACAGTAATAATATTATAGCAAATTGACTACAAGAATGATTGGATCATAGATTCAGATTGCTCAAATCATATGAAGAGTGACAAATAGAAATTGCAAAATCTATCTGAGTACAAGGGAGGTTCTGTAGTAGTGACAGCTGACAACTCTAAGTTACTGATAGCTCACATCAGTAAAATAATAGTTACATCTCAATATGATTCTAACCACGTATCATTTTAAGATGTTTACCATGACTCAGGAACGAAATTTTTTTTGCTATTTGTGGCTCAATTGACATCATCAGGTCACTATATCTTGTTTGGTACTCGAGATGTGAAGCTATATTATGACCTCAAAATTTCGGAAATACCAACAATGTAGGACGACGATTGGAGTCAATCTATGTAATGTCAATAGAATCAGCATATGTAGATAAGACAAGAAAAAATGAGACATCAGATTTATGGCACATGCGGTTAGGTCATGTTAGCTATTCCAAGCTAAATGTGATGATGGAGAAGTTGATGCTTAAAAACTTTCTTGACGTGCGAACAAACACAATATGTGCATGATGTAATATGGTAAATCACACCAATTTCCATACGAAGAATCAAAGTTTAAAGTAAAAAAATCATTAGAGTAAGTTCACTATGATGTGTTCAGATCGATTAAGCAACCGTCAATTGGTGGTATGCAGTACATGGTGACATTCACTGTTGACTTCTCAAGATATGTATGGTTTTTCTTTATGAAAAAAAAATCTGACACATTCTCAAAGTTTTAAGAGTTCAGAGAGTTACCAAAAGGAGAAATGAGAAATAAGATCTATTGCTTACGCACAGACAACGAGGTAAAATATAGCTAAAGTGAGTTTTCTCAATACCTAAAGGAATACCGAATACATCATCAGTACATTTATGCCAATACACCACAACAAAAACAGTATAGCTGAAAGAAAGAATTGACATCTTGCAGAAGTTTATCGAAGTATGCTACTTGTAAAGATCGTACCAAAAGGGTTTTAGACTGAAGCAATGAGGACTACAACCTTTGTGATCAACAAACTTTCTCAAGTAAGGTTAGAATTTATTTCACTCTTTGAGAAACTATGGAACATGAAATCTATAGTTAACTACTTTCGAGTATTTGGTTATGTGTATTATGCATTTTTTCCTAATCATTTATGAAGAAAATGTGATAAAAATGTTGTTAGATATATCTTTATAGGATACGATAGTCCAAAAAAGGGGTGGAAATATTGCAATCTAACAAATGGAAGATGCTACACTTCACGAGATGTGGTGTTCGATGAAGTATATTTTTGGTAGTCCTAAAAAAATATGTTGCTAGACTCCAGAGAATTTGGAGACAAACTACAACAAAAGATGGAGGAGCATATTGTTCAACTCCAACCAAGTTCAAATGAATCTGAAGATTCAAACGACGATGATGTATTACAAAGAGTAACTCAAAATTCTTAACAAATTGGCATGTATAAAAAACCAAACGAAGAAGTGGGTCTAGTGAAACTGAAGAATCAACTCTCCAATCTCAACTTCAAAGGTCAATAAGAATACAAATGCCAAATCCCAAATACGCAAATGCAACTATAATAGAACCTAAGACATTCGAAGAAGCATCACAGAGTTCTTAGTGGATGACAACTATTAAATAAGAGATCAATACACTTCAGAAAAATCATACATGAGATCTAGTGTCAAAACCAAAAGATATAAAACTCATATCATGTAATGAATTTTCAAGATAAAGCGTCGTCCAGATGGGTCAATTGAAAGGTACAAGGCACGATTAGTAACTTGTGGTTTCTTTCAATAGTACAGACTAGATTATAATGAAACATTTAGTTCAGTGGCGAAACTTACACCAATACAAGTCCTACTTGCAATTGCAACCAATAAAGACTGGAATTTGTGGTAGATGGATGTGAAGAATGTTTTTTTTTTCATGGAGAGCTAGATCGGAAGATTTACATAATTCAACTAATGTGTTTTCAGAGCCAATATCATCTTGAATATATGTGTAAGCTATATAAAACACTTTATGAACTAAAACAAACACCTAAAGCATGGTATGATAAGATTGTTAAATTTCTAACACAAAGCGGTTATTCAGTAACACCTACAGATTCTAGCTTGTTTGTCAAAGCTAATGAAGGAAAACTAACTATTGTGCTAGTATATGTGGATGACTTAATTATAACTGGTGATGATAAAACAAAAATTCTTTAGACAAATAAGAATTTTTCAGTCTACTTCCAAATGAAAAGACTTGGACAACTTAAACACTTCCTTGGTTTAGAAATTAATCGCACACAAGAAGAAATATTTTTTTGTCAACAAAAATATTCTAAATATTTATTTAAGAGGTTTAGAATGCTCAAATGCAAGCTAATTTTGATGCCAATAGAACTAAATGTTAAAATGTGTATGAAGGAAAAGATTTGGAAGATGCGACAATGTATCGACAATTGGTAGACAATCTAATTTACTTAACCTTGACTCACCATGACATTTCTTATGTAGTTAGTAGAATGAGTCAATACATGCAAAATCCAAAGAAACCTCATTTGGAAGTAGTTTGATGAATACTGAGATATGTGAATAGTACAATTGACTATGGTTTTATGTACAAGAAAGGTGAAGAGTATAAGTTAGTTGGCTACTGCAATGTTGACTATGCAAAAGATCAACAATTGAGTACGTGTTTAAGCTTGGTTTTGGAACAATTTCTTGGTGTAGCAAAAGACAACCGACAATATCATTATCAATTACTGAAGCTAAGTATCGAGCAGTGGCAATGACAGCTCAAGAGAGTACATGATTGATAAAACTAATAAATAATCTACATCAACCAATAGACTATGCACTTCTATTGTATTGTAGCAATTAGTCAGAAATTTATTTGGCGGAGCATCCGGTCTTTCATGCAAAAACAAAACATATTAAAGTGCACTATCATTTTGTCAAAGAAAAATTTTTCAAGAAGAAATTGAGATGACACAGATCAAGATGGTTGATCAAGTTGCAGACTTGTTCACAAAAAGACTAAGTACAAACAAAGTAAAATGTTTCGTCAACAACTCAACATATTACGAAGAATGAGAACTGACATTGAGGGGAAGTGTTAAGAATCAATATCAAACTAAATAATAGTTAAGAGATTATGTACACCCACCATTACTAATTTGGTGTAAAATTAGATACACTCACCTCCACCAAATTGTTGAAAAATTAAGTTTGTTGTGTTGGAAAAATTAGGTGCACTAACCTCCACCTAATTTGTTCAAATATTAAGCACATATTAGATATATTCATCATCACCAATTTTTTCACTAAAAATGTATGTGTATGGATTTGAATAAATATGTAATGTGGATTTAGTACTTGTGCCTATAAATAGACACACTTTCATAACTTAAATCATCAAAGAAGAAAGAAAAAAATAAGACTACAAGTCTTGAGTGTTTGTGAGAGTTGAGAACTTTTTTTTACAATATTTTCAGTTTAATAAAATTTTTGTTATATCTCTAATTTTTGAGTGAATTTCTTTTTTGAGATATAAATATAGAATTATTGATTCTAATTTTTTTCTCAAACATGTAGATCAACCAAAATTATTTTTAATGTTGGCTAGAAACTAAAAACCAAAAATTATTAAACATGTTTCCATATTAAAATAAATGCTTAAATATATAAGAAACCCTTTTAATATGTTTCTGTGAGTAGGACTGTAAATGAACCAATCTGCTTGTAAGCTATTCGGGTCTCAATTCGAAAAAAAACTTGTTCATAATAGTTTATTACTATTAACGAGCCGAGCTTGAACTCAAACTCGAGCTTTAAAATCTTATCGAGCTCAAGCTTGAGTTTAATATTGTTTGGTTTATCAGCTCGCAAATATGTTCGTTTACGAATTCGCGAACATGTTCGTTTAAAAAACTCACGAACAAGTTCATTTACAAGCTCGCGAACATGTTTGGGAATATATTCATTTAAAAGTTCGAGAAACGTGTTCATTTAGGACTCAATTATCATTATTAGTTAATGAGTCGCACTCGAGTTTTTGTCATTATTAGTTAACGAACTGAACTCGAGCTTTTGTCATTATTAATTAATGAACTGAACTCGAGTTTTTGTCATTATTAGTTAATGAGACAAACTCAAGTTAAGCTCGTTAAATGGGTCGTTGCGATTACGGGTTGGATGTCTATCTCTGTTCGTTCCGTTTGAATAAAGGAAGGATCCCAAAGAATCGATCTTTCGTTCTCAACCCATGACCAATATGAGTTCGAAGTTTCCTTTGTAACTCCCGGAAAATCTTCGTAGTGTCTTCGTTTCATGCCTCATTTCATAGGGAACCTCAAAGTGGCTCTATTTCATTATATTTCATCCATATCCCAATTCCATTCATTTAATATCCCCAGTAAAGCATCAATATCAATTGATTTATAATTAAAAATATCAATTGATCTATAAATCTATAATTAAACTAATCCATTCATGTTCATAAAACAAAAAATCAGGAACGAATTCACCGCCGTATGGCTGACCGGCGATTACTAGCGATTCTCATGAATTAAGAATTCTCACAACAACAAGGTCTACTCGACATGAATTAGAAATTAATGAAACCTTTCACAGGAATCTTTCATCCGACTTGCATGTGTTAAGCATGCCGCCAGCGTTCATCTTGAGCAAGGATTCGCCATGATATATCTGATCCATGCATAATATCATGAAAAATGGATACAAAATTTTGACTGCTACTTAGTATCGGTAATAGGTCCGAAAAGGTATCAATCATCTCTATCAAGATGACAGACTCACTCTCTGTACTATATCAATAGGATCAATTCTAACAAGTCGCACACTCATATTCCATAATAAACGAGTTTTTACAAATCGAGTTCGAGTTTTTCATAAACTTGATAATTTTCAAACGAACTAAATTTGAACTCAAATATAAAAGTTTGAATCGAGTTTGAGTCAAACTCAAGCCTGTAATAAACATAAACAAGCAGAGCTCGAGTTCACCAATATTCAGCGTAGTTCGGTTCATTTACAACCCTATCTATGAGGGTGAGGTATATTTAGACTTCGTTTGTTTCTAAAAATTAATTTATCTTTGGAAAATATTTTTCTATATTTTACTGCAACACTAAAAAAAATAAGATAATACTTTTTTATATATATTTGATAAGTTTTGGAAAATGAATTTATATTCTGAAAATGAAAAGTTATTTTTCCTTATTTTTGAAATATTTTCCTTTTATTTGGAAAATATTTTTCGTTAATTTTTTTCAGAAGTAAAATAAATATTAAAAAATAGTAAAAAAATATTTTTCGAAAACAAACGAAGTTTTAAAAGACAAATTATTTTTAAAAAATTGCAGATATATTAACCGAGATGGATAGAAAAGTAAAAAAATAAAAATAAGTATCATATTTTATTTTATTTTATTATTATGTCACATTAATATCTTACACATCACGCACAAGCAAAGATTTAAAATATGATTATTTATTTTTATATAAATATTATTTTTAGATATGATCATTATTAATGACATCCATAAAATTTTTGGATTCTCAATTTCAAAAAGAATTAAAAATATTAGAATTAAAGAATAATGATTTAAAGTACAATTTTTATATGTTAATAAGAAAATGCTTTACAGCCTCTAGCTAGAGTATTATACTCTAGTTCAATAATTATTTTTAACAGTGATTATTAAATATAAAAGAGAAAAATGAAAAAAATAATAATTTCATAGGCTTCATGATATTATTGATTCAATTAAATCATTTTTCTGCCTTGTACTATTAAAATTTAAATAATTTTTAATTTCTCATTTTATTAATTTTATATTATTTTTAATGGAAAAGGATGCTAATATAGTAAAAATTTTACAATTACAAAATTTTAATTATTAAAAAATAATTTTTATTTTATTTAGAGATTAAAAAATTTATTTAATACTTTTAAATTTCATTAGAATTTGATTTCTATCAGAAAATAATAATATCATACAATTTTTTAACCATTTTTTTTATATGTATAAGATTATTTGATTAAGATTATTGGTATATATCTAATATTTTATTATGACTTAGAAGTTGATTTATAATAAAAAATATATAATTTTTAATTATTTTTTTTAATTTTACAAAAGTTAGTAGGATAATGGGAATTTTACGAGACTCAACCATCCAAGTCATTGTTGGTCACATTTGTCAAAGATATATTTATATAAAGCATTTTTTACGATAATATTATAAAAGAATTATATAAGCTTTCGTTTTCTATATTTACTATAGTCAAAATCCACATGCATTAATTCAAACTACAACCTTAATTAAGGAACTAAATCTTTCTATAAAAATCATTATAAGTTTAAATATTTAAGATTTCATTAGTTAATGCTGGCTCAAAAACTATAATTTTTATTTTGATGATTTTAAAATCATGATTAAAGTGTTAGAATTTATTATATTATTATTGTTGTAATTTTAAATTCTAATATGCAAAAAAGTTATAAGTAAGATGAACCTTCAAGAAAATAAACACATGTGCGAGAATATGTAAATTAGAATATTAATGTAAAGTTATATCGATTAGTATCTAAAATTAAAGCTCAAAATATAAAAAATTTTAAGATAAATTATTTATGACTAGTCAGAAAAATAGTATCTAATATAGTATTTTAATTGAATATTTTAATTGAGTATTTAATTCGTAATTGATAGGTTTTTCTAAAAGATAAAATAATGACTTGTTTTTGTAAAACGTAAATATATCTTTATTAATTAGTTTTTAATACCATAACTATAGATACTTGTTAGATTTATATTTCAAATATTGGAAAATCAAATATTTCACAAGAGAAAAATATTATACTCTTCCTAAAATATTTTGCTTTCATATTGAATTTTATTTCTAGATATCTTTTATTTGGCTCTAGTTTTTTATTATATAAATAATTTTCTGAGTTTGTGAGGAATTTATTTCAATATTAGTTTCCAAATTAAACTTTAAAACTTGTTTGTTAGATTGTTTAGCACATTTGGGATAAAAATTTAATAAGTATTTTTCAAGTTTTATTTTGTAAAAACTTAGAGTTGGATTTAAGAGAGTTAAGTAGAATTCTATGACTATATTTGGTTTGATTTTTACCATTGAAAAGAATTATTAGTGGAAAAAAACTCTCAAAATTGTGTCTTGAGAAGTAGATATAGATAATGAGGTGAACTATTATAAATTTAAGTATGTCAAACTCTTCTTCCTTGTTTTATTTTCAACTTTAACATTTCGATTTACTTGAAAATTTTAAGATTTGTTTCTTTTATGTGAAAAAGACATTTAGAAGTGTTTTTGCAAAATTTATTTGTACTTAATTTGTTTGAAATTTTTATTGCAAAGAAAAGAGGTAATATATTTGATAAAACTAATTTTAATCGTTAATTAACATTTCTAATCATAAACTTTGATTTTGTAAAAAAAAATTCAAATTATTTTTTTGTATGTTTTATGTCCAATATTAACATATTGTTAGAATATTGTGAATCGTGAGTCATTTTATAAGAACTATAAATTTTTAAAATCTCAATTCACCCTCTTGAGCTATTTCGGAATCTACAGTTACTAAAAACTCTCCATAAAGAGTGCTACATTAACATCCTCTTATTTATGCTTTATATTATATATTGGATTAGATGCAATGCATGATGGATCTGTAATAAATTCAATCTTATGGAGTAAATTTGCTCTCTATAAACATTACTAAAAACCATTAATTCAAAAATAAAGTTTTAACCACTCATAAAAAGGAAATTCAAGCCAGAAAGTGTCTACAATCTGTGGGCTATGAAGTATTTTCCACTTAATTTCAAACTATTCCTCTGATAAGTAACCTAAACTAGCTACTATTGTCGCTTGTGTATAGTACTTATATGAAAAATGAAAAGAAAGCCGAAAATGAGAAAGGTACAGAAGAATCAACCGACCAAATAAGAATCCCAAGACAAGGTATAGAAAACCAATAATTCCTAGAACATGGAATTGAAGCGAAACCATCAAACTCTGTCTCAACATCTGGGGCTACGTTATCCATCTTAACTGCTCTTTAAGTCGTTATAAATACCCATGAAAAATCTCGCTTCATCTTCCGCTTCACAGTTTCTTCAACAATCACCCTTTGTTCTCATCTCTGATCTCTAGTGACTTTCTTTCTTTAGGATTTGTCTATTATTAATAATTTTATAATGGCCAAAAACAATGTAGCTCAGTCTCCTCTTGAGAAAACTAGCTTGGCTTCACTTGACCAAAGGTTGGCTATGGCAAAGCGTTGCTCTCACGGTAATTAACTTTTCTCTTTTTCTTCTTTTTCAGCATGGTTTTGGGGCAATTATTAGTTCTTCTTTTGTATATCAACTTTGCTCTTCTTGGGTATTTTTCAGTTATGATAGCCACATATTGGATGTTCTAAATTAAATTGGTTAAAGGTGAATCCTCTTTGTTGAAGGGGACCATGATCCATAGGCCTAAGATCTTTTTCTTTTGAAGTAGTAATATATAATTAGAATTTTGGATCAAGAATTTAGCATTATTACTCCTATTCAAAATTGATGGCTAGCTTGCTTCTCTTATCATGGATATGCATTGGCTTATTATATGCTAATATTGATTTTAAAGTGCTCATTAATAATTATTAATTAATTCAGTTCTCATTAGTTTTGCTTCTGAAAAAGTAAGGTGGAAAATAATAATAAATAGATGTTTTGATTTTTGTTGAGCAGAAGGTGTAGTTGCAGGAGCTAAAGCAGCTGTGGTTGCTAGCATTGCTACTGCAATTCCAACTGTATGTTTTTTTTTCATTACTTTAGAGTTAATTCATTGATTAATAAAAATGTAAGAGAAAACAAAAACTTAACAGTTGTGTTTGTCCTGTAGCTGGCTAGTGTAAGAATGCTGCCTTGGGCAAGAGCCAATCTCAACCACGCAGCTCAAGCTCTCATAATCTCTACAGGTAAATTACAATTTAATAACTAGTTATTATTCTTGCTAATTTTCCATTTCCTCTCATCTATTAATGTAATTATACTTTATTTTCAGTTGCTGGAGCAGCATATTTCATAGTTGCAGACAAGACTGTGCTAGCAACAGCAAGAAGGAACTCCTTCAACCAGAAATCTACCAATTGAGTCATATGTATGGATTACCAGCTTCAATTTATATTGCATATCAACAAGTATTTTAAGAAGCAGTTATGTAAATCCATCTTCCATGCAAAAATAAACAAGGGTTTTTTGTTCTAAGAGCTCAAGAGCATTTATGTACTCATTATCAATCAGCTCAAAGGAATGAAAATTATACATGATTAATAGATGTGTGAAAGTGATATAGCCAACAAATTCACAAACAAATTAAGGTTTCACCAATAATCTTTACATGAGCAAAAACCATCTTTGAAATGATGGAAACGATTCCTATCTCTGGCAATAATTTCTGTATTGAAGATCTTGGATATTAGCTTAGAAGCAGATTGACAGTTTCCACATACACGAAGATTCTTAACTATTCTTATTGTTGTACCTGGTTTTGTGCTGAGCAAACCATAAGCAATCGCTAATTTCTCACTGTGATGACTCAGAGCCCTTTTTTCCACTCCTCATCCATATTTATACAGCACCTCAGATGTGTCCGGTTGGAATCTAGCCTTTGGCAAAAGGATATCTATTTCTTCCACCATTTCATAGATTTCTTTGCTCTGAGGATGTGTCCTGTCACCGACAAGAAACTCATGAACTATGCTGTCCATTTCAATAGAGCTACAACCTGGAACTTTCTTCATTCTTTTATCGTTTAGTCTAGTTCTTATTTTCACTACTTCCTCCCACCTACCAGCTCCTGCGTAGATGTTTGATAAGAGCACATAAGCCCCAGTGTTTTCAGGCTCAAGTTCAAAAAGATGATTGGCAGCAAATTCAGCCAATTGAATTTGTCCATGAACTCTACAAGCTCCAAGCAGTGAACCCCATATAGCCCCATCCGGTTTCATTTCCATATTCTTTATCAAGTTCTCTGCTTCATCAAACAGTCCAGCTCGGCCTAGAAGGTCAATCATACACCCATAGTGCCCCAGTTTTGGAGAAACCTTGTAATCTTGGATCATTGAATTAAAATACTGGTGTCGATGGTCTATCAAGCCAGCATGCAGACAATACACCAACAAAGGTGATAGCATCTGGTGTAAACCCTTTGAAAAAGATCGAGGGCTATATTTGTCCGCCCATGCATAGCAAAACTAGAAGTCATTGCATTCCAACAAAACAAGCTTTCAGTATTCATGCCATCAAAAATCTGTTTAGCTGCCTCTATGTTACCATACTTTGCATACATATCAATTAGACTGGTCCAAAGTGCAGCATTGGCTAAATTCTTCCAGTTCTTGTCTATATAAGCATGAATCCACTTACCAAGTCCTAGATCACCCAAGTTAGCACAAGCTGGAAGAACGTTTAACATGGTCACATCATTAGGCTCAAATTTTGTTTGCAGAATTCGCCTAAACAGCGCCAAGGCTTCCTTATAGCAGCTCAAATGAGTATAGCCACCAATCATAACATTCCAAGAAACCACATTATTCATTTCTATACTGTCAAAAAAATTGATAGCCTCTTTCAATTCTCCACATTTGGTATACATATCAACAAGTGCATTTACAAGCCTAAGATTTGATCCTAGTCCATGCTCATCAACCCAAGAACGCAGGCAATTTCCCAGCGTGAGCGACCCTGACTGACCACAAGCAGAAAGGACACTTAGCATTGTGCTAATATTAGGTGCAACAGTTGATCTACTCATCTCTTCAAATAATGCCAAGGCCTCTTCAACTCGAACGGTTCGAGCATATCCTGCTATCATAGCATTCCACGAAACCACATCTCTTACAGTAATTTCATCAAAAAGCTGTCGAGCTTGATCAAGTAATCCCCGTGAAATATACCCAGTAATCAAAGCCGTAAACGAAACCACATTTCTCATAGAACTTTTCTCAAAAACCAATCTTGCATCACCCAATTCACCACTTTGAGCATACATGGTAATCAATGAACTGTTCACAAAAGCATCCTGTTTAAGTCCAAGCTTCAAAACATGTGCATGATCTGTTTCCCCTTCATGGGTACCTGCAATTTTAGCGCAAAACTTGAAAAGGGAATCTATGAGTAGTTGGATCCACACCCGGTACAATCATATCGACATTGTATTGTAAAGCTAAAATTGGAGATTCACTGAGTGTGAGACCCCCTAATAGCAAGAGAGAGTAAGAGAGATCACCTAATGGTGAGACTGCATAAAACTCGATGAGCTTGCTAAGTGCAAAATGGGTATTGTGGAGACCAGTTTTGATAATTTGGCAATGGATTTGTTGCAGAGATTAGAGGTTTATGCAAATGGAGAGAAGAGTAATAGATGGGTGGCTTTGAAGAAACACGTATGGAGGATCTGAAAAGGGAAGGACATGAAGAGTTAATGGTGAAATTGCAAGTGAAGGCGCGGAGAACATCATAGTTGCATTGCGGAGAAGGAAACGATACCGTTGAAAGGTTGAGGCTTTTTCAGTTATTCTTCCCACAAAAAATAACGGATTTTTCTCGTATGGCGGGATCACAAATAAAACGGTGAATCAATTCAATTATGAATTTGACCAAAAAAATCTTTTAAAAAAATAATTTGACAAAAAAAAATCAATTATGAAATAATAATATATGACAATAGTAATTATTTATATACATAATAACTAATTTATACATTTGTTTATGATTTTCTATATAAACCTTCAAAAATAGTTAGGCAGTATAAATTTTTCTTGTTTTATAAAAAATTAATAATGTATACATCTTTTTTCAAAACATTGTTAACTTGGAGAAATCACATATAAGAGGACAGAAGAAAGTCTCTCATCCACTGGCTGAAGAAAATAAAAAAATAAATTAATTGAAAATTCACTTTCAAACATAATAGAAAATTTTAAAAACCGTATTATTGTATAATAAAAACTTATCATCATCCGAACTTCAAAATACTCAGCTCCATATCAAGGATGTAATTGAACCGAATCGAGCCAAATTATACTGTTGAGTTCGAGTTTAATTCGTTTAAATATGTTATAAATTCAAGCTCGATTTGAATTTTTATATTCAAATTCAATTTTGGCTCATTTTAAAATTATTACACACATGAGCGACTATAGCTTAATTCGTAAATAGTTCATTTATTATATTTAATAAGACTAGTTTGAGTTCAGTTAGTTAACTAATAATGATAAAAAATTAAGTTTAAAATCAAGATCGATAACAAAATATAAATATATTATTTCGATCTACTTATTTTACTTACTTTAATTTAGTCACTTTATTCAATTTATTCCTAATATATTGTTACCCTTAGTTGGTTTATCATTTTCCATTTATCAAATTTATTGACAGGAATTTAGATGTTCTATCTTTTGTTTAATATAAATGAAGATGCAATAGGAAAATAGTAGGATAAATTTTGTCATATAATTACAATGTTAAAAGAGAAATGGGAATATCTTTTTGGATGAAGAGAGTAAAATTTTGTGAAATAAATGGAGATAGAAGATATTGAACTAAAATAATACACTCAATATAAATATTTTACAAATTAATTTAATCCATTTGAGCTAAATTTCACAAATCAAATCTATCTTGCATGCATGTCATTATGTGCTGCGTTCAACTAAATGATAATTAAGCAAGTTAATTTTAATATTTAATTCTATTTATTGTTGTCTAGTGACAATAATAAACATTAAATCAAAAGAATTGCATCTTATCCCACAAAAAAAAAAAAAAAAAAAAGGCAAGAAAAGGGGTACATATTTTCACAACAGTGGCAGTAGGAAACAGAGAAATCATTTGAGAAAACCGAAGGATGGTCTCTATCCAATGCAAGTAGAGTTGGTTCGATTTTGGAAAAACAAGATAGGATAGTTGTTTGCCTATGGAGTCTCATAAACACTTTGAATATTTGGCTTTCTAAATCTTTTAAAAATGGAGGTCAGTAAAGCAAAAAGAAAGCACTTCACTATACAAGTTGAATAAAAAAAATTTAAATGAAATTAGCTTAATCCTAATTATAAAATCTTTATTATATCGCATAAACTTGTATTGTGAAATTTTCTTCAACAGTCACTTATCCATACAGAAAAATTTATGGTATTAACAAGTATATATGCAAAGCAATATGTATAATATATATATAGACAGAAAAATCCATAATAAAGCTAATTTTGTAAAATAAAAATTGAAGCTGTTTACAGACACCTTCAAAATCACGAAAATGATATGAATCTTGATTGTTACTTTTGAATTATTGTAAAGAAGAGATAAAAAGAAGGGAAATTGGCATCATAAGGAACAGATTCCAAATGAAAAAAATCTCCACAAAGTTTTCTTCAGACATTTTAACTGCACCATGTACACCCGGGACTGCATAAAACCTACTCATCATAGAATGATCTGGCAAGCCTGTGTCCACGTATGCATCACTCTCAGCTGACAGTGCCACCCATGTGAATATCGGCTGAGGATTTTGCTGGCCAGCAATAACTTAGCAACATCCTCCATTCTTCAAATACAGCTCTTCTTTACTAAGTAACAAAGATGGATACAAATTGATTTAAGTTTCTTCTCAAGACAAATTTAAAATAAATATACGTAATTGCAGTGCCGGCTGAGACTAACTATTTCTAACTTTTGGAAGCCGTTTCTGCCCAAGAATTATTGAAAAGGGAAGTATGCCAGCGGTGTGGGTACCCGAAGTATGATGGGCCAGATCCGGCGGGGTGGACGAAGGTTTTTCCCGGCGACTGGTATTGCACAACCCTCAACTGCGGAGCTCACAACTATGCCAGCAGGCCAAGCTGCTACAAATGTGGCGCTTTGAAAATTGGTTATGCTACTCATTGCGGAAACAGCATGTATCCATCGGATGCTACTTTTCCTCCCGGTTGGAAAACTGGTGATTGGCTTTGCCCTAGGTGAGTTCCATTTAACATGACGATAATCTAATCATAATATATCATATACGTAAATTAATTATTATTGTTTATATATTGCCAAATTTCTTTCTGGTCATATATATATATATATACTCTTCTCATCCCAATTTAACATATATATCATTTGTTTATATTTTCAGACAGATTAAAAAAATATATAGTTAATATAGTTGAAAACATACATTTTATCAAATATAACTATATATAATTAGAGACATTTTAAGATAATATTTATAAAAAAATTAAAATAATAACGTATATTTATTTATTATAAAACACATTAAATAAGGATATATTAAAAAATTAATTAACACATAACCATATTTAAAAAAAATTAAGCTATCTTTTTAAGACAAATAAAAAAAAATAAACTTATCAAATTCGGACGGATCTAGTATAACTTATGTATGGATTTTTTTTTCAAACCGGTTCTTAGAGTAAATGAAAAGTAATTATTAAAATTTTATTTTGGACAGAGTGGGATGTGGAGAACATAATTATGCTAGCAGGACTGAATGTTTCAGATGCAGAACACCAAGGGATTATGGTATATATGCAAACTACATGTTCTTTTTCCTCGATAAAATTGTTCACATTATATATTTATAATATTTTTTTAATTTTCTTAATGATTTCAGGCGTTGGGGTTCAGTAAAATTGCAAAATTAGGGACGCAACATCCCATGCAATTATATTATTATAAATCAAAATTTCCTTTCACTTCTGATAATGAGCCTCATTCTTTTGCAAAGGCCATGTTTCTACTTGTAGTATGGATATGGAGATTATGGTGCTGTGATTATGTGATAGTTAAATCTCAATAATGTTCTATTTACGCAATTCTCTTTGACAAAAGGAGATGCTTATATATTATGAAAAAAATATTAAAATTGCAGCAAATAATATCGAATTTTAAATCTCTGAGTTGGTGTTTGGGATTTTTGTTGGGTGTTAAAACATGTTAAGAATTTTTTTTATTCAATTGACCGATTTTTTATTTTTTTAGTAATTATTTTTTTTAAATTTGTTTCTGATAAAAAAATATTTATTTACCGACTTTTTTTAGTCAACAGATCTCAATTAATACAAATAGGATTTATGGCTACACAAAGTGTAGAACTTACATCAGTATCTCAATTTTAATTCAAATATGGGTTTGATTCACACTCCATGTTTTGCTAAATTTTTTTTTTCTAAACGCAATGTCAAAGCGGTTAAAAATTCCTTATGTAACATTTAGCAAATTAAGATTGAACAAGTGAAATTGCATGTTTCCTTAGCGTAGGAATATGGGGTTCACAAAGATGGATCAGCTGAAAATATTGAATGCCCCCTTTTCGATTACCTTTTTACTTTTGCTGAGGTTTTCTTTTTCATTTATTCACTTATTTATTTTATCTGAATTTTGGTATGCAATAAAAAATCAATGAATCGATGCCAAATGTAAAAAGGGCAATAAATAATTAAGTTGGGCAGAAGATTGGCTGGTCGTAGCTGATATCACATAATTAAGATAATATATGAAGAATTGTTGCAGCTTAGAATGTAAAATTACCAATATAGATTTAATTTCTTTAATTAAAAATATATTCTTTCTACATATATAATACATGGTTTTGTATTAACAACCATGAAAAAAATAGTTTCTTTCCTATATATATACTCTCTTTTTGTTATATAGTAATGAGTCTAAAGAGGTTTTGAGTTTCATTATTGTAACTCGATCGAATTTACATCAATATTACAATCCTAATTTATTTTGGGAAAACATTAATTAGTAAAGTATTAAATGGTTTCATTTCACATAATAGAAAATATATGAATAAAAAAAATGGTAAATAGTGAATTTTTGGTGCATTCATTTTCAATGAAATGTGTTCCAATTGATTATATTGTGATTATGTGTTTTCCAAAAAAATAGATATAAAAAGTTATGGTAAAAATTTTTCACGATGTGGAGGTAGAGGTGGTTTTCGTACTTTGATTTAGATAATTTTAACTTTCAGTACAGAGGTTTGTCAGAAAATTCGAATTCGAAATTTTACAGTTATAGTATTATGGAAGTAAAACAAGAAAGAAAAGTTGCAGAAACGAAAATGGAGGGATAAACAACTGAATCTTATTTAAGAATAATAAACTAAAATAAATTTTAGTTTACTAAGGTAGCTAAGCTATTTATACACAGATGATGAAGTAACTGCCAATTAACTAATCCCTGAAAATTAGGTTGTAATACAAATGATCTCATATATTATTCTTCTAACATCTCATTTAGAATGAAAGGCTCTATATGTTGAATTTTGCCAATCTCCCAATTCCACATAGGAAGTGGGAGAGGGAGGAAGAAAAATATTAGCCTATAAAAATGTTTCATCCCCTCTTAATAATTTATCACAAACACCAATCCCCTACTTCTAAGATTGATTGTATTTTCTCTTTCTCTTTTACTATTTCACTTTGTAATATTTCTTTGAAATAGTGGAATATTATTTTAGTAGTGTCCGAGGACGTAGGCATAATTAGCCGAATCTCGTTAAATTCTTGTGTTCTCTTTATTGTCTATTTAATAGCTATTATCGGGTCATTTATTTTGTGATATATTGTGCTTTAAATTATCTGAGAAAAATTATGTCACCAAGACTCTAAGAGTCTAAGGAAGTTGATTTTTAAGGAAGATCATTTGTGACTCCACCAACTACCTGAAAATTTTTCTTTGTCTTAATTTTTGGCACAATTATTCATTTTGGTGGAAACTAACCTGATTTCCACAACAATTGGTATCAGAGCTAAGGTTACTGAGTTATATGCTCTGTGGTTGCGGCGTAAGCTGATCTTCCACATCCGAAAGGTTTCCTTGGATTCTTGGGTATTCCGCATTTGAAAGCTCTTAAATAGTTTTAAAGAAGAGATGACAAGAGACGGACAAAAATCCACGATGGACACAACAGCTTCTACTTCATCAATATTGGCGAGAACTGCTGTGGCAAATACGAGAATTACAGTAGATATTTTTGATGGTACAGGTCATTTCGGCATGTGGCAAGGTGAAGTTCTAAATGCCTTATTTCAGCAAGGCTTAGACATTGTCATTGAGTGAGAAAAGCCAGAAGGTGCAGATGAGAAGAAATGGAAGACAATCAATCGTTTAACATGTGGTACAATTCGATCGTGCCTGTCCAGAGAGCAGAAGTATGTCTTTTGTAAAGAAACTTCTACAAGTAAATTGTGGAAGGCACTGGAGGAAAAATTCTTGAAAAAGAGCAGTCAAAATAAGCTCCATATGAAGAAAAGGTTGTTCAATTCACATATGTTCCTGGTACCACGATGAATGATCACATCACCAATTTCAATCAACTTGTAGCAGATCTGATGAATTTGGATGTGACTTTTGAAGATGAAGATCTGACCCTAATGTTGTTGGGATCCCTTATTGAGGAGTTTGAGTTTCTAGAAACTACTCTACTCCATGGAAAAGTTGAGGTGTCTCTTAGTGAAATATGTGCTGCACTATACAGCTATAAATTGAGAAGAAAAGACAAGAAAGATAGCACCAGTGGAGCAACAAAAGCTTTGATAGTAAGAGGTCCTTCGAAAAATAAGAATAGGGAAAAGAAAGATATATCAAAATCCAAAGTGGGCAAAGATGAATGTGTCTTTTATCAAGAAAATGGACACTGGAAGAAAAATTGTCCTAAGTTGAGAAGCAAATCTGGCAAAGACAAAACTGTTGCAGATTCAAATGTAGTTGAATATGATGATTCAGATTTTTCATTAGCATTGATGTTATCAATAAGCAGTTTGACTGCTTGGATCATGGATTCAGGCTGTAGTCACCATATGTGTCACAATCGGGAATGATTTTTCGATTTTAAAGAAATTAAAGGTGGATTTGTCTATACATCAAATGGCAGCCCTTGCAAAACAACTGAAATTTGTTCAATCTAGTTGAGGAATCATGATGGATCAATCAGAACTCTGACATACGTAAAATATGTGTCCAGTCTGACGAAAAACCTCATTTTTATGGGAATTCTTGGGAGAAAGGGTTTCACTATAATCATTAAAATTGAAGTAATGAATGTTATATCTGGAGCACTTGTGGTGATGAAAGGAGTTCAAATGAGCAACAACTTGTATTATTATGATGGCAATACAGTCGTTGGAACAACAACAACAGTTTCAAGTAATGACCAAGAGCTAGAAACAACCAGATTGTGGCATATGCACTTGGGGCATGCAGGTGAAAAATCCTTGAAACTTCTGAAAAATCAATGATTATTGCAAGGAGTACGAACCTGCAGATTAGACTTCTGTGAGCATTGCATCAAAGGGAAGCAAACGAGAGTGAAGTTTGGCACTGCAATCCATGATACTAAGCGTATTCTGAATTATGGTCATATAGATGTATGAGGTCCTTCCAAAACTGCTTCAATAGGAGGTAAACACTACTATGTTACCTTTGTTGATAATTGTTCAAGAAGAGTATGAGTGTATACAATGAAGACAAAGGATGAAGTGTTGGGAGTTTTTCTCATCTGGAAGAAGATGGTAGAAACTCAGACGGACAGAAAGATCAAGTGTCTTCGAACAAACAATGGCGGAGAGTGCACAAATGATCCCTTCATGAAAGTTTGCAGAAATGAAGGAATTGTTCGATATTTCACTATCAAAAATACACCACAACAGAATGGGGTGGCTGAACGCATGAACCGAACTCTACTGGAGAAAGTTTGGTGTATGTTGTCTAATGCTAAATTAGGCAGACATTTTTGGGCTAAGACTGTAACCTACGCATGTCATCTCATTAATCATTTTCCATCAATTGCTATCAATGGAAAAACACATTTGGAGGTGTGGTATGGAAAACCTGCTACAGATTATAATTTCTTACATGTGTTTGGTTCCACTGCATACTATCATGTTAAGAAATCGAAATTAGATCCAAGGG
Source organism: Triadica sebifera (assembly GCA_023653625.1). NCBI lineage: Eukaryota > Viridiplantae > Streptophyta > Magnoliopsida > Malpighiales > Euphorbiaceae > Triadica > Triadica sebifera. Next base: position 19,846,738 of record CM042910.1, on the reverse strand, counting down.
CAAAGAAAACTATCTTTATGGGAATATCCTCTAGTATCAAAGGATATCATTTATGGTGCCCAGAGATGAAGAAAATAATCTTTAGTAGAGATGTTACCTTTGATGAGTCTACCGTGTTAAAGATAACAAAGGAGCAGACAGATGGTTCTCCACAGCATGTGGAGGAAACTCCCAAACAGGTGGAGGAAACTCCCAAACAGGTGGAGTTTGATAGAAGAAGAATTTTCGATCCTGCAATTGTAAAGTCTGATAAAATTATTCCTACGGCAGAAGAGGAGATAATGGTAGAAAATGGATCAAATGAGGAAGCAGAGGTTTCAGCACAAGAACTTCCTCAGCAACTTGAGCCAATTGCATTACGAAAGCCGAAAAGGAATATTAAGAAACTTGATCGACTTGAAGATATAACTAATTATACATCTTCAGTAGATGATGAGATTCTTTCCACTTATTGTGAATCTATTCAAAGCTCAGAAGAAGAAAAGTGGAGAAAGACTATGGAAGAATAGATGCAGTCCTTTGAAAAGAATCAGACATGGAAGCTAGCAAGTCTGCCAAAGGGAAAGAAAACGATTGGCTGTAAATGTATTTATGCAAAGAAAGACGGATTTTTCTGATGAGAATTATATCCGCTACAAGACAAAATTGGTAGCTAAATGCTATGCTCAGAAGGAGGGAATTGATTATAATGAAGTGTTTTCTCTTGTTGTAAAGCATTCCTACATTAGAATACTGTTGGCCTTGGTAGCACAATTGGATCTGGAATTAGTTCAGCTGGATGTAAAAACCGCATTTTTACATGGAGACTTAGAAGAAGAAATCTATATGACTCAGCCAGAAGGATTTAAAGTTGCTAGAAAAGAAAATTTGGTGTGCAAGTTGAGCAAATCGTTGTATGAATTGAAGCAATCTCCAAGACAGTGGTACAAACGATTTGATAAGTTTATAATAAGGCAGAAATACACAAGAAGTAAATATGATCATTGTGTATATTTGCGCAAGCTACGGGATGGTTCTTTTATCTATCTTCTCATTTATGTTGATGATATGTTGTTAGCTTCAAAGGATGAAGGAGAGATTCAGAAGTTAAAAGCTCAACTAAATTAGGAATTTGAAATGAATGATTTAGAAGAAGCTAATAAGATTCTTGGTATGGAGATATACAGAGACAGAAAATTGGGGAGACTTTGTATGACTCAGAAACAATATCTGAGAAAAGTACTAAAGCCTTTTGGGATAAATGAGAAGACAAAACCAATTAGTACTCCACTTGCTCCTCATTTTAATCTAAGTGAAACTTTATCTCCAAAAAGTGATGAAGAACGAGAATATATGTCAAAGGTTCCATATGCAAATGTTGTTGGTAGCTTGATGTATGCACTGGTGTGTACGAGGCCTGACATTTCACAAGCAGTTGGAGTTGTGAGCAGGTACATGCATGATCCTGGTAAAGGACATTGGCAAGCTGTGAAATGGATTCTGCGGTATATTCAGAATACTGCAGATGTTGGTATAATGTTTAAACGGGATGAGAAAATTGGTCAGTATATAGTTGGATATTGTGATTCCGACTATACAGGTGGTTTAGACAAACGTCGATCTACTAACGGTTATATGTTCACACTTGCAAAGACACCGGTTAGTTAGAAGTCCACCTTACAGTCAACAGTTGCTTTGTCTACAACAGAGACAGAGTACATGACAATTTCAGAAGCTGTTAAGGAGGCAATTTGGCTTCAGGGGTTGTTGAATGACTTGGAAATTGGTCAAAAGTATGTCAAAGTGCATTGTGACAGTCAAAGTGCTATTTGTTTAGTAAAGAATCAAGTTTATCATACAAAGACGAAGCATATCGATGTTCGATATCATTTTATACGGAAAATTCTTGAAAATGGTGGGATACTGCTTCAGAAGATTCTGACTGCTGAAAACCTCGCAGATATAACAACAAAAGTTGTGACAGGTGTCAAGTTTCAACATTGTTTGAACTAGATAAATGTTATTAGAATTTGAAATTCGGCGTTTCGAAATGCATTTGGATTACTGAAATTTGTAAAATAAGAGTTTAAAAAATATTTGTTTGGAATTGTGATATCACCAAGGTGGAGATTTGTTAAATTTTGACAATCTTTCAATCTCACATCGAAAGTGGGAGAGGGAGGAAGAAAAATATTAGCCTATAAAAAGGTTTCATTCTCCTCTTAACAATTCATCCCAAACACCAATCTCCTACTTCTAAAATTGGTTGTATTTTCTCTCTCTTTTAATATTTCACTTTGTAATATTTCTTTGAAATAGTGAAATATTATTTTAGTAGTGTCCGATGATGTAGACATTATTGGCCGAATCTCGTTAAATTTTGATGTTCTCTTTATTATCTATTTAATAACTATTATCAGGTCATTTATTTTGTGATATATTGTGCTTTAAATTATCTGAGAAAAATTTTGTCACCAAGACTCTAAGAGTCTAAGGAAATTGATTTTTAAGGGAGACTATTTGTAACTCCACCAACTACCTGATAATTTTTTTTGTCTTAATTTTTGACACAATTATTTACTTTGGTAGAAAGTAACCCGATTTCCACAACACTATAAGTCTTGTGATCATGAGAAGCTTCACGTGCAGCTTGAGCTTTGCTTCTTCGAAGTTCCTCAGTTGAAGTGATTAGCTGCTGTTGTTGTCTCCTAAGCATTAAAAGCAATGATGAAGATGGAAATAACTCTGATATCTCTGGTTACGAAACCAATACCAATGAAATAAATTTTATTGGTCTTATTATTTTTTAATAATTAAGTTTTTTATATTTTTTCTAAATTATACCAATAACTAATATTTGTTGATTAGCTAATAATTAAAATTCATTATTATTGTCCAACTAAAATTGAATAAAATATAAATTAAAATGTGTGATTAGAGTATATGTCTTCAACCCAACTAACAACTTGTAAATTTCATGTTATATTGAATTTAAGGTAGACAAAAAATAATAATTTCATATTAATGGAATAATAATATTAATCCAATTTTAAAAAATTACAAAAAAACTCATTTATTAATAAAATAATAATATAAAAATTCAAAATTCAAACTTGTAAATTTCATGTTCTCCTTATTTGAATGGTTTTTGGTCTTCAAGTGTGGGAGTTGTTTTTCTCCTTTTAAATGTGGTTTGATCTTTTATTTTAGCTGACAGATGAAGTGAGTGGTCCGTTGAAAACTAAATTATTCATGGTATATTACCGTTCTCCTACTGTTTTTATTAAATAAATTTATATTTTAGTAATTTCATTATTTTTGAACATTTTGCGCACTTTAAAATTATTTAATTTTATTGTAGATTATTGATATACTCTTTTTGATTATTAATGAGAATTTCCGTTAATCAATGATTATTAAATGAAGATTTTGGAATTGATTTCTATCTCAAGAAATATCAGTTCACATATGCGAAGCCGAGAATATTCAAAATTCAAAAGCAACGGCTATTTTTTTCATGAAATCAACCCATATGGATGTGGATATTCTGAACCGTATTATTGAAAGGAAAATGGACCCCTACAGGAGAAGAAATAAAAAGTCGGAGCATGTTAATTATAAAATTTTTCATTTTCATTTTATTTTTATTTATTACAAGAAAATAACATATTCATCGATATTATTAAATTGGGTCCGGTTAACAAACTATAAAAGATAGAAAGTTAAAGATTAAAAATTGAACTAGCGTTGAACCGAAACTGAATCAGTCAAAATATTACATTTAACATATTTATATAAAGTAATTAGGCTATACGTATTTTATCTATAATAAATATATTCAAAATATTAACATTCATTTTTCCATTGAATAATAAATGTGTCCAACTATAATTTATGAATACTCCATATAATATTTAAGTTTTGCAAAATAAAAACACAAGTCCTATGCAGTTTAACAAGCAGTGGTATGCAAATTTAAAAGTTCGTGCGTTGGAATTCCACCTTCAACTAACAATTTAATTATCATTATTTTCTCATCGGTTTAATATATCACTGAGGCAGTGGCCAAAACCCAACCAATCTTGAAGCCGTTCCCAGTTAAACTGGTCAAATCATGTCTAGTGTGTATATATTAGGATTCCTACTTATCGAACATTAGGTCAACACGTAAGCATCTTTGTCTACTTGGCATTCCAATATGTTTGCCATATCAGCATATATACAAGGGATCTTCAGTCATCATCTATTGTAAATGAGAGTATATTCTAGGATAGTTTTGTAAATTCACAATTCTAAAATGAATTTTATTTTGAAAGGAAAATGCATTCATTTTACTTAAATTAGATATACAAATATTATGACAATTTATAACTAATGTAGAATAATACTGATTAATAGCGCTGCTGACCGATCGGTTCAAATCAATACTCCAATCAAGTTGAATTGTCATATATATATATATATATATATATATATATATATATATATATATATATATATATATATATATATATATATATATATATATATATACTCAAATCGAATCAAATTATAAAAGACAAATTGAGATATTCAATTAAATTTAGATGTCAAAAAAAATAAATTAGTCATAAAAAATCGAATGAAACTGACATTTGAACCTCATTTAATGAAATTAATATTATATTTAAATAAGACCCTTTATTTAAATTTTATTTGTGATTTAATCATTTCGAATAATAGGATTAAACTTGAATTATGATAACCCTAGCTGATGTAACCAAATTCAAATAACTTGGTCATTTGATGTTCAATTTCGATGTGGAAAAGCAATTGCATAGGTCCACCGTATAAACAATAAACTTAATATATTGAAAGGCAATTCCCAAAATTAGCAGCCTAAACTCCAATATTCCTTCCACTTTTTAACTAACTTCACTACACCATCCAATCATCCATCTATCTATCTCTGCTGTCCATTCTTCCCACCCAGCGTCGCCTCGCCGCATCCAAATTCCTGTAAAATTTCCCCTTTTCTATTTCCTCTATATCCTTATTTAAAAATTGGGTGTTGCTATTTGAAAACGTGGCAACCTACCAATAGGGGTGGCTTAAAGTATAGGTCATCCTTTTTCTTTTTCAAATATAAGTATTTTCCACCCTCAAATTTGTTATCAATCATATAAAAAATAAATCTATTATTTTATTAGATTTTAAATGTGTAACATTAAATTTAAATAATTAATTATTTGTGATTAATTAGCTTAAAGACTATATTAAAAATTGACTTTATTTTATAGGTAAATTTAATTTTATGATTTGTTAAACGGCTAGCTAATAAAATAACTTCAATACAACTAGTTTTTAACTTCATATAATAAATTAAATTTTAAATATTTTTTTATGTTATTTTTGTTAAATTTTGTCTCTTTTTTTCTATCTGAACAATTTTTATCTTTCAACTTATACAGAGAGCAAAAAATTTCTTTTTTTTTTAATTTTTACTTTTCACATTTTTTTCTTTTAATTTTATATAGCTCATCTACTAAGTTAGTTTCTTTTTTATTTTCTAAGCTTAAATATAAAATTTTAATTAGTGATTTTGCATATCAAAAAGCAAGAAAATTAAATTTAAAATAATTTTAAAAATTTTATTCATAATAGTAAAGAGCCCTAATTAACTTTTGCCTAAGGCCATACAAATTCTTGATCTTCACTTTTAGACCTATCAACATATAATTTTTTTCAAACAATTTATTTTAAAAAAATGCTACAAACACTTTTTTTGATCCTTGCTCTGTAATTGGTCTATATCATTAAGTTTAATTTATTAAATAAAGTAACAAATTTTATAAATTGAAGTTTTGATGATATAGACCAATTATATAACAAGTATCCAAAAAAGTGTTAGAAAAAAGAAGTGTTAATAATATCTCTTTATTTTATGCATTTCATGTGTTCTTTTGTTAATTATAAAATTATGAAAATTTGAATTGTTTATCTGTCATATTACGCCACAAAAATTCTACTATCAAACTTTAATTTTTAAATTATTGTAGTAATATATTTGTATATGTTAATGTTAAGGAGGGACTCAATCACGTGACATGGGAATTTAGATATGTATATACACTAGAGCAGAATGGGTGCGTGGCAATGAATATGAATCTTCCTGTTGCTTTTGAATTATTGCAAAGTGAGGAATCATATACAAGGAAGAAAGCAATTTCGCATTCTGCAATGGATGTGCATTATAGGGAACTGATTCCCAATTGGAAAACAAAAAAAATCACAAGCATTTTCAGCCTTTTTAGGCTTTCAGCTGCACCATGCCCACCTGGCTACATATAACCTGCTTAGGAAGAGGCTTATCTGCCATCTAGACAGATAAATTCTTGCCATATCACACGTCAGTTTCCATGTCAGCAAATATTGGACATTATGGAGCCATCTTTGATATTGGGGGTGGACATATGTGATACCTGAAATTTTCATTAATGGAAAATTTAAATCAAGTTCCAATCAAAAACTAGCTATAGGTTAACATTCAAGTTGGTGAACAACCAGAATTTTGATTAATATTTATAATTTTTTTTAATTTGGACAAAATCTCAAATAATAATCTCAGTTAACCCACCATTAACATTTAATCGGTTATATATTTATACCTAAATATTTTGCGTTTATTATATTTTAAATTTTGTCTGATATTGTAATTAGTTGAATTTGGAGAATTATTATTTTTATTTTTAGTCACGCACTTTAATTGGGCATATATTTTATATTTAAATTGAGTTTCTATTATATATTTTTTTATGTTAAATGATTCTTTGTAACTTGTAATTAATATATATACAAGGAAATTTTGAATATTTTACAATATTATGAATTGATTTTATAGATTGTAATTTGAATGGATAATGATTTGTGGTTAACCAAAAATTAGGAGTTAACCGATCAAAACTAAAGGTTCAAATTTTAATTTTTTTATAAATTTATAATTAATGCACTATATTTGAGAAAGTGGTCACAGACTGATTAACCTTTCTATGCTCGTACCCATTACTTTTGATTGTGACGAATAAGATGAGTAAAAAATATGATTAAAAAAATATAAAATATGTTTTGGTTCCTAAACTTTATAAATTTATGCAGCTAAAATCTTCAATTGACATTTTTAAATATTAACTTTGAACTAATTTAATCTTTATTATGAATAGTTAGAATAGGCTAATTGCAATAATATTACAGTATATAGAGTAAAAATGAGTATAGAGGGCAAAGTGACTAATTGTGACATGTACAAAGAGATATACATGTATTAAGCCTCTAATTAATAAATGTTAAAGAAGTTAATTGAATAAACTTTTAGTTAGTACTGTTTATGAAATTAATATTTAGCATCTGATTACTAATGTAGTTCAAAATCAATAGATAATATATGGAGATAAATAAAATTTTCCATTGATGGACTTAATTGTATAAAACTCTTAAATTGAGGGAAAAATTGTGGTTTTTTCCTAAGATGGGGATATGTTTAATTTGATAATTTTAAATAATAACTCCCCCCTATGTCGCCTTACTAGCTAGTAGCTAGTTCAAATGGATATTGGAAAGAAAAAAGAATAAATTTTGTTCTCTATGAGAATCCTATAAAGATAGGGCATAAGTGGAATTTCATGTGATTTATTTTCCAAAAAAATACTTCTAACTTGCTATAGCAAATTTTACAGGTTAAAATGCTAATTAGATGTTATCATGACACTTTTTTTTAATAATAATAATAATAATAATAATAATAATAATAATAATAATAATAATAATAATAATAATAATAATAAACAAGAGAGATTTTGTGTCTATTATGAATAATGGAAGAATTAATTAGTTGCAAGTAAGCAGAAAAACAAAAATATTTTGTTTTAAAAATATAATTTTCCAAAGTAAAATCAATGAATCGGTTTTTCTTTTATTGAATAATGTGAACAGTAAAGTGCACAAATCAATAATACAACATAATATTGATCATAAACTCTAGAAATAACCAATCAAAAAAGCTGAATAGTTGATAATTATATAGATGTGGCAAGAAATTAAAAAAATATATTATTATTATTATTATTAATTATTAATTATTATATAAAAAGAAAGAAAATTGTATCATTTTAGTGTTTGATCAACATCTTAACTTATAAAATATGTTATAGCTGCCTAGAGGATTTTTTATTTTATTTTTGGGTTACATCTAGAGTATTTTTATGTTAGAAATTAAAGATGAGAATATTAATATGGATAATTGACTTGTGAGTGAAATTGAAACATTATTTCCCTGCACTGACTGCTTTTAGTTTTAGAAGCCCATCTTGCGCAAAGACTAGAGTGAGCAATTAGTTCATGTTTATCCTATAAAGATACATTTCACAATTAACAGAATATATCATAATTGCGTATAGTATTATTTCTTTTTTATATATATGCATTATATATTTATATATATAGTCAGAAAGAAGCATTCTTTGCACAATTATTTCTAAATATTTTGTCTTTAATGAAGATAGAATAATAAAAATAAGAACGATATGGTATAAGCCACGTTACAGATTAATTAATGAATAAATATCTCAACATGCAACAAAAGTTCGGTGGGATGGATGCATGCATCACAATTTGCATGAATCATCCGTTTCTCATGCAGAAAAGAATTTAATATTCGTAATTACTAATGAATAGTAATATTTGAATTATTTTTTTTATAATTATAAGATTAGAAAATCGATATCAGTAGTCGTTTAAAGAAAATCATTAATGTAGTAATATTTTAGTATTAGCAAACAAAGTCAATTTGAGGTTAAATCAATGGAGAAAGAATCAGTAATTTAATTTAAATTGTAATTATGGGTTAAAAATATGATATTATATATATGATAATGATATTATAATTATTATTAATATTGTAGTGGAGCTATGAATTTGAATTCTAATTACAGAATTACGTACGAACCAAAGGAAATATATAATCATGAATTGAATACTTAAAACTTTTTCGAACTAAAACATATATAAAAGAGGAAATGAATAAAATAATAGCTTCAGTTCCTTTTTTTTATCAAATACATCTTTAAAGAGAAAAAAAAAATTGTGGGATTTGAACCTTAATTATTTGAAGACTTATGGAGTTTTCAATTAAGGCTAAAAGTGATTCTTTAATAGCTTCAAATTTTCTTCTTATGACAACTGCTTTAAGAAAAATAAACTTTATTTTGTCAATAACAATCCTTGGGTAAGGGAACAACTCTTATTTTACAACATTTATTAGGAAGAACATCAATAAATTTATTTCAATTTCTCGAGTATATAAAATTATTATTATTAACATACACAAAAGATCGTGATTGTATTTATTTATATATTTTTTTCATTATTCCAATTTAAAGAAAAAAAATATTGCCTATAATAAAAAATTATATAAAATATATCTGTGATAGGAATTCATGAATAATTTTATAAACCTATTTTGAGTATACAATTATGTTTTAGAATCATAAAGAGAGAGGGGTGTATAATAGGAATTATAAATGAAAATATATGTGATGCATACACACTAACCAGTTCTGACCTTGAGATCTATCCTAATTCGCCAAAAGAATAATTTCTGTTTTCTAAAGAGGCAGAGGTTATCTAAATGGTTTCTTGGAATCCCAACTCAAAACAAAATAATCTGAAAAAAAAGTAATGATAAGAAAATGCCATGCATTGACATTTGGTCCCACAAATGACAAATATTAGCTCAAACAACTATATAAGCCCTTCAAACCCAAACACCAAGACTCACTCAGCTGAATTACCAATCTCTTCTCCAATACATATAACCACATATTACTTTATTTTGCTTCTTCTTGATCTTCAAGTTCCTTAAAAAGGTTTGCTTCTTCACCTCTGCTATATTTTTCATCCCAGTTTAAGCTTTTCTAAGATGAGAACAAAGACGGGTTTTTTTTTTCTGTTGCTGATTCTTGAGGTACTTTTTCTTTTTTTCTTTTTACAGTAGGTTAATATTAAACAGGAGAGAATGAGCTGGACAGGAGGAGACTGGATGTGCCCAGCTTGCCAACACATAAATTTCAAGAAAAGGGAAGCATGCCAACATTGCTGTTATCCAAAATATGGTGGACCTGATCCTACGACTTTCATATATAAAAGGCCAGGGGATTGGTATTGCACTGATATGAAATGTGGATCCCATAATTATGCTAGCAGGTCAAGCTGCTACAGATGTGGGGCTTCAAAGAATGATTATGGTGGTGGGTATGGTGATGGTAGTGTTCCTCCTGGATGGAAATCTGGTGATTGGATTTGCACTAGGTCAGTTCTCATATTCTATTTTGATTAGTTCTGTGATCAGTCTAAAACATTAATAATTATTCCCTCTGCCTTAAAATGCCAATATTTTAGTTAGTCAACCACTACCTTATATAACAGACTGTAAGCGGCTGATTACCACTGTTGCGATAGCTTATTAGTAACCATCAAATTCTAAATGTTGCAATACCTTGCGACAGTAGAAATAATTGTAGCAAGCAATGGAAACAATTTTGGACCGCTGCCATAAGTCGTTTTTGTTGGAGTGAAGCATTGTTTTATTGCAAATTCTGACATTGTCTCACCATCAAGAAAAACTAGAAGATTATCTAATATGGTTGCACATTTTATTAATGAACAGAGTGGGATGTGGGGAGCATAATTATGCTAGCAGAATAGAATGTTACAAATGCAAGACGCCCAGAGATTACAGTATTGGTAAGCAATTTACATAATCATAATCACCATGCTCAAGTAATATTTACTATATTTTTCTTTTTTATGGAAATGGTTCACACACATCTATTTCTGTATTTTTTTTTCTTTGGGTATTTTCAGGTGGTACAGTTTAATTAACAAGAATTACAAGAGCAATGCCTTGCCATATATCAGAAATTTCTTCTGATCCTTCAGCAAACACCAACTTTCTTTCCTTTTTTTTACTTTTTTTGTTAAGACTATTAAGTAATAATGAGGTTTATTGGGATGATAAAGGTCGAAGACCCATTTGCATTTTGACGGGTTTCTTGTTTTATGTATGATTATTCATGTTTTTAATTACATGAATCTTACACACAGAATCCATTTATTTTTCTTTTCTTTTTTTTATTTGCATTATTTTCCTCCTTAGTTGAATATATATATATATTATGTCGCCCATTAAAATCATATATATTTCTTGTTGTGTATGAGTGTGAGTCCATATTTATGGGTGCACCTGCTGCTTTTTATTAATTATTCAGGTGGTCCAATCAATAATGTGTGGAAATGTTGCTAAGATCAAACAGAAAGTCTCAATCCTGGACCGCCATTAGAGCTTTGGATTCAACAATAATCTGCAGAAATAAAACTAAAGAAAAAAAACAATTAAGAATAATACAAATAAAAAAAAGGGACATGATGAGGAGAATATTCAAGGAATCTATTAGCTCATTACAATAGACAGTCTTTCCCTTGGAGCAGAGCAATAATTTAGGATCCCTTTAAGCATCAAAATCAACAAGGGCCTATATACCAATTGGATATGCAGATAAGAACCTGATGCTCATATATATATATATATATATATAACTTATGTAGTTTTCAATTGTTACGACTTCATAAATAATTATCATAAATCTTAGTATTAACTATTAAATTGTCATAATTGTTGTAAAATTAATTAAGAACAATAGATTTTTTATAATTGAAAAATAATACCCATAAATGGTTAAATAATGTAATAACTATTAAAACTTCACTCTATATATATATATATATATATATATATATTCTTTAAAAGCATAAATACTGCAATATAGAAATTCAGTCAATTCCAACTTTAGTTTCTTTTTCTGGTTAGCACTGAATAATAGCCACAATTTGCACTTATGATTTAACAAACTACAAATACCCTATTTGTTATAATGAGAAAACCCTCTCCAATTAAGCTTAGGATTCTATTGGATACAACTACCCATTATAGCTTTTGAATTATTCTTTGGGTTTCCTTTTGGCTAGCTTGATGTTACTTGTTATGCTCTGCAGATGTTAAGCAAAATGCCCAATTTCATGTGAACAAGTTCCCTTAGCACATGTATGATAATGGGTCCAGATCACTATACTGGACCATCTCCTTTATCATGAAAAAAAAAAGGGAAGAAGAAAAAGAAATTAAGGAATAAGAGTCGACTTTGCTCAACTATCCCACTGCAAGAAAATGTCTATTTAGTAATGATTAAATATGAATTAAAGAAAAAAGGAATATTTGAAGGATCCTATTGCATCTAATTCTTGCTTGACTATTTGGAAGGGGATTTGTAAAATGCGGTAATAATTTCAGGTTTTGGATTGATATTTGGGTTCCTATTGTAGGGATTGATCTGCTTAGCGCTGCAACGGGTCCAATTGATAATGCTATTGTTAACGAAACAATAGATTATTTTGTGGATGAGCAAAGAAATTGGAGGTGGAGTCTCTTTCAGGATCTGCTACCTCAAACCATTCTGCTACTCATTGCAGCAACTCATTCTTCTTCAGAGTTTACAGGGTGCAGACGAAGCATTCTGGAAGCTTACTCCTTCGGGCAATTTTTCGATAAAGTCAGCTTATTCCTTCCTTACATGGGACGATAATGCCACATCGGATTTTCCTTGGTCATCGCTTTGGAAGTGGAGAGTCTCTCAAAGCACCAAGACTTTCTTTTGGCAGGTCATCAACGGAGGGCTATAGACAAATGCTGCACGTTATGCTAAGCACATTAGTCATTCTCCTATGTGCTCCATATGCAATAATCATGATGAAACCAGTATATGCTAAGCACATCAGTCATCCTACTATATATGCTCCATATGCAATAATCATGACGAAACCAGTATTCATGTGCTTCGAAATTAGGGCTTTTTACTTAAATAGGTGAAAAAAAATTACCAAAAACATTTCTCTTTTTGTGCATTCTTTTGCTGGGTGAATTTGCTATGTATGACAAATAGTATGATAGTGCGTAAATGATATATGTTATTAGATTTTTTTTTAACATTAATAGAATGATACTATATGGTATAGATAGAAAAATATTTATCTGTTCAACATATATGGTATTTTTTTTCACCCATTTAAGTAAAAGACCCTCGAGATTACCCTATAGCTGTTTAATTCTGGTCAAATATTGCCCCAATTCACATATTGAACTTAATTTATGATGGATCATCTTGTGTGAGAATATGGGTTGCTGAAAATCTCAAATTAAAGGGATTATTAATGCTTTGCTTCATGGCATTAGCTGGTCTACTATTTTTGCAGTTGACTGTTGGTTGCTTTGGAAGCTTCGTAATGATGTCATTTTTAATAGCAACTCCAGACCGGTTTTATCTACTGTTAGTGAGGCCATGGATCAAGCTCGAATCATGGAGGAAACTTTCAAAAAGCTGCATACTTCTAAAGAGGAAAAATATGGTGAACAAGTAATTTCTTGGAAATGCCCACCTATTTCGCATTATAAAATTAACGCAGATGCTTCTTTTAACTCTGTTATTGGTTTGGCTGTGGATGACAGCTTAATTCGAAACTACAAGGGCAGATGGGTGAGTGGATTTGCCTCCAATTTTGGTTGCTGCTCGATAGTCTGAGCTATTGTTAAGAGCTTGCTGATTTCTAAAAATGCAGGCCTCACTTTGGTGCTGGTTGAATGTGACAATGCTTATGAACTAGATATTCATCGTCTCCCAATTATTCAACACATTAAAGCTTTGGCTGCCACTCTCTCCTATTTTTCCATTTATCATGTGTTGTATGAATTTAGTTATTCTGCAAATTTCCTCAGAGTTTCCTGTAAGAACTCACACTCTGGAGGAGCCACCTCGAGAAATTATTTATTGGCTTAACCATAATTTTATTTGTGTATCTTATGTTTATTTTAGTCTTTTATTTTTTTTTTTAATCTAACTCATATTTATGTACTAAAAAGAAAAAAAAAATTTAAAAATTTAACAACAGGTTGAGAGAGATGCAAAGATGAAAAATTCTCTTTCGAAATTTGACATCTAAAATAGTACAAAATTAATTGAATTTTATGATATAAAATTAATATTAAGGATAGTAAGTTTCTGAGTGACTGTCCCTAATACTTCTATTCATTTATATGTTTTTCTTTATATTTTGCAATAATTATTAATTTGAGAAATGCAATCCGTCTATTATGTTTTATTACAAAATTAATTTGAAAAATGTGAAAAAAATAAGCAATAAAAGAGTTCCGTATATTTATTTTTTCTATGAAACAATTTTCGTTGGAAATATCTATATGCTTCATTCTTGTATTCATCTTCCTCTAAACCAGTAGATATCTACCAGACTATCACCTCCCATCTCTCTCTGTCTCCCTTTCATTTTCTTTAACTCAAGGAAAACCCCTAATTAAATTTTCCCACTTCCAAGAAACTACAAGTGATGAAAAGTAGTGGATATGTGTTGGCTAAAGGTTCTCAAATTACTTTTTTAATAATTATTTCAAAATTAATTTTTAGATCAAACTAGCATCTATTTTTCAATTATAGTCATTTTGGTTCATTTCATTTATATAAACATATATATATAATTTATGATAAATACCAATTTCGTGAAAAATAAATAATCAAACAAATGTTTTTGGAAACTATATAGGATTAAAATTTTACGTGTAAATTTGACTTAAAAATTAACTTTGAAGTGAAAATTCAGGCCCAAATTGATTCTTCAAAGTTGTGGTTGATCAGTTGAAGATAGTCTAAGGCCCAAACTAGCGAGAAGCTGAAGGCAGTCATTGGGTTTTATGGGCCCATGAAGTAACTAATTATTTTAATTTTTTTTAAGCTACATTTCCAAATTTGGTTCTGTTAAAAATATTTATTTATATTGTTCTTTTCAAAATAGTTTTAAAATTTTTAAAAATTATTTTTCTAAAAGTGTTTTTTTTTAAACAGAATCTAAATAGATCAAAAGAGTGGAAAGAGGATAAAGCATTTCTTTTTTTTGTTTTTAAAGTTAAACAAAATTTTATTACTTAATAATTTATCATCATGTTTCTCAACTTAAAAAAAAATCAGTCTCAGATTTAGAATTTAGTATCTGAAAAATAATTTTCTAATTTTGATTGAGAAAACAGTGAAATTTTAGGAGAAAAATGTTGAAATTTTAAGAAATAAAATTTATTTGAATTTGAAATATTTAAATATGTTGAAGCCTTAAATTGGGGAAAAAAAAGAAAGAAATGAAACCAATCTACAACCAAATAGATGGGCTGTTTAAAAGATTTTATGAATTGATTAATGATTAAGAATTTTAAAAAACTGATCTATGTGGAGGATTAATGAAAAAAAATTATTGACAAATTTTTAAAAAAATTTCTAAAAGTTTAAGATGACACTTTATTTTAATGTATGACTTAAAGTATTGAATTTATTTAAGATATTTTTTTTTTGAAGAATGATATTTTCAAAAAGTAATTGATAATCATAATTTATTGTTGAAATTATAAATGTTAAAATTTATTCAAAGATATTGAAATTTAATGTTGTTAAAAAAACTCAATACTTTTTTATAGCTATATAAAAAAATTGAATCGGTTAATTATTAAATTGATTAAACGATTTTAACAATCTGATTGGCTATTAATAATTTTTTTTTAAATATGTCTATAATGCACTTATTAATAAAACAAAAACAAAAACAAAAACCTCATTAGATGGGGTAGGCGGTGGGCGTTGTTACTAATGGCGTGACGGTAGGTTGGGTTGGGCAGCTTAGGTTTAGGACTTTAAGGGATCGATTCCTTTTCTCGTTGGAACTATGTTAGGGTTTAATAGGAAAACGTTGCCCCTTCAATTTGGCGGCTAGGGTTTTTGACCATCGATGCGTGTATTGCTTCTTTCCGCATTACAGTTGTATAGGTTTTCCTTATTTGAACACACCCATATATTTATATATATATATATAAAGTCGTAAACTTTGATCATTCTCATTTTAGGGTTGAAGTAGGATTCTTCTAGGCCAGAACACTCATCTGGTTATTCCCCAATTGTTCTTAAACCTATATCATCCTCCATTTATTCTTAATCCTTGATCATTACTTGACCAAGTAAGTTTGATTTTTTTTTTTTTGAATTATTGTTTTGATTTCAGTCCTACTTCTCATATGGGTATTGTTATTTATTTCAATCCGGATTTGTTGATTTGGGTTAGAAAGAGATAAAGCAAAGAAAATTTCGAATTTTTAAATTTATGCTTCTTCTTTGATAATTACCTGATTTTAGTTTGCTGTTGGGCATTGATCTTGGTTAGGTTTATTGATTCCAGGTTTTTGAGATAAAGTAGCGTTGATAACTCTGATACATAATTCAATTCTTTTCAACTTTCAAGCTTTGAAATTTCTATCAAATGAGTTACTCCGATTCTAGACCCCCTTTTATGTCACCACAGCCTTCATATCAATCAGGCAGTGATGCCATCGGCGTCTGGCCTCAATTTTCTATGAATGGCAATGAACAATTTGATCCTCTTTCACAATTTGAACAACATCAACCCCCTTTCAAAAGGCTCAGAAACTCTGAAGATACCAACCAATCCATGAATTCTAGAATGTCTCTACCTAACCTTCCAGTCAATAAAGGAACAACCAACATCTTCTTTAAGACCAGAATGTGTGCGAAATTTCGGAGTGGTAATTGTAGAAATGGTGAGAATTGCAACTTTGCACATGGTATGCAAGATTTGAGACGGCCTCCAGACAATTGGCAGGAACTTGTAGGGGTAGGTGTATGTGGTGAAGAGGATAGGCCAGCAGGGAATTGGGATGATGATCAGAGGATAATTCACAAGATGAAGCTATGCAAGAAGTTCTATAATGGGGAGGAATGTCCCTATGGGGATAGGTGTAATTTTCTTCACGAAGATCCATCAAAGTTTAGGGATGATATAGGGAGATTTAGGGAGAGTTCGGCAATAAGTATTGGGACCACTGTGCAGCCAATGATGCATGGAAGTGGTGTGCTGAATGCAGCTGAAATTAATAAAGGTGCGAATAATGCTGTTTCTGATGCTTTTCGAGCTAATATGAAGCCTATGTACTGGAAGACAAAGTTATGTACCAAGTGGGAGACAACAGGTCAATGCCCCTTCAGTGAGAAATGTCACTTTGCTCATGGACAAGCAGGTATTCGCACTGGCCAACTGGTTTAATTCATGATTTCTTGAACTTCTTTTTGTGGTTTCTTCCTTGCAAATTTACTTGCCCTTCATTTGGATTTGGAATTCATATAGATGATCTAACAAATTTATTTAGATTATGAAGTGTAATTGGTAGAATTGACATCTTCATATTAAGTGAGATTTTGGAATGGATATCATTGATAGGAAGTGTTCTGTGTTATGCTCTGTAATTTTCACTAATACATCAACCTCAACAACCAGGAATCACTAGTTGTTGAGTTTGATGTATTAGTGATAGTAATTTTTCTGAGTGCCTTTCCAATTCAAGTTTTATAACATCAGAGACTGAGCAGCTGCCCAAGCAGCCAAGCTTCATTAAAGTCCTTATTTGCTGTGCGTTTTCTAGTTTTGTTCTTCCCTTGACTTGCTTGAAACAAAAATTCCATATGTGATTAGTCTGTCAACTCTCCTGGATTTAGACAGTTTCAAAAATGTTAAAGAAGATGGATTACACCAGCTCTTCACTGAAAATGGTTTTTCATTCTTTTAAGGATGGACAAGAAAAAAAAACATAAAAAATGGAAATTCTTACAAGGTGCAATATTTTGGTGGATTCTTACTAGTTAGTTTTACTGATATGAGCATTTCATTAATATCAGAGTTGCAAGTTTCTGGTGGACGTGTAGAAGGGGAAGCAGGGAATGCTGCAATCTCCATTTTTACCAAACCACCATCTACTGCTAATATTGTATCTCCAAGCATGACTGCAACTGTGCCTTCAATTGAAAAGGGACAGGGTAAGAAATGCTTGTTGAAGTGGAAAGGACACAAGAAAATAGATCGGATATATGCTGATTGGATCGATGACTTGCCATTAGTGCAGAAATTTACAAACCAAGTGGAGAGTTGAGCTCAAAAGTTTGCACATTATGATTTTTTATTTTTTATTTTTAGTTTATCAAGAGATTTTTGAGGACTTTCTTCCAACTTTGAAGAGTTTGATGTTACGAGTTATTACAATTACAAGAGTCAAAGAAGATGAGGAAATGCGTTTTGGCTTGCTCTTTCTGAAACTGGTAGCTGCTGGATTTCTTTGTAAAATAGGTCTACAAATTTCTTTTCATTTTTTTTCCTTCATAATTCTTATTGATTTTCTTTATTGAGGAAATTTTGAGATATATCTTGGCAATTTGTCACTACCTGTTGTTTCTCATTGGAAAAAACAAAAATAACAAGTCAGCCTTTTGGAAAATTGTTGAAGCATAATTTTTTACTTGAAATCGCTCAATCATTCTTCATTTGGTTCTTAATTTATTTCACGGCATCGCATACGCGTCACACTTAAATGAGTTGTGTCAAATTTGTATTTATACTTTTTCTTTAAATTGTTAATATTTCTTCAATCTATATCTATATAAATATATAAATGAATGTTTTAAACATTTAATGACTTCGGTCATTTGCTATTGTTCCATTTTTATAAAAAATTTCAGACGAAAATAAGAGAGTCAGATGTACCCAAAATAATTTTTAGAACTTGGCATGGCTATTACGAGTTACTGGTTATGTCGTTTGCCTTAATAAAGGCATCGGATGCGTTCATGAACATAATAATATTAAATTTTCAAACTCTATCTTGATCAATTTTAAATTATGGATTTAAAATTTTTAAAACTGTCTGAATGAATATATTATTTTTTTCCATTTTTTTAAATTTTTATATATATTATACAAATATAAAAGTAATTATACATGTCATAACTAATCTAATATTTCTCATATATATCCTTAAATTTTTATATTGATTCACTGTTCCCAGTTTTATTATGATATTCACATGATCATTTTGGTGAATCATATGTTAAACAAATTTATCCTACAACAGATGAGATTGAGATCAACAATACTCCTCAAGGTTATAAAATCAATACATTTGATTAAACAAGTTCATCGTTTAATATTTTCTCATATGAACAAAATATCATTGATCCTCCATGACACACTTTTCTAGCGGTGGTTATTTAATTTTACAATATATGTATTTTTAGAAATGCAATTTTTAATCAAAAAAAAGTTTTTTCATCATCTCTACTTTTTTTTTTGAGAAAAATGGTTTTCCTCTCATAATCAATAAAATATTTATTTGCTTATAAAAAAAATCAAAACATTATTTTATAAAAAAATTATTTAATTTAATAGTGTTTATTATACTATTATTATAAAAATATTATGTAATTTATATTTTTAAATAAAATAATATATTATTTAAATGTTTATTAATTTAATATATTATATATTAAGTTTTAGACCAAATTACCAAAAAAATTATCGACTTTTATATTTTTCACAATTATAGCTTCATCGGAGCATAATTACAAAAGATTACATAGACTTTACAATTTGTTTTCAAAATTAGCTTCAAGCGAAAAAAATGACAATTTTCTTCTACTTGGATATCGAAATTTTTAGAAAAGAACAAATTACATAAAAACCTCATGGAGGTTTTAACAAATTATAAATAAAAATAAACTTTTAAAAAACTAACAGTTGACTCCCTTGTCATTTAGGATAATTCTCATTAGGGTTGTAAACGAGTCAATCTAAACTTAATATTGGTGAGTCCGAGTTTAACTCATTTAATTTTAGCATAGGCTTGAACTCAACTTAAGCTCAACAGTTTACTCTCATATTGTTTAAGATAATGCTCATTAGGACTGTAAATAAGTTGAGTCAAACCGAATATTGGTAATTTTGAGCTTGATTCATTTAAGTTTATCATAGATTCAAGCTCAATTTGAACTTTTATACTTGAGCACGAGCTTGGCTTGTTTTAAAAATATTAAACACGCTAGCAGCTCGAACTCAGTTCATAAAAAAACTCATTTATTATACTAAATGAGCGTTACTCGAGTTCGACTCGTTAGCAAATAATGACAAAACCTTAAATTTGACTCGTTAATTAATAATGACAAAAGATCGAGTTCAATCTCGAGTTCAAAAATAAAATATAATATAAACAAGCCTTAAACGAACAAGTTCACAAGTTTTTAAACGAATAGGTTTGCAAGCTTTTTAAACGAATATATTTGCGAGCTTTTAAAAAAACATGTTTACAAGTTCATAAATGAACATATTCACGAGCTCATAAATGAATACGTTCACGAGCTAACATTCAAACAGTATTAAATTCGAGCTCAATCACGAAAAAATTTTCAAGCTTAGATTTTAGGTTGAGCTCATATTTGAGTTCAAGTTGGACTCGTTAATAGTAACAAAACAATCTCGAACGAGCCTTTTTTCGAACTGAGATTTGAATAGCTCGTATGTGCCTTGATTCATTTACAGCCCTATCTTAAAATTTAATACTTGTTAATATTAATTTGATACTGTATGAATTTCAAATATTATAATATAATAAACTATATGATTTTTTATATTTAAAATATTTTGTATGATTTTTTTAGGGATTCATGTACAGTCTAATGATCTTTTATAAAAGTTTAGGACTTCTGCTCGTTACCAATGAATGTAATTACAAAACAATCAATACATAGTTACAATCTTTCTAATTGTTATCTCAAATAATATTTTTATTAAAATATAAAAGGGTAAATTGTTAGATTTTTAAATATTTATTTATGATTATAATTTGTTAAAACTCATGGGAGTTTTCTATAATTTGTTATTTAAAAAATAATAAAAAGATGATTCAGCAAAAATATCTCTTTTATTTTTCTTCTCTTTTCAAAAAAAATGTCGTTTCAACTCCACCTTCAGTCTCTTCCTCTGCACGAGAAATTGAGTTTGTCTGCTTTTTGCTGCCCTTTCTTCTCTTTTAATGACAATATTTCCCGACAAAATTCCATTAATAGGATTCAGCACAACTAAATTTCCATTTGGAGAAAATAAAGAACAAGTGAAAGTGTCAGTTCTCCCTACTATCAAATATGGCTACACAGACATCGACACAACTTCAATCTACCAGTAGGAGAGGCCTCCCGGTGATGCCATTGCTGAAGCTTTGAAACTTGGCCTCATGAAATCCCACCATGACCTATTCGTCACCTCTAAGATTTTTTCCAACGACTCTTGCCCTCACTTTGCTCTTCCTGTTTTACAATAATCTCTCAAGTACGCTGCAAGTTTTCCAATTAATTCATTCTCTTCTTACATATTCATTTATTTAATTATATATTTGTTTTAATTTGATTTAGGAATCTTGGATTATAGTATCTTGATTTGTATCTAATTCACTATCCAATGAGTTTTAAAGTCAGTATTATACTTGAGTTCGAGCTCAACTCGTTTTTAAAATATCAAGCTCGTGAGCAATTTGAGCTCGGTTCATAAAAAACTTGATTATTATGTTTAAGGAGCTTAGCTTGAATTTGGCTAGTTAACTAATAATAACAAAAGTTTGAATTCGACTTATTAATTAATAATGACAAAAGATCGAATTCAAGTTCAAACTCGAAAATAAAATATAATATAAACAACCATTAAACCAATATGTTTGCGAACTTTTAAATAAATACGTTAGAAAATTTTTGAATAAACACGTTTGCGAGTTTTAAAACGAATATATTCTTAAGTTTTAAAACAAATATATTTGTAAGCTCATAAACGAATATATTTGTGAGCTAACGTTCAAACAATATTAAACTTTAGCTCAAGCTCTAAAAGGTTTTTGAGATCGAGCTCGAAAAGATTTTCAAGCTCAGATTTGAGTTCGAGTTTGACCTATTTATAGTAACAAACAATATCAAATAAACTTTTTTCCAAATTGAGACCCGAATAGCTCACGAACGATTTGGTTCATTTACAACCCTAATGTCTGTTCATATAATATTGTATGAATTCCAAATATTATAGTACAATATATCACATGATTTTTCGATATTTGAAATATTTTGTGTGAATTTTTTAGAGTTTCATGTATAGTTTAATAATTTTTTATAAAAGTTTAGGACTTCTACTCGTTACCAATGACTGTAATTACTAAAACAACTAATACATTCAATTTAAAGTCTTCCTAATTGTTATCTCAAATAACATTTTAATCAAAAGATAATTGAGTAAACTGTTAGATTTTTAAAAATTTATTTCTGATTGTAATCTGTTAAAGCTCATGAGAATTTTCTGTAATTTTTTCATTAAAAAATAATAAAAAAGTTGATTCAGGAAAAGCATCTCTTTTATTTTTCCTTTCTCTCTTTAAAAACAAATGTCGCTTCAACTCCACCTTCAGTATCTTCCTCTGCACCCAAGAGAAATCAAGATTGTCTACCCTTTCTTCTTTTTTAATGACAATTTGGCTAACAAAATTCCATTAATAGGATTCAGCACAACTAAATTTCCATTTGGAGAAAATAAAGAATAAGTGAAAGAGTCAGTTCTCATTGCTATCAAACTTGGCTACACACACACATCGACACAACTTCAGTCTATCAATTGGAGAGGCCTTTCGATGATGCCATTACTGAAGCTTTAAAACTTGGCCTTATCAAATCCCACATTGACCTTTTCATCACCTTTAAGCTCTTTTCCAATGACTCTCACCCTCACCTTGTTCTTCTTGTTTTACAATAATCTCTCAAGTATGTTGCAATTTTTCCAATTAATTTGCACTCTTCTTACATATTCACTTATTTAATTATATATATATATATATATATATATATATATATATATATATATATAATTTGATGGAAGAATCTTGGATTGGATTATCTTGATTTGTATTTGATTCACTTTCTAGTGAATTTAAACCTATTATTATACTTGAGTTCAAGCTTGACTCATTTTAAAAATATTAAGCTCATAAGCGGCTCAAGCTTAGTTCGTAAAAATCTATTTATTATTTTCATATACGCTAACTTAGGCACCGAGTCGTACGTGTTGCGAAGTGACGCGTTTAACCGATCAGAGTCTAAATTCGGATTTTGAACGAAATTAATCAAGATAATGATTAATAATTATGATATTTTCCTAATAAAGTGTTTAGAAAGCTTAAAGAAGTTGATTTACGATAAAGGACTGAATGGCAAATTTTGATAAATTTTGGGATCAATTTGCAATTTACCAAAATTTTGAGGATTTAATGAGATATTTGCTATTTAACATATTAATATTGGACATCAAATATGGGTTGGTTGGCCATAGAATGATGGAATAAGATTAATATGATAATTAAGCTAAGTATCAAAGAAATGGTCAAAAATTAGTGGGTCCCACATGAGGACTTTTGTTTCTCTTTTCTTCTTCTTCTTCTTCTTCTTCTTCTTTTTCTTATTATTATTTCTTATCTTCTTTATTTTCTACCCAAACAAGTCACTCCAGCCGCCTTCACCGTCCTCCATAACCAACCTTAAGTTTTAGTGAGAGAAAGAAAGAGAAGAGAGGGAAAAGGACAAGCCAAAATGATTTTCGTGATCTACAAATCTTAAAGAAGATTGGAAGAGCAAGAAGGAGGAAGAACAAATAAGTTTAGTGGAGAGAGAGAATCTCCAAGGTTGTGATCAAGTAAAGAAAAGTGTAAAGGTAAGAAGCTTTTCTTATTCTCTTTCATATTTTCTTAAGAAAGTTGGGGTTTTGAGCTCATTTAGAACTTGATTATGTAGAGAAAGAGTTTAGGATTTCATGAGAGAGAGTTTAGGATCTCATAAGAGTTTTTTAAAAAAATAAGGTTTTAATGATGATTTTATGATGTGGTAAGAGTTCCAAGTGACAAGGAACAAACTCAAGGGAGTAAAGGCAAAAAGAAAGCTACATAGAAGAGTGAAGGAGGAAAATAGAGGTTTATTCATAATTTAAGACAATAGCCTATCTTTGTTTGAGATAATGCATGTTTAACATGATAATTAATGATTGAATTGCACTAATGAAGATTATGGCATGAAACCATAGGTTTAGTTATAAAGAATGAGATTTTATGATATGTTGAGTTAAGTAATGTATATTAGAGAATTGAGTTATGAAAAAGGCATTTATATGTATTAGAATATGATATGTTGAGTAAAGGACTTTAGAAATGCATGAGTTTGTATTTGGTATGACATGGTGCAACTAGAAATGAATAAGGAAAGTGAATATGCAGGTTTCCTGTAGATAGTCACGGGCGTGACTCTTGGATCACGAGGGTGAACTTGCTAAGTTCACGAGCATAGCTGAATTGTATCACGGTTGTAACTCCTGTGTGGTAATGATACTATTCATTCCAGAAGCATCCACAGTTTTGAATCACGGACGTGAACTAATTCACGAGCATGAATGAGTAATCACGACCGTGAATACTCTGTTTTTAGTAATTATGAATATTGTTAACTAATGAAGTATTCAGGTTAAGTAAATGAAAAGATATTATTTATCCAGTAAAATAAGAATGTTGATATGTTTGTAAGGCATATAAGTAAAGATATATGAATAATGTGGAAATATGGATATGCCCATTACTCTAACTCCGGACTAGAAACAGGATAGATAACATGTCATTAAAGGGGAGATCGGTACCGTACTATATGAGATATTTTCCAGTCAATGTGGCTTTAGCTCTGGGAGCGCCATTGAGTTGAGATACTCGGTTGAGCATACATAAATTAAGGACAATATGACTTTAGCTCTAGGAGCACCTTTGGACCGATAATTCATATATGATGATATATTACTCAATCAATGTGACTTTAGCTTTAGGAGCGTCATTGATTTGAGAAGCTCAGATGAACCAGATAGTGGACAGGGTGGCTATAGCTCTGGGAGCGCCTCTGATCCATAACCTGTATCCAGTTAGTCCAATTTAGAGTGATGTGGGCGAACTAATGAAGTAAAGTTGAAAGATAATTAAAAATATTATGAAATTAATATAGATATTAAAGAGGCAAAAAGAGTAACTTATAATTAGAGATAAATGAAAATAACATTGTACATGTACGCATAATGCTCATAATCATATGAAATAGAGACATGAGGAGAAGAATGACATGAAAAAATATTAATGTATAAAATGACACATGTTAATGCTTGTTGCATAACATAATATATTGTCTTATTTATATGCACCACTAAGCCTAGAGCTTAGCTTGGGAGTTTTTCTTTCTCACAGATATAGAAAAGTAGCTGAAAGTTGAAGATAAAACAAGCGGTGATCCTAGTCAATTAAAGCAGTTGATCTCGAAATAGTGGGTCACAATCTTTTGAACTTTTATGTTTTGCTTTTCAAATTATATACTTTCAATTTTATAAATTGACTTTTATAGTTTGTTAAAAATTAACTTGATATTTATAATTACTATCTTATGTAAATAAAATTATATTATTTCTTGTATATCTATGAGCTTTGAGTGAAAAAATTTATGTATGACTTTCTAGCATTTTATTAAAAATAGTGATTTGAAGAAATAAGTGTAGCGCTCCCTTATCTGGGCATGTGCTATTTGGGTCAAGGGGTGTTACAAAAAATTAGACCGTGGCCCGGCTGGGGAAGGATCCAGTCCGGGCCCTTCCCCCATGAATCGAGAACCAACGGTTCCAATTCCGGTTCCAACAGTAATATAACCGTGTTTTGATTTTTTTTAATATGGATTAGATAAAATAAAAAGACAAAAATACCCCTTATAACAGAAAAATAACAACTATATTTTAGAAATATTATTGTAATTTAAAATTTTAAATTTTGCTCTATAAATACCAAATTCATTTTAATATTATTTATTTTCTATTTTCCTACATACTTTCATTCTCAATTTATCTATAGTTCAATCTCAATTCTCTCTACATATATTTCTAATTTATCTCTAATTACACTTTCAATTATTTTTTTTCTAATTTCTTTCTGATTACATTTCTACATAATTTCATTTTTTTCTTTAATTCTTTAATTTTCTCTAATTCTCAATTTTTTCTTAATCCTACAATTCTTTTTTCATTATCTTTCTCTACTCTTTTTTTTAATATTCTCCAAATTTTTTTTCACAAAATTTAATCATAAATAATGGCAAGCCATAGTGGAAAGGGTAATTTTCTTATGAAAATATTGTTGATTTGGAAAATTTTATTAAAAATTTGGATGCAGATGGAGAGTTTGAAATTCCAACGGAAAAAAACTAAAAAAATATGAGTGATGAACAACTGGGTCTAGGTCCAGTGGCGGCATCATCCAAAGTAAAAATTTGAATATCCGATATTTTTCAAATTCATTTCAAGAAAATTCAAAAAAATGATGGATCATTTGATGTTGTGTGCAATTATTGTGCACAAACATACAAATTTAAAGTTGTAGGTGGTTATGCCATATTTTGAAAGCACTTGCAAAATAAACATGCTGCTCAATTTGGAATAAATAAAAGTCAAAGTCAAATTTCCGAGTACGGGACATCTTCTTCTCCTTCTCAATTATTTCAATATAATTATGAAAAAAATAAAAAAGATTTGGCAAAAATGATAAGTGTGGAACATTTATTTTTAGTTTTTGTGAAAAAATAGGTTTTGTTAATTATTGTTAAAATGCATTAAATTCATCTACTAAACATGTACCTAAAAATACTCTTAAATGTGATTTATATAATTTAAATAAAAAAAATTGCTCAAAATATTTGTATGATAAAAAATAAATGGTTGAATTATTTTAAATATATTTCTTTGATTAATCTTATATGTTGTATTTTTTTATCCTAGATGTAAAATAGAAGGCTTATTTGATTATCTGAATCTTTATTATTCATTATTAGGTTTAGATGATGATATTAGTGTTGAATCTATAATTAATGATATAAAAAATTAACTTGTAATTTATTTATGAAATTTAGTTTGATTTATAATATTACTACTACTACTATTACTACTAATGACATTGTTAGTCAAAGTTCAGGTGAATCGATAAAAATTATAGAGGGTAATCGCTTGATGATACAAAAATATAAAAAATGAAAATCATTATTCGGTTCACCCGAACTTAACATTTATCTAACAACTATATTTGAGTTTGATAACAGTAGGACATGTAAAGAATTTGCAGTCATTAATTAATGGAATCAACATCAAAAATATTTATCTGATACTTTCTCAAATTGCAAAACAAAATTTTGCAAATCCAATCTCAACTGTTGCTATTGAACAAATTTTTAGTGCAGGAAGTAATATTTTAAACGAGACGCAATCTAGCTTAACTCCCAAATCCCTAGAAACTCAAGTTTGTATTGATGATTGGACCAAAGTGGTATTAAGACAACAAGAAATAGAGAAAGATCAATTTGATGACCAATATGACTTCACCACCGAAGGAACGGCTGACACATCTGGCACCGACAGTTCCGAGTAAAAAAAGATAAAATGGGTCAATAATTAAAATTTAAAAAGTAAGAAAACTATGTATGCTTTGATTCCTCTAAACTCTAAGAGAATACGTTGACAACTTAATTAATGGTAAAAAAATTAAGTTCAAACCCAATCATTAATTTTATAATTTTTTCAATATAAATTTAAAATTTTATAATTAAATTATTTTTTAAAATAAAAAAAAATTAAATTAATTAAGTTTTTAGCATAGTTATAATTTTTATAACTTATTAATTTATCAAATAAATATAATCATTTTCAAATTCCAACTTATAATTTATCTAGATCATTTTGTTATAACAATCTAAGTTATTACACAAAATTACAAATTAATATTCAATAAGTTATTTTTTCTCAAAATTTTTATTTTTTATAACATATTAGCAGTACAAATTTATAATTCACATAAATTGATAATTTTAATTGTATTTATTTATTATGTTATTAATTAAAAAAATGGTCGAACCGCCGGTTCCGAACCGGTCCCTCCCTAATTCCGATCTGGTCCGTATTTTTTGAGACTACGGAACTGAACGGTTCAGAACCGTAGTCGGACCTACTCTTTTTGAGTTTTTTTAGAAAAAAAAATGGTCGGATGATGTATAATATCTACCCATCTTCCTTCATAGAGATTTGTATGGAGAAGTGAATTTTGGGACCAAAAGATTGATAAACCAAAGTCATGACTTTCGAAAGTAAAGTTTGATATGTGTGTGGTTGAGACCTTTAGTTTAATAAGTTGGTTTATTGAGATAATGCTAAATTGAATTAATAATTAGTAATGAATCAAACTTAAGTTTGATAAAATAAATTGTTTTGGGCGAAGCCACAAGGAATGAAAGTGAAGTCTTTTAGTTGGAATTGGACATATGAAACTAATTTGTGGTGAATTGGTGAAGATTCGTGAGATTAATGGCCTAGATGATGAAAAATTATGCCTACATAAAATATGAAACCACCTTGAACCGTGAAGAGCCCCATTTGAATTGTAAATAAATAAATTAAACTAAATTAAATTATAAATTTGACTAAGAGTATTGTGATTAAAGATCCTATCATTGCCCAAGACTATTGATTACTAGTGGTGATTTTGAACCAACTAAAGTATTAACCTAATGATTATGGCAAAAACTAATGGAATTGTAGGGGGATGCAACGATGGCCAAGACTAGAATGGAAGAAGGAATTTTGTGAGTATGAAAACCCTATGGACTCGTGAATTGAAAAGACCTTATTGAAAAACTTTTATGCTATTTTAGACCAAAATGAATATTAAGAATAAAATAAGGACCAAAGTAGAAAGTTAGACCTAAAATCTTCTCATAACCGAGGCATGATGGTGGATTATAAGTTGATTAAACATACACTAATTGTTGATAATAAGACCCGTAGCTATGAAATGGTGAATTGAGAGACTTGTAGATGTTGTGGATTAAAAAGTTAAATTGAAAATGTGGCAGAGCTTAAATGAAACTAAATGAGTTAATAATAAAATAAACATAATTGAATTTGAGGAGGAAGTTAAGAATGGTTGGGAGTATGAGGCTTAGATTAGAATTATCGATAACTTAGTTGGACTTAAATAAATAAACAACTAAAGAACCAAAAAAAAAGTTGAGCCATAAATATAAAGACAAAAAGGGAACAAAAAGTAAATAGAATCAAGTTAGAAAATTGGACCTATTAAAAAGGTTAAAATAATATAAATACGGAATCATCAATAGTAATTATAAGACAGAACAATAGTTACTTGTTATATCCGCTAATTTAGACCTAAGAGACGCGAGTTGTTTAATCGACTCGTCGGTTTGACTGAAATCTAAAATTGAATTTTTATCGAAAAATAATGAAAATCATGACAATTAAGTATGAAAAATATCTAATAAAGTGTTCAAAATATTTTAAGATGTTAAATTTCGGTAAATGACTAAATTGCAAATTTTGAAAAGTTTAGGGGTCAATTTACAATTTACCGAAAATTTGGAAATTTATTGGGATAATCATCAATTAAATGCATGATTAGGACATTAAACACATGGAAAAGGGCTGGCCACACCAAGTGGCATACATTAAGTGGACAATTGACATGCGTGAATTGGAAATTAATTAAAACATATAGAATATGCTTAGGTGTCTCATAATTATGGAATTGTCTTTATTCTCTTAATTATTCTTCTTCCTTATCTCTTCATATACATAATTTTCTATCAATTAAGTGTCTTCCACATTCATTGAAGCACCACACACCATATGACATACAACAATTAGCCAAATGAGGTGCATGAATTAAACATTAATGAGAGTTTCTAGATGAAGCTTAGGTGTCCCCATCATAATGACTTTTGTCATTTTGTTCTTGATTGTTTCTTCTTCTTCCTTATCTATTTTCATTGAGGAAAATTATGCCTCTCAAACCAGCCCACGTTTTCCCTTATTCCTCCATAGCCAAAGCTTAGTTTTAGTGAAAGAAAGTGAGAAAAGAGAGAAAAGAGAGAAAAGTAAGGTAAAATCCTATTTTCATGCTTAAGAAAGCTTAAAAGAGTAAGAAGAAAGAGAGAGATTAGGTTTATAAAGTTTTAACAATCTGTTTATGAACTTTAGAAACTCAAAGTAACAAGGATTTAGCTCAAATGAGCAAAGGAAAAGAGAAAGAGAAGTAAAGAGAAAGAAAATGAAAGGAAAAAAGAGGTTTATGCATAACCTAAGGCAATAGCCTATTTTATTTTTTTTATTTGCATGATTTAATTATTTGGCATGTTAATGATTCTGAATTTATATTATTTTGTGATGAAAATCTTAGGGATGCATGTTTGCTAGACTTAGGATTTAATTTGGTAAAAATTGAATGTGATTATCTTGTATGTTCCTTGCTGGAAATTGTTGAGCAGTGTTCACTTAAACTGTTATAAATTGAGTTCTGAAACTTGGATTTGTGTGTTCTTTGTTCGGTTTGAAAGCTAAGACATAGGGATACAATTTTTATTTAGACCATAATATTTGAATATGTCTGTAATTATCCAGAAAAAATTATTAATTTCAAACTTAGAATCTATCCAGAAAATTCTGGGCAGAATTATTAGTGACCAGTTAATGTTAATATTATCATATCTTTTGATAAAAAAAACTCTGAATTAAGTGATTCAAGTTTCATATTAAATCTAAGATCTATATCTAAAATTTGTATGAAGATCATGTAACTAAATTCAGAACGTAATAGAACTAAAATTAAGGTCCAAGACAGAGAATAGAATCTGTCAGTGACAGGGCAGCATGTGAATTGAGGAATGAAATGAGTAAAATGATGAGAACTTTGTTATATTATGTAAATATTATTTTAATTGAGTGATTATGTAATTATTTTGAGTTATTACATGCATGAAAAGTATGAAATTAATTGTTATGAATTTTAATGAAATTGTATAAGCCCTAAAATACCTAACTAGAACCAACTTAGGATAATTTGACATTCCAAATAGGGGAGGAGTATGATGAAAATGATTAATTCCATTAAAGGTATGATTATCTATGTCGGGTTTGACACTGTTATTTATGTCGGATATGACATTATTATCTACGTCGAGTTTGACACAGTTATATACGCCGAGTTTAGCACGGTTATCTACGTCGGGTTTGACACTTATATGCGTACATCATATTGCCCGGGTGGCACTCCTAAGTACCTGGATGGAAACTCCATTATCCTATTCAGTGGTTCATTGGTGTCCTGGGCATAAATGAAAATATAAATAAAGAAGTTATGGAACATAAAAGAATCATTGAAAATAAAACTGGAATTATGAATTGTGACATGGATAGTAAAAATGGAATTATGAATTGTGGTATGGATAAAAAGAAGATTTAGTGTTATACAATAAGATGGTAATAAAATAAATAAGTATGAGATAAAATAATATAATTCGATGTTTATACATGTTAGAATACCATGATATGTATATTTCCATGAGAACATGATTAAGCATGAGTTGATATATGATAATGCATGATTGCATAAAATACATAAAATAGTTTATTGCCTTATCTATATACACCACTAAGTCAAGAGCTTAGCGTGAGAGTTTTCTCACGCAGATTTAGTAAAGAATAAAAAGAAGATAGTAGACAAAGCCAGCGGTGACCTAATCCAGTAAAGCAACCTGTTGCACACATCGTGGGTTACACAACTTTTGTATATTATCTTATAAATTTTATTTTGTAGTATTTGTAAACTAAACATTATGTTTTGTAAAGAACATATTACTATATAAAAAGGTAGTTTAACTTTTATATTATATTTTTTTTATAAATGCAAAGTAAATAAATAGTAAATATTAGAAAAAAAAAATGTACGAGTGATTTTGCTTTATATATAACTTCTATAATGATATTTTAACCGATGAAGTCAGTGTAGCACACCCTCATTTGGGCACGAGCTGCTGGGATGAGAGGGTGTTACATTACTGATGTAAGAAAGATACAAATATCTTATTAGACTAAATTTAGAATCCTGAATTTATACAATAGACGTCAAGTTTATTCTTGGAAAGATATTCTTTTATTTAATTAAGAAAATTGTTTATTAGATGAGTGTGTATTTATAGGTCTGCATGTATCGTGTTAGGTGCCCCTATCTCAAATGTCCGTACTAGACAAAGAAAATGAACCAGCGAACCCACAGTAAAAGTAAGCTAGGTTTGTGCATGCTTTATGTCAATAGCCATTAAAGGAAAATTATTAATATAATAAAATAAGATGATACAATAATTATATATGTGGTATATAAGTAGTATATGTATGAGATATGCATGGTATATGTATAGTATATATGAGCTATATGTGTGATATATGAGGTATATACGTAGTATATGTTTAGTATATGTTGAGAATATATTTAGTGTATGTGATATATAATAAGTATGCTCTTGATGTATATTTAATTTATGTCGGATATAATTGTTATAGAATGATAATAAATTATATATAGAATAAATAAATGAAATGATAACAGTGAATTATGATATATGCGTGTTATAAAGAAAATAAATGAACTATGTATTGGATACAATGATATGAATGTCATACAGAATATACGAGTAATATGTTAAGATAAACAATACATAAAAATGGGTAATTCAATATGAATTGAGCACAGTAAGTTGATTTAACAAACGATTTGCATATGTGATTTTAATTTGCGACTAGAGCCTAAAGATATGCATTGACTAGAATAAGGTAAACTTGTTGGCATGCCAATAAAGTGATTATTCTTTGGCTATGTGAAATTATATTTGGTCATATAATGGTTTTGAGCCATATAAAATAGATTTTGATCATATGAATATCTTTGACTATGTGACTGATGCATTCTTCATACGACCACTGGGTCAGGATGCCCTTTCATGTGTTCCCTAAGATTTGGTGTAGGCAATTTATTTATGGATACAATGGACAAAACAGGTAAAGATACATTATATTTGAATATATTTTATCTTATTGGTATTATATGTAAAATAAGATGATTTGATAATAATATGTGATATGTATATGAGTTCTACTTAATTTATGGATATAACAGATAAAATTTATAATTATATATTTCAGCATTGATATATTTTTTTATATAACTGTCTCAAACGATAGATAATATAATAAATATTTTTTTTATGAAAAGCGTGCTAGCATAATAAATGAATTTTTATTTATGCAAAATTTGATTGTTTCTATAAAACTTGCACCACTAAATTAAAATAAAAAAAAACTCAATGTGGAAGTTGTCTTTCTCTTGCGCAAGTTTAATTCTCTCAGCGAAAGCATAGTACGGATAGGTAAAAATTCTCAAATCAAGTGATTCCATTAGAGGAGCACAATAGTGGTAGTAACAGTGATAGAAATGTCATGCTCATAAAGAAATTTTTTGTTTTATGCATTATGTATATTTTTAAATAAATACATGTCGGTAAATTAAACATGTAACAATTTTTTTTATAGTATACAAATATATTGTTCATGCATATATAAAATAACTATTTTGTCTCATTTAGAGTAATGATTGTATTTATATATATTGTATGTTTATAAATATTGTACAGACATATCAGTTAGTTAGTCGGAGATACCACTTTATCTGGCTGAAGTACAGAAGGGTAAAAGGGTGTCACACATGCAAATCGAGGAAACGGACCAGGCCAGAAGTTGGAATTTTTCATTCGGTTATGGAAATATAATTTTAGCATAATAATATTTTAAGCATATAGATGAAGTTATATGGAGAAATTTTAAGGTTCAATGTTTTGATTTGTAGAAATACGATCTTCAGTGCAGGTTTACGGTCCAATTTTTCGATTATAAATTAGAGATATGTGTTCATGATTGTAATTATATCAATGCGATCGCAATTAACTTTTAAAATTTTTAAAAGTGAGAATTTGGAAATTGAATATTGAATGAATTTTTATGGGCCAAATTAAGAAAAAATGACTAAATCGCAAAAATATAATTTTCAAGCCCATAATCATTTTGCAAAATCGAGAATACCATTTTGAAGAGAAAATTGTTCTAAGATATATTCAATTTGAGGAAATAAGATTATTTAAGATATATAATTTAAGAAAATAAATTTATTCAAGGGTGGAATTGAAAAGTGAAAAAGTTTGGTGGAAAAAATTTAAAATCAAAATTTCTTTTAAATTAAATTGGAAAAAGTCAAAATATCTACTTGTTAATTTTAATTGACTAATAGGAGTCATGATTAAGTTAATTAATATTAATTAATCACTAATTGGACTATAAAAGTCAAATATAACTAATTTATTTTCATTTTTCATAAGACAAAAATAAGAAAAATTCTCCATCTTCTTTGGTTGACCCAACCATGACTCACTTTCTTCCATTTTCTTCCATTTCTCTCTTACAAATATTTATAATCAAGTTTTAGAGATTTGAAAGAATTTATTTGTGGGAGAAAAAAATTTATTTGGAGCTAAAAGAGTATGATAAAATTTTTAAGAAAATTTAAAGGTGAGAAATTCTTTCAATTTCTTTTTTTTCTTCATGATATGAAATTGTTGAGCATGTTTACTATAGCTATTGCAAGAATTTGGGAAGAATTTACATGATTGATTAAATTAGAAAATGAGAGTTTGATGAAAAATGGGGGATTAATAAAATAAAAATATAAAATGAGTTGATTGAAACTTGTGGGTGATGGAACTTATGCCTTAAATTGATGAGAATGGAGTTAATTGTGTTATTTGAAAATGAAAAATAATTCTTAGAGTAGAAGAAATATTAATATAATTTTTAGTGAATTTTTGGATTTTTGGAAATTATTGAATATTATTTTTGTAAAATCGATAATATATTAAAAATTATTGAATATTATTTTTGTGAAATTGGTAATGAAATATGAAATAAAATGGGCTAAAGTAACTATAAAAATTTATTTGAAATTTTTGGAGCATTTATTAAATTAATTGGAATTTATGGTGAAAAATGGGAAATTAAGAGAAAAATAAAAATAAAATGGAAAAAATAGTTATGGTAGAGGAAAATTAAATATTATAAAGAATATAATATTGGAGATTTTTTGTTGCACTGGAAAGCATGTCAACGACTAGAATTGTGAACTATGTATTAAACGAGTGCAACGAGAAAAAGTTTTGATATAGAATTTTGATATAAGAAATAACTTATAATAGTCAGGAGATTTTAGTTTTTTAGATTTTATATTTTGTGCAACTCAATAATTAATTGAAAATTTGCTTATAATTAGACACAACATCGTACAGACACCGACAGTAGGCAAAGGGAAAGAATCAGTGGACACCGGTTTGTAGTGACAAGATAAAAAAAAAATTGTACAAAATTCTTACTATAAAAGCAAGAAAAAGTGATTAATAGATTTTTATAATTAATAAATTTGAGGAGAATAATTCTAATAAATTATTTTAGTGGATTTGTTAAAGGTTGAAAATATATTATGAATAGTAATATTAAATTGAGAATTTTTTTGAAAACTGCATGAAATAAGTGGTAAGCACTTCATTGAGAGAAAATAAATAAAAATAAATATGATAAAATTTATTTGTAAATTGAATTTTAGGGAAATAATATGAAAAAGATTTATATGTGATTAAATTGGGTAAAACATGATAGGTAATTTGTGATTGATCAAATATGATAATAAATAAATTTTTATTACTAGAAAATAACAAAGTAGTATCTTATAAGGTCAAGTTTGGCTCATGAAAAAATTTGTTATTGGCGCAAAATTTTATTATATTTAGTAATTAAATGATTATATATTAATTTTGACATAAAAATATTTTACATGAATATTTGATAAAGTTAATGTTTCTATAGTATGATATTATTTACTTATGACATGAATAAAATGTTATAGCATATTTCAATGAAAGAAATTGGAAATAACATTTTTGTGTACTTTTTATAAAATGAGATTATTAGTACATTTTAAGATGCATGTGAAATAAAAATAAATAAATAATAGCTGTTATTCTATGATGTTATATAGAAACAAATATATTTAGAAAGTTACTTGGAAAAACAAAAGTTGAGAATTGGTGATTTTGAGTTCATGTATTAACTTAGATAACGAACTAGAGATTTATTGACATGCCAATAGGATAGAAACTCCATAACATTGTGGTTATCTTAGTCGTGAGATGTATTGTATGGATCATATGACTATCTTAGACCATACATATTGTTTATATATCGGTCTTGTGGTTACTTTGGATCGGATATAATCATGTGGTTATTTTGAATCAAATATTATTATTTGTTATGTGGTTATCTTTGACTCTGAGATTTCCATTATTTAACAATACTCTTTTTATTCCTAGGGTATAGGGTGTTTTAATATACGAAAATGAGGAAATATTAATGTATAATGAAATGACTTGATACTAAGGTGATGATTATGATTATCTTTAACTTTGAATGATAAATGATATTATTATTATTATAAATAAGAGGTGAAGATAGATATTAAATCTATTTAATTTTGAATAGTTGTTATTGTAAAATTTTGCATCACTAAGTTAGTAAACTCAACGTGAAAATATTTTCTCTTACGCAAGTATTAAAGTCAGGAACAAAAGTTGAGTTTAGAAATAAAAAGTGATTGATCTAGGGGTCTCACCAAAAGATAGACAGATGTATTTATGAAAGATATGTCATATGAGTAAAAGACAATATTATTGTATCTTTAAAAAAATTTGGTTTGAAACTGATTGTAAATAAAATTTAAATTATGGTGATTTTATAAAAAAAAAATAAAAATATTTTATGCATATATGTTTATTTGCTATTATATATTGTGCATAAATTAATTTATATTGGTCAGTATTGTTAAAACACCTTTATACCTGACATGATTACTGTAACATCTAACACCTTATATTTCTATATACTACATATGTTATTTATATATTAAGTTATCACATATGAAATAAGAATAAAATAAAATGCATATTTACAGCGACAGTAAATTTTTTTTTAACTCATCTCATGTTATCATCAATAATTCTGCAATCAATACGAATGTTTTAATTATAGCATATAAGATCACATATATTAATAACTTAAACATTACGTTTAAAAGTTATTAAATTTACAAGTTGAATTTGTTTATATATCCTAGTACATATTCAGTGTAATTTTACATATGAAAGTATTCGACCCCCAAATATAAATGATATGCTCTTATATTTGTGTGAAATGCAAGGAGAGAAAGTGAGGAGGCTCGACCGGTAACCTTTGATCCATGACTTTTATATGCACCTCAATATGAATTACTACTCTTTTCTACCTGAAAAATTATATCATTTGGTGAGTTGCGACTCAGTGAAAATAACCATCAAATGAGTTCTAAAGTACCAAGCATTTCATAATAGCAAATAATAAGTATACTTAATACATGTTTTATATTATATTTCATCAGTCAATAACATATAAATGTAGACAAAATCAAATATTCAATAATTGCTCTTTACTTATACTTATGTTTATGCTTATTCATTTTATTTTGTTGTGACCAGGTTAAACAAATATTGTCCCGGATTTCCATGTGAATATTTGTTATATGAATATTTGCATTTGCTAGCTAACTTGATCATTTATTTCATTTGCTCATTTGTCAGGTCATAGGTCTCTTCTTTTATTTTATAATTTCGATTAACTAGTCATAACGTCTTTTAAGTCATTATGCGTATGCATTTGAAACTAAACATTCATCATCCATTATGTCTCTATTACATATACCCCATATATACTATATATATATCATGTATATATTGTATATGTCAAACATATATCTCGAATATATCATACATATACTACTTATATATACCATATATGTCACAAATATCCTTAATCTCATCATCAATGAAATTAGGGTAATCATATGAATCACATAATCATAATTCATTTCATATATCACATAGCAAACAATGTTTATGTGTACTAAACAAATTACTTGATAATTAGACTCACATTTTTCCTTTGATTCCGACTCTTAACTTTTTGTCTACCCTTTTTTTGTGTATTTTCAATTTGTCTTCAGCCTAATATTGAAATATAATTAGTTAATTTATGACTAGAGAAACTTAATGTGGCTTAAACAAATTAATATGCATTGTTTATATCAATAATTAAAATTTTTCTTACGAGTCAGTGTGACCTTATGGAATTGTCTAGCCTATAACTTTTTATATACTTGACCAATTAATCTGATTCTTATTCCTAATTAAAATTAATATATAGTTATATAACATATTAAAATTTCAGAGTCATTGGAGCATTGTATAATTTTTTGTGGAATTTTTAATTGTGTTCTGTTTTCTACCATATTTTCTGTCTTTAGACAGTTTCAGGGTACCAATTTAGGTTTATTATAACTTACGATATATAATTAATATTGCAATAAAAATTTACAGATACTTATATGGGTTCAATGCAATATTTTTCATGTTTACAAATCATTATGTCTCTAAGGCTTTCAAATTATAAGCAATATTTTACTGGTTCGGAACAGAATTATCTTGCAAGCCAATATGACTTGTAAAAGTCATAACTTACTCTATACATAACATATTAAGCTAAAATTAGTACCAAAATTTAGATAAAACATATATCTATAACTTTTATGTTTTGATAATTTACAGAATCTATCTCTAAGGATCTCAAAATTTCCAAACAAGTTTCTAGATCTGCTCAGGACACTAAGCAGTTAGCTCAAACTATATAACAATCATGGTTCTATTCACAATAACTCAAAATCCACAGGAAATATGAATCTGAAATTTGGTATACAGATACATAACACATATCTATAACTTTTATGTTTTGAGATACTTCAAATAATGATTTTATCATATTTAAAACCAACAAACACAGTAGCTAACTTAGCTAGGGTTTGCATCCGGACCAGTTTCAATAAAGAGAGAGTTTCTCTTCATATACACTACATATTGCAAAACTGTTTATATATCCATAAATGTAAGATATAAAGACACTTTTTATATTTTACACTTCTCCAAATTCGATCTCAAAGATTATCAAAACTATGGTACAAAACACTGTCTATTTATGAATCCTAAACACCATAATCAAGATTAACACAAAATACATGTTTACTCAACTATAATCACCTTTGGCTAACCTTGTTGGTGTAAATTTTGAAGTGAAAGAGAGAAAAACAAATGGCTGAAACTTCAAAAAAAATGGATTGAAGGAATGAAGCAAAGAAGAAGAAGAAGAGGAGGAAAAAAAAGATAATGACTTAGCCTAATAAGTTAAAGGTCACCACAAATTTTCTTCCTTTTTTTCATCCGTTTCTTTTTGAATTTTTTTTACTCTTCTTTTTCTTTTTATTTATTCTTATTCTAATTATTCTTATTATTATTACATAAATCAACACAATATGCAATTTAATCTTTTGATTCAATTTAATTAAATTAACAATGTACAATATTTACTAATCTTAATCTAGTTATTTTACTTACTTTAATTTAGTCACTTTATTCAATTTATTCTTAATATCTTATTACCCTCATTTAGGTTATAAAAACACACGTGCGACTCGACACAATTGCAATATACTAGGACACGTAGCTAGTGCGTGTCATGAACTTATTCCTATAAAAATATACATGGAATGCACATGTTCAAGTGAAATACATGTAAAATGCATATGTTCAAATGAAATGCAGGTAGATACGATATTACAATTATTGTTAGGTAGAATGGGTGTTATAACACGTATATTATTTTGTAATTATAGATAGATGAAGTCGTTAAAAGTGACAAAACTTGGATTTTTTTTCATAATTTTACCTAAATTTTATTGTTTATTTTTGTTGATTTGGATGATTATATTAGTTATTTTTTAAAGAATAAATTATAGTTTATCTCCCTTAAATTTAACAAATTATAATGAGAAATAAATTTTAAAAAAACCAACAATTTATCTCATCATTTGATTAAAAATGTTATTTGAAATGACAATTAGAAAAATTAAAATTTAAATATACTAGTTATTTTACAATTATAATATTTGGTAACCAGTAAAAATTCTAAATTCTTATCAAAACTCTTTAAACTACATTTAAAATTATAAAAAATTCACACAAATACACATCTTAAATATAAAAAAATGATATAATATATTACATAAAAATGTTTAAAATTCATAATATTTTATCAAAAAAGAATGAGGTGTTAATTTTTTAAAAATTTATTAAAATCTAACAGTTTTTTTTTTTAAATTCACGGTATTAATGAACAATTAGCGCGGTATAGTCATGCAAATGGGATATTAAAGGGATCCACAAATGGTCAAGAATATGGTTCCTGACACTTGTCATTACATTAGACCAGACCAACCGAGTAAGCAGTCAGCACCGCATCTCTGTCTCTAGTACCATCTTGGAAGAATAGTAGCAAAACTTAGCCACCCAATGGAACAAAGACAGTTATGCTCTCTCTCCTCTTTTCTTCGCCTACAACTGCTCTTCTCTGTTCTCTCTCCAAAAGGCTCTCTCTTAATTCTATTTCATCAAGACCTCTCCCATTTTTCACTTCCACAATTACCACCATGTCCATAAACCTAAAGTCCCATGCCTTTGCGGGCAATCCTCTTCTACCCAAAACCCTCAAACCCTCTGATCCTTTATCTCCCTCGTTAGCCCTTGATACTGTCAAGACTCAGCTTTTGGACAACACCCACCAGCTATCTTCTGTCAATTTCAAGGTCTTACCTTTCAGGAAGGGTAAGCCGCTCGCCTCTTCGAGTTGTGAGGGTGATTCAGTGCCAAATTGGCACCTGGGTTGGATCACCTTGGCTGAGTGTAAAACTTTGTTGGCTAATTCTGGAGTTGAGTTGAATGGAGAGAACTTGGTTTATCTGGGTTCCAGGTCTGAGGAGGATGAGGTTTATTGGGTTGTTGATGTTTCTGGTGAGGGTAATGTGGCCACTGAATTTGGTAGCAATCGGTTTTGTTTTGTTGAGCTAAGGACGCTTATGGTGGCTACGGATTGGGCTAATGAGCGCGCCATGGGTGATTTGGCTATTGCTGGTCATGTAAGTCGTTTTGATTATTTCCTTAGAATCAAAATCCATTGGGATTGATTCTGGTACTTGTATATTCTTTTTGCTGTAGGTGGATCAATTAGGCGGTTAAATACCTCATTTTATGGGACAAATAGGGTTTTTTATGAGAATGAATTTTGGCTCGAGCATTTTGTAGAAACCCAGAGATGAAGAAATGCAGTTTTTCTATTGTTTGTTAGGATTTAAAAATTTATAATTTTCTTTTTGGGATACTTCTACTGGGTTGAAGTCAATTGGCTCCTTTTGGAGATTCATTCCAGGAGGTGTAATGGATTGGAATCAGGTCCTAATTAACTGATGAAGCAGGGGAGAAAAAGAGGTTAATGATTGAATATCTGATTGTTCTATTTCTGATGATTCAATGTTATTGTTGTATATTTACATTGATATGGATGCGTCTCAACTGGCCTTCCTTTCAATCTGTTACCCACCCTCCCCACTTTCTCTTTCCCTTCTATTCTTCCCTCTCCCCCCGATTTCACAGATTGGGTTTTAATCTGTGTACCTTCGACTGGCAAATTTTCAAAATTTTTAACCTTGGAGTTATATAGACTACATAGATGCCACAATAAGATTCGGCACAGCTGGGACTTGCATAACAAACAATGCGGTATTCCTTTTTGTCCTAAAAAGCACTTAATAGGTGTGATTTCTCAAAGTAGTTAAGTTTTGGTGATTGATTTCAAACATTTGCATCGTCCTTGAGGTAATTGCGTAGTTCAGCCCATAAAAAAGCTTGGTCTTTTGTAGTTAATGTTGCTCTATATGGATTGTATTTAGCATTTTATCCTTATAGTTTCTCTACGAAGATGAATCATCATCTTAGTTTGACACATTTTCTCCTTTGATCTTAATTTTTATAAATTTGTAGTTTGGCTTCAAGGCATAGCAAAAGTTTGAGGCTGACTCATAACCAGACAGTTTGTGGCATCAATTGTATCATTTTTTTAAGTTAAAGTTTTAAGTATTTTAGCAACTAATGCTTCATATTCCATGTTGCTCACCCGTATGTTGGAAGACTTTACTGCATTGAGATTCAGTTGATAATTAGGCTCAATGTGTTAACGAGATACATTGTAAAGATTTAGTTATTGATCAAGTTACTAACATTTCATTGTCCCGGTTTTCTTATTTTTGCATCTCCCTTCAAATACTTAAAACGTCTTCCCATGGAATTTTTCTTCTCCTTCATCCATGCTTCTTGGATTGCCATGTAGGAGGCTCACTGTAGATGTCTTTATGTCTTTCTTCCTTCTGATCATCTGTTATTCTTAGATTGGTCAAAGTTCAATTAATTGCATTGAATCTTAGTCCACAAACATACTTCTATACTGCTAGCGCATATATTATTAACATCACAGTGCATCTTTGTCTTTTATGCTATTATATACATGTTTTACATGGTTTTCACACTGCTCAGGCCAGGGCATTGCTAGAATGGCATAAAATATCACACTTTTGTGGACACTGTGGTGGAAAAACAGCCCCCCTGGAAGCTGGGAGACGGAAGCAATGCTCAAATCTGCAGTGCAGGAAAAGGATTTATCCTCGTGTTGATCCGGTAGATTGATGTTTATGCCACTTTGCTCTGCTATAGTTTGAAATCCTTAAACGGTTGATGCATTGCTTTCCATAATGCTTTCTGATCCCTTCTATTAATACAGGTTGTGATTATGCTGGTTATTGATAGAGAAAATGACCGTGTCCTTTTAAGTAGACAATCACGATTTGTACCTCGGATGTGGAGCTGCTTAGCTGGTTTCATAGAGGTACGAGTCTAGTCCAACTTCAATTCTCACTGAAGTTTGAACAAACCCTTAAAAATGAAGCAAACAAGTAGGTTTTATAAAGATGTTTGAGATTGTTGTTGGGTGTCAAAAAAGTAGGTTTAAAATTTTTTTAATTTAATTGACTGATTTTTTAAATTTTTTATAAACTGTTTTTCTCAAAATTATATACCTGTTTTTCTATAAATGCAGTTTTCAAAACTCAAAAAAATTAAAAATATATATATTTTTTCAAAAAGTGTTTTTTCCAAACGCAATGCCAAATGGGAGAGAGCTATTTATTTGCAAGACTCCATCGTAACATGTTGGGTTATTTTACTCTCTCTGTGGTTGTGTGTATGATGTTTATTTAAAATGTTTCCGTTGTCCTTAGCCAGGAGAAAGTTTAGAAGAGGCAGTAAGGAGAGAAACATGGGAAGAGACTGGAATTGACGTGGGAGAAGTTGTATATCATAGTTCTCAGCCATGGCCTGGTATTATTGTACCTCTCTTATTTGTCATTGGTTTTATGATTGTTTGTTTGTGTCTGCATATTTTATTTCAGTTGTGTAGGGAACTAGCAGTGAATTTGGACGTCTAAAGAAGCTAAAAGTTTGTTTTCTCTTTCTGATCTAGATAATAATAAGCTAATTACTTTGTCATGACTTTTTGATATGTCCATGCAAGCATTATCTCAAGTAGCAGCTGTTTACATGGATCATTTTGTGTTGTTCCATTGATATGTAGAGTCATGGTTTTGCTGATCCTATTGCTAGTTGTGATTATATCCTTCATTACCAACTTGTGTTCTTGTTGCATATTTGCTTGTCCTCGTACATTTTCATCATGGCACTATTCACAATTTTACCCTTTAAGTTCTGATCTTCAGTGCAGTTGTGTTGTTTCAGCTAAATTTTCTTCTCTTTGCACCTAATTGATGCTATATATATATATATATATAGTCATTTATGATTCTGTTTCTAGTTGTCCTATTTTATACCTTACCAAGTCTATTGTTTTATCCTGATCATTACACTAATTCTAAAAGGGATAAAAACAGCTACATTAAACCAAAATTTTTCTGCTATGATGAGTTGATTGAAAGAGATGGCGTTTCTACATAATGAACTGCCAAATATAGGCTGTCTTTGCTCTCCTGGGATTTGGGATATAGTATTTAATTTGCAATTCACAGTAAAAGTGATTTTGCATAATTTCTGTTTATGGAGACCTTTACAATTCATGTAGCTTGTCAATTTTTATTATTTATAAATGTTGCTTATCACTTTGTTCTGTATTTGTTTTTTTCAGTTGGTCCTAATGGCATACCATGCCAGCTGATGGTGGGTTTCTTTGCCTATGCAAAATCACTGGAAATAAATGTAGACAAGGCAGAGTTGGAAGGTACTTGAAAATGCTGAGCTCTATTGTTTACAGTTAGATCTTTTATTGGCATAGTTATCAGAACCTTGATCCAAGCCACTGGTTGGACCAGTTTAATTGTGACCCATGAAGCAACTCGATTTGATTTAATTAA
Organism: Triadica sebifera; assembly: GCA_023653625.1. Taxonomy (NCBI): domain Eukaryota; kingdom Viridiplantae; phylum Streptophyta; class Magnoliopsida; order Malpighiales; family Euphorbiaceae; genus Triadica; species Triadica sebifera. The sequence goes on along the minus strand of CM042910.1, from coordinate 19,802,277 downwards.
AAAATTGAATTTGCAAAAACCTGATTGATTGGTAGTTAAGCACAGTTGAACTGCATGGTTTGACTAAAAATCCTGTATGGTTCAACTGCCAAATTACAAAACTAATATATTTTTTTATGTATTTAATGGTGCATAAGTATTTTTTGAATTTGTATACATGATATAGTATAAAAATTTATATAAATATGTGAGAAAAAATATAAAAAATTGATAATATATGAAGGGTTTGATTCTGATAACACTGGTTTGACTAAATTACCACCTCATAGTTTATCAATTTCCATTCTAGGTTTAATGCTAGGTTTGATTCTGATAACGCTGTTCTTTCTTATCAATTTCATTACCACCTCATAGTTTTGACCATAGGAATTTTCCCTTTTTCTTTCTGTATATTTTAATGACTTACTGCTGTCTAGTTTGAGGTTCTCACCTTCATCCCCTATTCCCAATTTTTTCTTCTTTTTCCATGAGAAAATGGAAATTGATAATATATGAAGGGCTTGAGGCATAATGAGTCACTTAAATAATTTCTGATAAAACCTTTGCACAACAATCTTTGAGGTGGTAAAAACCAAATAGATGGGCTACAACTCAGCTTAGGTATCCAATATGTGAAATGGAAAAAAATTCAAACTGCAACAATGCCAACAAAATAAAGTGGATTTCCTTTTCATCTCAAGTGAACTCTGATGTAGTGGAACATGTACTTATCAGCAATAGAGTTTATGCACTATTTCATTCACTCTACTTAATTCTACAGAAAAATTGGGTGTGGGCAAATTGAGATTCTATAATAATGCAACTTTTCTGCTTAGCAGGAAAATGCTCCCTGTTGAGGTTCCAGTGGAACTTTTTGCTTATGCTCTATCTTATATAATAATCTATTAGAAGTTGCACTGTTAGTATCTACTGTTCAGGATTGAACTTTTTTGGGCATGGTTTTAAGTAGCCATGGATTGAACTGCTGAAGCTATCATAGACATCAGGGAAGTATTTGCTTTAGTTCTGATAGAGCTGTCAAAATAGAGATAATATTGAGTTTTCCATCTGTCTAGATGCTAGATGGCACAGCAGAACAGAAGTCCAAAAAGCATTGCTGGTTGCAGAATACGAGAAGGCACAAAGAACAGCAGCTGCCAAGGTTGATCAGATGTGCAAGGGTGTCGAAAAAGGACAGAATTTATCAGCAGATTTTAATGTAGAAAGTGGAGAACTTGCTCCGATGTTTTTCCCTGGCCCTTTTGCAATTGCTAACCACTTGATATCCTCTTGGTTTAATCAATATTCAACAGTTGGAGTTGGAATTCAACAGCAACAACCAAGCAGTTCACTGTCTAATTTGTAGCACTCTACTTTTCGTAGATCATTCGCTTCATTTTTCTCCCCATCACGATTATAATCAAGTTTTAGCATTCTTTTCTTTTTCTTTACATGGATTCATCCACCTCCATAGTTTAAGCATGTCATTGAATTCTTCAATATGGGAATTTATCTGTTGTGTAACTAATTATAGTCTATCCTCCAACCATTAAGATATTATGTGACAGAATTATTTATGTGAATGTGATTTATTTTACATTTAGTACGCTTTTATTGTTATTTTATGAACTAGAAAAGTGAGGGAAAACAGATGCAGTTTCAAGACATTTTTGTTTCAAATTCTAAGAAAAGTCTACTCGAAACATTTTCAGTTATTCTTGATCTTATGACGGGGTAAGTGCACTGGCAATGTCCAGCCATTCAAAGCATACCTTTTTCTTTCTATCAGTAACTGAAATTTTATTTGGAATTTTTATTTCAGATAACGACTTAAAACATTCAGAGACCATCATAAAAATTTGTTCAAAACAATCCTCAAGTGGTGATTCTAATTTCCATTCAAAGTGTTGTTTTGAACCTTACCTTTACTCTTAGCCCATCTAATGGTTGATCTGGCCAGAGCATCCATGGGGTCTAGACATTTTTTCAGAAGCGGATCGTCACGAGGCAGAAGACCCTGAAGTTCATCAGAAGCAAGAATCACAATGTTCACTGCCCTCATCAGAAGAATCTGAATGGCAACTCTTAAAAGATTCTGCGCTCCTTCCATGTCCTGTCTGTTCAATGCTTCAGTTGCAGGAATCAGAATATGATCCATAGTTGCCTTGTCTGGCAACACAATCTCGAACCCCTTCACATTGTAATCATAATTAACACAAATCACTGAAGATTAATTGCTCTAAAGTCACAGAAAATAGAAACCATACCTGATTCTGCAGTTTTTCCTGATAAAAACCAGCAGATAAAATTGCATTTGAAGCAATCATTCCAATTCTGACATCGCTACCAGCTTCAAGGGGCTTCAACTTTGCTTCCTTAAGCTCACTAGCTACACACTCACCAGCATGAAAAAATGGCAGCGAGCATCCCTCCGATATCTCATCATACTGGATATGTGATACGTTGCACGGCATAACTATGCAACTAGCGCCACACTGCTCCAGAAATCTCCTTTTACTCCTCAAATTTTCGATGATCGATTCCATTTTACCGTCTATGCTGCTAAAAGAATCGCTGCAGACAACAAAAGGAACAGCTGATTCGCCATCTCTTGAGCTCATCCATACAAGCTTTTCAAGGAAAATGAGAGTAGATAAAACAGACGCACCTCCAATTATACCAACTGTATTTTCCTTCTTAAGCAAGGAGTTTTGTTTCTTGCATTCTTTAGGAGTTGTGCCTGAGCCTGAAATCTTACAGGACTCTGGTGATATTCTTCTTTCATCAATTTGCAAAATAACTGAAGAAAATGTTACAGCCACAGACAGATTTGGTCTTGTTCTGTACTGTGTCCTATTTTTGTGGACATTACCTAGTGGAAATATTGATGGGTAAGTTAATTTATGAAATAGCAATCCCATCCCTTCTTCAAACATACCTCGTGACTAAAACATAGATTTCTACTAATCTGCTCAGTCCCTGGTGAGCTGATTTGCAAGGAAAGAAGTATGCAGTGAAATCAGAAATTTTACATCACTAACAGCAAACCCCATTTCAAACAATCTAATTAGTACAAGATTCTGCAGGGGGAAAAAAAGCTCTGAAAAGGCTAGTTTTGTGCAGAACAATTGCAGCAAACTTCTTCAGAAGTAGTACATGAATTAAACAAGAAGACAACATTCCAACAAGGACATTAGTATCAGAGTCATGTAGGGTAATGTTAAGGCCAATAAGGACACGATTCTCCCATCCTATAGGGGAAGGCCTTTTCAATTATAAAATTATTAAACAGAGTGCCCAATCATGAGAGAATATGGGGCAATGGAATCCAAATAATTCAGGTGATGGATTCATTATAAGAATTTTGTATTTTACCTAAATTATTGACAAGAATAATGTTGGAGTTGAAGATAGCAGTGCAATAAAAGCATGGCACGCGGAGGCGGGGACAGTGATGGATGGGTTTTGAAATTGACAAGCTGTAATTTCAACCTGAATACACGATTATCTGATTTTAATTATTTGTTAGCACATCATATAAGTTTGAATTTTTAATTCCACCCAAATTAGATAGTGCTAATATATATTTTTTAAATTTGATATAAAATCAGAATTTTAGTAAATTCAGATTAAAGAAAAAGATAGATACAAAATTGGATTTAATATATTATTCAGACATTATGAGTGAAATATTATTCATTTTCAATTAAAAATGTACCTTCTAAATTTCAATAGATTATGAATGAAATATTTATTTTTGGCCAAGTTAGCTGAAATATCATTCACAATTGTAGCATCACGAATGTTTTTTAACTAAAAAATGTATAGTTTTAATGTTTCCATAATAAAAATGGCTTTCAGTAAGAAAAAATAGTAATTTTACTTACGTAAATGCTAATTTTTAACTGAGTTAACAATTTCACCCTAAGATTATTTACGATAAAATATACAAATTTTATATTTATATTATAAAATAGAACACATTATCATTTCTCCTCTTTCATTCTTTTTCCTCCTTAGTTTTTCCCCTTCTAGATGGAAAAAAAAAGGACAAATGTTTCTTCAATTTTTTCCCCTTCCATCAAAAAGTTTATAATTGACTAAGATGATAAATGAGCTCGTTAATTGATTATTCTTTTTCTCTTGTTTGTTATCTTACTAATTTTTTTCTCCCCCATAATTTCTTTACCCAACAACCCATGAGGTATCTTGAGCCCTTCTCCTTTTCTCATTCTTGCTTTTTTCTTCCATGCTATCTTTGCTCCAGATTGAAGACCTCTCTCTCTCTCTCCCTCTCATCAATTCACCATGATATATCAATATCTACCCTCTCTCTTCCCTCAATTTCTAATCATAGCTGAAGTTTTGGGTCAAATTAGTTTCAAGATTCCAATTTTTTGAGTTTTAAATCAAATTAATTTCAATAGAGAAACTTCAAAATATGTGAAAAATGGTTGTAATTATTGTTTTATGTTATGCCATAAGTCCAAATGATATAGTCAACTAATAGATAAGTATGAAAAAGAAAAACAGAAAAATAAAGATGATAGAGAGGTGGGTGCATAGAGAGAAGAGGGAGGGAAAAGATAAAAATCAAAAGTGAAGAAACGATGATTTGTACTATTTTTATAATGAAAATGAAGTTTGTGTATTTTATTGTAAATAGATTTAGAGTGGGATTACTAACTCATCAGCTTTTATTAACTGACTTAGCTAAAAACTGACATCCATGTAAGTAAAATTACTATTTTTTTGCTGGAAGCAATTTTTGTTATGAAAATGTTAAAACGATATTTTTGTGTTAAATGACGTAGATGATGATACAATTGTGAAAAGGGTAAAAGTTGGTGATATTTAAGGTAATTTGGCATTTATTTTTTATCAAATTTTTTTTCATAATTTACATAGATGGTATATTTATATTTTCAAATTTATTGCACCTAGAAATTTTTTTATTTAAATAAATTTTTTAATTAATGACTAAAATGATTTTTTAGTCAAATTGTTAATTAAAATGATTTTTTAAAATCATTTGTGAGACCACTAAAATGAATTACCAATGATTTCGCTCTAGCCAACCATAGCCAAATTGTTAATTAATGACTTTGAATTCTTCACGCATTTTTTTATGTGATTACCTTACCTCTTATGAAAAAATAATCTCCTTTTAAGTTTTATACTCTTCAAATTCTTTCTGTTCAAGTTTTAGTGAGGTGTGTCCAAAAATCCTTCAGAACAAAGGAAATATTATAAGTCTCTCTTTTTATGTTTTTATTTTCTTTTTGAGAGTATAATTGAGAATGGATTATTACTTTGTGAGCTTTTGCTCTAATTAGGGTCTATTTTAGAGATATTTTTTAGATTGTCTCAAATATTGAATTTTAGTGAAATTTATTAAGCTGGAGTATTATTCTCTTGTGTTTTATCACTTTGAATTTATTAATATCGATTGGTTACTTCCTCTCGTGTTTTATCACTTTGAATTTATTAATATAGATTGGTTACTTCCTCCAATGAACGTGTTCAGATGAAGTTCGGTTAAATATTATTTTCTAGAAAGTGGGTCCTAAATTTGTCTGAATGAGGTAATTTTGAGAAAAACAATCCGCCTATATTATTCTTAATGGACAAGACAGTTATAGTAGAGTGTCTAGATATTTAAATAGCAAGACGATCATTCTCATGAGAGCGAATCACAGTCATATCAAATAATAATCATATAATGAAAAAGTAATTAAACAGCTTTGGAAAAAGCTGGCAAAATGTGAAATTTAGAAAATAAAAAAACTTATATATATAAATAAAACACTTACAAAAAAACAAAGATTCATGTTTAATCCTAAAAGTGATAAAACGTTCATCTATGTAATATTTATAGTACCACATGAACAAGACATGTGATCAATAAAAATATTTTTGCAATATAATATTTACTCAAAAATAACGGTATTCACAAAATTGCCATCGCTTGGCATCACATTCCTACGGGTTTGTCTTCTTGCTGCAAGCCTAAACCAAAACTATATCCTTTTGAACAAAAGTAATGGGTCTGAACTTCTTTTGAGCTGGTGTAAATAAATGTTTTCCGGCCTATAATTTTTGTTATAAAATTATAAGATCCACTACCTTTTTCACTTTACAATATTTCACGGTCGTAATATGAGGTCATGTTGGCAAGGTTGTTCCTTTGGGATACTTGTCTCAATCCATATTCCCAAGTTCTAAACTGCTAGCAATTTTTCCCCCTCGGGTACTTGTCTCACGTGGCTATACAGCGCCCCCAACAAGTTTTATCCATTCACATCCTACGTTTAATAGCCATCAGGTACGTCTAGTCATGTCTTTTGAAATCTCCCATAGCCATGATTACCCAGAGGTTAATTAATGTAATCAATGGCTAACTTTCTCTTTTCAGGCACCCACTTGTTTTTCCCTCAAGTGGTTACTTTTCTCTTTAATCTAGGAATAAATATCTCCATTTCATCTCATTTTTACACTATCGTTTTCACTGTTTGATCTCCCTAGTTTATCTTCTTTCGTTTTATTTTCTTTTCGGACTACTGTTTCAATGGCTTCCTCATGTCAAAACTTTGACGTCACTAGACAAGCACCACTCCCCTATTCCATTGGCTCAATATGAGATGGTGCTGAACTAAGAGACAGAGGAAATGGCAAATTTTAGAGTCCATATTCCATTAGGTGCGTCTCATTTCTTCAGTTTAGGACCAGTTTTGAAGGTCTTAAGGATCGATGATCCATGATCTTTCCCACTGTCATTTTCAGAATCTCTTACGTTTCGCCAGCCGGTTGGGTTAGACTTTTTCAAAAACAAGCTAAGGAATTGGCTTTATATTCATGATAGTTACCTTTCATGGCTGGAGCGAATGAAAGGGAAATACACCAACTACTAGAGGAAGATTGGTATATTTGATTTAATAATGATGTCAAAGTATCACATTGATTTCAATTGGACTCTATTTAGTGCAGCCACCTATGTTCAACTTATTGGTTTCTCATCAAATATGCTAAGTGTAGATACATCTTTCGCTAGTGGGCTCCGCCGTTTTGACTTGTCATTAGGTTCAATGTTAGCGACCTACTCTTTTAGTTCTGTTGGTTCCGACTGGTAAGAGAACATGACTTTTCTACTATTCTGGCTTTGCAATATTTTTTTTGCCTATGATAATTTCAAGATAAAACTACAATAGGAAAAGGAAAAAAACATGAAAGCATGAGCCTTTAAAGCTCGTAATCCAATGTGGTGTTAGAGATGGAAATTGACTAGCCTTGGGGTGAATTTTTTAAAAAATTTTCTGTCCTACCTGCATTTAAAATTTTTTTTTGTGGCAGTTAAATTATATACATCTCTCGATTCATATATACATATAATATTTTTAAAAAATAATAAAATAAAACTATAACACCCATTTAAAGAAAAATATTTTTTATTTAAATAATTATTTAATTAATTGATTAAAATAAAAAAAATATTTTTAATATTAAAATAAAATAAAAAATGTTAATAAAAATTGGATTTGAGTCGGAAATCGTGAGGATCGGGATCCATAATTTTTCTTTGATGGAAAATGAAGCGGAATTTCGGAAATAGAAAATTTCGTTCCGAACTTGCCCCGTATCATTCATATGTGGAATATATAATGTAAAATATTTTATATTTTATTTGTATGCTTTTAATTGAGACATCATAATAAATTACAAATAAAAAATCTTAAGAATTTGATCAATTCTTAATTAATTCAATACTTCATTTATTAATTAAGTGCGAGAGCTTTAATGTTAGCTAAAATAATAATGTGTATGATTGATAATTCATGATTATTATATTTATGTGAATTAAGTTTTTTTTTGTTAACTCTAATCATTAAACTCTTTTTATATAAAAAATGATAGATGTTAAGGAAATTATATAAAAAAATAAGAATTTCATCATTATTGGCTAAAATAAGAGAAAAGAATTTCGTGCAAAATTTCTCGAATAATTTTTACGATGATTGATTCAACCAAATTAGGCACACCTGGCCACAGACCGGTTAGGCTTATAGAATCGATCCGTTCCAATCTGGATCTAACTGGACTATACTAATTTCGGGCCCAACCTAGACCATGGCTTGGTAAGGAAATAGTCCAATCCGAGCCATTTCCCTAAGAATCGAAAACCGCCGGTTTTGGTTTTCAACCAGCAGTTCACAATTTCAATTCGGAAATTTAAAAAAAAACACACACACACATAATAGTCTAGAGACCGTTGCTTTCCCTCGCCCCCTACACATGCACCACACACACTTAAAATTTTGGTTTTTTTAAATGTATTAAAATGTAAATAGAATGAAAAAAACAAACGCACCTTTTATAATAAAAAAATAACAGTTATCTTTTAGTGATATTATTGAAATTGAAATTTTTAATTTTTTTCTCTATAAATACTAAATTCATTTCAATATTTTTCATTTCTTACACAATCTCATTCTTAATTAATTCTCAATTCCTCTCGATTTATCTACAATTCAATCTCAATTTTCTCTACATATATTTCTAATTTTTCTCTAATTACACTTTTAGTTATTGTTTCTCTTTAATTTATTTCTAATTATATTTCTACATAATTTCAATTTTTTCTTCAATTTTTCAATTTTCTCTAATTCTCAAATTTTCCTTAATCCTACAATTCTTTTTTCATTATCTTTCTCTATCTTTTTTTTATATTATCTATTTTTTTCACAAAATTTAATCATAAATAATGGCAAGCCATAGTGGAATGAACAATTTTTCTGATAAAAACATTGTTGATTTGGAAAATTTTATTGAAATTTTGGATGAAGAGAATGAGTTCAAAATTCCAATTGAAAAAAATCAAAGAAATAGAGGTGATAAACAACAAGGTGGTTCGGATCTGACAACGACAGTATCATCTAAAGCAAAAATTTGAACATTCGATATTTTTCAAATTCATTTCAAAAAAATTTAAAAAAAATGATGGGTCATTTGATATTGTGTGCAATTATTGTGTACAAATATACAAATTTAAAACTGAAAGTAGTTATAACACATTTTGAAGGTACTTGCAAAACAAATATGTTGCTCAAATTGGAATAGAGAAAAAACAAAATTAAATTTTTGAATATGCAGCATCTTCATCTACTTCTCAATTATTTCAATATAATGATAAAAAATAAAAAAAATAATTAATAAAAATGATAAGTATGAAACATTTATTTTTTAGTTTTGGTGAAAAAATAGATTTTGTTAATTATTGTCAAAGTGCATTAAATCTATCTGCTAAACGTGTACTTAGAAATATTCTTAAATGTGTTTTATAGAATTTATATAAAGAAACTAAAAAAGAATTGTTCAAAATATTTTCGTCTTTGAATAGATGTGTTTGTATTTATAATGATATTTGAAGTGATCATTGATAAATGCATTTTTATATGGGTCCTATATGTCATTGGATTGATGGTGAATGACAATTAAAAAAAATTACTTGCATCTAGAATTTTCTAATGATCAACATACAGACAATAATATATTTAAAATGATAAAAAAATATTTTAGTTCATAAAAAAAATTCATTTTATTTTGATAATACGATGACAAATACTACCTCAATTTAAAACCTTCAAGTATTATATTAACTTAACAATGAAGATAAATTTTTTAATGTTAGAGGCATATGTTATGTATTAAATTTATGTGTTTAAGATGGTTTGAAATCTTTGAGTGTTATAATTGCTTCAATTAAAGTAACAATTTTATTTTTATGATCACATTCATAAACAATGAAATTATAAGTTCAATTTTGTTGTGAAAATAATAAAAAATTTAAAAGATTTACAATTGACGTTCCTATTTATTGGAATTCAATATATGAATTACTCAATGAGTCATATGAATATAGAGAATTATGCTGCACATTTATTTATAATCATATGTCATAAATTAATTTATATTTACAACATTGGGATGTTCGTCAATAACTTTTAGATATTTTAAAATTTTTTAATGATGCAACATATATTTTAAATGATATTTATTATCCAATATGTCATTTATTATTGTGTGAATATATTAATGTTTTAATACATTTCAAGATTATATTAATGATTTTATTTTGCATGATTTTATTTGTATAATGAAAAATAAATTGTTGAATTATTTTAAATCTATTCATTTGATTAATCTTTATTATTCATTGTTAGATTTAAGTAATTATGTTAATGTTGATTCTATTATTAATGATGTAAAAAATTAATTTGTAATTTATTTATAAAATTTAGTTTGATTTATAATATTTCTACTCTGCTGCTAGTGGCACTACTAGTCAAAGTTTGGTTGAATCGATAAAAATTAGAGGGAGTGATCGTTTGATAATGCAAAAATATAAAAATAATAAGATTATCCTCTGGTTCACTTGAACTTAACATTTATGTAACAATTACTTTTGAGTTTGATGATAATGTAACATGTAAAAAAAATTTAAGTTATTAATTGGTGGAATCAACGTCAAAATATTTATTCATTACTTTCCCAAATTGCAAAATAAAATTTTCAAGTTCAGTCTCAATTATTGTGGTTGAACAAATTTTTAGTGCGAGAGATAATATTTTAGATGAAATGCAATCTAGTTTAACTTTGAATCATTAAAAGTTCAAAGATGTGTTGATGATTAGACTAAACCGACATTAAGACAACAAAAAATAGAGAAACATCAATTTGATGACTAATATTGTCATATATGCTAATTTAGGCATAAGTCACACGAGTTGTTAAATCGACTTGTCGGTTTGACCGAAGTCTAAATTTAGATTTTTATTGAAAAATAATAAAAATAATGGAAATTAAGTATGAAAAATAGCTAATGAAGTGTTTTAAATATTTTAAGATGTTATATTTTGGTAAATGACTAAATTGTAAATTTTGAAAAGTTTAGGGGTCAATTTGTAATTTACTAAAAAATGGAGGATTAATTGGGATAATCATCAATTAAATACATGAATTGGGACATAAAATGCATGTGGAGGCCAACCACACCAAGTGACACATTTTAAGAAGCCAATTGACATACATGAATTTAACATTAATGAAGACTTCTAGAATTTGGCTTAGGTGTCCCATAATTATGTAGTTTGTCTTTATTCTCTTAATTGTTCCTTCATCTCTTCATATCTAGAATTTGCTATCTTTTAATTGTCTCCCACATTTCTTAAAGCATCACACACCAAATGACATACTACTATTAGCCAAGTGAGGTGCATAAACTAAACATTAATTAAAGCTCTAGACTGATGCTTAAGTGTCCCCTATCTTAATAACTTTTGTCATCTTCTACTTGATTGTTTCTTCTTCTTCCTTATCCATTTTCATTGAGGAAAATTATGTTCTCTACACTAGCCCATGTTTTCCCCTTGTTCTTCCATAGCCAAGCTTGATTCTAGTGAAAGAAAATGAAAACAGAGAGAAAAAGTAAGGTAAAATTTCATTTTTATACTAAAGGAAACTTAATCGAGTAAGGAGAAAGAGTGAGATTAGGGTTTATGAAGTTTTAATAATCTGATTATAAATTTTAGTAACTCAAAGTGACAAGGAGCTAGATCAAAGGAACAAAGGAAAGGAGAAAGAAAAGTAAAGAGAAAGAAAACAGAGGTTTGTGCATAACCTAAGGCAATAACCTATGTTATTTTTTTTTAATTTGCATGATTTAATTATTTTGCATGTTGATGCTTCTGAATTAATATTATTTGTGATGAAAAATCTTGGGGATGCATATTTGCTAGACTTAAGATTTAATTTGGCAAAAATTGAATGTGATTAGCTTGTATGTTCCTTGCTAGAAATTGATGAGCATTGTTCACTTAAACTGTTATAACTTAACTTCTGAAACTTAGTTTTGCATATTGTTTATTGGGTTTGAAAGCTAAGACATAGGGATATAACTTTCATTAAGACCATAAAATCTAAATATATCTATAATTGTCCATAAAAATTCATAAAGCTCATACTTATAATCTGTCCATAATTATTAGTAACCAATTAGTGTTAAAATTATCATATCTTTTAATACAAAACTCAGAATTAAGTGATTTAAGTTTCATTTTAAAGCTAAGATCCATACCTAAAATTGTTATGAAGATTATGTAACTAAATTCAGAACGTAATAGGACCAAAATTAAGGTTCAAATCAGAGAATAGAATCTGTCAGTGGCAGGGCAGCATATGAGTTGAGAAATGAAATGAGTAAAATGATGAGAATATTGTTATATTATATACTTGTTATTTTAATTGTGTGATTATTTTGAGACATTTAATGCATGAAAAGTGTGAAATTAATTGTTATGAAATTTAATGAGATTGTATAAGCCCTAGAATACCTAACTAGAACCAACTTAGGATAGTTTGACATGCCAAATAGGGGCGAGTATGATGAAAATGAAAACCATTAATGGTATGATTATCTACGCCGGATTTGACATTATTATCTACGCCGGATTTGACAATGTTATTTACGTCGGGTTTGGTAATGTTATTGACATCGGATTTGACATTATTATTTATGTCGGGTATGACATTATTATCTATGCCGAGTTTGGCACGGTTAGTTATGTCGAGTTTGACACTTATATGTGCAATCATATTGCCCGGATGACACTCCTAGGTGCTTAAATGGCAACTCCGTTATCCTAGTCAGTGGTTCATAAGTGTCCTGGGTATAAATGAAAACACAAATAAAGAAGTTATGGAACATAAAAGAATTATTGAAAATAAAACTGAAATTATGAATTTTGACATGAATAATAAAAATAGAATTATGAATTGTGGTATGGATAAAAAGAAAATTTAGTGTTATACAATAAGATGATAATAAAATAAATAAGTATGAGATAAAATAATATAATTTGATGTTTATACATACTAGAATACCATGATATGTATATTTGCATGAGAATATGATTAAACATGAGTTGATATATGATAATGCATTATTGCATAAAATAGTTTGTTGTCTTATTTATATGCACCACTAAGCCAAGAGCTTAGCGTGAGAGTTCTCTTACGCAGATTTAGTAAATAATAAATAGAATATAGTAGACAAAGTCAGCGATGACCTAATCCAGTAAAACAGCCTATTGCACACATCGTGGGTTACACAACTTTTGTATATTATCTTGTAAATTTTATTTTGCATTATTTATAAAATAAACAGTATGTTTTGTAAAGAACATGTTACTATATACAAATGTAATTTAACTTTTATGTTATATTTCTTTTATAATGCAAAGTAAATAAATAGTAAATGAAAAAAATATAAGAATGATTTTCATGTATACAAATTTTAAAAATAATATTTTAACCGATGAAGTCAGCGTAGCACACCCTCATCCAGACATGAGCTGCTGGGATGAGGGGGTGTTACAAATATGACTTTACCACCGAAAAAATGACCAACACATCCGACATTGATGGTTTCGATTAAAAAAAGGTAAAACAAGTCAACAATTAAATTTTAAAAAGTAAGAGAACTATATCAGTTTTAATTCATCTAAAATCCAAGAAGATACATGAACAATTTAATTAATGGTAAAAAAATTGAGTTAAAGCCCATTATTAATATTATAATTTTTTTAATATAATAATAAATTCAAATTTTTATAATTAAATTATTTTTTAAAATAAAAAATTAAATTGATTAGATTTTTAGTTTGGTTATAATTTTTATAATTTATTAATTTATCAAATAAACATAATCCTTTCTAAATTCCAACTTATAATTTTTCAAAATTAAATTCTAACTTATTACACAAAATCACAAATTAATATTCAATAAGTTATTTTTTTCTCAAAATTTTCATTTTGTATAACTATTAGTTGTACAAATTTATGATTTACAAAAATTAATATTTCATAAGTTAATTTTTGTTTCTCAAAATTCACATACTTTCTAACTAATTTATTCCCCAATTTTTTACACTTATTTCTAACTTAATATTTTTTTTACTTCATTTATAAACAAATTGATAAGTTAAATTATTTTTTCTTCAAATTTACTCATTGTATTTATTTATTGTGTTAATTATAATTAAAAAATAAAAAAATATTGGAACCAGCAAAACTGTTGGTTCATGAACCGGAATCAGTCTCGGTCTAGTCTTATATTTATGTGGTTGCAGAATTGACAGTTTCGAATCGTTACTATAGCTAAAATAAGGTACATATTTTTTTTTATCAATTAAACTATTTGTTTTGTATTTTAATATATATGTATTAAATTTCGGGGTTGAGATCCTAAGATTTTTGTTATAAATTTCTCTATTAAGTGATATCAAAGCTTAAATACATATTCTTAAATCCATATTTAAGTTTTTCTCATCATGATCTAAAGAAAACTAAGTTTAATTGAGATTTTGAGAAATTTTTGATTTCGTTAATTACATGTTAGATTCCCTGATTTTATTGATTTTTAATATTTTTTATTGATAAAATCAGAATTATATATTGTTGCATGTTGATTTAAAGTGAAAATTTGAAAATATTTGATTTGTTAGGAGTGAGATGCATTTATGGGGATTTTTGGGATGAAAAATTGCAGAGAAAATGGATATTGAGCTGAGGAAGGGATATGTGGGCACAACTGAAGGTCTGTGTCTGGCACGTGCATCACACGCATGCACCATATGGAATAAGTGCATCACGTAATGCATGTGATACACATGCGAAGAGGTGTCAACATGTCAGTTCACGAGAGTGCATAATTAGGCGTATGGTTCTATGTGTGATACCTCAAGCTCATGTGTAGGAAGCGTACACATGTTTTTTCACCCATGTTTTTTGTATTTTTCATTTTTGACCCTAATCTTTTTGGATTTTTCAATTTAGTCCCTAGTTAATTATTTCTCGCTCTCTATGGCTATTTTGACACAATTTCTTCTAGAATTAATTTAGATTTTTTAATTAATTTTTTAAAGTTATAATTGAGAAAAATTGTGATTTTTGTAGACATAAATTGTTGTCTCATAATTTATTAAATTTATGCATATGACATAAAATGTCATATCTGGAAATAATTTTCTCATGTAAATTTGACAATATAATTGAATTTTTGTGATCATAATTTTTTAAGACATCTATCCCCATATCTATAAGGAAAAAAATTATATTTTTAAGACAATAAGTAAGATGTATCCTGTTATAAGATTTTTTTTTAAATTGGCTAAAATATAGTCACTAAAGTGACATTTTTAGTTGAGATTTTAAAAGATATTCTATCTTATATATTTTAGAAATGTCTTAAATTTGGTTTCTAATTATTTAGCCTAAATGTATCTATTATAAATTCAAATTTGGAGATGGAAAATTTAAGACATCTGATTAAGAGTGAACCGATCTGAATGGTTTATTTTGCCTAAAGATCTTTAAATTTGTAAATACTGTATAAATTTCTAGATCGTTTTTATATTGAACAACTATTTATTGCATGTTATATTTTATGTATAAAGGTGATTATATAATGATGCGTTAAAATTATTCGGATTAATGCTCTTTTTATGACTTTGAGTATTGTTATTGTTCTAAATTAAAGTATTACATAATTATTTTTTCAGTCACCTTTTCGGTCAATAACAATACAGATCTGATTAAGAGTGAACCGATCTGAATGGTTTATTCTGCCTAAAGGTGTTTAAATTTGTAAAGACTATAAATTTCTAGATCGTTTTTATATTGAACAACTATTTATTGCATGTTATATTTTATGTATAAAGGTGATTATATAATGATGCGTTAAAATTATTCGGATTAATCCTCTTTTTATGACTTTGAGTATTGTTATTGTTCTAAATTAAAGTATTACATAATTATTTTTTCAGTCACCTTTTCGGTCAATAACAATACAGTGACAATTGATATGTTAACAATTTCAAATTTCAAGGAGTGGAATAGAGATGTTGAATTGACTATGGAATTGGTATATATTAATTTCGCCATGATTACCCTAAATCAGTCGACCTGACTCTTGAAATTTCTAATGTGGAAAAAAAATTATATTCAACCTGACATAAAATGTACCGCATATGCTATTTAATTTTTAAGAGGTCGATTCCAGAGCATTTGTTGAGCAATCTTCTTGAAACTCATATAGAAAAAGAGTTTCTGATAGCAATTTCTCAACGTTATCAAGTGTCAATCAATGTTGATATTGGTACATTTCTGAAATAACTATACTTCATAAGGTATACAAGAGTTAGAGGTGTTAGGAATTACATTTTGAAGATGATTCACATTACAAGGATTTACAAACATGAGGAAACCAAATAAAGACAACTAGTTGGAAATTGTTGTCTGAAATTAGATAGTGGACTTGAACTATATTTATCAAATGTATTGTTCATAACATCTTTCAGGCGAAACTTGATATATGTTTATGAATTAGACAAAATTGACTATGCTTTTGTGTTTAAAGATAGAGTTGTTAATATAAGTTTTTATTCAAAGGTAATTGGTCGATGTATTTTATCATATGATTTGTATTAAGTTTCTTTAAATTTAAATGAAATATATTCTACATCTTGTAATGTTGAACATGATGTTGCCAAAAGACTCCCAATAAAGATAATGTTATCTATGTTGTGGCATAAAAGGCTTGACCATATTTTTTTAAAAAATGGGTAGAAAGACTAATTAAAGATAATATTTTGACTACTCTTCATTTCAGTGACTTATAAACATATGTTGACTATTGTATGGGTTGTTGTCTGAAATTAGATAGTGGATTTGAACTATATTTATCAAATGTATTGTTCATATCATCTTTCAGGTGAAACTTGATATATGTTTCTGAATTAGACAAAATTGACTATGCTTTTGTGTTTAAAGATGAAGTTGTTAATATAGGTTTTTATTCAAAGGTAGTTGGTCGATGTATTTTATCATATGATTTGTATTAAGTTTATTTAAATTCAAATGAAATATATTCCACATCTCGTAATGTTAAACATGATGTTGCCAAAAGACTCCTAATAAAGAAAATGTTATCTATGTTGTGGCATAAAAGGCTTGACCATATTTTTTTAAAAAATGGGTAGAAAGACTAATTAAAGATAATATTTTGACTACTCTTAATTTCAGTGACTTATAAACATATGTTGATTATTGTATGGGTTGTTGTCTGAAATGAGATAGTGGATTTGAACTATATTTATCAAATGTATTGTTCATATCATCTTTCAGGTGAAACTTGATATATGTTTCTGAATTAGACAAAATTGACTATGCTTTTGTGTTTAAAGATGAAGTTGTTAATATAGGTTTTTATTCAAAGGTAGTTGGTCGATGTATTTTATCATATGATTTGTATTAAGTTTATTTAAATTCAAATGAAATATATTCCACATCTTGTAATGTTAAACATGATGTTGCCAAAAGACTCCTAATAAAGAAAATGTTATCTATGTTGTGGCATAAAAGGTTTGATCATATTTTTTAAAAACTGGGTAGAAAGACTAATTAAAGATAATATTTTGACACCCTTAATTTTAGTGACATAGAAACATATGTTGACTGTTGTATGGGTAAACTAATAAAAATTAAGAAAAAAGGATTTATTCGGAGCTTGTATCTTTTAGAGATAATTCATATATATATATACAAACATTTATCACCCGTAAAATGTAATAATAAATATTTTATAATATTTATTGATATTTTTTCTGATATGGTTATCTGTACTTGATTAAGAAAAATGAATCTCTTGAGAAATTCAAGATTTTTATTACTAAAGTCGAGAAACAATAAGGAAAAGTTATCAAGATTGTTGGGTCTAATTGGGGTGGTGAGTATTATGGCAAATACAATATAACAAGACAATTAAATGGTCATTTTGCCAAATACTTATAAGACTATGAAATAGTAGCTCAGTTTACTATGTCAAGTAGTCCCAAATAGAATGGTGAGACTGAAAAGTGGAATCGCACATTAAATGAAATGGCTAGAAACATGATATCAATGTTTAATCTTTTGGACTTTTATGGGATGAGTCTATTAAAACAACATTATATACCCTCAATAGAGTATCTAGTAAGTTTGTGGCTTGAATATTGTTTGAACTGTGAACCAATAGGAAACCTAGCTTGAGTCACCTTCGGGTTTACGATTGTCCTTTAGAAGTACTCTTTTATAGTTCAACTGAAGGTAAATTGCAATATAAATCTGCTCATTACTATTTTATAAGATGCTCACATCATTCTAAAGGTTATAAATTTTATTATATAGAAGATAATTTTAAAATTGTGGAATCACATACAACTATATTTTTAGAATTTGACATAACTAATCAATATGAACACTCTGAGATCATTTGTAAAAAAACAGTAGTCTAAGGTTATACATATATTTGTTCCTAAGCAACCTGTAATGTTGGTTCTTGCACCTATGATTAATCTAGTAATAAGAGATGAACCTATACAGTTAAATGAGGTTCATCATCATAAGATGTGGTTGCATAGCTTCATCTCACAAGGCCTACCAAGGAAAGAAAATTTGTTATTCCATCATATTATGTGGTCTACTTAGGAGAGTAATTATGATGTTAGTTATATTACTGATCTTATTATATCATTTGAGGAAGTTATTTCTAGTAATGGAATGAGAGACAAAATGCAATCTATGGATTGTAATGAAATATAATAGCTTATTGAATACCTAAAGGTTGTAGATCTATTAGCTATAAATGGATTCATAAGACAAAGAAAGACTCCAAAGGGAATATTGAGAGGTTTAAAACTACATTAGTTACTAAAGGATTTACTCAAAGAATATGAATTGATTATAGTGAAACTTTTTTTCCTGTATTTTCAAAAGAAACATTTAGAGTAATTATGGTACTAGTAACTCATTATTTAGAGTTACATCAGATGAATGTTAAAACTATATTCTTAAATGGAGAATTAAATGAGAAATTCTATATGGAATAACCTAAAGACTTCGAGGAAAATGGTAAAACCCATTTTGTCTATAGACTTGAAAAGTTTATTTATGGTTAAAAAAATTTCACTCATGACAGTGGTACTTAAAGTTTAATAATGTAATCACCTCTTTACGCTTTGTTAAAAGTAAAATTGCTAGATGCATATATTTCAAGATTAGTACGAGAAAATATATTTTTATAATATTATATGTAAATGATATTTTGTTTACATGTAATGATTTAGGTACACTGCATGAGGTAAAGAAGTTGTTATCTAAATTTTTAACATGAAATATCTTGGAGAAGCATCCTTTGTCTTTAGAATTGAAATAGACCTCAAAACCTTTTTGGTCTCTCTCAGAAGGTATACATAGATAAGATATTAAAGAAATTCATTATGCATACTTGAGATGTGTCAATTGTTAAAAGTGATAAATTGAGTCTGACACAATATTCCAAGAGTGAGGTCGAGAAAGAAAACAGTGTCATATGCAAGTGCAGTAAAAAGCTTGATGTATGCTCAAGTATGCATTAAACCGAACATTGCATTTGCAGCTGGTATTTTGGTAGGTATTAATCTAATTCTGGAATGAACTATTTGACTGCAGCTAAAAGAGTTTTGAGATACCTTAAGTGGACTAGTGATCACATCTTAATATACATGAAGGTTAAATCTCTTGAGTTAACTGACTATGCAGATTCAAAATTTGTTGGTTGCTCATAAGATAGAATATCCACATTAAGTTATATTTTTATACTGGGTGGTGGGATTGTATCTTAGAAAAGTGTTAAATAATACATAATCTCTTCTTTCACGATGCAAAATGAATTTGTAGCATGTTATGGTGCAGCCACATAGGATGCATGACTACAAAATCTCATTGAAAAAATATCAATCGTTAATTCCATTGGTAGATCCATAAAGTTATATTGTGATAATCTTTCAACTGTATTGTTTGCGAAAAATATAACTTAATGTGGATTAGATTAATACTTGCCAATGGAATTAACGATTGATATTTTTTCAATGAGATTTTGTAGTCATGCAAAGACTTGAGGCATTAATGTTCATAGTCTTGGGTGTATATGTCTTGTGACATACAAAGTATCTCAAGATATAGACATACAAATTTTTTTTGAGGTCATAAATGATTTTTTATGTGTACTTGTGTTGCATAAAAATAAGAAATATGATTGATAAGAAAATTAACACGTAAAATTTTGATCATAAAGTGTTGATTAATTCTTACTATATTACCACACTGATTCTCATGATGATTAGTAAGATTATTAGTATATGTAACTACGAAAGGTATCATATTCTTAATTATGTGGTTTTTGCCATTATCCTTTGGCAGTGATTTTATTGAATCGAGTAAAAATATGAAGTGTTTTGTAATACGTTTTCAATTAATACACTCAAGTGGGAGAATGTGAGATATTTATATCTTATTTGTGAGATTTTAATTGAGACATTATGATAAATTACAAATAAATGACCTTAACAATTTGATCAATTCTTAATTAAGTTAAGACTTCATTTATTAATTAAGTATGAGAAATTTAATGTGAATTTAGATAATAATATAAGTATGATATCTTATGATTATTATATTTATGTGAATTAAATATTTCTTATTGCTAATTCTAATCATTAAATTTCTCTATATAAGAAATGATATATGTTAAGAAAATGATATAAGAAAAATAAGAATTTCATTATTTTTGAGTTAGAAAATAAGAAAAAATTTTGATACAAAATTTTTCGGATTGCTTTGATCAAACTAGGTACATATTAATCTTGTTATTTTGTATTTTAATATGCATATATTAGATTGTAGGGTTAAAATTATAAAGTTTTTGTTATAGATTTCTCCATCATATAAATTACACAATTTTTTTCTATATCAATTAGACAAATTCCATTTTGCAATGCAGTTTTTTTTTTTCCTAAAGTCATGAAGTGATAAACTAATAATCATAGTTTATTCGAAAAATCAAAATTAATTTTTATGTTCCAGATCCCCGATGTGACATGAAAATATGGTTCGAAATATTAAAATGATGTTATTTTGCATTCAAAAAAAAAATTAATCCATCCATCTAGTTGAAATCTAACTAGTTCAAATCTAACTAGTTCAACTGAAACCAAAGAAGTCATGATGGCACAAGCATACCCTTCACCTATAAAATTAATTCCAACCCAAGTGAATCATAGAATTTCAATGTATATTCTGAAAATTTTTTCTTTTAAAAATATCTCTCTATATATTTTTGAAAACATTTGGTTTTGAATTTTTTTGTTTACTAATAGTTATTCTGCGCTTTGTTTACGAGTAAAATCTAATTATTTATTTTAAATAAATAAGTACAAGGTATTTAATAAAATAAAGCAATTATATATAAGTCAAATTGTGAATTTTTATATTCACTCTGCTTTACAATGATAAATTTCATTTTTCTTTCAAATATTATTTGTTTTTCCTTTTTAGTATATGTTGTAAAAATGAATAATACTTATCAATTAGTGATATATTAATTTTATATTTGTTAATATTTAACTTGTATTAAAAAAATATAATTGTTTATGGTTTAAGACATGTTGTCTTTAATAGTTATCACTTATCAGTTTTTAGCCTCTCCTTGTTATTAAAATTTTTAATTTTTGTTAACAAAATAAGTATTTTGATATATACCTCTAATTAAAAAAACATACTGTCCTGAAAAAAAAATATTTCAATTATTTATATTTTAAAATATTTAAAAGATTAATATAAATTAATTCTCACAATAACAACAAGGTCTACTCGACATAAATTAGAAATTAATGAAACATTTCACAGGGACTTGAACCAAAAATATTGTCCATGAAGTAAATCATCGCACCTACGGTCCAACTAGTTTTTGGATCATTAGTCCAAACCAAAATTACTATGAAATTTAAAATTTGTTAAAAAATTACTTATATATCAAACATTTATTTTGACAATGCAAATATATTTATGATAATTAATAAATGTAATTATAGCAAACAAAAAAAACTTCATAACTTAGTATCCATTTTAGAATCATAAAAAAATCAAAAACAACAATTTTCATGTTTTGAAATTATGTGCTATTAAGGCTATATTTTGATGGTAGTTAGGACTGTAAACGAACAGAACCGAGTCGGAGTAGAAGTTCGACTTGTTTAAATTTATTATAAACTTGAGTTCAATTCAAACTCGATTTTTTATACTTGAGTTCAATCTTGACTAGTTTTAAAATTATTAAACTCGCAAGTGGTTTGAGGTCAGTTCGTAAAAAAATTGTTTAATGCTTAATAAGTTGAATGAATTTAACTCGAGTTCGACTCTTAACTAATAATGATAAAATTTCAAATTCAACTCGTTAATTAATAATAACAAAAATTCGAATTTGAGTTTGATAACAAAATATAATCTAAATAAGTCTTAAATGAATATGTTTGTAAACTTTTAAATGAATATGTTTACAAACTTTTAAATTGAATACGTTTGTAAGTTTTTAAATAAATATATTCATGAACTAACAAATCAAATAATATTAAAGTCGAGTTCGATTCGTAAACAGTAATAAACGATTTTGAACGAATTTTTTTCTGAACCAAAACTATTGTAAAAATAGAGTAATCAATACATTTATATTATAATTTTTTATAATTGTTATCTCATATAATATTTTTATTAAAAGATGAAGCGTAAATTATTAGTTTTGTAAATGTTAATTTTTAGTCGTAATTTTTTAAATTTTTAAAAAAGTTTTCTTTGATTTATTTTAAAATTTATGATAAACGAGAGATTTTTGTCCTTTGCTAGACATGCAACATCATCGCTTCCATGGTTATACATGCTATTGACATACATATAAGTATTAATGTGAAGCAAAAAAATAAAAATTTTACGAGGAGGATATGGCAAATATAAAAACAAAAGCTGCAAATCCTTTTTCAAACATTACAATTTGTTATTTGTCATGGTACCATAATTTTGCAAAATTCGTAGAAAGAATAAAAATTTAATAAGCAACAATAACAATAAATTAATATGTAGAAGATAACTGAATTTATAAAACAACAATTTTTTTTATTAGATTATATGTATCTTTCGTTAGTCAATTAGAATTACATATTGAGATTAATTTTGCTTATTTTGAATAAGATATTAAAAACAATAAAATACTATTTCATAAATTTTAAAATAACTACATATTAAAAACTTGAATTAGAGATCTCTGGTTAAATTAAAAGAAATAAATATTATTTTTGCTATATCTTCGTGGATACAAAATATCCATTTGGAACCACTATATTTCAAATCCAATCAACTAATTCAAGTTAACTACACAAAAAAGAATAAATAAAACTTAAATCTCAAATCACTGAATAACAACAATATCGCAAATAAACCCATCAATTCAAACCCAATAGTAAAATATATAAAATTGAAGAATTTATAAAGAAATACAATACAAAGAAATAGCCATGCAATTCAAAACTGATAACTAGTCTTTCAATTCAAAACTAAACCTAAATATAGTAAATGCATAATTTTTTTTTCAAAAAATTACGAAAATCAATTCCCTTGAGGAGAGATTTTATAAGAAATAAAGAATAAATATGTGAAATTTGGAATAAATTCATACTTACTCCTTTACAGGGATCATCAAAATCCTATTAAAAATAAATAAATAATGAGTTATTTCCTCTTCATAAAGAGCGCCACATCAGCATAGTATAAAATTCGGCTTTAAATCTATTATATATTAATGTTATGATATTAAAAAAAATTAAATGAAAGGAATGATTTTCGTTGACAGTAAAATTCTTAATTTATAAGTGTTTTTGCAAAATAAACAAATTTCGTTTTTCAAATTTTCTTAATTTTTATTTGGTCCTTCTTTAGAACAATAGGTTTCTAAATGCTTATTGGGGTCAAGAGCCGAAATCTGTAAAGCCCAAGTCAAATTTAATCCCATGAGGAGTCTATGTAAAAGTGGCACCATGTAATTGGACCAAGATTTCTAACAAATAAACACCAGCATACCATATCACTCTTCCTTCACCGGAAAGTGGAGAGCCTAAGCTCAAAATCTCGGATCCCTGATTGCTTGTTCACTGGGTTATACTCTACCAACGCCGTTCTGCAAGTTCTTCTCCATTGAGAAATGGCCTCTACGTTCTTTAGGAGACTGGTTAAAGCCACTCCAATCGCATTTGGAGGGCAACCCAAGTCCAATTTCGGTGGGTTTCGCATTCCGTTTGGTGCCATTGCAGCAGTTTCTGGTGGAATCTCCTATTTGTACTTCTATTCTTCTCCCAACTTGGTAATTTCTCACTAGTCTCATCTGTGTTTTGTTTCAAATGTTCGCTTATGGCATTAGAGTTCCACATTTCCACTGTATGTAGAGAATACTCAAAGTCTACTTTTTTTTTTTTTTTTAAGTTAATCGATTAGCTATGAAGATATCTGTTTTTTTTTTTTAGTTCTTTTTATCAATGAGATGCCATTTGGATTTTTCTGTACATCTAGCACTGCTGATGTGAACTTGGATTAATAGGTTTGGTTTTAGGCTTTTAGCTTTGTTTTTCTTTGTTAAAATGAAGTGATTGGTATATGGCTACGTTTATTGGTTAATGTACGCGTTCATTTCTGCACAATGAGTAAAAATCACAATTTTCTTAAGGTTGATGGTTGATGTTCCTCTGTTGATAAATTGTTTATTGATATGCTAATTTGATATTTTGAAATTGATGTAATGATTGATACATATAATATGCTTTATGATATTTTAAAATGGATTTTGTAGTTGATCAGTATTTTGACTGTACATCTTCAGTAGAATGCACTCTGTTGGATGCTTTAATTATGTATTGTGATCTGAAAATTTGATGAAATTAGTGCATAGCTTGTTTTGAGCTTTGATTTTAAATGGCTGTTATTATAGTTAAATTGCTGGGTGACTCAATATGTGATCTATAAATGAAGTATTTTGTGGAGTGAATAAATTTTCTCATAATTACTGTTTTATTTTTGGTGCTGGCTGTTTAAGAATTTAACTAAAGGATGGAGATTGTTATAGATAAATTGTTTGTTCTTTAATGTTTCTTGTGGATTTAGAACTCATGTCATGCTTTTTAATTAACAGGCTTATCTTGACCATGTCAAACAAGAGACTGGTCCCAAAGTTGGTTAGTCTCCATATCTCGCCTATTTACCTTTTCATTTCTATTAAACTGAAACGAAATTTAGGGCTGGAACTTAGGAGGCTTTATTTGATGCCAACAATGAACTACATACTTTGTCAGTCATCATTTTCCCTTATGTACTGCAAGGTCGGTTGATACATTTTTGTCTCTTCAGCTCTTAATCCAGATAAGTGGATTGAATTTAAGCTGCAAGACACTGCTAGAGTTAGCTATAATACTCATTTATTCAGGTATCACCTCTTGCTTTAATCACTTATAATTTTTTTAATGTTAATTGATGGAATTTGTGAGTTTATGACCACCTAACTCATATGATATCAAGCTCAACTAATGCAAAAACTGTACTGTGCACATGAAAAGTTGTGCATTTCTTATATTAGTATGTAACTTTGTTAACTCTATAATTCAAACAATTGACAAGATTTATCCTATATGGATGGAAATATCAGTTTTTCTTGTTGCATTCTGAAATTTCAATAGCTTCAGTAACTAAGGGTTATACTTTGATAGTGGGGTTTTTGATTTTGCTAATATCTGTTTGGAATTTACTGAAATCAGTGATGGAAAAATTTTTTGAAGGAGAACAAATTTCTAAGTTAAAGGCTAGTTTGCTTGGGAAACTCTTTAATGGGCATCATTTGGTATATCTATATTTATTGAAAGCCTTTTAAATTGTCCTGCTTTCATCTGATTCTGCCATGCTTATATTTCCTCGGAATTTACTAGTAAAAGTTGTGGAAAATTTCCTTGGAGATAAGATGTGTTTCATCCAAAAGGACAAGCTTGTTTTACCCTAAGATATTGATAATTGACCAGTGAGGAACCATTTTTTGAGGAAAATTTCAGTAATTGTTGAATGCCTCCCTAGATGTTTCTAGGTTCATAATGCAACATTATGATACTTGAAAAAATTCATAAGATGTTTTTAGGAGTCATGGAATTCTGTTATTATATGTGTGTTGAATTCCTTGGGTAAAAAGGTTACCTTGAATTATGGAAAAGAATTATAAATTTCAAATTGCTAGAATAGCAGTAGAATTCCTCTTTTCATCAATCTAGATGTTGTTTGCTTTTCTCCTCAAAATGCCAGGTTTTCTTTTGATCCCTCCGCAAAGCTGGGTTTAGATATTGCGTCATGCATCCTTACTAGGTATGTTTTCTTGTTTATCACTGAATGTTTGTTGCAGCACTTCTAGTTTTTTTGTTTATCACTGAATGTTATGTAGAAATGTTAGCAAAAAAATAAATTTTTGTACAAGTAAACTAGTGTATTCATATGTTTTGATGTGTTCTTCCAACTCCAGGGCTCCATTAGGACAAGATGCTGAAGGAAAAACAAAATATGCCATACGTCCGTAAGTCTGCCCTGTACAATATTCCAAGCTGAATTTCCTTCTGCAACATACTTGTTGATGCAAGGCTCATATCCTTTGTACTGGGATATGCCTTTGTAACTCAAGAATATTTTGATGCTCTTTTACTTTTATTTAATGTTAGCAAATGTTTGGTTGTTTCTTATTTGGTTCTCCTTCTGAAATGTGATGTAATGTTTCTTATTATGTCATTAGTTTGCTCTTGGAGCATGCCCAAAGTTAACTTTTGGAAATTACTTGACCTCTTTATTTAGGTATACTCCGATATCAGATCCTGATGCTAAGGGATATTTTGACTTGTTGATTAAGGTATGCTGTTATAAATGTGGTTATCTGTTCTTCCTCATTTTGTCCTTCAATTTTGACATTTAATCATGTGTTTTGTTGGTATTGAATTCTCCAATTCTTTTAAAATTGCTGCAGGTGTATCCTGAAGGAAAAATGAGTCAGCACTTTGCTAGCTTAAACCCTGGTGATGTTGTTGAAGTTAAAGGGTAAATTATTCAGATATATGAGTTAGCAGAAATTTTACTATGTGGCATGCATTATATTGAAATGCATTTACTGTTGCAGGCCCATTGAAAAGCTCAGATGCTCTCCCAATATGAGGAAACACATTGGCATGGTAAGAGCTAGTTATCTAGAATTTCATGATTATGATTTATAGAAGTAGTGGGATGTGGGTCACTTTTTTAAATGATCATGCCCTCTACCCTTGTGTTGTATGTCTTGTTCTTGTGTTGATGATCATTATCACATTTGCATCTGAAGGAAGTGTCCCCTTCATCTTAATTTACTAGGGAAAAAAAATCTCTGGATTGTCTTTTGTCTTATATTTTCAACTCTTTTCTATATTTGGCTTTTAGTTCCTGCTGCAGGGCCAGTTAGAGCTTGTTCTGTTGTTCATTAATTTACTGCTATTAATTATCATAAGGTCTGATTTGTCCAAGTTTAACAGACTTATACTTTTGTTTCTGTGTAAATGTTTTCCATTCATTCAGATTGCAGGAGGCACAGGCATTACTCCAATGCTTCAAGTAATTGAGGCCATCCTTAAGAATCCTGATGACAATACTCAGGTGAGAATATCTTATTGTTTTATTTGGTGACCATTTCTTTCTGCTCTTTTTAACATTATAGTTTCATCCCTAACTTCAGTTATAATTTGAATCCATTCATTAATTTAAATTGACTTGTTAGAACATGTGATTCGCAAATGCATATTTGTTTTTGTAGATCTTATGTGTTTAACAATTTTCCATAGTCAGTCTTCCAAATAAATTTTCATTGATGATGAGGTATTATCTTAACAGGTGTCATTGATTTATGCCAATATTTCCCCTGATGACATACTACTAAAACAGAAATTTGACTTCCTGGCTGCCAGCTACCCAAATTTAAAGGTATGAGTTGCTTGACTTCTAAAAATATTGCTGTAATAGGCAAAAATATATAAATAAATCTCTTTTGAGAACTGCTTGCTTTTTCTATGCTAAAAATTGCAGGTATTCTATACTGTGGATAATCCATCAAAGAACTGGAAAGGAGGTGTCGGGTATGTATCAAAAGATATGGTTGTCAAAGGCTTACCTGGTCCTAACGATGATACACTTATCCTGGTAAGTATCACACTGTAAATGCAGCATCTTAACCTTCACTAGAATAGAAAGTTCAACAAGATAAAATCAAATCTGTACAGGAGTATTCATTGATCATATTTTTTGCTGTTCAATGTGTTTATACAATTTGAAAAATAAAAAGTCAGTCATTTCTATATGTTGAAATTGTTCTGATATCTCTGCACTCTGGTTTCTTTATTTTAAAATATCAATTACTATCCATTGAAACTGTTGGGAGCTTCTAATCTCATTTTACAGATATCGGTGAAGTTTCGATCTGCCTGAGGAATTTTCATTTCTTATGACAAACAAAACCATAAGGAATTTTTTTTTTTTTTTAAAAAAAATTTATAGTCTATTAGAGCTTCATTTAAGTTGAATCTTGATGATCTATTTCTCCAGCAGTTCATTGTTGCTTGACACTGGGGCTCTTCTAGGTTTTACATTGCTTATATTTCACAACAGATTAAGGCTAAAAGCAAGATGAAATCTTTGTTTGAATACAATTGCACTACGCATCTTGACAGTGTGGCTTGCTTAGAACTTTTTGATATCATTTTGTGTTACAGCTGAATAAGGCATTCTGGATGCTGTCTCTAATTCAGCTACGTCACATTACTAGCCATAAACTGTTTTATTTCACTGCAGAGCATTGATAGAAAAGCAATTAGACAGTGATATTTATGTCCAGTTCAGACCACCACGACTGACAAATTCTTGATAGAATAATAGAATGGCATCATTATTATGTTTTTATTATGTGTCTTGGTGCATTTGCAGTGATTGAGGTGAAATCTAATCACTAAGAGGTTGGAAAGTTTTGACTTTCAAATTCACGAACCAAAATGAAAATCTAGCCTTTAGAAACTGTGCAGGATCTGGCAATCCTTTCTTTTCTGTGCGCTTCAGATTCCCAAAGTTGTTTTTTCTTATATAGTTGTTGGTGCAGAAATTGGTATAAAGATTATAGCTCATTTTATCTCACCCCCTAAAACACTTGCTCCCCATTCAGGTATGTGGCCCACCTGGGATGATGAAACATATATCTGGTGAAAAGGCCAAAGGCTACTCACAGGGAGAGGTACAATTTTTTTTTAAAAACAAATGTGCTGATAGTTATGAAATTGATATTTGTTGATGCAATATTTCTTCTTTTTTCCCCCTTGTTTTTTGTTTCCTTTATAGCAGCTCACTGGCATACTCAAAGATCTTGGATATACTGAGCAAATGGTTTACAAATTTTAACAGAAGCAGTTGTACATTTTAGGGTGTCCCTTTCTGTTCTCAAACTTTGAAATAAATGTTTTTATCAAGAAACAAGGACAGGTATTTGGAAACTCATACATCAAAATATGGAATAATGGCATATGTTTTGAGGCCATACCATTTAAGATATTACAGGAAGAGGCATCTAGCCTGGAGGAGTCTTTCTCAAGAGCAACGGGACTCGTTTATGACAGTGCAAGCTGGCACATATGTAATGTTCGATAACATTTCCCAGTTTCAGAGGCGTGTATATAGGTCTCAACAAGTTGATTTACCTTGTCAAAGTGCATGTATACTGTGGGAACTCGTTTTTAAAGCGAATTTGGGGTAAGTTAACCATGATTGAATTTGATTGATGCATGATTTTACTTGTGCTATCTCGAAACTTCAGAGATAAGGGGCATTAAGATGTTTGTCCGGCATTTAACCATAATGTGCAAGAATAAGGTGAGGATGCACCCAGTTTGTGCAGAATGTGACAGATTAAGCAACAGTGCTCTAAAGATAATGTCTTTATGTGGACGGAGTGGTTTTCCTTTCTTGACACAGTGATAAATGCCCCAAATATCTGGTAAAGGTCTCAGATTTTGAATTCTTGAAATGGGAAATAAAGGTTTTTTTTCCTATTAATATTGCTAGTATAAGGATGAATTTTTGAATTAGAATATGATTAGCTGAAACAGTGATGGTTAAATTAAGTTATGTTAGAATAAGCAGTTGTATTGTATCAATTGCTCATTACTTTTACTAATGGTTAAGTGATGCATTTGTTTGCATTGGCAAGGAGTTAATGTATGTTTAAATAATCATTTACTAAGTGAGTTATTAACAAAGGTGAAGTGCTGAGCAGCAAATGTGTTCCTGTAAGTTTTTATGGAAGAATGAGGTAGTTTACTACCTACAACAGATTAAAAAAAAAAAAATTCTTTGTATAACAATATATTATTTGATTTTATTCATGAATATTGATTTAGCTGAGAATGAAGACGTGAACGATGTGCTTGGGTTTTTAATCATCATATTTTTCTTCAGTGGATCGAGTCTGGCGACCTCAATATTTTCTTTCATGTTATATTTATGGCCTTAATATGTTGATGTATTGTACCTCTGCTTCGTTGCTAATCAATTTTTATAGTAGTTGAATAAGAAAAATAATTTAATACCATATCAAACTTCACTCCATAAACAAAGATAAGAAAGGGGAAAACGACCGTTTGCTGCACACACAAATAAACTTTACTCCATAGCTAACGAGTCTAATGCGAAACAATTCATCATCACAACTTCACAAGCAAAAAAGCACCTCTTGTTATTTTAATATTTTAAAATGATAATAAAAATAAAATGAAAAGCCAAATAAAAATGCATTGATCATAGTATACACATGGCTTTTACTGAAATTTATCATTTTATTATAAATTAGTGTTTAATATTTTAATTTTATATATTGATAATTAAAATTTTAAAAATGTTGCAATTAGCACTCAAGTGAATTTTCAATAAGAAAAAGATGATGACTGCACTATTATTTTTCCTCTTACTGAAAATTGGCTTTAATTATTACATTACGGCTCCGTTTATTTTCGAAAAATATATTTTTTTTATTTTTCAATGTTTTGTTTATCTCTAAAAAATAAATTAAAAAAATATATTTCAAGTCAACAAAAAAATATATCTAAAATAAAAAAAACAACTTCTTACTTTCATTTTTTTATTTATCTAATATTGCAGTTAAATTTAAAAAATATTATATTTTTCTGAAAAAAATATAAAATATTTTTTAAAAACAAATTATTTTTCAGAAGCTACGTTACAATATTTTCAAAAGTAACAAAACACAGACAATTTATATTATTAACCCTCGCTTTCTCGGTTACGATCTCTCCACATATAGCGTCAAATTCCTACTCTCACGAACTCTTCCCGATCTTTCTCTCTTCTCTCCAATTTTGCGAAATGAAAACAACAATGGAGGAGGAATTGCAGAAGCGAAACACTGATTGCGTCTATTTCTTGGCCTCTCCTCTCACATGCAAGAAGGTTCGCGTCTACTCTAAACCAACACTACTCCTTTTCTCTTTGCTTTTTATAGTTTGTTTTCTTCCTTTCTTCTTTCATTTCGCTCTCTCTTTTCGCTTCTCTAATATCGTTATGTTGACAGAATTGTTGTCCCTCTCTAATATTTCTATTTTCAATTGCGTTATTCTTAGGATCTTTAACTAATAAGTTGGAATTCCACATTTCATTCTACATTTAATTTAGGTAAACACAAAAAAAAAAAGGAGGACGTCAAATTCTGTCACTGATCGTTATTATTTATTTATTTATTTATTTTTTGTGTGTATTCACTTGTTCTGAAGGATTCAGAGATGGATTTTACGTTGACATCGTAGTTACTGTGGTTGATGCTTTGGCTTTCCTGTATGGATTTCAGCTCTCGGGCTTATTTTGTGGGGATTCGTGTTGAGTTGTTTTGTTAATTTTATAATTCTGTAGCTCTTTACTTGTTTTGTTTTTCTTAGGGGATTGATTGTGAGTATCGGCACAGTGAGATTGCAAGGTTTAATCCTAGAGATTGCTGGTACTGGTGGGCTGGGAACTGTCTTAATCCTACCTGTGGTTTTAGACATCCTGTAACCATTTATGCTTATCACTTTTCAATCGCTTCGTGTATGTTTAACATATGGAATCAGTGAGCCTGATTCCTTGCTAGCTTAGAGTTGCGCATCTGATTTTGGAATGCTGATGCTCAAACTGGATTTCACTGTTGCGTTTCATATGAAATGTTGGACTCTTCGGCTTTCAAGCCCCTTGTGAATGATTTACTTATAAGGTCTTACGTTTGAAATTTTTGCATTATTGATTTCGCAGTCCTAGTTAACAATGTATTCCATGTGGCTCAATCTTGCTTATATTAGGAGGCTGCTGGTGCACGCAGTTGAAAATACTATTTAATATGATATACTGAAATGGAGAAGACTTCATGTTGAGGGAACTTGCATATTGAATTTAAGAGCGTTTTGTTAGACATATATACCTTGTTATAAGTGTCTTCTAGAAGTCACTATCAAGACTTAATTTCTTGTGTGCCAATCAGACAGAAGTTGACTGACTGTTCATAATGATGTGAGCAAAGAAAGCATGATAGATGTGATTCCTTATTTATGGATTCTCTACTAATAGCTGCATTTTTGAACCAGTTATTATCCTCTGTTTATCTGAAATAATTTGAATAAATTTTTTTATTTATTTAAACAGCCGTTACAAAAGCATGCCAAATCACCATCGGAAACAATATTGTCTTCTGAGCTCGCAAACAAGACCAACATCCCCTGTTACTTTCACTTCAGTAGCTTCTGCAATAAAGGTGATAAATGCTCTTTCATGCATGGTGATGATCCCAACATTGCTGCAGGGAAATCTGGTAGCATGTCCTCAGAAGTCAAGGAAGGTATTTCATTGGATGATAAGAAACGTGTAGTGAATGATAATGTGTCTTCACTCAAAGAAACAACTACTAATTATCTCCCTGTAATGGTGCCAAAGGCAGTAATGGATTTGAAATTCCAGCCTAAAGAGGACATTCAGCTTGCAAATCCTAACAATATTATATTGAGAAGTCCTCTGCAGATTGCAGTGTCCCAAGGTGTAGAAGCTGTTTCTCTCAAGTCTGATTCCTTCCTTCATGCTGATGGCTTTGTTCGAGGCAGATCTCTCATATGCACTGATCAGAGTTCAAAGTTGCGAGTGGAAGATCGGGTTGAACTAGAGGACACGTGGGAATCATCCCCTGCTTTTGACGTTCTTGTTGAAGATGAATCAGAAGATGACAGATCAGAAAATTTATTTTTCCACGAGGATGATCAAGATTGTTTACTAGCCTTTGAGAGGGGACACAGGGAACTAATTGAGAAGGAACACAGGGCACTAAGCAACCATAATTTTGGGTATGATTTTGAAGACATGGTTGAGTATGACCCTGCATACTGTGATGCAGAAGTTATGTATGAGGGTGAGATATATGATTCATTTGACTGTGGGGATAATATATGCATCATTGAGGATATTGGAAATTGTTCTGCCTGCTCTAGTGCTAGAACTCGGGGCTCTCTATTGTCCCACAAGAGAAAACTCTTGCCAGTGGAATTGGTGATCAATGACCAGAGGGTTGTGGATCTTAGAGACCACTTGAGGAACCAGAGGTTAGTTGATGGCCATCAATGTGTCAATTATCAAGAATGAATGACTCTTCTCGTCTGCTTTGCCGCAATCGAAAATGGACTCGAAGATCTGGTATTAGTCAGCTGCTGCATGGAAGGCTGGCGTCAGAAGTGAGAAAAATTGCCATTGAATCACATGTAGATGATGGAACCCTGTTTGATGGTTCTAACCAGCGTGGTTTTCTCAGGCCCTCAAGGTCAAATAGGTTCAGGCTGCAACAAAAGGTAAAAAGGCTAGCTAAAAGGCAGTTCTTTATATCTGAAGTACCAAGGAGACCAGTTCCAAAAGGGAGGAGATTTAGTCAGGCGTCCACTGAGTTTACAGGACCAAAGACGCTTGCTCAGATTATAGAAGAGAAGAAAAAAACTGAAGCAAATGGAGATTGCCGTGGGAAAACTGATAACTCAATTAGAATGGCATTAGCTGACTTCGAGGGCCCCAAACCTCTAAGTGAAATCCTCAAGGACAAGAAGAAGCTAGGTTCTGGTCAAGAATGTGATGGTAGTACAAGAGGCTTGGAAAAAATTATAAACATATAGTAAAAAAAAAAACATAATTTTCTAGAAGATAAGGAAGGTGAAAATCAACTTGGACATAGCGTTACAACTTGTCTTCCTGATCCCTGAAGCCGTATACATGGATCATACTACTTACGTCATTGGAAGACGGAGGTTTTTTATTCATGCTACTGAATGAATATGAAGACATGAAACTAGAGGCTAGAGCATGTTGGTTTCTGCTTGTACATTACAGAAACTTTGATTAGGCGATCCTCGTTATTGAGCTTGCTTCCTTTGATTGTATAGAGCTACCCATAAAATACCTGGCATCACAGGTCGGCAGTCAGTGCATTGGCATTGAAAATTCTATAACCTTGCTTTTTATTTGCAAGAGTCGATTGAATTTCTGAACATGAATTCATTTTAGGTTTCAAGTCCGTTATGTTCTATGCGTATTACTTGATATGTAGTGCTTGTGAAATCTGTCAGATCGCTGGGTAGATTCCAATTGGAAGTACTGTTTGAGGTTGTAAAGTTGCAGAAACCAATCATATTTCAGATAATTGAAGTTGCTGTGGCTTTTGACCTGTTAATTAATGGACAAATTTGCCAAAGCTTAAAAATCGATGAGTGCTCAGCTACTGGCAAAAGTTGTAGTCTGTCTCGCGAATGGAGTAGGAGACTTGCAGGGATTTATTAAGTTGAATGAATAATATTAGGAGTGTTTGGTTCATGAAAAAAGATGCAAAAAAATAAAATGTAATGGGAAGAATTTTTTTTTTTTTATCAATGAAAATTATTCATTCTGTTCTACTCTTAGAAAATGAATGTTTCATTTACGTAACAATCAACTCAAACTAGTTAAAAAATAGTAAAATTTTCTATTTTTTTCTATAAATTACGAATTATATAGACAAATAAATGCACCCAATATATATATATATATCCACCAAAAGAGGTCATTTCCATTAGTTAACTGTTTCCTCTTCTTCCATAGGTGCCTATACCCTCATATAATTTTTGTAAAAATGGGTTATGTTTTCATGATAGACATTGTACTTTTATTTTTTTTAATTATTATATAATTGTAGTTTTTAATTTTTAATTTTTAATATATTTTTGAATTATTATTTATTAGTAAAATTTATTAATAATGATAATTTCATAATTGTAATTAATTTTTAATAAATTATAATTTTTTTCAATTATTATAATTTTTAAAATTATACATATTAAAAATAAGTATAAAACATGAAATTGATTTTCATTTTCATTCTTATATTCAACTCAATATATTAAAATGAAATTCAATTTTTATTTTACAATATTGAAATTCAATTTTTATTTTACAATAAAATAAAATGAATCAAACAACATATTAAAATTAAGCATTTCTATTTACCGAACTAGCTCTTATCACAGTGCTCAAACTCAAACTCAAAGTTGTTATAGAAAAACAGGAACCTGATACAATAATCACGATAAATTCAGAGACCTAATATATAAAATTTGTTAATAAAATGATTTTTAATAATATATTTCACTCTGGTAATAAAAAATATATTTTATTAAATAAGTTTTTATTGTGGTCTAAAATAGAAGTGCAAGAGTTTAGTAGACCATAATAATAATAATAATAATAATAAAGAGGCCCATTAGTGTAAACC
Source organism: Triadica sebifera (assembly GCA_023653625.1). Taxonomy (NCBI): domain Eukaryota; kingdom Viridiplantae; phylum Streptophyta; class Magnoliopsida; order Malpighiales; family Euphorbiaceae; genus Triadica; species Triadica sebifera. The sequence continues at coordinate 19,766,453 of CM042910.1, read as the reverse complement.
TGACAAATTGAGATATCCTAATTAATATGATTTTTTGCCATTTCTTTTTTCGGATTTTTCCAAGTAAATCGATCTTCAAGGCATGGAAACATTGTAGTAATTCCTTGGACTATGATAGTATGATCCTAGTCTAGGTTTTTCCATCAGTGCTCTTTTTAATCACAAGAATTTAAAAAACTTACATCCAATTTTTTTTCCTAATTGAAAATTGATGGGTTGATTTTGATGATTACTTGATCCTTACCTCTCAGCTAGTATTCAAAAAACCTGTCAAACCTTTCCTGAAGCAGCAAGAGCAGCAAAATTAATCAAATGACAAAGGAATGATTGGGTTTGGTGTTGAATATCAGAAAAACAGGTTTATAATTTTTTTAATTTAATCGATTAATTTTTTATAAGTTATTTTTTTCAAATATATTTTTAAAAAAAATATCTATTTACTTATTTTTCTTCCAAATCAATTTTTAAAACTCAAAAAAATTAAAAATAATTTTTTTTCAAAAAAATAACTTTTTTTTCCCAATAATAGCAATAACAAACAACAAAACTTCTTATTTTCAGAGCCTTAAAATTCCGTCATATTAATTTCCTAGCGTTGAAATTATAAATGGCTTCTTCAACTGCAAAAGCCAGTAGTTGTTAACCACATAAATTCCATCACCACATTTGGAATTAGCTGTCCTGCAATCACCATCCTTGCATAGAATTATTTATTTATTTATTATTATTATTATTATTTGAAACCCTCTTTGCATATAGTTATCTAAACTACTCTGTCCTTAACATGAGCATGTTTTTTGTTGTATTGCCAATACTAAGAAGAGATTAGTCAATTCTTGAACAATTTTTGGTCTTCCATTCCTACCCATATAGAATTCTTGATTCCATTTTATGATAGGCATTCTCTTATGCCTCATTTTGTCATTTTCCTTCTCTTTCTCTTTCTCTTTCTCTCTATCTCTATATTTGCAATAGAAAATTAAAGTCTAAAGATGAACACCTAATTAGTTAATAAATATTGCTCTACTCCATTTCTCATAAATACAATTAACACAATAAAAATACATTTATAGGTTTTCTCAGGGGCACAAATGGAAGCAGAAGGTCTTCAAAGGTCGACAACATCATTTAGAAGGCAAGGATCATCAGGGCTTGTATGGGATGACAAATTCTTATCTGGAGAATTCAGTACATCACATGGAAAGATGCAACGGAGTAGGTCCACCGGAACTGGCGGAGGGTCAGTCTGCCGGACAGTGAAGGTTTCAACATCACCAAACATAGATCCTCCATCTCCTAAGGTCTCAGGCTGTGGTCTCTGTAGCATTCTGGGAAAACCCGTTTGTAATACTACCCATCATAACAGATCAAGAAAATCAAGTAAGCGTTAATCAATTAGTTAATTGTATCTGTTGAAGATGTGACCATCTTAATTAATCCTGCTCTTCTTTTTATATATATAAATATGTATCATTATGTTTTAATGCTCAAATGAGTTTTATTTTTCGTTTTCAAGAATTTGGGGTGATATATACTTCGCCATAATGAAATGGTTTTTTTATAATTTTTATACCTTGTCCAGTCTCCATCCTAACTCTGAATTTTTTTTACGAGAATGGGGCATGGGCATGGACAGTATATACATTTTTTGTCCAACCTATTATATATATATAATAATTATTATTATTATTATTTATATTTTAATAAAATTAATATTTTAAATATTAAAATAAAATAAAAAATTTAATAAAAATTTAAAATCGGGTTAAGGTCGGAAATTTCCGTCCCCCTTAGTGTAGGAACGAGGATCTAAAAATTTTTTTTGACAAAAAATTAAGTAGGAATGGAAAACTCCGCTTCGTTATCAATCCTACTGTATATGGATTTTTGGTTGTGGGGAAAACATTGAATAATATACACAGAAATGCAATTAAGCTTCACTTTGAGTTTTTTTTCCTTCTATTAGCTACTCACTTTTTGTGGATAGTTATTTATCTTTTTATTTGGTATGCGATAATAAGAAAGAGAAATGTTAAGAATAATTTCTATTTTTGGATAATGCATCTTCTGATTGATTGGTGATGGGATAAATTTTTTTTAAATAATTTTTTTTCTTTTTTAACTCTTTTCTCACTAACTAATTAAAATATGAGTATTGCACAGTGTTAAAAAAATGATGAATTTCCTCAACATTTCTCATAAGAGAATGATGGATGGAAATACTTATTTGTGTCATATGACTTTATTCAAGAGAACTCATCATGAAATAACAAGAATTTAAAGGGTCGTTAATTATTTCAAAAATTAATATAAATACGCCTAAAATTTGTTTATTTTGTTACTTCTAATTAAGTTTTAAAACATTTAGTTGACATAATATTAATGTAAATTATAATATTATAGTCACACAAATATTAAATTAATTAATTACAAGTGTTTGGAAATAATAAAGTAAATAAGTTTATATGTCCATGAATTTTTTTGGAAAGTTAAGGCACTTGAATTTTTTTTCCTTTTTTTTTTTGTTAAATACAAGTTCCTTCATGTATATTAAGCCTGAAAAAACATAATACAATTATGGCGAATATAGTTGCCTACTTGCCTCTACTTATATTAAACCCAATAAAAATTTATAAAATTGTGGCAAGTTGCATTATTTTGTAGTTAGTATATTATCCCTGTCAATTCATGTTGTTTTTCAACTCTCTCTATTTTCTTATTGTAGTTTTATATATCAACTGCTTAATTATAATTAATTTGGTCTTAACTCTAGGGTCAGCCTTTCCCCTCCTCAAATAAATATGTTTTTAATACTAAAAACCATGATTTTTATGTACCAAAAAAAACATGATTTTTTTTTTCTATCAAGGCACTATAATATTTTTTTTTGGGGGGGGGGGGGGGGAGGAATCGAATTTTGATTTATTAATAGTTATGGACGTGGGAAAATTTTTTGTAGAGTATAATGCCCTTGAACATTTGATTTTTATGAATAAACGATCCTTGATTATAATTTATATAAAATGAATTCGGCAATAAACAAATAAATGACAAATTAATAACAAATAATTGAGGAACTCTATTACTAAAAGATCTTTGATTACAATTTACATAAAAAAAAATATTTTAACAATTCAAAATGATAAGCAAAATGATTAATGGCAAAATGATTTGCTTCTTTTTTTTTAATAAATACATATGGTTTGGACCGATTGGTATTTAAGAAAATTATAATTACTGGCAGGGAATAGGAGGGAATGTATCAAAATTTTGGAGGAATTAATCAAGGAAAAAGGATATGAAAGAAAGGAAGTAGCAATAAAAAAAATTAAAATTAAAATTGATTAATTATGTGCAACACATTTATAAAACATACTATTTTGGGTTTGAGTGTCAAAAAAATATATTTAATTTTTTTTTATTTAATGGACTGATTTTTTAAATTTTTTATAAGCTATTTTTTTAAACATATTTTTGAGAGAAAAAATATATTTATATATAGTTTTAAAATCTAAAAATATTTTTTTAAACGCAATGACAAATTTAATCTTTATCTAAATATATAAATATTAACTAATAAATTATAAAGTCAAAATAATGGAGAAGTGTGGGGCGGGCAGCCTTATTTAATAGGGATAGGATTCAATTTAAAAATTAATGTTATGTTGTTATCATTATGTAATGTTTGCTTCACGGATTTGTATTGAAATTATATTTTAATTAATATTAATCAAATATTCTTATCTTCTGGATAATCATGGATGAATATAGGTCGTCGAAAAACAGTTAGAAGGTGGACTTGAGTCAAGATGCAATTATAACACACAAATTACTGAATTAGCAATTATTTTTGACAATTTCACTCTTCTTTGTTCTACTTTTCAATGGGAGTGAAGAAATTTGGAACTTCCACTATTCTCTAGAACTTACATAGATTATATAACTAATTAGTAACGATAATTTAAATTTTATCACTAATAATAACTCTAACACCTTAATTTCTTAGTATAAAAAACATAAATACTTTCACATATAACTTATGAGTATCAGAGCCCTTGTAAAAATGAACAATCTAAACGTAGTCCTTGTAAATAATAAGATTGGTCTATCATGTCTATTTAGCAAAAATTATATCATGAGCTCGTATTCATAATATATCGTGTACTATTAATTTAAATAATGAAAGATTTTATTTTAAATTAAAAAAATAAAGATATCTCTCGCACTTGTAAAAGAGTGCAACATAGACTTGGATCCATCATATAAAAATTGTTCTATTTAGTCCGAACTAGATTATTGGACCTTAACCTAGACCTTTACATGCCTGGATAAAATGGATTAGCCTTGAATCATCATTTAGGCCCAATTCATATCATAAAATACAATGTTTTGTGTATAAACATTAATAATATAACTATTTTAGACAATATTTTTTTTATTTTAAATCATTTTCTAATTAATTTTGCAATAAAAAAAATTTTTATTAGCAAATTATACAATGGGCAATTTAATTTAATTTAAATATAAATATAATAAAATAAAATAAATTAAAATAAAGGACAAAATTAAAATGAAGGGATATATAAAGAGAAAAAAAGGATACAACCAAGGAGGAATAAATAATTAAATTTACAAATCCAAAATGGGGGAAAACAAAATATTAAACATCCAAACATAAAAATTTAATATAGAATAAATATAAAAGAGGAGAAGAGATAGAAAAAGTTTTACTGTCAGAAGATACATGATGTCGATCATGTCCACATGGACATTCTCTCTAGGCAGAAACAAAAAACAAAGTAAGAATAAAAACAAAAAAAATATAAAAATACAATAAAGCAAAATAACAAGGATTAACATATTAATAAAAATAAAAAAAATTATAGAAATGAAACAATATAAATATCATTGCCTCACACAATATGTTTATGTGGATATGGATATATCCGCACGGATATAGCCATAAAAATGGCAGATCATCAACGATTAAATCATGAATAGAAAAATGAAGATAAATAACTGTTGGGCTTTATGGTATTGGGCTGCCCATGTGGGCTTGATCCAGCCCAGACCCATATATTCTTATATATAAAGTTATGACAATATATAACTTAAAAAAAGATAAGAATATAACGAAAAGATATAAGAAAAATAGATAACTATTCATGAGAAGTTTTTCTCTGGAATACGGAAATTCTTGAAAAGTGAATTTCTTCATCTCCGTTTAACAACATGAGAATAAAAGCGTTTGTACTGTGGAATTGAGTCAAGTTCTAGTAATTTGTCTCCGCCTAAAGCATTGAAAGCGCACGATTCACGCTCAACAAGTAAGTATTCGCTGCTCTAGTATTATCTTACATTGGTATCAGAGCCCCGTTTGTGCGTTTTTGTGCTTAAAATCATAATTGTGATGATTTTTAAGAAATTTACTATGCAAATTCGAAATTTCTTCAATTTTTCGAAAATTGATTCTTCAGTTTCATAGTTCGAATTTGGTATCGTTGGAAAGCTCTCGTCACAAGCTTTCTAACGAGTATTTTTGCATATTTTTTTGATGAGTGGTTGAATTTCTATGATTTTTCAAAGTTTATGAGAATATTTTTTCAGAAAATTATCATTAAAACTATTCCCACTCTCAGATCGTATATTTGTTGTTCAAACACGACCAAAATGTTTTTTAAACGGAATAAAAATGGTCCCAGTGGTTATAAAACCGTAAAAAATGTGTAAAATTTCAAAAACCGGTGAAAAATCAACCCCGGAAGACGGCGCGTGCACTGCACTCTCCGCCTAGGCGCGTGACGCGCTAGCGGTTGGCAACGGTTGCTGACGGTTTTGCCACGTGTCACACACGTGTTCATGACACGTGGAAAACGGTTGCTGACGGTTTTGCCACGTGTCACGCACGTGTACATGCCACATGGCAAGCAGTTTCTGACGGTTTGCCACGTGTCACGCACGTATGCATGACACGTGGCAACGATTTTCTGACGTTTATGACACGTGTCGTGCCACGTGTCCGTGACACGTGGCAGTTCAGCCACGTGGCTTCATAGGATTGGTCCACCATGATGACGTGGAGAGAACACGTGTCAGAGCGTGTGTGGCGCGTGTGAAGCGCGTGAGCGTGTGTGGCGCGTGTGAAGCGCGTGACTGCGCGTGGAGCGCGTGGGAGGCGCGTGAATGCGTGAGACATATTTATTCGGCGCATGGGAGCGTGTGAAAAATTATTTTTGGTCCAAATTTTTTGTAAAATTCTCAAAATTTAATTTCCAATTTAATGGATATTTTTTGAAAATTTTTTTGTGATGGTTTTGATGAGAAATTTGGAGAAAAATATGCAAATAGGAACATAATTACATGTTAATTTGTTATTTTTGAACATGTAATTGATGTTTATCTTATTTTAATGCATATATATTATTATTGTTAAATTGCATTATATGATGAATGTATTGTGGGAATATTAGATTGGTAGATTGATAAATCTCATCTAATATAGAATTGATTGACGCATATTTAAATTAAACAATGATAACTGGACTTTGTTAGTAGGAATTGATTGAACTGAATATGCAGTTTTTTTGTTTCTACTACTTATGTTAAGTTATTATTGATTAATTTAAAAGCATTGTGACTTGAAATTGATAAGAATAATAATGAATTGTGCTAATCCTAATTATAATCATTGTTTCTAAATAGTTGAAATGGCTGCAACAAAAAGCATAATTGCTGACTTGAATCAAGGAGATAAACTGAATGATAAAAACTATGACATTTGGCATCGTAAAATTCAGTATCTCCTGGAAGAGCAAGATATGCTAGAAACAATAACACAACCAATGGCTGAGCCTGAGCATGGAAATACTGCTCAACATAGGCGGGATATGGAAGCATATCAAGCCTATAAGCGCAAGGACAGAGTTGCTCGCATATTGATGCTGAGTAGCATGAGAAATGACTTGATGCTACGCTTTGAGAAGCACCGCTCAGCCCAAGCAGTTTTGGATGCTGTTAAGGTTCAGTTTGGTGGAACCTCAACAACAAGACTGCGTCAGTTAACTCTAAAGTTTGATGCATATAAGAAAAATTCTAATCAAACAATGAGGCAACACCTTACTGTCATGTCTAACATGATAAGTGAACTGAAAGGTGCTGGCCATAAGATGACTGACGAGCAACAAGTTCAAGCTGTGATTCGCTCTCTTCCAAAAGCCTGGGAACACATGCGTGTCAACCTTACCCATAATGATAATATAAAAACTTTTGATGATGTTGCCCGACATGTTGAGCCAGAGGAGGATCGTCTTCTCGATGATAAGCCTGAAGGAGAGGCTTATATGACTGAGTCTAGAGGCAAAGGGGCTTCTAGCTCTGGGCAAAAGAAATGGAAAGGTAAGGGCAAATGGCAAGGAAAGGGAGGAAATAAGACAAAATTTAATGGAAATAAGCGCAAGCGTAGGAAATGCAGCGGAAAGAAAGGCAAGAACATGAATTGCTTCAATTGTGGGAAGCACGGTCACTTTGCTCGTGATTGCACTGAGCCAAAGGTATTGTATGACCAAATTAGTCCCTCAAATTTATATGTAAGTAGTTGCTTGATGTTAGCTGAAACTATTCCTTATTGGACTGTAGATTCAGCAGCAACAGACCACATAGCGAGGGACCGATCTGCCTTTGTAGAATTTCGTCGAATTCCAAAGGGGAGTAGAAAAATATATATGGGGAATAATGCTTCGGCTGACGTGCTTGGGATCGGTTCCTGCAGGCTAGTGCTGCGGGGAGGTCGCACGCTTTATCTCCATGATGTACTTTATGCTCCTGATGTTCGACGAAATTTAGTTTCTATTATTGTTTTACTTGGACTTGGTTTCAAAATAATTTTTGAAGATGGTTGTGTTAAAATACTTTTAGACAAAGTTTTTTTATGGTTCTGGATATATGTTGAATGGTTTTATAGTGTTAGACACTATTTTTATGGATGTTAAGCAATCTATATTTCTTATTGGAAATTCCAATAATGTTTCATTGATTGATGATACTAAATGGCATGCTAGATTAGGACACATTGGGCAAGATCGTCTAAAAAGATTAACAAAAGCTGGTTTTTTAGGATCTGTTAAGAAAATAGATTTGCCTATTTGTGAGCATTGCCTAGCTGGAAAAGCAACAAGATTACCATTTGGCAAAGCCAAAAGAGCCACATTTCCTTTACAGCTTATACATTCTGACATCTGTGGCCTAATGAATGTTAGAGCAAGACATGGTGCTCACTATTTCATCACTTTCATAGATGATTTCACCAGATACGGTCATATTTATTTGATCTCCCATAAATCTGAAGCATTAGATTGCTTCATACGTTATAGTAAATTGGTTGAGAATCAATTGAATTTGAATATAAAATCATTAAGGACCGATCGAGGGCGTGAATATCTATCTGATTTATTCAAAAGTTATTGTGATGATAAGGGTATAGCTAGACAGCTAACTATTCCTTCTACTCCGCAACAAAATGGCATAGCATAAAGAAGAAATAGAACCCTATTGGACATGGTTAGGTCAATGATAGCGCAAGCTAATTTACCAATTTCCTTTTGGGGAGATGCATTAATGACTGATGCCTACATTATAAATCGTGTACCTTCAAAATCTGTTCATTCCACCCCATATGAATTGTGGAAAAGCAAAAAGCCTGAATTAAGCCATATGCACCCATGGGGTTGCGCAGCTTATATCCACAATACTTCCCATGAATATGGAAAGCTTGGTCCGAGGGGGAAGAAATGTATCTTTATAAGATATTCAGAATTCTCCAAAGGATATGTATTCTTGGGGGAAGATACAAATGGAAGAATAACAGAAATTGAGTCACGAGATGTCATTTTCTTAGAAGAGGACTTTCCTGAAAGATGTGAGATAAATAAGGATTTCCAATTTTATGAAATGGAAGATCCTGAGACTAGTGGGTGTGCAAAAATAATTGATTTCGCACTCACAGAGCAAGAATTTATTGCTCCTCCTGAACCAAGTGGGAGTGAAAGAATGTCAGATTTTGTTCCAATGGAGCAAGACCATGAACAATCTCAACCTCGACGTAGTAATCGTGACAAGATTCCCCGTCGTCGATTTGAGATTGAGGGGGAAGCTTTTATGATTGCTCCAGATGAAGAAGAGCCTAAAACAGTTCAACAAGCTCTTTCTGGTCCTAAAGCAAAAGAATGGATTAAAGCTATGAAAGAGGAAATGGATTCGATGATATACAATCAAGTCTGGGATTTGGTTGAGAAACCGTCTAATCGTAAGACTATTAGGAACAAATGGATTCTCAAAATAAAACGTAAGGCGGATGGGACAATAGAAAGATTTAAATCTCGATTAGTAGCTAAGGGCTACACACAAAAAGAGGGAGTTGACTATGAAGATACATTCTCACCTGTAGTCAGGTTTGCATCAATTCGCCTCATTCTGGCTATAGTAGCACGAATGGACTTAGAATTATATCAAATGGACGTTAAAACTGCTTTTCTCAATGGAGAACTAGATGAAGAGATCTATATGGATCAACCTGAGAGTTTTGAACTCAAAGGACAAGAGTGCAAAGTTTGCAAGCTCAAAAGATCCATTTACGGTCTTAAGCAAGCATCAAGACAATGGAACCTCAAATTTCATCAAGCCATATTAAAGGATGGTTTTACGATGATGGAGGAAGACCATTGCGTATATGTTAAACGTTCTAACAATGGTTTTATAATTATGTCCTTGTATGTTGATGACATTTTAATAGCTGGAAATGATAAGAAGTTGATTGATACTACCAAGAAATGGTTATCATCGAACTTCGAAATGAAAGATATGGGTGAGGCTAGTTATGTACTTGGTGTTAAGATCCTAAGAGATCGCTCTAAAAGACTTCTGGGTTTGTCTCAAGAGACTTATATAAAGAAAATGTTAGAGCGTTACCATATGCATGAATGTAAGCCTATGGATACCCCTGTCGAAAGGAATCTGAGCTTTAGTCTAGATATGTGTCCTAAAACATCGGATGAAAAAGAACGAATGTCTAAAGTACCCTACTCCAATGTTTTCGGTAGTCTGATGTATGCAATGATGTGCACACGTCCAGACATTTGCTATGCCGTTGGGCTAGTAAGCAGATTTCAATCTAATCCAGGTATAAAACACTGGATGACAGTCAAGAGAATATTGAGATATCTAAAAGGAATTTCAGACTATGTTCTATGTTATCAAGGGAATGATTTGCGCTTAATTGGTTACACTGATGCTGATTGGGGAGGTGATATAGATCAGCGCAAATCGACCTCTGGATATGCGTTCTTGCTTAATGATTGCGCAATCTCATGGAGTAGCAAGAAGCAATCTTGTATAGCTTTATCGACGATGGAAGCTGAGTATGTAGCATGTTCATCGGCTATACAAGAGGCAGTTTGGTTGAAAAGATTTTTGCAGCACTTAGAGATTGTCAAGTCAGCATCTGAACCTGTGACAATCTATTGTGATAGTATGGTTGCATTAGCTTATGCTAAGGATCCAAAATATCATGGAAAGACCAAACATATTCAAATTAGATATCACTATGTTAGAGACATGATTGTAGAAAAGGAAGTGATTCTGAAACACATTTCTACAAACAAAATGGTAGCAAATCCATTTACTAAACCAATAGCTAGGGATGCGTTTGTAAGGCACATAAAATCCCTAGGCTTATGTAGAATGTAATCAATATATGTTATGTCAGATCACTTGGTTTTTACAATTGATATATCATTTCAATTGATTAATGATTTTTCAATTATATGAATGTATTACAAATGCCAGTTAGCACAATTCGAATAAGTATGTCGATAGACTTAGATTGACTCACTCACATGAGTAATCGCCTCTGGCGCTATAGAGCGAGCAGAGATGAGACCATAAATGCAGAGGCATTAAGTGAATGACTAAGATGCAGTGGGAGCGGTCTTAGTTTTATTAAATTTTTATAAGGTCGCCTTGATGAGGATCAAGATGAGATTCTTAATATATATAAGAATCAACATGAATGACTTCCCCACCATTCATGTGTCTATATAGAGGAAGCTGAGTGTGAAATTTGTTATTTAACATTGTTGAATGTATAAATAAAAGTTTCAAGTTTGGCGCATTGAGAGCGACAAGACTAATACTCATATGGTGTTTATTTATTTTGAACTAAGAGTAAGACATACATTATTTTATCTTTGATAAGAAAAGAGTAGCTCCACCATAGCATGTATTTCATACTGCATGTGCTATACGACCTATTAGGAAGCGAAAGAATGGATCCCTGCTTCTTCGCTATGTGAGTCCTAGAAATCCTAAAAATGGATTTCAAACAATTTTACCCTTTGTGACTTTTGACTATATCATAATATGATGAATTAATGTTGGCTATCTTAGGATGTATCCTATAGTCATGGAATGATTCGACTTAACGGAACACTCCTAGAAAAGCGAGTTAATTCAAAACTGATTGATATGAGAGCAAAAGAAAGAGTACTTTGCTTATGCACTCACAGCTTGTGTTCACCGGCCGGGGTTATTACGCTTGATGAAGCGAGAAGTAACTTAGAATACAAGAGATTGTAAGAATGATTTGAGTATAGATTCATGAGGGATTTAATGATACTCGAATTAAGTGTATTGAGAAAGATACTTGGGGTAATTAAGCACATTATCGAAAATAATTACAACTTTGGGTTGATGTCTCCTATATGGCCTATAATTAGGTTTGTATTGGAGCTCCCACAATTTGTGTGCTTTGGGTCGCACGGTCCGTTCGCTTGTATGAAAGATTCTTTGTTTAAGTTTGAGATGTGAGATGATATTTGGATTGATCCAAGCCCACTTTGGGCGAGTAGGAGATGTTGGGCTTTATGGTATTGGGCCGCCCATGTGGGCTTGACCCAGTCTAGGCCCATATATTCTTATATATAAAGTTATGAAAATATATAACTTAAAAAAAGATAAGAATATAACGAAAAGATATAAGAAAAAGAGATAACTATTTATCAGAAGTTTTTCTCTGGAATACGGAAATTCTCGAAAAGTGAATTTCTTCATCTCCGTTCAACAACAAGAGAATAAAAGCGTTCATACTGTGGAATTGAGTCAAGTTCTAGCTCCGTCTAAAGCATTGAAAGCGCACGATTCACGCTCAACAAGTAAGTATCCGCTGCTCTAGTATTATCTTACAATAACAATTCAAGTTTTAGATAAATAAAAACATAAAGAATAAATAAAGAAAATGCAACAAAAATATATAAAAATAAATAAATTTCACGGCCTTTAGACTTATGTCCATAAAAACATAGGCATATCCATGCGGATATGTCTTGTGGAAGACAAATCATAGAAAAATGGGCGAAATACCAAAAAATACAAAATTAATTTGATTGATCATATTCGATTTTTAAATGATTAAAATGATCAAGTATTCCAAGTTTAGGGTAATTTGATTATCTCTTAGTTTTTTTTTCCCTTAGGTTATGAATTCTAGGACCAAAGGAAGAGATGTCCAATAATTGTTTGTTGTGGTGGGTGTTTGATTCAACAAAATTTTGATATGATTGAAAATTATCAACACATTTCTTATGCAGGAAAGAGGTATTTATAAGTGAAAATAAATGAGCAAATATGAAAAGTCAACCTTTTGATAATTGTTGTGGTAGGTAGGATATTCGCATAGATTTAGACTATATTCATGTGAATATCTATAGTAGGTGGGACATTTGTACAAATATATATAATTTATATTCGTGTAGGTGTTTGCGATTTTGGAAAGAGAATCGAATATGGTGAATGGAACACAATTGCCAGAGGTTAATAGTAATATCTAAGAGGATACAAGGATGTATATATAAATATAGATTTGAAAATGGGATGCAAATAAGAGCACCAAAAAGTGAATTCTCAAAGGATATCCGCATGGATACCATCTGATGTTGGGGCAGATATAAGTTAATTTTGGTCATTTTGGTTTTTTTTTTTTGTCATTAGATTTTTAAATCGGTTTGGTTGGTTATTAGATCATTTTTTATTATCTTTTCCTTGGAGAAGGACCTTTCTTTAGATATCATCATCGGGCGCACTTCCGTGTGAGAAAAATCCATTGTCAAGGGTGGATAAGGAGATACTCTCGAAAACAATTGCCCAAGTAACCCGTAATTATTGCAAAAGTGTGTTTCACTTGCATGTATCTACTTTTTAGAAGAAGATGAATTTTAGAAAATGATGAATTTTGTTTGGTGGGAATTGAAATTGATTATCCTGAAATCGAATGTGGACTAAGAAGATAGATGAGAGATTGGACTTTCGTAATCTCTATTGCTTTAATTTTGGCAATGGTTGGCAAACAAGGTGAAGATTTTTATTTCTAATCTAGATACCCTTAAATCAAAATTTCAAAGTTTAATATTTTTCTGGCGAGACATTTCTTAAAGCTAAGGAAGGTCATAACCCTAGCTTTGTTTGGAAGAGTTTACTGCATCCCAACAAAATGCTTAAAAAAGGCTTGTGAATGTATGGAGAGATGTTTGGATTGTGGACGAATCTAATTCTTTTTACTACCCATTTAGTGATTGGTGCTGAAAATTTCAAAGTGATTGAGCTAATTGATCCTAATAATCTACTTTGGCATATCTAGAAAATTTGATCTTTGCCAACTTTAGATGTTGATAGAATTGTGAACATGCCTCTTATTCTTATGGGGGTTTTATGTGGCACTCTGACAAGAGAGGTATATTCAGTGAAGTCAGCATATCATATATAAATACTGCAATCTGCAGCAATCTTCATTCTTATGTGTTGCCAAGCATTTAGAAGCAGGTGTGGAAAATTAATAGATTGCACCAAAAATCAAGAACTTTATCCGGCACGCCATACATAATATACTGCCCTATCAAATGTAATCTGGACAGAAGAGGCATTCATATGGCTCTTAATTGTGATATATATGAGTGGTCTTCCCAAAACCACTGAACATGCCCTTCTTAAATGTTCTTGTATTACCCTTTGTCGAAGTCAACTAGGAATTGATACTAATGTTGACAGTATTAATTCTTTTGTTGCTAACATTTTAAGGGTCTTAGATGATGATTTAATTTCTAAATATTGTATTCTTCTTTAGAGCATATGGTGGTTTAGAAATCAATGGGTGTGGCAACGAAAGGATTGTAATGCATCTCACATTTTGAACACTTTTTTTTTGAATGGACAACATTAGCAAAGCCTTGGTGATTGCTAGCTCTTCTCATCAACGATTAAATACGGGTTAGTGGAAGAAACTAGGAGCTGGTCACATCAAATGTAACGTAACATGATCGTTTGACTGGTTATGGAGCAGTTTTGAGGGATAGTGTTGGTCGATTTCTTGCTGCAAGATATGGGTTGTGTTGGGGTATTTTCCATCCAAGAAATCAAGGCGTAGGCAATAGTAGTTAGAAATGCTCTTTCTTGGCTTTATAAAAATAATTTTTCCAATGTGGATTTGGAGATGGATAGTCAGAGAGGTGTATTTAGCTCTCATTTTGGATTTTTCTAATCTCACTGCTTTTGGTTCTATCATTGCTAAATGAAAGATTTTAGAGAGGTAACTTGGTAGCATACATATCTTTCTTCTGTGTTCAAAGACAAAGCTAATAAGATCACTCATTTCATTGCTAGAGTTTCTTTATTATATACTAGACTTCATATTGAGGTAAATTCTAAGAATTTTAGGTCGGAAATAAAAGAGAATCTTGCTGATTGTTTTTTTTGTAATTTGTTTTTTTATTTTCTATCTTTAAAAAAAAAAGAAATTTCGGATGTATCTGATATTATAATACTAATAATTGATTACAATAATTTGTCATGTGAAAATGTTTTAAACATTAAAAGAATAAAATAGTTAAAATTAAAAGTAAAGAAACTATAATACTAGAAAATCAACCCTATATTTAAATTTCTGCTCTTTTTCTTCTTCTTGTTCTATTTTTATGTTAAAATGAAAAAAGAAAAGTTTTTTCCATTCAATTTATAATTAATTTCAGATATACAAAATGAATACAAAAGGTTAATCCGAAGCTTTTTGAATTTTGGTTTTAAAGACTAAAATGTAAAGTTTTTCCATAGAAAAGTAAAGAAAACAACCAGTTGAATGGGTTACAAATGACCCAAAACTTGAGCCCACTATGCAATGCCACGCCGGCCCATAAACTTTGTCAAATTCCTGCATTTCACATTTTTTCACATTAATATTTTTAATAATCACTAATTACAAAAATAATCAATTATATTTAATATTTTGTGGTCATTCATGGAAGAGAGCACATGGTTTTACTAAAAAACTGATTCTATTAATTGTGTTTACTCTATACAAAGAATTTTCTGTTGTGGGCACATGGATTGAGAGAGAGAGAGAGAGAGAGAGAGATGGGATTTAATTTGATTATTAGTCCATAATTGTGATTAATTAAGAAAATTATAATGATAGGTTCTACTGTTATAGTCTGCATTGTACCACATGGGATGTTGAATCCATTGCTTCCACACTCTGTTTTTTGTTTGACATTTAAGAAATTATATGTTTTCATGCTGGTAAAGCCTAAAGAATTAGGAAAATAGCAAGGATACTCTAATAATCATACTTCACTAGGTAATTTTGGAATTATAGGTTTGTTGAAATAGAAGCAAACCCAATTGAGATAATTTTCATCAATTATATATCCTGAACCTTTTTTTTTGGATTTTTAGTGTGGGATTTAAATTCAATTACAATCTCACAATTTGAAAAAAATATTCCAATAGTACTGAATTATACTTTATTCATGCCTAATTGCCACTATCCTAATTTTAAAGCTTAAAAAAGCACCCAAAAAAAGGTGAAAATAATAATTTTATACCGTGAAATATATCATTTTGATCATAATTTCTTTGAAAATTGGAGAGTTAAAAAGTCAATTATGAGAATTTTTTACATTTTGTTTAAACCTAGATAATTTTAGGCCTACTATTACATCAAGAACATGAATTACTTTGTCCATAATATTAAAAAAAAAATGGATATGCTCTAGGCTTCTGCCCTAGTAGCATATAGGGATTTGCTTCTCATAAAGTTTCTCGAGTTAGAGGCCTTTCTTCCTCTAGTGGTAAAGAAAAATAATCTTAATTAATATGAAAATTTTTTAAAAAGAAAAAAAAAAAAGAAATATATGAACATACCTTCTTAACGTTATAAGCCATGTGTTTAGAGCTAAATTTGTGCAAGCTATCATAAGTTGCTCTTGCATACCTAAAGGCATGTATTTGCATAAATTCAGGCATATCTGTCACCAATACTTTCACCTGCAGAAATGATGCAACTGATGCTAAATTCGTTTCCACATGAGATACCGACTTTCTTCCCCCCTCCACCACCACCACCACCTCTCCTCCTCCTCCCTCTACGGCAGCCCTTGCGGGTTCTTGATAGTTCTTGGATTTTCTTGACACAACATTAAAATTAGTGTCGGATTTGGACCTGTAACTTTTAGTGCTGAATTTGTAGAAACTCATCAACCCTTTTCTTGGCTTCTCATGAGTAGCCATTTTTCACTTAGGTTTCTCTTTAAGTGTATGTGTTCAATTGTGTTCATTGAGGTGAGGTGAGGAGGTTATAAAGAATCATGAGCACTAAGGAACACCAATTAAAATAATAAGGTTTGAGGGTGAGATTAATTTTATAGCAACAAACCCCATGTGTTAGTGCCTGTGATCAAGAATTATAGAAGTTTTAATAATATTAATTAGTGTTTAATTGAGGAGTAATTAACAAGTTTGCTGGTGGCCAGCCAACACAAATGGACAGAGGACCCCTCTCCTTTACCCTCCACCGCCTAGTTTTCCATTTTCTACAAAATTGGCATTGTCTTTTTGTATTCCTCATTATTGATGTAATTGAATACTATTAGTATTGTATTAAAGCTTCAAAACGTCAATACTATTAACATCTACAAGTAAAAAATCTAAAATATTAAAAAATCGAACAAATTAAAACAAAATCAAATTAAAAAAAAAGCTGTTCCAATTTTATAGTTGACACTTACATATTTAATAAATGTTTTTAATTAAAAAAATTAAATCATTCAGATTGATCAATTTATATATATATATATAAATTGATTTTATTAATTGAAAATTAAAAATCAAATAGAAAATTTGTATTTGAATTTACATGTATTTTGTCGACTGAATGCCTGAATTTTTATTTTTTTTTTAAATTAAATCATTCAGTTTCTTTTTTATTTTTCAAAATTAAACCCTCTGACTTTCATTTTGATCAGAATAACTTTTCAATTTTGGTTTTTTTCTCGTTAATCCTGGATATTATCAATCAATAAAAAATTAATTTTGACAAAATAAGAATGAAAAAAATATTAATTTTAAACGAATAAAAATTTAGAGGCTCAGTTGATAAAATATATATATTTAAAAAAAATTGAAATATGCACATCTTTCTAAATAGAACTGGAAGGTATCAAATTTAATAAATTTGAATTCCTTTAAAAAAAATTCTAAAATCTCGACCGTAGAAGCTATATATATTTTGATTTGGATTTATAATTTGTCGATTTATTTTTTCAATCTTACATTCAATTACATCGCCAATAACATCGAGGCAGTCATCTTGAAAAATTTTCCTTGCATATATATATATAATTGTTTTTCTGATTTTCCCTTTCGCGAGGCAACAAAATCCCAACACTGAATTTCTCATTAGGCGAAAATATTGGTCACTCGAGAAGCTGTTATGCATTAAATTAATCAAATCCAAAGAAATGTGATATAAATTGTGGGCATGTCTGACTCTCATGGTTTTGATTGGGATTTTTGGATTTTGCTTCTCTTTTTCTTTTCCCATTTTTTTTTCAGTATGATTTTAATCCTTAATTGAAAGCATTGTCAGAATTCTGTGTGGTAAGAGCACAGCAATACACCATATTCAATAATTCAACCAAACGGTCTTTGTTGAATATAGAAGCAAATCGTCAATCTACAAATTACTAAAAAATTCAACAAATAAAACTATTACATAATTAGATGGTTGATGATAGAGAATGAGGACTCAAGGAATGAGTCACGGGATAGAGCGCATTGGGGGTGGTGATACATCAAGGAGTTTTTATCTTTGATTTCAAATGTTAAATATTTGTAAAATTGAGGCTATTTGGAGCTAAACATAACATTTCAATGTGATTAAATATTTTATTTTGCTTTTCTTTTTACTTTTTATTATGATATTTTAAAAGTAGTTATCATAATCTTGGTGCAAGCAAAATATTTTAAAATAAAATTTTTATTTTAATTAGATCTTAAAAAATATGCTTTTGTAATATTCACTTATATAGCTAGATTAGTGCTAATTATATGAAAGAATGTTGCAAATTTAGTGATATTGGGCGAACCATCCCAATTTGGTGTCAATTTCTTTTTGGTGCTTTATATTTCAGGCTTAAAAAGGTCCATCATAAAACTTATCCTATAACACCATCCGATACAATTAATGATTAACTCAATTATACTAAAACATATAACAATGCACATAATTTAAAACAATGACATCTTTCTTTGTCGAACAACCTCCAGCTTCCAAACCTGCATATGTTCATACACTAAACAACTTAATGTTTAGTAATATATAACAATATACAAGCGCATGTGCCCACACACATACACATATATATCATACATGACAAACTTATCATCATACATTTATGACTTATCTCAATTGTCCACATATATATTACCCATTTTACAAATGATGTCATATCCTAAAGTACTTATATATGATACCACAAACTTAAACATGTCATAACCAAAAAAAAATCCACTATATAGTATACAAGTGTATATCACACTTGAATAATCATAAAACTATTTTGTTCTATGATTTACCTTTAAATAAACTAAATTGGATATGAAAATAAAACTAATGCTCTCATTTGAGCCCTTTAGAACACCTGTGTTGCCCAGATAATGAATCAAGAATGGGGGTTGAATTGGATATTAAAATTCTTAAATTTTAAGTGTGGAATAAAAAGTTAAATAGAGTAGGGATAAAAAGATATCACATAAGAAATTTATAGAGGTTTGGGTAT
Source organism: Triadica sebifera (assembly GCA_023653625.1). Taxonomy (NCBI): domain Eukaryota; kingdom Viridiplantae; phylum Streptophyta; class Magnoliopsida; order Malpighiales; family Euphorbiaceae; genus Triadica; species Triadica sebifera. The sequence continues at coordinate 19,747,299 of CM042910.1, read as the reverse complement.
TAACAAACTCTACTCCTCTCTCCAATCTCAATTGGAAATTTCACTAACATACTTAGTATTACAATGAAATTTTACAAGCTCACTCCCAACTATGATATTTCTATCAATGACTTACACCTAACCCATAAATTCCTTTGTGTTTTAATGGCTCACACAATAAACCAATTCCTTGTGTTTTATGGCTCACACAAATAACCCTTACAAGTGTTTTACTTTTAACCCAATATACTCAAACTTACTTGAGTAGTAGATTACAAAGAGAAAAACTCACCAATCTATAATGCTCAAAAATTATGAGCAAATATATTTTAATAAAAAATAAGAGTTTTGTTGAAAATAATTAATGCACAAATGGTTACAACAATATTTTGATTCGAAGTAATTGCTTGTTCTCTTGTTCTGGATTCATAAATGACTTGCATTTATACCTCCTTAGCGAATTATAACCGTTTGGATGCATTTAATGCGAAAATAGTCGTTGCACCAACTCTTAATTTTGCGCCTAACATGTTTCTCTTTTCTTAGTCATGATCGTGAATATGTGTGTCACGGTCGTGAATGTTCTTCCAAGCCGTGACTTAGGTGGTGACTCTGACAGTGAAGCATTCTGGAAGACTTTGAAGTTTTTGATCACGAACATGACTTTATATTTTCACGGACGTGAATATCCTTCCAAGCCGTGATCCAAGTGGTGACTCTGGCCATGGAGGTCTCTAGAGGAATTTGACATGTTATCTAATGGGTGTGACTATCTTTCACGAGCGTGACTGATTTGATCATTCATGGTTGCTATGATCCTTTATGGCCATGAACTTTAAATGTTGAAGAGTTGGTGTTAAGCTATATCACGGGTGTGACATAAATAGTCACAGACGTGAACATGCTATTTCTTCATTTTTTGACTTTCAAAGGTAATATTTCATTCTTGCATCATATTTCATACCATGTTCAACAAATTTAGAACACAAGTATTGTTAAATACATTATTGCTACTTTATTTGTTAGTATCAAAATGACAGAAAATACTTCTCAATGTTCAACAATTTTCCCCTTTTTGATGGTGACAAATAATCTAGCAATATGTGCTTTTGAGAAGTCTCCCCCTTAAAAGATGCTTAAGACAAGACAAAAAAATAATAGAGTGCAATAATTGAGGAAGTATAACATGAATCTTTGCTTGCTGGTTTGAGAGTATATCTCAACACTATATTCAAAGTTTTTAACTAGTTAAGTTTATGCAAAGTATATTGAGAGTATATCTTAACACTATATTCAAAGTTTTTAACTAGTTAAGTATATGCAAAATATACTTAAGGAGCCGGGTTTCTTGGAGCATGGAATTTCTTTCTTGTGTCTTTTAAGGAGCCGGGTTCCATTGTTGAGTTGAGAATGAGTTTTTGAAGAGAAATTTTCTGATAGAAATTTTGAAGAATACCTTGTGATGTTGAGATTTGTGACGAAAGAAAGTGTTTTTGAAGGTATTTATAGATGGAAAAGGCTATTAGGGGGCTAGAATCTGTAAGAGGTATTGAATGTGATGATAAATGAGAGAATTTGTAGAGTTAGAAATGAGAGAAAAATGACAGAAGACGTTTTATAGCCGACATCGTCATGGTCGTGAATGCTAAGTGTCACGGAGCCATTACTCTCTCCCCAAAAGACCGATCTGTTAGGGTGCGCAACGCCTTCCGCTTAGGTGAGCCCATGAGTCGGGTGGGTCATTACTCTCTCCCCACCCTGGGGTGTGCAGCGCGCCATTCAGGCTCTGATACCATTTTGTCATGGGGTCATTACTCTATCCCCAAAAGATCGGTCTTTTGGGGATAGAGTAATGACCCCGTGACATAAGTCACTGGCATGAAATGTCATGGTCACGGATTGTTAAAGAGGCATTCTACCCATGATGAATGATATGAAACAATTCTAGTAAATTTTTACGGTGGTGATAACATGAGTCACGGTCATGAAGTACAATTTTCACTACTTATGACCGTGAGACAAAGTGTGAAACAAAGCGTGAACGCTTCTATAATTATTTGGTGAAGAAGTGTCACAGTCGTGAACAAAGAGTTTAACGGGAGTGAAAGAAAAAGGTGATGGGCGTGAAACATAGTTTTCACTACCTTCAACCGTGAAGCATGTCGTGAAGCAAAGCGTGAAAGCTACTAGAGCTTTTGGCGATTATGATCACGGCCGCGAATATATGTCACGGGCGTGAATTACCTAAAATCCTTATTAAATAAAACTAAGTCTAAAACAAGACTAAAAGATTTCTAAGGTGCTTTTATCCCTTATAACGTATATTTCCATCAAGTTTTGCTACTTCATACCTTAAAAGATGAGACAATAACATAAGATAGAAATTAACATTCAAGGTTCGACAAATTTGACAATCATACTTAAGATAATGTTCATCCATCAATCATACCAAGCTCTCTTCTTATAAAATTAAATCTTTCTTCATTAAGAGACTTAGTAAAAATATCTGCCAATTGATTGTCTGTATTGATAAATTCCAATACAACATCTCTATATTGAACATGATCTCTAAAAAAATGATGTCTTATGTCAATATGCTTACTTCTAGAGTGTTGAATGAGATTCTTAGATAGGTTTATAGCACTTGTATTGTCACATCTGATAGATATATGATCCAAACTATGACCATAATCCTTAATTGTTGTTTTATCCATAGGATTTGAGTACAATAACATCATGTTGTCACATACTCCGCTTCAGTGGTAGAAAGAGCAACTAAAACTTGTTTCTTGCTAAACCAAGAAACTAAGCATTCACCAATAAAGTGACAAGTGCCTAAATTACTCTTTCTATCAAAGAGACTTCCAGCGTAATCAGCATCTGAATATCTTATGATATGAAAGGATGAATTTCTAGGATACCATAAGCCTAGATGCAATGAGCCATGTAAATATTTTAAAATTCTTTTCACAGCATTCAAATGTGATTCTTTAGGACACGATTGAAAGCGAGCACATAAGGATATACTATACATTATATCGGGTCTAGAGGCAATAAGATATAAGAGTGATCTGATCATACCTCCATAGAGCTTTTCATTAATGCCCTTACCCTTTTCATCCTTGTCCAATTTTGTTGATGCGCTCATTGAAGTCGTGGCATTTTTGCATCATTCCATTCCAAATTTCTTGATTAAGTCTTTGGCATATTTGGATTGGTTGATGAAAATTCCTTCATTACTTTTTTTTATTTGTAGACCGAGGAAGAACTTGAACTCACCCATCATGCTCATTTCAAATTTTCTAGTCATATACTTAACAAATTCTTGGCAAAGTAATTCATTAGTAGACTCAAATATGATGTCATCAACATAAATTTGAACAATTAGAATATCATGCTTATGTTTTTTAATAAATAAATTAGTGTCAATATTTCCCTTTGAAAAATTATTTTCTAAAAGAAAAGAACTTAGTATTTCATACCAAGCTCTTGGGGCTTGTTTTAAACCATACAAAACTTTTGAAAGTTTCAATACATGGTCAGACAAATTATGGCTTTCAAAACCTGGTGGTTGTTCTACATAAATTTGTTCTTCTATATAACCATTTAAGAAAACACTTTTGACATCCATTTGAAAGAGTTTGAAATTCATATGGCATGCATATGCTAAAAGTATTCTTATGGCTTCTAATCTAGCTACCAGAGTATAGATTTCATCATAATCTATTCTTTCTTCTTGATTATATCCCTTTGCAACTAACTTAGCCTTATTCCTAGTTATTGAACTTTGTTCATCTAGTTTATTTCTAAATACCCATTTACTTCCAATGATTTGATTCTCCTTGGGTCTAGGAACTAGGGTCCATACCTTACTTCTCTCAAATTGGTTGAGTTCCTCTTGCATATCAATCACCCAACTTTCATCATTAAGAGCCTCATCAATATTTTTAGGCTCAATTTGAGAGATAATGGCAAGATTAGAATCTAAAGGTTTGAGATGAGATCTAGTACTTACTCCCTTTGTAGGATCACCAATGATTTGGTCATTGGGGTGATCTTTTGTCAATCTCAATTTCTTTGGGAGCTCTTGCTTGTTTTCCTCTTGAACTGGAGGTAGAGAGTTATCTTGATGTGAATTTTCTTGATCATTTTCTCCTTTTTCATTTTCAAGATCAAGTTTTTCCATTGTACCTACAACATCATCAAGAATACTACCTTTTACAAGATCAAGCTTACTAGATTCATAAAAAATAACATGCATAGATTCTTCAACAACTAATGACTTTTTATTAAAGACTCTATAGGCTTTGCTAGTGGTGGAGTATCCTAAGAATATACCCTCATCAGATTTAGAGGCAAATTTTTCAAGGTTGTTCTTGGTATTGAATATGAAACACTTGCATCCAAATATTGTAAAGTATGATATCATAAGCTTTCTTCCATTCCATAACTCAAAAGAAGTTTTTCTTAAGAGTGGTCTTTTGAAAACTCAATTTGAAATATAACATGCAGTATTTGTGGCTTCGGCCCAAAAGTAAGTTGGTAATCCATAATCATTGAGCATTGTTCGAGCCATTTCAATTAAAGTTCGATTTTTCCTTTCGACCACCCCATTTTGTTGAGGTGTCCTAGAAGATGAAAAATTTTGTGAAATGTCATGTTCTAGACAAAAAATTTTAAAGTTTTAATTTTCAAATTCTTTGCCATGATCGCTTCTTATTTTTGGAATACAATATTTTTTTTCTTTTTGAACTCTCTTAGCAAAGTTTTTAAAAGATTCAAAAGCATCACTCTTTTGAGCTAAGAAAATTACCCAAGTGAATCTAAAGTAGTCATCGACAATGACAAATGCATAGTGTTTATCTCTTAAGCTTGCAACTCTAGTAGCTCCAAAAAGATCTAAATTCAAAAGTTGTAGAGGTTTTGAGGTGCTTACGATGTTTTTGGATTTGAAGGAGGACTTGTGTTATTTTTCTCTTTGGCAAGGTTCATATGTCTTGTCTTTTGCAAATTTGACTTTTGATAGACCCTTTACCAGCACTTTTTTGTTGAGACTTTGAATTAAGTCTATTCTTGCATAACCAAGCTTTCTATGTCACAGCCAAGATTCATCACTAATAGTCACAAGACACTTAGAGAAAATATTAGATATTTTGTGTAAGTCTATTATGTAGGTATTGACATCTCTACTTCATTTAAATATCTCTTGGCCATTAATAGAGGTTACAAGACATTCGTTAGAGGTAAAGATTACTTGGTTTTCCTCATCACATAATTGACTTACACTTAACAAGTTATGTTTTAAACCATCAACAAGTAAGACATCTTTAATGAAAGTAGTATTATTAATAGCAATAGAGTCAATGTCAATTGTCTTACCCTTAACATTATTTCCAAATGTTACTTTACATCCATCAATACTTTTAATGACATGAATAGTTCTTTGTCTCCGATCATATGCCTTGAGCATCCACTATCTACTAGCTAAGCATTTTCTTTTATTGTGAACTTGAGGCATACCTACAAGATCACAATTCAAGTATTATTTTTAGGTACCCAAATGAGCTTGGGTCCTTAGGGGTTAGCATATTAAGATTCCCAATGAGTCTTCCTTATCCAGCAATATTTATTAATATGACCAAATTTCATACAATAATTACACTGTTTAGCTCTAAATGTGCTTTTCAGTCTTACCATGCTTTTAACTACCATTTTCCTATTAGGTAGAGTTTGTGAGAAGTGGCATGCACATGCATGATGACTTGGTGCTTTCCTAGGTGCATGCTTATTATACATAAAAGCATGATTGGCCTTTTCAGGTTTCCTTCTTAGGCTTACCAACCCTTGATCATTCCTTTTATGTATAGAAGATTTAATGTATGTTGTACATTTAGCCCTTGGGGCTGTTACTTCTAATGTGGAGATGTGGGGTTCACTTGACTTAACAAAAGTGGTCTTGTGAGATGAAGATGATGTTCCATTAAATCCTAGACCATGTCTTATTAAAAGTGGTATTTGAGACACAATGAAAGTATCTAAACTCTCTTTGCCCTTGTGAAATTTTGAAATAGAGTTTATAAGTTCCTTAACTTCATTTTTCAAAATATTGTTCTCGTTAAGCAAGGATTTAGTTGAGGGTCTTGAGGAGTACTCATCTAATGATTTTTGAAGAGATTCATTAGAAGATTTAAGCTCAAGATTTTCCTTTTCTAAGACTTCCATTTTGTTTTTCAAACTAGAAATGTTATTTTTATAAGTATTGGATTTACATCTATATTTTTCTAGTTATAGATTCAATACTTCTATTAAATTTTGCTCATCATTATCTTCACTATCATTATCATTATCACTATTATCATTTTTGAAAGAGTATGAGTAAAGTGATCCTACCTTATCCGAGACGTGATCCTCTATAGCTATGAAGCATATGTTGACCTATTCACTTTCATTCTCATCTTTTTCGCTTGAAAAGTTTTCTTCATACCTTTCTCCTCGTTGTCTTTTTGGTATTTGTTTTTGTGTTTCTTGAGCCTTGGACATTCTGGTTTGATATGTCCATTCTTCCCACACTCATAACACTTTACCTCCTCTTTATTCCTTTAGAGTCATTTGAGTGTGTTTGAGATTTCTTCGCTTGAATTTTCGAGAGTTGCTAATTCTCTTTTCAATTATTCTTTTTAGTCTTCTTGAGAGCATTGTTATGTCCTCATTTGCATCATCACTCTTTTCTTCATCATATTTAACTTCTTCTTGAGATTTTGAAGTAGAGGCTCTTAGTGCTATATGCTTTCTTTTTTCTGGCTCGGCTTCAAGTTCTCTATCTCTTTTTACTAGCATTTCATGTGTTAGAAGTTTGCCAATAAGCACATCGGTATCCATGACGCTCATGTCTTCGTTGGCTTCTTATATACCAGCAACTCTTAAACCATAATCTTTGAGAGGAAGACTTCTCAGAATTTTGTTGTTTACATCTTCCAAGCTCAAGTGTTTCCTAAGATTTCTCATGCCACTTATGATAGCTAGAAGACGGTTCATCATATCGGTGATTGACTCATTGGATTTCATCTTAAAGAGTTCGTACTTTAAAGTAAGAAGTTGAATCTTCTTGGATTTAACTTGCTTTGTTCCTTCATGATAATTTTTCAATATTTTCCACATGCTATATGTGGTTGGGCAGTGTTGTATTCTGCCACATTCTTCAAATGGATAGTGAGTTTGAGAGAATTGTCATTGCCTTTTTATTTTTAAAATTTTCTCTACTTGAGGCTTTGTCCAATTATCTCTTGACAGAATTTCTTCTTCACCACCAACTCCTCTTCTGGTTGGTGGTGTCCATTCTTTCCAAACGTTATTCCAGACTTCAATTCCCTCACTATCGAGATATGTCTCCATCCGGAACTTCTAATGAGCGTAATTTGCTCCATTAAAGTAAGGCTTAAGACTTTGAAATCCTTCATTGGTCATTTCTTGATCTTTGTTAGCGATTTTTAGGCTTCGATGCTAGACTAAGCTCTGATACCAATTGTTGTCCAGATAATGAACCAAAAAGGGAGGTTGAATTGGATATTAAAATTCTTAACTTTTAAGTGCGGAATAAAAAGTTAAATAGAGTAGGGATAGGAAGATATCACACAAGAAATTTATAGAGGTTTGGGTATTAATAAACTCTACTCCTCTCTCCAATCTCAATTGGAAATTTCACTAACACACTTAGTGTTACAATGGAGTTTTACAAGCTCACTCTCAACTATGGTGTTTCTATCAATGGCTCACACCTAACCCAGAAATTCCCTTGTGTTTTAATAGCTCACACAATAAACAATTTCTTGTGTTTTATGCCTCACACAAATAATCTTTACAAGTGTTTTACTCTTAACCCAATATACCCAAACTCACTTGAGTAGTAGACTACAAAGAGAAACACTCACCAATCTATAATGCGCAGAAATTATGAGCAAATAGATTTTAACAGAAAATAAGAGTTTTGTTGAAAATAATTAATGCACAAATGGCTACAACAAGATTTTGATTCGAAGTAATTGCTTATTCTCTTGTTCATAAATGACTTGCATTTATATCTCCTTAGCGAATTATAGTTGTTTGGATACATTTAATGCGAAAATAGTCGTTGCACCAACTCTTAATTTCACGTCTGACATGATTCTCTTTCCTTAATCATGGTCGTGAATATGTGTGTCATGGTCGTGAATATTCTTCCAAGCCGTGACTTAGGTGGTGACTCTGACCGTGAATAAGTGTTTCATGGCCGTGAACTTTAAATGTTGGAGAGTTGACACTAAACTATATAACGAGAGTGACATAAACAGTTACGGGCGTGAACATGCTATTTTTTCATTTTTTTTAACTTTCAAAGGTAATATTCCATTTTTGCATCATATTTCATACCTTGTTCAAAAAACTTAGAACACAAGTATTGTTTAATACATTATTGCTATTTTATTTGTTAGCATCAAAATGATGAAAATACCTCTTAAGATTCAACAACTTGTTTGAGTCTCTTAGAACATATGTCCGAGGTAAAAAAAAATATGCGGATATATCAAAATAAAAGGAAACTCTTTTGAGTTTAAAGTCTTTGTCCTTCAAAGAATATCCAAGTGACCAATGTAGGTTATCCAGTACTGATTTTCCCTCAATAACATGTCATATATTCTAACTTTAATCCTAGTTAAAGTATTAGGTATAACTGTGTTCACAACACTTACCATAATTATTTCATGCATTAACCATAACTTTCAGATACTATAACATTACTATTACCATACCCTATATTTATTTTCATACCATGTTATAATCAAAACAACAAAGGTACACCATTTCAAGATGAATCAGCTTGGATTCATGCATCAAAACATAGAAAATCACCAAAATCAATAGTTTCACTCATGTGAACTACTATTCACATATGTGAAACAACATTTCATAGGTAATTTATCTGAGAACCAAACCTTGATTCATTCTATGAACAACTACAGGTTTAATGGTCGTGATTCACCATTAATCGATATATGGTCGTGAATCCAACTTGTTTCATCTAAAAATACCATCTTACAACATCTAAAAATACCATTTTTACTATTCAACAACCTACCAAATATATATTTAAGACATACTAACATACAAATGCAAATTAAGGACTTTGAATATAGTTATGTACACACCTTTTAGCAAAAATGGAGTCTTAACTATCACTCTAAGTACTTTTTAAACTTGAATCCCTCTTTAGGATGAACCTCATAGCTTTTTTGAAATTCTAGTAATGTCAATAACCCCTTCTCAAATTATAAAAATGAAAAACAACATAAAAATACCCTTAAACCTTGCTTCACCCTCTCAACTCTCAAAAATACTTTCTTTTTCTCTTATATAGTTTTTCTTATTTAAATCTTAGTCCTTTTGTGAAAATGGAGAATAAAGGTTACGAATAAGGAAGAGAAGGATGGTGGCATGTTGGGTTAGCTTTCAGAGTGGGAGAGTAGATTTAAAGGCATGGCAAAAGCCTTACCTACTCTGCATTGACCAACATTCATAGTCGTGACTCATCATTCACTTGCATGAATACTTTCATTTACGGTCGTTACAAATTGTCACAATTGTGAACCTAAAACCACGATATTGACGACCGTAAATCTACTCAAAACTTTGCCTTTTTGATCCACAATTTTTTCACAAACATGAATTACCATTCACAAGTATGAAAATACTAACTTTACTACACTTAACATTTATTTCAAACTCTACCCATCCCTTAACTCTTTCTAACCACCAACATAACTATAGGTTCTAATCAATGGACATTATATATTCTCTCTTTTTTCCCTATCTATTCTATTTTTCTCTTCTTCCTCTAATTCATGTGAAGGTCTACTCATCGCTAAAATATAATCCTATCATATGTATTTCTTAGTTCATATCATAAGGTCTATTATATTCTTAAGAGGTTTATGACTTAATAACCTAAAGAACTTAGAAGAGGTAGTGCATTTTTACAAAGCTTTCATGGCCCTTATTTAATTAAGATTTGTGATCTATAAAGTCACCAACATGAACCGTGCCATGCAATCCTTAAGTGACTCATCATTTTGTTGTTTTATGGTCTCCAAATATCTAGTTTTTTTTAAATTGGCACACTTGCAACAAAGTACCTTATGAATGCGAAGGTCATATCAGGAAAGGACTTAATACTTCATGTTGGCCATTGAACCACCTCTTAGTCGCTCTAATCATGGTTGTTGGGAAGGCTTTACATAACATAAAATCAGATATTATTTATAAATCCATTACTATTTTGTACATGCACTTTCAAATTGGTCTTGTTGTCATACAATTTGAAAGGTGTCATCTTGAGATTTGGAGGGACTTTACCTCATTCAATATCTAATGAAATAAAAAATGTTTTTCTAAGGGTCAATATGTTGATTCTCTGCTCTTTGAGTTCAGCTTTGAACTGTTCCACTATTTTATTAAATTGTGCATCCAAATCATTTCTTTTCTCTTTTGATCATGTCCCCATCTCCATATTTGTCTTTTTTATCAATGGCCATGCTTTTTCTTGTTGGATTGGAACTAGAAAATGTCTAGAGCTTTTTGCTAGTTTTCTTTTGAGCTTCGCTTTTCCATATCTACTTATATGGGATCCTTTTTGTCCCTTTTTCATGTGATGACCTTTTTCACCTGGCCTTCTTGAACTCTCATTGTTGCCATCCTTGTAGTTTTAGGCTTTGGTCTCTTAGCCAATGTTGGCCATGGCAGAGCATGGTGGAGAACTTGCAATTGCTCACTAAGAGCTTTCTGTCATTATAGATCTCATTCAACTGTGAGGACTCACTCTGTCGGCATGTGTTACTCCTTAATTCTGCATTTCAATTGTGATTTTTTGCAGTTTTGTAGGAACATTTGTATAACTGAAATTTAAGCTACAAGCATCCATAACGAATTAGGAAGGTTTTTATGAACCTTTAACTTGTTCTATGGTGGACATTTTTTATATGTTTTATTTTTCAGAATGTGTTGGGTTGACATTGATTGATAGTGAGATTTCAGCTCTTTTTGGTTATTAGTTTGAACATTGAATATGAAGAATACATTTTTAGGATTTCTAGACTTGAGAAGCAATAACTACAGGCTACTGACTTGATTGAAACCAACTAACAATATGGGGTTCAGGTTGTTAGACCCTCTATCCAGGTTACATATACTCGACCCAAGGGCAGGATGGGTATAGAGGTGCCAAGTGGCATTAGTTAGTTATTTTGAGCTTGAGGGGTGAGAATTTAGGTTTGTAGGTGGGCAGAGTTTGATATGCCTTGGGAGTGGGAAATTCTAAGAATAAAAGGGATAGAGTACTGTGAGTTAAGGGAGGGAATTTTTATGAAGAAATATTGAGGAGAGTTGGGAGACTCTCGAATTCTCCCTTACCTTGTATTAACAACAGTTCCATTTTGTTGAACCTTGAGGGGTATTTCCGTCATTTTGATGCTAACAAATAAAATAACAATATTGTATTTAACATACTTATTTTCTAAGTCTATTGAACAGGGTATGAAATATGATAGTAAGAATGGACAATGGAAAATTAATCTTTAAAAGATAAAATTGAAGAAGTAGCATGTTCACGCCTGTGACCCTATGTGTCACGCCCGTGATGAAGCCTAGCGCCAACAAACCAACTTTTGAAGTTCACGGCCATGAAGGAAGATAGCAACCATGAATGAACATTTCAGTCACGCCTGTGAATAAGTGTCACGCCCTTGAAAAGACATGATAAATTCTTTCAAAGAGCTTCACGACCAAAGTCACCATTTGGACCACGACTTGGAAGGTTGTCACGCCCGTGAATATAAAATGTCACACCCGTGAACAAACTCTTCAAAACCTTCTAGAATGCTTCACGGCCAAGGTCACTACTTCAGTCACGGCTTGGAAGAACAGTCACGATTGTGACACACAAGAGTCACGACCGTGAAAGATGAAAGAGAAAAATGTCAGACGCGATTATTAGGATTGGTGCAACGGCTAGTTTCATATTAAATGCATTCTAATGGCTATAATTTGTTATGGAAGTATAAATGCAAGTCATTTATGCATCCAGAACAAGAGAGTGAACAAAGAGAACAAAAGAACAAGAGAATTGCTAATATTTTGAATCAAAACCTTGTTGTAAGCCATTTTTGTGCATTTGATATTTATTTTCTGTAAAAATTTTTTTGCTCATCATTTATTGAGCAATATAGATTTGTAAGTGTATCTCTCTGTAATCATTTACTCAAGTGAGTTTTGGGTATTTCTGGGTTAAGAGTAGAACACTTGTAAGGGTTAGTTGTGTGAGCCTCTAAAACACAAAGAAAGGTTGTTTGTGTGAGTCTGTAAAACACAAGGAATTGATTATTGTGTGAGCCATCAAGACACAAGAGATTTCTGGGTTAGGTGTGAGTCATTGTTAGAAATACCATAGTTGGGAGTGAGCTTGTAAAACTTCATTGTAACACTTAGTGTATTAGTGAAACTCCCAATCGAGATTGGGGAGAGGAGTAGGGTTTGTTAACACCCGAACCTCTATAAAAATCCCGGTGTCATATTCTTCTATCCTTACTAAACTTAATTTTTATTTCCGCATTTTAAAGTTAAATTTTTAAACTCAAATTCAATCTCTCTTCTTGGTTCAATATCTGGGTAACACATTTCTTCCGTATTGAATCCATACTACTGATTCCTCCATTCCTGTGTATTCCTTGTTTGATTGTTGTGTTAGTTTTGTGTTTGGCTGCAGGTGTAGATAGGTGGTACCTATCACGGGTATGTGCAAATGCTTTGTGGGACTTGATTGGTTTATTTTAATTGCAACCAAACATGTAAGAAGAGCATTTTTGAGGTTCGAGAAAACATTCTGCAATAGAATCTCATTAATTCCTCCAAACTGTTTTAATTGCCATTGGCTATGTTTTAGTTTGTTCTATTCATGAATTTTCTGTGAAAAAAATGATCTTGATGAATTTGAATTAGTTTGCCGAATGATTTTATTTTGGATTTATTATTTATAGGTGGAAGCAAATGATGCTGTAAAAGTGGCGAGCATGACCAGGCCAAAGCCATTGCCAAATGAAATACTGGCTGACCTTGCCGCGTCTTGCAACCAAGCTACAGTGCTACGGGGTATGTTTATTTCTCTCTCTTTCTTTGTTTTTTTTTTTTTGGGTAGGAGAAGGAGGTGTCCAGGTGCTTTCTTGCAATATTGTCATTATAATTATGGATAATGCAAAGTGGGCTACATTTCAACTTTGAAGTTACTAATTTGGAATTTCTTATTAAGACGAATAATTTCTGGAGGCTTTTGTCCTGATGTTATTACCACATCTGTCTAGTGAGTTCCTTTCTACTTTTGCTTCTTTCGGCAGCATCTTGGTAAATATTTTAAGCAGTCTGCCAAAGCTTTGGAACAGCAGATTGCAAGGAAAGCAAGATTTTATGGTGCTCTAATCAGGTGAGTCCACTCAATGTACATGAATTTTGAACCAGTAGATGGTTATAATATTATATTGTGTGAACATAAGTTGGATTTTCATTAGACCCTGTCACTTTATTTCCACTATCACACATTTTTGGAACTATATGTGGAGAAGGTATATCATTTTTTTAGTTATTCATGTCTATAACTGGCCAAGAAATACCATTAAGGCTCATATCTTCAACAATCTCGTTATCACTTTTATTCACAAGCTGACGGATTGCAGCAAAACTGGAAAGTTAAACGACAGCAGATGGCAGCAACTGCTCCTGCCAATGAGGGCTTCACTATTGCTCTTTTTGACAATTTGTTATATGATTCAACCTCTTTATTTTGGCCCTCTCATCTATCTATCATTCGCATTGAACATGACCCAGCTGGCATGCTTGCTATAAATCTACCTTCAAATTCTTGCCGTTCTCTTCATTTTGGTTTTCTCGGTGTACATTCCAATGATAATGTAAAAAAATCTACTAAAATTAAAAAGGTCGTGCTCAGTTGAGCATTCATCAAAAGAAACTGAGAAAGACTCTATAAGTGATAAAGAATGCGTGAAAGAACACCTTCTCTCCTTCGTGAAGTTCATCAAGCAATCTTTAATGAGCAGGTAGTTCTCCATTCCCTCTGCTTCTCTGCTCCCTTTTCCTGTTTCTTCGTTGTTTACAATTTTTACCTCTCTTAGATGATTGAGGTTCCAGGTATTTTACATGGTGAACTGTGAAGCATTCAACCAATCTATGGGATTCAGTGTGATTGGAATTCAAGAAAATTGTCTACAATGGCGCCTAAGTTAGGTATATTCTGTTTTTATATCCCTTGTGCCATCTAATGAGGATGATCAGATAGTTGATGAGGGAGGTCCTCAGATTTCAGATTCTGCATTTTTACCTTTAGATTCACTCGAAGGAGTTAAATTACCAGAAGAAAAACACGATTATCTTAATAGAAAGTCGAGCTTTCCTAACCGTATTAGCTGTGAAATAAATCTTCAACAGATTTTCTATGAGCATGTATTTATAAGAGCAAATGATAGACCCTTTTCAACTGGCAATCATGTATCTGGTCAAACAGCAAAAGACGGATCTGGTCTTCTTGGCCATTTCTGCATGTCTGTAGCCCACAGAATCTTTTAAAACAAAGTTCTTATGGAGCTAGAAAATGTGGTAATGTTCTATCTGCTATATAAACATGTTTCAGTTTCAATTTTTTTTCGTTTTGTGTTTGATGCGTGTTGATATGTTTCAGGTTATTCGGTGGCTTCAAGAGGAAGCTGTTACAGTGGGAATAAAAGCAAACCGTGACTTTCTATCGTTGTCCTTCGAGTTAGAGCAGGGTGAAGTACTGAGCCTGGTGGCACATGTGGACCCTGATGATACTGAAGGATGCATCTCCTGGTGGTTGGTTATGGAAGATGGTTTTGGGGATGACAGGAAACTTCATGTGGATGTTGCAGATGGCAACAGTACGTCTGAATACAGGAGGTTCTTGGGGTATTTACCTCTTGATATCTTGCATTCAACTCTGATGGATCTGGTTAGTTTGTGCAGCGGAGGTGGGAGCCATTGACAATATATACCTTTTTCTCTTACACACATTGAAAAGAAATTTCTCTGGACCACACTCTATGTAGCCTTTTCTTCTCCTGTGAAATGTAATAATTTTGTAGGGGTTGTAATTGATCTGTTTTTAGATTAGTACTAATTGCACTTGCTTAGGGGATGATGATGCATATTGTCACTGTCATTGCTGTTGTTAGTGATGATAATGACAAAATTCAAGTTTTGATTTGGTGTGGAGGATTTTGGGTACTTGATTGCTTATAAGTCCATACTTCATGACCTGATTGTTGTGACGCGTTAGATCTGCGCTCATCGCTCTTGTAATCTGATAGAGATTTTCTTTGTATGATCTTTGAGCTTAATTTTTGTTTAATTTTCTTTATAACCGGACAATATTTACTTACTAGGTCTTTGATTCTCTTGTTTATTATAATTTTTTGCTTAATTTGTCTCTTTTTTAATGGAATCAAACTACATTAAAAAAAATTGTAAAAAATATAAAAAAAGTTGGTTTTACAATTGACAAAAATATTTTTAGAGGAAAAAAATTTATTTTTAATTTTTTTTAGTTTTAAAAACTGTTTTGGAAAGAAACAGTTAAATAGATATTTTCTTATAAATATATTAGGTAGATAAATATTTTTTCATAAATAAATTTGAGAAAAATAGTTTATAAAAAATTAAAAAAATTAGTTAATTAAATTTAAAAAAAATTAAATTTTTATTAGATAACAAGTAGCAATTTCAAACAGCCAAAAGACTTTGATTATTTTTTCTTCCAGCCCATCAATTCCATGAGAAAAATGGAATGGCATAGAGGTTTTCTTATCTTTCACTTGAACCCGCGTTGGGTCCTATTTTAAATATTCAGGAGGCTGTGTAAAATGGAATCAATCGGAATGATTTGACTATAACAAATTGGATCTGTTCGGTATATTTTTATCGGGATAATTCGGGTCATAATTAAATTGGTTATTCGAGTTTGGCAACAGGTGATAATTTGTCTGTTATTTGATTCGAAAATTCATCAAATCAGTTCAAATCCAAAATTTTAGGCTTCTCTTTTTCTTTTATTGAAGAAGTCTCCCTCTCCTTGAGCATGTTTCATCTCCTTTTCACTTTGCTCGAGTCTGTTTCATAACCTTTGGATAATTTGAGTCAAGTTAGATTATTATTATTATTGGATGATCTAGCGAAATCGGCTGGCAGAAAAACTCGCACAAATCGGGTTCAATTGAAACGGCGTGGTTTTTTGGCGGGGCCTTCTCTTCTCTCTGCTCTACAGCCATTGCCTTCCTCCATCCCTCTCCCTACCTCCGTTGACGCTGACAGAAATCTCTACCATTCTCTTCGGATTCACGTAAAGCCAGTGAGATTTAGAGATAATTTGTTGAATTCTCCTTCCAGACAGGTTCAGGTTTAGTGAGTTATTACTCCTTACTTGAACAGCAATGAAGCTCTCCTTCTCAATTCCGGCAAAATCAGCCTCCAAATCCTCAATTAAACCTAAACCCTCCTCTCAAATCGACAGCGTAGGAGAACACAGTGACACCGTAAAACAATTTGTTACCGAATTTGATCCTTCGAAAACCCTAGCCAATTCCTATCAGAGTCTCATAATCCCACCGAAGCAGAACGAATGGCGGCCTCACAAGTGGATGAAGAACATCGAGCTCCTTCCTACGCTTCAATCGGACGGAGAAGCCCTCCGCTTAGAGGTCGCCACCGACGCCAACGTAGGCGACGATGAGAACATGTCTTATGGTCTTAATCTTCGGCAGCAGAGTAACGCCGATTGGGACAATGGTGGGGCCGGAATAAAAGTTGAGCAGAAACCTGAAAGTACTGAGAATATTTTGTTGGAGAAGTTGAGGTATGATCTCCAGCGGTTGCCTGAAGATCGAGGATTTGAGGAGTTTAAAGATGTTCCTGTAGAAGGGTTTGGCGCGGCTTTGCTGGCTGGTTATGGTTGGCATGAAGGAAGAGGAATTGGCAAGAACCACGAGAAAGATGTCAAAGTGAAGGAATACCATAAGAGAACTGATAAGGAAGGTTTAGGCTTTGTTGCTGCTAGCAGCAGTTCTATTAAGGATAGAGACAAACAAAAGGAGAAGAAAAGAGAGAGAAACAAAGATGTCCATGATGATGGTTTTTTTGCTGGTAAAGATGTGAGAGTGATTACTGGTGGAGAAGAGATTTTGGGCTCGAAGGGTAGAATTTTGGAGAGACCAAATGCTGATTGGGTTGTTTTGAAGCTTGCAGAAGGAAAAGAGGAACTGAAGCTGCAGATTTCTGATATTGCAGATTTGGGATCTAAAGAAGATGAGAAGTGTTTGAGGAAGTTGAAGGCTTTACAGATCGAAACCAAGCAATCGAAGGATAGGGACAATGAGAAGCGCATTACCAAATCAAGTAAAGCCAGCAGAGAAAGTGTGAGGAGCGATCAAGTGGAAGATGACAGAAAGCGCTGGCTTAGGAATCACATTCGGGTCAGGGTAATAAGCAAGGACTTGAAAGGGGGTAGATTTTATTTGAAGAAGGGGGAGGTGGTGGATGTGGTTGGTCCATATGTCTGCGATATATCCATGGATGAGACTAGGGAGTTGGTACAAGGAGTGGATCGGGACCTTCTTGAGACTGCATTACCGCGTCGAGGAGGTAGAGTTCTTGTTCTGAATGGTAAACATAATGGGGTTTATGGAAATTTGGTCCAGAAGGATTTGGAGCGAGAAATTGGGGTTGTGCAAGATTTAGATACTCATGAGTTGCTTAATGTCAAACTTGCGCAAGTTGCAGAGTATGTTGGGGATCCCAGCTATATTGGATATTGATGCTCCTGGTTCATGCTGCCAATAGGTACTTTAGGCTCATTCATTCTAAAGGAATTTACTTCCTATCATGTTGTTATTTCTATAGTTGTGTATTTGGATTATTTTTTAGAGCTGCTTTTAATATGATATCTTAGGAAATGAAAGTGTGTTGTTCTTTGTGCATTGAATTGATTCTTGTATTGATTGCTTAATCTGATGTGTGGCATTTTTCCACAAAGAGCATTATAATGCGATCACATTACAGGCTAGGAGAACTTTTTAATTGGTATTCATGTGTTTGAAGGAGTGAGTGTATAATATTACACATTTGAAGGATTAAGGAGTGCTAAACAGCTTATTTGATCTCCAAAGTTCCTTGCAATAACTACCGAGCCGCTGTACACCAGATAGAGTTGTCCCTTGTTAGAATGGTTCTTGATTTTGTATTTCTTAAAAAGTGTGTTAATTGCTTATGAATAAAAAGGAGTTAATTGTTTATGAATAAGGACTAAATACAGAACAAAAAGAGTGAAATATATATATATATATATATATATATATTTTTTTTTTTTTTTTTTTTTTTTTTGCATTGTTGTTTTATTTTTATTTTTATTTTCATATATGAAAAATATTAGGAATTGGATTACCAATAGATGGTTGTGAGCTGGATTGAGCACATGGGGGTGCCAGCTGTCAACTGAGAATGAAATGAGAGTGTACTTTTAGAGGACTGAACTCTGAATTTGTTCTCAGATATTGTACCTGTGCTGTCTTTATTTTTTGGCTTTTGATTAATAACTAGTAAATCCAAAATATAATCGGTACTAATATTATCAGCTTTACAGTGTACAGTAGTATGTGCTTACACAAGACATGATGTGAATATGAGGATAAACTGCAGAAGCGGCAAAGCTGCTCTTAAGCTGGCTGGTCCTTGGTGAAAGCCATTTGATTGATTTTGTTAAAGGTTAATAGGATACCATTTTACTCAAATAAATTGTATGGGATGATTTATTATAAATAAAGTTGTGAAGCAATTGCAACTGTTTGATTGATTTTGTTATAGATATGATGTGAATGTGAGGATAAACTGCAGAAGAGGCAAAGCTGCCCCTAAGCTGTTTGGCCATGGTGAAGCAGTCAAATTAATATCTTGTTATAAATGTTTATTTTTATTTGTTTTAATTATAAGGAGTTACTTCTCAGTCCTGCTTTACAATAATGATAGATGTGCACAGGTCCTCCAATGATTGGAGGAGAACTTTTTTATTTTATTTGTTAATTCACTGGATCTAGAACATCTTGGTGGATGGTATTGGATCTCTAAAATGTTTTTGAGTTTGTCTCCTTCAATTTCTTAAATATTGTGTAATACTTTGGAAATCACCGTTTGAAGTGAAGAAAAATTTGACTGCAGTATACCTGATATTATGCACGGACTTCTAGGCACTGCATGCTTACAATCACAGGCACAGGTTTCCTATCATTTTCTGGTATTGTACTTTGCACTTTTTTCATTCATGTTAGCGTTACAAAAAGCAAGAACATTTATTTGCTGATTGCTAATTCATCTTTTTATTTCATTTGACAACAACCTCCTAATAGACCAGGAAGAGTTTGTGGAAGAATCCTACAATGTTGCTAGCTGTTGCAGATGGTTGAACCGATGTTTAAGGCAGCTATGCATCCTTTGATGAGATCCCTCTTTGTGGGTTTATTTGTGACAACCTTTTTCTTTTCATCAATTTCTTTTTGATATATCTCTTCCTCCATGTTTTGATTGTTTATTTTTAATTTAGTGCTGAATTTATTAGCTGGTTTATGGTGTCATCGCCATCAAAATTTTCTTGTTTGCCTTGGCATGCTCAAAGTGTTGAATGTGCACTTGCAGTCAACTTTTTGAGCTAATAATATATCTTCAGTAGATTTTATCATATTCGATTCTTCAGTTTCAGTTGCCATCCTTTTTGTCTGCCACATTTTATTAGTTTCTGGGACTTGGAACACTGGGTTTTTTTTTCCAGACTTTCTATGCTATAGTATTCAAAGAGGCTGTTGTTATATGATTAACTGTTGGTTAATAAATGGGCTCATTTTTCTCTCTCTAATTGAGAGCCTCTCTCTCTAACTGAGAGTGTCTTCCTTGATCTAGGGTTTCCTTTTAGGTTTTCTTTCCTTATTTTCATCATGGGTTTTGAGCAAAAAGACAATTGCATTGCATGCCACACTTGTCCTCATCTGCTGAGAAATTGGATTTACTTCTCTTTCTACCTTATTTCCGCAATCCTTTTCCCATCCTTCAACAACCTTTTGTCTCCAGATTCCCTTCCAATTGAGCATTCCTCTTTTGTCCAGGAAGTTGCTATTCTGGGAGCCCCTAAGGTTGTACCTGGTTTCCTTTGGCTCTGTTGAGCCGGTTGGTTCCGTTGGGCTGTCCACTACTACATGATTCCGATTTTGGAATCCTGTCCAAAGTGTGCCCAACTCAGGCAGGTGGTACTGGTAGATGGCTCTGTTTATATGATCTGTTTGGTGTGTCTGTTTCTAATGCAGGGTAGTTGTGGGTTATACTCGTTGTCGAGGTGGAGCTGGGTTGGGTCCTTGAGATGGTGTTTTGTCAGTGTTTGTCTTTCCTCTGGCAGTGTGGTCTTTTGATAAGCTCTTCGAGCTAGTTTGGCTTCCTTCAGGTGTTTACAGTTGTCCTTTTTACAAGATCATAGCCTTCTGTACATCTTGCTGTTCTTCTTACAAATTCACAGATCATACAAGGATCATCTGGTGGTTGGAAGCTGTTGGGGTTTTTTAACCTCTGGTTTCACTCTGTTTCAGACTGGTTTCAGGTTTGGCAGGTCTGTCCTCTCCTTCCGACTGGTTTTGTGGATCTTCCCCGCCATCTATCGAAAGTTTTTGTTCCTTCAGCCTACGGTTTTTTCTGTCTTGCTTTGTTTTGGCCCTGTGTGTGGCTTTGATTATCTGTTTGTCCTGTGTTTACTGTTGATCTGTTTTTCCTTTTCTGGCTTTAGGCGCTGTTTTAGACTTGTATGTGTCAACTGTTCTTCATAATTATATAAGCCTTTTCCTTTTTTTAAAAAAAATAAAAAAAAGAAAGAAAAAAAGAAGCTGTTAGATTTTCATTCTTTCTATATTAAGGTTCTCAATCGTCACTTTGTCTTCTTTATTGCATTTTGTTATATCTTGGCATTTCATTTTCTGGTTTTCTGGCCTTAGTTTATCAATGTTGGTTGGATGAGCTGTCTTTTATCTTGAACCAACTGTATTGATAATACATTGGAAAATTAGAAATGTTTTTCCTTTTTCATTGGAATTTATCTTTCAAGTTAGGTGTAATTTTCAAATGTGACATCGGAACTTTGACCTATTACTCCTTTTGGTCCGTTAATTACGTTCGTTTCGAAATGTAATAAAAAAAAATTCATAAATTTTGTATAATTGTAAGATATTGGAAGATGGCTGAACAGTATTTACAAGTTGGGGCAATGAGTAAATTGGGAGTTGGACTCTGAAGGATGGTAGTTCTGAATTTGGAAGAAGAATGAAGTAATATGCAACATGAGAATCCAGAAAGGCTTATTGCAAATGTTGCTAAACCCCATCAAACATCAACTTTTTAAATTAAATTATTAACACTTGGGCTCTTGAATACCCAAAGTTATTGCATCAGAACATAAATCATAATCATGTAAAGAGGCTTTTAAAATTTTGAGTTTTTCTGAAATAGAGTTTCAAATAAATTATGATTCATCTGTAATTAATATATATTTTTATATTTCCTCTATATTCAGTTTCATTTCGTTTAACTTTTGAATTTTTTTTGGGTTCCCCCCATGGAAATATCGATTTCAAAGGGAAAGAAAATTCAAAAAGAAAAATTTCTTATATATTTGGAATTCTTTATTATTGCTTACAATAATAGAAGACACCAATATGGCAATGTAACATGTGTCTTTTCTTTTTCCATAAAATTTTCTTATTGATAATCAAATAATTATCCAATAATGCCATCTTCTTCTTTTTTTCTTTTTTTTTTTCTTCTTATTGATCTTATCCAAACCCTATGGTTTACTCAATTCCAACTCACAAATTAATAATAATAATAATAATAATAATAATAATAATAATAATAATAATATGGGGGAAGATTGAGCTTTAAGGATAAACCACACACACATATTCTGATAATATCAAACCTCATTTGGTAGCTTTCTAAGCAAAGCCACCATATTCCCACCCATCTCTTTCGCAAAATGTACCCAACTCAATTAAGTTATCCTCAAAAAAAATTATAGAAAATTATTTTGAAAGAAAAAACTTTCTTTTTTTTAAAATTTTTTTTTCTCTCTGTCTCTCTTTCTTTGGGACTTGACCAATCGGATCTCTTCACGTTTTAATTTCATGACTTAAGCCGTCAGATCTCTCGTTGGCTAACTGCCAAGTCAATGATTTTGATTTTTTTATATAAAAAAATTATTAATGTCTAATAAAAAATCATATATTTTCTTTTTTTAAAAAAAAAAATAGAAGAAAGTTCCAATTTTATACCCTTGAAAAGGAAAACACAACGGATTATTAATTACTTGTAAAATCTTTTTCCAACATTCCGTTATATACAAACACACCCCAAAATTTCCTCAATCGTCACGCCGAAGAAGACGCACTCTACACTCCTCTTCTCATATACAGAACAAAAACAGAGTCAGCTTGCTACCTTGTTAAAAGTACCTAACTACCCTTCCTTCCACCCTCTTTTTACACTTCTGCCTCCAGAATCCTTCCTTTCCTTGCATTGGTGGTTGGAATCGGTGATACCCAACATAATTTGGGTATTGCAAGGAATTCGAATCTGGAATGCGATGGCTTTGAAACTTCAGCGCCATGTCGGGTTCTTATGAGGAGTTCGGTTTGAGTTTTTTCTTCTTTTTTCCCCCTTTTTCATTCTGTCTTCTGATAGTGACATTTGTGAGCTGAGTTTTATGAGGGAATTCCATTTGTCTTCTGGGTTTTTATTTTCACGCTATTCATTCATGATATCGTTTGGTTTTCTGGTATATTTTGGTAAATAACTCTCATGTAAGGTTCATTGTACATTCAGTTTGATACGATTAGTAACTGAGAGGCGATTTTTTTTTTTATAGATTTTTTAAGAGAATTGATTTCACGGGAATTTAGAGAACATTGTTTTGGTGGGTTTAAAATTGGAGGAGGGTTTATTCATTTTGTTGCGAGGTTTATTTTTTTTTTGAATTGGAAGTCAGTCATTTGGGTAGTTATCGTTCTGTGTGTTGTGTGAATATGTCTGGTGGTTCGCCAATTGGAGGTGGATATATGAGGCAGAGACATAGCCAAGGCTATGCCTCTGGGGGTGATGATCTTGAGGATGATGCTTGCTCAAGGCCACAGCCCTTTTCTCCGCCTAGCCCCCGAGTTCGGTCATGGGTTGAGATTATGGAAAATTTCCTCTGGATTGCTTCCGCAATTTTCATAGTCTACTACGGTGATCGACACCACAATTTGATTTTTCTCTTGTGGCATGACGAACGAGTTAGAAGGTAAGTAGTTCATTATATATTCGTTTATTTAAGAGGTACATTTTGTGATGTTTCTTGATATCTAGAGATTATGATTTGACTGTTTAATATTTCAGTGCTTGTGAAAATTTTTGTAGACTTGTCTAGTTTTGGTGATACAGTGATTATTAGAATCTTAGTTCTTGTTGTTTCTCTGTTGACATTGAAATGCTTTTGACATTCTGATTTATGGTGTCATCTCGTTCAAGTTACAAGTGAAAATGTGTAGAAGAATTCAAATATAATTTGAAATGGTAAGAAAAGACCTTTCTATGCCTAGAACCTATCTCAGTACTGTTAGAGACTTTGCTGTAGCTGATTTACTCACCAAATTTGGAACCCTTTATATAGAAATTGTATGCAAGATCATTCCTGTGTTAGGTTGCATTTGTATGTATTGGGCTCACCTTATGCTTTAAGATTCAAGCCTGTGCACGCATCAGAGCTGTGAATGTCCTTTTTTTTTTTCTAAGGGAATTTATGTACTTGTGGAATGAATTTGTCAGGCTTGATTACTTCACTTATGAGTCCTTTCTTCGCCATTTAGCTAAAGATTAAGAAAATAAAAAATGTGTTCATTTAAGGTTCTTAGAAATAATAAAATTCTGATAAATGGTACAGTACTAGCTTTATTTTGATATAATTGTATTCTTATATTGTGAAATATGACTTAGAAGCAGGTTAAGAAAGATAATTTCACATTTTACTTAAAATACTGTGGCATGCTTACTTGAATGATGAGAACCACATTTTTCAAACTTGGACCCAACTGCTAAATTCAGGAACCTGACAAGTTACCAGTTTGGATTGATATATAAACCCATTTTTATGTATGAACGAGTTAAACCTTTATGAACCAGTGATTAACTAGTAAACTGATCAACTAGGCCATAGTTCATTGGGTTCAGCAGTTAGACTCTCTATGTCATATTGTTGTCCATGGGGTTCAAGCTTTTGAAACACTTTTTGCGACTTTTTACCTAGGCCACATAAGCTTTTTAGCAATTTACTTTTAGATATATTATATATGAGATAAACAAAACAAGAATTAACATTTGCATCTCTGTCAGAACTCACATTAATTGTCTCTTATTAAGATAAAAATATTTGCTATCATTTTAGACTTTTATTATTTCTTCCATTAATATAAAACATGGAAATTAAAATTTGATTTTGTCTTTATTAAATAAAGTTTACTTTGTCCTAAATATAGCATTAACTAATTGTCATCTTATGCTTAACAAATTTAAAAATACAAAATCATCATAAATACATCTCTAGAATTTGTTGATTTTGAAATTTTAGATTTTGTAATCCAAATTTTTTTTGGTTATATGACAAATTTTGGTAATCTATTCCCATGATTTCTTCAAGTGTTTAATATACTGTATAGATATTAATTTGTTATTTTTAATAAATTTAAAAATTGGTAGAAATGTATGTGTCTGTGTGTGTTTGTTTACCCATGTGTATAGATATTTTGGCTTGACCCCATTTAAGTTTAATCCCATGACCCTTTCCCATTTCTGGTTTGAAGGGCAGGCCAGGTTTCAAAACCTTGATCAGAACAGGAAAATTTGTTTGCTTTTTTGTTTTTTTAATTCAAAGAACAGGAAAAATTGTTTGCTATTGATAAGTTGTATGTGAAGAATACCTTAAGTTCACCCTTCTAAAGAAGCAGCTTCCTGGCTATGACAATGATCAAAGACAACAGAGAAAGACGCAAACTTTTTTAGAAAAGATGAAAAGAGAAGGATATAGATGATTTTAAATCACAGCAGCAATCATTTATCATTGAAACAATCAGTCACAATCTCACAGGCATTATGCGTTGCTTGTGACAGTTAAGGACTTGTTATATAATGGTGTTTTTTTATATCCTATATGGAGTGGGCATTGTGATCTTACTAAAAATGTGTAAGAGTAAATTCAGGATAAATGCAAACTAGGAACTATAAACTTAGTCAAACCAAGGCATCTTTTGGATTTCAATCAGGTTCAGTTTCCCCTGTTAGTGAAAGATTCCAAATTTATCATGTAATAGAGGCTTTGCTAACTTTATATAGCTTATAATAAGTGTGAAATATGTGTAAGATCCTGTTTGACATTGCGTTTGTGAAAAACATTTTTCGGAAAAAAAAAATTATTTTTAATTTTTTTGAGTTTGGAAACTGTTTTTGAAGAGGAACATATAAATATATATTTTTCTCAAAAGTAGGTTTGAGAAAAGTAGTTTATAAAAATTAAAAAAAAAAGTCAATTGTATAAAAAAAATTATAAACTTGTTTTTTTGACATCCAAAACAATCCCAAATGCCCCCTAACTGTTGTGAGAAAAGCTTGTTAAAAATGTACATAATGTATTGCAAATAAAATTCTTTTCAACTTTGAATATCAACACCTACAATTTCAATGTCTTTTTTTTTTAAAATCGAAGTCACATTTGACTTGTGCTTGTGCTTCCCAGTTATTGGGGCATGGTGGTTCTCACTGAAATGAAGTTCTTGTAGCTATTTTGTAACTTGAATTTTAGCGTGCAACTTCAGAGATCTAAATTGGCTCAAACTAATAATATTATTAAGGTTTAGTTCATTATGAAATGTGATTATTTGCGATCAAGTTGATGTTTTTGTTGTGATGATTTACATGGTAGAAGATAGCATGCTGTATGGGAAAGCAAACATAATATTTAGGTTTTACTTGAGGTGAGCGAACTATATTGGATTCTTCTATTGAAAGTACTTAATGTTTTCCACTCTTCCAAAATATCGATGCAGATTGCCCCTATACCTTGGGATGATAGGTGTTGGAGTGAACTTGGTCATATTCTTTTATACAAGTATGTTTACATGGAGTGTTAGGAGGTTCGATGAGAAATGGGAGCTATCCACTATATCTGCTTTGCCATTGGTTACCCTATTGGGACTTGTCTCTTTTTGCTTGTAAGACTCTTATATTATTAATGTTTTGATTTCTTTATTCCTATTGCCAATATGTTTAGTCCAATACTCTTTCTGAACTTCTCTTTTTCTGTAGATTCGCCTTTGCCCTATGGCCAATATGGAGTTTCTTGACCCTTCCTCTTCTGGTATATGTTAAGACACTTTTGGTTTATCTTCCTTTGTGTCAGTAGAATACTTCACTGATGTAAAATGTCTAACTTCTCTTCCACTGCTGCAGTTCACACTGTTTATGGCTTGCATGGTGATCTTTCCCTATATCATGATTGTGACATTCAGGCAGGAAAACAATGATACATTCCGTATAGATTAAGAATCCCAATTGGTGGGCTACTGACTTGACAAAGATTTTTTAACCCAAATTTGATGCTGATGGCATTGGCTATGGGTTCAATCTCTGGTTCTATCATGCAATACGTCTCCTTCCTAGGATTATCATACTGGTGATAACAACAAAAAAGCTGATTGTTCTTTAATCATTCAGTTTCTGTACTTAATGAAATTCTTAACTTTGATGAACATCAACTTTATGCCCTGTGATTTCCATGATTGTAGAGGAGAATTAAGAACAGGTGTACATCAATCAGATGCTGGTGAGTCATCAATTGTCATGCAGAGACATTGAACCTTTTAAGTCACAGTTATTGTGCCCAATTTTGTCATCCAGCATTACCTTGTCTAGGAATACACTTATCTACGGTTTAGGGGGGAGATGGTTTCATTTTATAGCAGCAAATTGAATGTTCATTCTTCCTTTTTAGCATTTGGAATCGTCTGCTACTTCCAATTTCATTTTCCCGCAGTCCTGAAATTGGAATTGTACAGTTTTCAGTGGATTCTCGTCCTCTTTTGATTTGACATTGCTATTTTGTGGTGATTGTATATACTTTTTTATGGGAAGAAAAAACTTTAGGTGTTATCATATTCTCTTGCTAATCTATTCAGCAGATTGTAATGGCCTTCTGATGCAGAGTGTGGTTTCCACGTGGGTCTCATACTTTCTATCGAAGGGCGGGCTACATGTGATAATTCCACTTTTGTTTTGTTCAGAAAACATCGAGGGAATGACAAAGGCATGTATTATTTTAAGCGATTAATTAAATGCCTGTAATTTGTCCTACTAATGACCTGTAGAGTTAGCCAATGGAGTGTGGCCACATATGCCGATTATGTGAGATAAGCAGCATTTGGGAAGGTTAATGGTTGATTAGACGCTCTATCTACTCCATTTTGGTGAATTGTGTTGTTCTAACTTGTCTCATACAATACAAAGGCAAAATGAACAAAACAAATTAGGCATAAGGTTTTTCGATTTTTTTTTTTTTTGGGAAGTGGGTTGGCTAGGACAATAGTAGGTAAATCTTTGTAAGTACGCAGTGGAAATGTTCTTAATATGCAATTACGAACACCAAACGAATGCAAGTAAGCAGATGTCCAAGCGTGGGCAAACGATCACTTGCATTACTTGTTTTCTGGTTCATGACATCTTTGAAAACACTTTTGGCTAGGTTAGAATTGGTTGAAAATGGTTTTGGCGATAACTTAGCAATTTTAATGGGACCAACCCACGCTGTAAAAACGATTTTAATAACACTGGATCAAAAATTGTATTAGCCCAAGTTTGGTAAATGATGAATCCTCATGCAGCTAACTTTCTCAAGTCTTTTTGGGTGTCATTGTTAGAACTGAAGCATGGCTAATCATGGATTCATATCCGAGACTTTTATAATTTTTCTTCGTAAATGGAATTGCAGGAGTAGAGAAAGTTAATGTGAACCCCACTGCAGTAACTTTCTCAGTCCCCACAAAGACCTCAACCATGCCTTGTCTCCCAAGTAGAGAAAAGCATCCCTTCACCACCACCTCTCCAGAAAGGAAAAGTAAGCCTCAAACAACTCTAAGGTTTGTGCTTTCAACTATTATTTCAAAGTTTGCACCACATTCTTTTACCATACACTGAATTTTCTGATGCAAATTTACTGTTTAAGATAACCATTTGCCTATATATACAAAGTATCATTTTTTAAGCTTCAAATGGAGCACTTAGTGATTATGAAATTTAGGGATAGCAAAATGTTTCAATCATCTTGTTGGTCATCAACCTCTCATTTGTCTCGATAATTCCAAAATGGGTTTATATTAGCTGATTTTTTTCTAATTTTTTTTTATTTTACATATGTAAATTCAATTGGAATAGACAAAATTTGTAATATTGATAAAACATCAGTCAACTCAATTACATCTCCTTGATGGGGGTTTTGTTTTTCTTTATCACATCTCATTTGGGGGTAAAAAGAAAGAGGCCTGTGATTTTCCATCACTAATGATATTTTTTTTTGTATTGTGGGAATATTTTTATTTCTCTTTTTCCACTGGAAATCGCATTAGAGTTTTGAAGTCAAGTGTTTCAGGTAAAAAACAACCAATACTTAAAGGAAATAATGTTACATTAATATGATTAACAACTCGCTCAAATGGAGATTAATTAATCAATTTGTTGTTGATAAGTGATTTGTCTATATCTTTTGTAGCTTGTGAAGAACAGCTGGAGGTCTACTTAGATGATCTCATGCGAACTTGCCTGGTTGGACTTTTTATACGAATGCTTAGAAACAAATACAAAATAGAATACAAATCAAAAATGAAAATTATTGTAAAGGACATTAATAGTCAAATGGTTAGGAAGGAAACCACAAATCTAATAGAGGAACTTTCACATGTCAAAGAATGAACATATTCTGGTGGATATCATTCTTGTTAGAATTGTTCACTATATGCCATATAGAAAAATAATATCTCATAATTTCAAATGTTCAAATTTTAGTAGCTTTTAAGATTTTAAAATAGCTAAATATGAATAATTTGTTGAGTTTTCCTTTTACTTGAACATGGGTATAGCTCAAACTCTTGTGAAAAATTCATCTCGAGTTTCATGTATCTTTTTGTCCAAAAAAGATCAAATGGAAATCATTTATGCACCCATCTCTTGAAAGTTTGAGACTCAGTTTCCTATCTGCAAAGTTAAATTGATGGGTACAGCCCTAATCATTCACTGCCTTCAACAACATTTTTGGCCAAACAGATGCTCCTTAAAGAAACCTACCTTGATGAAGAAGGTGATATATATGATTGAATTTAGTAGCTGTGGCCATTGTCATCTTCCTCCTAATTTTTGAAGTTGGAACATCTAATTTAGCATTGCATTAAAAAAAAAAAAGAAATTATCTCTGAAAGTTTTAAATTGAGAAGCTCACAGGAAAAAATCGTTACCATTAAACTAAATTTTATTAATGTGAACAATCTAATTAATATCAACTGACCAATGATAAACTTTTATACTTGATTAGATTTACTAATTTTCCCTCTTTATTTAAATATTAAAATATAACAAGTACATATATCTAATTATATTAACAATCTAAGAAATAATGTCTATAATTTAAAAAAAAAATAAATAAATAGAGAAAACAACAACTACAAGGAGTGAACATGCATTATGCCAATAATAATGAATGTGAAACTTTGATTTGAGACAGAGTATCCACTTGGTAAGAGAAGTGTATTGCAATCTTTTGTCTCATAACACCTGCAAGAAATGTGTAATCACAACTCAAATGTAATTACTAAAGGGTAATTAACATGATGTGAAATAAACTATATATAAATTCATTACTCTATTCTAAACTTTATTATTATACTAAATAGTCGATGGCTTAGATTATTAGTATACAAAAATATTCTCATAATCACACTCTTTTATTCTTCACAATTATTTTGCATGATTTGATCTTCAAAAATACACGAGAATTTGATAATGAATAATTGAAAAATTAGAGCAACAAAAATTCTTCTCTTTTTTTTTTTTAAAAAAAAAGGTAAGGAGCATAGAGATGATGGGTTTGGTAGGACCCGATATCTTTCCAATGACCAAAATACCCTTATTGATCGGGTGTAAGATATCATATGATCGTGGGAGGGTCAAAGTCAACCACAGAAACAATACTAGAAAATCTTCCATATAATTTTTTTTAACGGAATTTGGTGGTGCGATATGTGCTCAGTGGGGCCCACAGTTTTTTTCTATTATTTTTTTGGATCCTTTTTCATCCTTTTTTAGGTCGAACGTCTATTTACTTATCATGTAATTAAACTTAACAGCACTGACATTGAATTTCAGTTTATAATACACAATTTTTTTTTTAATTTTTTTATTTTTTTTAAAGTATTTAACATGTAACACAGTATTACAGTTGGTCTGATTTATCTTTATCTGGTGAATATAACAAATAAAGTATGATTACTAATGAGTGGATTAATATTTATTGTTTAATAATAAAATTATCAATAAGAATATTATTTATTTAAATTAAAATATATATTTTTATAATAAATAAATAAATATTACAATATATTACTTATTTTATATAATTATTTATTTTAATAAATTAAAAATTACAAAAATATTAATAATAAAAAATATTAATCAATAAATAAAAAAATTTTAAAAATTATATCATACAAGAGGAACTAAAAAATAAAAAATGAATTCAAAATTCATTACTTATAAGGATAGTTTAGTTTTTGTACTTAGCTGTTCAAAAAAATGCCAAATTAGATTTTTTTTTAATCAACTGTAAATGAACCAAGTTACTTGCGAGCTATTTAAATATGAAATTACAAATAAACGTGTTCGAAATTATTTATTACTATTAACGATCCAAGTTCGAACTCAAATTTAATACTGTTTGATTTGTTAGCTCACGAATATATTCGTTTACGAACTCGCAAATATATTCATTTAAAAGCCCGCAAATGCATTCATTTATGAACTAGTAAATACCTTCACAAATATATTCGTTTAAAAATTCGTGAACATATTCATTTAAAATTTCACAAATATGTTCATTTAAAATATCACAAATATGTTCATTTAAAAATTCACAAATATATTCATTTAAGTATCGTTTATGTTATATTTTATTATCGAATTCGAAATCGAATTTTTGGCATTATTAGTCAACGAGCCGAATTCAAACTTTTATTATTATTAGTTAACAAATCGAATTTGAGCTAAATTGATGAAATATAATAAACGAAATTTTTACAAGTTAAGTTCGAACCACTCGTAAATTTGATAATTTTCAAATGAATTGAAATTAAGGTCAAGTATAAAAAATTAAATCGCACTCAAATCTATGATAAATTTAAACAAGTCAAGCTTGAATTTATCAATATTCAACTCGGTTTGATTCGTTTACAATCTTATTTGAAATTTCAATCAGCTATTAACTGTTGTTTAAAAAAAATTATCAAAAACTTATAAATCAATTGTTTGACAAGAAAAAATTATTAGTTATTTTAAATAGTTAAACCAAATATCCTCTAAGTCCATTAGTTATATTAAATTGAAAAAAATACAAAATTTAGGAAATGCCAATAAAATTAATCTTTAATAAAGATAATTTAATTTAATGTATCCTGTAAATAAAATAACATGATATTACACATCAATATTTTAACAATGAATTTACAATAAATAAATGAAATTATTCGATATGATGTTAAAATTAAAAAAAATTAAGTTGAAGTTTAAAGAGAATAGTGCTATTTATTATTTTGTATTAACTTTTCTTTTACTTTCTTTATTTTTTTAATGAAATCTATACTTTATCTTTTAACGTGATTTTTTTTATAATATTAATAAAAAGATATATTATTCAAAAAACAAAAAAAAATTAAAAATATATATATTTAGCATTTGTTAGTGAGTTTATTTAAAAATAGATCATTAATTAATAATAAGTTTAGGTACCACTGATGTAATTAACTTTTTTTAGTGGGCTATGAAAATAAATAGTGAAAAAGAAAGGAAATAAGTCTTCCAGTTTGAGTTTTGACTCTCTTCCATGCCAAAAGTCTGAAAGAAACCAAGAAACGATCTTTTCACAAATCCAATTCCAATTGTAGTGATTCGGTCTTCATTTATCTCCGACAAAAGCAACGACCCAAGTTTCTTCATTCAATCTCTCTCTCTTCACCTGTAATGTTATCGCCTCTCTTTCTCTCTTGGTGAGCGACATTTACTCTTGTGCTTGGCAGGTTGTGCCGTTGAGAGAAATGGGCCCTAAACTCCACTTGAAGATTTAATGTTTGAAAAGAAGGGTCTCCATCTCCTCCTCCTCCTCCTGCAGTGGTTCCCCCTTTGCCCCCATTTTCATGCTGTCTCGCATTTGGATCTTTTGGGTTCTTTTTATCACAAGATAAGATTTCGATTTCCTTTTCTTTTTCGCTCAATGGAGGTCATAAGTTTGTGATTCTATGAGGCTTTTTACATCCGGGTTATTGATTTTGGAGATGGGCTTCAATGTTTATCTAATAATGGTGTTGGCTTTGTGGGATTTGCCTCTGCAGAATTGCTAATTATTCAGTTTTTGAGCTGGCTATTCGTTAGCTTGTATTGTTTATGCACTTTGAATGTTGAATTTTGGAGCTTGAGAGGCTATTTTCTACAGAAATTCAATTGTTTAGAGGCATCTGTTAAAGGATTTGTACATAAAGGTGAGCTCTGGATATGGACCAGCGGAGATTATCGGTTGTATGCATTTGGGATTTGTTTGTTTCTAATGAGAGGGCTAAAATGATTTGAGTAACAGGTGGTTTGATTATGAAGGTGGGATTTTGATAAATCAGGTGTTGGCTATTCCTTGAAGCAGCAATTATGGATAGAGCGATTCAACCTCCTCTGGTAAATTAATTGTCTACTTACGGAATATTTTTCTGCTTCACTATTTGCCTAATTTATAGCTGTCTTTAGAAATTCAATGTTTGGCTATATCGGGTATGCCCTTTTTTGTTCGATATTTGAAGTTGCTCTACTTGTTTGTGTTATTGTTTTCAAATTTGGTCGAATATAAGATTTTGAAGCATTTCTCAAGATACCTATTGCAGCTATTGAACTGAGTTGGCTGAACTGAATCAGCTGTATTATCTCCAATAATACATGGTGGCTTCAATAATTAGTGAATTAATCTGTTTGAGCCTCAAAATATTATTGAGTGGTTGGAAAATGCTCGCTTTTGTGATGCAGTGATTTATTCTGCTAATTTTCTGTTATTCCTTATTCATATAGTCCAGGGATCCCTAGCTGAATCTCACAGAAGATCTAACTGGCCTATAGATCATCCTCCTGCAAATTAATCTCTTTATCTCTTCACGGGACAATCTCAAACCTTTTTAAATTTAACTTAGAAATTTCATACCTAGTCTAGTAGAAATGATTGAATGGTAGACTAAAGTTTATTCATTTTTAAGTCCCAAATTTCTTAGATTGGTGGACAGTTGACATGTTGAGATTAAGAAAATAAAATGACAAATCAAGCAAAGAAATCAAATTACATAATCAGTGTCTAATCATTGTCATAGTTTTTTTTTTTTTTTGTTAGGAGGTCAACAATTAGTTATTTGTTCTGTTGGTTTTGACTGCACCCTTGCTTGGATATGAGCTTATTGATGATATTGCCTACTATATGATAGAATTCTTAATATTTTGCAAGCTGTAGCTTTGGTGGAAGTGGTTTCTATGGATGTAAATGTGGGTCAGAATTGGATTCGCTTCACTTAACTTAATGCCATAGGTGCTGGTTATGAAATATTGTGGAACTGTAACATATTATGTATGTTTCCATATTCATAAAAGGTAAAAAAAAACAATATTTCTTTCTTGAAGGTCATTTATCCATTTTCTAGTGAAATAAATTGAGAATGGTGGAAATTTTGCATGTGTAAATCATTCCCTTTTCTGATGTAGAATTACTAGTATGGTAGAACACATGATAGAAGATGTTGGCAATAGTATTGCATATCCTTTTTGTTTTATTTACTCTTCAAACAACCAGATGGTGCATGTTAGTTGAAACTTCTCTTTTCTGTACTTTTTTTTCCCTATCACTGAGAATGCAAAATTAATTACTGCAGGATTTGTATAATTATCCATATCCGATTCTGACATAAAATGCTGTGTAGGACATCTTCAGAAATTGTAGCCCAAGAAAAACATAAATTAACCATTCTTCACATATATTTTTGCAGGTAGATACCACAGCTTGTTTATGTAGAGTAGATGCAGGCCTCAAAACAGTTGCTAATGCAAAGAAATATGTCCCTGGCTCTAAGCTCTGCCGTCAACCGGACATTAAACCATCCATTCACCCTACTAGGTGCAATCCATCACATGGTGACAGGAGTCGGAACCAATCTCCTCTGCTTCCAGGACTTCCTGATGATCTTGCTATTGCTTGCTTGATCCGGGTTCCACGAGTGGAGCACCAAAAGCTACGGCTAGTATGCAAAAGATGGTATCGTCTTTTGGCTGGAAATTTCTTCTACTCACTCCGGAAAAGCATTGGAATTGCTGAGGAATGGATATATGTCATCAAGAGAGACCGAGATGGAAAAATCTCATGGCATGCATTTGACCCGATATACCAACTTTGGCAGCCCCTACCACCTGTTCCAAAGGAGTATTCTGAAGCCCTTGGTTTTGGTTGTGCCATTCTCAGTGGCTGTCACCTCTACTTATTTGGTGGTAAAGACCCCATAAAAGGATCAATGAGAAGAGTCATTTTTTATAGTGCTAGGACCAACAAGTGGCATCGTGCCCCAGATATGCTTCGTCGACGCCATTTTTTTGGCTCATGTGTCATAAACAACTGTTTGTATGTAGCTGGTGGAGAAAATGATGGGGGCCACCGGTCTTTGAGATCAGCAGAAGTTTATGATCCTAACAAGAATAGATGGTCCTTCATTTCGGATATGAGTACAGCAATGGTGCCCTTCATTGGGGTTGTGTATGAGGGTAAGTGGTTCCTTAAGGGACTTGGATCTCACAGGCAGGTTCTAAGTGAAGTTTATCAGCCGGAAACTGATAGCTGGTACCCTGTTTATGATGGCATGGTTGCAGGGTGGAGGAATCCAAGTGCTTCCTTGAACGGGCACCTCTATGCTTCGGACTGTAAGGATGGCTGCAAACTTAGAGTCTATGATGATGTGACTGATTCTTGGAGTAAGCATATTGACAGCAAGATGCATTTGGGGAATTCCTTGGCATTGGAGGCAGCTGCATTGGTTCCACTTAACGGGAAGCTCTGTGTCATCAGGAACAATATGAGCATTTCTTTGGTTGATGTCTCAAAATCTGAGGATCAGAGGGGCGCTGCTACTGAACATTTATGGGAAACCATATCAGGGAAAGGGCAATTCAAGACTTTGGTCACAAATCTCTTGTCAACCCTGGCAGGAAGAAACCGTCTGAAAAGTCATATCGTTCACTGCCAGATTCTTCAAGCATAAATAAAATACATTACTTAGAAGTCTGTGATGGCTTCACTTGCTTCCCTATCTGTTGATATGTTGGCTGTACAATTTGTGCTGATGAAAATGGTGATCACAAGTCCGTTTTGGTTGGTTTTGTTAAAGGATCCTAATACAAGAGGGGGTGCTATATGGATGAGAACGTTTAATTTTGGTATAATTTAGTGCCAGAAAATATATGTAAAATACACAGTAGATTACATGTTTAAAATCGAAGAGCAAATTATCCAACTGACTTGGTCTTTCTTGTTAGAACATAGCTGTAATACGGCATGTATGAAACATAAGCAGGTCAGTTGGTTATTGATCTTTCTCTATACATGATCCAACTTGAATTTTTGTGATTTTCAATATTGAAGTTAGCCTTTCTAAGGTTTGGAATGTAAAATATTTCAGGGAAAGCTGGCTAAATGGCGAGTTTACATTATTTAGTTTGCGATGTTTGTTTTCTTGTCGTTTATATATACATATAGCTGTATTTCAATGGATACATTTTGTCAAATTCAACTGATTTTGGAAGCTCTATATACCTTGCTCCTTTTTTTTTCCGTCTATCCATAAGCTTTATATACCATCGAGCACCAACAATCAAACGCTCATATCTTATGATCCTTTAGAAAGTAGCAATCTTCCTTAGAAATGCAATTGATTGGAAATTCCCGTTTAGTCTAAATAAGTAAAAGGCCAAATTCGTGGTGATTTGCCAATATTAAGAGTTACTTTTTTCTCAAGCTTTTGGTTGCTCTAACAGCCCATTTAGTTCCCAGATTGCTTAAGTCATAATATTAGTATTATGTTAAATTTAGTTAAGTTATTGGATTAGTTAAGTAACCCTTCATTGGAAGAAATATTTTAACTCTAGTATTAGCTAATCTAAATTTATAATATTATATTTAGTATGATACTTTAAGTACTGAAATAAATTAGTGAAACAAATATATTACTTAAATATTATTTGTCATATATTTAAAAATTGTTAAGTTTATATTTTCTTTCTTTATCATTCTCAATATTCTTTACACTAATTTTAGATTTGAGTTGAATCACTATTTTTTTTTGTAACGTTATTTTTTATGTGACATGTTATCACTTTTTTTTCCCGATTTGGATTTGTTGATTTCAATCTTTTAATTTGTGGTTTTGTCCAAATATCTTAGCCTACATAGACAGAAGACAAAAAAAAATATAAATTTATACATTCCATAATTATTCAACATATGAAAAAAAAAATTGATCTTTTATTGGATCTTTTTAGTCTAATTAAGTCAAAATAAATATAACAAAGATGTAATAGTGATTAAAGAGTTAAATCCTAGATATAAAAATTTTATTTCTTCTCACCAAAAAAAATTATCATTAAAATAATATATTAAGAAATTAAAAAAAAACTGAATTATATAAAAAGAAGTAAGTTTATAAAAGCAGAGATGAGGAATTAAAAAATTTCTTTTTACAAATGTTATTTTTAAGAAAAAAAGGTAAAAAACTAAGGCTATTTTAGAGTTTATAATTTTATAAATATAGGAATTAGAAATTTCATTAGAAAATGATTAGTAAAGACATAAGAGATGTGATTATTAGTTAAGACTCACGGATTTAATAAATTCTTAAAATTATTAAACCAAACTTAATTTTTTAAACCAAACAGGAGATTAGTGACTAATCATACGGTTAATTAAGCAATTCTATATACCAAACGGCCTGGAAGAGTTGAGTCACTTCCTATCTTTAGATCGATGGCCTGGTAAAGAATGTGCAAAATTAAGTTCCATCTAACTCATCTTATTGAAAATTTATAAAAACAAAAATTTTAAAAATTAACAAAGAATATTCTTGGGAGGATTCCGGATTTCCACTTCATTCCAAGGCAACAAGAAACGGATTAAAAACCATTCAAGTGGATTATTTCATGTTATCTATATGAATACTAGCCAAAAAAATGAAACGAATAGATAAGTCAAACCAAGCAGACTTTAAACCAAAAAGAAAAATAATCGAATCTTGCTCTGTCGCTCGCACCAGTTTGTGATGAATGATAATGTCGCATAATCTCATTACATGCTTAATCCTAATTCTTCCCTACTTGCATATTTCAAGAACCGAATTACTATAATAATAATAATAATAATAATAATAATAATAATAATAATAATAATAATAATAATAATAATTGCCTAGCGCAGATAATAATATATTATCTGCACTGGGCAAACAAATACAATTCAGACATTTTTATTCCAATTTTCTTTCATTACCCTACAAAGATCGAGGGAATCCACATTGGTCTAACTTAACCAGACAGGGAAACAAAAAATTCTTCCTTTTTTCTTTTTTTTTTTTGAAAGTACGTATCAAATTTGACAAAGTCTAAGAATTACATGTGAACCAATATGCTGCTAACATCACCATTTGTTGTTTTCAACATTCCTTTAACTATATGACTACAAAAGAACCTTTTACAACAATATGTAAGTGAACTGAAAAAACATTCCCTACAAATCGCATACAACACATAGACTGCTAAGAAAGTGTGAATGTTACCAGAAACTATCCACTCCCACATCTCGAGAGGTAAGAACATGCCAACGAGCAACACTTTTCCTTCTGCCTCTTGTACTCATTGTATCGCAGGAAGAAATAGCCAAGATAATCAAAATCAATTGGAGACATCTTCGCCTATGAATGAAAAGAAATGAAAAATTGATCAATCGTGCAGTTAGATGAGGCTTGGCACGTAGAGGTGAAGCATGCAGTTACCTGGATTAATGCCCATAAAGCCCAAAACAAATGTGAAGCTAACATGAAAGTATTTGTTTCAATATACAGAGCTTCAAGGTCCTCATCAGATACCTATAGTTAAAAGACAATCCATTCTAGTTATTTACCATCAAACCACACAAATTACGACAGCATGCAGGTTATATAGCTATTACAGGACTGGGTTAATTGAGACCTAATTAATCAAAGTTAACTTCCTAAACTAAGACACTGGGAAATTCTAATTGAAGTCACAACAATAAACCAGCATACATATGTAACGCTTTAAAAAACTTTTTGCCGATACATAAATGAACTTTCTCGGAAAGATAATGAGAGAACCATGTTGAGTATTGTATGCTACCAGCAATGAACCTATTCCAGGGACAATAAAATTAAACCTAGGAGTAATGCCAGTGTGGTATTATGTAATGCAAATAATTTCACTTATGCCGAATATCCCAAAATCACAGCAAATACGATTTTTATACCATTTCTCATCCCCTTTTGTCTTCTTTTCAACTGTGCACCCAGAGACTAGTCTTCAAAATTAAAACTGCTTAAAGCCCATGTCAGATTTGTATTTCAACGTTTGCTGGCTAAGCAATAGTTTTTCTAAGTCAAATTTACAAGATGACTCATTTAGAAGTAGCACAAATTTGGTTTTTCAATAATTCAAATAGTAAACCCCATTTTTTGAATAGTAACCACTTTTAGAAACCCATAAAAATTTATATCTTGAAGCCACAATTATACCTCATGCGGTTCATCAGCCTGTAAATAATGCCTGAAGAAATGATATTGTTCATCCTTACTTGGGTATCTACATCAACACAACTTACAATCAACAAAATGGAGAAAATGGAGAAAGCAAATAGAAGAAGAAAGTTAAAGAATAAAGACATACAAGCCATAGTCACAATCATAGCCTGCATATTCATTGAAGTGATTTCCAATGTCAAAACCTCTGTAACTATATGATCCATATTCAAAGTCAATGAAGTAGAGTTTATCTGTGTATATATGAAATCAATGGTGAGGTCAATGACAGGAGATTACAGAAAAAATAAGCAATA
This sequence comes from Triadica sebifera, assembly GCA_023653625.1. Classification (NCBI taxonomy): domain Eukaryota; kingdom Viridiplantae; phylum Streptophyta; class Magnoliopsida; order Malpighiales; family Euphorbiaceae; genus Triadica; species Triadica sebifera. The sequence goes on along the minus strand of CM042910.1, from coordinate 19,707,680 downwards.
TGCAAACAATCAATTTTTGAGCAACATAATATTTCCTCATATTGGCATCATTTCAGGAACCAAGCTCCTCAAGATTCTCATTCTCTTCTGCACACCATTTTAAATCAGCTTGAGTTGTAATGATCGATGAGAGTCAAAAGCATGTCAATATTCTCATAACATAGCATGTGAGAGAGAGCAAATCAAAGTAACCTCTCAGATGGAAATTCTTAAATTCAAGTCTATCGCATGCATGTCATCATTGACATAAAAAGTCTAGTGAGAAATTTGTATGCATTATGACCCAGATTATCAACAAAGACTAATATACAATGCAGATGACTCTGCATATTTATGATCTCATTACATTACATATCTTTCATATGTCACACCCAATTTTATTGGATATAGCTTACATGGATACAGCAGACTGAAAATCCATTGGCCATGGCCCTGCATCAATACCCTACAGCTCCAAGGATCCACAAAGTATGATAACTACATCACTACATGTAAACCAGTACCAGATACACTACCATCAAATCTATTTGGAGTTTACTAAATGCAAACATGTAAGATAGAAAAATTTGAGGGAACAAGAACCAAGCAAATGTACAAGAGACTCCATGACAATAGAATACTTAACAAAAGAAGAAATGAAGTTCTAAATGAATGAGAAAGAAAAAGTGCATGTTTAAATCAGGGATCACATACCTTCGTCTTCATTAAGCATCAGATTCCCAGAAAGCAAGTCATTGTGAGCAAAAACCACAGGAGCGTTAAGACAGCTAGTCAGTTCCTGTGCAATTATCATTTAAGATACCGCTATAAATAGGAAACAAGCATGCAAATTTTAATAAATACTAAACCAAAAATCTGTAAGCAAAAAAGGTAACTGAATAAGAATTTCCAAGGTTAATAAAAATATTAGACGACCATCCATCCAAAATGGATTTAATATATGAATGCCAAAATGATAGTGCTTCCTTACAGAACTTCTGATTAGACCCTAAGAAAAAAAGATAAATGAAGGAACAGTTAAGGCCTAATGGTGTAAGTAAGTTCCACATTCTGAGTCTGGACAAATATCATGCCTTCTGCCTCAGACTTAATAGCATCTAAAATTTTGTCAGGTTCAATCTACATAAAAAGAGATGTTACTAGAAACTTTGAGGTGAAGATTCTAATTTGACAGAAAATGACAAATAATCTAATGTTGGCATATGGAAGTTTATCAACTGAAAGTGTTGTTAGATGTTCAGGTTCATCAAATCATAATCAAGTCTACAAAAGGAAACCATCATGCAATATAACATCAGCAGTTACCAAAAAGGAAACCATTATACAAAATAACATCAGCAGTTATCAAGGAAATCTGTTTTAAGGAGCATACTTCTGTATTGTATTTGGATTATGTTAATTTTCAAGCAAATGGTTATCAATTTGATGCAAGAACATACTTTCTACTTTCTGTTGGTTATTAGTTTTATGTTCTACCATTTAGTTTACTGAAGTATTTCTTTGAGGCTTATTAGTCATAGACATGTAACTAGCGACCTAGACAAATGATTAGTGTGGATTACTTAGGGCTTACTTGTAATCAGGGTTTGTGATTTATTATACACTGTAATCCTAGCACAATTTGTCTTTAAGACCATTTTGTAAGAGCTATCTTATTTTTCTCATAAATAAAATTAACTTTAAATTTACAATTAATTCTTCAGTTCTAGTCCCAATCTTGCCGTCTTTGGCCTAGATTTGTTGGAGGAAAAATTCATGTTAGAGCCAAAAAAAACTTTAGTATTTCTTTAAGGCTTATTCTTCTATTTTATGACTTTCAGCTGCTACAGCATTACATTTGTTTCAAGTAAATTTGAATTTTTTAAGCGGTGACAGACTTGTAATTAACAAGCAACCATGAATAGATCCACAGGGTAACCTAAACTACAAGTAGTTTCTTGTCCATTTGAGGAACAGAGGCCAGCCTCTCACCCTCAGACCTTCCCAGAAAAACCTAAAGGCACCAATTACAAGCAAGAAAATCTGTTCAAAAAGAGAAATTACCTTGATTTTGACAACTTCACTATAAACTTCCTTAAACGAAATTGTTTCATATTTTCTTTGTTTCTCAGTATCATCAAATTGAAGAGCAGATGCTGCAATAGTCAATATGAGAAAATTTGGCATTATTCAAAGATATACCATTTGTCGAAGATTATCTGGAATTACTCTGGGTTACTTGTTTCCTGCTGTCAGCAGTTTGACTATAACTGGATATAAAGCACCATATGAAAGAAGCCAAGTCAGAAAACAAACCATTCTCGTAGAACTTGAAAATGTCAATCCATAACTGAGGTTCTGTAGAACCTGGGATTTCCACTTCATGGAATTTACGAAGTTGCTTGGCAATTTCAGCAGCCAGCTTTGGCTTTCTCATATCTACCATAAAGGAACAGCCAATGTAAGGGAGTTCAAACCATGTCCTAAATTAGGTTTCAAGTCACAAGAAGCTTCATAAACCCCATGAATTCTCCAATAAATAGTGCAAAAAGGAACATCTAGTGGAAACTACAGATGCACTACACCTAGAATTTTAAGGTAAATACCATAACACAAGGTTCAACTAAAGTATTCCACAAGTGAACTCTACCAGGGAGTTAAAATAACATACATTTCATAAGCAGAAGTCTAAGATGCTGTTAAATTAATTCCAGTTTTGACAGAGGATTTTAAAATCCAGGGTGATTGGCCACTAGAACACATTTCTGGAAAGCATAACCAAAATATCATGTTTGCCTTTCTTTTTAGGACAATTCTCTTTGATTTTTCTATCAAAAAAAAATCGTGTTTTTAGAAAATAATAACAATAATGAGAAGAACATCAAATTACATTTGGAGTAATTGTCTAATAGCATTTTTGCCAAATTCTAGCAAAATTCTGAATTCGTGGCAGCTTGATAATGAGACGATAAGAAGTAAAAAAGGACATCCAACTGCATCTCACAAAACTGCAATCATAAACTTGAGCTCAACAACAAAACTAGATGAAGCAATTTTAAAATTTAGGTTGATGGTGACTCAAAGTTCTAGATATCATGATGGCTAATATTAATTGAGAAATTTGTTATTTTGATTGAGGCCATCCTTGCTGCAAGGCTACAAATAATATGGCTTCCTATTCAAACCTTGAACTCCTAATTGCTTTAGCACATGACAAAGGGTGTGTTTGGGATTGCTGTTAGGTGTCCAAAAAGCAGGTTTAGAATTTTTTTGATTTAATTGACTGATTTTTTTAATTTTTTATAAACTTTTTTTCTCAAACCTACTTCTGGGAAAAGAATCTATTTACCTGCTTCTTTCCAAAAACAGTTTTCAAAACTTAAAAAACTTTAAAATAAAAAAATTTTCTCCAAAAGCACTTTTGCCAAACGGGGCTAAACTCACAAATTCTGATAAAGTTAAATGATCAGGTGTAATGGTGGTTCATTCTCGCAAATGACTTTTATTAACTGGACCATGTTATGCAACTCTCCTCCTGCTTACCTGTTGGGGTCAGTGTTCGTGCATTGATAAAAGATTGCACCATGCCATTTCCAAATACACCAAGCAGCTTGGCACCAAATCCCGCAGCTGAGAGATATTTGATAGCCTGAACAAATATGTGGCAAGGCATAAAATCATGAAAGTATACTAAAAAGTAGGAATGTAAATTAATAGTTGCTCTGATTGGAAGAATTTTAATTCAAGAAAGGAAGAAGCCATGAGAATGTTGAACTTAGCATCATTTTAAAGTTCCTTGTAGCTACAAATTTTCTGCGCATCCTCCAATTAACTCATGAATATAACTAGGTAAATTTTCTGTTTAAGAACATGATGTTAGCCACAAAAACCTTTTTATTTGGCCCTTCCAGATTATTCAAAGAAGAACTCAATGATTTCTTTAAGCAAGTGAATTTATATGATGTTCTAGGAAAATTGGATGAACCTTCCACAAATAAATTAAACACCCTTTCCCATTAGACATTTGACTGGTCTCGCTGAGTTTTGCAAAGGAGGTTCCAAACAGTGTAGTAGATCCAGCAAATTATAAATCCTTCGCAACATATACTAATTTCCAACAATATGACAAATGCTTTCGCTCTTATTCAACTATACAGTAATTGGCATAGCAACTGAAGACATTCAAATAAGGAAATCACCTGCAACTCCCTCTCACGGTTAATAACATAATCCGTGTTAGGTCCATATAGTCTGACAGTTACAGAAACCTCATTCTCATGGTCTTCCTTCACAGAGACCTTGAGTACTGTAGGATCAACCAACAACGTAAATCATAAAGACAACCGATGATAAGGTAACATGATTTTCTAAGTGATTTTCTCAAGCAAAACTTACCAAAACGGAGATAATCTATAGATAGATTAAGCTGAATCATTTATTCAAACAAAAAAGCAAAAACTCACATAGATTTGTTATGCCACCGGAAACTGTCTCAACAGAAAAGCGAGAATCGTCGAAATTTGACCAGTTCTTGAACAGATCCTTGCATAACTCTCTGTTTAAACACAATTAAGCCGATAATTATTCACAGAGAAGAAAAAGAAGCACCATATCTCCATAAGAAAGCAAACCACCGTCAGTTACTAAAACATAGAAATGTCGTGTTTCATTTTGCTTGCTTTCCCAGAGTATATTAAAGACACGATACAAATTTGTCAATAACTGCCTGCATTTTCTCGTCAACCAAAAAAATAATACGAAATCTAACCAATGAAGGAAAATCTAAACTAAATGATCAATTAATGAGCAGCGAACAAATCCAGCGCAGAAACATAGGAAACGCAAAGCGAAGAAGAAGAACGAACATGACTAGAGGAGCCATCTGAGGTAGTGAAAGAGAGGTATCGACAGTAAGTTGAGAAGATTGAATCTCTAAGTTGCAGTAACCATTAGCTTCCTCTGCGACCTCCACAGCGTCCCAGATCTTTTCAGCAGCAGCAGCTCCCATTTTTTATATGTTGCGGGGATTTTCAGGATAACCGGGAAACATACCCCATTTCCTCCCCTTTTATAAAGGAGAAAGGGATATAGAAAAAGGAAAAAGTCATATTTTTAGTTTTACCTATAAATTATCTAATTTTTATCCATCGGGTCCTTCAATTTGTGTTCTTTTCTATGAAACCCTTTAATTTTTATTTTATTAAAATTAAATCTTTTTAAGTTATTAACTTCAATAAACTGTTTGCTGATTTTGACATTAAAAAATTGTAAAAAATTAAAATTATGAATAAATTAAAGAAATAGAGGGCTAAATATTAAATAAATAAAATTGCCAAGGTTTAATTTAAAAAACAAAATATAAAAATTAATGTAAAATATTAGAAATTGTTAATTGGCCCCATTCTCATTGGATAGCGTTGCTTGCAATGTGACAATACCTCTTAGTTGAAAACTTGACAGCAATTCTTTTCTTATGGAAGTAAAATACTGTTAATTAAAAAAATTAATTATAATTATTATATATAAACTAATAATAAAATCCCACGGGTTTGATTTGGCACAATGTGTGACGTAGAACGGTAGAACCACAAGAAATGTCATTACGTTGACTACTTATAAAGTAGATAGTCTAACAAAAAAAAAGTTAGATAGTCTGCATAGTAATGTAAAATATATATATATATATATATATATATATATATATATATGTGGCACAATAAAAAATTTTAAAATATTTCTAAATATAAAAGGTAAATAAATTTAATAATATATTTCCACTCTTTATTTTATTTTATTTCATATAAATTTATATTTATTAAAAAAATAAATAATTTTATTATAAAAAAAGAAAAAAATATATTTAAAGGAATATACTAATAAAAATATGAAACATATATAAAAAATTACAATTATAATAATTAAGAAACGCACTCGCTATATAAAAATATACTGTGAATTTAAATTATTTTTTATTATATAACTTTTTAAAATAAAAAAAATTAATTAATACAGGGCTTGGTAGGCACGTGTTCACAGTCTAGAATCGACTAATAAAATTATGTCTTTTTCAAAAAAAAAAAAAAAAAAACACTTCATGTAAAGTTATGAGGAAAATGATGAAGCCTTAAATTTGCCCTTCCATATATATTTTTTAGAATTGTCAATATTTTATTCGATTTTTTTTAATAAATTGAATTATCAATGTTATAAAAGTAATTCAAATTTAATATAATTTTTAAGAAAGTATAAACGATTAGTAACAATTTAAATTTTTTAGTTAATTTTAATATGTCATCTTAATCTATACTTGATTAAAACTTCATTTTTATTTCCTTTTTAACTTTTTTTCTATGTTGTTCAATTTACTATTTAAGATATTACTTATTACATTTTTAGATGAAAGTTCATTTATTTTAAATAAATGCTGGACTTTGCATAAGCAAATATTTTGACTAAAATAGTATAAAAACCGTTTACTTTCTGAATAATTTTTCTAGGCTTAATTAAAATTAAATTATTTTTAAAACATTAAGGTCCGTTGACCAAAAAAAAGATAAAGTTAAACATTGATAATTATTTTTTTTAAAAAAACATATGAGTTAATTTAGTGATTAACCCTTTGGGAAAATAATTTGATTAGAATGTGATCTCCATTTTGAAAGCACTTTGTTTCCAGATAAAAATTCTTAAAATTATTTATTGTTAAGATGAAAAAAAATAAATATATGCACTCTATTCTAACAAATAAGATCTGCAGTAGAAAAAAAAAACGAAAGTTTAATTTTGAAAAACGAAAACGACTTATCTCATATATTCTTTTATATAAAAATATATATTATTTTATGTATTCTCTTTTATTCAATTAGTCCTATAATTTTACAATTTTATGTTTAATTAGTCATGATAAACTCATAAATATTCATTAAATCACCTATCACATTAATTTAATGAAGCTAATTAAATTCAAAATTGAATGATTATTGACTGATTATAAATATATAACGCAAAGTGATCAATTGTAATAATTAGATTAGCTTCGCATGTATCAAGCTAAAAGAAAACCATCTAGTAATTGTATAAAGAGAAGGAAAATATTTTTCATGAGCATTCATATTTCAATGACATAACTAAAAATATATATTTATAAATTTTTTTTAAATTTAACACTTCATATCATAATCATCATATTAATATAATCAAATCAAATCTTATTGATAAAATATGTTTAATCAAAAAATATAAAACAATCAGTGCATTTAAAATATATAACGTGCCAATTACGTGGAGTTAAATGAATTTTTATATAAAATTTTCTGATTGTGTGTGCAATACAATAAAAAAAATAACTTTAATTGTTTGTAACACCCTTTTATAAAACTAGAATAAATCCAATCAAGTAAGAAAATGTTACGGTGACACGTGTAAAAACCAATAAAACTAAAACTTTTCAAAATATAGTTTTACAAAAACATTAAAAACTTGATTTTGTTTTAGAGAAAGATGTGTTCTTTTTTGAAACCTTATATTTTCATCATTATTTAAAAAACCAGCCTATTATTCACTACCAAATCTTATAATTTTCTAACTTTATTCACATGCATAACTCATGCAGTGTAAATCCCTTGATAGCATGAAATCAAATATGAAGTATGCACTACTAGGTTTTATAATTTTTATATATCCAAAATGGGATAATGCTTTAAAATATAAATTTTATGTAAAAAGAAACTACAAATTCCTGAATAGGGATAGACTTTCCATGTGACTCTTATTACTCTCCTCTCCTCTATCAAATCCTATCAACGCGGCTCCAAACCTATATCTGCGTGTGATAAAACACTTACAAACTAAACAATAATGGCTAGTAGTACACTAATAATATTTTTATACATGCAATCATACATTCAATTCTCCATGGTACTTAGAATGACATATTAATTACCATCATTTTAATCATATTTACCACGAACTATTTTTAGTCTATTCTTTTATTTACAAATTTTGCACATATTCAATTTCCTAAATTTTACCTATAAAAATTGTAACATTATTTCACATAAATCGGAACCTACCTAGTCATATTAAAAAAATATTACAATACGTGAATTAAAAATTTATTCGATTAAAATCAAATACATTTTACACCATAGCCATGATGAATGTCAAAGTTATCAAATCCGGTCCGATAAAAAATCTAAAAAAGGCAGATGGTTAAAGGTTTAAAGTTGAACTGAAATTGAACTAGAGTCGAACTGGTCTATGTAAAATTTTCTAAACAAAATAATATTTAACATGTATTATATATAAAAGACATATTTCATACACAATAATATGTTCAAGTCATTATAATAATGTCTAACATTCTTTGAATTATAATTTACAATTACATACGAATGAAAATTATACTATTGATTATTTATCTCTGTATAAAATAATTTATATATATATCTATATATAAATTTTTATTTATTCTTTATTATTTATATATATTAATTAATTTCTAAGCTAAAATATTTTTTTTATAAAAAATATATATTTATTAATAATAAATAAAAAAAATTAAATGTAAGTTTATATATTTAAAATAATATAAATATAAAATAATATAAAAATTTGGAAAAACCGTTCAAACTCGGCCGGATTGACTGGTTCATGGTTAACTCGGTCTGTTCAACGGTTTTTCCACTGGTCCAATTTCCTCTAGTTTTACTATTCAAACCATTCCGCCTAGTGATAGATTTTCCGATTGAAACAGTTGGTCCCGACCGGTTTTTACTATACTAATGAATGTTTTGAAATCCACATAAAAGAAAATAAGAAAGAAAACAAAATAAAATAAAATGTTCCTTCTTATTAAAAGTTATTGTGTTAGGTACCAATCGGCCTCAAGATTACAAATAAAATCTCAATAGGAAAAATACAAATTTTAAATATATATACTTTAAAATAGTGACTCCTATATCGCATCACATATCCCAACTAGTTTGTATCATGTGACTCCTCATTCAGGTTCTTTTTCTCTACTAGCAACGGTTATCCAAATCCCACCTACATATAAGAACACTTACACATTAAGCAACTTATGTTTAGCGGTATATAACAACATGCAAAGTATATCATAATGAGTATGCATGAACAATTGTTACACATGCCTAAATAAGGATGTATGCATGAACATGTAAGTTTCATCATGTACTTTTTATCTCACCTCATAGAATAATGCATGTCATAATTAATAACACATATCCAGATTTTTCTCATATTTATATCATAATTAAAGTGTTTACATCTTATACCTCCACAATATGTTCATTGCAACTACAATATTCATATCACATACAACCACACAAGGTTCATTACTATTTATATTATTTAGTATCATTGTCCACTAACTCTAGACATGATTAAAATGTATAAGGGCAGTCAATGACTTACTTTAGAGCTACTCAGGACACATGCATGAGAAAAATAACAATATATTCACATTTGTCTCAAAGGAAGTTCAACCAAGTCTTACCCTTAATTAATAGGTCTCATTCTTGTATTGATCAACCTATGGCTCTCAATGACATATCATATCTCCTAACTCTAGTTATAGTTAGAGTATTTGACATAGTTAATCTCATTTCTCATTTAAACGTCAAGTTTCTCATTCACAAATTTAAGTATACATATTTAGTATTTTTATTACGTATTTTCTTGCAATAACAACCCAAATGCATACTATTCTTATTAAAGCATTCTAAGATTCATTTAAACATAAAAATTAAAAATTAACCTACAAGTCATTCACAGCTGTGAATACTCTGTCACTCCCATGAATACCTCATATGGTGACACTACCCATAAATATTTCTATCCAAAGACCACCTCATTTTCATGCTTGTGAACATTTGTTCACTCATGTGAATCCTGAAAAATCTATAGAAATCATATTTAAATACAAACATATGTCATTCTCATGCACATTATAAGGTTTACCAATAAAAACCATGATATCAACACTTATTCAAATATACTTGTTGTCATTTACATGCCAGTTACTCAAATTTTATACATTTAGAGTATATTCATTCTCTTCACATGTCATATTTCATCTCTTAGTTTTTCTTAACATCAATATGTATATTCCATGTAATAAATATATTTTGGCCAATCTAGGTATGTCATTAACCAATATCTCAATCTCTTAACATATTTTTATCATTGAACATGCCATAAATTATACCATAAATTCATTTTATCATGCATGTATACTCATACATAATGTTCAATACCTATAATGCATTTCATCGATTCATGGGTATCATTACTCATGTCCACATATTAATGTCCACTTAGAACATTTAAAAATTAACATATCATGTCAAACATAACACACTTTATGCATACTCATATTTTCTCATATCAACAATCATGCAAATAACAATTAAAGTAAACACTTGCATCAAATATACTTTGAATGTGCTTATGTACAAACATTAATCAAAATAGAGCTCTAAGAATACTTTTCAAGCCTCTTTTAAGATTTTTCTCTCTCTTGAGAGGGAGTTTCCTCACCAGCCTTAATCATCATTAAAACCAAGATCTCCTGAGGATTTCACCTTTTTCTACCCAACATACAATAAAAGAAGGGATTTTCTAACCCAAACCCTATATTAACCTTATCCAACCTCAAACCCATAAAAAAAGACACTATCAATGGAATATTGAGAGGGGAAAAAAGCTACTTCCATGAATCCATGAGTTATAGTGGCTGAGGTCTTAAAATTCTAGCTTCAAGTTGCATTCCTTTTCCTCTTCAATCCATTCTCTTAGATAAAATGTCTCATTTCTTGGATTTCTCCTAAAATTAGTTGTTTTCTATATGTTTTGGTGGGTTTTGAGTGAAGGGATAAGTAGAAGGGTCTCTGGTCTCTTAAAGGATGAAGAAAACTAGAGTTTGTTTTCTCAAAAATAGAGAATAATGAAAGGTTAGTCATTTTTATATTTTGTGATTCACGGTCACGACTGAATATTCACAGGCATAAATCATCACTCACGGATATAAATCAAGTCATTACTCAAACTTACCAGGTGTGAAATACACGATTCGCGGTCATGACCATATCTTCATGGGTGTGAATTACCTGTAGATACATTTTATCTTGTTTCTTATCTTTCTCTCTAAAACCTTAACATCTCAATCTTAAATAATTATCAAGACATGACCCCTCACATCCATAAAAATATCTAGACTTTATATTAGGGGTATGATAAGAATACTCCATTATATACTCCATGTTTACCATATGAACATTACCCTTATTCAAGATCTTTACCAACTTTTTATTCTAGTCCTATTATCACATACTTGGTGTAGCATTTACATATCATGATTCGTAATTTTATTATGTTTTTATTCCTTAATTCCTATTCACTTATTCAAGGCAAACTCTTTAGCATGTGAATATGGTAATTATCCATACATATGACATCTAAAATGCCTTAGATTCTTATAATGCAACTATTTCTTGTTTACACCACTATACACATACATGAATCAATATTATTTCATCCAATTCACATATTTACTAACTATATGGTGAACCCATGATGATAAAATTTATATTTATGGTTTCTACGTGGCATACTAAATTCATGTCAATCCAATATCACACTCATTTGCTAATTTGTCAAATTTTTAAGCATTAGTAACAAAGCATAAAACGTACATCTTTCTTGATCATTACTACTAAAATTACATCAAACTCACCAATATAATAAGGGAATCTCATTATAAAAATTTAATATCAACAAACATACGATTCAACATTAACACCATGCATATTATATTGGAATATTTATGAATCACCACCATATAATTATATTTAAATTTCTATTTACTTTTCAATGATTGGTTCGTCATGACACTCTAAACTAGATACGGATCGGCACAAGGGCACTCACACAAGCTAATATTTGGCCCTTTGTCTTTATACATCTTACTCAACCGAGTTTGATTAGTTAAGGGAATTCACACAAGTTAACATTTGATCCCTTGACCAAAGTTCAAATCTCATGTATGTACATATAATTGGATCGGAAGCGCTCACACAAGCTGGCATTTAACCTCTCATCCATTAGTCATATATATTCATATAATCAATTATGAGTCAAGGGTGCTCACACAAGCTAACATAGACCCTATGATTGTATATTTTACGGTATCGTCTACCCCTTAATGACATGTCATCTTTCATAACTCTAGTCCTAGGTTAAAGCAATGGACTTATATCTTTTCATTTCGTAATCCATATCTCATATCATCATCGTATTTACTTCTTGTTTCATGTATCACTATCATAATTGTAGCCATGATATAGTTATGCAAGCTCAATAACATGTTCATCATATATTTACATGCTCATATCATGTATTAAGCCATATCTTTCACAATTCATTTCATATTGTATATATATTTATATTCATAATCATCATATTCGTTTGCTCATACAAATTGTACACATAATTTTCATCATTTCATGCATTATATTGTCATACTATGTGTCTTTATCTAATTATCCTTAAACTTTTTGTCCCAATAATTTATTTGTATTAAGTAACTCATATATATATATTCATTGATTCTATAAACATTTTTCACAATATAGTATGTTCATATCTTAATTTCATACCATTTAATCTTAAAACCATGTATCATACCTCATGTCATTATGTTTTTGATCTATAGATTCAAATATCATATGTACATGTTATTTCATTCATGTCATTACATTGTACCATACATAACTCCTATTATGTTTCTAGCTTTTCATGAGTAAAACCATGCATTTTGTCATTTAAATATCCTTTTTTGATGATTTAAAATTTTTGCATATCAATTAGAAAATCATAACACGTGAACATAGGGTCGAAAAACATTTATGGAGGGGTTCAGCGCTCGTCGCATGTGTAACAACACCAAGTTGGTTTGCGTTGCTCTGCAATTAAAGCCTAACTGGACTAGTGTTATGCCCATGATAAATCTATCACCCCTGTGATAGAAGATTGGTTTCTACTAATGTCGCATCCAAGAAGGATGTGTTGCGCATGCAACAAACTTGTCACGCCAGCAATACAAGGGAATATTGAGATATCTAAAAGGAACTTCATATGATATTTTGTGTTATCAAGGGAATGATTTGTGCTTAACTAGTTATACAGATGCTGATTAGGTAGGTGATCTTGATCATCGCAAATTGACTTTTGGATATATATTTTTGCTTAATGATTACACATTTTCATGGAGTAGCAAGAAGTAATCTTGTATAGTTTTATCAACAATGGAAGCTGAATATGTAGCATACTCATTAACTATACAAGAGACCGTTTGGTTGCAAAGGTTTTTGCAGTACTTAGAAATTATTAAGTCGGCATTTGAACCTATGACAATTTATTATGACAGTATGAATACATTAGCTTATGCTAAGATTTAAAGTATCATGGGAAGAACAAAAACATTCAGATTAGATATAATTATGTTAGAGACATGATCACACAAAAAAAAAAAGTAATCTTGGAATACATTTCTACAAATAAGATGGTAGCAAATCCATTTACCAAACCAATAGCTAGGGATGCATTTGTTAGATATGTGAAATCCCTAGGTTTATGTACAATGTAATCAATTTGTATTTATTGATAGATCATTTGGTTTTATTGCAATAATATGAATCTCATTTCTTATGATTTGTTTGTTTTACGATTTTTCATTATATGAATATGTTGTAAATACTAGTTAGCATAATTTGATGAAGTATGTTGATAGACTTAGATTGACTCACTCACATGAGTAATCGCGTCTAGATTGTAGAGCGAGTAAAGATGAGACTAAAGTGCATAGACATTAAGTGAGTGACTGAAATGCAGTGGGAGCAATTTTAATGATTATTGTATAATGTCGTCTTGATAAAGATCAAGATGAGATTCTTTATATATATAAGAATCAACATGAATGACTTTTCCACCATTCATATGTCTATTTGAAGGAAACTGAGTGTGAAACTTGTTGTTTAATATTGTTAAGCTAGTGAACAAAAGTTTTAGGTTTGACACTTTTAGAGCAACAAGATTAATATTCATATGGTTTAATTTTTTTTTCTTTTTAAAAAGAAAGAGACATACATTATTTTATCTTTGATAAGAAAATAGTTGTTCCACTATAGCATGCATTTTATGCTGCATATGCTAAACGACTTATTAGGAAGCAAAAGAATGGATCTCTTCTTTGTGTTACGTGAGTCCTAAAAATCCTGAATACGAATTTCAAATTTTTACTCTTTGTGACTTTTGACTATATTATGATGTGATGAATTAATGTTGGCTATCTTAAAATGTATCCTACAGTCATGAGATGATTCAACTTAATATAACATTTCTTAAAAAATTAGTTAATTCAAATATAATTCATGTGAAGGTAAAAAGAAATAGTATTTTTGTTTATATACTTGTTGCTTGCATTTACCGATTTCAGAGTTATTTCACTTGATGAAACTTGGAATAACCTAAAATACTAGTGATTGTAAAAGTAATTTGAGTATGAATTCCTAAGAGATTGAATAATAATCGTTCATGTGTATTAAGAAAGATACTTGAGGTAAACAAACACATTGTTAGGAGTAAATATATATTTAGGTTGATGTCTCATATATAATCTATGATTAAGTTTGTATATTGGAGCTCCGCTATGTTTGACTTTTTGAGATTTTGAAATTACTTTTTGGGATAAGTCAAGTCCACTGTAGGCAAGTAAAAGATATTAGATTTTGTGGGTCTGGACCGCCCATGTGGGCATAACTCAACCCAGAACCTTAAAATTAATTAAAATAAAATATTTAAAATAAATAGGCAATTATTTTGTAGAAAATAAACTACTCTCATCTACATAACGTAAAAAGAAACGACAGTTAGTTAGTTTCTTCTCTTCTCTCATTTCCTATTTCCTTTAAAGAGAATTAAAATTAAAATATTTGTATTGTAAATTATAAGTTAGATTCTAGTAATTTGGTTTGTATGTGGTATTGAAAACGAACTGTAATCAATTTAACAAGCAAATGTCTGCTTTCACATCTTTCTTGCATTTGGGTGATATTTTAATAGTCACATTTTTAAAAAGTCTTATTTTTTTCAATAGTTAAATAAAAAATAATTAATTATACAATAATCATTAACATTTTATGCTATAATAATTAACATTATTGAATACTAAAAATTACGATGGTTACCGATGAATATTTAATGCTATATAATAGATTTTATTTACATGTGTATGTAATTGTATTACTATGCCAAATACATTTTGTCTTTTGTTAGCTTAATTATAGGCCTCTCGAGTTTTTACACCATTAAACATTAGCTGTATATGATGTTCATTTTTCCACTTTTTTTTTTCATTTATCAAATTGATGATTAAGACATTAAAATAACAAATGGGATTACTCTTAAGAGCCGAGATAGAATGTAGAGGGTTTTCTCTATTAATTAAATGTCTCGAAATTAAACCATGGCTATGGAAAATTTTAAAACTTAGGAGAGGACATTTTACTCTTTTAATGAATTTATTCGATGCGAATCTAGATTAATCTGCAACATTTAAATGATAGATTTTTTTCAAATTTTAGAAATTTTAATAAATGATAAATTAGATATTTTCAATACATAAAATTACCATTACACCCTAATTTATACATTTTGTACACCAATATTTTGTATGTTTAACGCTTCCTTCGTAAAAATATTCTGCGTACTTTACTCTCTTTTTTTTTTTTTTAAAAAGTTGGTGGATATAATAATTCATTGCATATAATTACATTAATAAAGAAAATTGAAACTATTAGTTAAACAATGTCATGATTTAGTTGAAAATTCTTTATTATCTCGAAAACAAATTTATTAGAAGCTCAAATATGAATTGCACAGGTTAATTTCATATTTCAGATCACAATCTTTATCTTAAAAGTGTAAAAGTCTTAATATTATTTGTTTGATATTAAGTCTTACAACTTCAATTGTACACCATATTAAGCCCTTGGTATATTTTTTGAAATTAATTATCAGATTAGCATTTTATACACTTCAATAACAATCTTATTAAAATTCCAAACATTTACTATTCTAACTAAAAGTCTGCAATTATAATTTTTATTTTCTGTATTCTAGTGGGCAATTTTTATACTAATTTTCACTTAAATTTATGTGTTTCGTCAGTCTAATTAAAGATTTATTTTCTATTCGGAGAGTATTTGAAATTACTATTAGATATCAAAAAACAAGTTTAAATTTTTTTATTTAATTAACTAATTTTTTTAAAAATTTTTTATAAACAGCTTTACTCATATCTACTTTTAAAAAAAATATTTATTTTTTTATTTTTTTCCACAAATAATTTTCAAAACTCCAGAATATTGATTTTTTTCAAAAAGTATTTTTTTCAAATATAGTATCATATATGACTTTATAAGACTTCTCTTTCAAATATAACATTTTCTGTATACATACACTAACAGTTCTACATTTTTGGTGCAACACTTCAACATTAATAATATGTATTTATGCACTTTTTCACTTTTGAAAATATGATTAATAGTTGAGGGGGCTTAAATTCGATAAGTTAATACCATTCTTTTTTTAGTTTATTAGGCTCCGGTATTTAATTAATTTATTTTTTAATGTTTGACAAATGGCTCCCAAATAAAATTTGTGTATCTCAAACTTATATATATGTTATGACATTAAAACCCGTGAGTCTTACAGTGTTCCTGCAACCGTTGAGTTCTAAAAACAACCTCACTAAAACTACGCCATTCATCTTAGTTCATTTGCCCAAAAAAAAAAAAAACACACACCAAAACAGTGTCGTATTGAAACAGATTGCTGCCCTTGAAACCACCCTGTGAAACGGTACCGTTTGGATAAAACATTTCTCCAAATTTCCTTACCTCACCTTCCTTTCATGTTTGGCCGAATATATTCTCTCCCTTTTCTCTCTCTCTCTCTCTCTTCTCTCTTTTATTTTTCCCTTTCCTCTGCATCAATCAAGTTGGGTCTTCAAAACTCCTTCTTTAGTATACTGAAACTTCTTCCTCTTCATCAAATTCTTCCCATGACTGAAAGCAAAGTGGGAGGTCCTATGGTGGTTTCGGGTGGAAAGTAGTTTAGGTGAGATGAGAGCTTTTCCTTTTTGCATATAGTTAAAAGGATGATTAAGGAGAAGAAGTGGAGAGTGATTGTGGGGTTTTGGGTATATGGTGAAGGTGGAGAAAGAAGTAGAATTTTGTATAAATGTACCCATTTTCTTTTGGTCATTTGCTTTTTATAGGTAGTTTAATAATTAAATTAAAGTTGTTAATATGTGATTAGTGCTTTCATCGGTGGAAGTGGCGGCAAATAAGGATTATTTGTGTAATTTGAATTTTATTTATCTTACTTTTAAAATTTAAGTTATTTTATTATCATTATTATTAAATTATAATCTCACATTCTATTGGTCCATGTAATCATTAATGATACCTAATTTAATTTAATTTAATTTAACAAATGTCCGTTAAGCCCTCAATCTTTCCAATTTTCATTAATTGACTCTAAAAACTTCTGTTATTTTCAATTTAATCCATAAAATGATTTTCTTTCTCCAAATTTAAGCATCAAGTTAAATAATTTTCCCCTATTACGTACTCCATTGAATACTCTATCTATTGACTAATTTAATTGTTTCAATTTCAATCTGGATTAAATTTTCCAATTTTTTGCAATTTAATCTGAATTTATACTTTAATCGTATCGATGTTGTTTCAATTACTAATGTATTCAGCTTTTTAGTAGGTTTGGGGTATCCAGTTTCGAAATTTGTATGTTTGTCGGAGCCTAATTGACAAACATGACAATTCTCTCACTTTCAATAAAAATTTCTCTTCAAAATTTTACTTGAGCCAATTAGCGCAAACCCATAAAAGAATTGTCATTTCTTTCATGTGATCAAAATCTAGCCATAAACTTTGCATGACCAATAATTAGTTGATGTGGAAGATGCAAAACCATACATTCTACGTGGTGTGGGAAGCAACAAAGGTAGTCTCATTTTTTGCCATTTCTTGAGAAAAGTTTGCCTATAAATAGATACTCATTCTTTCAAGGAGGGCATAACAAGTGAGTGTGCAAAAGTAGGAAGCATCCCAAGTGAAAGAAAAGAGAGAGTAATTTTTTTTTTATTATTCTTCTAATTTTTTTGAGAGAGTATAATTGTTCTCTCATTAAATTTAGAGAGATATTGTAATATTATTTTTCTTAGTTTAATTTGAGTGTTAATATCTACTTATCGTATACTCTATGATTAACATAAAAAGTAAATCATTCACATTAGAAAAATAAGTTAGAATATATATATATATATTGAAGGAACATTAAACAACAATAATTTCTTCAGATAAAAAAGTAAATAAACGAAATGAATAAATGATAAAGATAAAATAAGAACTAACGATTTAAAAATTATTTAACTTATAGAAGATGAGGAGAGACTCGACCCAAAATACAACCAACACAAAATAAATGTCTCTATTTGTAATAGATAGAAGAATTTTTTTTTTAAATAAAGATTTCCTAAGGTATGAAACTAATATCACTATGACAGGTGGACAAATGCATTTAATCCAAAAGATATGCTCCCAGTAAAGATTAGACATTATTCTAGTTATTATTATTAGAGCATCCACGTCTCCTTACAAGTGCGGCAATTGCAAATCTAATTGCAATTGTCTATGTGGCAATTGCAAACCTAATTGCATGGATGAGTAGGTTGTTTGCTAATTTGCAAACTTTCAAATGTTGAAAGAAGATATAATTTTATATGAATAAAAAATTCTTGTTGGTCTCATTTGTACTATTTTATTATAATTTAAATAAAAAAATAAATACTATTTTTATTCATTAATATATTTAAAATTAATTAATATGTAATTACTAGTTAACATAATTAATTAATTATGTATATTTTTATATAAAGTATAAAATTAAATTAATAAAATTAATTATATTTAATAATATAAACATAATTAATATAAAATTAAAGTTAATTAACATAAAAATTAATAATATTTTTCATTTGATTAATTTAATTTCATAATGTAAAGTATAAAATTAAGTTATTATATTTATTTTTATTTAATAATATAAATATAATTATTAATATAATTAATATAAAACTAAAGTTAATTAATACATCAGAGTATTAAAACTAAATTTAATTAATATAAAACTAAAGTTAATTAATATAAAACAAAAGTAAATTAATATTATTATTTTAATAATAAAAAATATAATATTTTAATTGTTAACGGTGAGGACCACATTTTGCAATTGGATATTATAAAAAAATACATATAATATAAACTATGTACTTTTCTGTATTTTATTGATGTAGCTTTTGTACTTTTATTTCATAATATTTAACTCTTGTACTATTATTTCGCTATATATATATATTGCATTATTTTATGATAAATTTTTAAAAATCAGACTAACATCGTTCGCTGGTTTGTTATTATTAAATTATATTAATATATAATTGATAATTATGACTTTTTTATCCAACAATATTAATTGTCGACAACAAGAAACTAGTTATGCTAATTCTAAAGTGCAGTAAAATAGTTATGTTAATTATAATTTGGATATATGAAGTGGATTATGTATGAAAATAATTTTAAAATAACAACTTTAGTCTAATTTTTTTTTAAAAATGTCAAAAAAGAAGTAATAGTCTAATAACATAGTGAAATAATTGTACAAATGCTTAATGTTACTAAATAAAAGTACAATAATTTAATTAAAAAAAACACTAAAAATTCAGGGGACAAGAGATTAATTTTGTCTTATTATTAGGATAAAGTTCATAACGTAACATGTGATTTCACATTTTGATACTTAAAGGACAGCCAGGCGGGTTCTTTTTTATTATGTAAGTATCCTCTACCTTTTTTCATTTTTGAGAAGATCAATCATTTATAAGTTTCAAAGATCATATATGATTGAAAATAAAAATTTATGGGACATGAATTCATAAAATAAAAGCATCAAAATTGAAATTAAATGTACTTTTTTGACATAGAAAAAATAGGGTATTTATTGGACATAAAAATTCATATTTTTTTAAGTCTCATGATGCAAAATCACAAGATAATTTTATAAAATTTTCCCTTATTATTATTAATGGTGGAGCAACCATTATATTTAATTATTTATAAGGTGCAAATTAAGACCTCATGGACTGAATACAACTTAGGTCGAAATTCTTTGGATGCCTAAATTGCAAAGTAAGTCTCTTAATATGTTAAAATGATTTGTTTATTGTTAATTTGGTTGGGCTAATGGGCATGTTGGAGGGTGTTTTTTTTTTTTTTTTATATTGGCATGATGAAAAATTCTCAGAGCATGCATCATGTCTTTTAAATCAATTGAAGAAAGAAAATAAAGAATTGAAAAGAAAGTTAAAGTAGGAATATTTAGAGGAGTTGCAGTACAAATTTGATACTCTGGTTCATGAAAATGCAAGACTATTACAAGATAATCTTGAAGCTAATGAGGAACTGAAGGAGTTGAGAAGAAGTGTGAAAATATTTGATGCCTATGAATAATTTCACATATTTGCCTGTTAATGTCAGTCATTCTCTTGATATTTGCAAATGTTGATGAATGTGTTCAAGTTGATGAACTATTTTTTGGTAGTTGGTAAGCTTTTATGGTACTAATTATTCATACTTATATATAATGCATTTGATTATAATTATTGTGTTTTGTTATATATTTTGATGTAAACTTCATGCTCTAATATTGTAACAAACTGGATTGAAAATGTATCCAAATTAATGTCAAATGTAAATTTGAAAATTAAAAAAAAAACTCAAAATGGATGGAAAATATGAAGCATACTTAAATTTATTTGCTTGGTAGGTTAATGATAGGTGAATGATAATAGAAATAAAGGAATAATTGTGCAAATGAGGTATTAATGAGAAAAAACACTTTCAGGATTTTTGATCAATTGGGTTAATTCTCCTAAAACAACCGAGTGGTGACTCCATTCAAATCTCCTAGTTGCTACACCCCTCCATAAATTCTACATAATATGGTCTTTCTCCATTCATGCTAAAAAAATAAAACCTAAATGAAATAGAGATAAACTTTAAGAAATTAATTTATATTCATAAATCAATTATAGGAAAAACCCAAGTGCAATTAACACTAAAACAATAATCATGTTAAGAATTCCCAAAACACGTAGTGTGAAAAACCCTAAATCACAATTGTTGAAATCATTATCTATAAAAAAGAAAATCACAACAGAATAGAGAGGTGACAAACTCACTTACATATCTATGAATCCAACTTATGTTCATAGCAAATCATTGCTTAGATGCATTGGAGATCAATATTGAGATGAAGTTTTGAAATTGGGAGAGAAGATTTTGACAAAGACAAGTTTAAAGAGGATGAAGAAAGAGAGAGAGGATTTAAAGCAATAGTAGCGGAATTTTTTTCCTCCATTATGAGAGGTGATTCTAAAGGGTTGCCATATGTCAATCTTGGGTGAGTAGAACTAATTCAGTCAGCATATACTCATTAGGGGTAAATGATTTTAGATAAAATTGAATTAATTTGTTCCAAAATTAAACTATGGGAACTTAATTATACCAAAATCGACCTTAGAGTGCTATTTAATTTTAGAGCCAACTATAGGGTGCAATTTTCAACTTTTGCCTTTATATTATTAGCTTGAAAATCGAAATACATAAATTACGAAGGAAAATCAATTTATATCTTTAATATGTAATTTTTTTTTGTACAGTCCATTAGGAAGAAGATATATAAGTTTTTATAGCATAAACTTTCCAAGTTCATTTTATATCGTGGATAAAATTATATTTAATTAGATGAAAGTGAATAAAACTTAGAAGACCGAATTAAATTGTTAATTTGAAATTAATAAAAAGTCGTATATATGATTGAATGTTAAAAAGAAAATCTTGTTAATTTTTTTTTTTTTTTGAGAAAAAGGCATGTTCAATAAGAAACAGGAGAAGATACATATGCCAAAGTAATTGGCACAATAGGTAAGGATACCTCTTTCATCAAAATCTGACACTCAACAAGAGAAAGTGCCCATCTAGCTAACTCATGGGCAACCCTATTACAAAGGTGAGGAACAAAAGAGAAGGAAACAAAATGCAGAAGACTACTTTTGACCAGGATGTCATCAATTAACACTTTAATTGTACTACAAATAGAGTCATGATCCTTGATCATTTGAATGACATTCTTTGCATCGGCTTCAATTTCAACATTCGAGAAACCACTCTCCAAGGCAACATCTAAGCCAAACAAAATAGCTAGAGTTCATGCTATTTCAGCCTCCTTAACCTCCTGAACTGACTTTCCCCCTGACATCAACACTTGCCCTAAAGAGTCCCTTATAACGAAGCCCAAACCTACTTTTGAGGAAGTGCCCAAAAAAGCAGTGTATGTGTTTATCTTCACTTTACCACTACCCGGCGATATCCAGGTATGCTGCATAGGATCCTTGACCTTTATTTTCTGCTCATTTGCATTTTTGAACTCTTCCCAATAGCTAGTAGCAAAACTAGTAAGTAAAGGTGGACTCGTACTTTTCTGCCTATGAATGAAGTGATTCCTATCGTTCCAAATCTCCCAAAAATGTAGCAGAACACAATAAATTTTTCTTGGTCCAAGATTTTGTGGAAATCACTAAACCAAGATCTAAAATCTTGATAGCCCAAACCATTGCTTCGGAAGCCAAGTGAACTACAAAACCACACCCTTTTAACCCACGAACAACATTTAAAAAATATGCATAATTGATTATAGTTCTAGCTTACATCGAGGGCAGATGTTTTGGTAATGAACCCCTATTTTAGATAGTAAATCAAAAGTTGGAAGAATATCTGAGAGAACCTTCCAAAGGGAAAAGTGAACTTTTGGGGGGATTAAGCAATACCACACCTGATTCCACTAGAAAGAGATAACAAATGAAGAACTCGTTTTTATCGCCACAAGACCATTCAAATGACCAGTTAGATGATAACCTGATTTGACTATATAGACACCCATTTTATTCAATGACAAAAAATAACATCATTTGGATTTCGAAAGCTAAGAGGGATTCTAAAATATTTTTGGCTTCAAAACGCAAAAAAACTTCATTAACTAGCTCATGGCGCCAAGTGTTTCTTTCAAAGTTTATAAGGTAACTCACATTGGCATCAAGAGGGATAGCTTTAGGAACTAGCAGTTTCTTTAAAGGGCAATCCAAAAGTCACTTATCATTCCACACTCAAATATCATTCCTATTTCCATCTCTCCAAGCCATTCCCTGACAAATAATAAATTTTACCTCCTGAATGCTCCTCAAGAAAAAGCTAGTTTTATAGCTCGACTTTGCCTCCAATAAATAATGTCTAGGAAAGTATTTGGATTTTAGAACCCGAGCACACAAGGAAAGAGGACTTTGTAATAGCCTCTAAACTTGTTTCGCCAATATAGCCAAGTTAAACAATCTTAAATTTCTAAATCCAAGGCTCCCATCCTTCTTCGCCCTTGACAGCTTATTCCAACTAATCTAGTGCAACTTTTTATCCTTTTTATCACTACTCCACCAAAAGTTATTGATCATACTTTGGACTTCTTAAAAAAAAGTTTTCAGGAGAGCGAAGCAACTCATGACATAGATGGGTATGGCTTGGGCTATGGATTTAATAAGGACTTCCTTTCCTGCTTTGGATAATAGTTTCTCCTTCCATCCCTAGAGCTTTTTCCAGACTCGCTCTTTCATATAATTAAAGATCATCTTTTTTTACCACCCTCTCATGCCTGGAAAACCCAAATATCAAGAGTGGTTTTTAACTTCATCAACCCCAAGAGTGTTCTTTATATTCTCCCTGTTAATTGGAGGTACATTAGAGTTGAGATTTTTGATTTTGCAAAATTGATAAGCTGACTTGAGGTTGTCGCATAGTTATTGAGAATGTTTTTAATAACTTGACATTCACCTCTAGTATGTAATACCATCCGATATAATTAAGAATAAAACTAATTATACCAAATAATATTACAATGCACATGATTTTAAAACGCTATAAATTTTAAATTTTTGATGCACTATAACCATGATGACTTAAAACAAAATAAAATTATTTTTAATAACTTGAAATAAAGCTCAAAATAATAAAAGTTTAAATACAATCTCGTACAGGTATACTCAAGCCCAAGGTATTACAAATGAATAGGCATAAAAGTACATGTCTCTGACATAAAAAATATGTAAATCTATAACTATCAAACCCCAATAAAATAACCAAAAATATACAATGATTATATCACCCACTCCAAGTATATTCCTTTGACTCTGATTACTGGATATCCTCCTCTGTTGCTCCAAACCTAAGCTCCAACCCTGTGCATGGAAAGCCTAAGCAACTCGTGTCTAGTAGTACATAACAATACAAAACATATATAATATGCATGACATACTTACCAACCTACCATGGTGACTTACCTCAAGGTTGCACATGCATCATTTTATACTTTATATGACATATCATCATACTCTCATGCATCCAACACACATCGTACATGGTATACCAAACGCCCCACATGATACATACAAATATATATCACACATAAACATAATCATTTATCTTTTTTTTTTCCCGCCTTACTCATAGCTAGACTAAAATGGATATGAGTAACTTAACTCACCAAGAAAGCTCTCATTATTTACCTATGGGCCTTCAAATACAACCCACCAAGGAAGCTTCCATTGTTAACCTCTGGGCCTTCAAATATAACCCATTGAAGAAGCTTTTATTGCTAACTTCTGGGATTTCAAATACAACCCACTGAGTAAGCTCTCATTGCTAACCTTTTGGCTTTCAAATACAACTCATTGAGTAAGCTCTCATTGCTAACCTTTATCCCTTCAAATATAAGACCAACCTAAGTCATTCGGTATCAAACTCCCCTCAATGACATGTCATTTATCCTAACTCTAATCCTAATTAGAGTATTGGGCTTAATCGTTTCACAACATATACCACATATGTTTCTATATTATCCATTTTTCCATATTTTATATAAATCTACTGTGATATCTCACAATCACATTCGCAACATGTATTATCATACAACAAAGGTACTTCACCTCATAATGACTCAATTTTAATTCACATGCAAGCATATAAAATTTTCAAATTAAGCAGTTTCATGTCTGTGAATAATCTTTCACGGTCGTGAAGCACTACTTCACAGGTAGTTTACTCATGAACCATTCACCCCATGAATCATCACACATTCATGACCATGATCACCCATTCACATGAATGAACCAAACCATGAACCCAACTATGAAGCTGCCCGTGAATGGGTTTGTCTCAGCAACAAAATCCATTTTCACGATATTTACACCCATAAACCCTCTGTTCACAGTTGTGAATATGGAATTTTTCCAGAAAATAGAGTATCACAACTTCATATCATTCTCACATGCAATATTCTATACGATTGACCAATGTTAGCCATCCTATCAACAATCCAACATGCATTTTAGTCATTTATCACAAACATATATTTTCTAATTATCCACATTAACTAAATTAATTCTTCTAACACCACAGTCTAACATATTTACATATATTTTTTCATCATGCATATCAACTCACATTATAATATTTATCTATTCATTGATCATTTATATCATGTATCTAAGGCAATTAACACATAAACATGAAAATAAATGCCTTGAATGTTGTTATGTACAAACCTTACACCAAGAATAGAAGGAGCTGCTACTTTAGCTCTTCAAGCTTATCCTCTCTCTTGGAATGGACTTCCAGCTCTCTTTCTAGGTCCTAACAAGATGAATAATGCTTTCTTAGTATATGGAAATCGACCAAAACCTAGAAAAACTCAAAAACCTACTATTTACCCCCAAGTTCACCAGCTTCTTTTCTCAATCTCTTATCTCACTTTACTCTCTCAAAACTTGATCTTTAAAGCTTCATAAATGGAGGATAAAGGTTTCTAATGGTGAAGAAGATGAAGATATAGCGTGTTAGGTCAGTTATAGGGGTATGAGAGCAGATTTAAAGGGAATGACAGAGAGAAAAATGTGACTGTCTCATCTGCTCTGCCTGCCCAAGCTTCACAACCGTGACTCCTCTCTCACAGGTGTGAACCACTCCTTCACGGTCGTAAAAAAACTCTTCATGGTCATGAAAAAACTCATCACAACTGTTAACTAAAATTTGATATTCACGGTCGTGACACTCGTTGTCACGGACGTGAAACATTTGATTTCATCAATAGTTAACTTCTAAAACTTTACTTAATCTCCAACTCTCACTAACCAAAAACATAAATTATAGGCCCTAATTATGGACATTACATAGTAGCTCTAGTAAAGAGAATGCTATCATCTGCAAAAAATAAATGTGAAATTTTCAAATTGCTTTTGCACATGCCTATGTTATATACAAGAAATTAAAAGATACTAAAAAAAAAGCATTTCATGACAAGGCTAACAAAGTGCATGGGGAATTTCATTTTCATATCATTTTGTAAGTAGCTCCATTCAACCTTATCATAGGCCTTACTCACATCAAGCTTAAAAGCAAAAGAGCCTTTTTTCCCTTTCATCTTGTGTTTCATAGAGTGAAACATTTCATAAGCAATGATATCAATGTATGTTATAAGACGATTATGCACAAAAGCATATTGAGACTCATAAATGACTCGAGTCAAAACTAGTTTCAGTCTATTTGCTAACATCTTGGACATAATCTTATATAGAACATTGCACAGAGAAATAAGTTGCAAGTCTTTCATACTTTTAGGACTTTTGACTTTAGGGATGAGTGTAACGAAGGTATGATTGATACATTCCGAGAGATAGCCATTGTTAAAAAAAAAAATCAGTAAAAATAACATCTTTACCTATAATATGCCAATAGGAGTTATAGAAAAGAACATGCATACCATCAGGACTTGGGGATTTATAAGGATTCATCTTCTTCAGGGCTGTAATTACTTCATCATACCATCAGGACTTGGGGATTTATAAGGATTCATCTTCTTCAGGGCTATAATTACTTCGTCTTCAGTGAAATGAACCTCTAAGGATTCGGTATGAGAAGGATCCAATTCTATATCCATGGAGTTTATAAATGGTTGTATACTCGAAGGGTGGGAGCTTGAGAATAGTTCTGAGAAATAGTTAACAACTAGATATGTGATGTTATCCAAACTTGAAACCCACTTACCATTCTCATATCTAATCTTTTCAATATTATTTCTGCATTTACGGTCTAAGGCTTTAAAGTGGAAAAATTTTGTGTTCTTGTCCCCTCTTTCAACCAAACAGCTCTAGAGCGTTGTCTCTACATAATCTCTTCTCTAATAAAAGTCTCATCCAATTCCCTTTGGACCCTCTTTATATCATCACAAATTGAATCCCAATCTTCACGTAGTTGCTTATGATTAAGGATAGCCATTTTATTTTTTATTTCTTTCCTTATGCTACCAAAAGAATTTCTACCCCAATTCTCCAAAGCAAATCTGCATCCATTTAGCTTATAAAAAATAGTTAAGCTCCTAGCCAAATTTGCTCTTTTCCAATTATTTTTAATCACCTCTTCATAAGCACTTTCTCTAACCCATATAGCTTCAAATCTCCATGGCTTATCCATCCCTCTATTACTCCATTTATTTTTCTTATGACCATACATTAAAATTGGGCAATAATATGAAATTGTTCTAGTAAGGTGAATAACTAAAGCTTCTCGAAAGAGAGCTAACCACTTTAAGAAACACTTTATCTCCCACATCATACTCTATATCTCGCCTCTTAAGGTCGGCATATGATTTCTGTCGATCTTGAGCTGCTTTCAATCTTTCTTGGATAATTCTAACCTTTTCTTCTGTTTGTTGCACTAACTCTGGCCCTATCAACTTCTTTTCACTCAATTCGGTCCAACAGATTGGTGTCCTGCATTTTCTTCCATACAATGCCTCATACGGAGCCATGCCTATGCTTGTCTGATAACTATTATTGTAGGCAAACTCCATAAGAGGTAGATGTCTATCCCAACTTCCTTCAAACTCGAGCACACAACTTCTCATCATATCCTCTAACAACTGAATAACTCGCTCTGATTGTCCATCCGTCTGTGGATGAAAAGCTGTGCTGAAATTGAGTCGAGTTCCCAAAGCTTGCTGTAGGCTCTTCCAGAATTGTGATGTAAATCTGGGATCTCTATCAGATATGATGGACATTGGCACTCCATGCAACCTCACTATCTCAGTTACATAAATTTCGGCTAGCTTGTTCAATGAATAATCCATTCTGACCGGTAAGAAATGTGCCAACTTTGTCAATCGATCCACTATCACCCACACCGCATCATGCTTTCTCTGAGTCATCGGTAAACCGGACACAAAATCCATCGTGACTCTTTCCCATTTCCATTCTGGAATCGGTATTGGTTGCAGCAATCCTATGGGCAACTGGTGTTCTGCTTTCACTTGTTGACAAGTTAGACACTTAGCAACATATTCAGTGATATCCTTCTTCATCCCTGGCCACCAGTATTGAGTTTTTAAGTCTTGATACATCTTGTTCCCGCCTGGATGCATGGTATATACCGTTTCATGTGCTTCTTTTAATATCTCGGACTTCAGCTCTCCTATACTGGGCACACAAATCCTATTCTTAAAGTATATTGTGCCATCTTCTGTTAATGAAAACTCAGGCTTTTCTCCCTTTTTTACTGCTTCCACTATCTTTACTAACTTTTCATCTTGCTTCTGAGCATCTTTGATCTTTTGCATCAAAGTAGATTGTATTCGCATCTCCGCTAAAATTTTCCTGCTTAGTGCATCTGCAACCACATTAGCTTTTCCTTGCTAGTAGTCGATCACACAGTCATAATCTTGAATCAACTCCAACCATCTTCGTTGTCTCAGATTCAACTCTTTCTGTGAGGGAAGGTACTTAAGACTTTTGTGATCTGTGTAGATATAACATCTTTCCCCATACAGATAATGTCTCCAGATCTTAAGAGCAAAAACTATCGCAGCTAACTCCAAATCATGTGTCGGATAGTTAAGCTCGTGAGGTTTAAGTTGTCTTGAAGCATAAGCAATCACCTTTCCTTCTTGCATAAGAACACAACCTAGACCATTATGACTAGCATCACTGTACACAACAAAGTCTTTTCCTAGAGTAGGCTGAGTCAAAACTGGTGCTTCAGTCAGCATTGCCTTCAGTTGATCAAAGCTAGCTTGACATTTGTCTGACCACTCGAAACGGACCTCTTTTCGTAGTAGTCGTGTCAAAGGAGTCGCTAAGGATGAAAATCCCTTCACGAACCTCCTATAATATCCGGCTAATCCGAGGAAACTTCTCACTTCTGTCACATTTCGTGGTGGTTTCCAATTAAGAATAGCCTCAATTTTACTAGGGTCAACCTAAATACCTTCTGCTGAAATTACATGACCCAGAAAACTTACTGCTTTAAGCCAAAACTCGCACTTAGATAGCTTTGCATACAACTGCTTCTCCCTTAATGTTTGCAGCACTATTCTGAGATGTTGATTATGTTCTGCTCGGTCTCTAGAGTAGACAAGAATGTCATCAATAAACACCACTACAAATTGATCAAGGTATGACCTGAATACTCAATTCATCAGGTCCATAAAAGCTGCTGGTGCATTCGTCAATCCAAAGGGCATAACTAGGAATTCATAATGACCATAACGAGTCCTGAATGCCGTCTTAGGTACATCCGACTCTTTTATCTTCAATTGATGATACCCCGATCGAAGATCTATCTTTGAAAATATAGTTGCACCTTTCAATTGATCAAATAAGTCATCAATCCTAGGTAGTGGGTATTTATTCTTAATAGTCACTTTATTAAGCTGCCTGTAATCAATGCAAAGACGAAGAGTGCCATCTTTCTTCTTGACAAATAATACTGGAGCACCCCATGGTGATACACTGGGTCGTATAAAACCTTGATCTAACAATTCCTGCAATTGTACCTTCAGCTCTTTCAACTCTGCTGGTGCCATCCTATATGGTGTAATGGAAATAGGAGTGGTGTCGGGTACCAAATCGATAGCAAATTCGATTTCTCTATTTGGTGGTAATCCTGGCAACTCCTCTGGAAATACATCGGGGAACTCACTAACAGTAGGAATATCCACCAACTTCGGACTTGCTTTTTCCATATCAACCACATACGCTAAGTATGCTTCACATCCCTTACTGATGAGTTTCTGAGCTTTCAAGACTGATATCACATTGTCTGGATATTTTCTATTCTCACCCATCACCACTATCTCCTCTTGTTCTGGAATTTTGATGATCATCTGTCTTTTTCCACAATCCACTACCACTTCATAACGAGCCAACCAATCCATTCCCAAGATCACATCGAACTCATGGAATGGTAACTCTTTTAAATCTGCTGGGAATTGCCTACCTTGAATTTCAATAGGGCAACCCCTAAATACCTTGCTAACCCTCACATTGTTCCCCAACGGGTTAGTCACAAGAATCTCAAATTCTGAAGCTTGTTGTTCTAAACCCTCTCGACCCGGTGGTGGTGTGCATATGTATGAATGCGTTGACCCCGGATCTATCAATGCATGTATGTCAGAGCCAAAGAGAAGGAATTTACCAATTAAGACATCTGGTGCATCCTGCTCCTCTCGGCCTCGCATGGCATATGCCCTGGCTGGGGCAGCTCTACTACCTTCTGGTCTCTCAACTGTCTCTGATCTGAACTGACTGGACCCTGATCGGCCTCCTCTGCCTTGCCCTCGACCTCGGCCTCTGCCTTGCCCTAAAGCCTGTGTCTGTATCAGCTCAGTGCTCTCCAAACCTCTGCCATACTGTAGCAAGGGACAATCTCTCCTCATATGGTCTTTAGAGCCACATCTAAAACATGCTCCTGTCATCCACCAACACTCTCCGGGATGAGAACGGCCACAATGCTGGCATTCTGGTAGGGGTAGCGATCTATATGGTGTCTGTGTCGGTGCACTAGCTGCCGAAAAAACGGATCTCGCAGGTTGTCCTTGCCTGAAGGAAGAAGGCCTGTTGGAACCTCCAGCCTGAAATCGGCCACTGAAAGATCTAGCTCTCTTGCCACTTGATTGTACTCTACTCGGTTGTGGCATGGGTCTCTTGAACCCTCTATCTTGTGCTGGCTGTTGTGCTGCTAGAACTCTTTCAACTGTTCTGGCAGATGCTAGCAAACTAGGAAAGCTCATCAGGCGTAGGGCTGAGACTTGTAGCTTGATCGAGTCTTTTAACCCATCTTCAAATCGTCGACACTTATATGCCTCAGTGGATACAATGCCTCCCGCATACTTGCAGAGATGTGTGAATTCTCTTTCATATTCAGTTACTGATAAGTTTCTTTGTTTCAGCATCAAAAACTCTCTTTTCTTGTCGTCTATGTAAATAGGAGGAATATACTGCTCCTTAAACTTCTCTAGAAAGAACTCCCATGTCATAGGGTCAGGAGCCTCTGTACTTTGTGATTCAGATCGCCACCAGTCATATGCATGCTCTTGTAATAAAGACACTGCATATTCATATTTATGCTCGTTTGTGCAATGCAGCTGATCAAAAACTCTCTCTACCCGTTCTAGCCAAAACTCTGCCACTGAGGGGTCATCTTCCCGTTTACCGTAGAAATCGGGTGCCCCTAACTTCTTCAGTCTCTCAAATTGTAATCCTGATGAGGCTGGTTGTGATGCTCTTTGTAGCAAATCTATCATGTTCCTCATAAGCTCTGTTTGTCCTGTGCCAGCAATAGACTGCCCTCTTGATAGGCTAGCACTGGATCTAGATACATTAGCTTGGCGACGACTGGGTCGCGATGAAGCCTGTGTTTCAGTAGGTTCATTACTTTCACCTCCTTCGGCCACAATATGTCGTGACCCTGAAGCCATACTATACCTATATCATAAAGTAACGGCTCCAATCAATAAGCAGCAACTTTAATATTTAATTGTGGGTACACACATGTCATAATTATTTTTGAAAACCATTTTAAAATCCTAAAACTACCCAAACCGGGTTTTAATACCAAAATCCAGAAACACCAACCTGGTGCTCTGATACCAAAAACTGTAACACCCCCTCACCCCAGCAGCTCGTGCCCGAATAAGGGAGTGCTTTCTCTTACTTCATCGGTTAAAAGATCATTATTAAATTTTTGTACACATGAAAATCATTCATTTTTTTTAATTTACTATTTATTTACTTTGCAGCATAAAAGAAAAGTCATAATATTAAAGATAAAAATCCATTTTATTTAATAACATCTTCTTTATAAAGTGTACCATTTATTTTTACAAATACTACAAAATAAAATTTAAAAACATAAATACAACAGAAGTGTGACCCACGGATGTTTAAATATGCTGCTTTACTGGGTCAGGTCGCCGCTAGCTTTATTTATTACTGTCTCCTTATTCTTTGCTATACCTGCGCGAGAGAAACTCTCACACTAAGCTTTTGGCTTAGTGGTGCATATAAATAAGGCAATAAACTATTTTATGCAATCATGCATTATCATATATCAACTCATGTTTAATCATATTCTCATGCTTAATCATATTCTCATGCAAATATACATATCATGGTATTATAGCATGTATAAACATCAGATCATATTCTTTTATCTCATACTTGTTTACTTTACTAAAACATCATTATATATAACATGTCATAATCAATCATGTTACAAGTCATTATTTCTTTTATTTTCCATGTCACAATTCATAATTCCATTTTAAATTCCAATAATTCATTTATGTTCCACAACTTCTTTATTTATGTCCTTATTTATGCCCAAGACACCTATGAACCACTAACTAGGATAACGGAGTTGCCATCCCGGCACTTAGGAGTGCCACCCGGGCAATATGATGTGCGCATATAAGTGCCAAACCCGGCGTAGATAACCGTGCCAAACTCGGCGTAGATAACCGTGCCAAACTCGGCGTAGATAATAATGTCATACCCGGCATAAATAACAATGCCAAACCCGGCGTAGATAACAATGCCAAACCCGGCGTAGATAATCATACCATTAATGGATTTAATCATTTTCATCATACTCCCCCCCTATTTGGCATGCCAAACTATCCTAAGTTGGTTCGGTGTTCTAGGGCTTATACAATCTCATTAAAATTCACAACAATTATATTCACACTTTTCATGCATTTAATGTCTCAAAATAATTACATAATCACTCAATCATAAAAATATTTATATAATATAACAAGGTCCACATCATTTTACTCATTTCATTCCTCATCTTATATGTTGTCCTGCCACTGGCAGATTCTGTTCTCAGTCTTGGACCTTAATTTTGGTCCTGTTAAGTTCTGAATTTAGTTTCGAGGTCTTCTTACCAATTTTAGATCTGGATCTGAGCTTTAACATGAAACTAGAATCAATTAATTCTAAGTTCTGTATCAAAAGATATGATAAAATTACCACTAACTGGTCACTAAACAATTCTGCCCGGAATTTCCTAGACAGATTCTTAGTCAGAACTTTATGAATTTTTCTGGACAATTACAGACATATTCAGATATTATTGTCTAAATAAAAATTATAGCCTTATGTCTTAGCTTTCAAACAAAACAAATAACACACAAATCCAAGCTCCAGAACTCAAGTTATAAAAGTTTAAGTACTTACTGCTCATTACTAACAATTCTGCCCAGAATTTCTGGACAGATTCTAAGTTTGAAATTTATGAATTTTTCTGGAAAATTAAAGACATATTCAGATTTTATGGTCTAAATGAAAGTTATAGCCCTATGTCTCATCTTTCAAACCCAACAAACAACATGCAAAACCGAGTTCCAGAAAATAAGTTATAACAATTTAAGTGAACACTGCTCATCAATTTCCAGCAAAGAACATACCAACTAATCACATTCAATTTTTACCAAATTAAATCCTAAGTCTAGCAAACATGCATCCCCAAGATTTTTCATCACAATTAATATTAATTCAAACTCATCAACATGCCAAATAATTAAATTATGCAATTAAAAAAAATTAAAATAGGCTATTGCCTTAGATTATGCACAAACCTCTCTTTCTCTCTTTTCTTTCTCTTTACTTTTCTTTCTCCTTTCCTTTGCTCCTTTGAGCCAAATCCTTGTCACTTTGAGTTCCTAAAGTTCATAAACAGATTATTAAAAATTCATAAACCTAATTTTCTCCCTTTCTCCTTACTCTCTTAAGCTTCCTTAAGCATGAGAATGAGATTTTACCTTACTTTTTCTCTCTTTTCTCACTTTCTCTTTCTAAAATCAAGCTTTAGCTATGGAGGAACAAGGGAAAACGTGGCTGATTTGAGAGAACAGAATTTTCCTCAATGAAAAATGGATAAGGAAGAGAAAGAAGCAATCAAGAACAAAGTGACAAAAGTCATTAAAATGGGGGACACATAAGCCATATTCTAGAAACCTTAATTAATGTCATATGCATGTATCTTCATTAGCTTATTAAACTTTGCCATTTGGTGTATTGGACTTCAAGAAACGTGGGAGATACTTAATGATGGAAAAATTCTAGATCAATGGTGATAATTAAGAAAGGATAAGCACTTAAGAATAAAGTGACAAAATTACATAATTATTGGAGACACCTAAGCATTTTCTAGAAACTTTTCATTAATTTCTAATTCATGTATGTCAATTGACTTCTAAAAATGTGCCACTTGGTGTGGCTGGCCTCCATATGCATTTTATGTCCCAATTCATGCATTTAATTTATGATTATCCCTTTTAAATCCTCCAATTTTCGATAAATTGCAAATTGACCCCTAAACTTTTCAAAATTCGCAATTTAGTCCTTTACCGAAATTTAACATCTTTAAATATTTAGACCACTTTATTAGGTATTTTCCATACATAATTGTCATTATTTTCATTATTTTTCGATAAAAATCCAAATTTAGACTTTGGTCAACCCAACGAGTCGATTTTACAACTCGCGTGACTTAGGTCTAAATTAGCGGATATGACACCTCTGCTGAAACAATTGTGTCTGATATATCAAATACATAGATTCTCTTCCCCATAGCCAAAGTAACTTCCATCATCTCATTCCCTTCAACCTGCTTTATTGCCTTAAGTTTGCCCCATTTCTACTTCTCCATAAAAATGGGATTTGATATTGTTGAAACATTAGTAGTTTTTCCAGTATGCACCAATGACCAAACACTACTTTTACCATGATCTCTAACTTTTTGTTTAATAGTTTTTCTTTTCTGTTTTAGATCATGCCCTTGGATAAGCTCATACTAACCCGTCAATTTGGGATCCAATTCGGGATTTTCCTTGGGGAAAGTAAATAATAAAATTAATAATAAATAAATAATAAAATAATAATAATAAATAAAATAAATAAAATAATAAAATAATAAAAATAAATAAATAAAAATATAAATAAGTTTTGTCCCAACTCCCATTTTTCTCTTTAGAGCTATCAGTCCCCATATAAAAATTCAAATCCAAACTCCTAGATCAATTTCAAGGGAGTAAAATTTGTTTTGTTCTACTATCCTCTCTTAGGGTCCGTTTGGCAAAAGTGCTTTTGGAGAATTTTTTTTATTTTTAAATTTTTTGAGTTTTGAAAACTACTTTTGGAGAGAAACGGGTAAATAGATATTTTTTCCAAAAGTAGGTTTGAAAAAAACAGTTTATAAAAAATTTAAAAAATCAGTCAATTAAATCAAAAAAATTCTAAACCTGCTTTTGAACATTCAACAACAATCTCAAACATCCATTTATTGACAGCATTGTCAATAGAGGTCCCAATTTCTTCTCCACCCTTTGCTCCCCCCACAGACGCACCCCTCACCTTTTGAAACAGGTTAGTGTCTCCATTAAAAGATTCATTTGAAAACTGATTTCCTCCATCACTTTCACCTCAGCCCTCTACTAGCTGGAGACATAGCCTCCTACAAACCCTTGCATCACCTTTTC
Source organism: Triadica sebifera (assembly GCA_023653625.1). NCBI lineage: Eukaryota > Viridiplantae > Streptophyta > Magnoliopsida > Malpighiales > Euphorbiaceae > Triadica > Triadica sebifera. Next base: position 19,671,563 of record CM042910.1, on the reverse strand, counting down.
TTAAATTTAAATCTGAGCTGCTCTACTTCTAGTTCATCTCTTCCTTGCATCCTTTTATCCCAAGACTCCTAACAACATTTTTGTTTAGTGTAGCCTTTAAGGCTCTACTGTAAGGCCATTCCATAACATTAACATTCTATAGTTTTTCTTCACATTCATCCTCAACATGGTCTATGAGACCACACCAAAAGAAAAAAATTATCTAGCCTTTCATACCTAAAAAATACCCACTCTTTTGCCTTTACTGTTAATAATTGTGGTCCCCTTCGCTAAAGGCTTGAGCACATTTATATCCATCCCGATTTTAACATATTTCTTAAAGGAGAACACTTCATTTTCATCTACTTTTATAATCCTTCCGACTTTAGATCCCACATTCATAACAACCTCATTCGATCATTTATTCAATGGCAAGTTATGCATTTGCACTTAAAATTCATAGGAATTTAATACAATCTCAGAACTTTGAACTTGTAAATCAATTTCTTTCAATATTATTAGGTGTTTATTGAAATGTCATGGTCTCGATTTCAATACCCTCAGTTTATCAACCTTAGATTGAAATTAACAAATAAAGGATTGCAATGAGATAGCTTTAATTTTCACTTCCCTATCAACTTTCCATGCCATAGTTAAAACATTTCGTATACCTTGGATTGTAAAGGGTTTATTTGATAGGATTCGTCCCACTAAACATAAATTATTTCTATATTTTATCCCGCCTCCTTCACTTTCTAAATCGATAACCTCATCCTTTTGCTCTGTTATAGTGAATTTCTTCCATAGAGATTCCAGATCGTTCTCCATTGGCGGAAGATAAGACATGGATCCTTTCTCACCATCGAAGACTTAGAAACCTACACTACAAACGAAGAAAAATCCCAACCTTGAATCAGAAAAGACAAGAAAGGAATTAAAAGATGAGAAAAAGAAAACTTAATAAAATATGTTTTCTAATGAAACAGACACGAGAGGTGGAACGATTTAGTGAAGCAACGTAGAAGAAGATCAAGAACTTATATCTAAGATTTAGGAAACCCTAGCCAAGAGAGACGCTCTATTTTTTGGGAGAAAGATGATGCATTAAATATCCTAACTAGTTTTTTTTTTAATAATTTAGACCTTAAAGTAAAATAATTTTTTTATCTGAATAAAATCAACATATTATTATCCTACATTTGCAAATGTGTTTTACGAGGCTTTATTTTTTTATGATTTTGTATTTTGTGTGAGTTTGCACTATCTAGCAAAGACTAGCCTATATTTTGCTTGACAGCACATTAACAATTTGTAAATCAATTATCTTGTACTAATTAAGTTATTTATTATTCACTTTTATTCAAGCAAGACAGGCAGGAGATTATTATTATTAGGGCTCATTTTAATGCAATGGGCTCTCATAATTATGATGATTAATCATCATCAAGTCACCCAATATGGCATATTTTTCCAATTTTACATTTTGAGTAGTTTATCTTCCTCACCAATTAGCAACCAAAAGCAATAAAATATTGCACACAAATACAAATATCATATCGCCACGTGGGCAGTTGGTCCCACGACATGCACAAATATTTTTCCAGATTTATAATCTACTGCTACACAACGCACCTGAATCATACTTCTAAAGAGGCATCACTGGTTCAATTGACCTAAAAGGCAAAATGCAGATGGAAAAGTTGGTCATAAGGAAAAGATGGAGAGGCATTTATATAGTAGTTTATGTAACACCACATCTTATGCAATTCAGTATAACATATCCCTGTATCAAATAATTACATATAACATGCTGGAAAGACAAAATATCCTGTTAACAATGGTAGTATTTTTTCATATGTTGTAATCTCATTCAATGACTCTGCAAGTCTCATATACTGCAATAACATTCAATAACTTTGCAAGTCTCATACCCCATAATATCATTCAATGACTTTGCAAGTCAACACTGAGGTTTTCGCCACAATACGATATATCACATATATTAAAATATAAACTTTATACATAAGTATTTATGAGTTGCTTTCGTTTATACATTTTTAAATACCCATTCCAAACTGATTATACATATTCACCATGTAAATACAAAATGCAGATGACATATTTTCATGCTCGAGTGGTATGCAAGGAGATAGAGTGATGAGGCTCGGCCAGTGACATATGCTCCATGTCTTCTATACGCTACTCAAAATGAACTATCACTTTTCTTTACCTGAAAAATGATGCAAATTAATGAGTTCCGGCTTAGTGAGAATAACCATCAAATGAGCTCTAAAATACCGAACAACTCATAGTAATAAATCACAAATGCAATACATATCATGTATTCCATTCCATTCACCAGTATCATATAAATATAAATAAAGTTGAAACATATAATCATTACTCTTTACGTATGCAAATGTTTTGCTTATTTCATTTTGTTGTGACCAAGTTAAACAGACATTGCCCCGAATTTCCATGTGAACATTTGTCATGTGAACATTTGCATTTGCTAGCTAGCTTGATCGTTTGTTTCATTTGCACATTTGTTGGGCCATAGGCCTCTTCTTTTACTTTACAATATCGATTAACTAGTCACAACGCCTTTTAAGTCCATATGTCTTAGATTATTTATTTAAACAACTCGTGCCTACTAGTCACAACGCCTTTTAAGTCCATATGTCTTAGATGTGGTGTATCAACAAGACACCACATCTATTTATTTATTATTTAAGTATATGTAAAAGTGTTTACATATCCATAAATATATTTTTCAATTATATTTTTTGTGTTTTAAGCTTTTTCATATTGGATCTCTAAAAGCATCAAAACTGTGACACAAAATACTTCCTATTAATGAACCCTAAACACCATAATCAACCTTAACAGAAAAATAAATATTTACTCACCTATAATCACTCTTGGCTAATCTTGTTGATACAATTTTTAGAGTGAAAGAGGGAAGAAATGGTGGCTGGAACTTGAAAAGGAATGAAGCAAAGAAGAAGAAAAAAGTGAGGAAAGGAAATGAATATGGTGGTAGCCTAATAAGTTAAAAGGCACCACCATTTCATTTGTTTCACCCGTCCACTTTTCCTTTTTTTTCTGACTTTTATTTTTATTTTTTTATTTTATTTTATTCTAATTATTCTTATTATTATTATACAATTCGACACAATATGCAATTTAATCTTAATCTAGTCATTTTGTATACTTTGATCACCTTATTTCATTTATTTTTAATATTTTTTATCCTCATTTAGATTATACATACACATGTGCGATTCGATACAATTGAAATGTACTAGGACACGTAGCTAGTGCGTGTCATGGACTTGTTTCTACGAAAATACGTATGAAATGCACGTGTTCAATTGAATTATATAGAAAATGCATATATTCAAATGAAATACATGTGGGGAAGGTCAAGGATATTACAGTTTACCTGCGAAATCAGTAAACAAGTTTGATTTCTCTGGCATTAATGGAAATAACTTATCTCTTCTTCTTTTCTTTCTTCTCTGCCTAGAGCACGATGTTGATTGATTGCTATAGGGTATTGTTGCAAATTTTTTTTTGTATATGGAAGGAAAGGGAGCTCATTTCCCTACACTATCTCTTTCTATAGCCAACACTAAATGTGCATTATCTTCTTCTACATATCTCTTCACCTCTTTTACTTGCATTTAGGCCACATGAATTTCCATTTTTTTTATCATTTCCCTTTATTTATATATAAAAAATGTCTTTTTATTTTTGCTACTATAAGCTTCTTTTTTTGTTTTACTTTCACTGGTGGTCAGTGACAGAGCTATATTCAATTAAGGGTTGACAATTGTACTCAATTTTTTAAAATATATGAAATATAGTATGTAAATTTATACAATTTTTAATATTCGTTTCCCTAAAAAAAATAGGTAAGAGGCAATTATATGATGCTAAAAAAATGATTTAGATGTGTTATAATTAGTTAATTGAAAAATATATATACTTAAATAATAAATAAATAGATGCTATAAGTGTTTAGCCAAAATATAAATATTTTATTTCAAAAAAATACTTTATAATTATTAAATAATAATTATTATTAAAAAATAAATATTTTATTGCACAATTTGTACTGTGTGAGAGACTTCATTTTTCTATCATTACCCCATTGTCCATCAAACATTTTTCACCACAATTCATGACTCACAATATCAATGTTACTTTTTAGTTTTCTTTTCCAATTATTACTCTTCTTTAAAGTCAACAATTTTTTAATTCAAACCTCAATCATCCAATAGAAAAACCTCTCTAAGGATCAATAAAAAGTCTATTACTTAGCTTAGAGTCAAATTCTTTAGTCTATTTGTACAACGTTAAGAAACAAACAAATTGAGAGAGAGGTAGAAGAAAGAACAAAGCACAACTTTTAGAATTGATTTTAATTGATAGAAAAAATTAGAAATTTTCAATTTTTTTATTTTTTATTATATTTTTTTAATAAATTAAGGGTTAATGAATACTAATAAGCAAAAGTTGATTATTAGTCTTTTGCATCTTTTAATAAACAAAAATTAATTCTTTTTACTCAATTTTATTCATATGATTTTTTTCAAAGTTAATTTTATAGTACTTGACAATCAACTTGAAATTTATATCATTGATATACATTCTAGTAGTGATTTTCCAAATTTGAAAGATATTAAAAATCTAGTTGAGAAATTGGTTCATATAAGAAGTCATATTGTATATTCCATGATCTATTTACTCATGAAATTAACATTTATCTTACCTGTTTTTACTACTATTATGGAGAAGACATTTTCTGTAATGAAATTAGTGAGAAATCATTTATATAATCAAATAAGAGATAATTGGATGAACAACTTTTAGTTATATACATTGAAAAAAATGTTTCAAAACATTTGTCTTACCGGTTGTTACTGCTAATGCGGAGAGAACATTTTCTAATCATTTTTGTAATTGGATAAACGTTGTTTGGTTACATACATTGAAAAAAATGTTTCAGCAACATTGATAATAATTTAATCATACAATATTTACTCATTTAGAATAATTATGAACTTTAATTTATTTTTTTATGTAGTTTTATTTGTGATATTTTTATATTTACATAATTATTAATTTTAGTGTATAATTTTTAATAGATAATATTGGTCTTTTTTTTTCAAATTTTTTTTTTTATTGTATCCGAAAAAAAAAATGTATATAAATTTTTGCACCCGCCACTGGTGGTGGTGGTGTTCTGTAAAAAAGGGTAATCAAGTAATCATGACTTCGGCTGATACGGTTACTGAGTCAACCCGGGGCCAACTGGACCTTTCCGACCATACATTCCTCTGCATTTCAGAAATCCTGCCACTGCAACCGCCACCGGTTTTACTCCATTTCCTTAACCGACCGACTCCGGCAGTGGACATGACGGCTTTTCCTCCTCTTGCTATCCTCCCCGACAACCTGGTTCATCTTCATCTCGTCGTCGTGGCGGGGGTGGTAGTCTACGTGGCCGTGGTGGCGTTTCTCATCGGTGGCCGTCTCTGACCCGTTTGATGAAAGTCAAAGATTTGAGGAGCTGAAGATAAGAAAAGATGATGAGAGTAATGGTAACAGTAATGAAAATACTGTAATCAACTTTGATGCGTATGAGGATATACCAGTGGAAATCACAGGGTCGAACATACCTGCACCCGTGAGTAGCTTCAATGAAATTGATTCGGGAGAGGGTTTGAGTGAGAATATTAAAAGGTTAAGTATGTGAAACCAACTCCGATTCAAAAGCACGCCATACCCATTGTGATTGCCGGGAGGGATTTGATGGCTTGTGCACAGACTGGCTCGGGGAAAACGACTGCGTTTTGTTTTCCCATTATCTGTGGGATTTTTAGGAACCACTTTACGAGGTCGAGCCCTGGTAGGAATAGGGTGGCTTGCCATATTGCTCTCATTCTATCTCCTACCAGAGAGTTTAACTTGTCAGGTGAGGATTGAATATGTTTGAACTTTTATGAATTCCTTTTTGCAGCGTTTATTTATTTATTTGTCTCGATCAGATTCATGATGAAGCACATAAGTTTGCATATAACACTGGGGTGAAGATTGTGGTGGCATATGGAGGGGCTCCTATTTTGCTGCAGGTTATAGGAGCGCCCTTTTTTTTTTGTTTCCCCTTTTCTGTGTTACTTTTTTTTGTGCTTATTATGCCTTTTACATTAGTAAATTTAATTCATTTTCTGGTTTAAGTTTTGATCTTCTCTGTGTGTTTTGTCTGCTTATTGATATCTTTGTTTACAAAATAAAAATGAGTGGATGTTGATATTCTTTCTATGGTGGGTTTCTGGTATTTTGACAGTGGAAGTGCATGGATGACTCGGTGTCTGTGAATATTGTTTTGTTATTTCTATTTTTGAATATACTTTTGGAATCTGTTTTTCTATGTTTCTTTTTTGTAGCATTTTTTTCCTCAAGTTTTTCCATTTTGTTTTATAGGCTTCAAGAAGAGTTTGTTAATTTTTATCTTGTTTTCCGTTTCTAAATTTTGATTTGTTACTTGTTGATGTCTCTTACTTTGCTATTTATTAATATGTATTTTTTTCTTACATGATTCTGAAAATTCTATGTTTGAATCAAGGGATAAGCTGTTGGTTCAATAATTACTTATGTCTTATTTCTACCATTCTGCAGTTTCGCAATTTGGAGAAGGGTGTTGATATCCTAGTTGTAACTCCTGGTCGTTTAGTTGATCTGATTGAAAGATCAAGAGTTTCTCTTAGTATGGTCAAATATTTGGCCTTAGACGAGGCTGATAGGATGCTGGATATGGGATTTGAACCTCAGATCTGGAAGATTGTCCAACAAATAGACATGCCTCCTCCCGTTGAAAGGCAGACTATGCTTTTCAGTGCCACTTTTCCACTTGATATACAGGTCTGTGCACTATCATTCTTTACTTGCCTCTATTGTGGGGAGTAAGCTGCTGACGTTTCATGATTTACATAATATTTTAATTTAAGCACACTAAGGCAGGAGAAAATATTGAGATTTTGGTTTGATTCTAATTTTATTCAAATATTCTGAAAAGTATACAGTTGTTGATATTTTATTAAATTAGTTGTAGAAATGCTTCAAACAAGATTGGTCAATCTGCCAAACCGTAATTGTCCCTGCACTACTCCCTGCATATTTTGTGCATTAAGGACCCTTTACTGTGAGTTGAATGGTTGAAGATAGTTAAATGAGTAAATTTTTTTTCTTACGATAGACTATTTATTTAACCTTTGTTTATTAGAAAATGTAGAAGGCAATGTGTCATTTTGCTTACTAAAATGACTGTATTAATTTAGGTTAACCATTAATTCTGAGCTTAATCAGACATGACCATAATTGAGTTGTGCTCGGACTTGATTATGATGCTTATCATGAAAATTTTTCATTTATTATTTTTGTAATCATATAAACATGTTAAATAAGTTAATCAGAACCTATATAATGGCCTTGTGTTATTTTGAAAAATTTTGCATGGTGGTTAATGCTTAATAAGGTTGAGTTATGTTGTAATTGCTTATGGATTGCCTTTTTCAAAGCATTAGATTGTCCATGTGTTGACGGAAACTATATAACCAAGCATTGCCATACCTCATCTATTTATATTGTGTTCACTTTTCTTTAGAACATTGATTTGTCCATTTTTCTTATTTATGTTTTGGTTATGAACTTACTGGCTTGTGTCTTCAGTATTTCCATTACTTAGTTAATTAATCTTCTTGCAGCTGCTCCAATATCACTCTTAATTTTTTTTCCTTGCAGAGACTTGGATCTGAATTTCTTTCAAACTATATTTTTCTTACTGTGGGAAGAGTTGGTTCAGGTAGTGATTTGATTGTTCAAAAAGTTGAGCTTGTTCAGGATATGGACAAAAGAAATCACCTTGCAGATCTTTGGTCCTAAAGAGCAAATGGAACCTATAGTAAGGTATAATGGTCTCTCTCTTTGTTCATTTAAATGCAATGTTCTTTTGCATGGTTATTTGAAGGCATTTGTAAACAATTAGAGATGCAACCATTGCTTTAAAAAGCACATTTACTTTTGTGCAGCGGGACTTAACATTGGTTTTTGTGGAGACTAAGCGATGAGCAGATGCTTTGGAACACTGGTTGTCCATGAATGGCTTTCCAGCAATAGCAATACATTGAGACAAAGTGCAAATGGTCAGCATATTTATCATCTTTTTGCCTTTTTTTTCCTTTTATGGTAATGGCTTTGATTTGTGTCTTCACCATGCATTATTGTGTATTTTGTTGTTCTTGCAACACATATGATTTAGAATATAGTTTTCTGCGACAAGCTTTTATTCTGTTGGTGTTTATTTCTGTTGGACTTGCAGCGTCCATAATTTTTTTGAAGTCTTTTGTTGCTCAAGGATGTAAGAGATGTTGTTATGTCAAAAGAATGAGCAGTTAATTTTCCTTTTTAGTTTACTTTCTTTTTTCAAATTTATTCTCATTCGTATTCCCTATTTGAATTTAAAGGAGAGAGAGAGCTTTAAAATCCTTTAAGAGTGGTGCAACTCCAATTTTGGTGGCAACTGATGTGGCATCGCGAGGCCTAGACATCTCACATGTCATTAATTTTGACCTGCCAAAGGACATAGATGACTGTTCATAGGATAGGCCAAACGGGACGTGCTGGTAAATCTGGAGCAGCAACTGCATTCTTCAGTGGCAAGAGCATGCCACTAGCAAAGGCACTTGCTGAACTAGTGAAGGAAGCAAATCAAGAGGTCCTTTCTTGGCTTAGCCAATATGCTGAGAATTCATGCTATGCCAGTGGTGGTGGTCGGACCAAACGATATGGTGGTAGCAAGTATGGCGGCTATGACTATCAGAATAATGGCCAAATGTATAATGAGAATTCTTATTCTGCTCCATCTAATGAAGCTGCTGATTATGATGTTGCACCAGAAGGATATGAATTTGGTCACGAATCTATTGTTGCTAGTGGTTGGGATTAGAATGCATCCTTTTTCTCCTTTGCTTCTGATATATTAGTGAGTATATATTATTAAGTAAAATTATGACATGGAAAACAAATAGACTGCTGAAGACTAACCAAAGCTTGGACAGGAAGAGTAGAGAAATATAATCCTCACAAAATTTTAGGCTGACAATACCCGATTGGTTTTTTTTGGTAATGTTGGTGGTGGCTATAATTTGTTATGAAAGTCGACTATGTGTCTACCAATGAGCAGATAGTTTTGGCCATAGCTTTCTATATTGAAGATACTTTTGGTGAAGGTGTAAGAAAAGCTTTAGCTGGATTATGCCATATTAAATAATATAATATGTATTTTGTTTAGGCTTTCAAGTCCCGGGTGAGAACACAATATATTATACCGAATCAAGGCAGAAAGATCTTGCACTCATCTTTCTTGATACAATGTTGTTGAACTCTTATCGTTCTTGTTTTGTTTAAATTGTTACTACCTAAGCTGCTCTGAAAATGGGATTGAATGTTGATATTTGGCCAAAGGTGCAAATTATAGGGGACATATTGTCCCTAAGGCCGTAAAATTTACACTCATGTTTGAAAACTTACCATAAGGGGGAAAGAAAATAACTTAATTTCTTTCTTTTTCATTATATTTGACAATTTTTCCTTGAGTAGGAAAAATATGGAGAAAAAATAAAATTTATTTTTGCTATTTATTTTTCTTAATCATGTTTTGATTGAGGTAATATAAGTAAACTAAAAAGGAATATGGAAAAAAAAAAGATATATTTTCCTTTGTTTGGGTAATTTATTGTGAGAGGCAAAAAAAAATTGTAATATTACATATTTACTATTTTGCACATCATTTTATAAAATTATAAATACTTTACTATAATGACTAAGGATAAAAAAATAATTTTATTAGTAATAGTAACATTTTTTTGTGAAATTCCCTATATTTTCTCTCTATTTTTGAGAAAAAGTGAGAAGTAAAAAATAAAAGTTATTTTACTTTTCATCCTTATTTTTCTTTCATTTCCAAATAGATTAAAATGAAAATATCTTTTTATTTTATATTTTTATTTTTCTTTTCAACATATTTTTTTCTATCCAAATACTTAAGAGTGGAAAATAAAAATTATTTTTCTTCTCATCCTTATTTTCCTTCTTTTTCAAACAATATAAAATAAAAATACTTCTTTATTTTTCTTTCTCCCATATTTTCTCTCCTCCAAACATAGTCTTAATCTCTTGACAATATTTTGGGATATTTAAATTGCAACTGTTACTCCCCCCTAAAAGACCATCTTGTACCTTTCTTATTTTTTTCCAAAAATAGAAAAAATAAAAATAAAAGAGGGAAAAAACAAAAAAAAAAGGAAGAAAATGCACATATGTGATAAAAAAAATTGGATTTTTTTAGTAATATTATTAAATAATAAAATATATTATATTGAATGAATATATAAAAAAATATTATGATTTATTTTGTAAAATAATTAAATAATATGAAAATAATAAAATAAATATGAAATAAATTATAAGAAAAAATATATATAATATATTTTTTTTATAAAAAATAATGTAATGGATTAAAGATAAATTTATTATAGTTATTGTAAAATTTTTAATGGATCGGAGATCCTCCGTCTCTGCTCCTAATGAATTCAGCGACCCAACTACAATTAACCCTTTTCCGATGACTAGCAAACCCATTTCAATTACATGAAGGCCTCAATCCACAAAAATCTTTTTTCTTTTTTTTTTTTTACAATCCCCCCGATAGGAAACAAGAAGCTAAAACCCATCAAACAATTCCCCATTTTTGGCGATCCTAGTGGTAGTCAGGTTCGTGTGACGATGAGACAAGCAAAGCCTCCTCCAATAGCAGCCCACCTCTACGCACAGTAGAAGAATCCATCGGCTCCAAGAAAAATAGAGTCGTTTCAGTACAAAATTACAACAATTATTATTGATATATTTCTTGCAATTTTGAAATGGTTTCTGTTATTTAGCTATGGTTCGTTGCTTTCGGTCAGTTTTTGATTTGGTCATTAAGATTTGATTTTGTGGGTGCCTTCTGTGAAATGTTGTGTTGTGAATTTCGTGGGTTTTTCTGAAAAAATGTTTGAGTTATTCTCAAAGAGTTTATTGTAACAAATTTTATTGTGGCCTTGTTTGTGCGTGAATTGCAATTTGGTTCATGAAGGTCTTTCAGAATGAGGTTGCGAATTACAAAAATTAGATCGAGAACTAGAACCAAAATCTATGGGTGGAGAGGAAGAGATAGGATTTTTCTTGATTTTCTTTAATTTGGGTTTTTGAATGGGATTCTGTATGGCGGTGGTATCTGAGTTTTTGATAATTTTGATTTTGTCCGTGCTTTGAGTTTTCACCATTGTAGGGTGCTTTAAGATTTCTAGGTTTATTGTATTTGGTTATGGTTTAGAATGAAATAGGAGGAGAAGAAGAAGAGTTGATGGTTGTTTGGTGGGAAGAAGAAAGGAGCGAAGGAGAGGAAGAAGAAGAAGAGTTGAAGGAGCACTGTCAATTTGGGGTGCCAGGTGTCAAATTAATCGAGCATGATGGCATGTTGGCAAATCTGTTAAAGGGGCTAACAGCACAGACTTGCATTTGAGAGGTATATTTGTTCATAAGAGAATTTTAAAAGCATTTGGACATTTTTTAATACTTATTTTTCTGATTGGTTGGGAGAGAGAGAAAATTGAGTGTCCTAGCATTCTTCTTATCCATAAATGAGACTAAGAATTAATTTGATCTGAGTTTTGACTAAAGGAGTTTATAACCTCTACCCCAGGGGCTAATTTGCACCTTTTGGTTGTTGGTGTTCTATTATGAATTGTGCTAATTGGAATTCAAAGCTTAATTGTTTAAAGGTGATTGGAATAGGAGAAGGTTAATTGGAATGAGTTAATTACAGCGATCACTCAATTTTATATCATTTATAACAAAATAATTTTTAAATTTTTTATTCCATAAAAATTATCAAATTAATTTTTTTTTGCACAAAAGTCATTTTTAGCAATTCCGATAGAATCAGCAGTTAGATTGGTGACATGGATAGTAACTTGATACTGTCTTGTCACATAGGATAAATTTGTAAACTACCTAATTTCGAATGCCACATTAGATATCTATATGACACAATATTAATTTCATCAATAGTTATTAAATTTATACTCTAATTACATTTCAATTATAAATGAAATTTATTTTTCAATTCCTCTTAATTGTACTCTAAAAATTCAAGTATTTTTTTCATTATTAAACATTATTTCTGAACTAAATTACAATTAAAATATAAATTCAGTTAATTCAAAATGTAAATAGGAAAAAGTTTTTTATCTCTTTGTTTATGTGGCATTGCCATCTAAATTTTTGAAGTAAAATTTTTTGCTTAAGTGTCATTTCATGCCTATGATGTGACAAAATTTTGGCAGCACAATAACAGTGACATCACAATTTTGGCTACTAATTCAACCAAATTCATCATAAGTGATTTTTTGTTGAAAAAAATTAGTTTAATAATTTTTGTGAAAATAAATTTAAAAATAATTTTGTGGCAAGTTATATAAAATTGAGGAACTACTAATGAAATTAACCCTAAATCATAACCTTTTTCTGGTTGCCTGCGAAAGAAATGAAATAAAAGCTGCCCCTTTCCTAATTAAAGATTCAGAGCTTCCTTATGATTTGGAAAATAGAGTATTTCTTAAACACTAGGGGGAAAATATATACTTATGGCATTATTTTATACATATAAAATTTAAAATTGAATGGTAATTTATTAAATTTCTTAACCAAATTATGAATTTTAAAGGGATTGTGTGAGTGTTTTATTTTTCGAAGTGAAAAGTGAAATAATTTTGTCATTTCCTTCCTATATTTTAGGGTAAAATCATTTCATTAATCTCATATGTATTTTGATTGATAAGGATGGAACGTTTTACCTGTTCTACAGCGAAATAATATTTATTCATTTTAATCTCATTAATCCTATAATATTTATTAATCCTATTATTTTTGTCATTTTTAACTTCATATCATTCTCACTGAAATTTGAATATCCAATTATACATTTTTTTATTACTAAAATTTTCAAATTTAATTAAAAGTTTGCTTTGAAAATCAAGTTTATATTAATTTTCAATTACTTATTTTTAATATTAAAAATTATAAAATATTAAATAGTATGTATCCGTGAGCAGATTAAAATGATAAAAATTCAATATATAAGTCTCATTATACAAATTTTATTATGCATGAAATAAAATGTTATTCAAACTATAAATCTGTTGAATATGAACATATTTTCTTAATTTCTAACCAAAAAAAAAGTTTATTACATGAAGAACTCATTAATTGTACATAAAAAAAATGAAATTTGTATTTTTTGTAAATTAATAGATGCTAGTGTCAGCATATAGTACGGGAATATCTAATAAATGCTAAATGAGTATCAAAATCTTCATTGAAATTACAATAAAATTTTAGTGTTTTAACTATTTTTTTAATATAAGTTTAATATGAAATGTAATTTTCAAAAATCAATTGCCCTAATAAAATTAAAAAAAAAAGCCTTATCAAGCCTTTTCTAGCAGGGAAGCAGAAACATAAATAAAGAAATATATAAGGTGTATTTAGAATTAATGTTAGTTATCTAAAAAATAAATTTAGAATTTTTTTTATTTAATTACTGATTTTTTTAATTTTTTATAAATTATTTCTGAAAAAAATAACTGTTTATTTTTAAAAATAATTTTAAAAAATTAAAAAAATTTTAAAAAATAACTTTTGACAAGCCTAATAACAAACAGACCTAATAACAAACGGACCTATAAAAGAAAAGATCGAAGATATCCATTCCTCGCAGGGCTCGTGTCTATAGCTTCTTCCTCTAGCAAGCGCGAAGCCGAAGCTGCTGGGTTAGGGTTTAAGGTTTTTCTAATTCTGTTTCAATCGTTTTCAATTTGTGTGCTTCAATGGAAGAGATTACGGAGGGAGTTAACAACATCAACATTGCTGGAGATTTACACAAGAAGAATCGTATTCAAGTCTCCAACACCAAGAAGCCCTTGTTCTTCTATGTCAATCTCGCCAAGGTAAGATATCGGGATTTAGGGTTTTAGATATTTTCTTTTAATGGCTTATTAATTATCTAGTTCAGTTGTTATCTAGTTGTGTTAATTGTTGGGTAGTTCCTGTTTTATTTAACTTTTATTTGTGTCTAATTTTGGGTTTGCAGAGGTATATGCAGCAGTACAACGAGGTGGAGCTCTCTGCACTTGGAATGGGTATACGATTACTGGCCCAGATCCTTTATTTTTAATTTTTTTTTATCTCTAAATTTTTCTTGTTCTTGTCATCAGTATTTCTCTGCTTTTGGTGCGTCTGCTTTTAACGGGCATGATTCAGTTTATTAGTTTATAGTGTTTAATCTACTTTCCTGTGATCTATTTGATTGCTCGAGTAAGCTATGCATCTAATTAGGATGTTAGCAAGTATTGTAAGGGACCATCAAAGGTATTTTTATCATGCAACATCGTGTTAGTACAATAATTTACTTCTGTTGGCTGAATGTTCTCCAGCTATTTTAACCCATCATTAATTTGTGTGATAGTTACTTTGGCTGTCACATCTTTTTCTAAATTGATTTGTTTTAGACCTTCAACTGCATGCAGAACTCGGTTTTTTATTTGTAAATACCATGTTTTCAGCTCATAATTGCCTACAAATCTACCATTGCAGTAGTGTTTTTGACTTAAGTTGTTAAAATTCTTTTTCTACAGATATGCCTCATGGAAATGTCATTGAAATTCTTGTGTTAGTCTTTACTGTGCATGCATATGGAACAATATTTTGTGGCATTTTCACCAATTAGTTTGGTTGTTCTGTCATGTTTGCAGCTATTGCTACTGTTGTAACTGTTGCAGAAATTCTTAAAAATAATGGATTGGCTATCGAAAAGAGTAAGATTGTTCATCTTAAGTTTAGTATTCATGTTTCTACTGAATGATCAAGTATTGATTCTTATATAAATTATTTGGCCTGTAGAGATCATGACTTCGACAGTTGACATGAGAGATGAATCAAGAGGGCGACCTGTCCAAAAGGCCAAGGTATTTGATGTGTTTAATACCTACTTTCATGTGCTGCATTATAATCCTTGTACCATAATATGCACGCTATCTTACTGCTCAAGTTATCTTGCATATGCTTCTTATATTCTTGGTTGTGATTAGCGAATAGTAGAATGCTGTTATGACTTCCATATTGATTCATCAGTCAATGGACTTGAGTTTCTTCATTTTCTGTCATGTGATCTGAGTTTTGCTTTTGAACATGTGGAATTCTCCTACTTGTCTCTGTTTAAAAATGATACTCTGAAGTGATTTTTATTTTAATTAATTTTCAATTCTCACATTGTAAAGTTGATAAATTTCATTGGTGGATGTTTTTTGTCAGATTGAGATATTGCTGGGCAAGACTGAAAACTTTGATGAATTAATGGCTGCTGCTGCTGAAGAGAGAGATGCTGTTGATGGTGAAGAGCAGAGTTGAGAAGGCACTTTATCTTAGCATCTGATTGGACTTGTTTTTGATATTCCTGTAGTCATGAACACGTTTTATTAGTCAATTTCATAGATTTTAGGTGTCTAAGATGTGAGCCTGAATGGGTACCTTAGCTATGCAAATTTTTATTGTCCTAGGAACTTAGTAAAAAATTTGTTTGCTGCCTAGGATTCAATTTTGTTATTTGATTTTCATTTTTTGCTTCAAAGTTAATGTTGTTTCATGTGCATTTCCTGGCAAATTACTAAAAATCTCATGTTATTTGACACTGTATCATCAATCGCTCAGATTTTATATTTGTTATTCATATAATGTTCTTTGAGTGATTTAAACACTCCTTTGCTTAGAAAGGTTGCATGCATGACATGGTAGTGATGAGCACAAAAGCTGAGTGTTTCCTCAATCAAATTGGTGGGCACCTTTTCTTAACTTCAGTTGACTATCTTGAGTTTACATATTTGTTCCTAATGGTGAGACCTGAACCTTCTTGTCGGTGAAAGGAACAACTCGACGCCCATTGTGAATTCTATTGATGAAATGCTGAACATCATAATGCGGAATTCAAATTTTCTGACCTTGGATAAATGGATAACAGATTTATGGCTGGACCCAAGTTATATGCCATTTTCAAAAGAAGTATTCTTTTAAGCCCGGTCATGATTTAGTATGAATATGTCAGAGACCATGAAAAATAATGAATACATGGGAAGCAACCTTATGTGAAGTACGATTTTTTCAGGGGAAGGGTCTACACGTGTACTCTATAATGCGTTCTCGTCATGCTTATTATGTGCCCCACAAAGCATCTTATGCTCCACGCAAGTTTACAAGATGCTTCCAATGAAATCAAAAGTGGGTTGAGGAATGGGTGGAGCGGGGCATAATTTAGAACAAAGAACAAAACTTCAGTCTCCTCCATCCTTTCAGATTCTAGTATGCCTCTTTCCTCTTCTTTTTCCAATTCTTTTTTATGGCTAGGCAAATTGAGAAGGGTAGTAAGCATCTTCACCTATTCTCACATTAAGGAAAATATGGCTTCGCAGTATGACACCGTATGTGCATTAAAGTTGAGAATTTAAATATTCTATGATAACATTCACTCGTATATGCTGAATGTGAACATAATAATTCATGTCAAGTTCAAAGCTAATGATACAACATTTGCATCTAAGTCTGAGGGTCTTGTACTGTGCAAGTATGAAGAGTGATGGCATACTAATGTCACCCAGTCAAGGAAGAATGATCTGAGATCTACTCTTACTGTCGTCTGTTTCATGAATGGTCAAATAATGGTTTGTGTTAATTTAATCTGCCAGAGGAAAATCATATGGAGCAACTTGTGCTCGACAGGGAAAAATGCCACAACATTCAGTTGCTTAAAAACCAACTAAATTATCATCTTCAGATGAATACTCGGATAAAATAAATATATTCAATGGATGAGATATTCGATGCTAGTTAATGTCATCATGCCTTGGATTCACTCTTCCTTCCCAATGACGATATAATCACAACCATCAATTCTTTGCAATAATACCATGACTGATCCAGCCATTAAGCATTTTCCTCTTCCACAATCAGTATCCTCTTGCATGCTTCGTAACACATGAAAGAAATGCCGGCTGCAGGGACTAATTTCATGCAGCTTGAGCCTAAACCTCTGTATAGACCTCCTAGCCCCTCTTTTTCAAGAATGCTTGCAAGAGCATGAAGCATGTTTTGGTACTGTCTCCCACTGAGAGCCCCAGCTTGCATGTGCTTTCGAGCCACCTCAAGTGGGAAAGTTGCAGTGCTGGACATAGCACCAGCAGCTGATCCAATTAGTAGAGTCATAACATTTCCAATTTCTTCCTTCTTGGAAGACTTTTTGTAAGCTCTCCTTAATGTATCATAAGCAAAGTAATTGGCGGCAGCATATGGTACTACTCCTATTAGACTTGGTGTAAGACCTCTATAAAGTTCACCGGCTCCTTCCTCCTGCACAATCTTTATGAATGCATCCAACAAATTCTTGTATACTCCTCTCTACAATTGGATTTGTTCGAAAAATTGACCATAATGGAAGAAAAGAACAGTTTGAAATTCAGCAACATCTTCTGAGTTATGAGTTTACCTGCACAGTTAGTCGGGTTTTGATTAACTCAAGAGGATATGTGCATAATGTTGAGCTTATTCCAGCAATAGCACCAGCTATTAATGACGCAGGAATTAGGATTTTGGGCTGCTCCCCTTGTTTAGGTGTCAACTGCTTCAGAACTGTATCATAAGCAAACAACTGTAGAAGGATTGAATAAACAGTGTTAATACATTCATCTCATATTTGATAAACAAACTAACAGATTTAACTAAATAAGAAGCCTCAAGCCTATTTAATGAAATGAACATTCCTGATGGTTTGCTGCATCAGTCAATAGTATCTCTAGATGCTTAATTACAAAACTTGAACATTTTGATGCAGTCAATTTTTTCACACAAAAATATGTTACGTGTGAGGCAATGTTCCATCAAGTAGGCATTGCAGATGCTACATGTAAATTTTGGTATGATATGTAATTAAATATATTTGGATTCTCTCAACAGAACAGATGAGGATTGCCAGACTGCAAAATATAATCTGTGTTTAGAGAAAGACAGTCTCCAAATGAAGATACCTATGCCACTTGAAAGAATTCAAATTGCAGTGCCTGACATTTGCTTTCAACATTCAGGATAAAATAAAAAGACTACCAGCGCCAGGTGATACCTTCAGTTCATCGATTAGTTGAACTGCTAGCACAGATGCCAGTGTATGTGATAAATTTTGAAATTATGTTTCATCACATAGAATGCATAAAGGTTAAATGAAAATGAGAACAGATAGGCAAGGAGGAAAGAATTCTTCTCTTAATTTATGTGTCGAGGAACAAGTGAACAATCAAACATCTAGGCCAGATGCCCATGAGGAAAAATGGACTAGGAAAACAGTAGTTCCAAGGAGAGGATAAACAAAATGACTACCAAAACAAGCGTATATGTCTAATTGATTTATATTGCATCAAGGATAAACTGCTAGCAAAGGCAAGGGAATACACCAAATTATAATTTAATGAATCGGAAATGTTCTTGAAAAAAAAAATTATTCAAAACAAGACATAAAGAGACAAGCTATAGAAAAACTGGTCAACAGAGTCTAAGCAACCAGTAAATGAAGAAAGAAATATCACTTGATAAGAAACTGTAAACAATGAGCTAAAATTCACGAATACAAACCTCAATTGCTTTGCTTGGTGCAACCCGGATTACATTGACAAAGTTGCCTCTAAACAAACCCATCCAACCATCATTCTTCATGATGTTATCAAACACCTCAACCGATGAATGCCCACAACTTCCCACCATTAAATGAGTCCTTATAGTCTCCAAAGGAGCCACAGCAGTGCGCGATACGGCGCCAGCAATTCCCCCACTGATCAACCTTCTCAATGCCTGATTTCCTACTTTTATTTTCCATTTAAAACCACCTGCCTTCTTTTTTTTCTTCACCATTCCTTTCTCTGCTACTTCCAATACCTCACCTATAAGCAACTCAGGAGTCCCCTCAACAGGTAAAGCCAGTTCAGGCATAGACACAAATTTCATCTGCATACTAGCAACTGGTATTTTTGTGGCATTTTCTACTGAATTTGGAGAATTTGGAGAGATCCCAAATGACTTTCCTACTTGGTTAACGCTAGCAAATAAGCCACGGGCATGAAATACATCCCTCCTAACAGTAACCTCTTGAGGAAATAATTGAAGTTTAACACCAGAATTAGAGAATGTCACCCCCTGGTTTCTATGTCGAACAACTTGCAAACTATTTCTATCCATATCAATCAAGGCTTCAAACTTTGCGTTCTCCTCTTCTGGCAAGCTTTTGATATACTCTCAAAACCAACCAAGCAGAAAGAATACAATAAATTGGAATTTGGATGAAAATAAAATAAAATAAATGACTAGAAAGCAAACGGGTGTTCTAAAAACTGCAATTTCTCGAGATGGGTATTGAGTAAGTTGGCTAAAAAACGAATCTTTAGAAGAAATATGAGCAAATAAACCTGAACGCAACAATGAAGAATGGAGAATAAAGTTAAAAACAAAAATATTCTCTTTTAATAGACACAAGATATTGATAGTTTTTGAATTTTGATGCCCTTCTCTCCTATCTTCAACAGTGAAGCAGAGAAGAGAAGGGAAGTGTGGATGCTGGCGTATACTTCGATATTTTGATATACTCCGGCTTTGCTTTTGTTTACATGAAAAGCCGCCCCATTTGAAGAGGGAGAAATCGCTGTCTCAAAGGCCAAGCTGAGTCAAGTCTTAAACCCTCCTAAACAGTATGTTTATTATATTTAATTTAATTTTATAATTCATAATTAATTGTATAAAATTAAATTAATAAAAGAGAAGTAAATATAATCTGATAGGATCCGAAATTCAAGAGATTTATTTTATTCTTAATTTGACCTGACTTGAATTGTATAAATTCCACATACCAAACATATGCTTTTAGGTCCACAGTCAAATAAAGTGTGTAAAATTTTCTGAAAAGGTATTGTATTTTCTCAACCCACCATTGACTTGCAACATTTTCAGCAGACACTCAGAACTTGCGATAATTGACAAAATTTACCATTTAACTAGCAAAATTACCTCACGTAGTATCATAAAATAGATAAGATATTACCCAAAAAAATTTAAAATTTATTTTTTATTGCAAAATATTCTAACTGAATTTATTGAATCGGTGATTAATTTGAATTTGCAAGCTGTGCTTCAACTTGTTTTACCTATTCATCTCCTCAAGATTCACACAAAAATCTTATTAGATTTTAAGCCTCCGGATATTTAAACATGGAAAATGCAATATGAACAAAAAATTATCTATATGTTGCCTTTCATGTCCAGGATTGTCGAGGCAAGTCTTCCTATTGCCTACAAGACTCAGATTAAAACTGGCCTTGTTTGTCTCTGTTGACTGTTGGGATGGGTCCCCAAAAAAGGTTATGGGCAATTTGTCCACCCAAATATCTCCAAAACCGATTGGATTTAGGAGCACATGAAACATTCGGAGAAGCTAGTGTTTTATTTTAATTTCTCTTCCAAAAATGCTAAATGCTTGAAAAAAAATAGAAAGGTATACTTATGGTATACATGTAGTATACCATAAATATACTCTAAATCAAAGGGAACATTTTAGGGACAAATGACTATTTCAAGAAAATCAGAAACAAATAAACAAAAATTAAATCATCTCCTCCTTTATTCTCTAATTAAGGACCACTGCAACCACACACTATCACATCCACCACTCGCCATAGAGTCACTCCTACAAGCAAATTGCCGACAACCGCTGCAACAAACTTGCTATGCGTCGCGACCCTTCAACCAAAGCCCATCATGGCCAATCACCAGCCGTCTCTTAGCCTGCCTCCTTCTGCTTCGCCCCTCCCGAAGTACATTCAAATCCACAGCAGCAGCTCCATCAATAGCTGCAGCACCCCGATGCAAGCATGTGTGCCGTTTTTCTTGGTGGATCTGGTGCAAAATATAATGTGCTGGCACTGGCGTTTTTCGGCTTCCGATATATGAAAACCCAACTGAGTACTGCGGTTTTCATCTTCGGGGGTAGAGATTTTAACTTTACATGTATACATTTAACCTTTTTTACTTAGTTAAAAAGAAAAAAGATAAAAAGGTGGCCACGGTGCAAACTTTTGTGAATTAAAAAAATTATTTTTAAAATACAAGATTTAAAAAAAAAATTGCAATTTTAAAGGTAAATTATTTTGGAAAAAATAAAAAGTAATATTTAATGTAATTTCCTCTATTACAAACTCAGCCTGCAAAAAATAACAATATTCTAAAAGGAGATAGCGTTCCTTATGGATAAACATTAACATATTTTAACTCGGCCAAAACTTACATCCAAGTGTTGATTGCTAGCTACGAGTTTCATTTTCCCTTCCCCCTCTTTGAAGAGGCCCCTTTCGGTGACTTCTTGTTAGGTTTACTCTTTGCTTTCATAGGTTTGCTATTTGCCTTTAACTTGCTTGCGGTTGTAGAAAAATTTCCCTGCTGATTCTTTTTATTCTTTTCTTTCTTGACGTTGTACTTTGAAACAGCCTATTTTCCAGACAAGAAAGTTAAAAATAAGTGGAAATTCAGTTGCATTCCAAAAATCTGCATCACCAATGCCTAAATTCAACACTAATTGCCTTCGGCATACCTTCTCAATGTTAAGTATCTCATGCGAATTCTGTGATATTATTTTGCTTAGAATTTTGTCAGTTTGCTCCTTCTCCTGCCTGCCCATCCCTGATCCTTCTGCAACTGGTAGAAACTGGATGAAAACAATTAAGTTGTTAGAAATTCACCCGGAGATTTAAGAGAACTAATTAAAAAATTGTTCATATACAGGTAAGTTCGAACCTTGCGATGTTTTCCTTGCATCTTAGCAGGCTTTTCTCCAGGCAACTTCTTGTCAAACTTCCCACCACTAGCTGTTGAAGTTGCTGCCAGTCCAGCTACATTTCCTAATTCATCTTTGGTAACCTTCTTTGGAGCAGCCTGGGTTCCTGTTATGGGCAAAGCTGTGGCTGCTAGCTGAATGTGACTGCAGATAAGTGTTTTAGTTAGCAAATGGTATGGAATGAAATATTAAAAGATGATGCCCTGTTTTGCATCTAAAGAATCGGTCTTTTTTACTTTTGTTTGCGGAGATTGAACAATAATACAAAAGCATATTGAGGTCCATCAACAATAGGGAAAAATTCATACAATACATAAAATTATGGAATGACAAAAATGATAAATGCCAGGACAGGGAAAAAAATTTTTAGGAAGGGGTCAACTAGCCCAGGAGCTTAAAACATAGTTGCATGATTCAGGATGCTTGTATTTGAAACACCATCTTTAATTCTTTATGCTAATATAATAAGAAAAATACTTTGAGAAATAACCTCCAATCATAAATAATTTTTTAAACTTATTATTCACTGCCATCTAAATTGAGAGTTGGAAAAAAAGTATGATCAAACATGGTCAGAGAATTCAAATGATGTCACTTTTTTTTCTAGTTACTAATCAATTTTATCTGTTTGAAACAGTTACTGGCAAAACCTAAAAGAGATTGGATGCCACACCTAAATTTGATGCTTTTGACATTATAAAGTTGGAAGCAATAGAAAAACATTTAAATGCTAAGTGTGAAGAAAAAAACGATGAAAGGGAGAAACCTTGGCAAAGCACCAGCTTTTGCAGCTTGTTTCAAGTTCTGCAATTGATTTTTCTCTTGCTTTTCTACTCTTTTCTTCTTCTCTGACTTTCTCTTTGTAAATGGATCCTCTCCTGGCTCTGCCAAAAGCAATATGCGTAAGACATTTAATGGTGCACAAGACTAAAAAGACTAATTTTTTATTTTTTTTATTAACATTTATTAGTTACAAAAGAAAAATATATTACTAATAAACTTATATAAAATTATAATTACAAGAAATTGGCATTGAAAGCAATATTCACAGTTTGAGTTTCTTTGATATGAAGTTGACTGTAGCATTACCATCAGACATCTTAGCTTCAATGATGGGAACATCTTCATCGTCATTAACACGATCATATCCATAACGACGTTTCCAGGTGCCAGTTTGTTCATCCCACACCACCTTGTCTTTCTTGCGTTTCGTTATACCTGTGAGACAAATCAACCAAACCAAACACCTGAGTTTTGAACAATATTACTTAGGCCCCGTATGGCAATGCACTTGGGAAATGCGCTTTTCATAAAAAAAATTATTTTTAATTTTTTTGAGCTTTGAAATATGCTTTTGGAAAAAATCAGGTAGATTGAAGTTTTTCCTAAAAGCAGTTTATAAAAAATGAAAAAAATCAGTCAATTAAATCAAAAAAATTCTAAACATGTTTTTTAGACACCCAAAAAGCAATCCCAAACACCCCCTTAAAATTTAGTCAAAACTTTAAATTGACTACAACAATAACTATTATGTTGTTATCTAATCCCATATCTCAATTAAATTTGATTGCAAATAAACTCTTCCAGAATCTACTTATTTAACACATCTAGGAATTCGTATAATAATTCAAATAAACTACCTCTTGCTTTCGCAAACAATTCCCATTTTGTAGGAGGTTTGGGCTTTGGCAACTGAAAATATACCATAATAAGACAATGAGTAACCATGATAAACACAAAATATAAAATTAAGTTAGCAATCCACATATCTAATTAAAGGAAATAGAAAGGTAAATGAAACAAACAATATGCGCATTATTAAGCAGAATATTCAACAGCAACATACCCTTGGAAAGCAGAGAAAAGGACAGCAGAAAAATAAGCGCTCTACATGGCATTAGATTTCTTTACTATTTCATTTCCTTTATCTTGAGATAAGACATACACATCAACTTCACAGAATTTCGCAATGTAGTCCATGAACTTTTTAATTATAATGATTAAGCACCCAAAGTCAAGAAAATAGTGCAACTTAAGTCTGTCCATCAGCTCTCCTGTTAAATTTGTTTATGGAGATAACTTGGTATGACTTGGTGGCCCCATTACAAATATTTATCTCCATCTCCTATAACAGTTTCAGTGGGCAAATGTCTAGTAAAAAGTAACAAAGACAATCATTAACTGTTACTACAGGGTCCCAAATTATAACTGTCCCAGCCACATAAACCAGTTTTATAGGAGTCTGAAAGTTACTAGTTTCACTAGAGATATTTGATTGTTGAAAATTGAAATTGATCATGTCAATGCCACTTTTTGAAAAATTAGGGAAGTTCGGTGATTTTGATACTGTTACAAGGAGATTATAAAAAAATTAGCTAAGTATCAAATAATGGGATACCACAAATTTTGAATAATAGTCAAACAAAACTAGTTTCTCAAAGGTGTGAATACTTACCAAGCAAAAAATCTAATGTAAGATTAATGTCTAAGAATGGGATTAAACTGAGATACATTATGGAGGAAAAAAATAGGTATGCCCATACATTAAACAGAGACTTCTTCTCCTCCGAGTAATTCTTATATAGGAGAAGGATGATCTAGTTGTAGTTAATTTCAGTTTCACATGGTATAACATCAAAGTACAAATTCAGAAAGGAAACTTGCATAAAAGAGAGAGACGAGGGAAATGCATTTAGGTTCTACTACAGTAATAAACACATGTTCAAGCAAAAATAAACAAGGAAAATTATTGCATTGCCCACAGGTTTAGGAAACAATTAGCGTACATGCTGCTAAAGGGCATAAAAGCAATCAAAATTATATGTTCAGAAAAATACCATTTTGGGGACATAATACAGATCATTGCACTATTTTTTGCCAATTATATGAAGCTTTGCACTAGCAGGAAATTTCAAGCACTAAAGGAAATATTTAAAACCTGTATCCAAAATGAAAGTAAAAGCAAAGATTGGTATAAAATTTCATCTTCTCTCTCATGCTCTCTCACTACCTCACAACTGTTTCAATAACTTATAGCTGACAATGTAGTATACTAATAGTAAGGAAGAACATACATGCTTCTCTCTGGGCAATTTGGATGTTGGACGAGGTAACTTCACAAGAGGACCATCTACATCTTCAGTTGAAGGTAAATTGAAAAGACTGGCTGCAACAACTTGAACCAGCTCAGTGCCCTTTCTAACACATTGTTCCACCAACTCCTCCCTACGAAATAAATACAAAGTCCAAGGAAAAACAAATCACAACATGATCCCTCAAACTAACCCAACCTGCTCTAATCACAAAAATATTCTGAAAAAACCAACTCAATAGTTCGGTCACACAAGAATGGTGCTGCTAACTGATTTCTCATCTGCCTAATAGAGTTTTACTCAAAATCTTAATTATTAACACAATTGTATACCTTATTATATATGTGGTTTTAAAGGAACAAATATATCTTATATGGCTCGGAAATATTGCAATACCTAAACTCATCATTCAAAGAACAACATTTTAAACCCCCATTCTGCAGAATGAATTACAACTTCCCAACAGTAATTTTCTAGCACAAGATGAAAAATGTTTACTTTCACCCAAACAGAGACTTTTTTTTGTTGCTCAATACTAAATAAAAAAAAATTGCCGCTTAAATTTACGAGAAAAAATATTTTTCCCGAGAAAAAAAAATCCATCTAATACCCATATCGCCAAATAAAAGCAAAAAATCAGAACCTCAAACATGAAACATTAAACACCAGAACATAAAATCAGTGAAATAGAGGTATAGAAGACAAAAAAAACCAAGACATACAAGCATAGTATTGCTTAAAGGAAGAAGAAGAATAAAACCTGGAAGAAGGGAGAGAAGGAAAATTGTGATGAGCGTCAAAAGCCATGAGATGTCCAAGGTCGACCTGATACTGATTTTCGGTCTCCATTAGAAACTACGATATCAGTATCTCTCTCAACCTCTGCAGCCAAGTAAAGAAGAAGAAGACGAAGAATAACAAAACGAGGAACTGAGGGTGGCTTTATCTGTTTTGTTCAGTGCCCTTGTTTTCCTCCGACATCATGGGCCTAAAGGGTTTAGATGGTTCGATTTGGGCTTACTCAAGAGTGTAATTGGTCCTGGTCTTTTGGCCCATCTAGCCCTAAAATGCTTCTGACTTTATGAGTGTCTTCACAGTGTTGAATTGGATCTGACAGTTTATAATTAAAATTTTAGTATGTCTCTACAATACCAATATGAGCATGTTAGATACTGCAAATATTTTGTATCAGCAGGGCTACTTGAGCTGCAATAGAAATATCTCTTCTCCCATAGTAAAAGAGTGTAACCTTTAGCTTCAAAACGAATATGAAAATAATCATCATGTTTCCAGATGTTTAGAAATTCTGGAGAAATCTCTAGTGACAAATTGTTTTTCCCCTGTTTTTTACATAAATGATTTTTTTACGCTCGTTGTTTAAAATAGACTTTTTAACACTTTCACCTACATCTTAATAAAAATATGCAAATGTGCAAAAGCAAACTCTGTCTCTCTCTTTCACCTTTTCTTTTCAAATTTTTTTTTTCTATCCATCTACCCATTGCAAAATCAGAAAAAAAAAAACTTTTATTCTCTAAAAACACACTTAAACATATAATTTGAATCATATCCATAGAGTTCTGATCTGAACCCTAATCAAAAGTTTCCTATAGTGGAGACGATGTCTATATATCCCACTCTGAACTCGTCCTGATATATATATATATATATGTTTAAAAATTAAAAAATATATATTTTTTATTTAAAAAAATTATATAATTAACTAATTAATTAAAACAAAGTAAATTCTTTTTAATAAAATCGGAGATTGGATTGAGGTCAAGGATCTTCATCCCTATATGGTGCAGGGATGATAACCAATAATTTTTTCTATCGAGAAATGGGCAGAGGACATGGATGGTGAAATTTGCCCCGCACATTTCATTGCCACTCTTACTATTTCTCTCTCTCATTTTCCTTTTTTTTTCTCTTTCTTTTTTTCTATCCATCAGTCCATTGTAGAATAAAAAAAAAAGAAAACGAAAAACGTCCTTTTACTCTTCTCTGCTTCTTTTGAAATGTCTTTTTCAGTGCTATAATAAAAAGCCTAAAACAAAGTGAAAAAACTTTTTTTTTATCTCATACCCACATCACATTTCATCTTTCTCTTGTACTCAATATAAAAATCCACCTTTCAAAATCCCTAAACAAACTATATTTACGCTCTACTCTATCTCAAAAGCTTCCTCTTTTTTCAATTAAAAATCACCTAAGACAACTCTTTACTTCATCAAGTTTTAGAGAACCACCACCACAACTAACCAAGACCACCAACCCTTAAGTGGAACTGGTGACACAACCGAAATTGCAACTAGCGTGGTAGATATATATTATGAGTTTGATGAAAAAATGACTTTTTCTTTGCATTGGAGCTTACTGTGCCTGATTTTGATAACATTAAATGCACCAAGTTTAACCATAGACTACACATATATTATACCTATATTTCTTATATATCTCATATATATCATACATATACTTTATATATACTATATTCCAGCCACATATATACACAAACCAAAGACAAACACAAACTTTAATTTCATTATATTCAATATATATTTCACATATACTTAATATATATTTTTATCTCATTGTATTCAAATAAAAATTTTCAACAACAATAATGAAAAACTCGCAGATATTTGAGAGGACAACTTGCAATTTGAAACACGGTATGTACTCATAAAAACAAGATATGTGAAAATGGTTTTTAAAGAGCAGCATCAAGGACTGGTGTGGACCTAGTAAGTTATTGTCTAAAGAGAAACTGGGAGTAGGTGGCATCGCTGGTTGGGGTTAATAGTTAATGACTTTCTCGGTGTTGCTTCCAATTGAGCTATTGTTTTATAGCTTATGGGAGGTTTAGTTTCAATGAAGAAAATATGAGTTTTGGTTGTTATAACAACGAATATGGGTTTTTGAAAGGGAGAAAGGAATGTGAGTGAGGCAGAAAATAATTTAAATGGACTTTTTTTTGGATACTAATGAAAAAGATGAGTATTTGTGTAACATCATGTTATATAGTTAGGAATAATCTCAACTATATAGGAGAATGTCACATGTCTATTACCTTAAAATTTGTTTAAATTAAAGTTTCTTCCATTTTAGTTATTATATTTTCATGATAGCAATATGTCATTCAATTAATGAATCTATTTTATATACGGAATTAAAAAACCATGTCCATATTTTTAAACATAAGTTTGGACTTTCATTATCCCGATATTTACAAAATACATATGATTCAAATAAAATTTCATATTCCCAACATAAAAAGACATGTAAAATTTTTGAAAACCATAATTATACTCATCACCCATGACATGTGGACAAAAATAAAATGCATGTCATGTAAAGCACCAACCATCTGATGTGGATTTACTTTATTTGACTCTATATGGGTTTGCTTCTTTTCCTATCAACTTATCTCTATAGACTCTGAACTTGCGTATGGAAAAACACTCACACACTAAGCAACCTAATGCTTAATGGTACATATGTGCATAAATATTCATACATACACTTATGATATGTCATAAAAATTCCATTTTCATATTATCCAATTTTGCATTAAAAAAATCATAAATAATATAGCATAGTCCTTTCTATAGCAATATAAAAAAATCAATTTATCATATATCAATATAAAATATTGCATACCTGATTTATTGGTTTAATACATATACATGTCATAATTTACAAATATACATTCATATTCATACTTTATTTGTGATTTCTATTTTCTTGTTTCATTTACCTGATAATTGATTTTTTTTCATTTTTTTATTCTTATATTTTACAGCTCCAAAACTCTAAACCCGGATTATTTGGATGCAGATTGTGAAACAAGAGTGCTTTCACCCGAACTTAAGCCACCCTGCTCACTATCTGTATCTGTCTATATAAATGCTCAACCGAGCTTCTCAGGTCAAGAGTGCTCTCACTCAAGCTTAAGCCATCTTGAGTGAGTAAAATAAATAATTCCATGCATTTAGGATCAAGGACGCTCTCACCCGAACTTAAGCCACCTTGTTCTTATAATAAAATTTTTCATATCATCATAGATTCCTACAGTACCGTGAACCCCTCAATGACATGTCATCTATCCTATTTCTAGTCCTAGATTAGAGAATTGAGTTTAATTGATGTTATCATCTTATTGTTTATATAAATCATTAAAATTCACATATTCATAATAATTTTTGGTTTACATGCCATGAGCCAGTCTAATTCTTACTGGTACGTGGCGTTGTACAGGCGGTGGGAACAAATCCCTTCTTTACCCTAGCAAGGATTTACTGTAACCCTTTCGAATTACACCTTACCAAGGTTGCAACTGAGCCAGTGTTCCATCCAATATACCAAATAAGAACTAAACTAACTCACAATAAGAATGAAACTCACCAGAAAAGTCAGGAATCAAGAAACATGGTATGACTATCCTGAAGGCACACTCTTTGGCCACTGGTAGGACCGTCCTCTTATGCATTCTCAACTTCTGATACCTCAGAGTAATTTTCATTGACTAATGGCTAACTTGGACGATCGAATAAACTGTGTATACTGGCTACTATTAGCTAACTAGCAACTTAGAGGAGAAAGAGTTTAAGCAAACATATTTTTATTGTAAACTCGGGTAATTACATCCTGCCTCTTCCAACTGATGGAAGAGCCATTTATAATACAAGAGCAATGGCATATGACATCATTGCTTACATAAACAAAGATTCTTAAATAGTGTTTAATCATGCGACACTATTTTACAAAGAAAGATAAACATGACTTAAAGTAAAGGTGAATAGTAACACACACTTATTAAAGTTACTATCACGTATACTTTTACATAAGAAAACAAAGTAAGTAACAAAGTAGGTGGGAAACATCCACCTAACTATCACTTTCGAATGGGTTCATGTGATGGAGAAAGATTCTGATCTTCTAGATATGGGCTTGGGCTTCTTATGGGCCAATCATCTAGACTATCTTCTCCAAGTGGAATGGGCCTGCTATTTGGATATCTTCTGGGCCGAACAAGTTCTGGTGGAGGATCCCAACATCTTGCTTGAGAATTCCAATACTGGGCTTGAGTAAAGTCCATGTCTTCATTTGTGTGAAACATAGATCTTTCAGGTGTTAGATTGGGCCTTGAGCTAGAACTTGCTTGTGATCTTATGATGGAAACTTCATCTTCATAGGGCCTGTGAAATGGATCATCTTGAGAGTCTGGGTCAAAAACATATTCTTCATCTTCCTCTCTGAGCTTTGGTTCTATCACTGAGGGCCATGGAAACATTTTTATCCTATTACATGAATCAGGGCCAATTGCTGTAAAACTAATTGGTGGAAGATGGTGAAAATTGTTGTCAATCCTTAACTCTCTAAGAAGAGATGCCTTGATATCTTCTCGGTTTGTTGGGTCTTCAATGCAATGAACTTGCCATATTCTGCATCTGGTGAGAGTGACGATTCTGGAAGTTCCTGCCACTGTGGTGTAAGACCTGTGGAAAATAAAGATACCTGTAATGAAATCCGGAACATGATTTGGACTTGAGTTCTGAAGGATGAGATCTGCAAAGTGTTGCTTCCAATATGAAAGAGGTTTGAACCAAGTAAGAAACTTGATCTGTGGGGTTTGCAGGTTCTCCTTGTTATCAATGAACGCGAGCATACAAATTAGTTCAATCTGTACTGGATGATAGTATAGTGTCGACTGACACCATAGATACCATAACTGCTCTGCAAATATATATGCAGGGGTAAGCCTGTAGATCATTACCCAGGGATATTCTGCTGGACAATAGACAATTCTTTTTGGACTTCCAATCTTGTCTTGAAACAGAATCATGTATGTGAACAACATGTTCTATGCAAAACTCCTTATCTTTTTGAGATCAGTTCTTGAACATCCAGGTGGAGTGTCTCCAAGATAATCATATGAAGGTGGAGTTGGAGTGCTGGAGGGTGAGCTTGAGCTGGTAGAAGCCATATAGATCAGAGAAATTTCTGAAGAAGAAGATATGAGGTCTATCGAGGGAGGTGGTCTTGATAAGAAATCAGGGATTAAGTTCTTATCCCCTTTTATATGTTGAACTTCAAAACTGTATTTGCTGAACCACTATTTCCAGCATAGCAGTTGTGGGTGTGGAATAGTCTTCTGTCAGAAATCTATCATTTTTGGAAACGATGAATAGTCCATTACAACTGTAAAGTGATGTCCTATTAGATGAAATTCAAACTTCTTGATTTCATACTTTACTGTTAGGATTTCTTTGAACATAGAATGGTAATGCAGTTCACTATCTTTGAAATGACCACTGGCATATCCGCATACTTCTTTATTGTCTCCAATAATCTCAAATAATACTGCTCCCCAATGCTCATCTGACGCATCAGTCTGAAGCAATCTCTTCCCTGTGGGGGGAATCTGCAAGTAGGGTAGTGTCTGAGTTACTGATTTGATCTTTTGGACTACTTTTGTGTGTATGGCCGATCAAGGTGGTGCTTCTTTTTTCAACAGTTGATAAAGAGGTTTTACCAACTTATTGTAATGAACAATGAATTGCCTGATGTAATTGGCTATTCCCAGAAATTGTTGAATTTACTTTATCGTGAGATTTTCATCCGGGAATTTCAAAAGTTCTTGGGCCAGATGTGGCTGAGGCCTATAGGTTCCATTGGAAAATTGCATTCCAAGGAAGTCTATCGTTGTCTGGGCCAGTTACATTTTTGATGGGCTTAGCATAACTCCATGGGCTCTCGTGAGCTCAATAAACTTTTTGATTGTTTCATTGTGGGCTTGAATATCTGGGCTGAATAGTAGTATGTCATCAATGTAGATTAAGGTCGTATGAAGCAAAGGTTCATAGATCCTTATCATTGCTTTTTGAAATAGCAAAGGTGCTACCTTCAACCCAAATGGCATTACTGTCCATTCATAGTGATGGTTCGGTATGCAGAAAGTTGTCTTGTACCTGTCTTCAGGTATTATGCCAAGTTGCCAAAATCCTGCATTGAGATCAAACTTTGAGAAGATTTTTGCAGAGGCCATGAATGGGAACATTGAATCTATCCTCGGAAGAGGATACTTGTCATCTCTGAGAAAATGATTCAAAGGCTTGTAGTCAATGACTAGCCTTTTCTTTCCTCTGACTTGTTATGATCTCTTGTTAACATAAAATGCTTGGCATGCCCAATTTGACTTAGTCAACTGAATCAATCCTTGCTCCATTAATTGAGAACATTCAGCTACTGCGAGCTTCATATCTTCTAGTGACATATCAGGATGAGAGGCTTTAGTTGGATTGATATCTTCATAATTCTTAAATGGAAGAGTTATGAAAAACTCTAGACGAGTCCATATCAGATATGGATGTTTCTGAGCAAACTCTGTATGACACAGAGCACAACAAAACTCTTGTAACTCTTTTACCATATTAGAGGATAAGGTAGGGTAAATTTGAAAAGGTTGCAAAGTAAAAGGGGAAGGTATAGTGGTGAATGGAATAATCTGATTTTTGAACTTAACTCCAATGGGTAGAATGGATAGCTTATTTAGCTTAAAATACAAATCAAATCCAAGAACCAAATCCTTATCAGAAAGATTTGATCCTAGGACATGAGTCCATACTTAAGTTCTGGGAAAACTTGTAGCTTAATAGGGTTTCTTGTTCTGAGAGAAGTGGTGAATATCTTTCCATCAGCAGCTTGAAAATGCTGATCATAATGATTCCAATACCGTTCTGGAAGAATGGCTGGATTCATCATTGATTTATGGGCTCTAATATCAATGAGTGCAATTAACTTAATGGGCTTTGCATACTTGTGAGGAAAGATGGTAATGGGAATTAAAGGAATTGGGTGGATAGTCTGATTAGAACAGACTGAGGGTAAGGTGGACAAAGTTAAATTGGTCGAGAGTGGTGAGTCTGGTTGAAGTGGGAATGGTTCAATGGTTAAAACAAGGGGTATGAAGTGATCTGGAAGAATAGAGTACTGAGAGGAAATCTCCTCAAGATACTCATCATCATCAAATTCTGATTCTGAATCAATAAATTTTGCTTCAAATAGCGCTCTTGAATCAGTTTCATCGTCTAGTGAAAATAATGACTCAACATCTGCATCATCTAGATCTACTTGTGTAACTTGATGGATCTTCTGGATGATCTTGGCTGCTTTCTTAGGCTTGTTAGGAAAATTTTTAGCAAATTGTCCTTTTTTTCCACACACATAACATCTATCTCTTTTTTTGAATCTGCATTTGCGACATTTGAAGAACTTGTACTTCTTTTTCCTGTGTCTCCTTGATTTGAAAGAATCAGGAGGTCGCCATTTGTGAAACTTTTTGAATTTCTTGGGGGGACAAGTGCACTTCTTATCCTTGCACTTGATCTGAAAATTTGATCTTTTACACACTTTCTTCCATGAAGAATCTTGGTCAAATGTCATAAGCTCATTGACCATCTTCTGCTGTGCACAGATCTTATCTACTGCAAGTAGAATTCTCTGGTAGATTTCTCCAAGTGTAAGAGAGTTGAGATCAACATTCTTCTCTCTTAACTGAAATTGGATGTGATTGGAAATACTATCTAGGAATGACATCAAAAATGCTTGTTTTAAATTAGCATCATTTGCTCCTCCAAAAAGATAAAATCTTCTAGTCATTCTCTGATAGTGTTTATCAAGGTTTTTCCGTTGTAAGGAGCAGCATTTCATCTTGAAATATTCATCCCTTGCCATATCATCATATTTTGTTGTACTGCCAACAAACTCTTGATGAAGAGTTGTCAATATCTCAGCTATTGTCTGGACATGGTAAAATCTTAGCATTGCAGCTTGTGATAATCTGACAAACCAGTCATGTAAGGTGTTTGTGAATCTGGCATTGGGACATCTCTGTCGTAATTCTACCCAGGCATAAAACTCTTGGATTCGATCTCTCCATTTGTGCAGAGGAATATCATCAAATGTGAACCAGGGACCATTAGAAGGCATTGGTGGAACTTGTGGATTAGTTTCAGATGGAATATTTGTATCCATTTCTTTCTCAGGCTCTTCATTTGTATATTTAGGCTGTTGGCGGGTTGTACCGCTCTGTTGTGAAGAAGCCGGATCTGCCATGAATTGAATAGGTGGCATGTATTTTGGATCTGGATCATTATCCGATAGTTCAACTTCAAATTCTTAACTTTCAGATGTGATACATGGAACTTCTGGGCTTTCAACTTGAGGCAAAGCATGTAATACTTGTTGCTCCAGAAAGGAAGTGATAACATTAGGTTTGGATTCCTGAGCCATATGAGAATGGGCTACTTCTTTCTATTTCTGAGAGACTTCAACAGGGATGGGTTCTGTTGTAACAGGAAGAGTAGGCTCTTTTATAATTAAAGGCTTTTGAACAGGAATAGTACTGGGCTTTGAAGTAGGCTTTGGTTTTGGACTGGGCTTTGGGCCAAGATTAAGATCTTGCATCAATTGTCTATGAAATAATTCTGAAGTCAGACCAAATCTTTCAAGTTCTGACTGAGAAGGAATATGAACAGGAGGTAGTGTATACAGTGGTTGGTGAGAAGTGGGTGGATACAGAGATGTGAATAGACCCAAAGGATCTGAAGATGAGGTAGATTTGAGATAATCTCACCGGAGATCTTGCTTCAAAGATTCAATCTCCTTTTCAAGCTTCTGTAGCTTAACTGCCTTGGCATTGAAACTCGCATCATACATTCTTGCAGAAATCATTGCCATAAGCTCTTTTGTTTAAATCTGCTTGTTGTTGTTCAAGCTTCCCTAAAAGTCCATATAGCGCCTCATACTGCGATGTTTGTGTTTGATCCATAACAGAAACTTTGTTAGCAACTCTATCAACTTTAATTTCTATTATGTGAAGGACTATATTTTGAGCTTGTGCATTTTGTGTCTGCCAGTTAAGAACTGTTTCTCATATTGTAATAGGTTTTGTTGTTCCCTCTGGTGTCACCGTTGTAGATTTTACATACGGTGTTGATCTGACCTGTGTGACAGGGTCAACATGATCCTGTAAGGAAGGAAACTCAGTATCATAGGATGATGGGGAAGGAGGAGGTTGATACATAACAATCATTGGAATTGACTTTGGTGCAGGTGCAAGAGTCTCTGTTTTAGAAACCAGTTTATAACATGGAAGTGGTTTAGGTTTTGGTGGTTTTGGAGGTATGGGATCAGGTGGTAAATCCCATGATGGAGGTGATAGTGGTGATGGATTTTTGTAGTGAGAAGGAGGAGAGTAGGAGACCACATAATCATACTTGCCTGATGGTTCTCCTAGTAATCCTACAGAAGGATCACCCTCATCATATCTGTCTTGGAATTGTTCCTCAGAACACTTATTTTTCTTTTTCTGCTTTCTTTGTTTTCTGCTATTCCAATCTTCAGCTTCATCTGCTAAATGATCTGCATAGCAGTCATCACAATCACAAATATCAAAATAGATATGATTTCCATTGCGTGCTTTGTAGATTGGTTGAGCTGAATTGGAAAAAACATGAATAGGGATATTTTCCCTAGGATAGAAAGGATGCATCATAAACTGAGTAGAAAATTCCACTAGTGCTCCAGGTTGAGCTTCATTCTCCTCAGGAGAGAAGAATTGTGTTTCCACTATGCCATCTTGATGTTTAATAAACAAAGGTTTGGTGGAACTCACTGGCTGGTTCTTCTGATGAAGAAGTTCATAATTCGTAAGCCATGAGTGGGGAAAGATCTGAAGAAGATCTTCCTTGTTCAACTGCTTCGGGATTTGAACAACTTTTGGGACTTGAGTAGAGTCAATAGTGATGCTCAAAGCATCTGAAGATGTTGGGATGCAGAGATCCATTGCATGGCTTTGAACTCTATAGATCATCTGATAGTGCCGAGTAGCAATATATGTCGTTGCTACAATTTTTACTCCAGTAATTTGTACCTGTACTTTTAACATTGAAAACATATGAGGATCTCGTAACCTCATATTAAAGTTGGGGTAGAAAGTACATAATACAGTTCCTGCATTCAGAGTAGTCTGAATGGTTCCAATTACTGCATGCTGATATTCCAAGAATCTGGTATCCAGAAGTGCTATACGAGCCACTACTGGTAACCCTTTTCTGCCATGGTAGGTGAGAGCAAGCCTGATTGCTCCAAAATGGATATGTGAATACCCATTATGTCTCCACTGAGCAGAGAACTCAGGAGGGATCTTTAGACTGATGAATTGTTCTTCTCCAGTTCCTTGGATAGGACACTGGTCAAAGGAGGAAGACTGTACATACTCTTTTATAGAAGAAGACTTTTGTCTGATCAGGGACTTTATGGAAGTAGTAAAAGTGGATTTATGTTTCTGGAAAGTGTTGTATGGATTAAGGAATGGAAGGTTGGTTTCCTGAACTTTTTGGTCTTTAGGAAGGAAATAGAGTTCATAAAGATGAGAAAGAGATTTAGAAGTAGAAGAAGAAAGTTGAAGACATAGAAAATAAGAAGATGATGAATGACTTAACTTAGTAAGATCTGTCATGGTGATGAAAAGTTCCTCTCCACTGCTTTGTTAAGCTAATAGTAAACTAGCAATAGTTTCTATGGCTCTGATACCACTAGGAGGGATGAGCCAGTCTAATTCTTACTGGTACGTGGCATTGTACAGGCAGTTCCCTAGCAAGGATTTACTGTAACCTTTTCGAATTACACCTTACCAAGGTTGCAACCAAGCCAGTGTTCCAGCCAATATACCAAATAAGAACTAAATTAACTCACCATAAGAATGAAACTCACCAGAGAAGTCAGGAATCAAGAAACATGGTATGACTATCCTGAAGGCACACTCTTTGGCCACTGAAAGGACTGTCGTCTTATGCATTATCAACTTCTGATACCTCAGAGTAATTTTCATTGACTAATGGCTAACTTGAACGATCGAAAAAATTGTGTATACCGGCTACTATTAGCTAACTAGCAGCTTAGAGGAGAAAAAGTTTAAGCAAACATATTTTTATTGCAAACTTGGGTAATTACATCCTGACTTTTCCAACTGATGGAAGAGCCATTTATAATACAAGAGCAATGACATATGACATCATTGCTTACATAAACAAAGATTCTTAAATAGTGCTCAATCTCATTTGAAATCTCAAACCACAATAAGAATTTCAAATATAACTACTATCATATTATTCAAAATTAAAACATATATATATATATATATATATATATATATATGTCACCCAATATTTAAAATACCAAATTACTAAATTTTTATTTTTGGACAGATTTCTGCCTTGATTTTAGATTGCATTTTTCACCTATTTTTAATTCGAATTTGACCTTATGGTATACTATGAATTTTTAGCTTAATGTCTTATCTTTCATATACAAAAAAATCATATAAATCTGAATTTTTTGGCTAAAGTTATGTCCAAATAACCGTATAGTACTCAGTAAAAATATGTCCGGTATTTTTCAGAATATTTTTAGATTCGAGATTTTGTATCAAATTTTAGGTCCAATATAAATCATAACTAGCATTTATATTCTTCATAAAATTTTTATATTTATGTGTCTACTTTCATTTTCAACTAGTTTCAACTCGATCCAAGTTCCAGAACAAATGATATAACTAAAATACCATAAAATATTCAAAAAATAACTTTCAAGAATTTTCTATGTACTTCCAAATCCGATAATTTGTAGAAATTTTTAAACCAACTTAAAATCGGATATAATATTTATACTCTTCATATAAGTTTTAGATATATGTGTCTATTTTTATTTTCAACTGATTTCATCTCAATCCAAGTTTCAGAACAAATGATATAGCCAAAATACCATAAAATGTTCATAAAATAATTACCCATAATTTTCTGGATACTTCTAAATCCGAGAATTTGTAGAAATTTCTAAACCAACTTAGAATCAGATATAGTATTTATACTCTTCATAAAAGTTTTAGATCTATGTGTTTATTTTTATTTTCAACTTGTTTTATCCTGATCCAAGTTTCAGAACAAAAGATATAGCCAAATATATCAAGATTGTTCCAGACGAATTTTAACAAAATCAACAAATACAACAAGTTATTTGTTCATTTATCCTTCAACATCAAACATCATTGAAATGCAAATAAAATACACAAAGAAATAAATATGCTCATATGTACAAATCTTGACACAATGAAGTCTTAACCTCTTCAAAACTTAAGTTTTTATAATTGTTTTAAGGTTTTGGAGAAAGGAAGAAGAAGAAGAAGAAGAAGAAGAAGAAAATAGGTAAAAAAAGAGAGAATTTGTGTATGAAAGAGTGAGAGGAAGGATAAGATTCTGAAATTTGGAAAAAGAATAAGAAAATAACATTTTTATACTCATGGTAAATACTCTATTAGGTCACCCCTTATTTTTGCCAAATATTCACTTAAATTCTTGGTTTTTACCTTATTATTATTAACTTATCAAACCTTTTTATCTTTTTTATTTAACACACATAACTTAATAAAAATTCACTTATAAATTTTTTTATTATATTTTATTTCCAAATTTAGTCAAAAATAATTTTAATTACGATCATTAAACATATTAATTATCCAAACCTAAATTGGCGGACGTTATAGTTTGCATGGTTATGATAGATAAGAGAAGCTTAAAGAGAGAGAAAAGAGAGTTGCAAAGAAATTTAAAAAGCATAAAAATGAAACAAAAAAAATGTGAAAAAAAGTAATTTTGACATATTTTAAAATTTGAAATAAAAATTGTATAATTGATGGTTAATTGACATTTGTCTTTTTTTAATAGGCAGAAAAAAGTGAACTAAACTGGCAAAAAATATTTAAAATATCATAAAATAATTTGGCAGCTGAGGTTGAGAATGATAATAGCAACAACAAATTGCTTTTTAAATGACTGTTTTTATGATATATCCCTTAATCTAGTGAGAATTTATTATCAATGGACCTCAATACTAGGTGATATTTAAAAGTACTTTCTTTATATATAAATAAGCAATTGTTGATGAATCGAGCAAGCGTATTTAGTGGGCATCAACTAAAATTTAAATTTGATATGTGCATGCCGAGCACATATATCCAATAGCAAATCATTAAAGACTCTATTATTAGATGAACTCAGGACATGTGATTGTATAATGGACACTTGTAGAGATGCAATATCATTAATCATTTCTTTTCTTATAACCCTCATTTTTGCGTATTTAGTTTATATATATGCACACTAATTATATCAACTTCATTAATTCATTATGCTTCTCTTTTTTTTTAATGTAAACCATTTAATATCATAGAATTTATTGGATTGTAAGCTAATTTGAATATGACATATCTATTAAATATCAAATAAATTTCTCATTTTCAAATTTAAAAAATAATTTATACTCAAAATTCAAACTCAAAACATTTTTCATTCTTTGAAGGTTTATTATGCTTTCCCATAGAGGCCAAATAACTAATCACACTCTCTTTTACTCCCTCTGTTACTCAATATGTCTTTTTGGATTAGAGTTTTTGTTCTAAAATATTTAATGTTTCTTAATTATTTATAAACATTAGTTATTTTTTACCTATTCTATCATTATTTAAATCTCTCTCTTCTGTATACAACTACTGATAATAATAATTAGTGGAAACTAATTATCTAAGAGTTTTAAACACAATTCTTAATTATTGTGCAAAAATTTTAAATGACATCTATCTAGAAATAGAGAAAGTATAAAATAATCAAGAAAGCTAACATGTGCTTGATGTACGGATGCCCTTTGTTTTGAAATTTTCGTAAGATGATTGAATTGGAGGGATTTGAGTATAAATAGGAAGGGTGTGTGGGCTTATTAAGCATCAGCCACTTAATTAGAGTTGGGCAAAAATGAGGTTAAAATTGGTCTTTATAGTTGAAGTCTGCCTCAATTTTAAATTATTTTTTTGGAGTTGTAGATATTGGAACTGTTGTGGAAATTAGATTAATTTCCTCCAAAATGAATAATTGTATCAAAAATTAAG
Organism: Triadica sebifera; assembly: GCA_023653625.1. Classification (NCBI taxonomy): domain Eukaryota; kingdom Viridiplantae; phylum Streptophyta; class Magnoliopsida; order Malpighiales; family Euphorbiaceae; genus Triadica; species Triadica sebifera. Next base: position 19,631,410 of record CM042910.1, on the reverse strand, counting down.
ACAAAAAAAATTTTCAAGTAGTTGGTGGAGTCGCAAATGGTTTTCCTTAAAAACTAACTTTCTTAAACTCTTAGAGTTTTAGTAATAGAATTTTTCTCAGATAATTTAAAAAATAATATATCACCAAAATAAATTATCTAACAATAACTATTAAATAGACAATAAACAAAATACCACAATTTAACGAGATTCAGTCAATTATACCTACATTCTTGAATACTACTAAAATAATATTCTACTATTTCAAATAAATATTACAAAATAAAAAATTACAAGAGAGGGAGAAAATACAACCAATTTTAAAAGTAAGAGATTGATGTTTTGGGATGATTTGTTAAGACTGGATGAAGCATTTTTTATAAGCTAATATTTTTCTTCATCCCTCTCTCACTTCTAATGTGGGATTAAGAGATTGCCAAAATTTAACAAATCTCCACATTGCCGATCTCATAATCCCAGTCAAACATTCTCTAAATTCTTATTTTACAAATGTCTATAAATGCGCTTCGAAATACCCAATTTTACATTCTAAGAACATTCATCAAATCCAAATAATGTTAAAACTTGATACCTGTCACAACTTTTGTTGTCATATATGTGGGATTTTCAGTAGTCAGAATCTTTTGAAATGGTATATAACAATCTTCAATAATTTTCTATACAAAATGATGTTGAACATTGATATGCTTAATCCTTTTATGATAAACTTGATTCTTTGTTAAGAAAATAACATTTTGACTATCATAATGCACTTTGACAGGCTTATAACCAATTTTCAAGTCATTTAGCAACCTCTGACGCCAAATTACCTCCTTAACAGCTTCTGTAATTTCCACATACTCTGCCTTTATTGTAGACAAAACAATTGTTAACTGTAAGGTGAACTTTCAACTAACCGATATTTTTGCAAATGTGAATACATAACCTGTAGTAGATTGACGTTTATCTAAATCACATGCATAGTCAGAATCATAATATCCAACTATATACTGATCAATTTTCTCATTCCATTCAAACATTATACCAACATCTGCAGTATTTTGAATATGCTGCAGAATCCATTTTCACAGCTTGTCAATATCTTTTACCAGGATCATGCATGTACTTGTTCACAACTTCAACTGCTTATGAAATATCAGACCTCGTATATAACATTGCATAAATCCAGCTGTCAACAACATTTGCATATATAACATTTGATAGATATTATCGTTCTTCATCATTTTTCAGATATAAAGATTCACTAAGCTTAAAATGAAGAGCATGTGGAGTACTAATTAGTTTTATCTTCTCATTGATCCCAAAATGATGTAGTACCTTTCTCAAATATTGTTTATAAGTCAAACAAAGTCTTCCCAATTTTCTATTTATGTATATCTCCATACCGAGAATCTTTTTAACTTCTCTTAAATCATTCATTTCAAATTTCTAATTTAGTTGAACTTTTAACTTTTGAATCTCTATTTCATCATTTGAAGCTATCAGCATATCATCAACATAAAAGAGAAGATAAATAAATAATTCATCCCGTAGCTTGCACAAATATACACAATGATCATATTTATTCCTTGTGTAAAGTCTTATCATAAACTTATTAAATTGTTTATACCACTGTCTTAGAAATTGCTTCAATCCATACAACAAATTGCTTCACTTGCACACCAAATTTTCTTTTTCAACAATTTTAAATCTTTCCGGTAGATTTTTTCTTCTAAATTTCCATGAAAAAATGCAATTTTTATATCAAGTGAACTAGTTCCAGATCTAATTGTGCTACCAATGCCAATAGTATTATAATAAATGAATGTTTTACAACTAGAGAAAATACTTCATTATAATCAATTCTCTCCTTATGAGTATAGCCTTTAGCTACCAATATTAGCTTGTAGTGGATATCATTCTTGTCAGAAAATTCTTTTTTCTTTGCATAAATCCATTTATAGTCAATCGCTTTCTTTTCCTTTGACATATTTGCTACCTTTTATATTTGATTCTTTTAAAGAGATTGCATCTCTTCTTCCATATTTTTTCTCCACTTTTCTTCTTTTGAGATTTGAATATCTTCACAATAAGTGGAAGAAATCTCATCATCTACTGAAGATATATAATTATTCATATTTTCAAATCGAGTAAGTTTCTTAATATTCTTTAGGCTTTTATAATGCAATTGGCTCAAGTTGCTGAGGTGGTTCTTGTGCTTGAACCTTTGCTTCCTCATCTAATCTATTTTCTACCATTAACTCCTCTTCTGCCTTAGGAATAATTTTATCAGACTTTATAATTGTTGGATCAACAATTCTTTTTCTATCAAATTCCAACTGTTTGGAAGTTGCTCCCCATCTACTGTGGAAAACCATCTATCTACTCTTCTATTACCTTTTTTTAACATGATAGACTCATCAAAGATAACATCTATACTAAAGATTATTTTCTTCGTCTTTGGGCACTATAAATGATATTCTTTGATGCCAGAGGATATCTCCATAAATATAACTTTTTTTTTCTTAGATCTAACTCTGATTCCTTAACATAATAGTATGTAATGGAACTAAACATATATAAGGAATTATAATATATAGCAGATTTTCCACACCATACCTCCAAAGATTTTTTGCTATTGATAGCAATTGATGGTAAATGATTAATGAGATGACATGTGTATGTTACAACTTCAATCCAAAACTGTATATCCAACCTAGCATTAGACAACATACACCGAACTTTCTCCAATAGAGTTTGGTTCATGCATTCAACCACTTTATACTGTTGTGGTGTATTTCTGACAGTCAAATATCGAATAATTTCTTCATTTTTGTAAACTTTCATGAAATGATTACTTGTGTACTTTTTGTCATTGTCTATTTGAAGACACTTGATCTTTTTACCAGTCTGAGTTTCCACCATCTTTTTCTAAATGAGAAAAACTCACAATATTTCATCCTTTGTCTTCAATGTATACACTTGTACTCTTCTCGAACAATCATTAACAAAGGTAACATAGTAGTGTTTACCTCGAGTTTTAGTAAGACCTCATACATCTAAGTAAACATAATTCATAATACCCAAGGACTCCCATAGAAATGAGATTTTTCGTCAAACTATGCACATATCTTACGTCTTTTAGAGTTCTTATTGATCCATCACAATTTCTCAATTCGACTGATCCAATTCTAGTTGTTTTGCAAGGGCTGTCCTTTATTATGTAGACAACTCCACCTTCAATTTCTTTAAAATCAAAAAATTATTTCCGATTGGAACATATATGGTGGCTATAGCCTGAATCCATGATCCAATCAGTCGAACTGCTTATTGATGACATCAATGCTAATGAAAAATCTGAATCATCACATTCAACTACATTTGAATATGAAATAACCTTGCATTTGCCAAATTTACTTATCAACTTAGGACAATCTTTTTTCTAGTGCCATTTTTCTCGACAAAAGGCACATTTATCTTTGCCCACTCTAGACTTTGATCTGTTTTTTTTCTCTTGTTCTTATTTTTCGAACGACCTCTTAGTATTAAAGTTTCCGCTGATCCACTAGTGCTATCCTTTTTATCTTTTCTCCTCAATTCATAGCTATATTGTGCAACACATAGTTCACTAAGAGACACCTCAGTTTTCCCATAGAGTAAAGTAGTTTCTAGAAACTCAAACTCCTCAAAAAGGAATTCCAACAACATTAGGGCTAAATCTTCATCTTTAAAAGTCATATCCAAATTCATCAGATCTGCTACAAGTTGATTGAAATTGGTGATATGATCATTCATCTTGGTACCAACAACATATGTGAATTTGAACAACATTTTCTTCATATGGAGCTTATTTTGATTGCTCTTTTTCAAAAAAAAATTTCTCCAATGTATTTCACAATTTGCTTGTAGAAGTTTATTTACAAAAGACATACTTCTGCTTTCTGGACAGACACGATCAAATTGTACCACATGTCACATGATTGATTGTCCTCCATTCCTTCTCATCTATATCTTCTGGCTTTTCTCCCTTAATGTCAATGTCTAAACTTTGATGAAATAAGACGTATCAAACTTCATATTGGCACATGCTGAAATGACATGTACCATCAAAAATCTCCATTACCATTCTCATATTTGCCACAATAGTTCTCATCAAAATTGATGAAATAGAAGTTGTGTCCATCATAGATTTTTGTCCATCTCTTGCTATTTCTTTTTCAAAAAATATTTAATAGCTTTCAAATACAGAATACCCAATAATCCAAAAAAACATTTCTAATGTGAAAGATTAGCTTACGCCGCAACCACAAAGCATATAACTCAGTAAACTTAGCTTTGATACCAATTATTGTGGAAACCAGTTAGTTTCCACTAAAATGAATAATTGTGTAAAAAGTTAAGACAAAGAAAAAAAATTTCAGGTAGTTGGTTGAGTCACAAATAGTCTCCCTTAAAAATCAACTTTTTTAGACTCTTAGAATCTTGGTGATAGAATTTTTCTCAGATAATTTAAACCATAATATATCACCAAAATAAATTACCCGACAATAGCTATTAAATAAATAATAAAGAGAATATCAAATTTAATGAGGTTCGATCAATTATGCCTATGTTATGGGACACTACTACAATAATATTCCACTATTTTAAAGAAATATTACAAAGTAAAATATTATAAGGGAGAAAAAAATACAATCAATCTTAGAAGTAAGGAATTAGTGTGTTGGGACAATTTGTTAAAAGGGGATAAAATTTTTTTATAAGCTAATATTTTTCTTCCACTCTCCTATTTTCGATGTGAGATTGAGAGATTGCTAAATTCAACAGGAACTGCTACCCCTAATGATCCTCCATATCTTCATATTTCTTCTTTTTGTTTTAATTACTGAATGATAAAACTTGTTCATCAATTAATAACATATAATTAATTAATATGAAAGCAACAACAAGAAGCAAAGGGTACAACGAAGATCATTTCCCAAAAGGAGGTTATTTCATAGAAGTAAGTGAAGGCATATAGGACGATGCATGGAGTTGCTTACTATCGTAGGTATAAAATGAAATGCACCAGTGACCTTAAAAGGCCTTGTAAAGATGAATATACTGTTGTTTAGGTTGTTGATCTCTGTCAAATGTTCCTTGCCCTTCTACTCTTGTTCTTTCCAATAAAGATTTTTCAGCCATTTCCAAGATTCCCTCTGCTAAGATCAATGCTGAATTTTCTTAGTATGTTAATTATTTCTACCATATCTCTAATTCTCTTCTTAATCTCAATCAAACTAATATCCATTTATTAATTTTTGTTTGATTTTCTAATTAACTTTTTGATTTTTCTCTCCTCGATGATTTGATGATTCTAAGTTTCCAACAACTTCATGACCACGACAGCTCTGAATTTTGTTCGTTTCTTTGAATATATGTTTAGTGTTTTTCATTTTGAAGGCTAGGATTTGATTCCTAGTTTGGAATTTGGGTGTAATAAAGATTTATGTATATGCAAACACCTATAGTCAAACCAGGTCAGCTGGTTTTCAATTAATCCGTCGGATCACTGATTTTTCTTCCAATTTATTTACCTCCTGGTCTCTATGCTCCAAACCGTCTACTTGAAGGCTGGTTCTTAGTTAAACCAATTAAATTAGTCGGGTCGGACCGAATTTTATAACAATGGAATAAATAGTAAATGGAGTTTGAGATTTTTAAATTGATATTACTATTTACATTTAAATCCAATTAATCAATTTTAGTTTAATCAATTAATTTCAATTTTAATTTAATTTAATTAATTTAAATTCAATTGATTAATTGAATCTTAATTAAATTAAATTAATTTTTATTAATCAATTAAATTCTAATTCATTTATATGTCTATATTGATTTATCATATAGCTATAATACATTTATTATAAATTTAGTACTTTATAATAAATTACACGTAAATTGATATAATTTAGAATAAATTATCTAATCCAAATATTATATTAATATAATTTATATTTATTATATAATACAATTAGAATAAATTATAAATAAAAAAAATATAATTAGTGATAAAAAATTAGATTAAAAAAATGAAAAGTAGGAGTATCTTACAAACATTGTTTTTGTTTACGTATTAATAATAAAATTGTTGATTATCTTTATGATGAATTTATCTTAAACTTATATAGATGTCATAAATTCAATTTTCTACTTCACCATTTTAAAATTTTTAACTTATAAAATTATTTTTAATATTAAAAAATTTTCAATTATTTATTTTTTACTTGGATTTTTTTTTCAATTATTTGAATCCATTGCTATTATAAATATCATATTAATTTTGTAACTAATTAATAAATTTTAAATTTATGGATTAAAATGTATATAATTATAAGTTTAAATTATATATATATAAATTGTAAATAATATTATATATAAATTATTTCATTTTTAACTATAAATATTTATATATTAATTTTTTCAGTACAATTTGGTTCCAAAACAATTTATTATAATTTGGTGTAGTTTCAATTTGGATATTACTAATAGATATAAAACTGTTAAATTAAAATTAATAGTATAATTCAGTAAAAAAATTAATAATGTAGTTCAGTTTTGAATATTTTTTTCCTAATTCTTCAGTTCTATTAAGAAAGATATTGGATTCATGTATACCACTAATCAAAATAACATTCGTATTTTAATTCAGTATAATTATAATAAACACCCGAAGGCAGACCTTTTACACTTGCTGATAATCCAACGTATATAAGTGGAAGGACGAAAATCCCCCAGGTAATTGGTGCTTTGCTTCTTTATCCTCCATTTTTCCCCATCCAAAATTCCCCAAAATCATGAAACCCTAAATTCATTAATTTTTAATTCACAATCCTTATTCTTGGCCTTCCCATCTGGATCCATCCGTAAGTTCAAATCGTTTCTCATTTTTGTTTCTTTCTGATTCAGCTCTATCTGGCGTAGACATCCAATCAACAATTGATTTCCTGGACAAATCCAATAATGAGAACTGTATATTGATCCATTTTTTTATTAGGGTTTCTATTAATTTTTGTAGGTTTTGTTGATTACACGAACTGATGGATGGGAACAAAGACGACGCGTTGAAGTGCTTGAAAATGGGCAAGAACGCGCTTGAATCTGGCGATCGAGCTCGTGCTTTAAAGTTCATCACGAAAGCTCGCCGCCTTGATCCCACTCTTTCTGTAGATGATCTCTTATCCGAGATTGAGAAGGATCTGCCCTCTGATCAAGCGGCCGCAACTACTAATGGACCCACCAGCACCGCTGCCAATGAATCTAAAGTTCGCCAGAGGGTTCGGTCTAATGGGCCGACTTCGTCCGCAGCAGCTTCATCTTCCTCCTCCATGTATACGGAGGAGCAAATCACGATCGTGAGTGAAATCAAGAAAAAAAAAGATTTTTATGATATTTTGGGATTAGATAAAACTTGCTCTGTTGAAGATGTTCGAAAAGCTTATCGGAAATTATCTCTGAAAGTTCATCCTGATAAGAACAAGGCTCCTGGAGCTGAAGAAGCGTTTAAAGCTGTCTCTAAGGCATTCCAGTGTCTTAGCAATGAAGAGAGCCGTAAGAAGTATGATCTGACGGGGAGTGATGAGCCGATTTTTGAGAGACGCGCAACAAGGCATAATGGAGGACAGAGAGGATACAATGGGTATTATGATGACTTTGATCCTGATGAGATTTTCAGGCAATTCTTTTATGGAGGAATGCCGCCTGCAACTACCCAGTTCAGGACTTTCAATTTTGGGGGAGGGATGGGGCCTAGAACAGCTGATAATGCCACTGGGTTTAATATACGTACATTGATTCAGTTGCTACCTGTTTTACTCATCTTGCTTTTGAACTTCTTGCCGTCTTCAGAGCCTGTTTATTCTCTCTCCAGATCATATCCTTATGAGTACAGGTATACTACGCAGAAAGGAGTTAATTTTTATGTGAAGAGTACCAAGTTGGATCAGGATTATCCGCCGGGTAGCCAAGAAAGGGCAGCATTGGAATTGAAAGTGGAGAAAGATTATGTATCTATTCTTGCCCAGAATTGTAGGTTTGAGCTGCAGAGGCAGCAATGGGGTTTTATTCGTGAGACGCCTCATTGCGAAATGTGGCAGCAGTTTCAGTCTGGGGCCATGGTAGCCTGATGAATTCCAACTAAGATTGAAGTTAATATTTGTTTTAGAATTTATAGTAAAGTTGAGTTTTATGAGTTTTATGATGTAAAATTGATAGATAAGGCCCAATAAGTAATTATCATTTTACTTGTCATAATTGTGCTAATTTGCACCATATTTGGTTTTCTCTATGTTTGCTATATATAAACTTTTATTATATATTTGTTGATCAATAATACCTTGGTAGGAGTAAATGTGTGTGCAGTTATGTGCTATAATTTTTTATGTAGCAACCTAATGATTCTGGAATGCCTTCTTCAACATCAAAGAACTGTACTCTGCATCCTTGACGAATGTTATTCCTCAGACAAATTGCAATTTTTGCTTGATTTTTCTGGAGTAAAGTACAAATGCTGCTAGTTTTCTTGGCCAGTATTGCTGTTAGTCCATTATCTTATGACTGCTGTATATTTTGCATGCCGAAACTGGTTGTCAGATATTTCATAACATCAAAAGTTGATATTGTTTGATTTATGTATTGATTCGAGAGTAAGTGATTATGCTGTTAGGTCTTTTTTTTTTTAAATGAGTTCAGCTTTTAGTTTTCTGGCAACTTAATGTGGATGTGTGGAAATTTGCAGTCAGAATCTGTATTCGTGTTCTCGTGCAGATGCTCGTTTGGTACAACTTGGTCAATGTAATTTAGAGGATGACTTGGAGTGTATGGAATTTATATGGAGGAACCGATAATATTTGTGATTTATTTATAGCTTTATTATCAAATCTGGATCTTCTTGATACCTTTATTTCCCTTAGCAGATGTATATGATGCTAGAAACCTCTGATGTTGTGACTCTAGTTATCTCTCAGGCAGGGCTCTGGTTTGCTACAGTGTGCATGCTCTAGATTAAGTTAAACCATTTTTTTAGGTTACTTTTCTCCAATATGGTTAGCGATACTATGTGCACTTATTTATATGAATTTGTGATATTTTCAGTTTCACTTGCCACTGGTTAACTTTAAGTAGTTGCTATTCACGAGGCTTTGAGCAGGACCTTCTTTTATGGGATGGGATTTGCGCAATTTTATTGTGCTACTGTTTGCATTGTGTTTCATTGCTTAATGGAAATCACAACTCTTCATTTGCATGAATGTATTTTTGTTTGGCTTATATATCAGATACGGGTCATAAGAAAGATTTTTGTTATTACTTGAGTTGTGAGGTTCAATTAATTACTTGTATACACGAATTTAGCTGGAGTTTTGCTGTTACATTTATGTGTATGATTTAGGTGTAGAGATTTTTTCATGAAGTAGGATAAATTTCTTAAAGGGAAATTATGTCTTTAAAGTATTGATTTTTATTGACAAGGTATTAGAGTATGATCTGTGGGATAACATCCTTTTTGTTTCTTTTGATGGTTGATTAATCAACAAAACTATGAATGCGAGTGGCTAAAACTTTTAGATCTATGATCCAGACTTTGAGTATATGGTTACCAGGATCTTGTTTTGCTACTGATTGCAGTGTTGTGGTTTGGTATAACTGATGGCATGTAGTACAAGGCGTAAGCTTTAGTTGGATGGCTAATCTGACTGGCTAAGAATTAGCATTTAGTTGCTGTTAGGCAGCCTAATAGCTGCTGATTTGAAAAGCTATGTTTCTCATTAAATACTAGTTGATTTTTTTTTTTCTTTTTTATTTGGACTGAGTTAACTCCAAATATATTAGTTGGTGAGGCTCTGAATGGTATTGATTTTTTGACGATTTCATTACGATACATTCTCCATGTTTGGAGACCGTATTGAACTCTGTTAATAGGTTTCACTCTTTGTTTGCTTATGTTAGTGGAATAGCCAACAGGTGGATGATAAACTAACCAATCTATGTAAATCAGATTTGTTTCCAGGGGATTAGTTAGTTAATACACCACCCATTTTGTCTAAGTTGCTTCGTAATGATCTCAGTCCTGTTGAATGAAGGTTTCAGTTCAAGTTGAACTGTTGAAGCTCTCCTTTTTTTCGAGTGTAAACTGGAAATTGCATTAAACATTAACATCTGCAAGGGTTAATAACCCAAAACATAATATCTGGCATAGAATCTAACGTTTCCTTAAAAGCGAAGTGTAGTAATTTCAAAATGGTTAATCCCTGTGTCATGGGCTAGAATTCTGTTCTCTGTGTTTTCTTCTGTTTTCTAAGATTTTGCTTGTCTAGTTATTGTATAGCCTCCAATCTAGGGTTTTATGAATTTCCCAGTTTCCTTTAGTCTTGAAGAGAACTGTAGGAATTTGTTGAATATTATAATTTATAAGAACCGTGGAAGAGAATGATTTCTTTCCCTCCAAATTTTGGGTTTGCTTGAGCTGCCTCTCTCTTCTGCATTTTAAGCTTAAATTGGAGGTTTCTGTCTGAATACCAACTCCCACATAGGATTAGTATGCAAAAACCTCTTTCCAACCAATGCTGACCATAAGCATATAAAACCCTATCATTATCATCCAGATAATTGTTGTCACCTGATGAAAATAAAAAACAATCACAGAACGAAACATCAATATGCTGAGGGTAGCCATGGATCTAATAAAATCATAAATCAACAGCAAATGTAGTCGAGAGTATTTCCTCAATACCAATCTGGCTGAAGCAGTTACTTCAAATTTAGGACTTCAAACTAGATCAGAAATAATATTGTTCTGACAGTAGAAGAAACGTCACATCAAGGATTTAGCAGCTTTATATATGGTGGAATTTATCCAAATTCAAAGAACATGGTACCTTTTGTGAGGATATCAATGTCACTGGTAGCTGTCGCTCATGGGCCTACCAAGAACAACAGGATGGAAACATATGCAAATCTTGTTGTTAATGTCAACATTATACGATCTAAGCTGGGGAAGCAGGAACAACACGAGTATCAGTTAAAGCATTTTTTTTTAATATGCTGAAACAAGATTTGGCAACTCCGAGAGAGAAATTCAGAATGCACAAATCTAGCAAAAAAATAAAAGCAGATAATATCTTAAAATTTCTATCCTAATCATTTGGTCCTAAAAACAGTCAGTGTTGTCTTATAACCAATTAACGAACGATGGTTTGAATTTTTAGGAATGTCACACAATTCACTACTGTGGATATGAATATCCATGTACAATCTGAATTCTATAGAAAAATGACAGCGAGGGTCGTCTGCTTCCTTGGGAAAAACATTCGATAGGCTAAAATTGAACAGAAGAGACAAGAATGCTGGACCCTCATGCCATGAGTGTTGTTGTTTTCCCTTGAGAACATTTCGATATGCTAAAATTGAACAGAAGAGACAGAATGGTGGACTATCATGATTGCATACATGCCATTAACTTGATACTCTTTCAGCTTAAAACATGCTGCTATACAAGAGCTGGTAGTTACATGGCCGAGAGCTTTAAATAAGATTCAGCATAACCTTGGAATATTTCCTCAGGTTCATGTTTCGTATTCAGAGAAGCTCAAGGCCTCATGCACTGAAGCAAGAAAGTTGACCTTGTTTGTATATGCTCCGCAATACAAGCATCATTAGCTGAAAATCATAATTCCATTTCCAATCAATTTTAATAGCTCATGGTAAAGCATAGTGCAATGACCACACACTTTCTGTCAAAGTAGTTCATTCAACATAAATGCAGCAAAAAGATCTAATCAATACTATCACTGTGCCAGAAAATTAGTTAATTACTTCTCTTTGAAGAAATCAAATTATCAACTTTCATAGTTGAAATGTAAGGGAAAAAAAAAGAAAAAATTGATCAGAGCCAAAATTCATGATGCCCATATGAACATATGAAGATCTCTAAAAATAAGAACCAACTGTTAATAGCAGAACAATGAACATACATCTGTGTTAAACACAACAATCTCTCCTGTCTGAACAGGATCCTTACTCATATGCAAGAACAAAATGCCACCCTGCAACATGAAGAAGTTTTGTATCAATGGATGGTAAAAAATTAACAATATATAAGAGAATGACAATGAAGAAATGAGGAAGTTGGAAAAAAAAGAAGAAGAATTTCCTGAATCTACCATTCCAGTAACTTATTACCATGATTTGAAAAAGAGCGAGTCCTTCCAGGGATCACTTAACAGATAAAAGTTGAATTTATTGTTATAAACCAATCTAATGAATGCTTCAGATGATTCACAAGATTCAAAATTATTGACTGCTCCTCCAATCCCAATTTTTCACACCTCTGCTATTCGTTTCTTGCACTTTGATTTTAGTCAAATATTTCAGCTAAGGTTGGAAATTTATTTATTTCTTGAGATTGATAAAGGGAAAGAGGACGAGTAAGATGTTGCGGAAACATCTGAATGATGATGGACTTGTAAAACTCAAAAATGATTTGAATTTAAGTTCCGCTGCCCACACAATTAGAAGTTCACTTCATTCCTCTCTCTGTTGTATTGCACAAGAAAAAGATTGAATTGAAAGAAATTATAATAATCATCCTTAAATAAAAGTGATAAGAAAAATATGATAATTATCCACATGTTGATATTTTTTCTGTAATTGTCCCAAACAAAACAAAAAGGTTAATAGAGGTTTTTACCTTTGTTGTAGAGTGCTTAAGATTGTTGTTTGATATAAAAAAGAACTGATTTATAATTTTTTTGTTTAATTGATTTTTTTATTTTTTTATAAATTATTTTTTTAAATATATATTTTTTTTAAAAATATTTATTTATATATTTTTTTCCAAAAGCAGTTTTGAAAATTAAAAATAAAAAACGTTTTTCTTAAACCGTAGTTATCAAAACCGGGCCAAACAGATTGGTTCGATCAGTAAATCTGTAAATCGGTTAGGAAACTGGGCTTGTTGATACTTTATAACCGGTCACTCTTTAACTTAGCTATAGAACTGGCCAACCGGTCGGTTGAATTGTGATCTGTTCAAATCGGTCAGGATTTCACCGGTTGGGCTGGTTAAGAGATGCTGAAAAAATTATGACATGAGGTGCACTTGCTGGGACTCCAACCTGGGAAGGGGCCACTAATGTGAGTATGTTCTGCATCCTGCAAAATTTTATATAAAATAGCTATGTTTAATAGAATTTTATATAATATAATTAGATAAAATTATTTACTATTTTATTATTAATATACATTATGAAAAAAATTTATTCAAATTATTTTTAAAATTATTCTATTTCTATAAAAAAGTTATTTTATTTAAAAAATAAATTCTCTAATATAATTTTTTAAAAACTTTTTGCTGATTTTGATTTTAAAATTTAAAAGTTTACAATTTAATAACTTGCATTATTATTAAAATCATAAAAAAATACTTAAAAATGTTTTTAAATATAGTTATGTATTAATTTAAATTATAAATATTCATATTTTAAATATATTATTTTATATGAAATAAATTTAATATAAATATTTTACATATATATTACTATTTATGAATATATTAAAATATATTTTAATAAAATTTAATTTTAACCGGTTTAATTCCGATTCAATCCCATAAAACATTTCACTTTCTATCTTTTCCGATAACATATTTGAAAATAGGGTTATAATTGCGATATCAAACAGAAGCTGTGGATAATTTAGCCTTTTCATATATTCTGTCATATCTTAAAGTCAAATATTTGTGTCGGACCAAAAGGAGTGCGAGAAGACTGATATATCCTCTCATTGGCCCTTATTTATTTGTAGCTTAAACCCAGAGTTTCGTGCTCCTCTTTATTTCTTGCAAAAACCCTAGCCTCCGTCTTCTTCTTCATTCTCGAAAATGGTTTGTTTTCTCTTCAATTACACCAACGTACACTTTCTTTTTTGGTTTTCTGCTTTGGGTTTATATCTTATTCTCTTGATTTTGCAGACTGGAGAAGCTGTCAACCCGAAAGCATACCCACTTGCGGATTCTCAGCTCACAATCACAATATTGGATCTTGTTCAACAAGCTGCTAACTACAAGCAGCTTAAAAAAGGAGCAAATGAAGGTTAGCCCTGCAATTTTCTACTGCTGTTTTATTCGTTAATTGTGTAAAATGCTTGTTTATATAAATGTTTACTTTCCTCTTTAATATCTAATAATGTTGATTTCAGCGACTAAGACCCTTAATAGGGGTATCTCTGAGTTCGTGGTCATGGCTGCTGACACTGAACCCCTTGAGATTCTTCTCCATCTTCCATTACTAGCTGAAGATAAGGTCTGTATTCTTTTTCCCCTTTTGGTTTGGTCTTGGTGAATTTTTGATTCTACCAGCATACGCTCAAATTACAATCATACCTTATGATGCTAGTTCCGATCAGTAAGATAGAAACTTTCTATATATGTAGTTTTAGATGGCTTTGTTAAGGTTTGAATTTGAGGACATTCTCTGTTGGCTGTGGTATTTATTAGTTTTGGTTAATTGGAATCCCAAAAATTTTTGGGCATGAGCCTGTGAGCGAAATAGATTTCATTGTATGTATATGTGCTATTTCTTTTTAATGGATGAAAAATGACTTGTAGTCCATATATTCGAATTATGGGTGTAATTGTGAGATCATGCCCTCGTCTTTTCTGACTGTTTTCACTTGTCTAATTAAATTTTTCTGACTTTCTTTGCGTGAACTGAATGTAACAATAGAAAATACTTCTAGATACTCATTCTTATGAGCCAACTGCATGATACTATGTTCTTCTCATGCCCACATTTCTAATTTGCTTCTGAAAGTGTCGTTTGCATGTGAATCTGTATTTGTGATTGTATCCCTAGAACTATAATGGTCAGAAGGTGGATCTATGGAAGATTAATTGGGTCTTAAACATTGCACATGCATCAAACCATTCCCAATGTCATGAGGATAAGAGATTATTAAATGGAGATAACTTCAAAAAAATTTACTTTTTTTTTTTAATTTTCTGGTGAAAATCCGCAAGTTTAGAGTGTACAGTCGTTGTTCATCTAAAAAATTGTATTGTAGTTGATGACAATAGCTTTATGTTTTAGAATAATGCCAACAGTGATTTTGTTTTTCTTTATCCTGTGTAACAAATACTGATTCGTTGAAGTTCAGTTTTGGTAATTCTCTATAAATCTTTCAAAAATCATTCAAAAATCTGAACTTCTTATTTGACATTATTGTTTTACTTTGGCAGAATGTGCCTTATGTATTTGTCCCATCAAAACAAGCACTTGGCCGAGCCTGTGGTGTCACAAGACCTGTTATTGCTTGTTCTGTGACATCGAATGAGGGAAGCCAATTGAAGACACAGATTCAACAACTAAAGGTATTTTCCTCCTCCATATTACTGCAATTCATGGTGTGTATTTTGATGAATTTTAGCTAGAAGACTGATTATTCATTTGCGAATGCAGGACGCCATTGAAAAGCTCTTAATATGAAATACTATGAGCAAATATTCGGTGTGATGGGCCTCTTGGACTGTTAGTTTCCATTCCAATGGAGGCTTTGACTGATGAAGTTGTATCACTAGAAAACAGACCTCTTTTTAAGATCATCTTCATTAAGATTCTTAGGTTTCAATTTTCAATATGCATTGTGGCAGAGAATGCTCATATGATAATTTTCCAGAACTTTATAAGTCTGATGTGAACTTATTATATGGCTTGTTTAATGTGAGATGTTTGCGTGCTTCTGTCTATAGATTATTTTTGGAAGATTGTCACAACGGATTTGTTAAATGTGATATGATAATTTATCTCCGAAACATAGCTCCTACATGGGCATTACTCATGAGGTCATTTGGCCTGAAAGCTAATTAATTCAGAAATTGCTTGCATTTGTAGTGCCAGCGAGGTGTTTCCATCCAACTGTTGATTTCTGTTTGTGCGGCAGAATTTAGTTTAAATGTTTAAATTCATGGACCCTTTTAAACCTCAATTTCACATCAATTGCAGCACTTAAAAAGTGGAAATTATTTATATGAATAGTAATGAATTAGATAATAGCTTGTTTGGTGTACGATCGGTTTCATAAAAATTTGTGGAGTTTGTTTTATTTGGAAATACTTGACAAGTTGATATTAATAAAAATTTTAAATTTCATACTTTTGATTTTGTGGAATTTGTTATATTTTAGTGATTTTAATATAGTTCAATCTCTTGAGTACGGTTGGATTATTATGTTATAAACAATGATTTTAGAACATGCTCGTTCTACATTCAGAATAGGCAGTTATAAAAGGGAAAGGAAAAATCTGATTTTATGATAGTTTTTGATGAAGTGGCAAAGGAAAAAGTTTGTATGCCACTTCAAATGGCACAAAGAAGCTGTGGCTCACAACATTTTTAAAATTTTTGAATTTATTTTATTTTATTTTCATGTATGAATTTTCAATTTCTAGTCAAAATTTATATTTTAAGCCTTAGCCCATAATCTTAGATTTTGCACTTGGCACGGGGTCAAAAGTTGTACCTAGCATCAAATTATTATTTTATTTCTCGCCACGTAATGATTTGCAGCCTCATTTATACCTAATCTCATTTGCCATAACAAAAAAATTTGTGCCTAGTCTCATTTTCTATAATAAAAAAAAAAGTATACGTGGCACATAGGCATTGCAGTGATCAATTTAACCAAATTTCCACCATAAATTCAGAAATTTTTTAAAATATTACTCTAATTCTAAATATTTTTTCAATTGCAACAAAGTGAAAAATTTTCAAGCCAAAAATATTTTATGATCTTAAAATCTATCATACATAAGTGCATCAAGCGGTCGTGCCGGAGTGGTTATCGGGCATGACTAGAAATCATGTGGGCACTGCCCACGCAGATTCGAATCCTATTACATTTTCACAAATAAAATTGTTTCTGTACTTAATCCAAGAAAAAAAAAAAAAAGAAAATTGTTTCTGTATGAGATTCTTTCCAGCCACTACAGGAACGATATTTTACCACCATCCTTAAGGGTCCAAGTTTCCTTCTCTCTCTCTCTCTCTCTCTCTCTTTTCCCCCCCTTCCAAGCATATATTTTCAAAATAAATGAATATCTGATTCACTTTTCAAAAATTACAAATACGAAATTGTTACCCCATCAGAGCATCAGATGAATCGGACTAAACCATCAGAGCATTCTCTCTCAAAAATTTCATTTCCGATCCTAAGCATTTTGCCATTCTACATATCTCCTCAAACTGTGGGTGGGATTTGTCCCCCGAGGAAAATGCATGTGATGCCAAGGATGCATCAATATCACCAACATCCACCCAACTAAATCCTACTTCCTTTTTAACTCCTTTTTCTCTCATCACTTTTCTTAGCTTTGCCACCTCTTCCCATTCTCCTCTCTCAGCATACAAGTTAGACATCAACACATATGAGCCTGAATCTGTGGGCTTCATTGATATCAACGCGTCAGCTACCCTCTCTCCCATCTCCACATTTCCATGTATCCTGCAAGCCCCTAACAAGCTCTGCAACACAGACAATCCTGGCTGTCCTGGAATACGACTCACTAGTTCTTCTGCATCCTTCAGTCGCCCTACGCGACCTAACATATCTACCATACAAGAATAATGCTCTGAGCTTGGTTCAATCTGATAATTTTTTACCATCGTGTCAAAGAGATGTTGGCCCATATCAACCATCCCTTTTCTTCCACAGGCAGCAATCACAGAAAGGAAGGTGATTGAGTCAGGTCTCACCCCCTCACTCTCCATCTTCTCAAACCAATTCATGACTGATTCATAGTCCCCATGCCTTGCATGGGCAGAGATAATTGCTGTCCAGGCAAATTGGCTTCTTTCAGGTGCCTCAGCAAAAACTCTCTGAGACTCACAAATGTTCCCACGCTTTGCATACATGTCAAGGAGTGCGCTAGAAACAACAGGGTTAGCGTTTAATCCGAGTTTTATTATTTGAGAGTGGCACCGCTGCCCATGTTTTAAAGATACATCCTCTGCAGCACCAATTGCACTCAGGACACTACCAAATGTGTATTCAGTGGGCTTTGTTTCTGTCAGTGCTGAGAAAAATGCGAGGATAGCTTCTTGAGACAATCCATTTTGCGCATAACCAGAAATTAAAGCATTCCATGTTATGATCTCTTTGTAGTTAAGCTCCTTGAAAACCTTTAATGAATTTTGTACGGATCCAAACTTAGCATACATGGTGATGAAACTATTACAAACACTTGATTCTAATGAAAAACCATTCTTTATACAAAACCCATGAGTTGTTTTGCCTGATTCTACTAAATCCCCAATTGTTATTGCATGGATTAAACTAACAAATGTAACTTCATTAGGATAAACACCTTCTGATCTCATCTCATTAAAGAGAGGCACAGCATTTTCCTCATAAATAGATATCATCGAAGTCCATGAGATTACATTGCGCTCATCCATATTTTGAAACACCAATTTGGCATCTTCAGTAACTTTACACTTCGAGTACGTTGAAATAAGAACATTGCTAACCGAAACATTTTTCCCATATCCTCTTTTTATACTCAAACCATGTACCTGTCTCCCAAGTTCTAAGTTTCTCTCATGTCCACAAGCTGAAACTGCACTACTAAATGAGACGTGATCAAGTTTTATTCCTCTACTAACCATTTCAATAAACATCCAAATCGCTTCTAACCCATGTATTCCTTCTTGGGTATACCCTGATACCATGGCATTCCATGAAACAAAGTCCCTTCTTGGCATTTCATCAAAAACTTTTCTAGCCTCCAACAAACGTTCCCATCTCGAGTACATAGTTACAAGTGCATTCCCGACAAAAACTTCACAATCTAATCCAACTTTTAATATACAAGAATGCAATTGCAATCCAAAGAGAAACTCTTCGTTCCTCGAACAAAACGCAAGTACAGTAGTATAAGTCACAGCATCAAAAACTACGCCATTTGAACTCATCTTGCGAGCAAAATTTAAAGCATCGTCACTTCTCTGAAAACCGGAAAGCACTGTATTCCAAGAAACAATATCAGGATCAATTAAATTATAAAAAATGCGTAAAGCTTGATTAAACTGCCCAGACTTGCAGTACATATTCATTAGTGCATTAGAGACAGTAATGTGCGAACTAAATCGAGAAGTAACAGCAAACCCATGGATTTGAGATCCAGTTAATGGGTCTCCGCAGCAAGCTTTGAGAGCCAGGGCGATTATAACTTCGTCAATGCTGCTGATAAAACCCAACTGAATGCGCTTCTTAAATATTTCAAGAGCTCGAAATGGGAGATTCTTGAGTACAGCATCGTGTATGGCCCTGCGGATAGAGGCAGTATTTGGCTGAGGACTTTTGTCGAGCAATTGGCATGCATTGGTATTTGTATGAAAATATCTTAAAACAGAAGACAGTTGCTTGGCAATTCTACAGAGAGTACTGCAATATTGTTTGCGGCCGATCATTCCAAGTTTAAAATCAAGAAAGAGAATCCGCTTAGCCTCCTGAGTTCATTCCTTTGTCAAGCACCGTCGGCTGCAGTGCAGTTGATTAACGGCTTTTCTATATAATAATAGTCTACGGCCAATTCACCATCACCCATTGGCCCCGGAATTATGGCAGATGGGCTTCATCTAGCCCAATCCTCTCTCTCTCTCTCTGTTTTTTTAGTAATAAATGTTTTTTTTTTCAAAAGTAAGAAATAAAGATTTTACTTAACAAAGTAATTTAAACAGAGTTGTTACTTCTTAGGAATGTTTTTTTTTTTTAAAAAAAAAGAACGTGAGCGAGTCCACAAGATAAAACAACAAAATATCTGGAGTAAAAAACAACAATTACATCATGGAGAAAACCAATGATTTAGCTCATAAGGAGTAGGAAGGATATGAACCCTAAGAGAAAACTGATCCACAAAATGAGAAAAAAAATTAGTTGCAACGATGCATATGAACAATTTGGATAGAGGAGAACTGATCCATTAAATTCTCGATGCTGCAGACAGTTGAATCACAAACAAACATTGACTCTATATTGCCCCTTGATCATACTCACCACCACTAAATTATCACTTTCAGCCCAAAGCTTATCAAAACCTCGATGTTTCGTTGATTGAATCCCTTGAAGAATTGCCCACAACTCCGCCCTCAACTTCTTAGGAGTGTTTGATAACATAGTTGAACAGTTTTTGTTTATATTTTATAGAAATTAATTTCGCATAACTGGCTGAATTTATTCACAAATTTCTTTAAAATTAGATATTAATATTAATATATTTATAATTTTTTTTGCATTTTATAATTATGGAAAAAAAGTGTTAAAAGTGTGGATTTAAATTTTAATTATATCTATTGTTGAATTTACTTCTTTACAAAACAAATGATTTAATATCAAATTTTCATTTTTTTATAATTTTTAAGATTACTTTCACAATTAAAGTGTGTAAAAGACATTTCTAAATAATTTTAAATTCGTGTTTATATATTATACCAAATATATTATTTGAAAGTCCTCTCCTCTCTATTATTATTATTATTATTATTATTATTATTATTATTATTATTATTATTATTATTATTATTATTATTATTATTATTATTATTATTATTATTTCCTAATGCAGTTGCTCGTGCACAAATTAGTAGTCTAATTCAAAGTTCTCACACCACAGAGTTTGAGGCGAGAATGAGAAGAAACCAAACTTATTTAACTAAGATTATTGTATGTACATAATCTTACACAATAAAAATTTTAGATTGTCGAAGGGATTTTTGTTGTTTGCATTTCACCACTTGATAATTTATATAGGGAGAGAATTTATCGATAAAACATTTACCAACTAAACTTTGCATTCTTAAATCAAGTACTTTGATTTTTAAAATCAAAATCTAAAATGAGTATAGCATTAATTGTGTATTGATCTAATCTCAATGTATTATTTCCCTTCACAGAGAGTCTCACGTTCAAAACCCCATCCTACCAACAGTACATGGAAAACAACCCCTTCAAGAAAAGAAAGAAAAAAAAAAAAACTTTTAGGTCTATTTAGTTTGAGAATTTTTTTTTTCAATTTTCATTTTATTATTAGTTTTTTCATTTTCTATTTTCCAATGTGTTTTGAAATTGGAAAACACGCTTCTTTTTATAAATAAATATAAAAAAATATATTTTTGAGTTTTTCACTTACTACTTATAATTTTAAAAATTTTTAAAATGAGTTTCTAATTTTTTAAATTAGAAAATAATACAACTAAACAATAAATTATATTTTCTTGATTTTTTAGAGTAATTTTCTAGAAAACTGTTATTATTTTCTACAATTAAACGCACCTTATTTTATCTGACTTAATTGTGTGGTAACCCAACTTCCCTTCCTCCTCTCCCAATTGAAAGACATCAAAATATAATTAGAAATAGAGACAAAAATATTTATGATTTACTCGTAACATAATTTTATCCCCCTAAAGGTCGTAGAGAATTGAGAATTCCAACTTCTTCCATTTGGGTTTCAGTCCAATACTGGCTAAACTTGGATATACGTGGAAAATTAAAATGGAAACATCGTGTCAAATGGTAATAGGGAGGAGAGTAGGGTGTAGATGCATCAAATTGATAGAGATGGATCAAAGATGCAAGTAGGGATGATTGTTCATTGATATGTCAAAGTCAAAGAGAATATTAAACAAATTCTAGTGGATGAAACAAGAATTCTAACAAATTCTGATTATGGGAATTTTTTTTTTCAACATTATTAATTAATTGGATAAAAAACATTATGAATAAATTAATTCATACTGATACATATGTGGAGTGGGAACAATTTTTCATGTTGCATGTTGCTTGTTGCAATATTGCCGGTCGGTTTGATTGGTCTCATTGCTTGTCTGTTGGTACGCGTGCATGTACATTCCCCATAATCATAGCTCATCGCCTCATCCACCTAATAAGTCATGCAATCTGTTTCATTAATAAAATCATTAAATACGAATTACTTACGGATTAATCTATTAATCTACTAATAGACTAAATATATTTTTAAAAAAATTTCCAAATACTATACATATGAACAATTTTCTTTAAATTTTCTCCAATTTATGGATCTCTCAACTTAGAGCCATCAAATCTTAAGTCGGATTCTTTGCTCTCTCTTCTTCGATTATAAACAAAAAAAAATTATACATTTTTTATTTATTTTATAACTGAAGCAGAGTTCAAGGAGGGCAAAAACTATGGTGGTTTTCTAGACTTTTCAATCTTAGAGTCCTCTTGTGATTACAAATTGCAATTACAAAGCAATATATCTCATACCTTTTTTTTTCACACACAACATACATATTAAAGCTGAAATATGTGGACGACCTCTCATATCTATCAAAGAATATCAAAGAATATCATTAGATTAAAATTTTATTGATATATCTCCTACTTTTTTGTTACATTACAGGTATTTTCAACCAGTCAATTAGAATTATATATTAAGACTAATATTATTTGTACTGGGGATATTTTTATGGGATTAATGCATGTGTTTATCAAACTTTAAACTTTAATCAATGTGCTAAAACCCTATATTGTACAATACATATAACCAATTTTGGGTCAAACAATTCATAACATTAACATGTATATGCAATAAAATCTTAATCCGCTCTTCATTTCACTTTCTTACCAACTTTGAAAATTTATAGACTAGTTTCCTTTATTGGAGATTATGTGTATTATATCACCCCTTCTACAATTGATTTAAACCTAATGCCCTAGTTCCACTAGTATCAAAATTTTTTGCAGATTTGCATTATCCCATCTGCTATTACTTTTCAGGCTATGAACAATGTCGGCTACTGAAAATTGACAGTTCAAAAGCATGAAGTTAAGAACTGCCACTTCGTTGTGAAAAATCCGACCTTCCTTTTGCTTTTCTTAAAACAATTTATAACATTTTTATTCTTTAAATGAAAAAAAAATACATTTAATGTCCAACTAAAAAATAATGAAACATCAAATATTTTTTCAAAGTTATTTCTATTTTTTGTTGAGAAATTGGATGAAAATAATCAAACTAAGACTTAAGATGAAGTAATTGAATGAAAACAAGTTAAAGATGGAAAATTTAAACACTTAGGACCCCAATGTTATAAGAGAGTGAAACACACCTCAAGGTAAAACACCATCTTGGGGCGGCTTTAAGGCATAGGTCATTAAGGTCTATGTTTAGAGTTCTCAATTTTTGAAGAGTCTCTAATTTTTATAAACTCAATTTTGTTATTAATTATATAAATGAAATGAGTCTATTATTTTATTGAATTTTGAATATATAACATTAAATTTAAACAATTAATTATTTGTGATCAATTAGTTTAAATTGTTATATTGAAAATTAAGTTAATTTTGTGGATAAATTTAGTTTTTATTGGTTAAACAGCTAACTAATATATTTACTTAAATACAGATTGCTTTGGCTTTATATAATAAATTAAATTCTAAATATTTTTTTTTGTCAATTTATGTCTCTTTTTTTCTCTTTGAACAATTTATATCTCTCTCAACTTCTACAGAGAAAAAAAAAATTCTTTTTTTAGTTTTACTTTTCCCTTTAAATCTTATATAACTTATCTATTTAGAGCACCATTATTGGCTTGTAAACCACAATTGCAAAGTAATGTGACAATTGCAAATTGGCTTGTATGAATAATTTGCAAGCTTGCAAGAAATAAAAGAGGAAAGAGACAATTTCAATTGAATGAAAATTTATAATAGGTTCACTTATTTTATTTTATAATAAAATTGAATAAAATAAATAAATAATATATACTTTATTAGTTAATATAATTAATATTAATTACAAACATAAATTAAGATAATAAAATTAAGATAATATTAATTTAAATAATTGTTAAAAAATTAATATAAATACAAATATTATTTTATTTATTAGTGAAAAATTAATAAAAATAATAATTATTAATTAAAATCATAATATTATTAACATTGTTTAATTTTTATTAAGTTTCATAATTGATTTTTCAACTGCAATTTATTAATTTTAATATAAATTAATTTTATCAATAAAATGTAATTTATGTTAGAAAAAATAATAATAATAGAGATTGTATTGTTAATCTAGTTTAAGAAAAAGACCAAAAGCAGAAGAACAAGTTGAGACTTGTGTCTCACTCGGTGTTTTTAAGACAAATTAATTTTTGTCTTAGAATAATACAACTTTTTCCTTTCTTTTTTTGAGCTTATGTTGTCTTCTTCAATTTTATATTCATCTCATTTCACTTATGTTTAAGGCAATTTTTGAAATTCTTACAACTAGAATATAATTTTTCAATAATGCAGCCATTTGGAAGCTTTCACTCAAGTTTCATACCATTTGTATGAATATCATGAATTATAACTTGAAACACTTGCACTTAACTCACCACAGTTTCAGAATCCACCATTTTTATAAACAATGAAATGTACCATTATAAACTTTTTAGCACCAACATCCTCAAATTAATATTTTCAGTCCAAAGATTCTCGTAATTATTTGGTGGTCTTAATTACACTATACATATTGTATATCGAAACATGCAGCTCATTCATAACATAATTCCTGCACAAAAAATCAAAATGATGTCAACTATCATAAGTTATCCTCCCTTGGACATTTTGTTCATCATTCTATAGAGTAGGAGCAATATCAGTCACAAAATTGTACAAAGTTCAAGATGATCAGATAAAACATCATCTTTTGTTGTCATCTCTTAAAGTTCAAGTCATTGAACTTTTCTAGTTTCTCTCCATAATTCACAACCACCGTGACATGTTCAACAAGAGAGACAACTTGTATATCAGTAGCTAGTGGTCTTTGAGAACCATCCTGAACATCGGTGACAATTACCGTGTTCTCCATTTTAGAAATAGAATAATATAAATATCAAATTTAGCAAAGCCAAATATTGAGATTGACAAGTTCGATTTTATCTTAAAATTGTTAGAAATAATAATAATAATAATAATAATAATGGAGGTTGTATTATTAATCCATTATAAAGAAAAGACCAAAAACAGAAGAACAATCTAAAACTTGTGTCTCACACATTATCCTTAAGACAAATTTATCTCCTATCATTGATGTTTAGACTTAATGACTTTTGTCTTTCAGAATACAATAGATAAAAAGAATAAAAATTGAAAACACAATAAATGCTAACAACAAATTGAATATAGTCTCTATATCACAAAAGAAAAAGAAAGAAGAAGAGGAGAAATATTTCTACACGAGCAGAAAAAGTCTCTTCAACATAAATAATCTATTTATACTAGAGGAGAAGAGAGATAAATTTAGTATGATTAAATTTTCATTATAACTGTAATTTAATCAAAATTAAATTTATAACTTCGGTATTTTCATTTTTATAACTTAAAAAACTGTAGAAACTCAAAAATCAAATTCTGAAAATATGTATATCATGTGCATAACACATTGTCACAAGCGCGATAGTTTATGCTGGTTGCCTTACTATCGCAAGCATGACAAAACGTCGTACAATTGACAATTCTTCATAGCCCCATGTTGATGCTGTGCGCGACAATGACATGCAACCTTCTATCAGAATAGCCTAGCCCTAAGGCACGTGTTTTAAAATTCAGAAATTTTAATTACATTTTTAAAACAATTGCATGGATTGAATGCTTTTAGTTTCTTCTCTTTTTTTTTTATTTTCTAAAAAAATTACTTTCTAAATTTAATATAAAACTTTAATTAATGATTTTGCATATAAAAAGCAAAATAAAATAAAATTTAAATAACATAATAAACTTTTATTTAAAGCCACACAAATTTTTAAGCTGACCTATACCATCTCCAAACAGTTCCACCATCCGAGTTTGAGATTGAACATAAATCGTTTGTATCCAATCATAATTGAGATCTGTTTGTAGTTAATTTTTTATTTTCTTTTTTCCTGTTAATCCATTAATTGCAGCCCATCTAAATATCACTTTCAAAACTAAAATAATCAAAGTTTTCATGAGGCAAAGTTTTTTATTTAGTCTCTATATTTTTTTTATGTTTACGTATAGAGTCTTTATACTTTTATTTTATAATACTGAGAATTTATACTATTTTTTCATTAATTATTACATTTTTTAAAAGATTTTTTTTAAAACTGAACTAACATATGCTGTTATAACATTATTGTATACATAATCCATTTCATACACATAATTAACATAACCAGTTTTCTATTGTTATCATATTGATTTATATTGGAGAAAAAAATTATTTCATAATTATGCATAAAAATATTTTTATAAAAGTAGAGTAATAATGTTGTCTAATTTTTAAATAATTATAAAAAATAATCCAATAAATAATAAAATAATAGTACAAGAGGTCAATGTTACGAATTAAAATTACAAAAACTTGATAAAAAAATGCAAAAAATACAGAGGCCAAATTATTGATTTTGGCTTTTAATAAATGTGCATTTCTTTGTCGGCTTGTCTCGCTCTCTATTTTAAAAAATATCTTTGGTAGATTAAAAATTTTATAAATCCGATAGACTTTTTAAATTTGTACTCTTCATTTTACTTTATTCCATATACATTAATATTTATATATCCATAGAAAAAGGAAATAATTTTATTATAAGAAAAAAATATATTTTTTGAGAAATATACTAATAAAAATATATAATATACATAGAAAGTGAGATTATAATAATAAAATAGAGTGTCAAACTTACTTTTTTTGTATCTGTAAAAAGTCAAACTCACTTTTTATTTTAAATTTTAAAGATACATAATCTATTTAATTTTTTTTATAAAATAATTTTTTAAAATAAAGAGTATAACGTAAATAAAAAGTCTATTGAATATGCTCTAAATATCTATTTGATTTCAGGCCGATCTCCTCTGCTCTTGAAAGTCTATGCAGAATTGATGTTAATTAAGAGTTAAAGAGGAACCGGTAAGTTTTCGTCTCAACCTCCCATTTCAGCACGTTGGCGACGAGGAAGGAAATGAGGAAAGCACAGGAGTGAGAGAGGAAAAAAAAAGGAAGGAGGAAATGAGAGTGCAATTTTATTTTTCTGATTTTTTTTCTACAAATGGTACATTTTTATAATCAGGTTTGATATGCTCAGCACGTGTATTACAGGAGATAAATTATTTTTAATAAATTTATTTATTTTTCTCATTTATAATTTAATAATTAGATAAACATTTTATATTATTTTAGTATAATCTTTATTTTTTTTAAAAAAATGTATAATATTTTTTATATATTATTTTAAAAAAAATATCATTTTACCATTATAAACAATCAAATATCTAACATATAAAAAATTTTAAAATATATGAAAAAAACCTCATATTAAAATTATATATAATTATGTGTAAGATACTGAAATAAAAGAAAACAAAATGAGCATTTTGAGACATAAGATAATAAGTTAATTATTTTCTTTATTAGAGACTGAAATGACTGTTGTACTTTTTTATACTAATAATATATAGAATCCTATAAATTTAAATTTTGAATTTTTTTTTCATCCACTCTAGGATTGGAACTTATTTTTTTCTTATTTATACAACAAGAATAATCTTTCTTTCTATTTTATGTTTTATTCTTCTCCTATTATATTAATGTTTTTATTACTATTTTTCCAATTTACCCTTTAAAAATAAATAATGACATTTTAATTATAAAGAATAAATCTTCAAGGGTATTATAGCTTAGAAAAGTTTTCCCTACATATGATATATATTGTCATATGTTCACACGTGTGCATTGCACACGCATAAACCTTGCTAGTGCAAAGAAAATTGAAGCCCAAAATTAAAAATTTAAGAGCTAATAATAATAATAATCAAAAGTAACAATTACAGGGGCTAGCCATTAAATTATAAGCTTCATCATGCTCTGTGTCGATTTTATGTATATTATGTAGAAGAATCATTGTGTATCACTTGGATTAGTTTTTACGTAGCAAACTCTCTTCAATTAGAGGGATAGTATTTCAATATTATTGAATTCAAACTGATTGGTGTTGGGTTAAGGCAAATTGGCGTTTTAATCCCAAACGCATGGACAAAAGGTGTGGAAGCTACCAGGCTATGGCTGTTGCATCTTGTGGGGTAGCAAAAGCACTCAAATGGCCTTAGCCAGTGTAATGTGGCTCTCAACATCCCATTAGCCAAGGACAGTGGCTGAAAATGAATTCAATTTTAAAAAAAAATTTACACACTTTCATTTTAAATTTAAATAATTTAAATATTAAAAGATGTGAGATTCAATTAAAAAAATAAAAAATTGAAAGAGTCGGAACTGAATTAAAAAAATAAGAAATTTAAAATATAATTTTAATATTTTTTTAATTTAAGAATGACAGTGACCCCATATACGTACTCTCCAGAGCCGCCACTAACCAAGGCTCCAATCCAATCTAATCTACCGCAAAAGAATTAAGTGATAACGAAACTAATGGTGTTGGTGATGTTGTTGCCTGTTCAATGTTCTTTTTTTTAAAAAAAAAAAATTCTATATCCTCCAATTATTGCCTTAATCGACATCGCCTTTTTAAATTTTCCAACTAAAAAAAAAATCTTTACATAACGACGAACATTATTTTTCAGTTACTGAAGCCTCCAATTTTCAAATATGCCATCAAACTAATCCCTACCATTATCAAGAAACACAACCAAGCAGTAGTGATCAGTCTCAATTTAACTTTTAAGTTGAACATTTTCCTTCATTCTTGGCCTATAAAAAGAGAAGCCCTCATAGACATTTATGTTGTGAGCTGAAGAAAACAAGCAATGATCTCTATGCTTTTGTTGATCTATATTCTTAATTAGTAGAATTCTAGCTTTCTTTTTCCTGTTCAAAGTTGAATAATGGTTAGTATGCTGCTTATACTCTGGTGCTTACTTGATTTCTTCAACAATTTGTCCTCTTAAACTTTCTTTCAATTGATCTCTATATCTGTTGTATATCTTCAGGAGGGGAAGATGAGTTGGACTGTTTCTGATGCTGTAGATTACAAAGGCTTCCCTGCTGACAGATCTAAAACTGGTGGTTGGGTCCCTGCTGCTCTTGTTCTAGGTTTGTTTTCTTGATTTTTTGTATACATGATTCACATCACATGATCCTGATATATACTCAGCATCTTCAATCTTGAAATATTAACTTCCAATGTTAATTTGATTTGGGATAACCATGAAAATGCCATGATGAAAAGGGTTGCATAACATAATTTCATGCAAAAGTTCAAATGGGGAAGATGTTGCTGATGGGTTTAATTAAAGCAAAAGAGAAAAGTTTTATTATAGTTAATTGATTATCTTAATTATCATTATTTAAGCACTACCACATGTCATGCTCTTGTCAACTCTAGTCCAAAATTTTTGGCATTATTCCCAAGTTGATAATTTTTATAGTCATAGTTTGATCGTTTCCTCTTTGAACTGCTTTGGGTTGGAAAGGAAAGGAGGAGAAAGGCCAAAAAGGAGACAAATTTAAGTGGAACCCACAAAAAACTGAAGTTCCATTTCACTTTTCTCATGATGATAAATTTGTGTCACTGTCTATATCTGGATCAGATATTCATGTGATAGAGGAGTTTAATAAAAAAAAATAACATATTCCCATTCTGCAATCTTTCTTAATTATTCTTTTTAACATTCTTGTTTTTGTCATGTTATATATCGACTCCATCTTAGTAAATAATTATGCAAAAAATAGTCTCTTTTCACTTTCTGCCATAATTATTCTCCTGAACATATATGTAAGAACCTTTTTTTTTTATTTTAATCTGAATTAATCCTTGTGTAATTATTGATTTGTAAAGAGTGAAAAATGGTGTGTTAATTAAAATATTGTTACAGGGATCGAAATATGCGAGCGGCTATCAACAATGGGAATAGCAGTTAACCTGGTGATATATTTGATTGGAACACTGCATCAACCAAGTGCAACTTCAGCTAATATAGTGACAGATTTTATGGGCACAAGTTTTATGCTGTGTTTGCTTGGAGGATTTCTTGCTGATTCTTTCCTAGGCAGATACAAGACTATTGCAATCTTTGCTCTCATACAAACACTAGTAAGTAATTTTCGTTGAATTTTTCTTAGAATCTATGTTAATTTTAAGCGTCCAAATATTGAAAAAGCTATTTGATTTTACTGTGGTAATTAATTTTAGGGGACCGGAATGCTAGCTACGGTAACTAAGCTACCACAGCTACGGCCACCTCCTTGTCACACTGCATATTCATGCCAACAAGCAAATGGATTCCAAATGGGAATCTTATACGTGGCCTTATATATAATTGCACTGGGGACAGGAGGCCTGAAATCGAGTGTTTCAGGATTTGGAACTGATCAATTCGATGAGAAAGACGAAAAGGAGAAAACCCAGATGGCTTATTTCTTCCACAGATTCTTCTTCTTCATTAGCATTGGAACTTTGCTGGCAGTTACTGTGCTTGTGTACATAGAGGATGAAATCGGACGCAGCTGGGCTTATGGGATTTGCTCTGTCTCAATGTTTATAGCCATTTTGGTGTTCTTTTCTGGGACTAAAAGATATAGGTACAAGAAAAGCACGGGCAGCCCTATTGTCCACATTTTCCAGGTAATTGTAGCTGCTATTAGGAAGAGGAATACGGACCTGCCTCAAAATATTACCTTATTGTACGAGAACACCCCGGAGGCCTTGCGAGTACAGCATACCAATAAATTTCAGTAAGTTCAAACAACTTTCTTTCTTGTTTTTACATGAATTTTAACTCGCCATCTCACAGTCCTGGTGATAACCCCAGTACCACTAAACTAAAGACTCAAATGATTTGTTACTGGTTCTCAATCATATGTAGTTTCTTGGATAAGGCGGCCATAGTTGCTGAGGGAGATTTTGATAATGGGAGTTCTGCTCCAAATCCATGGAAGCTATGCACAGTGACAAGGGTAGAGGAAACGAAAATGATGGCAAGCATATTACCAATATGGGCTACAACCATCATCTTTTGGACCACATATGCTCAGATGATTACATTCTCAGTTGAGCAAGCATCTACCATGGAAAGATCAATCGGAAGCTTCCAGATTCCAGCTGGCTCCCTCACTGTCTTCTTTGTGGCTGCAATTTTAATTACACTGGCTGTGTATGATCGTTTGATCATGTCTTTTTGGAAGAAATGGAAAGGAAAGCCAGGTACTAATTGCCCATAATCTTTCTTCAAATACTGCAGGATTTTAGAAACTGAGTTCAAACTCGAGATCTTATAATCTAGTCATTAGACCGTATATTTTGCCGACAAATTTAATTTATAGCCTATTAATCCATCCAATTGCAGGTTTCACCAACCTACAAAGAATAAGCATTGGCCTGGTTCTATCAACTATGGGAATGGCTGCAGCAGCAATAGTAGAAAGAAAACGCTTATCGGTAGCAAAAGCTGTGGGAGAGAACACTTCAACTCTGCCCTTAACAGTGTTCTTATTGATCCCACAATTCTTCTTGGTGGGTTCAGGTGAAGCCTTCATATACTCAGGCCAACTTGATTTCTTCATAACTCAATCACCTAAAGGAATGAAAACTATGAGCACTGGCCTTTTCCTCACAACTCTTTCGCTGGGTTTCTTCGTGAGTAGTTTCTTGGTCATGGTTGTGAAGAAGGTAACAGGAAGCAATGGTAGGCAGGGATGGTTAGCTGATAAAATAAACCATGGAAGGCTTGATCTTTTCTATGGACTTCTTGCTATACTTGGTGTTATAAATTTTGTAGTGTATCTTTTTGGTGCTTGGTGGTACAAGTCAAGAGACAATAAATCTGCTGCTTTGCAGATGGAGAATATTGGTAATGGATCCTTAGCTGAGGAGAAATGCTAGCTAGAGATATTAGAATTGATTAATCAAATTTAGGGTATGGTTATGTTGTGTACATTATAAATAATTCTGGTTTTATGTCTTGGGTGTATGGAGAACTGAGTGGTTTGAGGTTTCAATGTATAGTTTGTTGGATCTGAAATTTTGAGTTTCGTTTTATAATTGCTTTTACATTCATGTAAAAAGATCTTTTAAGATTACTTTTTCCATTGATGTAATTAAGAGAGTGCGTTTAAGAAAATGATTACAAGGTTTAGGAATCCATTATATATACATATCATTCATTGGATTGATATAAATTGAGACAAAACTATCCCTAATGTCAATAAATTAGTTCAAACTAATTAAGGATGTGTTCAGTTTTTTACTTAAATATGTGAAAAAATATTTAGTAATATATACAGAAATGAAAATTATTTTTGTCTATGCGTTTTTTTTGGCTAGGTAGAGTGAGTTGGCTTACAGAAATAAATGATCGTCAATCATACTGATGTTGAATAGGAAACAACATAGTTGACACAATTTCTCTATTTTTAAAAAAAATTCAAAAAATGATATTTATAGTGTCAACCTCTTAACTAACTAATTTTTCTTCGCCTATGTTATTTTTTTAAATTACAAATTGTTCTTATGTTATTTTATTATTATTTTTTTAACTTACAAGATTTCTGAACCAAATAATTTTTGTGGTCTTTTTTAGTTTATATTAAACAATAATTATCAACTTAATTATTTTTAATAAATAATTTATTTTAGTTTTTTTAATTACTTTAGTTTTTTAATTAATATTTTCAACATAATTTTGTTACAATTTTTTCAAAATTATATATAACAATAAAAAATAAATAGCCTCAAAAGTATTAATACAAAACTAAAAAAAATATTAGTGTCATCCGATGTGTTCTCCTGTGCCACAGATCGATGATGATCTTCTTTTGTCTTCTAAATATTGTTCTACCAATCGGTTTGGCTCAATATTTTCATGTGTCATTTGCATCTATTTTTATAGTAAGAATCTCATATAACATATTTCTAAATGTTGAAATTGTTGTGTATAACCGTGTAAGTTATAAAAAATAAAAATAAAAAAGAGTGAGAACAATGTCCGAACAATCTAGAGAAAAGGTTTGATAGTTAATATAAAGAAATAAAAACTTAAGAGCTCAACTATATTGAATAAAAACATAAATATTTTAAACAAGTTTAGATATACTAACATGCATTAGACAAGAAAATATAAATAAGTCCAGAAATTCTAGTAAACGAGAAGAAGCGATGAAGAAGACGCACACTTTCCAAGACCATAATATTGTATTAAGTCCCTGCAAAAATCCAGAATCTTTTTCACAACATTTTCATGAAAAAAAAAAGAAGTGAAAAATAAAAAGTTGGAGGTGACTAATGCATTGGCGATTCAATTCAGCCAAGTAAATAACGATAATATTGAAGCATAATTTACGTCGAGAACTCCACCAGAATTCATTAAATTTTAATTTTTTTTCATACTCATGCTCAACTGCATGGGCTGATCAGAAGTCGAATTACTGAAGCTCGCTCCATCACCGTTTAAAATTTAATTAAATTACTTAATTAATTTCAAACTAAAACTCAAATAAACTTAAATAAGCTACAGTTGCATCTCACATCAAGATTATTTTCTTTCTTTAATTAATTGGATCCCACAATTTAAATTAATATTATTTGCATGAATAAAATGTGTTAAAATTGATAGAAATTTTGATGATGCGGACCACAGTAATGAAAGAGATAAGGATGCTCTAATATCCTGATTTCTGGGCACAAAGGGGTTAAGATTAAATTACGTAGCTCCTTCAAACTTTTTCTGAGAGCAGGGGGATGTTCTTTTTGAAATTCTTCCTTGCTTGCTCCTGTATTTTTCCCATTCTCTCCTTTAAATAAATAATTCTCTTGATTTATCATCTTCTTGATTCTCTCCATTTCTAGTATGCTGATCAGCTAGGGTATCTCATCAGCATCTACTCCACCACCGGCCTTGACGACCACAACCTCGGAGTTAGAAAAATAAGGACCGGATAGAACGTGACTACAGCTAATAATTTTAGAAAATTAAAAATAAAATAAAACGTACAGATTTTATGTGGAAAATCCACAAATAAATTAGAGTAAAATTCACAGACAATGATAGAAAAAAATTTAGAAAAAAAATGGGAGATTATACATTTTCTCTAATAATTATGAAGAAAATAAATACACTCTGACTAACAAAAAATTCGCTAATCTCTCTTTTCTCAAAAATTGGATTTCTCTCTCACCTTACACTCATTTGTTATTTTTTTGGATGCATTACAAATGAATTTCTAAAGTAATATATAAGCATCTACCTCCTCAATGAATAGTGAAAATTAATCACCAGCTTCAAAATTGATGATTAAGATTAATTTTCACCTACTAAATGGATAGTTAAAATTAATCCTTACATATCAGATGAATGGTCAAGATTAATCATGACCTACTAAATTGATGGTCAAAATTTATTATCACCTACCAAAAATGAATGGTTAAGATTAATGTGGTCCTAAAAAATTTTTTTTAACAAATCTTCCACTTGAATATTTGATTGTATCAATCATATTTTTACACTATTTTTTCTTTCTTGTCATTTCATATTGCTTACATTTTTGCTAGACCATTAAACGTTCGACACCAAATAAACTTGTCAGTATTGACAATTTTAGTCAATAAATTTGCTAGGTTATTTTCTGTATAAATTTTTTACATATCCACTGTTTCTTCCTCCATTTTCTCATGAACGAAGTGATATTACACTTGGATGTATTTTTTTTAATAAAAAGTTGGATTCTTTATAAGATACAAAGCACTCTGATTACAAAAAAAGAAAATTTTTTTATGGTTCATGGCTGAGTTCCTCCATTGTCATTTTCAACCAAATTGCTTATTTATTAGTTTGTGTAGTTGCTACTGTTCTGCTTATATTGTTGACATAGTTACAACTGACTGTAGTTTTGAAATCCAGCTTACAGCTCTGCTAGCAAGTACAAACACAAATCCGGTTATGGATTTACTTTTGTAAAACTCACCTATATAATCTGAATCAACATATAATCTAAATCAACATATTCTCTGATAATAAAGTCTGATCCCCCATAATACAATGCAACATTTATGGTCCCTTAATGTATATTAGCACTCTTTTCACTGTATTCTAATGCTTTTTACCAAGATTTATTATGTATCAACTAACCACTTTCACTGCTTGTGAAATGTCTGACCTTGTACAAATTATAACGAACATTAAACTTCTCACTGTTGATTCATATGGTACTCAAGACATCTCCATCCTCTTTGCTTTTGTGCTAGGACTCATATTGAAAAATAACTTAAAATTAACAGGAAGTTTGGTAGAAATTGGCTTACAATCTTGTATATTGAAGGGTCACAAGATCTTTGTTGGAACCAGTTACCAACATATCGTCTACATACAGCAGCAAAATGATGAAATCATTTCCACTAAACCTCTTGAAATATGCATAAGGGTTTGTACTAAGGCTGTTATATTTCATACTCATGATAAATGAATCAAATCTTTTGTACCAATACCTTGGTGCCTATTTGAGACCGTACAAAGATTTGTTTAATCTATAAACCAAGTTCTCTTTTCCTTTTTCTTCAAATCCTTCTGGTTAGAGTATGTAAATTATTCTTCAAGATTTTTATGAAGAAAAACAGTTTTGACATCTAACTACTTTAGATGTAAGTCAAATATAACACATATTGCTAGAATTATTCTAATTGTAGTTAGTCTTACTACTGGAAAAAATATGTCATATACACTCATTTGTTTCCAATAAGCTTTTTTTTCTTGTGGTAATGGAATAACTTTTCAAGTTTTATTTTTATGAAGAGCTTTCATTTCCTCCTGCATTACTGTTATCCACTGAGACGCATCTGAATTGTTCAGTACTTCTTGGAGAGTTGATGCCTATTTATCATCTGTTAGAAGACAATATACAATATTGCTCTCCGTAACATTCTCGAAGTGCCAAACTGGTTATTTTCTGAAGCGATATGACTGTCGAGGTTCTAGTGCCTAAAAAATAATTCATTTTTGCTCCTCATGCTCTAGTTATGCTTTAAAAGAATTCTTTTGCTCAACTTCATTTTTTACATGCACTACCGTAGTCTCTGAATTTTCTTTTACTATGCTATCATTTCTTTCTTCTATTTGTTGTTTATCTTATAAAAAGATAACATCTCTGTTGATTACAACCTTGTGAGTTGTGGAATCCCATAAGTGATACCCTTTTACTCTATCAGCATACCCCAAAAATAAATATTTTCTGGATTTTGGATCAAATTTTGTAGTTTCTTGGGTATTGTACATCACGTACACATAACTTCCAAATATATGAAGGTTTGAATAATCAACCTTCTTACCAGTCCATATCTTCATCTGTGTCTTCAACTTAATTACTGTTGATGGGGTCCGATTTATCATATAATCGACGGTATTTACTGCTTCTGTCTAGAAATATTTTTCCAAACCTGTGGCTCCCAACATTACTCTTGTTCTTTTTAACAAGATTCTATTCATCTGCTATGCTACTCCATTTTTTTGGGAAGTGTATGTTGTAGTGAACTATTTTTTGATACCTTCTTGATTGCAAAATTCAGCAAACTCATGGCTGTCTATTATCTGTCCTCAGACACTAAATCCTATTTCCAAAATCAAGCTCTACCTGTGTTTTGAATACTTTTAAGATTGAAAATACATTTGTCTTCTTTTTGATAGGATACACCCAACATCTTTTGGAATAATCATTTATGAAGGATACAAAATATTTTGCTCTTTCCAGAGACGTAATTGGTGTTTGCCATATATCAGAGTGAAATAATTCTAGATTTTCTTTACTTCTAGACTTTAATGTGTTAAATTTCAATATATGCTGTTTATTTGTAACACAATGCTCACAAAAAGGTAAAGACACTTTAGTGAGTCCTGGAAGTAGATTTTGCTCTACGAGAATTTTTATTCCTTGCTCTGCCATATGTCTAAGTTTTTAATATCACACCATTGCAGATATTTCATTTGAACTACTTGAAGTAACTGATGTTTCTCCTTCTAGCAAAGTCTATTTCTTCAACATGTACAAGTTAGCAGTCACATTTTCTCCCTTCATTAGTACAAGTGCACCTCGAATCACCTTCATGATTCCTTTTTTAGCTTCAATTTTACAGCCTAGGTCATTTAGTTGAGCTAATGATAGCAAGTTCTTTTTCTGGTCATCCACATGTTGCACTTGTTGAATAGTGCGTATTGTGCCATCATAGAACTTCAACTTGATGATTCCAATACCGACAATATTTAAGACATAATTATTGCAACTGTACATAGATCCCTCAAAGACAGGTTTATATTAGTGGAACTATTCTCTTCGAGAGGTCATGTGAAATATGACTCCCGAGTCAATAAACCACACATCAACAAATGTCTTTCTGCCTTCATTAGTTGTCGCTGCTTCACAACACAAAACATCATTCTCAATGGATGTGCTTCAAACATTTCCTTGAGGATTTAAGTTTTTCTTGTTTAAACTCCAACAATCCTTCTTCAAGTGACTCTTTTTTCCACAATTGTAGCATTTGAGATTCTTTTTTACTTCTTGACTTCGATCTACCATGATCTTGACTCCTACTTAAGCCACGTTCCATTGATCTTCCTCTCATCATCGTTAAGGTCTCAGCTTGTTGCGAAATTGTTAATCTATCTTATTTATTTATGCATCGATTTTCTTCTTTAAGAATAGCAGTTGTAATATCGTCAAAACTCAGAATGTTTGTAAGGACATTATTTGTTAGATTGATGATGAGTTGATCATATGAATTTGGTAGACTTTAGAGTAGAAGTTCAACACGTTCAATTAATTCTATTTTATAATCCAGTGATATGAGTTGAGAAAATAGAGTATTCAATACATTGATGTGCTCTGTCACTGAAATAAATTCTAACATCAGCAGAGTCTACAATTTCCTTTTAAGAAAATTTTTATTTTGAAATGACTTGGTCTCGTATAGTTTTGTGAGATGATCTCAAATCTCTTTTGCATTTTTCTTTTCCTTTATGTTTGACAATATTCTGTCTGCTAGTGCAAGATGAAGATTTGCAATAGTATTTCCATCCATCTCGTTCCACTTAACACCATCTTCGTATTTCATCAGTCTTTCATTGATAGCCGCCAAATAATTATATTTTCTCAAGACAGCCTTCATCTTTAATTTTCACAATGAGAAATTATTCTCATTAAATTTCTCTATCTCAAATTTTATCGTTATTGCTTCTATAACAACCTTTAAGGGTAAATAATAATCTAACTTATTTTTTGATATGAAATGTCTACTTATTAGTGGCAACCACAGAGTATACGATAAATAGATATTAATATACAAATCAGACTTTGATACCACTTGAAGAAAAAATAAGAACCGGATAGAGCAGGGCTCCGCAACTAATAATTTAAGAAAATTAAAGACAAAATGAAATATATAGATTTTATGTGGAAAATCTACAAATAAATCAGGATAAAAACCACAGATAATTATATAAGAATTTTACTATAAAAAAATAGAAAATTACGCATTTTCTCTAATAATTATAGAGAAAACAAATACATTCTCATAAGAATTAGGAGAATAACAAAAAATTCTCTAATCTCTTTTTTCTTAAATTTTGGGATTTTTCTTTTACATTACTCTCATTTGCTATTTTCTTGGATGCATTACAAATGAATTCTTAAAGCTATATATAGGTTTCTACCCCATCAATGAACGACCAAAATTAATTTTCACTTACTTTAATGGATGATCAATATTAATCATGACCTACCAAATGATGGTTAAGATTAATCCACACCTACTAAATGGATAGTTAAAATTAATATTCACCTACCAGATGAATTGTCAATATTAATTTATACCTACCAAATTAATGGTCAAAATTTATTTTCTTATACCAAAAATGAATGGTTAAAATTAATGTTGTCCTATTTTTTTTTTGAACACTCGGCTCTCTTTATTTGGGGTTATAAAAAATAGCAAAATCGCTCACACCACAATTTCGATTTCAATGAATCTCTTGCATTTAGGTAACAAATCCATTTGTCAAGATTTTTAAGACACTGGTCTTTTTTTATCTTTTTTATTTTTTATTTAAGTAAATCATACTTCCTTGCTGGCTATGGTAGGATATGATATTACGTCTTTTGTTATTTAATTTTTCTTATGACTATATATATATATTAGAAAAAGAAAAAGAGAAACAAGAAAATTAAGAAGAAGAAGAAGAAGATGGAGAGAAACTTAGAAAGAAACGTCAGAGAGAGCATTAAGCCCGAAAATACAAATAACTACTGGCATAGCTATTACGTCCTGAGAGTTGGCTTCAAGTCAATTTCTTCCTTATAGATGAAGGCATCATCAAAATATACCTGTAAATTAAAATAATTTCACATCTTCCAGCTCAAAACTCAAAACATTTTAATTAATATTTTTGTATTCTTGATTTTACTTGGAAGATTCTAATTAAAGGAAATCATAAAAAGCACTGATTATATTCTCCTCAATATTTTTTTTTGTCCCGTTCAGCAATTTGAGCTTGAAGTCAGACTCCTTTAGCCTATGCACTTCCTATGTGTTTCTTCTTAGTAATATACCTATTAATTGGTCACCTCCATTCTCTTGGAGATTATTAAAGTTGTTCTATCAAACAAGGGGATTTCAAAATATATAAAAGTAAATTAGTACTTTGTAAAATTTTATTGATTTGTAAATTTAGGAGATTATAAGAGGTCTTTCTCTTTATAGAATTCAAAGGAAGAAGAATGTGGATAAAATTCATGAGGTTTTGTGATTCGATATATGAATTTTAAAGTTCTGTATTCTAGCTTTGAAATGCCTTGTGAATGAGAAGAAATTAAACCTCTATTTATAGACTTGAAAACTGGTGATTTTATAATTAATTTGTAGGGAGTATAATTTTTATCTTAATTATAATAATGTGAACCACAATGAAACATGTGCCATCCACATTTTCCTTATAATGTATTAACCCTTTCTGCCCACTCTAAGATTTTAATTATGTAAACCATACTCTTCTGAAATGAGTTTTATATATGGATGCCAATCACTCTATAACTCTAGAATTAATTAAAACTCTCTAATTTATAACTATATAATTATATAGTTTATATTATAAATGTCTAATGAAAATCAAGAATAATAATAATGAAGACAGTAGTAGCAAGTATATAAAATATTTAAAGAAAAAGAGAGAAAAAAAATACATGCATGTGTGATAAAATATTGAAATTCCCTTTGGTGTTAATTACAATTTGCAATTTAAAATTCAAAGGCTTCAAATGCAGTTTATATGTTTTTCATTCTTTGTATATTTTGGGTATTTTGGAGACAGTCTGATTTTCAATTTGTTGAGCTTTTAAAATTAACATGAATATTGTTTTTTTCATTTCCAATTATTTTTGGATATTCTGTATGTTTCTGGCTACTTTAATCTCAGCCTACGAAAAAGTACATTATATTACACCCCAAAGATGCATATTTAAGATCAATAATGGTGATCAGAGCTATTGTGCTAATAGTCTAATGGCCAATAGCAAGTTACAATGAAAGAAAAAGGGTGACCAGACCAAAGACTTCTGCAATTATTTTCATCTTAATGTGAATTTCAGAGCTGAAAATCGGATACTATCTAACTAGTAACTCAAATACTAGAACAAAGTGAAAATTGGGTGAGAACCCACAGAAAAAGAAGATTCATAATTAAGAAAGAAATAAATTGTCTAATCTTGTGCTAATTGAACCATCTTCTTGCCTATGTTTTGACCTGTAAAAAGATAAATAAATGAAGAGGGAATGCTTTCTACACCAGTTGAAATATCTTCAAGCAACTGCATCTTCTTCTTCCTAAGATGATCACAAGTAGTTGACATAAAATCCGCATGCACATTCATGAAATCAGGAGCCAAAAATCCTTGAATTTTGATTCTTCTGTAAATAACATCAATCATATCCGGTGCAGCTTTTCTTTCACTGTCTGTGTACTCTGATATCGCCCCACATACTGCTATTCTTCCAAACACATTCATGTTTTCTATTGCTGCCTTTTGCATCTCTGCCCCAACATTGTCAAAATATATGTCTATGCCATCTGGGAAGTACCTGCTCACAATAATCAACTCAAAATAAAGCATAAAAACTGGTTATAAAATTCATGAATCATACTTTAATTAATCATTCACTAACCTCTTCAGAGTTGCTTTCCAATCAGTTTCTTCCTTGTAGTTGAACGCATCGTCGAAACCAAGCTTCTCTTTTAGCATTGTTACCTGGGATTTCAAACATTCAATTTATCATCTTCACTTGGTTAAATTCTTGGTGTTTCCAAAAAGTAAAAGGTATTACTTTTAGGGGTCTACAAAGTGATCTGACTCAAATCAACTCAAGTTATAGGTAGTTCATCAACTAAGTTATAGGGTAGTTCAAGTTGGATAATGTGAGATTTTAAAAAGAAACCAATGCTAACAACACTTTTTTTTTCAATACTTTCTTAAATACTTAATATAAAATGGGTCCACGTCAAATATCTTCATTATTAAACTCAAAATTTTGATTGTTTAGTCGAATTAAGTCGAGATTTTGATTAATTGAGATTGAGTTTTTTTATAGGATTAAACACTTGATTCACGGGCTAATTGTTTGGATCGATTACTCGACCATGTTCACCCCCTCACTATTCTAAATAATATTGTAAAAGCATATTTCAAATTGCAACCTTAGCTACAACGCCAAATATACACTTTTTAACACTTGAAAAACAAACAAAATTATACCTTTTCTTTGCTTCCGGCACAGCCGACCACATAGCAACCGAACAATTTTGCATACTGTCCGACCAAATTTCCAACCGATCCACAAGCAGCAGATATAAACACTTTCTCCCCTTTCTTGGGTTTACACACTTCAAAGAACCCAGCTTAGGCTGTGAGCCCACTAAATCCTGCACAACCAAATAAAAGTTACTGTTGTATTTCAAATTTATCCTTTTATCGTAAATTATGTTTAAGCTATATATACATATGTATATACCAAAAATGCCCACATGGTTTGACAAAGGAAATCCCATAGGATCCAATTTCCTTAGCATGCCACCAGGTTTTATCACACTATACTCTCCCCATGTGATCAATCCTATAACCAAATCATCTTTCTGAAATTCAGGATTCCCTGATACCAAAACTTTTCCTACTCCATAAGCATCAATTGCCTGTCAATCAATTCCAAATTTATCAATGTCACCCATATCTCTACATAATCAATTCCTTGTTAACCCATTAAGAATTACATATATAAATACCTTTCCAGGATTAATGGCGGCTGCAAAATTAGAGTACATCTGGGATGAACTCTGGCTCTTCATTCTGTTTAGCTGGGAAGGATCTATGGATACATAGAGATTTTTGACAATTACATCTGAGGACCCAGGTTGAAGAGATAGGGAAAGAGCTACAGATTTGAGCTCAAAATCACTCTCTTTTGGAGCACCATCTATGGTTGTGTTAGTTACAATGTACCTGTTGGTCACATTCA
Organism: Triadica sebifera; assembly: GCA_023653625.1. NCBI lineage: Eukaryota > Viridiplantae > Streptophyta > Magnoliopsida > Malpighiales > Euphorbiaceae > Triadica > Triadica sebifera. The sequence continues at coordinate 19,588,856 of CM042910.1, read as the reverse complement.
TTGCCATTCTCTCTCCTTGTTTAGCTTAATATATATATTAGTGACTCAGAAATGAAAAGAAGAAGAAGAAGCAGGAGAAGAAATTTCTTGAGGATTTTCTTGAATTATGTGATTAGATATATGTGAATAAAATATAGACATGTGATGATAAGGCTAAGGGTGTGTGAAACCGAACCGAATTCGGTTTATTCGGTTTTATTTGTTCGGTTTTCGGTTTAATCGTTTCAGTCATCTATTGAAATTTTGGTTCGATAAAGTCGGTTTTGAATGTTAAAAAATCGATTAAACCGAACCGACCGAATTATATATATATATATAATATTTTTTTAATGATTTATTCTAATTTTTAGATAAAAAAATTATAGTTTATAGTAATTTATTTCAATTTATAGTAGGATAAAATTATGAATTATGAAAAATTATTCTAATTTATGTTAACTAGGTGTGATAATTGATTTAATTTATGATAATTTATAAAGTTATGGTAATAAAATTTAATTTATGATAATTATGGTAGTTGATGAAATAATTATTATGTCAATTTACCATAAATTATTTTATCTTAATTTATATTAATTTATAAAATTATAGTGTTATAATTTATAAAATATAATTATAATTTATATAAATTTAATTAATTAATTAAAAACTGATTAAACTGAACCAAACCGAATCGAACCAAACCGAAATATTTCGATTCAATTAAGTTTGGTTCTAAATGTTATTCGGTTCAGTTTTTATAAATAAATTTCAATTCAGTTCGATTCTGAACCGAACCGATCAAATACTCACCCCTAGATAGGGGGACACAAAATAAAGAAATAAAAAGAGAATGTTATGAGTTATGACCAACAAGAATTTTACGAGATAACTGTTCCTATTGAGATTCCTTCGGCTTAATGAAATGTTTTTTTTCAATTATTTTTTACATTTTTTAGCTTTTAGGGAAAACAGTTGTTGGGTTTAATAGCTAAGTCCACGCAAATATATGGATATTTATTCATATATAAATTTTAAAAAGTGAGGCAGAAAAAGTATCAAACAGTTAAATTTTATCCTCATATCGATTTTTAGATTTTGGATCTTTTTAGTCCTTTTTCTATTTTTCAAAATTTGGGATCGGTTCGGTTGATTATTTAATTATTTTTTATTAATTTCTTCTCAAAAAAGGGTTTGTCTCTGGCTATTATCCTTGAGCTCATTTTCGTATGCGAAAAATCCATTATCTACAAGTATTAATAAGAAAATGATTTTGAACTCTTGTTGGGTTTCAAGTTAGTTAGGTTTATTTTTTAGTCTAACTCGATGACAAATTCATTCAAACCACCAAGTTGCTACACCTGACTTCATTGCAACAAAGCCAAATCAAATTAGTAGAGTTAAGAAATCCTTTGTTGGATTAAAACAAATAAGGAAAAATCAACATGAAAAATTATCTATAGCTCTTCTACAATAAAGATATCATTAAGCAGCAGTAGATTCATCATTGTTCAAGAAAGATATAGGTTCAAACTTTAATAGATGATGTTATAATTGTGAGCCATGATATTAATGAAATTGTGCCAATTAGGTACCTTCTTCATTCTACTTTCTAAATCAAAGATTTGGAAAGATTGTAATATTTTCTTTGATTCGAAATAACAAGAAATAAGAGTGAAATCAATGTTAGTAAAAAAATATGCATTGGAATTGTTGAAGTAAACAGGATTGGTTGGGTATAAACATTCAAAAACTTCAATGGCGCCTTTAAGCAAGTCACATCTTGCTTTCCTTTAGAGGATATAACAACATATAAGAGGATCATTGGAAAGCTTCTGTACCTCATACACACGAGATCATACATTTCTTTTACTATCCAACACCTATCTCAATATCTTGAATGTCCTACAGAAGCTCATTTCAAGCAGCATACAAGATTGTGAGATATTTCAAAAATTTCCTAATGAAAAGATTATTTTTTTCCATCAAAATCCAAAATTCAATTAAAAATGTTTTAGTGACTCAAATTGGATAGCATGTCATGAAACTATAAGATTAGTCACTGGCCTATGCATCTTCCTAAATGATTCTTTTATCTCTTAAAAATCCAAGAAATATACAGCGGTGTCTAGATCCTCTCTCTAAAGAAAAATATAAAAACTTATGAATTTCAATGGTTGATGTATCTTTTAAAGAATTTGGATACAGAACATGTCAATTCAGTAATCCTTTACTGTGATAATCGGTTCATAATCTATATTACTCACAACCCTGTCTTTCATGAGACAATGAAGTATATAAAAAATTGATTTTCAAGTGGTAAGGGATAAAATCAATGCAGGATTGCTCAAATTACTTTTAGTGCTTTTTGCATATCAACTAGCAAATTTCTTTACTAAGGCGCATAATGTTTTTATAATGCTCTTCTAAGCTTGGAGTTTTAAACATTTTCACTCTAAACTTGAGGCCAACACAATTGATAATCAAGTTTCAAATAATATTGTAGTTAATATCAAGTTGTAGATTCTAATCAAATTATTAAAATCACTTTTCGAAATAAAACATGAAGTAAAATTATAGACAAAGCATAAATTAATACTTGAATATAACACAAATTGAATATGAGTTTCAGATAAAACACGACCTATACTGTCAACCTTTCATATCAACACCAGTAAACTTGTAACACCCATTTACTCAAGTAACTAGTGCTCGAATAAATGGATGATACGTTAGCTCTTCAAATGAAATGTTTATAAATCAAGGTAAATTGAACACAGACAACTTATACGATAATATTTTATTTATTTGTCTTTCATTTTTTTATTATTATTATGATAAAAGATAACTACATGTTTTATATACAAAAGTATTATTTACAAAATGTTCATTTTTACTTAAAAGTTAAGTTTAGTTACACACATCATAAAAAAAATACATAGAAAGATAAACAAAAAACACGGAACCCACGATGTCAGGATATAGTTGTTGTACTAGATTAAGTCTCTATTAACTTTTTTCTACTATTTTTCTGACTATTCTTTGTTATATCTACTGTAATACCCTTTTATATAATTATGACTAAACCTAATTATATTAAAAGATGTCACAATACACATGAGTTAAAAGGTCATAACTCTTAAAACTTTCATGCAACATGACCATGATGACTTAACAAAATAAAAATATTCTTGAAAATATGAAACCAAACTCAAAATAAATAAAAGTTTAATACAAATTATATGGGCATACACAAGCCTAAGATTTTACAAAATAAGTAGTTATAAAACTACATTTTCTGAAATACAACATGTAAAATTATAATTATCTAACCTATAGCAAAACAACCAAAAATAAGATATAACAATATATTACAAACCTTGACTGTATATCCTCGATTCGATCACTAGGCGTCCTCCCTTGTTGGTCCTTCCATAAGCTCCAAACCTGCATATGGACTAAGCAACTCATGTCTAGTGGTACATAACAATATGTAAAACATATAACATAATATGTATGATATACTCACTGAACTACTATGACAACTTACCTCGAAGTCTACACATGCACTAACTTGTATACTACATAATGTGCTATCATAATTATATATATATATATAATGCACAACAACACATGACATCTCAAACAGTCTCTCAATGTCATACATGTGTTTATCACACATAAAATTTATCAATTATTTTACCTTTGTCCACCTTACTGGAGCTCTAGCTCATGGTGCATCACCATTGATTTGACTTCTACATGTGATGATTGTGATGCATGTACTAGAGCCCTAGCTCATAGTGCTGGTTGATTTCTATGTAAACGAGGTGATGTTTTATGAGAATGCATTTTAGCTAGCCTCTCATTTCTTGGTGAATCAAGTCTTATGATGACCCTAAAATTCATAGAAATGTGTCATTATATAATGTTCAACACATTTTATGCATATGTTATCATACTCTTATGCATATGCATGTTCCTCCAAAACTTATCCATGTTCTAATACCAAAAATCTAACATTATACCTTATGTATTTAAGTACAACCTATCCATGTGTCTAGTAATCACATATGACATACAAGTGAGATAAACGAACATGTTAACATTGATAGTAAATTTTTTTTTATATCACATCTTATAACATCACTCAATGAATCTACAAATCATCATCAAGTCTTTTACTGCGATATAATATATTACATATTTGGAAACATAAACTTTACATCTAAGGTTTACGAGTTGCATTCATTTACACATTTTAAAATCAACCCTGAGTAAATATACATGTATATTCCCATAAGTCCAAAATGTAGATGACATGAATTCATATTCATATGGAATGTAAGGAAAGAGAGCGATAAGTCTCGGCCGGTGACTTTTATTCCATGTTTTCTATATGTCAACTAAAATATACTATCACTTTTCTTTTCCTAAAAAATGATGCAAATTGATGAGTTGCAACTCAGTGAGAGCAATCATCAAACAAGTTCTAAAGCATCAAGCAACTCATAGTAAGAAATCATAAATTCATTGCATATTACATAGTCTATTTCATTCGCCAATATCATATAGTTACCAATAAAATTTAAAGCATATGATCACTATTCATTATTTATACTTATGCTTTACTTATTTCATTTTGTTATGATCAAGTTAAACAGGCATTATTCCAGATTTTCATGTAAATATTTGTATTTGCTAGCTAGTTTGATTATTTATTTCATTTACATATTTGTCGGGTCATAGGACTTTTTTTTTACATTGTAATATTGATTAACTAGTCACAATACCTTTTTAAGTCCTTATACATATGCATTTATAACTAATAATTCATAAACCATTATATTCTTATTACATATACCATACATATGCCACATATATACCTCATATTTCACACATATACCTCATATATACTAAAAATATATCATGCATACATTACGTATGCCACATATATACCTCAAATATACCATACATATACCACATATGTCACAAAATTACCCATTATCTTATTATCAAGGTCAAACCAGGACAATCATATGAATTACATAAGCCACAGGTCAATTCACATTTCACATAGCAAGCAATATTTATGTACACTAAATAAATCATCTGATAATTAAACTTATTTTTCTTCTTTAATTTCGACTCTTAACTTATCATTTATCCTCTATTTTGGGTCTTCAATTTGTTGTGAACCTAATATGAAAATAAAATTAATTAACTCATGACTACAAAAACTTAATATGACTTAAATAAATTAATGTGTATAGTTCATATAGATAGTTAGGATTTTTCCTATGAGACAATGTGACCTTATGTGGCTTATTAACCTATAACTTTTTGTACACTAGCACAATTTGTTTGATTCTTATTTTTAATTAAATTTAACATGTAATTTTATAACATGTTAAAATTTTAAAACAATTGGAGCATTTCAAAATTTTTGGCAAAATTTCTAATTGAGTTCTATTTTCTACCCTTAGGCAGTTTTAAGGTATCAATTTTAGTCTTTCATATCTTACATTATACAAGTCATATTATAGTAAAACTTTACATTAATTTATATAAGTTAAAATATAACATTTTTCATGTCAATAACTTTTATTAATTATGCCTCTAAGATCCTCAAATTGTAAGAAACATATCACTAGTTCAGAACAAAGTTAACTTCCAGATCAGTATGAATTGAGTGTCATATCTTACTGTATACATAACATATTAAGGTGATTTTTACCCAAATTTAGCTAAGAAATATACCTATAATTTTCATGTTTTTACAAATTACATATTTCATTTATAAGGAGCTCAAAATGACTAAACAATTTGTTGGACCTGCATAAGGCAAGAAGCTACTATGAAACATTCATGGTTCTATTCATTATAACTAAACATTTACAATATATATGAACATAAAATTTGGTATAAAGATAGATAACACATATATCTACAAATTTTATGTTTTTATATATTTCAAATAAGGGTTCTATCATATTTAAAACAAGTGAACACTATGGTATATCCAGTTGAGATTCGAACCGGAACCAGTTCCAACAAAGAGAGGATTTCTCTTCATATATATCAAATCTTACAAATATAGTTATATATCCATAAATCTAAGACATAAATATATAACTTTTATGTTTGGAACTTCTTCTAAATCGCACTTTAAGACCATGAAAATTGAACTCTAATATTCTTCTATAAGAATAGATTTCAGAGGCTTTATTAGATACTTGCACATAATATACTACTATCTATCAAACCTCAATTCAATATTTGTAATAATTGAAAGGGATAAACAACTCACTTTGTGGATGGAAATTATAAAAAGGGACTAAAAAAATGAAGAAGAAGAAGAAGAAGAAGAATTGTAGAGAAAGTGAAAGTGAATAAAGTCAAGCTTTGCCACCCACCATTTCCTTTCTTCCCTTTTCTTCTTTTTTTTTTTGTCTTTTTTTCTTTTTTTTTTGTCTTTTTATTATTATTTTTTTCACAAATTTACATGTATCTAGTCCTACTAGATAATACCAAAATTATAATTTAACAAAGTAGTCCAATTTAACTCTATTAATTATATCAAATTTTATTTATTTTGATCTCGTCATTTTACTTACTTTAGTTTAGTCACTTTATTCAATTTATCCCTAATGTCTTGTTACCTTCATTTAGGTTATAAGTACATACGTGCGACTCGATATAATTGTAATATGCTTAGATACGTAGTTAGTGTATGTCATGAATTTATCCTCATGAAATTACATGTAAAATGCACGTGTTCAATTGAAGTATATGTAGGATGATATGTTCAAATAAAATTCATGTAAAAATGCATATGAGGAAAAGTCGATGATGTTGCATATATATTCATTTTTCAAAGCATTATATCTAGATTTATTTCCATTATATTTTTTTTTGTTATAAGCTTTAGACATCATTGCTTGATCATCACAACACTAGGAATAGATGGCAACGATTATGGCCACAACTTAATATCCATTAATTTTCTTTTGTTTTTTCCCAACAATTTTGCTTCTTTTAACTTTATAGATAAATCTAAAAACTTAAATTACATTATAGAACAAGTTATCCAAGATTATTTCTCGATGACCAAGAAATAACACTAATCTTAAGATTCAATCTTAGGTTTAATTTACCATCATTAGAGCTAGTTTTCTAACTAGTATCTATATAACCCTCCAACACAATTGGAGATTGATTATAGTAAACTAAAATTTATAGTTATTTTCAAGTTACAAAGACCTCATGAAATTGGTTATAATGTTATTCACTCGGCATGATAGTATATCTTATGAATTAACAAATTGTAAAAGCAATATCTCATAATGCATAACATATAATAAACTACTAATGGTAATATTATAAGGTTTTGTCTAAGGTGAAACACTCATGTCTTAATAACATAGTGCTTTCTTTTGAGTTATTAAACTTTCAATACTCAACTTGTAATAAACTTTTACTTCTTATAGAACATCCATCTATAAAATTTTAATTCAAAAAGGCCAAGGTCATGTGGCCTAGTAGTATAAGCCCCTTTCTCCATTTTCAATGTCTCAATTCAAGACTTAGTTGAATAAAACAAAATTAATTCATAAAGCATTTGTGACTTTTCATGGAAACTAAAATCTACCATAATTAAATTAGTACCTTTTCATCTTTTTGACCAATCAGACCCTTTAAGAGAAAAATATGTTTGAATACTCCTTTCTTAAATGTCCTTAAGAAACTAGTTTATCTTAAGAAATTATTAGGTAGATTCATAACACTACGTCATCTATAAACTAATAAAATTACATAATAATATATAATGTATTCATTAATTGTCAATCAATATGAATAAACAATTAAATGTGTATCATTGTATGATTGAATTAGTTTACAGATAATATGATAAATTGAATCTATCTAATAATTTCTCTTACATCTAGTTACATCTTGAAACACCATTTCACCAGGTCGTAACAGTTGAGTTAGAGAGCACTGCATAAACGTTAATGCTATTGCTTAATTCTATTTGTGTTTTTGGTTACTAGTTATTAAGCTTTATAATGGTTATAACTACTTATTGGTTATTTTACATCTTTTTTGTAATCTTTCCTTTTTAAATAAAATTTGACAGTATCTTGTCTATTTTTCTAACATTTCACATCAATCAGACCTGTAACAATAATCAGATATGTAATTGTCCATTTGATAAACCTGTACTTGATATTAATAAATATCATATATTAATTAAGGTTGCAATCTTTGCAATAAGCCATTTCATGCCATATAAATTAACTCTTTGCTTTCACCAAGTTCAAGAACCAACATTTTTAAGCAATTATTATCTAACTATTTACCAAAATTAATATATTACATAATAACCGAAAATTTTAAACTTACAAACTCTAATTTCAAATTTTATTTACAATATCATTCCATTAAGCTTCTATCTCACCATTAATATCTACTTGTCATGTCAACTATTAAATACATCTAAAATCAAATAAAAATATGAAACCATCCAAAAAAATCAATTTATTGGTGACTCTGTCTTCTGGTCTGATCTCCCTATGTCGATAATGCATTGTTAATCAACTAGCTTTTCTAAACTTACTCATGAAGAAATCATATGTGTTAAGTAGATATGTCTAGTGGTGCACGCTTTATGGCAATAACTTGACAATCTTTAAATTTATTCTCATTTATTAAAGGTAAGAAAATAAATATTATGCATTTAATTATGATATGAATTAATAATTATATTAACATAAAAGGCATCACATAAAACAATTATATTCACTAATTTTACACATTACCTTTACATAAAACAACAATTATATTTTAATTTAACGATGCATTCTATAAAGCGGCGTTAAATTAAAATACTTTACGATACTTTTTATAAAAGCATAGTTATATTTATTTGAGTTTGTACCAAACTTCAAAGTTTGATGACACTTCTTATGTAAGTTTCACAAAATTACTAACAATTTTGTTAAAAATGTGATAAAATACAATGCTTGTTATGAAAGCATCATAAAATTTAATTCTTTATAACGCTTCTCATAAAATCATCATGAAATTTAATACTTTATGATACTTCTTATAAAAACTTCACAAAATTAATGATATTTGTTATAAAAATGTTGTTAAGTTAGAGTAATTCCCAATACTTTTCATAATAGCATCATTATATTTACTTGAGTTTGTATCAAAATTTTAAGTTTTATGATGCTTCTCATAAGAGTGCCCTAAAGTTTAATGTTTTTATGTTGCTTCTCATAAAAACGTCACTAAATTTAACCTTTATGACGCTTCTCATGAAAACGTCAAGAAATTTAATGATTTATGATGTTTCTCATGAAAACGTCACAAAATTTATAACACTTTTCATGAAAGCACAAAATTCATAATAAGTAATACGTCGTTATATTCACTTTGATGAAAATATAACTGCTAAAATTACTATATTTTCATTTTGTAAGTAAATATTACTTTAAGACCTTTAATGCATTAATATACTTTCATGTATTTTTTATAAATATTTTTATTTCTTTTGAAAGTTTTATATATTGTTTATAAAAAAAATTCATATCTATCATAATATTATATTAAACACAATTAAAAAATAATTTGTCATTAGTTGTTGATGCTATTTAAGCAATACATCCTATTTTTCAGGACTCTAATATGATGACACTTTTTATAAAATGTGTCAATAAATTTGTGATGTTATTCTTAAAAAGTATCGGAAAATTAGAGATGTTTTTAACAAAAAGTGTTATTGAATTGGAGATGTGTATAAAATCTAGTGACTTTTTTTTTTAAGACATGCCATAAATCTAAAGATGCTTTTTAAAGAAAAATATAGTAAAATTAACAATGTTTTTTGAAGGAAAATATCATAAATTTTAGCAATGCTTTTTAAAATAAAACATTGCGAATTTAGTGACACATTTAAAAGGCGTTAATAATTTAATGATATTTCTTGTAACGACACATATTACAACACTTTTTAAAGTATGGGTAAATGACTAACGATGCTAAAAAATGTCGCTAGACATAAATTCAAAGTGTCAATAGATGTTGATTTTCTTGTAGTGAATTCTCTTTGATTGTTTGTTCCTATTATCGTTTATTGTTTCTTTTTACCGCATCTATTTTTGGTCTATTTGACTGTAGTGTTTCAAGATATCTAAACTTATCTATTGAATACTCATTTAATTGAGCAATAACTATAAGTTTTTATCAGTTTAACAAATCAAAAATTTAAATGGGAGTTTGGTAAAGTTTTTTCAAATTCAATTCTTTAAAAAATTTAACTACTAAAGTGGTTTGGGAAGTGGTGTTGACTGCTACAATTGATCGCTGACAACTAGTTGTTGGTCACTATCATTAAACTAACAAACACTAAGTCTTTAAACATTTTTATTTTTATTTATTATTTTATTATCTATTAAAAGACTGCAATTTTTTTCTATCAACATTGGATTGCCATCTCAAATTCTTTTTTTTTTATTTGTTAATATGCTTGCAAATGGATTTTTGTTAAAATTATGATAATGAGCTTGAAGACAAGTGTTGTACCATTACAAATAAATAATAGTAATACGTCTAATGAGTCAGTGGGTGCAAAATTTTTGAGAGCATTGGGACATCTTACAGTAAAACATTACTATTGTCACATGTAACTAAGAAATATTGATGGAGCATATGCCCACATACATTAGGCCCATAGACTCAATTTGGGGTTGATATATTATTGACTTTGATTCATGTTACATTATGATTACATTATGGATTACATTCTTTCACAAAGTGCGTATTTTTTCAGAATTGAATTTTAGTAAATTAATGAATATAAAACAAATTCATTAGATATAACTTATAAATTCATCATTTTTGAACTTATAAGTTCATTAATTATAATTTACAGGTTCATCATTTTAAATTTATAGATTCGTCAATTATAAATTAAAAGTTCATCATTTTGGACTTATAGGTTCACATTTTGAACTTTAAAAAGTTCATTATTTAGAAGTTATAGGTTCATCATTTAGAAGTTATAGGTTCATCATTTATAATATACATGTTCATTATTTATATTTTGTAGCTTCATCATTTTGAGCTTGCAATTCATCATTTAGAAGTTATAAGTTCATCGTTTACAACTTCTTGTTTCATCATTTATAAATTCATCATTTACAATTTGTAAATTCATCATTTTGAACTTGTAGGTACATAAGCTACAAGTTCATTATTTAGAACTTACAGGTTTATCATTTAGATTTTGCATGTTTATTATTTACGAGTTATTCATTTACATCTTGCAAATTTATTGTTTTGAACTTGAAAAACTATAAGTTCATCATTTTAAACTTGCATATTCATCATTTATAGATTCATCGCTTATAACTTGTAGATTCATCATTTATAGGTTCATTATTTTTACTATATACATCATTTTCTCTTTATGTATTACTCATTTTTAGTTCAAATATCTTCATTTTCAACATTTTTCTTTTAAAAAAAATCAAAATTAATATTTTTATCCCAAACAATAATAACAATTAGTGCAATATTCAAAAACACTAAAAATAAAATCAAATATGCAAAATAAAAAATTTTCTCTCTTTGAAAATAAACTTAAAAAATATATAATTTTTTTCTTTTATCTTTATGAATAAGAAGAAAAAAATAAAAAGAAGAATAAAAAGAATAAAAAGAAAAAGATATTGAAGAAAAAGAAGAAGAATACGCTGAAATTGTAATATGGAAACATCATGTTCCCAAGTCCCTAATATAATTTGCGTTCAATTTGCAAATTTCTTTAGCATTATTGAAATTGTAATATGGAAAATAATTCCTAAAAAGTTCAATAAAACTTTTATGAATAAAATTGGAAAAATTGGTATAATTAAGAACTAAGAATTACCATTTGCATTATTCGGATAAATTACACTGATAGTACTATAACTTTTTAGCGAGTAACAACTTAGTACCTTAACTTTAATTTGTAACAGAAAATATTTTTTTATTTAATTTTATAACACAAACTCTCTCTGTCCATTTTCGTTAACTGAGTTTAACAGTATGCCAATATATTATTTCTACATCAATAAAAAAATAAAGAAAAATTACGTTGAATTTTTTTAATAAAAAAATGTGATGTGGATTTTTAAATAGTAAAAGACAATAATACCCCTCATAATTACAAAACTTGAATATGATTTAACACTTTCCCACACTTTCTTTTAATTTCTCAATAAACAAACACAACAATTAGCATCGAAAAAGTATGATTATGTAATTTTCTATTCACACCCTTCTTGTTTTTAAAACCTTTTGCCTCCCATACCTCCATCAAGTGATGATCTTTTACCTCATAAACCTCTAGAAAAATTCAAACAGCCAAAACCTTTGCCTTTGCCAAAACCTTTGCCTTAATATAGACAAGTTTCAAAACCTAAAATTACCAAACCTAAACCTATACCAATAATAGTCATGTATCATCCACCTTATTTTTCTCCATCCACATATGATACTGAATTTCCCTTCTCCAGGAACACATAGATACCGTTGCTCAAGTTCGGACTACTCCATATATCTGATCTTCGACAATCATACTTGAAGGAACTTCTGAGCCTATTTTTGTAGTAGAATTAGTTTTAAATTGACAGACTTAGAATGCACAGGCACAAAACTAAGTGCTTCCAAGGATTGAAACCAAGGTTAATGATATTTCAAACAAAGTTTCTCTTATGGATAAATGCCAGACTGCACAGTATGAAACACTACACAAGTTGCTGATACAACTTAAAGGTCAACATGCAACAAAAAATAAGTTGATGAATATGATATACACTAGATCACATGATTTGACTTTTAATTCCAAAGTTATTCGTCTCCAAAAATTGGAAAGAGAGATTGCATTGTTGAAGCACAATCTTAAACAATATCTCCTTAAAGCCTATTCCATTCTTTCTGATCCTTCAGGGATGTTTACTTTTTTTATCTTTACTTGTACCACACCGGTCTCTTTATACACTTCATCCTATTTATCAACCTTCTTTAGCAATTTGATGAATTTTCTGAATAATCTTTGTAGTTTTCTTGGGCTTATTAGGACAATTTTTTTGCAAATGCCATTTTTTCCACAAACATAACATTGATCACCCTTCTTAAATCTCTGTTTATGTCTCTTGAAGAATTTTAACTTGAGATGCTTGTGCTAAAGAGGTTAAGAATAATTTGGAGGACGCCATTTGTGATAACGTTTGGATTTGTTATAAGTACATGAAGATTTTTTTGTCTTTGCACTTTATCTACAAATCAGGTCTTCTGCATGCCATTTTCTAAGATGAATCATTATCAAATGTCATCAATTTTTGAACCATTTTTTATTGAGCACAAAATTTTTCAATTGGGAGAATGATACGTTGATAGATTTCTCCAAGGCTGAGAGAATTCATATCGATGAGAAAAATACTTTGGATCAAGTTCAATGTCAGACAATTCAGTATTTGAACTATCAGAACAAATGTAAGGCACATATGAAACTTGACTCCCAATATGGGGAATACTCTCAAGAGTTTGTTTTTCAATAAACGTTGTGATGACATTTTGAGGCTGTTGAACCATGTTAGAGGGAGTAATCTGTTTTGCTTTTGAGATTGGAAAACTGAAGTTGACTGAGTAGGTTGAGTGGTTGTTATAGGAGGAACAATAAGAGGTGAAAAAGTTTTGCAGTAACAAGTATTTGGTCTGGTTTAGATTTTTGCAATGAAGGGGAAATGAGTTTTGGGCCTAATCTTTGTTGTTCCATAAATTGTCTATGAAAAAGTTTAAAATAAAGACTAAAAATGGTGAGTTGTATCAATCCTTCTGATAGCAATTGAAAACACTCTTGCATGACAAGTTTCATATCTAAAGGAGACACTCCCGGATGGGATGCTTTGGTTGGATAAAGGTCTTCAAAATTTTCAAAGGAAGAGTGATAAAGAATTTTGGTCGAGTCTAGAGTGGAGAATGATATTTTTGAGAGAATTTTATATGGGATAAGACACAATAAAAATTATGAAGTTCCTGAATTAAAATTGGTGATAAGGAAGGAGACTATGAGGTAGGTTGTAGTGTAAACAATGAAGGTATTGTGGTAAATGGTATAAGTTGTTTTTTATATTGTAGACCAGTGGGTAAAATGAACAAGTTATTTAGATGAAAATAAATATCAAATCCAAGGACTAAATCTTTATCAAGAAGATTAGAACCAAAAACATGAGTCTAAATAATAAGGTCAAGGAAAATTTGTAATTTGATGAGATTATGGGTTTATAATAAGGTAATAAAAAGTTTTCCATCTGCTGCTTGGAAATGTTATTTATGCTAGACCCAATATCTATTAGAAACAATTGAATGATTCATCATAGATCTATGAGCACTAGTATCTATGAATACAATAATTTTAATAGGTTTAGCATACTTTTGAGGAAAAATTGACATTGAAACAAGTGGAATTGGGTGAGTTAGTTGAGTAGGACAAATAAATGGTGTAGAAAGAGTGGATAGTGTTAATTCAGTAGAGGGGGTTGAATTTTGAAGGGGTTGAACAAGACAAAAGGAAGTAATTGGGCAAATAGAAAGAAAGTAATGATTAGGAAAAATGGAATTTTGGGAAGAAAATTCATTATACAGTATCTCATCTTATACTTATGATTCTGTTTTTGAGAACTATATTCATACAAGCTATACTTCTCTTGGACCTGATCCATGCAAAAGAATCAAGATGACAATTTGACCTCCTTTGTTAAAGCCCAAACTTAGGCCTGAAGACGAAGCTCCTACTTTGGTCACACAAAACTCACAAGATGATGAGCTCGGGCCTAGGTTTAATAATCCTCTACCAAATGATATTGATGATTTTTAGCCCATGACATGTGATGATCCATCTCTAGAAGATTTCAACCTGTCTCTATCATATAACCCTATCATAAAATAAAAGTTGTTTTTCACTAAAGTTTGCTTTTGTAACAATGTAATACAGTTGATAGATAACAACTGTCTCCCACTTGTAAAAACTTTAGTTTGCTGTGTGTGTTGTCCTCTTCATAGTGATTATATCATCATTGATGAGTTTTATCTTTTATTAAGTGATGTATGATGAAAGCAATGACGAGAGAGTCATTAGTTCTTTGTCTATATAAGATACATCTATTGTGTAAGAAAAGAAGAAGAAAAAATTGACCTTTCTCCCTTATTATGAAATACAACTATATTTGCTTAAACGCTTTTCTCCCCCTCTGAACCTTAGATTATTTTATTAGCAATGTGTTTCACGATCGTATAACACTTCTAGATATCTTTAGGAATTCTGATAGAACATACAGTTAAAAAAGGAGTATCAAAACAGAATAAACCCATTAGTGGTTGAGATAAGCCTATAGGATTAGTCATACCTTGATATTTCCACATACCTTGATATGTCCATTATCTCTGAGAGGTATCTTCTAGTGGTATCAATCAAGCACAGCCTATACTCATCTCTGACCTCAATGAAAAAAAAGGCTATGGTCATTGCCACCCCACATCGCTTCATATTGAGAGAGAGAGAAAAATTCTTATGGTTTCATGTTCAAAGAGGAAAACCCACCGTCGCCATTGCCACTAGCAACCAAAGCAGACTACCACTAGCAACCAAATCAATACAAGGTAACGATGATGAAATGTAACATCACACCTTGTACATTTCGGTACAACTTATATTTGTATTAAATAATTATACATAACATACTAAGAAGATATAAGATCTTATTAACATTGACAGTAAATTTTTTTATATCACATCCCATAGTATCATTCAATGAATTTGTAAATCGACAATGAAGTTTTCATCGCAACATAATATATCACATTTATTAAAACTTAAACTTTACACCTAAATATTTTATGAGTTGCATCCATTTACATATTTTAGAATCAACCCCGAGTAATTATATATGTACAAACATATAAGTCCAAAATATAAATGACATGATTTCATGTTTGTTGTGGAATGCAATGAGAGAGAGTGGTGAGGTTTGGTCAGTGACCTTTGTTCCATATATTTTATATGCTAATCAAAATGAGTTATCACTTTTTACTACCTGAAAAATGATGCAAATCGATAACTTATGGCTCAGTGAGAATAATCATCAAATAAGCTCTAAAGTACCAAGCAACTCATAGTAACAAATCACAAATATACACCATATATACTATGTATTCCATTTAATTTACTAATATCCTATAGATACAAGTAAAATTAAAGCATATAGTCATTATACTTTACTTATACTCATATTTTGCTCATTTCATTTTGTTGTGACCAACTTAAATAAACATTGTCCTGAATTTCTATGTGAACATTTGTCATCTGAATATTTGCATTTGCTAGCTAGCTTGATCATTTGTTTCATTTACACATTTGTTGGGTCATAGGCCTTTTCTTTTGCGTTGCAATATTGATTAACTAATCACAACTCCTTTTAAGTCTTTATGTATATATATTTGCATATAGGCATTCATTAACTACTATATGTCACACATATACCTTACATATACTATATATATATACCACATAAGCCATACATATACCCCATATATACCATCCATATATCACATATGCCACAAACTATCTATCATCTCATTATTAAGGTCAAATCATGATAATCATATGAATCACATACCACAAATTATTTCACATTTCAATAGTAAGCAATGTCTATGTGCATTAAAGAATTCATTTGATAATTAAACTCACATTTTCTTTTAATTTCGACCTTTAACTTATCGTCTATCTCCTCCTTATGAATTTTGAATTTATTGTGAACCTAATTTGAAAGTATAATTGATTAATTTATGACTAGAGAAACTTAATGTACCTTAAACAAATTAATATGTATAGTTCATATCATTAGTTATTAATTTTCTTATGAGGTAATATGACTCTATGATGCTGATTAGCCTATAACTTTTTCTAAACTAATCCAATTTGTATGATTCTTATTTATAATTAAATTTAACATATAATTATATAACATATTCAAATTTTAGAACAATTGGAGTATTGTACAATTTTTGGTATAATTTCTAATTGTGTTATGTTTTCTACCCTTAGGCAGTTTTAGGATACCAATTTTAATAATTTATATCTTACAATGTTTATATTTAATTATTATAAAAATTTCTAAATACTTAGACAAACACACAAATGATCATTTTTCATATTTATAATATTTTTTTAATTATACCTCTAAGACCTTCAAATAATATAAAACTTATGACTAATTTTGCACATAGGCTACATCTAGACCAGTTTTCTTGTTAATATTATAACTTACAAACTATATAACATGTTAAAATAATACTTTTATTGAAATTTATTAAAACACAATCCTAAAACTTTCATATTTTGCAATTGTATAAATTCGATCTATAAATAGTTCAAAAATTAGGATTAATTTTCAGGAGCTCTAAAGGTACAAAGGAAACAACTCTAATTAAAAGAATAATCATGATTTGTTCATATATATCTCCTTATTCATACTAAATTTTATTACAAAATTTTATATACATGTAAAGGACATTTAAATATACAATTTTCATGTTTTGTATTTCATTAAATTATACCTCTAATATAGTCAAAATATACAAAAATAATAGGATAATCTACTGAAAACTGAACAAGAACTAGTTTCACTCAAAGAACAATTACTCTTCAAATGCATCAAATATTGAAAAACGGTTTTAAAGACTCGTATATGAGATATATATCTACAAGTTTTATGTTTTAAACTTTTCAAAATCTGCCTATATGATCATCAAAATCGTGCTACAAGTTTTTGTCATTTATAAACTCTAAGCTACCCTAATCAATGTTAAAAACAATTAAAGATAATCACTTATCAATACTTAGCTTTGATAAGGCTAAAGTTGTTGCAATCTTTGGAGTGAAATCAAGAAAAAAAGATATTGATTTGGTGGCAGAAGAAAGAGAGAACGAAGATAAGGTAGAAAGTAGGTGTAAAATGTGATATGGACGATGACTTCATTTCTTAAAAAGAATATAAGTCCACATTTTTCTTTGTCTTTTCTTCTTCATATTCTTCTTCTTATTGTTATTACTATTTCTTCTACATATTTACATGTATCTAGTCTTACTAGTCAAATATCAAAATTACAATTTAATCAAGTAGTCCAATTTAATTTTATTAACTGTGTCAAATTTTATTTATTTTAATCTAGTCATTTATTTACTTTAATTTAGTTATTTTATTCAATTTATTCCTAACGTCTTGTTACCCTCATGTAGGTTATAAATATATACGTGCAACTTGATACAATTGTAATATATTTAGACACATAACTAGTGTGTATTATGAATTTGTCCCTTAAAATTACATGTGGAATGCACACGTTCAAATAAAGTATATACAAGATGTATATATTCAAATGAGATGCATATATAAATGTATATAAATATGATTGAAGATGTTACACGAAACCATATTCAATAGGAACCGTTTCACCATCATCTTCTCTAGAGCTCACTCCCGTATACCAGATGACACCACCTTCTTTGCCATTTTTTCATATATTTCCCTCTCCATTTCCTTTCCTTCTTCTTCTACTCATTCCCTTTCCCTCAAATCCATTCATATCAAAATCCTTCATTTCACCTTATACTTCCTTCTTTTTTTTTTTTAAGAGAAAAAGAAAATTGTGTTATTTTTTTTTGTTTTTGAGATTATTTGCGTTTTTTGACTTTGGGTTCTAATTGGAATTGAGATATTTTTTGTTATGTATTTTGGAGCTTTATTTTCTTTTTTGAATAGTTTGATCATATTATGATATCCTCAAATTTTTTTTAGTTTGATAATTCTTTTTAGTTTAAATCACTTCCGATTGCATAATTTCTTAATTGTCTAGTTTGTTTATTTTTTTTAATTAAATTTTATCTATTTGGCCTTAGATCTAGTTCGAGTTTTTCCATATATTTTTACCACCATCACATTATTGTATTAGATTGCATATTGAACTGGATGTATAATTGTTATACTAAATGTTTTCTCTAATATTTTGATTTAATTGAGGAAAAAAAATCCATTTTTTGTTGCTTTCAGGTGGTTGCTTCTTTTGTTCCATTACTTTTCGAATAGAATATCTTAAATATTTTTTTCATCCTTAATGGATTTTTTTTAACGGATTTAGAATTAAATTTGGTTGCTTTGAATCTGAATTGTAATATCTTGTTTCTCTATTTGTTTTTACTTTTAATGTAACAACATTTAAAAAAAGAAAAATCACTGCCTCAAAAAAACAATGGGTAAAATGAGAAAGAGAAGGAAAAGATAGAATAACTCAGTAATTTGGTAATTTAGCTTGAGAAATGGAGGATATTTTCATAATTTTATTTTTCAGTTTTAAGTGGAATTTTTGTATGTAATTATTTTTCTGACAAAAAAAATTCATGTCAGCTTTCTATTAATTCATTTAATAAAAACTGTGTAACAGGATTTTCTGTTAGAAAAATAATTTTTTTTTTATTATAAATGAAAGTTGAATAACTGAGTTATTACCCGTTAAAAAATTGGAATAACGTTAATATAATTTACGTGTTTTATTCTTTTAATGGCATGAATTCTCTTTCGGGAAACGACGGCACGTCCTTTCAACTACTTGTGGTATTCAAGAATTACAGTAGCTGATTTCTGTTGTCTTTTGGGAAGCTCAGGGCTTATATGGGGTTTTATCACTCTGTCGAGCTGCACTGAAGTTTCGAACTCAAAATAAAAAACTCTCGCTCATTTACCCCTCTTTCATATGATTTTCTTCTCTTTCTCCTCTCTGCTAGGGTTTCAAAATCAGTGGCATAATCTACAATGGTGTCTCCAAGGCAATTTCTTTCAATAATTGAATCTTCTCTTCTAGGCGCGTCGCCTCCGTCAGCGGCGCTGAGAATCGAGCTCTTCCACGCCATTCGCAGCTCCCTCCCTTCTCTCCAGTCCCTCCTCTCCTATCCGGTAAGCTCTGCTATTTTTTTTCCTTTCATGCCATGCCAACGTAAAATTCTTCTCTGTTCATACACCTTTGTAATCCTTGCTTATGGTTTTGCAGCCTCCCAAACCATCAGACCGCGCCCAAGTTCAGTCTAAAGAAGTTAGGTTGCCAGATTCACCTCCAATTTCGTTAGATGATCAGGACGTACAGATTGTAAGTTTGAATATTCTGTATTGTTTCTTGGAAACTGGTGAAATACAAACGAATCAAGTTGGACAAGTGATTCAAATTGGCGATTTGGGCCTGTGGAGGTTTTAGTTGTTCTTTATGCATTAAATTGTGTCCTTATATTTGCAATTTTGCATTCCATCCAACTATGCCTGATTTTATTTTATAATCCTGTCCAAGCTGGTAACAAGTGAACCTATCTTATAGCATGTTCAGGTCTTTGTGATAATGAGCTTTTATTACTCTTCTTGATGACATGAACACTGCTTTTTCTCTTTATTTGTTTTCACTGTAAATTAAAAATTAATTTAATTAAGCTCCAAATGGTTACAATCCATTTGTTTTATACAAAGTTATGGACTTTCTCAAAGAAAAGCGATAAATGAATTAAATAGGAGCATAAGACTATATATTGTGCTGAGTATATATATATCTATTTTATCTCAGCTATCTAGGTTATTCACGTGAATGGAAAGAAGAAAACGAAATATTAATTCTATTGTAAAGAGACATGCTATTTCACAACTCTGAAGATCCTTAGACTCTGATCTGTCTCCTTAAAATAACCAAAAGAATGAAATCTCATTTTTGGCAATATCATTTATCTCATCTTAGGTGTTAGTCTTGTGATGCTGATCCAGTCGATTATAATGACCAACACCACAAATATAGGGTGAAACTGTGAAAGTAACCCCATATTATTGTCTAATTTTCTCTCTGTAATCATATACCATTTTTTTATCAAAGAAATTTCTTACAATTTCTTTGTTGCATGAGTGATTCTCATGGGTCATTGCCTTCTAATTTGGAATCAACATTGACTATTCTCTTGCATCTACAGTGCAATATTAACTATATTTCAAATCTAAGAGTTGTTTGTTGCTATGTGATCCATTGTTGTGCCAGTATATTTGTTTTCTATTCAAAGTTTGTTTGGATTTTTCTCTTTTTTCTTCAAGTGGATCACAAAATACCAATAATTGTTGAGTTTTTCTACTTGTATGATTTGCATATGTTGTAGTGGCTCATCGAATTATTAAAGGATGCACTTCATTTCTAACATGTTTACTACACTTAGAAAAGTTATGCTCTATTTCAGTTTCTATGAGTTAATGATTATAAATTTTGTTTTCTTTGGATGCTTCCACAATTGTGATCAGAAATGTGTATTTATTTCTTTGTGATCTTTATCCGCATGTCTTGCTCAATATGTGGTGCATTGTTGTTTAATAGGCTTTGCAACTGAGTGATGAGCTCCATCTCAATGAAATAGATTGTGTTCGATTACTTGTTTCTGCCAACCAAGAGGTGGATCTCTATTCTCTTGAGCTTTTATTGACTTATAGCATATGCGTCAATGTCAATCTCATTCGTGATTAACTTTATATGTATTTTTTTAAAAATTTATAGTGGGGTCTAATGGGACGAGAGCAATTAGAAATTTTTCGCCTTGCAGCGGGACTTTGGTACACCGAGAGACGGGATCTTTTAACAACACTTTACATTCTTTTAAGGGTAGCTTTCTCTCTCTTCCTTCCTCTCTCTGCTTGAAATCATCTTTTTTCAATACTCTTTAGGATTAGTACAGTATCTCTTTTTGCAGGCTATTGTGCTTGATCAAGGACTTGAAGTTGATCTCGTTTTAGACATACAGAAGTGTCTGGAGGACCTTATTAATGGTGGGCTTCGACAACGTTTGATTTCTCTATTAAAGGTTTGAACAAACATAATGCTGTCTTCTGCACTACACCCTCTCGGTAAAATCATCTGTTTCTAGGACTTCCAATGCTAAGGGTCTGTCAGAGACCTAAGAAACTTGTTGCTATGCATGATCAATCTGCCTAATCTATTTATTTGATTATAACTTGACTTCACAACTTTGGCAGATTGGCAGTTTACTCTATAGGTGCTCTCCAATGGACTAGATGAGAAGCTTTCTTCTCACTGAGTTAAACTTGCATTAGTGCTATTTAAATTAAGCTTTTTAAAATTTCATATTTAGAACAATTAATTTTTTCAGTACATTTGCGTTAACTTTGTATTTTTAATATAAAGTTTGGTTATGAAGTATGCATAAAGGAAGTCAATACCGTTTAGTGACCATTGTGATTTCTGGAATTTCAACTTTTCAAAGATAAATGATCCTGAAGTAATATTCTCCTAGATATCTTTGGTTGCTGACTTTTTAGTTCTTCCAATTTTCTTTCTAGTTTTCTTAATATTGTTGAGTTGTTCAAGTAGAGGAACTCTACATCAAGCATCTCTTCATTATCATCTAATTTTTACAAGATTTCTTCCTTAAGTTAATTTCTGCACAAATTATTGGGAAATATCTGTAGCTGCTTCATGGCAGTTGTATTAGTTTATTTATTATTGGTGACGTATGAAGCTAAGCAATGTCTGTTCCATTTTAGGAACTCAGTCGAGAAGAACCTGCTGGTTTTGGTGGGCCTTTATGTGAACGTTGTGTCCTCGACTCTCGAGGTGCTCTTGTTGAGCGGCGAGCAGTAGTTTGTAAGGAGAGACATGTGCTTGGTCATTGCCTTGTCCTTTCTGTTCTGGTTGTGCGGACAAGTAAGTTGCTATCATTTTCCTGAGTTGTCTTATCATTTTCCTGAGACATGTGTGCACAAGTAAGTTGCGAATCATTTTCCTGGTTGTACGGACAAGTAAGTATGCACGGACAATATTGTACTAAACATAAACGGTCAATGGAAGATATATTAGTTTCTGCTTTGGTTTGGTTTCCCTAGATGGGACGTATTGCAATGATGATAGATGAAGTTCAAAATTCCTTATTCATGTCAAATGAGGCCACTAATTGTATATATATTTTTTTTGCGTCTGTATTTTGTTTGGGCTAAGTACCAAAATTGCCCAACTGTCAGTGTTTACCCTAAGCTTTTTGTTTTTGGTCAATCTTGCCCCGTACTCATAAAATTGAGTCAACTTTGACTCAATTTAATTGAGGCTGAGCTTCTATTTTTGCCTTTTTGGTCAGTACCATAATTTCATAATTTTCTCCTGCTACTTATAAAATGTATGCCGTCACAAGTTAAGTAGCACCAAAATTTGAAGGCATCTCAAGTTTGACTATCAATTTTTTCAACAAATTCAAATAGCTTCTCTTATAATTTAAAGCCACAAGGTTAATTTGGGTGCTGATTGCATTAATAGTCATATTGTACCCTATGCAGTTTGATCTGGAAAATCAACTTAGATACATTGGAGCAAATTGTAAAACCAAATCAGGTTTAACAACCTTGATTTGAAATCAAAACTTGAAAGGAGAGGTCATACCTTGCCAAAGACAAGCCTGCTTATCTCCAGAAAACACCTAAGAATTACATAAACTAGGTCTGTCCACACCCCCACACAGTCTTACAAGCCATGCAACACTCTCCCGAAGAATTGATCTTGAAATCAGAAGCCCACTTTACTGCATAACCCCGCAGCTCTGAATAGAAATTCCCTCCACAACAATTGCCATCTCCTTTTCCACTCTCAAAAATTCAATGGCTTATGAATCCAGAGATGCTGTATTGGGTCTGAAGACTTTGGAGAAGTAGAAGTAGACCATTAAACAGGAGATTGTACCTATCAGTGTGAGGAGGAGGAGGGCATAACTAGCGATTTCTGAATTCATTTGCCTGCAGCTCATTGAAGTCACAAAAAAACAAGTGATCTTTTTCCTTAATTTAGATGCTGTCACCCTTGTGTTGTTGATTAATAATAAGAATTCGGTGAGAATCAAAACGTAGGTCTCTGTCCCGATTATTGCAAGAATACTGTAGAGCTGTCATATCTCCCCTTTGATTGTTTTGTCAAAGGAAAATCTCAAGAATTGGCTTAATTTTCTTATTTCCAAGCGTCAGCTTTTCAACTTTCAGCTCAGTTTTGGCCAAAAAGATGGAAATAGATTCCATTTGATGACACGGAACTTCTATTATTGAGTCAGAATTGACTCAAATTGATTTGAGGATGTTAGGGTCAAGATTGGCAACAATTAAAAAGGTTAGGATAAATTATTGACAATTGGGCAATAGTTCAGCAGTAATTTTGGTACCTAGCCATTTTTGTTTCTTGACATTGAATAAAGCCATCAATTCAGCATGCTGAGAATGCTGTAGATGTCTTTATGATTATTATTATTATTTTACTTTTGTCTGTCTTTCTTGTCTCTGATACATATCGAAGTGAATACTAGTGTTTGAGCCTGTAATAACAAACACAATAATAATGAAAGAGATTGCTTATTACAACAATCCCATACATTTGCTCCTTACAGGCCCAAAAGACGTAAAGGATGTATTTTATGCCTTAAAAGATAGTGCAGCTGAACTTATGGAGGTCAATAGCACATTAAAACATCAGGCAGGTCCTCTTTTTTGCAGGCTGAGTAATTTTATGTCTATTGTTGATGTATGTAGCCCTTGCAGATCTTCTGAGATGATTTTGGATCTTTTGTATTTTTTCTTCCCATGATAAGTAAAAGTTCAGTGAGAATTATTTTTGATATATGTTTTATCTGATGTCTACTTGTATTCTACTATCCTTAAAAATATAGTATTGCTTGTCAAATAATTCCCAGCTCTTTTTTCGTATGCAGATTACATTCAGTCTTCTTTTCACTCTTGTCATTGCTTTTATATCAGATGCTTTGAGTGCAGTACCTGATAAAGCATCTGTTCTTTCTCATGATGCTTCCTTCAGAAAAGAATTTCATGAAATTGTAAGATGAGAAATGGTTTGTGGTTATTTTTCCATTGCTAATGATATTTTATCTGATCTGCAGTTTTCTGGGTTGTTTTTGCATGCTCTAGCTGATGGCTGTGGGAAGTGATCCAATTGTGGAAGGCTTTATCGGTGGTGTGAGGCTTGCTTGGTCTGTACATTCGATGTTAATAAATGATGCAATGGCTGCAAGGGAACCAGCTTCAAGCAATTTATCAAATGATTTGGGCTACTTAAATTCATGCTTGGAATTCGTCTTCTCAAACAATGTTTTCCAGTTTTTACTGGATAATGTTCTTCGAACTGCAGCATATCAGGTTTTGTTGTCATAATTTTTTCCATTTTTCCTTAATTTATTTTTTGAGGTCTCAATTCTTCTTATCAAGGTGAACTTCAAGGCAATGTTGTTGTTGTAACTGAAAAATTCATTGGAACAAAGCCCTTATCCTCAATTACTCCTGGTTTATAAAGCTTATATAGAATTAAATTGAAAAATTGATTTCCTGTTATGGACTTATGATTGTTTATTGTATTTGCATTTCTGCTTTCTGCTGGATGCCTGAAGCAAGGGTCTCTATTGTTTTGATACTTCCTTAATGCTATGAGTGGGAACTATAGAGAATATATTAATCTTTTTCCTTTTCCCTTTTCTAGTTTCTGATGCTTTTTCAATGCTTCTGTTATTCTGTTCATTTTGATACACTTATTATAGTGGAATATATCATGGTGTTTATGTTGTTTATTTTTAATTTGAATTTTTTCTGGTTGTCCATTTCTTGTGTTAGTTTCTGCTGTAAGAAATAATAAAATCCAAATTGATTTACATTGCAATTTAAAGTCCAGTTTCAATATGATCTATACAGAATGATGATGAGGATATGATCTACATGTATAATGCCTATCTACATAAGCTGGTCACTTGCTTCCTATCCCATCCACTTGCTAGGGACAAGGTGAGTTCAGCTATCTAAAATCTTCCTATTTTATTGGCACTTGAAAAGTTCGAAAAAAGAAAAAAAAATCATCAGATGCTACAAGTGCAGTAATTAGAACACTTGTATCTGCCTCATTTAATTATTTGTAGAGGTGACTCCATTGTTCTTGTTTGTGCACAAGTCTGCTGTGCACCCATGCACAATTTTGCTTTTCATAAACATGATTAAGGGAAACCAAAATGCTCTAACTTTATGTCAAATGGCTCCTTTGATCGCATGTGTAACATGGGCCCAATAAATCTCCAGTAGGAAAGAAACAGAAGTCCTTAATACAAGATCCATGAGAAAACCTTTAGCTTTATCTGCTTTTCATTGGCTATCTTTGCTGTGATTTGGTCAATAGGATGGTCTATACAATAACAACCATGAGAATAAGAATTAAAAATAAATAAACAAATAAACATAAATATTGATCTTTATTGACTATATATATATAAATAAAAAAAAGTCCATGCATCCCATATTCCTTTGGGTCCATGATTAACTTCAATGTTGTTGTTGACTGCAATTTATTGGTAAAGAAAGCCATATAATTCCATTCAGTTGATAAAATAACGGTATCACTTTTCTTCTATTATTAAAGTGCGAAGTTGTGAATATTGTTTGAAGTTTTTATGTTTTGCGTTCAGAATAAATATGGTTCAGTTAATATTGATCCGAAACATCATCTTCACTGTTAATTGATGATTGGAGATTCCAACAGTAAATGCTGTCTGTTATATATGATATCACATAATATGATCGGTGCTGCCAACCTTATTTTAAGTATTACATTATGTCGTGTCACCTATTTGTATCCATTACATTGCTAAATTGTATTTTATGGTGAAGTGTTGTTGGAATATAGAAGATAGACATTGAAAATGATTTTGTTGATTGCATGAGCAATCAGCGGTTAATGAATGCCTTTATTGAACCTTTAATCTTGAATGCAAACTTGGTTTTTGTCTGTGGAAAAAAAAGGGATTCTGCTTCGACATTTGAATTATTTTCTTCTTTTTATTGCTTTTTTGGTTAATTGCATATGTTGTTTGTGTGTTTATATTTGTGAGCTTCTTATCATTATCACCTTGAGAAGCTTATTATATTTCTTTCTTAAAGGTGAAAGATTCAAAGGAGAAGGCAATGAGCATGCTCAATTCTTGCCATTTGGCTCCCTCACATGATTTTGTGCATGATAGCAACTTGCATTCTCAACCAGCTGTTGAAACTGGCTCTTTACCATTTGTCTCTCTGCTGGAGTTTGTGAGCGAAATTTATCAGGTTTGTTTGATTTCATTGTTATTGGATAATAATTGTAGTGATAAAGACACATATATGTCAAAAATTCTTCAAGTTCCAAAACTTTAAATGCTTCAATCTGAATTTATTTAAAATATGACTAGGATAATCTTGATTTACATGTATTTTGTTTAAATATAGTGCTTTATAGTAATATAATATATTTGTAGTGACTTGGAGGTTGTGCAATTTTCAGAAAGAACCAGAATTGTTGTCTGGCAATGATGTCTTATGGACATTTGTGAATTTTGCTGGAGAAGATCATACTAATTTTCAGACCCTTGTGGCTTTCTTGAAAATGCTGAGTACTTTGGTATGTAAACTGATTCAGTATTTTGTTATATGACAAGTGGATTATGCTTCATGTTGTTTATGTAATGTTAGGCATTTGTATTCATGTGTAATTTTTTTTTTCAGGCTTCTAGTCAAGAAGGTGCTGCGAAGGTTTATGAATTACTTCAGGGTAAAGCATTCAGCTCTGTTGGCTGGAGCACTTTGTTTGATTGCTTAACAATCTACGATGAGAAGTTTAAACATTCCCTTCAGACTGCTGGGGCTATGTTACCTGAGTTTCAGGAGGGTGATGCAAAAGCACTTGTGGCATATTTGAATGTTCTTCAGAAGGTTTTGACTTTTTCTTTTTCTTTTTAAATATTTTCTTTGATGCTTCATGTGTGAAAATGACTTCAATGCTTTTTTACCAGTGTTGATTTGTTTCACATTTGAATATAGTTGGGCATTGGTTGATTCTTGATCTCTCTAGGAATTTCTTTCATTTGATTGTTTGATAGTTTCTCAAAGATTACTCAATTACTGTCTGTCTTCTCCTAAAACAACTTGATAAACATTAAATAATGCGAACTTAGGAATCTAACAATTTATTGCAATAAGTATTGCAAGCAAGTATTAATGTGTTTTTCCTGTGAATTTATTTTCTTGGTATACAATCTACACTATCCCTCAACTATTTTCTATTCTTATACATCTTGATCTGGTGTTGTGAACAATACACGAGAATATTTGGTTTATTACGATTTTAGCAAATAGATATAATACTGTGTTGGTCTTAAAAAAAGCCATTGGTGGTCAAAAATTTGTGTTAAGTGGTCACTTTTCTATGCTGTTTCTAGTATTTAACTTTCATAAAAAACTTGTGCTGGAAATAGAAATTCATAAATATTCTAAATACCCTGATGTTTTAATCCTAAATGCTTGGTTTCAGTCCCTTAATTCTTCATTTGCTTGTATATAATGCATGGAGACAATTATTTCTTCTGTCCTGTCTTTCATCCATTTTTGAGCTTTGGATAGTCCGTGAACATGGTGAATTCCTTTTGTTTGTTTTGTTTTTCTCTCTCTCTCTCTCTCTTTATCCGCTGCCAAAGGGCAACTCTTTATTATTCTTGAAGCTTTTGAACTTATTCTTGCTTGTTTGCTGTTAAATGCTTATTTTTTTTCCGTTTCTATTAAGCAATATACTATTTTTTGCTGTGTTGCAGGTTATTGAAAGCGGACATCCTGCTGAAAGAAAGAACTGGTTTCCTAACCTTGAACCATTGTTCAAGCTACTTAGCTATGAAAATGTGCCTCCTTATCTAAAGGTTGAAATCTGCATTCACAGTGCTGCTTCCCTGAGTATATTTTGGACTGTTACAAAATCTATTTGAAGATGAAAATCTTCCACCTCCTTCCTTTTTTATATTTACTGTGCTGTTCTCTCACAGGGTGCTCTGCGAAATTCCATAACTACCTTTGTTCATGTCTCCCCAGTCCTAAAAGACACTGTTTGGAGTTATCTTGAGCAGTATGATTTGCCATTAGTAGTTGGCTCTCGTGTTGCAAGCAGTGCAAAACCAATGGCAACACAGGTTCATTTTGGCTAATGAATTACTTATTGCTCATAATGCATTTGACTGCTATAACATCAGTTCTTGTGTCCCTTTTTTGCGTTTATCTACCATTTAATTGTTCTCGACATATTAGCCGAAATTATGGTAGTTCCATACATTTGGCTTGATGAGTCTTTTACTAATGGTTTATGCGTAATTGCATGGCTAGATCATGCTGATCTTATGCAGATTACGTGTTGTTCATATATCTGAAAGGCCTCCTATTGTTAGCACCAGCTCTGGAAGACATTGACTGCTGTGTTGTTTTGAATATACTGCATTTATCTCTTCCATGGGTGGTCAAATGATCAGAGAACTATTAATTTTATGCCTATTTTAATTGTGGCCAATTGTTTTAATTTTAATCAATTTTGGCTCTGTACTTTACACTTACAGTTGAGCAGTTGTCACTGACAGCATGAGGACTTGCAGCAATGTACATATGGAGCCTTTGTACAAAGCATAACATCATAAAAAGTTTAAAATTCAAATTTTTTAAATGGAATGGAATTATAAAATTAATAATTTCTTAGTATTGGCATTGCTAAGAATCTTTTTCTTTCCACTTGAGCTTGCAATGTAGGCTAATGTCCTAAATGCTATGCTCTCTCATTAACTTAAATACATTGTTATTGATTGCAAAAAGCATGTATATATCTTCATTATGTTTCATAAAAGGAAAAGGAAAATATGATCAATTATGATCTGAATCACATGAATTGAAATTTTACAGATTTGACCAAGACTTTATTGGACACAAATTTGATAAGGGAACAGCTTATAGCCAAGTCAAAGGGGAAAATTATTTATAAGATGCTATTTTGTTTTTCAAGTCTAAAGTAAAACATACATGAAAGTAAATAATTGTAGTTCATCACCTACAATAGTTTTCATCGTTTGTGTTTTGCAACATTATCTTTTTTCAATTGCTCAATATGTACATGTTTTTTAGAGTAATCAATAGACATCCTAATTTGCAATTTAATTGAAATTGAAAACTAACACTTCCTTTTTCCTCTTATAATGCGAGCCAGAAGAATTTAGGTGATGTGAATTTTATGTATTCCAAAGTATTGCTTTTTCTTTCTTTCTTTTTTTTTTTCAAGAGTTGTGTATTGCATGATTGTTTTGATATGATAAAATTTGTCTCTAGTTTGATTGTATTCTTTATTACTTTTATATCAACTTCATGGATTAGTCAATCTAATGAGCTGATTTGTTGTTTAAAAAATTGAATATGAACGTCTTTAAATATTCTTTCAAGCAGCTTTTTGTTTCCATTATGTTACTTTTGTGTATTGCTACTAGAATCACTATGTGCAAATAATTATGTTGGAAAATTGATGACAAAGATTTAGGGTTTATTTAAGTGATAGAGAGTGATGGATATGAAAGGGGTACTAATTGCATAGTATGTCAGGAAGCCCGGCCTGTTTTATTATGAAACTGCTATCAACTTCGACTTGCTTATGTTTTTGGTCTATTTAGCCTCTATAGGTGGCAAAGTTAATTTTTTTGAAGTTTGAATTTGGCAGGTTTACGATATGAGGTATGAGTTGAATGAAATAGAAGCAAGGATAGAACGATATCCTTCAACAATATCTTTTCTTAATCTGTTAAATGCTCTTATAGCTGAGGAAAAAGATGTGAACGATAGAGGGCGCAGGTCCTGTTCAGTGGTTTCTTTCCTTTGTTAATTCGATAATTAATATCTCCTCTTTGCTTGCTAGCTTTAACATTGAGGGTCTTCTTGCAGATTTATAGGCATTTTTAGGTTTGTATATGATGATGTGTTTGGGCCATTCCCTCAGAGAGCCTATGCAGATTCTTTTGAAAAATGGCAGTTAGTTGTTGCTTGTCTTCAGCATTTTCACTTGTAAGTGACTGGACTATTTCAATCTGGAATTTTTTATGTGTGCTTAGCATTTATTTGTCTTTATGTGCTGCCCTTTTCCCCATAAATTTGTATGTTAGCCTGCTTCAGTTTTTTAAAGTTTTTTGAATTACTTTATATATTTGTGTGATGTATATTTCAATTTTTTAATTTGATGAGCTTCCCTTTAAGCTCCTATTGATTCAAAGCTGGTGGTTGATGTTCAATTCTTAAACTAAATGAATAGATTGGGTGGTAGAAAATGAAATTTATAAGTTGAATAGGTGATGAGGAAAATTATTTCATCTATCATATTTTGTGCAGGATGTTAAGCATGTACAACATCCAAGATGAGGACATTGACAATTTGGTTGACCGATCAAAGACACAGCCATCTTCCCTTGAGATACAGCTTCCTGTCCTGGAATTGTTGAAGGTATATGTTTTTCAATGTTTGCTCATTTATTCTTCTGTTGAAGGCTTTGATTTCCAAAGCTGGTTATACATCTCAAATGGTGACATGATGTCTTTTTAACTTTTTAGTTAACAGTCTAAAGATAAAATCAGTTTTCCTTGGATTCCTGATTTTATTGCAAACTTGCAAATTATGATATAACCTTTGAGTGTGTCTGTATGGTGAATATCCAAAGTAAGGTCCAGATTTGATATTAGGGATTGATTGTGTATTCTGAGGAATTAAAAGTGGACAATTGGCTTCAACAATTTTATTGTGTATGATGACTTGCCCTCTCTTCCTCTTCTTTTTCTTCTTCTATTTTTTTCTGGTCACTTCTTTAGCTCTGGAGCTGTATCAGATTTTGCTTGATCTTGTTCTGTGCTAAAATATTTGCTCTGCTTAATACCTTCTGCAGAAATCTTATATTTTTATGTTCTTCTTGGGCAGGATTTCATGAGTGGCAAGACTGTTTTCCGCAATCTTATGGGAATTCTTATGCCAGGTGTCAATTCAATCATCACTGAGCGGACTAGTCAAATTCATGGGCAACTAATTGAGAAAGCTGTGCAACTTTCTTTGGAAATTATAATCCTTGTCCTGGAAAAGGATTTACTTATTTCTGATTACTGTCGTCCTTTATACCAGGTATCTATTTGTTTCTCCTGCTGTCTGTCTCTCTTTCCTCCCCTTGTCCTGAATAGATTGCTCAAATTATTCATGGCAATTATTATTTATTACTATGATTATTATTCCTTGAGATTTTTTAGGTTCCTTCCTTATCGTCATTTCAGTTGAGGCTTTCTAACACACATCTAAAATTTTGTGGCCTAAATGATAGCAAGTTTTCCATTTTTCAGTTCCAAGTTGGATAAGCATTCAGCTCTTTCTTATGGAATTTTTTCTGCTGAAACATTTAGTGTGGGCGTACATGATACTTTACATTACATCTGTCAAAACTACAAATTCTTGTGTGACTATTTGGAGGCAAATATGATTGTTCGAATGATCATTGGAGCAACTGTTACTTGTTAATTGATCTGAGTATTTTCAGTATATATCCTGGAATAAGATGCATGAAAGCTTTATTGGAATGTAAAGCATTTGTGTGTTGAATTGAAGTTCAATTGTGTATCCATGAATATTTATATCTGAGAATCAGATGCATAAAGTGGTGTCCTTTCATTATATTGACCTATTTCAAGTCATTATCTTTTCCTTACCTTCAGGGCATAATCGATCATTTTATGAGCACATGATTTATTGTTCGTTGTTGGTCTAATCACCTTGGGGAAGTCCTAATCTCCTCTATGATTATATACTCAACCTTGTGTCCTTTAAGCTTGGAGGAGAATACAAACTTATGTCATGTATCTAGAAATAGATGTTCATTAAATTTACCAGTGTGTTCTTGACCAGGCTATTTAGTAGACATGTGAGGCTTTTTGGCCCTGCATCCTCTTTACATGTGAACCAAAGCGCTTTAAGTAATTTTCTATTTTATTGCATAATTGCTTCCATGGGTATGGATATGGGCTTGTGTATGATGCATGTTTCTGCATCTTTTGGTTCTTGAATGTTGTTACTGTTTCTATTGAAATTGTCTCATGGTACATTGAGGACCCTACACATTCTGCCTCCAATCCATAACGTGAAAGTAAAGTTTGCAAGTCAATAATTCAGTCAGAGTCATTAAACCACTAGCTTTATGAGTTCATGCCAACTTGAGAAGTTGATTGAAATGTTTTTCTTTCTTGTTCCTAGCTATGCAGCAGATGACCCTCAAATGATATTCTTATTGGCTTGGTCTTTTTTCTCTCCCTTCTCTCTCTCTCTCTCTCTCTCTCAGCCGTTGGATGTTATACTCTCTCAAGATCATAATCAAATTGTGGCATTGCTGGAGTATGTCAGATATGATTTTCTACCTCAAATTCAGCAGAGCTCTATCAAAATCATGAGTATTCTGAGGTATTCTTTTTTGCTCCAACATCTGTATCATTTATTTGTCTTGATTATATACCGCTGTTGGTTTTGTATGTTTATCTGATTGTTTGCATGCAAGTGCATCTGTGTATGTAAGTGTTCATGCACATGTACGTGCAAGACAAGGGAGGTGGGAAGAAGGAGGGGGGGGGGTGGACTTTAGTTGTGGGTATTTGTTTGTCTTTGCAATTTACATCTTGTGCAGAATGCTTTAACATTGCTATGATTACATGGGAGACAGTTCTCGTGTGGTTGGGCTTGTGCAATTACTGTTAAAATCCAATGTTGCATGCTGTTTGGTTGAGGATTATGCAGCCTGCCTTGAGTTACGTTCAGAAGAGTGTCAGATTATAGAGAACAGTGCCAATGATCCAGGGGTTCTGATACTGCAGGTAAAAACAGTCTCTGTTTGCAAAAATGCTAAAGGTTCAACATTCTTCATATTTCGATAGAAGTTTTTTCTTAGTTTCATGTACTTGTTTGCAGCTGCTAATTGATAATATTAGTAGGCCAGCGCCAAATATTACACATTTACTGCTCAAGTTTGATGTTGACACCCCAGTGGAACGAACAGTTTTGCAGCCAAAATTTCACTACAGGTTTTGTTGGTTACAAGTTACCGAATTATCTTAATGTTTGCTATTCTAATGATTTTGTGTTCTTTTTGTGAATTAATGTGTTTCATTTATAGTTGCTTGAAGGTTATTCTTGAAATCCTGGAGAAAATTTCAAAGCCAGATGTAAATGCATTACTCCATGAGTTTGGTTTTCAGGTTCAATATCTATCTGGTGATCTCAAATTATTCAATTCAATTCTAGTTCTTGTCATGTGGTTTGTTTTGATCCGGTTATTTCATAAGATGTGTTAATTTTCTTCATAGCTCTTCCATGAATTGTGCTTGGATCCACTAACATGTGGCCCTACCATGGATTTGCTGAGCAATAAAAAGTATCAATTTTTTGTAAAGGTACATTAAGAACTACGATTTCAAGATAAAAATCTATTTGATGGTATCATTTTTGCTGCTGCTGCATAATATCTTTACAGATCTTGCACTTTGAAATCTTTTTTCCTTCATCGTGGCAGCATCTTGATACAATTGGTGTTGCTTCCCTTCCTAAAAGAAACAGCAACCAGCCACTTCGCATCAGTTCCCTTCACCAGGTTTATTGGTCTATTCTCTTATTTTTTGATGAGTAATGAACTGTATTTTGAGCATTGATCATTCTCCACTTGGTTCTCTACTTTTTATTTGGTTGTCAGAATGTGTAGGATTTAGCTTGGTTGTAAACAGTCTTGTCTCTATAAAAGGATGATGTTTTCTGTTCATTTTTGGAGGTAAAGTTGTTTGATAAGTCCCAATTCTTTAAAATGATATGGTCAATTTAATTATATTGAAGACTCCACATATTTAGCTTTAGGTAAAACTTGGTTCAGTTGCCTTATCGCCTTGGAAATGCTGATACATTATGTGGTACTGGACCAAAATGACACCTTTCATTTTCTGTTTCACTTTCTGAAGTCTTTACTAAACTAGTATGTTAAATGACCTGGTCCTTGTAGTTGGAGTATGGTTTTTTCAATGCTGTATGAGTTGGCAGATTTAGATGAGGGATTTAAATTTTATATTTGCATTTAATTTCTTCAATGCTTGGTTGGAGGGGGCATGGGTTTAGTACCACTGTTTGGTTGAGCAAAAAGTGAAAGAAAATACAAGAATTCTCAAAATTCCCATCTATTGAAATCCCTGAAAATCTCAGTTCTGAACACTGACCTCCTATATGGGTTTGTGTGTTATAGGCTGTAAATATACTAATTACCCTAATTATTGTAGTGTCCTAATTAGTATAGTTTCCTAATTAGAGTATAACCTTTGTATATAAATATTTATCTCTATTGATCAATAGATACAAGAGAAATATTTCATTCCCATCTTTGTTTTATGGTATCAGAGCCTTAGAGTGAGATTTGGTTCTGGGATGGTAATTTTCCAGAATTTGGGTTGTCTGCAATTTGGCAGATTAGAGTTCCAAATATTCTTAGGTTGGGTCATCTACTTAGGGGCGTCCCTTGTAGTCACCACTTGTCTAGGGAGGAGCGCGACCACCAGTTTGGCCTTCTCATAGAAACCAGTGTCCAGAAGGTCCACGTGTGAGCCACACACGCTGTCACAAGCTTTTACCGTCAGTCCCACGCACTGGCGCGTGAAGGCTTGTCCGTTGCCGCCGTCCTCTTCGGTCACCACCGTTCGACTCTCCTATGTTTGTAGAGCACGTTTCCGTGCTTGGTTGAGGTTATACCCTCTCAGTTTGGTTGTTCATGTGAGACCAGGTTTTATTTACCTATGTTTCTCCATTTGCAATATTTGTTTTTTCTTCATTTGTGCTTTATAGCTTCTGTTTTGGGATAATTTTCGGTATTACGCTTCTATTTGTTGAGTTGTGGTTGACAATAGATCGTGACTATATCTGATGTAATTCTGGTAATGTCTAAAATTTCTGAACACAAGCTCAATGACTCCAATTATATGGATTGGAGCAAGATGATTCGTCTTTACTTACGGAGTATTGATAAAGACCAACATATGACTGATGACGCAGCTAAAGATGAGTCCAGACTGACATGGTTGTGGGAGGATGCTTGGTTATTTTTGCAGATTCGTAATTCCATTGATAATGAAGTCATTGGCTTGATTAATCATTGTGTGTATGTCAAAGAATTGATGAATTATTTAGATTTCATATATTTGGGGAAAGAGAATATTTCCTGGATTTATGAGGTATGCAAAACATTTTATTGTGCAGAGAAGCAAGATCGGTCTCTTACTACTTAGTTTATGGATTTTAAGAGAACTTACGAGGATCTTAATATGCTGTTGGCATTTTGTTCTGATGTGAAGGTTCAATAGTCAACGAGAGTAGATGACAGTTATGAGCTTTCTAGCTAGTCTCCTTTGCAAATTTGAGACTACAAGTCTCAAATACTCTTGAGTTATGAGATTTATTCCTTATAGGATGTTTTTAGCAGGATATTTCGCACAAAAGGAATTCCACCTATTCAGTATAATAGTGCCTTGTCAGCCAAAGTCATGAGTCTGGACGTTCTTATCGTAAGGATGGTAGTGGAGGGGGATCCAATACTTTTGAGACTTGAGCATCGGATTGAGGAGGGATTGTGTCATTATTGTCATAAGTCAGGCCATATGAAGCGGGATTGCAGAAAAACTTTAAATAGAAATCCGAAAGTTCATTCTGCTCATGTAGCATCTACTACTAATACATCTGAGAAGTCAGTTCTCATCTCTGCAGATGACTTTGCCAAGTTCTTAGTATTAGGAATCATTGAAGTCTTCATCTACTCTAGTTACTGTTATTGCTAATTCAGGTAAATCTAATGCATGTTTTGTTTCCATTTCCACCAAATGGGTCATTGATTCTGATGCCATAGATCATATGATAGGTAACTCTAGCCTCTTTTCTACTTTTCAATCGCATAAATCCATCTCTAATGTCACCTTAGCAGATGAGTCATCTTTTTCTGTTCTTGAGTCTGACATAATTAATCCGATCCCTCTGCTTCCTCTGACATATGTTCTTCATTTACCTTATTTATCTTTCAATTTGATTTCTGTGAGTCAAATTACTCGCACTCTTAATTGATGCATCTCACTCTTTCTTGATTATTGCTTGTTTCAGGATCTTTTGACGCAAAAGATTATTAGTAAAGGACATAGAGTCAGGAGATCTCTACATTCTTTATACCCAAATACCTAGATCTATTGCTTGCTCTGGAGTTGCATTCCCTTTTTAGGTGCATTGTCAGTTGGGGCATCCCTCTTTTCTTTTGCTTAAGAAGTTGTGTCCACAGTTCAGTAGGGTATCTTCCCTATATTGTGAGTCATGTCAGTTTGCTAAACATTACCGTTTCTTGGATATTTCTCATTTGCAGAAAGTGTATGTGTTATTGTCTTATTCTTCATGTACATTGTCTCTGTTGATGTTACTTTCTTGGAAGAAACACCATATTTTCCATCTTTTGTTTTAGCACATCAGGATGAGGATGATGATTTGTTAGTCTGCACTATCATATCCTCTGGACCTGTTTTTGACTTTGCTCTCGTCAAGCGCCCCATTCTTTAGGTCTACTCTAGACGACAACACCTTCCTGATCCAGGTCCTGCACCAGCTCCTTCATCATCAGATCATGTATCAAGTGATGATCTTCCCATTGCCTTACACAAAGGTAAACTTCAATGTATTTATCTTGTTTTCTCTTTTGTTTCTTATCATCGTTTGTCACCCTTTTCCCGTTCCTTTGTTGCATCTCTTGATTCTATCGCTATTTCTACTATTGGTGAAGCCTTGTCCCATCTTGGATGACATAATGCAATGCTAGACGAAATGAATGTTTGGGATGACAATTGTACTTGAACTTTGATTGATTTACCTTAAGGGAAACAAACTATTGGATGCAAGTAGGTGTTCACAGTTAAGGTGAATTTTGATGGGTTAGTTGCTCGCTTAAAGGCTTGTCTTATTGCTAAAGGCTATGCTCAGACCTATGGAGTGGATTATTCTGACACGTTTTCTCCTATTGCTAGACTGACATATGGCAGGTTGTTTATTTCTATGATTGCTACTCATAATTGACTTTT
This sequence comes from Triadica sebifera, assembly GCA_023653625.1. NCBI lineage: Eukaryota > Viridiplantae > Streptophyta > Magnoliopsida > Malpighiales > Euphorbiaceae > Triadica > Triadica sebifera. The sequence goes on along the minus strand of CM042910.1, from coordinate 19,550,742 downwards.
ATATCAACTCGATGTCAAAAATGCTTTTCTCCATGGAGATTTCTTGGAGGAAGTTTATATGGAGCAACTTGCGGGGTTTGTTGCTTCAAGGGAGTATGGGAAACTTTGTCGTCTTCACAAATCTATGTATGGTTTAAAACAAAGTCCTCGAGCTTGGTTTGACATGTTTAGTCAGGTAGTTGAGCAGTTTGGGATGCTAAAATGTAAGTCTGATTATTATTTTTTGCAGACAACCTAAAGCTGGGGTTATTTTGCTAGTTGTGTATGTTGATGACATTGTTATTACTAGAAGCGATAGTGTGGGAATCTCATCTCTGATGTATTTTCTTTGTACTCAGTTTCATAGTAAAACTTAGGGATACTGAAGTATTTCTTAGGTGTTGAAGTTACAAGGAATGAAAAATGTATTTTCCCATCGCAAAGAAAATATTTGCTTGATTTGTTGTTTGAAACAAAAAAATTAGGGGCAAAACCATCTAGTACTTCGATGATTCATAATGTGCAACTTACTAAGGATGATAAACTATTTGAAGATCCTGAAAAGTATACAAGATTAATTGAGAAGTTGAATTATCTTACAATGACTTGTCTGAATATTGCATACATATTCTGTTAGTGTTGTAAGTCAGTTTATGTCATCACCATCAGTTCACCACTGAATAGCCTTAAAACAAATTTTGTGTTACTTGAAAGAGGTTTCTGAATGTGATATTTTATATGCAAATCATGGACACACTCATATTGAGTGTTTCTCAAATGCTGATTGGATAGGTTCAAAGGTAGATAGAAGATCCACATCAAGTTGTTGTCTTTGTTGGAGAAAATTTGGTTACATGGAAGAGTAAGAAACATAATGTTGTATTATGTTTGAGTGCAAAAACAGAATATCGGGCTATGGTACAATCTGTATATGAAATCATGTGGATTTATCAACTCTTGACTGAGGTGGGTTTCAAGACTACAGTACCGACAAAGTTGTTGTGTAATAACCAAGCTGCCCTTCATATTGCATTTATTTCCCTTTTTCATGAACGAAGTATATTGAGATTGACTGCCACTCCATTTGTGAGAAACTATAACAAGGTTTGATTTCCACAGGATACGTGAAAACAAGAGAACAGTTGAAAGATCTTTTCACTAAAACTTTAAATGAGGCTCGGGTTGATTATCTCTGTAACAAGCCGAACATGATTAATATCTATGCTCCAGCTTGAAGGGGAGTGTTATTGGCTGTAAATATGCTAATTACCCTAATTAGTGTATAGTTTCCTAATTAGAGTATAACCTTTATATATAAATACGTATCTCTATTGATCAATAGATACAAGAGAAATATTTCATTCATATCTTTGTTTCACTGTGCAATCCCTCATTTGTTCAATTAGGGATTTATGACTTTTTTCTTATTCTGAAAGTACCTTTCAATTCCGTGGCTGGCATAGCAAACAAAGGAGATTGCTAATTCTAGGGTTTTCCTTTAGATTTGGGCAATTTTTTGGATTTAAGGATCTTCAATCCAAATCTCACCTAAATGCTCAAGTTCTTATATATTTGCTTCACTAGATTTGTGATGTAATTTGAAATGCTTGCATATATTTTGTTGAAGATTTTGTTTTCTTCCCTTGAGAGTCTAAATCTTTATTTATGAAATTTGAAATTAAAACATAAAGGATATCAAATTATCTAGTCAACTTAATCTTAGAATTGACACTATTTAGGATCTCCTATTATAAATTACATGGAAACCCATTAAGTGATTCATCTATACATATTTAAATTTAAATCCAATTAGTTGCTTTTTTATCTTGCTAATGAACAAGTAATATTTCAAGAATTGGTTTTGATTGACTACTTTTTGCTATCATTTGGATTGCCCTTCTCAGAGAGCCTGGCTATTGAAGCTTTTAGCTCTGGAGTTGCATTCAGGTGATAAGGATAGCCTCACTCACAGAGAAGCATGTCAGGGCATACTTGCTCATCTTTTTGGAAGGGAAACAATTGATATTGATAATGTAGTTTCTGAGTCCTTCACTCTGCAAAGTGGCGCTGAACATGCTGGTTCCCAAGCAATGAGCAAGAGTAAGGTATTGATCATATTTGAATTGGTTATGTGGTCACTTCTATTTATCACTTTTTTTAATTACCTATATATGTGGTTTTTCAAATTTGCTTTAGATGGGAGTGATTTGCATACTCACATTTTGTTTGGTTTAATATATTGTTGTTTGATAGTTCTTGGAAGACTTAGAAATCAGGATACCCTGCCTTGTCTAGGTTCCCAACTATATATTTACTATAAAAATAAAAATATGTACAGACTAGGAAGAAATACAATTAATTTACTAGAATTAAAAGTACAACTAGTATGATTATATTAGGGACTAGATTGAAAACTATAGCTAGTCCGTTTATCTTCTATTACCCCTTTCAAGCTGCTTATAGTGAATGATGCCACATTGGCCCTTATATTGTAGAATCGTGTCATAAGCAGACCTCTGGTGAAAATGTTAACAAGCTGTTTGTGCACAAGGAATGTATCAAACCCAAAAATCTCTTTAAAAAACAATACTGGTTCATACACAAATTATGTCTACTCTGAGATGTTCCATTCAAGCATGGTTAACCAGATCAGAGGCAAGACATGTTGTACAAAATATTGTCGCAATTAACTTCAACAGGCAAAGAAACTTGGATTTTTGAATCAGAAAGAATTGATTGAACCCAACATACTTCAGTGACGACTGCTGTGAGAGCTTTATACTCAGATTCAACACTATTTCGTGTCACCATATCCTACTTCTTTGCCATTTGAGATTGTCAGATTGTAGATAATATCTATATTTTAGAAGATTTAGAATTGATGTTCCAAATATTATGGGATAGAGTGCCATGATTACATGGATTAATAGTTTTTTCTTTTTTCTGCCTCTGTACAACTGTATATATATTACTGTTGTAATTCAGTTTGAGAGTGGAATACAAATCGATTTTTCTGCCCTATTTTGTGACATGGTATCAGAGCTCTAGGGTTTATTCTTGGAGATGTAATTCCTTGTGCAGCCTTCATTGCTGTTTGTGCCTTTTATTTCTTGTCTTCACCATAGCCGGATCTGAAACTACTATTACCAGTCAAAATCGGAATTTTGATGATTCACACTGCATTCAAAAGGCAGGTGAACTGCAGAACATTAGGGCTTCTTATTGCCTTAATGGAAAAAATTACCTCAAGTGGTCACAATTTGTTTGGACATATTTGAAGGGCAGAGACAGACTCGAGGCAGACTCAGTCACTTGCTTCAGTTCGGACCGGCAAAGGATGATCCAAATTTCAAAACTTGGGATGAAGATGACTCCATGATTATGTCCTGGCTTTGGGATTTGATGGAGCCAACAATCAGTGATACCTGTATGTTCTCAAATTCAGCAGAGGAGATTTGGGAGTTCATTCGCCGTACTTACTCTAAGGCTCATGATGCAACACAAATTTATGAAATCAAGGTAACCACTGGAGTCACAAAGCAAGGAGATAAATATGTTATAGAATATGCAAATATTTTGCAAAACTTGTGGTCGGAACTTGATCATTACCGATCTTTAACATGCAATGTACTCATGATATTGCTATTCTAAAAGCCTTATATTGAAAAGGATCATGTGTATGATTTTCTTGCTAGATTAAATCCTAAATTCAATTAGGTTCGGGTACAAATTCTCAGCAAAGAAGAAACACCTTCACTAGAGGAAACCATATCCCTGGTTAGAGTGGAAGAAAGCCGAAGGAACGTTATGCTTGAGCCTCAAACCATGGAAGACTTTGCATTCACAACCAAAACTGAGCATCCAAAAAAAACAAAGGAGACCAATCAAAGAAGATGGGGAAGGGACAACCAATGGAAAGAAAATAAAGATAATCAGTGGTGTACACATTGCAAGAAGCCGAGGCATACTAAGGAGAAATGTTGGAAACTTCATGGAAAACCATCTAGTCGAGAGTGGTTCACCAATAGTCAACAACTATCTCAAGCCCATATGACTAAGCAAACCAAAACTGATGAGGGCTCGGATAAACTCAGTTTCAGCCACGAAGAGATCACAAAATTAAGAAATTTGTTGGGATCCCTTGAAAAACCTTATGGAGCTAGTTCATTAGCTATTTCAGGTAAAACTTCCCTTTATCTTTGTATGAATGTCTCGGAACAATATTGTCCTAGTATTTGGATAGTTGACTCGGGTGCCACTGACCACATGACTCACTCTTCTCAATTTTTCCATGCATATACTCCATTTCCTATTAATAGGAAAATTGTTGTTGCCAATGGATCTTTATCTACTATTGCAGACATAAGAGACATATCCCTCACACCATCTCTTAACCTACGTAATGTTCTTCATGTGCCAAATCTCTCTACCAATTTAGTATATGTTCAAAGACTTGCTCATGATCTCAAATGTTTTGCTGTTTTTTTCTTCTTCTTATGTTTTTCAGGATTAGGACTCAGGGAGGAGGATTGGACTTGTTAGAGAAAAGAATGGTCTCTACCATTTTGACTCCCCTAGGAAATTCATGAATAATGTGTCCATGTCTTGTCTTAGTACTCCAAATAAAGATGTCATTTGGCTTTATCACTCATGTTTTGTTCATACATCCTTTCAAGTCCTACAGTTTATGTTTTATCAATTATTCAAAAATGTTGATGTTTTAGATTTTCATTGTGACATTTGTGAATTAGCAAAGCATAAACGTGTTTCCTTTCCTATTGGTAATAAAAGTTCTCATCCTTTCCAGTTAATTCATAGTGATATTTGGGGTCCTACTTCCATTCCTAACATTTTTGGAGCTCGTTGGTTTGTTTCTTTGATTGATGATTGTACTAGTTTAACTTAGATTTTCATACTTAAACAAAAATCTGATGTGAGTGGTGTTGTCCCTAATTTTCATTCTATGGTTCAAAATCAATTTGGGATTAAAATCAAATCAAAACTTTTAGGTCAGATAATGCTAAGGACTATTTCAACCAAGTTCTATCTTCCTATTTTCAAAACCAGGGGATAATTCATGACTCATCTTGCATTGATACCTCCCAACAAAATGGGGTAGCTGAGAGGAAAAATGAGCATTTACTTAGTGTCACCCGTGTTCTACTCTTTTAAGGGCATGTTTGGAAAAATTATTGGGGAGAAGCTGTCCTGATAGTCACACACTTGGTAAATAGACTTCCCTACAAGTGCTAGACAACAAAATTCCCATGGAAGTCCTTAATTCTTTGTACCCAAACTTTAGAACTTCAAATGGTCTTATTCCTAAGATATTTGGTTGTACTGCTTTTGTTTATATTCATCATCAACACCGAGGCAAGTTAGATCCCTGTGCCATTAAATGTGTATTTGTAGGCTACTCCTTTACTCAAAAGGGATATAAGTGCTACAATCCTCTCTCAAACTTTTTTTTTTGACTCAGCTAATTCCACATTCCATGAAAATATACATTTTTTTACCACGTCCTATCTTCAAGGGGAGATGTTAGTGATCGAAGATAGTCCTATTAGTGAATCCGAGTTTGAACTTCTCAATTTTATTGAAACTACTCCACAAAAAAAATACTAAAAATATTTTAGCAGATCCAGCTCCAGAAATAAAGTCAGTCCAGGTCAATTTTGTCCCAAAACCAGTCCCAGTCAATTCTGCTCCGGCTCTTCCTGAACCAGAAACTATGTCCCATCCAAAGTTAGTCCCAATTCAGGTTGATCATGAGTTTCCAAGGCAGTTAAAAGTATACTCTCGACAAGCAACTACTGATAGTGATTCGAAACAAGTCCAAGAATCCAATTCAAGACCTGGAACTGAATCTTCTCCCTTAAATACACAACCAGTAGAAGGAATTACAGATGATTCTCACCTATCCATTGCACTAAGAAACCTTTATATCCTTTATCACATTATGTTTCATTAAATCACTTGTCATCAGCCTACAAAAATTTTATTGTTAGTCTTCATACCATTTCTGTTCCTAATACTGTTTATTAGGCATTGACAAAGAGGGAATGGAGGAATGCCATGAGAGAAGAGATGGAGGCATTAGAAAAGATTCAGACTTGGGAGATTGATGATAAACCAGAAGGAAAGAATATAGTTGATTGCAAATGAATTTTTACATTGAAATACAAGGTTGATGGGTCACTTGAAAGATATAAAGCACGACTAATTGCAAAGGGCTACACTCAGACATATGGAGTTGATTACCAGAAGGCTTTTGTGCTAGTGGCGAAAATGAATACTGTGAGGATTCTGTTAGCGTTAGCAGCTCACTTTGTCTGGCAACTTCTGCATTATGATGTAAAGAATGCATTTCTTTATGGAGACTTATATGAGAAAATATATATGAATATACCCCCATGCTGCATGGGCTGAAACGATCTCCCGGTTTGGCAGATTTTCTAAGGTTATGAAAAACTCGGGATATAAGCAAAGTCAAGGTGATCACACTCTCTTTATAAAACATTCATCAAAAGGGGGAGTAACTGCTCTTCTGGTATATGTAGATGACATCATTGTAATTGGAAATGATGAAAAGGAAAAAGAAGAATTGAAGCTACAACTAATCAAGGAATTTGAGATAAAGGAGCTCGGGAAGTTGAAACACTTTCTTGGGATTGAGGTGGCATATTCTAAACAAGAGATTTTCATATCTCAACAAATGTATGTAGTTGATCTATTAAAGGAGACAGGTCAAATTGGATGCAAGTCTGTTGCTACTCCTGTGGACCCAAATCAAAAGTTGGTCGATACAAAAGAAGAACCCAAGGTTGATAAATAGAGGTACCAGAGATTTGTGGGCAAACTCGTTTATCTAGCACAGACTCGACCAGACATAGCCTACTCGATGAGTGTTATTAGCCAATTTATGCATGATCCAAGAGAGTCACATCTTCAAGCTGCCAATAGGATTCTTCATTACTTAAAAGAGAGTCCAGGAAAATGAATTTTGTTTAAAAGGTATAATCAACTCACCTTGGAAGCATTAGAATTTCGAGCACTTGCTCAAGGCTTATGTGAGTTGTTATGGTTGAAAATTATTTTAGATGACTTAAGAATCAAGTGGGAAGGTCTTATGAAGCTCTATTTTGACAATAAGTCAGCCATTAATATTGCTCACAATCCCATTCAACATGATAGAACAAAACACATTGAGATTGATAGGCATTTTATCAAGGAGAAATTGGAGAAAGGGCTTGTTTGTATGTCCTATGTTCCATTTGGAGGACAACTAGTAGAGAAAATGTTTTAACAAAGGGATTAACTAGCACAAATTTCCATGATATCATTTCCAAACTGGGAATGGAAGACATCTATTCCTCAGCTTGAGAGGGAGTGTCAAATTGTAGATAATATCTATATTTTAGGAAAGATATATTTTAGAAGATTTAGAATTGATATTCCAAATATTAAGGGATAGAGTTCCATGATTACAGGGATTAATAGTTTTTTCTTTTTTCTGCCTCTGTACAGCTGTATATGTATTACTGTTGTAATTCAGTTTGAGAGTGGAATGCAAATCAGTTTTTCTGCCCTATTTTGTGACAGAGACTATTTTGTTGCTTAAGAATTCACAAAAACTGGCTGTAGATTTTCAAGTGTCTAGGCTGCTAGTTCAATCAGCATCGGTATGACCACCAATGAATGAAATGATGGTGGATGGATTTGAATGTAAGACTGGTTGTTCCTTTGACATATTGCAAAATCCATTTGACCAATTGCTAATGCGATATTGTCAGACCGTGCATGTGTTGACAAATGGAGTTGACATCATATGAGAGATCAGGATGAGTAAAAATGAGTTACTGTAAACTCCATTCTGTGTTGCAATACAAAGTAGGATCTTCAAACTCTAGATCATTTTGAGGCAGTGGCAGCCAATTGAGCTATGGAGTTACCACAACCTTGCAAGTTGATATACAAGTACAAGCCCACTTACATAGATTTGAGGCATACTTGCATTGTCACAGAAAAAGGTTTTCATCTATTTGAGTTACCTAGATGTCAAAAAAGTAATGTAAATCCAACAAATCAGTCAATTGGAACTCATTCCTCAAAGCTGCTAGTAGATACTGTAGCAAGTGATTCATTGACGGCGATTATATCATCATGAACCAAAATTGCCATTCCATCAAAATGTGATACACAAGCACACAATCTGATTTGTTGCTTTCAAATCCATTTACTGTACTTCTTTCACCCATGTCAAAAGGAAGTGTGCCACAGAGACAGTGCTTTGTGAAATATGTTTGAAAGTATTGTCCTTGTTATGATCTCAATTGTTGTGGAACTTTCTTCCCTATACTTTTGGCGTTACTATTTAGAGTTCCTGTGATTCTCTAGGGACACTGTCCTCTTCCTCCTAACTTGCATTGTTCTTTTGGCACGTCTTTATTCGCATATTTCTGTTTTATTTTTCTTGGTTAATTTAACTCTTCTTCTTACTGTCAACTTTATATTTATTGTTTTGGACTTTGGTGTGAGTATTTTGTACGTCTTTTTACTCCAGCATTGATATCCTACATGGCAATGTCTCTCTTATCAGATGCAAATTTTCTAAAATTTTAGAAATTTTGACTAATTTGAAGTGTCAAATTATCATACTCATGTGCATAAATTTGAAGTGTCATTTCTTTTGCTGCTGAAAGTATAATGCATTTGCTTTCTTATAAATTTCAGGTGTTAGAGTTGCTTGAGGTAGTCCAATTTAGATGTCCGGATACTACTGCAAAGCTTTCTCAGATTGTCTCTAATATGAAGTATGACTTGCTGGTAAGGTCATTGTGCTTGAAAGTGGTACTCCTATTTTATCGTGTTAGGATTTTCTTTTTATACGTGCTCTTTAGGCAGAGGAAATACTTGGAGACCCAACAGGTTATGGAAAGGGTGGTATCTATTTTTATTCAGAGCGTGGTGATCGTCTTGTAGATCTAGCTTCTTTCCGGGACAAACTTTGGCAGGTTTGTTTCTGTGATTTATTGAGCCCCTCAAGAATTGAGCTATTTTAGTTTTTATTCCTATATTTTCTGCCCTTCAAACTTTCATAAGGATGCTGGTCCTGACATTTGTTCGCTTCAGAAATTCAATTCAGTGTATCCCCACTTGAGTAACTTTGGCAGTGAAGCTGAGCTCAATGATGTTAGAGAGACAATTCAGCAGCTGTTAAGATGGGGGTGGAAGTATAATAAAAACCTTGAGGAACAAGCTGCCCAACTTCATATGTTAACTGGCTGGTCACAGATTGTTGAGGTCAGTGGTTCTTTCATAGATACATTTCCTATATTTGGAAATCCTATTTCTGCATTATATATTTATTTATTTTTTTCAAATTGTTTGTTGATAACACTGCCTTGTTTTTTTTCCATCAATATTTTTTTTCAGGTCTCTGCATCAAGAAGGATGTCTTTGCTGAAAAATAGATCTGAAATTTTATATCAGTGGGTCCCTTTTCCTGAGTGGTAGTTATCTTGCATTTTCTTCATGGATACTCTGTAATTTCTCTCTCTGGTTATTGGCAGGGTTCTTGATGCCTCTCTGAGTGCCTCTGCTTCTCCAGACTGTTCATTGAGGATGGCATTCCTATTGACTCAAGTATACAATGTTTCATCCATTGAAAATTTCCTCCTTAATTTATTAAGTTTACACAGTTCTAAAATGTCTGCTGTGCCTTTTGCTCAAAATGCCTCTAGGTTGCACTTACATGTATGGCCAAACTTCGTGATGAAAGATTTCTATGCCCTGGTGGTTTAAATTCTGATACTATCACATGTCTTGACATTATCATGGTCAAGCAACTTTCAAATGGTGCTTGTCACTCTATATTGTTTAAGCTTATAATGGCAATTCTGAGAAGTGAATCATCAGAGGCCTTGAGAAGACGGTATTATTTTCAAGCTGATGCTAGTATTCAAGTTTGTACTTATTGTTATATTTCTGACCTCTCTCTTTCTCTCTTTCTGTGTGTGGCTTCATGCACATGTGTGTTAATTTTGGGTTGTACAGCCAGTATGCCTTGCTGCTTAGCTATTTTCAGTATTGTCAGCATACACTTGATCCAGATGTTCCAACAACAGTTCTGCAATTCTTGTTGCTTAACGACCAAGACAGCGAAGATCAAGACCTTCATAAGGTGTGTAGACTCTACCACATTGATGCTGTAGGTTCTTTTAATAGAAGACTGTGATTCATGGCTTGTTGCCTTGCTTCCAGGTTGACCGGGAACAGGCGGACCTAGCTCGTGCAAATTTTTCAATCATAAGAAAAGAAGCTCAGGCTATCTTAGATTTGGTACGCATCTTATTCAATTGTATAATTATGAAGGCTGAGTTGAACATAGTGAATCATGGCTATATGCTGTCCTTATTATGGATTTGTATAGAATGTGATGAGACCTGAAATTTGGCTTGATATGAAAGATTGCTGTTTAAGGAGGTTACAACTGCATGCTCTTATGGAAGGCACAGTTGTTTACAAGCTTTAAAAAAGTCAAATTTATTTAGGTGTATAGTTGTTGATTTTACTTTTTGGAGAAAATTGGATTTTCCTGTATGAGTTGTTGCTATTTTCTGCTTTACTCTTTGATGTTCTGGTTGTTCTATGGTGATACTTAAATCCCATTGCTGTTGTTCTGCTGCATCTGATTTCCTTCATTTTCACGGACTTTCTGCTTCACTGTTTGATGTTCTGTAGTGCTATTCAAATCCTGTTACTGTTGTACTTCTTCATCTGACTTTCTCTCTTTTCACATACTTTTTGTTTGTTTAAATTTCAGGTGATAAAGGATGCAACTCGGAGCAGTGAATCAGGGAAGACGATAGCACTCTATGTTCTGGATTCGTTGATTTGTATTGATCATGATAAATATTTCTTCAACCAACTTCAAAGTAGGGGATTTTTGCGCTCTTGCCTGACGAGCATCTGCAATGTTTCCTATCAGGTGTTCCTTCTCTCTGTTATCACATCTACTGTATCATGGAAAAATTGTTTTATGAATTTGGATTTTTTACAGTCTCTGCTATTAACTCTATCTTGGATAATGTAAGATGTATTCAACATATTTTCTCCAACAATGAACATGCTAATTTAGAGATTGTCTTTAAAATTGACGTAATTGGATCATAAGAAAATATTGTTGTCTATCCAGCTGATGACTTTCTATTATCCTTTTCTTCAACTTATGTCGATATATTTTCACTTAATAAAAAGAATTAAAAAAAATAAATGAGGAAGAACATGACTGCTTCTGCTTGTATGTATGAAGTTAAGAATATGTGGACTGCTACTATTTGAACTTGACCCTCATCTTTACATTCTTTCAAGAAATGTGCTATTGTGGATAAGCCCTTGAATGCTCCATTATGCTTGTTGCTGCAAAGATGGAAATATATTAGTAATGCTAGTCCCACCTAACTAGGATCCTGGACAAAACTATCTTCATTTTTTCATTATGACCTTGTTTGGCATTGCGTTTGGGAAAAATGCTTTTTGGAACAAAAAATATGTTTAATTTTTTTGAGTTTTGAAAGTTGTTTTTAGAGAAACAGTTTTGATAAAAACAATATATAAAAACATTCAATTAAATAAAAAAAATTCTCAACTTGCTTTTGTGACACCTAACAACAATCCCCAACACCCTCTAAATGGTTGCCTTCAAGACATAAGTTTTTGTACTTGACAGCCAAAACTATGCCCAAACAACAAAGAAAAGGAACAAAAGGCTAGCATTCTACTTCAACCATCCATTCATGGTGAATATTGTTTAGGTGCAGTCTAAGAGCCTCATGTCAATGTTCGATTTGAAGTAGAGAATTTTTTATTTATTGGATAGGACTTATTATGTTTCTACTTAATATGATGCACTCCTAAGTTATTCTGTTAGTTTCCTTCATACATCTGGATACCTTGTGTAAATGTTGGACTTGAAGTAGAGATTTTTTGATTTATTGGATAGAACTTTGTATGTTTCTACATAATATGATGCACTCCTAAGTTATTCTGTTAGTTTCCTTGATACATGTGGATACTCACTTTCTTTAAAATATTTTATTTAGGATGTTGGGCATTCTCTAGACTCATTGCAGCGAGCATGCACAATTGAGGCTGAATTGGCATTACTGTTGAGAATAAGCCACAAGTATGGAAAATCTGGGGCCCAATTTTTATTTTCCATGGGTGCTTTGGAGTTCATTGCTTCATGCAGGGCAGTCAATTTGCAGGTGATAATGTTGTCTACTCATAGTCCTGTTTGTTGTACTCGGATTTATACTAGCTAAAGCTAAACTACCCTACAGGGAAGTTTGAGGCGGCTTGATCCAAAGTTTCGACGGGATGCTGCTGTAGATATTGATAAGGAACGGATGATAATAACTCCAATATTGAGATTCGTGTTTTCATTGACATCGTTGTTTGATACATCTGACATTTTTGAGGTTGGCCTTCTTTTGACCCTTTTTTTTCCTTGCACTATCTACTTTGTGATGCTCATTAATCAAGTCCATAAATTTTTTTTTTATGTTTTTCTAGGGTAGCCATAGCGTCCTAAATGAGCCCATGAGCTACTACAAGCTAGGCTCTACCTTTTGTCAAACTTATCTTGTTTATGAAGCAATTTGCAATAAATAAATGCAAGTCTATTCATCAAACTGAGCAATTTAATAGAATGAGCTTCTATCATGCCTTAACCATCAAGATGTTCTTGAATTTTGTGGTTCATTCTAGTGCTTTACATTATTTCTATTTTTTTATAATTTGTTTAATAACCTAGATTTTCTGGATTGGAACTTTGTTACTCTCTTTCCAAACAATTTTTTGCTTGAGGCTCATGTTGATCCTTTACCTTTTCTCTTTGCTCTTATTGTTTAATATTTTATGATTATGTTTGAAATGAATTTCTTTTTCCATATTTATTTGATCCACATTCAAATATAGATAAACTGAGTTTTGCTTTGTTGTTGTTAGGTAAGGAACAAAATTGTTCAGGAAGTAATAGATTTTGTTAAAGGACATAAATCATTATATGATCAAATTCTTCGGGAAGATATATCTGAAGCTGATGATATGAGAATGGAACAAATCAATCTTGTCGTTGGCATACTTAGCAAGGTAATATTTATTGGATAATATAATACCATACTATAAAACAGCTAAAGAAGCTCGGTTACAGTTTCTCCCTTTTAAGGTATTCGCATTGTCAATTGCTCTCAAATAGTCCATCTCCTTGTCTAGTGACCAGTAGAGTTTTCAGTAGGTTTTTCCATTTGTATTTTTTTTTTCTTTTTTCCAGAGAAATCAATCATGCTTGATTCTGAAATGTTTAATCTCTTTTCTTTAGGTATGGCCTTACGAGGAGAGTGATGAATTTGGTTTTGTTCAAGGGCTTTTCAGTATGATGCATACTCTTTTTTCTTTTGAGTTGGAGAGACCAACTTTGCGCCAATCAGTACAATCTTCAGAGGTCTGTTTGTTGCTTTTGAGAGAAAACTGCTTTAAGCAAAAGCATAATACACTTACAGATTTTTTTTTTTTGGCTAAAGGTGCAAATAGGCTCCTAAGGTAAGCGCCAAAAAGCACATCGGCCCCTAAGTTAAAGCTTGGTCTAATTTGCCCCATACACTAAAAGCTTAATTCAAATGGCCCCATACTATTTTGAAATGTAAAATGGCCCAATTGGGGGGCCAATTGGACCAAAATTTTAGTAGTTGGGGGGTTGTAAAATAACCCAAAATTTTAATATGGGAGGCTAATTGGACTGAGCTTTACCATATGATCTAATGTGCTTTTTGGCCTGTACCATAGAGGCCTAGTTGCACCTTAGGCCACTTCTCTCTCTTTTTTTTAACTAATTGAGTTGTTTCTTGTGAAAAATTATCAGAGTAAGAGGAAGTTGGAACTAAATTCATTTCAATTGTGCTTCAGTTTGAGCTCCTATCTGTATTCTTTAGTTATGAAGAAATCTCTTAGGCTTCAGGTATATGAACATACATTGAGCTATTGATTGACAACTTTGCTAAAATATTTATAGTAATGAAATTTACAGCATCGTTGTGCTCAATGAATATAGAGGTACGCTACCTATGACCAATGTGATTTGACAGGTTTCAGACCAATCTATTGTTTACCGATCTCCTTTTGGGCTGCATCTGCCCACATTGTCTTCACTTGTATCTCTTCTTAGCTCCGTGACTTCTTCTCTTGAAAGAGCAGTAGAGGAAAAATCCTTGCTACTTAATAAGGTGTAACAACATTAAACAAAACTTTTGTCTCTCCCTCTACCCCCCCCCCTCCCTCTTTTACACACACACACACATACAAACACTCACTTTCAGCTTCTTTTAGTCATTAGTTCAAAATGATTGTTACATTTTTTTCTTGTAGATCCGAGACATAAATGAGCTATCTAGACAGGAGGTGGATGAAATTATTAGAATGTGTGTTCGGAGAGAATGTGTATCATCATCTGACGGTATACAAAAGAGGTACTTTTTGTGGTGGTTCTTCTTTTCCCTATTTTTGTTATATGCAGTCTTTTTGTTTTTGTTTGGTATGTCTTTTTGGTATGCTTCCGTATGGATTATGCAACTCCATAGTCTTGGAAAAGAAGTTGCCATGTGAATATGTTAACCATCAAAGAGTTGTAGTGTAGACCAAAAAAAGAAATAGTTCTGATTGACATTGTTGATTGGTTAGATTGTATTCATTTGTGTAATGACAACACAATCTAATGGAACAATGCATGTGGCTTTGCCATTTTTGACTCCTTGAGCAACTTATAAAGGTAGTCCTGCTTAGTGTCTAAACTTCCTCTTCTATAATCAAGATTTTTGTTGTTTTAGTTGCTTCCTAGAAACAGTAGTGGTGGCATGGATTGTACACAATAGCAACATGAGTCATGAATGACATGAAATAGCTGACATAATTGGTTAATTTTGTTAACTTCTAAGTGGTGCTTCTCCTGGGCTAGTTTGTATGAAGCTTGATCCATTTGGGAGTTGGTAAGGAAAGATAGGACGTGATTGAGTGATCACAAGCCTATTCCACTTAGCGATTCATGATGATTTATCATTTTCCGGTGCTTGTGATTATATTTGTTTATTGAAGGATTTTAACATATTCTCTCAACCTTTTGTTAAATTGATAATGCAGTCTATTCTTTTCATGGTGTTTACTTTCAGATTATATGACTGAGATGCACAATGGTTCTCATTGATGCATTGTGTAATTACAAAGAATTTAGAGAATTTGATAAATCTATTGATGGGCAATGAGCGAACCCTATATATACAGCCCAAAGGAATATAATTTAGGAAGCAAATCAACCTAAATAAGCTAATTACATAATATGTGCTAATTATGAATATTTACAGCTAGCTAATTTAGAATAATATCTTATAATATTCACAACACTCCCCCTCAAGTTAGAGTATAGATATCGATCATGCCCAACTTGTTGCAAATATAAGAAACTCGAGCTCCATTAAGAGCTTTTGTAAAGATATTTCCTAATTGCTCTCTAGTCTTCACATAAGCTGTAGAAATCAAGTTCTGTTGAATTTTCTCATGAACAAAATGACAATCTATCTCAATATGTTTAGTTCGTTCATGAAAAATTGGATTTGAAGCAATATGAATCGCAGTCTAATTATTACACCATAACTTTGCTGGAACTGAGATTTTAAGACCAACCTCAATTAAGAGTTGAGAAATCCATATAATCTCACATGAAGCTTGTGTCATTGCTCTATACTTTGATTCTGCACTAGATCGTGACACCACATTTTGCTTCTTACTTTTCCATGAAACCAAATTACTACCAACAAAAACACAATAGCCAATAGTAGACCTTCGATCAATCTTGGAGCTTGCCCAATCCGCATCAGTGAAACACTCAATGTTCATGTGACCATGATTCTGATACAGTATCCCTCGTCAAGGGGCTCCTTTCAAGTAATATAAGATTTGTTTAAGGCTGCCCAATGATGTACTGTAGTAGAAGACATAAATTGACTTACAATACTAACGGAATAAGCGATGTCTGGGCAGGTCATTGTGAGATAATTCAACTTCCCAACTAGTCTACTATATCGTTTAGGATCATAAAAAACATCTCCCTCCTTTGTGAATTGCTGGTTAGGAAGCATTGGAGTATTGCATGGTTTGACTCCCAGTTTCTTTTAACAAATCCAAAACATATTTCCTCTGAAACATGAAAATACTTTTTCTACTTCTTGACACCTCAATCCCCAAGAAGTATTTAAGGTGCCCCAAATTTTTAGTATTGAACTGGTTTTGCAAAAAGGATTTCAAGGATGAAATTCCCTGTTTGTCACTTCAAAGTGGCCAATCATATGTAGCTACCAGAGAAATAAACAATCGAACTGGAGTCAATTTGGCCACTGGAGAAAAAATATCAGAATAATCCACTCCATAAGTCTATGCATAGCCTTTGGCCACCAAGCGAGCCTTGAGGTGAGCCACTGATCCATCAGAATTAAATTTTAATGCAAAAATTCAGTTGCATCCTATTGCTTTCTTACCAGTAGATAAATCAACTAGATCCCAAGTACCATTCTCAATTAAAGCACTCATTTCCTCAAGTATCGCATCATGCCACCCAGAATGAGATAAGGCCTGGTGAACAAACTTGTGAATCCCTACAGAATCAAGAGAAGCAACAAACAAACAAGAAAAAGAAGACAAACGATCATAAGTGACATAAGAAGAAATGGGATAGGTGCATTGACGTTTACCTTTCCGAAAAGCAATAGGCAAATCAATGTCATTGGGTACTGGATCTGATGACAAAGAAGAGACCAGTGTAGGAGTCGTCACAGGAAGAGTGGGTCTTCAAGAGTAAAATTGGGTGATAGGTGGTTTTGGTTGAGGTGGTGGTGGTGTTGGAAAAACACTTGAGTCTGGACAGGTGACATAATACATTAATAGATCATCATCCTCTGGTGGACATACAGGTGGAGATGGATCAGTAAAGAAAGGAAGTTCATCAAATGTAACATCAGTTGACACAAGATGCATGTTCAAGAGAGGAGAAAAAAACCTATATCCTTTTTGAAGACAAGAATATCCCAGGAAGACACATTTTAATGACTTAGGGTCCAATTTAGAAACTTGCGAACGAACATCACGAACAAAACAAGAACATCCAAAAATACAAGGTTCAACAGGAAACACAAAGTGATTAGGAAACAAAGTCTTAAAAGGGATTTGATCGTTGAGTACAGTAGATGACATTCTATTAATCAAAAAATAAGCTGTAGAAACAACATCAACCCAAAATAGCTTAGGAACCTGTGTTTGAAATAAAAGAGCTCTGGCTGTTTCAAGGTAGTGTCTGTTTTTTCTCTCAGCCAACTCATTTTGAGGGTGTATCAACACAAGATGATTGTAAAATTCCATTTTGAGTCATGTAGCTCTAAAAAGAATCAGAAAAATATTCTTTGGCATTATCACTTCGCAATGTTTGTACAAACCTACCAAATTGGGTTTTTATTTCCGCACTAAAATTTTTGAAATGTGAAAGCAACTCAGAACGGAATTTCATAAAACAAAGCAAGTCATACGAGAAAAATCGTCCACAAGTTACAAAATATCTGAAACCAGTTTTAGACATAACAAGACATGGCCCAAACATTTGAATGTGCTAACTCAAAAACGTGACTAACCCTTTTATTAACTCGAGAAACATAAGATAAACGGTAATATTTTGCGAACTGACAAGACTCGCAATCTAAAGAAGATATACTAGTAAACTGAGGACATAACTTCTTCAATAAAGGTAAAACGGATGACCCAACCGACAATGAGCTTCAAAAGGACGTAAAAGTGCTGGAACAGGCAATGGTCTGGAGTATCTTCCAAAATGTACAGACCTCTTGATTCTCGTCTTTTACTAATAATCCTCTTCGTTATAAAATCCTAAAACAATGGTCAGGAAAAAAAATAAGATACAACAATTAAGAGCACTAGAATTACCATCTGCTAAAGTGACTGAAGAAGAAAAAGTGTGGGATTGAAAAGTGGAAAAGAGACTAGAATTATCTGTCATATGATCTGTTGCACCAAAATCAATGACCCACTGAGATGAAGAATAAAGAAGACATGTATTGGTTTTACCTGTATTAGCAAGAGTTGTGATGGACGAAGAGGAGTTCTGTAATGCTTCTTGATACTGAGTAAATTTTGCATACTCATCTGCAGAGATTGTAATAGACTGATTTGCAGGTGGATGAAGAGCATCATTCGTAGTGACAACATGAATTGACTAAAATTCAGAAGACTGGATTTTTCTTGAGTAACTACTGACAAGTCCTTTTAGTGTGACCTAGTTCATGACAATAGTAGCAAACTGCTCCCCCTATGTCCTGAGCTCCAGCATTATGTCCACTATTGCTACCACCTCTATTACTATTTTGAGAATGAGACTGGCCGGTTGATCCATTTGACTGATAAGTGCACTAGATTGTTGTACAAATGAGGCATGAGAGCTAGTATCTGTACCAAGGACCTTAGTAAAGACCTATTTTAGAGAGGTAATTTCAGGATTAGATAGAATCTGTGATTTAACACCATCAAATTAAGGATTAAGACTAGCTAAAAAACTCATAATGGTCATCTGTTCACGTTGAGTCTGCTGAACTCTGATATCAGCACTGATAGGTAACAAGACATTTAATTCTTCTCAAGTCCGTTTGAAGTTCATCAAATAAGTTTGAAGAGACTGATCATGTTGTTCAGCCCGATAGAATGCCTTGTAGACATCAAAGATAGGATAAATATTTCATTTACCTGAGAATAGAAAAGTCAAATATTCCATTAGTTCTTTTACAAATTCACAGTGAGAGACATGACCTACGTACTCATTAGCATTACGGATTTGCAAGTATAACTGAGCATCAACCCTAAGTCATTCACTACAAGTCTTATCAATAGTAGGGTCCTCAGTTAAATGGTTGTCCATAGAGATATTCCGTAAATACAAATGGACAGTTTTACTCTACTCTAATAATTAGTTTCATTTAATTTTTGTTCTGTAATTTTAGACAGAATGGGAATAATGCTTGACATACCCATATTTTTATGTTCACCTGCCATCATAAATACAAGTAACTAATTTTGTTCTGTGATTTTTAACCACCAGCAAAGCCAAACACACTTAAAAATAATCCACAACACCCAAACAACAAATAACAAACACAATACCAAAAATCAACAGTATAGAGAGGACAAAACGAAAACACTTCCCTAATGAGCAAACAAACACGACATAAGCAACACTCTGGCTTATGCGACTGTTGGAGACGAAACCGGTGACGGTGGGTACTGCACACACGCCGGTAAGTGAAAACTGGGCGGATGCTTTTGTCCGTGTATGACACACGCTGGTCATCCGATGACCGGATTCAGTGAAGGGGCCGATCGGCAGGTGACACTCCTTTTAGGGTAGGTGGTGAGAACAAACCAATCGCTTACAAGGGTGATCTTTAAGAATAGTTCTGTTCTCTAGGGTAGAAGGAAAAAACGCCTCAACCAAAAAAAAAATAGAGCACTGAAAAATTTCATAACTTAACTCTGATACCATATTACCACAAAAATTTAGAGAATTTGATAAATCTATTGATAGACATGAGTCCTATATATACAGCCCTAAAGAATACAATTTAGAAAACAAATCAATCTAATTAAGCTAATTACATAATTTGTGCTAATTAGGAATATTTACAGCTAACTAATTTGGAATAATATCTTATAATATTCACAACACATTGTAATTAAGTCATTCATTGATGTGCTTTGATATATTAAATTGAACATTAATACTTTCTCACTTTCTCAATTGCCTTATTATATTTTGTCAAAAATTGCTCAACTATCAGTGGGTTCTCCTTGCAGGAGGTATATTGCAATGGTGGAAATGTGCCAGATAGCTGGCAATAGAGATCAGCTAATCACCATATTACTTCCGCTTGAAGAGCAAGTGTTAAATGTTATCCTCATTCACTTTCAGGACAGGTGTTTTTCCTTTTATGTTGAGTGTTCTCTCTATCTTTGCATGTTGGGTAGTAGATTTAGGAGTCTATTGTGTAGATTTATTGAGAGATCTGTTGCAGCTTCTGTTTTCCCTAATAGCTGTCCCTAAAATTTCCCCGGGCATGGAGCTTTGTGCATTATGTGATTTGGGCATTGTTGGATGCATGCCTTCGTATCCTGAGGTTTTCTAGGATTTGAATTTTAACTACAACATCCTAGTTACAGACTTGCAATGAAATGCAAACTGCCTCACCTTTTTTTTAGTTTCTAGCGTTATACAGCCGGGATCATTATTTTGGGTAGTGTTGTACTTTGTGCCATGTGAACCGTAGGTAGTTGGTACTAGTTTGCTGTGGTTGACTGATTGGTAGGTAGTAGATTGGTTTGATATTGCCTACTAAATCTCTCTTCTTGTTTTGTGGTTTCTTCTTAGCAGCTCTTTGACGTCTGATGCTGGTGGGGCAGTGAAAGCAATTACGTATGGTGAGAAGTCGGACTCAGGACAGGACACATCTTTGCTGTGTGGAAAACTGGTTCCAGCTTTAGAACGACTTGAGCTGCTAAGTGAGGTATTCCATTTCTTCAAATATTATTTACAGCTTTTTGTCAGGTGTGCATTCCAATAGCTGATGTGTTAAATAAAATTAGGACTGTTATTTTCAGTTTATCATCATATGAAACAATGTAAATCAGGATATAAGAGCATAAAATCGTAAATGAGTTAAATTTGTCAATTGTCATAGTCTGCTGGGCTATCAGCATATGGACATACACTTACGCACATACCTTTTCAAAATGTTTTATTTCTTTATGGACGCTGTAGGTGGTGAAAAAATATAAAAAACTTTAAAGAACTTGTCCCTTTTTCTCTTTTTTTCCTTCTGGTGAAACAGTATCAACATTACAGATCACACCTCTCTATCCTATCACCTAAACTTTGTTCACTTTCTTGTCATTATCAAAAGTTCAGCTACTCATCGTCATGCTTAGAAAGGATTGTTGCAAATATTTAACGACGTGAAATGATTAAGCAAAGACAAGATGGCCCATGAGACCAAAATTTAACGATTTTAGTTTGAACTGGACACAACTCATGTCAACAATTATTTAATATGTTCCTATATAATATCTTTTTGGAATGCTTCTGACATAATTTTTCAAATGAATGTTCCTTTTAAATTACAGGATAAAGTTGGCCGTTCACTTAAGGTGTTTCGTAGATTAGTGGCCTCTCTCAAAGAAATGGCTATTCAAAAGCTGTCCTTGTGAGATCTCATGTTCTCCAGAAACCGTCATCATTAGGCATGGCTGTTGTAAAATTCCCAATCATAATGTTGTATTTGGCTGTCTCTAAAAATTTCTTGCCTTTTTTTCCCCCTTTAATTATTACAATGTTATTCAATTCCCTTAATATCCCTAGGCTTAAGTAAATCTTTGGTACACTGTTTATTTGCTGAAAAACAATAAATCAGTATCATAATGGACACTTATGTGTCAAATATATTTGATCAGTTTGTGAAACTTGCAGGTCGAGACTTTGACATAAACAATATTAGTTTACAGGAATTGCACTACTGATGCACTTGGCAATGTTGAACATTAAAATTAGGGCCATAAATGCATTTTTTGCCCCATTAAGTTTCACTCATTTGTGATTTTTTTTTTTAAAAAAAAAAAGGATGAGCAAAACTCACGGGAAAATCAGATTAACGGGCATAAGAAATTCTGAAAAAAATTAATAATATGTAATAATTTACTAATATGAATATGTATATATGTTTATACTTGTAAGTTCAAAATTGGCAGACACATTTTATATACGTAAAATTTGACTTAAATATTAAAATACTTAATGTAATATACTTATTTTAGTAATATATATTTCTATAATATATTTATAAATTATAAGTTTTTTTAAAAAATAGTCTCATCTACTATAAATTATATTTCCTTTATTTTACAAAAATGAATTTAATTTTTTAAGAAACTTGATTGAATTTCAAGTTTGTGCCAAGTTTTGTCATTTTGTGGATCCATTATCAGATATATTAATTTTTGAGTTTTTTTCAAATTAGAGTTTGAATCATTTTTTTTAATTAAATCTTATATTGCTGATTCATATATACTAAAAGTTCAAAAACATTTGCCTTCTGCCTTTGGGGGTTGTGGTGCTGGAGAAATGAAAAGGTGTTTAAAGATATCTCTAAGCCCATTAATTTTAAAATTAAATGTGTTGTTGACAACATGGAAGAGCTGAATCATGCCTTGTTTTGTTCTGGTGTTTCTCCGATTCAGGTCACTAAGAATATTGGTTGGTCACCACCTCCACAGGGTTGGCTTACTCTTTAAGAGGGAGAGTTCAGCTGGTGGTAGTCGTTTGTAGATGTGGGCGCCAATGTGGGAATGGCGAGTTTTGCTGCAGCGGTCATGGGGTTTAGAGTGCCGGCTTTCGAGCCAGTTTTTGAGGACTTGCAGAGGATTTGTGATGGGACTTGGTTTAATTGAATTACTCAGCAAAAATGTTCATGAATTTCAATTTATGACCAAAGAAAAATCTCTCAAGCTTCTTTCTTTATATTTTTCTGTCCGACATAATTAAGTCTTCTCTTTATTCTCCATGTGAGAGAAAAATATAAGAAAGAAAAAAAATTCTGCAAGTGGGAATTATCACGTCACTGACATAATAGTGTATGAATTTTGCATTATAAAAATTAAAGTTAGAGCGATTTTTTAATTGAAAACTAAAATTGGGTACGTTGTTGGTATTATTTAGTACAAAGTCTAACCCATGAATTAGCCCATGGGGTAGTAATTGAAAGAGCAAACGAAATTGCCATTCCTTCTTTAATCTTTATGGGTCAAACGGATAAAAGTAATTTAATGCACAAACTTGATCTGGTCAGAACGAGTAGAATCCGTCTAATTTAAAGTGAAACAATTAAAAACAATTTCAGTAAGAAAAAATAGAGAAAAAAATTCCTATGACATTCAAATTAACTGAGAAGCCCCGGTTTCTCCATAAGAGATTACAGCAAAATTTTAAAGATGTGCAAGTAAATCATAAAAATTTCTGGATGAATACAGCAAGAACCGTCAGTATACTTGATCTTGACAAATATTTGCCTACACATTATTTACATATAAAATTTCTCACACATGATAGATTCTACCACGTAATGAGAGTAGTGCAGATTTGCTATTAGTAGCAATATAGCCGTAGAATACAAAGATTTCAATAGCTAAAAGCCTAAAACTGCTTCTGAATTCTGAAAATATAAAGATATATAAGATGTGGATGATTACAGTGTATATATGGAGAAAAATATGTGCAGAATGGAGCTTTAACCAGTAGAAGCAACATCCCTGGAAGAAAAATCAACATATGGCATAACAAATAAATTTTGCATCGTTTTGATATTTTATGTTACACCTCCAATCAAAAATACGATAGAAAACTTTCATTAAATTTTAGCCTAAAAATTGTAATGCTTCGAGGATTCTGCCATACCTATTAAAGCATTCAATATCAAGAAGATTGTTCCCTGAAAATTTAGTAATGCTTCAAGCTTTTAGGATTGTTTTGGTCCGCTAGTTTTTGAAAGGCCAGCTCTCTCCAACATGACATCATAAAGTTGCTTACCATTCTATACGCAACAAGAAAACAGGCAGTATTTTAGAGAAGGAAACAGCTTAACAATCCAAATCACAAGCATGCATTCCAATCATAGAACTTTTTCTTTCATTCTCGGAATGCATTTACCGGATTTCGGATTTCCTAACTACCTGCAGCCAGCAGCTTTCTATGGACCTTATCCCTTTAAACTCTCTCTTATGAAGAAGCAGCTAGATGCTACTGGTCTTTTATGTTTGTGGTTTGAGAATATACTTACAAAAATTACTGGAAAGAAGTGCACTTGTCCTTCAGGTTTTGTTTGTGTCTCTTTAAAATAAACCAGAATAGGGAAATTTGGCCACCATAGTTCCCAATTAACAAATGTTGAATACCTGTAGACAAGTAATATTATCAATGGCTATTCATTGAATTTGGATGAAGCACAGGATATACTTACTTCCAACGATTTTTTCCACCCACGAATGCATTTTCACCTGAATCCTCAAGTTGCTCTCCTACTTTGACTTCCTATGTGAGGCAAAATGAAAGTTCAAATGCTGATGAATTAACAATAAAAAGGAGCAGAAAGTACTTAAAAACAGATGTTCTTAATAGAAGATGAAATACAGTGACCCAACACTGCAGTGAGAATAAGAATTATTAACCTAGAATGATAAATGTAATATACTTCCAGATACATGTGATCCACAATTTGTACTTTACGGCATTCAAAGTAGAAGAAAACAAGCTGATGTAAAAAGCCATATCTGAGTGAAATCATGCTGAGTAAAAGCTATATCTGAGACAATTAACATAATTCATACAAATTGAGTGTACTAACCAGAGCCTCATCGTCAAAAACAAATCTCACTCTCGTTGTCTGGAAGAAAGAAACAAGTTAATAGCAGGTTTCAGAAGCAAACACCAAGTACTGATATGAAGTAGCTTGTCCAACAAAACTTAAGGAAAATTTTCTAGAAAAAGCTTGACTTTTATGAAAATTTATTGTCAATTCAATATTGGTGGAAGGATCTAATCAGAATGGTTTAGTTATTTGTTCATTATTGATGGGAAAATATAATTAAAATGGTATGCAAGAAAACATCGCCTCACTAAGGAAGAAAGCCACATAGAACTGACAGGTTGGCACATTATACCTACAAAAAAGAATTTGGGTCCTGATTTCTTAAGTCAACTATTTCGGCTTATTGGTACCTGGAACAAGAGAAGCAATCCAAGGAGACCAGCAGGTGCAGCTGGTAATAGATTATTGGTATAAGCTAATCCACCTGCTAAACCTGTGTACCAAACTTTTGTTTAGAGAAGGAACCAACAAATTTAATCTCTTAACTTATACCATAAAATAAATGATATTTGATAGAATGGTCAACTAGATATCCCTAACTGATATTTATCTTCTAATTAGACAAAAACATAATAGTTTAGGCATTATGCACTTTTGTACTAATAATTTAGAACTTCTTTTCCGGTCGCCCCCCAACCCCCCTTCTTCTTAATGTGGCATATGCTAATACGAAAAAGTACAAGTTTGAATATGCAGACATATGACATGCCTACACATAATTTTAATCTATGGAGCACTCAATCCGAGTCTTCATGCATATGCATTATCACAGCAGATAATTTGTGAAAAGCTTGAGTGCTTTGGTTTAACAGTATCATGATATTCCTTGTACACTAAAATGTAAATTCAAGAACTATAAAGAAAATTCGCAGCAAATTTTGAAGCAGAGCTACTGAAAGTTATATGAAAAATATATATAAACTCTAAAAGAGAGCAATCCAAAAAAAGGCTGAGAGAAAGTGAAGATAAAAGATGAACGAAAGAGGATTTTGGAAAATCAAACTTCCATACCTCTTTTTTTTTTTTTCATTTTTGAACAAACTTCAGTACCTCTCAAAAACTTCATTATACAGGTCCGATTACGCCTATTCCTAATCCTAAATGGAATGTAACGACAGAGAGATCCATATGTAAATATCAAGTTACATTAAAGAGAGAAGTTAAAAAAACTAACAAGGAAACTGATTTAGACAGATTGTACAATGTTAGTTTTAACTTCTGTAAAGAAAATTAGCATGATATTTTGCAGCAGAGCTGCTGGCCGAGAGAAAATGAAGATAAAAGATGAAAAGATGAGGATTTTCGAAAATCAGACTTCCATACTCCTTTCTTTATGTTTGTTTGTTTGTTTTTTTTTTTTTTTTTTTTTTTTGTGAACAGACTTCCATACCTCTTAAAACTTCATTATATAACAAGTTACATCAAAAAGAGAAATTAAAATTAACAAGGAAACTGATTTAGACAGATTGTACCAAAAGACCAAGGTAAGACATGCCAAAATCTACCAAAGCCACCCAATTAAGATAGCTTAATGTCACGACCCTAAACTTTAACTAGCAATCGTGCGGCACTTAACACGGTCCGTTGCACTAAGCCTGCCTTCCAAACCGATAAAAGCACTCCAAAGTGAATAGAACGGAACTTAGAGATCGAGAAGATTCAATAGCAAAACAAGAACACAAGAGAGTTTGAGAGAAAAACTTTGTATTACTTGAAATGCTTCAATTGATTGAATGATTACAAATGAATTTGCATAAGGTATATATAGGCCTCCACCTCCTCAATGGATGGCCGAGATCAATTCCCACCTACCAGATGGATGGTTAGGATTGATTCCCACCTACCAAATGAATGGCTAGGATTGATTCCCACCTACCAAATGAATGGTTAAGATCAACTCCCACCTACCAAAATGGATGGCTAGGATTGATTCCCACCTAACAAATGGAGGGCTAGGATTAATTCCTACCTACCGAAATGGACGACCACGATCCATTTAATCTAACGGTTTACAATGGCCTTCTAGAATATTACATATGTGTGGGGAAATGTAAATTTGCAGAATAACCCGTATGAACCTTTCGGTGCGTGACATTCTCCCCCACTTAAGTTCGCGACGCCCTCGTCGCGCCTTCAAGCTTGAACCTTTCTATGTCATCTTTGAATTGCCACAAAGTGTCTTCAGGTTCCCAGCTTGCCTCTATGTCTAGGGCATTCTTTCATTTGACCAAGTATTCCCGATAACTTGGTACACCTCTACGCCGAATTAGGCGGTCTGCCAGAATGGAATCCACTCCTCTATCAAAGGAGGTTACTACTGCAGTAGGTGCCCTTTTTGACTCTCCTCGACTTGCATCTTCTTCGTCTCCATGATAAGGTTTCAACATACTTACATGAAAGACGGGATAAATTTTAAGCTTGGGAGGGAGTTGTAGCTTGTAAGACACCTTACCAACCTGCTTAAGGACAGGAAATGACCCTTCGTATTTCCGTACCAACCCCTTGTGAACCTTCCGCAAGGACTTGAACTGTTGTGGTAATAATTTGACAAGGACCAAATCTCCTTCCCGAAATTCAACCATTCTCCTTTTCTTGTCAGCCCACTTCTTCATCTTTTTGGATGCCTTGTTCAAATAGGCTCGGGCCAACTCAGCTTGCTCATGCCATGCCTTAGCAAATTTGAAAGCTGCAGGACTCTTTCCTTCATAGCTTGTAGCCAAAGCATGAGGAGTCATAGGTTGTTGTCCCGTAATGATCTCGAAGGGACTCTTGCCAGTGGATTCACTTTGCTGCAAGTTATAAGAGAATTGGGCTACATCCAGCAACTTAGCCCAATCATGTTGGTTGGCACTAACAAAGTGCCTAAGATACAGCTCCAGTAGTGCATTGGCACGTTCCGTCTGCCCATCGCTTTGCGGATGAAAGCTTGTGGAGAAGTTCAAGTCTGATCCCAGCAGCTTGAACAATTCTGTCCAGAACTTCCCAGTAAATCGTGGGTCTCGATCACTCACGATATTTGATGGAATTCCCCAATGCTTCACAACATGTTTGAGGAACAACCGTGCAGTCTCATCAGCAGTGCAATCCGCCGAGGCAGGTATGAATGTTGCATACTTACTGAAGCGATCAATGACCACTATTATACTGCCAAAGCCTTCTGATTTTGGCAAGCAAGTGATGAAGTCCATCGAGACACTCTCCCATGGTCTCTCCGAAATAGGCAACGGTTCTAGCAAGCCACCGGGTGCACGTTGCTCTATTTTGTCTTGTTGGCAAACAAGACAAGTTCTTACATAGGCTTCAACATCATCCCGCAGTTGAGGCCAATAGTAAATAGACTTGATCAAGGCAAGGGTGCGTTTCATGCCTGGGTGTCCAGCCCATAGGGAATCATGGCATTCCTTGATCATCTCCTTTCTCAAGTTCCCCCCTTAGGAACATAGATGTGATTTTTCTTGCCATAGAGTAGTCTGTCACTCTGCCAAAATCGCCTTGTCTTTCCTTCCTTGATGAGGACAAGGAGGTTTTGAGCCAGGGCATCATGCTCCAACCCTTCTTTGATCTTTTCCAGCAAGGGACTGCTTGGTCTACTCAAAGCTGCCAACTCCGCTTTTCGACTTAGTGCATCAGCCACCACATTGGCCTTACCGGGCTTGTATTCAAGCTTATAGTCAAATTCTGTCAGAAAGTCTTGCCACCGAGCTTGTTTGGGACTCAACTTCTTTTGAGTTTGGAAGTAGCTAGTTGCTACATTATCTGTCATGATCACAAAGTGAGAACCCAACAAGTAGTGTCGCCACACCCTTAGACAGTGGATGATAGCAGTCATCTCTTTTTCTTGCACCGTGTAGCGGCGTTCAGTTTCATTGAGCTTGCGGCTCTCATATGCTATTGGGTGCCCATCTTGCATCAATACTCCACCAATGGCAAAGTCTGAAGCATCTGTATGCAACTCGTACATCTTACAGGGGTCTGGCAAGTAAAGCACTGTTTCTTCGGTAATGGCCTTTTTCAAGTCATCAAACGAGGCTTGGCACTTGTTTGTCCACTCCCAAGTATTGTTCTTCTTGAGTAGGTCAGTTAGTGGAGCTGCTCTTGCTGAATATGACTTGATGAATCTCCGGAAGTAGTTCACAAGTCCAAGGAAAGACCGTAACTCGGGGACCTTAGTAAGAGGTTCCCATTCTTGGATGGCTTTCACCTTGTCTCCATCCATCATAAGCTTCCCATCTTTTATCCCATGTCCTAAGAACATTACCTCATTTTGGGCAAAGGAACATTTCTCCCTTTTAACATATAGCTCATTTTTCCTGAGTATCTCGAACACCTTTTTCAAATGCTCAAGATGTTCTTCCATAGTCCGGCTATATATTACAATATCATCAAGATATACTACCACGAACCGATCGAGGTAGGGATGGAAGAGTTTATTCATGAGAGTGCAGAAGGTAGCAGGTGCATTAGTGAGACCAAAGGGCATAACAAGGAACTCATAAGCACCGTACCTTGTTACACATGTAGTCTTCGGCTCATCCCCTTTTGCAATGCGCACCTGGTAGTATCCCGACCGCAAGTCCAACTTGGAGAAGTATCTTACGTTCCCCAATTGATCAAACAAATCAGCAATGAGAGGGATAGGATATTTGTTCTTTACCGTGATCTTGTTTAGAGTGCGGTAGTCAATGCACATTCTCAATGAACCATCCTTCTTTTTCTGAAAAAGCACCGGGGCGCCAAATGGGGCTTTGGATGGTCTAATGAAACCAGCATCCAACAGCTCATTGAGTTGCTTCCGCAATTCTGCCAACTCCGAGTTTGCCATCCGGTAAGGACTCATGGCTGGTGGTCTTGTGCCAGACTCCAGCTCAATTTCATGGTCCACCTCCCTCTTTGGGGGTAACTGTTTTGGCAACGCCTCCGGCATCACATCCTGGAACTCATCCAAGACAACTTGCACCTCCGTCGGCAAGTTTAGTTGTGGTGATGCTTCATCATCATCATACTCCTTTAGAATGGCCAAGTAACTCTCTTTTTCTCTCTTCAATCCTTTCTTGAATTGAAGTGCTGAGAGAGCTTGGGTAGTAGGCTTGGTGGTCCTCTCCGTCGGTACTAGACAAGCCTTTGGTCCATCCATAATGCACATAGAGTTTGAACATGGAACAAGGAAAGCTCTTACCTGGTCCAAGAACTCCATGCCAAATACCACCGAGAAATCATCCATGGGTGCCACAGATAAATCCACTTGGCCATCCATGCACCGAGACTGACCTTTACTCCGCGGGCAATTCCTTGGAGAGGTTGTGCCGCCGAGTTAACTGCTTTGAGGGAGCCACCTCCATTGGCAACCTTGAGACCAAGTCTCTTGGCTTCCTCTAGCGAAACAAAGTTGTGAGATGCACCTGTGTCGACTAGGGCTTTGGTAACTTTCCCATTGATGGTTGCATCCACAAACATGAGTCCCTTGGGGGACTTTGGGGCACTTTGCAATACACTAAGTAGCCGCAAAGATCCCATCTTCGCACCTTCATCTGCCTCACTTCTCTCTTGATCATGAGTGGAGGCAACTAAAGCATTCAATGTCTTCCTTTTGGGACATTCTCGTGCCCAATGCGGTCCGTCGCATATGAAACACGTCACACGGGGCTTTGAGGCACCACGTTCTTCCCTTTCCTTCCCTTTGTCTCGGGACTTGAATGAGTAGCCTTCTTTGTGGTTTTTATGGTTCTGACTCTTGGCATGGCCTCCCCCATTCCTTGCTCCAACAAACTTTCTATCAGCTGGCCTCGAACCTTCTTTGTTTGAGGAGTAATCAATAAGACTTTCAGCAACGGCAATGGCCGAAGATAAGTCTTGGACACCACGTCGTTTGAGCTCAAGATTAGCCCATGATTGGAGACCATCCATGAACAAGAATAAGGCATCCTTGTCCGATGTGTCAGGGACATCTAGCAGCAAGGTTGTGAACTCCTTCACATACTCCCTTATGCTACCCATCTGCTTTAGTCGTCGAAGCCGGCCCCTCGCCTCTTCCTCAGCATTTACGGGGAAGAATTGGCTTTTGAACTCCCTTTTGAAGTCTTCAAAGGTATCAATTGTGCACACCCCACGTTGCACATCTCCATGCCTTCGTCTCCACCACAACATAGCAGTGTCAGTCAAGTACATGGCAGTAGTTCGGATTTTACTGGCATGGTCCGTTACGCCAGTAGCCTCAAAGTATTGATCCAACCCCCATAGGAAGTTCTCAACTTCCCTAGCATTCCGGGCACCATTGAAAGTCTTTGGCTTAGGAACTTCCACTTTCTTGGCCTCAATGATAGTGGTTGTATTGGTTCCCGAGGCCATAGCCCGTTTGCATAGTGCTAGATCACCACCCATATCCTCAACTCTAAGTAACACATTAGAAATTTCTCTTTGGAAGAGATCACGTACCTTAGAAAGTTCGGATTTCAGCCCATCAATCTCTTGCCTTAACCCACCGTCTAGCTCGTTGAGGGACATCTTGACCGCTGCATGGATCTCCGCATCCTCGGCCTCCAAGCCGCTGCAACGTTCCTCCAAGTTGTCTACTCGGTCGAACAACTCTCCCAAGTTGTCCTGAGCACTCACAACACGTGCTTCCAAGCTAGAAATCATGTCTTTCGACTTGGCTCGAGATTCTTTAGATGGTTTCCGAACTTCCTCACGACCACGTTCCATTGATGGAACTTCCACGCTAGGTGTAGCTGGGGCAGTAGCCTTCATTATGCCAAAGGTAGTAAAGCTTCGAACCTTGGCTTTGATACCAACTGTCACGACCCTAGACTTTAACTAGCAATCGTGCGGCACTTAGCACGGTCCGTTGCACTAAGCCTGCCTTCCAAACCGATAAAAGCACTCCAAAGTGAATAGAACGAAACTTAGAGATCGAGAAGATTCAATAGCAAAACAAGAACACAAGAGAGTTTGAGAGAAAAACTTTGTATTACTTGAAATGCTTCAATTGATTGAATGATTACAAATGAATTTGCATAAGGTATATATAGGCCTCCACCTCCTCAATGGATGGCCGAGATCAATTCCCACCTACCAGATGGATGGTTAGGATTAACTCCCACCTACCAAATGAATGGCTAGGATTGATTCCCACCTACCAAATGAATGGTTAAGATCAACTCCCACCTACCAAAATGGATGGCTAGGATTGATTCCCACCTAACAAATGGAGGGCTAGGATTAATTCCTACCTACCGAAATGGACGGCCACGATCCATTTAATCTAACGGTTTACAATGGCCTTCTAGAATATTACATATGTGTGGGGAAATGTAAATTTGCAGAATATCCCGTATGAACCTTTCGGTGCGTGACATTAAGATTACATAGTACAACTGGTACATCAATTAGCAAAAACTGAGTAAAACACATATGAAGGACTTAATGTTACCAAGGAAAGTCTCATGGTTTTAACATAAAAGAAGAAATTGGATTAGAATACTTAGCTATTTCAGATCAATTTCATTTCCTTGCTTTCTACAAACGTACAATCTAAGCTTCACAACATAAAATCTCAATCAACGTGAAAAACACTCCAACTAAAGTTTTATATACTCACCAAGTAGGAAAACCGGTATCCGATAATCTGGTTCAGGAATGACTGTCTCTCTCTTTTGTACCTTCCTTCCAAGCTGTGAAAAACATGAAATCACGTGAGAGAACTACTCAAAATGGATTTAAATCCATTTCGAAAACCCAGTAATCTAGTTCTCTCTAAGCACCTAGAAAAATCCAAATCAATTAATATAAGAAAATCCCAAAATTCCAAGTTGCCTGAGCTACGTTGCCCCCTAGAAGATTTATTAATTCCTTTCTCACATCAATGAAACTTGTTAAAAACTGCACAAGTATACGTGAGTGTAATTACTGCAAGCAACAAAACTGCAATTAACAAAATGTAGAAAGGTAAAGAATTATAAACCACTGAGGAAATCACAAGACGGTCTCCACGAATTCTGTTAACTTCTCTCCTCAATTGCATTTGATTATGCAGCACTTTGCCATAAAACGAACTCTTCAAGTTCACTACAAGTTCAGTCACTTCCCTATCTGCATAAAATAAAACACTCAACTGCTTAACATTGAATACCTACCCAGCAGTGTTTTTCTACTGGATTCTTGAACCAGGAAAGGGTAAATATTCTACAACCAGGAAAAAAAGATTCACGCCCTAGTTCAAAAATCAAAATATTATCTTGCTCAACTTTGAAAATTCTTACTTTGTGAAGGGAGAAAGCAAGCGGTAGATACCAAAGCAGTAGCCATCTTTTTTGCTCTCTTCTTTAAAAAAAAAACAAAATAAAAAAAAACCCCTCTGATCTGAGGGGCACTTTCTGCCACAATTTTGCAGTCAAGTGATTTATGGACATTAATGCCCTTGCTTTGAGCGGACAATACAGACAAACAAAAAAGGGTATTATAGTAAAACAGATGGAAAGGCAGTCTTATTTCTTACGCACTGAAGAAGCCTTATCTGCTGATGATACATCTGCGTTCGTTACCACCAACAATTGAAATGCACACAGAAACAGACCTTCCCATTTTTTCTTTTTACTATTGAGTAAAGCTTTCATCTTTCTGCTCAAAGATCAATTCCAAATAAAAAGAACTCAGATTGACATTTCAATCTAAAATGGTGAACACTACATGTTTTACTCCTGTTTGCTCCTTGGTATCTCCCAACAAACCAGGTTTGCCTCTGCCTTCTTCTTCCCATCCTCCTTTTTCTCGCTATAAATCCTGATTATTGATATTTGGGTATTTTCTTTTTCCCCCTGTATTGGTTTTGTACTGTGGTTTCTTTGTTGGGATATTATTAGCAGGAATTCTTCGGGATTCAGTTGCTGGGAAGGTTCTTCGAGTGAACAAAGTTTTCCAAACATCTAAAAGCAGTAAATTTCAGTCTTTGGAGGTTAGGGTGAGTGCTTGTTAGAATGGGGTTTATTCCATCTAAAAGGAAAAGGAAATATTTACTTCATGAACTTATGGATGTTGCTTGATGTGACTAAAATAGGAGGCTCTAATTATGCTTTCTAACTTATATGAATTACATTGTATGAGAACTATGGTAACATGGTCTTTATTAATTGACTAGAAATGTAATTCTATAGTTAGCGAATTGGAAAATTTGAGGAAGTAAGGAAATAAATCAGATATACTGCATGTGATATAACTATAAATGATCATGGTGCCACAAAAGAAAATGATCTTTATGATAATCTTGGATTTTAGTGTTAGTGATAACTAAAGAGGATTTTCATGTGACGATCTCAGACAATATTAATGTGGTGGAGTGCTTCTTAGACGATTTCAGTATCAATAGACTACTTTACCAGTTTGTTGCAAGAAACATATATAGTGTTTATGCTTATTTGGAGTGCTGGGATCAAGTGAGAAAAATCATTAAGTAATGGAGTTTAAGAAATGTTGATGTCACACGGAACAAATTTAAATTAAAGAAAATGGGTAAAAGATTTGTTTTTACCAATTCCAAAATAGTATGTGGCATGAGTTATTTGAATTGATTACTTATGACTGCTTGATTTGTTCTCTTTATTCTGGTATACTTTTCCTTAAATTCACCCTTTCTCTTGGTTTAACAGGCTATAGATGGTAAAAGTACCAAGCCAAATAGCATTGTCTGTGCTGATTGTGATGGGAATGGTAAGATCAAAACCATTTGGGCATATCTACTTTTAACAAACTCCCTTCCTTCTCCATGCAATTTTAAATTTTGGCTATATGAGACCATTTTGAACTTCCATCTCCACATCCTTCTTGTAAGAGTTAAGTTTGAACTTTCATTATTAAGCTACTCATTGCCTCTGTATTCTTAGTGGATAAATTATATTCCGAGTCGAAAAGAGTATTCCTCACTTCTTTCTCTCATTCAAAACCATGCATCCTAAATGATAAAAAAAAAAAAAGATGAGTTCTTTTTTCTTTTTTGATTATTTTCCTTGGATATGTATAAGACCGAATCCATTTGATTTCTAAATCCTTAACTTTTCGAGGAATCCTTCATCAGTGGTTGTGAATGACCAATTTTTCTCAATCTTTTCGATCATCACTCTCTGTAGATGTTTGATTTCTGAATTGGTTTGATATGGAGTTTAGTTTGAAGTATCAACCAGCAATAGATTTGAACTTTGAATTTCTTGCATAATGCATCTGTCTTGATACAGCAGATTCGCTGAGTTTCATCATGAATATTCTATGCAAACTTCTGGTTATATAGCATATTTATAGCTGCTGTTCCATTATTCAATATTTACTTGATCTTTAATGTTTCGACAATCCTGTTTGAGCTTTCTGGTAGGCATTGCCTTCAACCACTTGATTCAAAGAATAATAATAATAATAATAATAATTTACTGAAATTTTCTCGCTTGACTTAAACCATCAATAGAGATTTTTAGCTCACGGAAACTTGTACTCTCCTGTGAAAACACCAGGTGCTATCCAATGTACCCAATGCAAAGGAACTGGAGTCAATTCTGTGGACCACTTCAATGGACAGTTTAAAGCAGGTGGATTATGCTGGCTGTGCAGGTACTAGCAGCAACTTTTCCTTGCATCTTTTAGTGTAGCTATGTAATGTTGGATCAGCATATACAATACTAGTAAAAGCATCTTTCCCATCATACCCTGATGATAAAACTTAGTCAAAAACTTGAAATTACAAGTCTAGAAACACATAATTGCAATTTTTAGGGACACTGATGAAAGTTTTCAAATTAATGATAATTTTAGTTTTATGAACCCTGCTGTCTCTTATAACTCTCCAAACTGTACATCAGTTTACATCACAATCCCAAAGACATACCCTTAGTTTTTGCATTATTATTTTCTGTAGATGATGGTCTACAATTTATACAGGTGCCCAAAATTTTGTAATTTAGGGATATCACAAGGTTATAACACTTTGCTATGCATGTATGTAATTGGCTAACGATTTGCAGAAAGGAATAAAATGTTGTCTTCATGCTCAGTCATCCTCTTTGATTCCCTGCTTTCCAAATTTTTAGGTGCTTAGTTTAGCCCTTTTCAAAATTCCGGCTCTCATTGAGAAATGAAACTGTGAGACAATCGGTTAACATTTAGCTGATAGGAACAGAAAGTTGTGTTGTTGCCTTGGACCTCTAAATTCCTTTTCTTATATCCAGTTTTCTTCAGCATTTACTCGTATTATTTCCATTTGTGCTACTATCATTTACTGTTCTTGAACATACATTGCTTGCAGAGGTAAGAGGGACATTCTATGTGGAAGCTGTAATGGAGCAGGCTTTATTGGTGGTTATTTGAGCACTTTTGATGATTAAAAATCGTGAAAGAACTGATTTTCAGTGGAGCTGTCACTCCTCTTCGTTCCTATCTATTCGGTTTTGTGTTGGGGCAAAATGCCATGCACCACAAACGTGCTTGTAAACCTGAAAATTTTGTATTCCGTTTATGGTCCTGGAAAATTTTCATACGTTGAATGCAGGTAAAATAAATATTAGAACAAGTTGTAAGTAGTGGTTGAGTTTTCTTCTCATGATTGTTATGCTTTGAAGCAAATCATCTCAAAGTTAGATTTCAGCTTTCAAGAAATGGTGTAAACTTTTTGGGATAAAATATGGGGTTAATTATTAGAAAAAATGTTAAAATTAAAAAAATTTCAAAATAATATATTTTTAAAAAAAATTTACATTTTGTAATTTATCAAAAGCGGATTTGATTGCACTAAATCCGCTTATTTGAGATGAAAGAATTGACATTTGTACATAATTCACTAATTAGATGGGACGGATTTTGTGCAAATATCAATTTTCTCCCCATTCGAGATTTGACATAAAATTTGTTAAAGTTTCATCAATTAAGAAGAGATATTATTTATATTTAAAACTAAGTTTGACGTAAAGTAATTTTACACTTCAAATTAAGTTTAACGGTATGATTTCTAAGTTAAAAACTTGAGAAGATATATTATTTGTTTTTTCTAATAGGTGCATGTTTATTTTACGATTTATTATTTTAAAAATATATAAAGTGTGTGTTTATTCATTGAATTTTTTTAATTCAATGATTTGTTGTTAACCTCGAATCCTAAATAAATTGGACAATAGATAATTTGTGAGCTTTTTCTTATATAAAGTGTCATTTAACTTTTGAGCTTTTTCTTTAACAATATGTTAATTCAAATAATTTGGTACATAATTGGATTATTAGTTAATATGCATACATGATCAATAAGAATTAACATTGTTAATATTTTTTTGAATGGTTGGAACATTTTGTATTTAAGGGTTGTTTGAGGGACCTATGCTAAGAAACAATTAAAAATGAGGTGGAAAAAAAATATAGAAATTACGTATGGATCCAAAGATTGGATTTATTGAGCACCTATTACAAGTGAACGAATTGCTGCAAGAAATTATTATTTACGGATATGAAGCAACAAAATAAAAGAAAATTGATGTTTTGAGTGAGACTGTGCCACTGAAATATTTTCACAATTGATGAAAATTGATGTTTTGAGTGAGACTGTGCCACTGAAATATACCCTCCTAAGTAGGATGGCAATTGGATTCGTCCTCAGTGCCCCACTCCGAACTCGCTTTGATACAATATATATATATATATATATATATATATATATATATATATATATATATATATATATATATATATATATATATATATATATATATATAATACTTCTTTATATTTTTACCTTAATTAATAATTTTTGAAAATAATAAAATATAATACAATACTTATTTAAAAATTAAAAAAATACTTTTTATTTAAAAAATTATGTAATTAGTTAAGTAAATTAAGAAAAAAATTTAATATTAAATTTTTTTTTAAAATAAAATCGGAAATCGGGTTAGGATCGGTGATTCTTGTATGGTGTAGGGACATAGACTAATAGTTTTTTTCGTCAGGAAATGAGATGAGGTCGGGGACGAGGTAAAAGTTTCGGAGTCGAGGATAGTGAAATTCATCATGAACCCACCCCACTACCACTTCTACACCTGAGGGTGAATTTAGCAAGGTTATCACACCCGGTCTGTTCAACGAACCAGAAAAGACAGAGGGTTAAGAGTTAAAAATTCAACCAATATTGAATCGGGATAAAACCAATTTATGTGAAAATTTCTAAAAATATAATTTTAAACATGTCAATACACAGTAAAATGTGAAAAATAAATCTATTAAACCTATTTTCTACATAATTATGTGTTCAAAATATTAATATTTATAATTTAAATTAATATATAAATATGTTCAAAAATATTTTTAAATATAACTTTAATAAATAACAGAATTTATTTGTTTATATATTTTTAATTTTAAATATAAAATAGGCAATAATTTTTAAATGTTTTGTTAGAGTATCAATTTTATCAATTAAAAAAAATACTTTCAATAGGAATCAAAATAATTTATATGTAAAATTTTGTAATCTTGTATATTAATTAATACTGAAAATATAAATATTAGAATTTAACTTTATCAAATATATATGACTTTTTAAATAATGTGACTAATTTTATGGATAATTAAATTAAATATTCCTTTAATATATATTATTAATACTTTGCATGTGATACTTAAAGTGCAAGGTGATAACGTAGTTAAAGGTTTACATATTTAACTTCAACACTCGAGTTCAAACCCCGATAGCACTATTTTTCAAGCATTTTTAAACCGGTTGCCGGTTAAGTTGGTGGGGTCACTGGTTTCTGACCAGACTATATTACTCTCAGATTAGATGCTTAAAATCTATTACTTTGAGTGTCGGTTTCCAATTAAACCAGTTGGATTGACTGGTCTAGTCCAGTTTTAACAACATTGGAATTTAATATAATCAAATCCACCACTCCATTAGACGAATTTGTTCACTTTAAAGAATGTAAAAAAAAATTAAGAAAAATTATTTTGTGATTTTTTTTTAATTTTAACTTTTTTTCTAATAATTAACCCTAAAATATGTGTATAAGTTACTTGCTTTGTTTGGCTCACTATTGACTAGTTCTAAACAATGGTCATCTTATTATAATTCAATGGATTATTGCACAATTATATATTTGACAAAAGGCAAAGGAGTAAGATTTGAAATGATATTCACATTAGGTTAACCATGCATTTATTTAAGATTAAATTTTATTAAATAATTTTTTTCTATATAATTTTTTTTATAAGAGTTAATCTGAATAGGTTCCACTAAAATGGAGACAATAGCCATAATTACTGATGGAATCTTGTATCTTGAAGCTCGTATTTTTGGTATGGGTGATGCTTGAGGAAGATAAAGTCAAAGTACACCGTTTCATTTAAATGTTGAAGATTGTTGTTTATAGTTGCAGCGCATCATTTTTGTAGCTAGCTTTGTAGTTAGGATTAAGTTATTAACCAACATCATTTTGTATTATAAAAGTTAGTTACTTCTCATACTTTCACGGGAGATTTTATATATAAACACCTTTCTTCGTTCAATGCAGATAAGATGAGAAGATGAGAATATTTTTCATCGATATTTCTTCTTTTACCTCTCGATCATGGTATCAGAGCAAGGAGTAGAGTTTTTTCAGTCATTCTTAATTTCAAGCTTTTGTTCTCGTTTTATTTATTTGATGTTATATACTTCTTATTGTGAAGTTTTTATTTTATAAGATTAGCTATAATTATAGTGTAATTCTTGCTGAAAATCAGATATCAATGGTGAAAATTGAAAGGAATACGATTAGAAGACAAAAACAAGCTAGGGGAAGCAACCATGGTAGTTCGATTCTCCTATAGAACTCTGATAATCCAGGTATGGTCCTAGTTTCAAACCTATTGGATGGGAATAACTACTTGACTTGGAATCAATCAATGAAGATCTCATTCAAGGCAAAGAACAAGTTGAACTTCATATAACCCGATGCTATTGTGCCTAAGGAAGTTTATGAGGATTTTAAGGAGTGGAGCAAGGTGGACTCCATGGTAACATCTTGAATCTTGAATGCGATGTCAAAGGAGATTGGTGAGTCTTTTATATGCTCCTCTTCTTCTAAAAAATATGGAAAGAATTGGAAGAGAATTTTGGGGAATGCAATGGTCCACAAATATACCAATTGTAGAGATAAATAACATCTATTAAACAAGGAAATTTGAGTGTGAATGGTTATTATACCAAACTCAGAAAGCTATGGGAAGAGCTAAATTGTTTGAGTCTTACACCACATTACAGTTGTGGGAAATGTGATTGTGGAGAGGAAAAATTAATGGAAGATATAATGTCATTGAATAAGCTAATGCAATTTTTGATGGGTTTAAAGGAAGGCTATAAGAATGCAAAAAAATCATATTTTACTAATTGACCTTTTACGTACTATGAGCAAGGCACATTCAATGGTGCTTCAAGTGGAGAGACAGAGGCTTGTTAATATGAGTTTTGAAGACACAACAGAGGAAAATGCATTCTTGGTGAGATCAGGATAAGGTTTTGTAAAACACTTAAACATAAGAAAGGAGTATGCAAAGGGAGATGACAAATTTTGTGAATACTACAAAAAAATAAGCCATGTGAAAGACACATAATTCAAGTTGCATGGGACACTAGAGTGGTATCAAGAATTGAAGATAAAAAAGTAGAAGGAGCAGGGAAAAACACATGTTAATATGGCTTGTGAAAGTGATGATGAAACAAACATAATGAATGAAGTTCATAATAAGGGTCAACCATCAATTTTAGAGATAGTGAGACAAAAGATGTCAAAATATATCAAAAGCAAACAGATAATAGCTAAAAATAATATGAACCTAATGAATTTTGCCTAGATTGATGACTTTATAGGTACAATTAATGAAATTCATCATAATACAATCGAAACAAGTTTCTAGATCATAGACAATGGTACTTCTAACCATATTTATGCAAAGAAGCAATTGTTCACTAATTTGCCTTACACCTAGACCTATCAAAGTTCATCAACCTAATGATTCAATAGTTACAATGAAACACATGGGGTCCATTACCTTACCTAACCGACTTAAACTACAAGAAGTGTAATACCCGCTAATACAATCGACATCACATCGATTATGTGGGCAAGTGCTACGCGCTTTTTCCTTTTTGAAATTCGATTAAAACTTTAAACTTCCTTTGTAACGCATTATTAAACTTTTGTATTTAAATTCATACCATAAATCATAAAACTTTGATCCCTCAAAATCACTTATATATATATATAAACTTG
The DNA here is from genome assembly GCA_023653625.1 of Triadica sebifera. Taxonomy (NCBI): domain Eukaryota; kingdom Viridiplantae; phylum Streptophyta; class Magnoliopsida; order Malpighiales; family Euphorbiaceae; genus Triadica; species Triadica sebifera. Next base: position 19,509,926 of record CM042910.1, on the reverse strand, counting down.
GCCTTCACTAACCACTGTTTATAAAAATATAACTTTTACACAATAAATGTTTAGATATAATTTATACCAAATATAAAGCCCCAAAAAAATCATGTCATGTAACATGTATCTTTGACTCTTTAAAATAAGCGCTTCTTCTCTCAAGTCAATTTTAGCTATCCCAACCTGCGTACAAAAAACTCACACGCTAAACTATTGAAAACTTAGTGTTACATATAGGCATAAAAATTTAAGCATACAAGCATAAAAGTTAAATCATGGCATATTATGCATGTTCATGTTATACCATCATATCATCAATATTATTTTAATGCATGGTCATACCATTATCATAACTCACATCAACATTACACATAACAATCATAGTTTTGCTTTCGATTCCATTTACTTGCTACCATAGTTTTGCTTTACCCAAAACTTACCATAAATTCCATTTTATTTTTTTCTTTTCTTTATCCTTTTATCTTATTTTTTCTTTCATTCGTCCAAAATTCTAAGTCAGACTATTCGGATATGGGTTGTGGAATAGAGTCATTCGCTGAGCTTTAACCTCTATGTCCACTATCTATAACAACTCAAATGAGCTGCTCAAGTTAATGGCACTCTTAGAGCTTTAGCCACATTGACTGATTATAAACCAGATCAAGGGCATTCTCAGAGCTTCAGCCACCTTGTCCTTATAATCAATCATATAGAACCTAAGGATCAAGGGCATTCTCGAAGCTTCAGCTACCAAGGCCTCATATAAAAATATTATACGGTATCGTAACCTCCTTAATGGTATATCATCTACCCATTAACAATCGTAGATTAAAGAAAAGGACTTTTTAAAGTCTTAACCTTATTTTTCATTTCCTTTTAAATACATGCTAATTACCAACATCATATACCATTTATGCATTTTCATACCAACACATAAATGTCTCTCACATATTCATGCTATCAAACATTCACCATTGGCACATTGCCTCATAAATATTATCCATATGTGATTTACCATACTCATATACCCTTTGATTAATACGTTTAAACAAATCATCACATAGTATCATAATCTAAAAACTGCATACAGACCATTCACAGATGTGAACTACTTGTTCGTGGGTACTCTATTACCCGTGAACCAAACCGTGAAGCTGAGGGAGAAAATATGGAAATCGATGTTCACGGTCAAAACTGTGTTCATGGGCTTGAACCTATGCATTCACAACTTCCTTAGCCGTTATGCAAGTCGTGAAAGCTTCTGCCTATTCTGGATATTTTCTGGGTTCATGTTTCATGGGCGTAACATACCTTGTCATGGGCATGAAATCTACATGTGTTTATCATTCATGGGTGTGACATCCATGTCATGAGAGTGAATTTCTGAATTTTACAGACCCGAAAATAGAGCATATCAACACAATCATGCAAGGGTCTTTAAGATTAACCAATATCAATCACTCCTATCATCATTCAACAACATTTCATACCAGTAACATGCCTTAATCATAAAATGGAACATTCATAATACATTTCATGCCAAAATACCTTTTAAACATCATAATCTCCTTAACTCATTTCATGCCATTATAACATACTTTTCTCATGATCAAAATGCATATACACTTTCATGTTCTTTATCACGTTTCTCATTCATTTCTTGGCATAAAACATAGCAAACACACAAGATTTGGAATTCATATGCATATATGTATTAACTTTTGAAAATGGAGTCTAAACCCTCCAAGCTCTTCAAGCTTGCCTAGCTCTTTAAGGATCATCACCTCTGCCTCTAGCTCTTAACAATAAGAAAAATATTTCTTTAGCCTCTAGAACCGAACCAAAACTTAGAAAATATTAAAACTGAGCTCTCACCCACAAGGTCACAACTTCTTTTCTCACTCATATCTCTCACTTACCCCTCATAAAACTTTATCTTCAAAGCTTCCACAATGGAGAAAAATGGTTTTTGATGGTGAATGAGATGGAAATATGGCATGTTAGGTCAGTTATACAAGTATGGGAGCAAATTTAAAAGGGATTTGGTAGGATGGAAATCGTGACTGCCTCACCTGCTTATATTGTCTAGGCTTCACGATTGTGACTTATCTTTCATGAGCTTGAACCGCTCCTTCACAGTCGTGAAAAACTACATTGCAACTACTAACTAGAACACGATATTCACGATCGTGACACCCATTGTCACAGGCGTGAAACAATTGTTTTCAGTAATATGAAAACTTTTAAAACTCATTTTAAATATCCAACTCTCACTAATCACCAACCTAACTTGTAGACCCCAATTACGAGCGTTACATTTCTTCCTTCTTAAAGAATTTCGTCATCGAAATTTACTTAGTTGCTCGAGATGAACAACTGGAAAAAATATATGTAGCATCTGGGTCACTAACACTCACATCACTAGGCTGAGTTTGAGCCCCATCGTTCGAAAGACTATTGTTCTTAGCAACGTCGTGCGGTTCTATCTCCATAACTCTCCCACTCTAATCCTACAGTTGACAGAGAAGCAGCCTATGTCAGAGTCAGATGAGATGAATCATGCATGCATGAAAAACCCTTTTACCCCACTTAGGTCTAGAAATGCCTAAATCAAAACTTGATACTAATAAATATAACATCCGCTGACACAATTGGTGCTACACCAATTATGTGGGTGAGTGCTACGCACTTTTTTCCTTTTGAAATTCGATTAAAACTTTAAACTTCCTTTGTAATACATTATTAAACTTTTGCATTTAAATTCATACCATAACTCATAAAACTTTGATCCCTCTGAACCACTTTCATATATATAAAAATAAACTTAGTCGTCACTAGCCACTATTTACAAAAATATAACTTTTACACAGTAAAGGTTTACATCTAATTTATACCAAATATATAGCCAAAAAAATCATGTCATGTATAACAAAAATGAATATGACATGAATCACTGACTCTTCAAAATGAGTGTTTGTTCTCTCAAGTCAACTTCAGTTATCCCTTAGGCTCCAACATGCATATAGGAAACTCATACGTTAAGCTACTAAAAACTTAGTAGTATATATAAGCAGAAAAATTTAAGCATACAACCATACAAGTTAAATAATGACATATTATGTATGTTCATGTTATACCATCATATCATTAATACTATTTTAATGCATGGTCATACCATCATTATAACTCACATCAACATTACATATAACAACCATAGTTTTTCTTTTGATTCCATTTACTTGCTACCATAGTTTTGCTTTACCCAAAACTTACCATAAATTCCATTTTATTTTTTTTTTCTTTTCTTTATCCTTTTATCTTTTTCTTTTTATTTCCTTCGCCCAAAACTCTAAGTTTGGACTATCCGAATGTGAGTAGTAGAACAGAGACCCTTGTGGAGCTTCAACCACTATGTCCACTATCTATAACAACTCAAATGAGCTCTTCAAGTCAATGATGCTTTTGGAGCTTCAGCTACCAAGGTCTTATGTAAAAATATTCTACTCGTAAAGCTCCCTTTAAAAATCCAACTCTCACTAATCACCAACCTAACTTATAAACTCTAATTACGGGCTTTTCAAGAAGTCCTTTTATATTCCATCTTTTAAACATAATCTCATTTCTATACCCAAACTAACTAAGCATCATCGTTTTAAAATAATTTTTACTCATGATTGTTGTGTCTTTCAAGACCAAAAGAGTGATGCAAATATTGTAGTTGGAAAAGTTATGGGAAACTTTTATATTCTTGATTCAACTTCTTTGCATAAGAATTGTAATAATAATAGCTATAACAGTACTCTTAAACCTTTCTCTATTTTCCATGTAAATCGAGTCTCAATTGGTGGTGCTGACATATGGCACACTAGATTGGGACATCCTTATAACCTGGTGTTATCACATTTAGAGTTACTAAATAAAAAAATTATTTCCTATAATCATCCCTGTGAAGTTTTTCCTCAAGCAAAGATAGTGAGAACTGTTTTTCCTATTAGTGTCAGAGGATCAGCTAAATCGTTTGATCTTGTACATGCAGATCTTTGGGGTCCAAATAAACAACCTTCTTTTGATGGTAACCATTATTTTTTAACTTTAGTTGATGATCATAGTCGAGTTGTATGGAATCACAAAGCATAAATTGTACCACTTTTTACAAAGTTTTATAGGATGATAGATACCCAATTTGGCAGAAAAATTAAAATCCTTATGACAAACAATGGTGCAAAATTCATGAGCCATAGTTGCCAATCTTTATTGTCTTCATATGGAAGTTTGCACTAAAAACATGCTCTTACACTCATCAACAGAATGGAGTGGTTAAGAAAAAGAATAGACGTATAACATAAGTAACTATAGCTTTATTAATACATTATAGCTTACCCATTGAGTTTTGAAGTTTTTCTATTCTTTATGCCACTTTTCTGATAAACAGATTGCCTACCAAACTTTTCAATTAGCAAACATAATTTGAGCTCTTATTTTCTATCAAACTAGACTATAATGTTTTCAAAAACTTTGGTTGTCTGGCATAAGCAAAGAATAATGGGTATTTTCCTAACAAATTTCATTTTAGATCTCTTAAATATGTTTATATAGGACATTCAGCATGCCAAAAAGGTTACAAGCTATATGATATTCATAACAACACAGTTCTAGTGTCAGAGATGTGCAATTTTTTTATACCACATATCATTTCCTTGAACAAAGCTCTCATACATACTCACCAAAAACAGTACATATTCCAGTAACTTATGTTACTTTTGATCAAACTTCTTCAACTTTTAATATGCAAACCAATTCTATTTTAAGGAATCCTATAATTGATTTAACTGCAGAATTGCATCCTTCACAAACACAACTTTTTGACACTTTACCATCCACCAAAAAGAGTTCTAGACCCATTAAACCTCCCACTTGTCTTCAGGATTTTTGACATACCTTACAGTGGACATTGCACACTTACACATTTATGTTTTTTTTAGCTAATTTGTCTAATGTTCGTAAACCTAGATCTTACTAAGAAGCAAATAAGTACCCAAGGAGTTATGGAGGAAGAACTCAAGGCTCTTGAACAAAATAAAACCTGGGAGTTGACAATTTTACCCCTTCATAAAAGACCAATTGGGTCTAAATGGGTGTTCAAGCTTAAATTTAAGCAATATGGCAACATAGATAAGTATAAAACAAGGTTAATGGTAAAGGGTTTCAACAAAATAAAAGGAGTGGATTTCACATATAGTTCCTCCTTTGTTGCCAAGATAGTAATAGACAAGCTTCTTTTGGCAATAACATCAACAAAGACATGACCTATTTACTAGCTCGACATCAACAATGCTTTCCTACATGGATTCATTGATGAAGAATTATATATGTTGCCTCCAAAGGGTTATAAACAAGCACAGACATGTCAAGTATTTAAACTGATTAGATCTCTCTATGGCCTACGTCAAGCTTCTAGGCAATGGAATGAGGAATTTACTCATAAACTGCAATTGTATGGCTTCCCTCAATCCCCTCATGATCATTGCTTGTTTACCCTCAATAATGGCTTTGAGTTTCTTGTAATCCTTGCATATGTAGACAATATGCTCATCACAAGAACTTCATAATCAGCCATTCACAAAATCAAGGCATATTTACATAAAGAGTTTACCATTAAAGACCTTGGCCTAACCAAGTATTTTCTTGTCTTAAAAACTGCTCGCTCTTCTAAAGGATTGTTTCTTAGTCAGTATAAGTATATCATGGATTTGATCAGTAATGCTGGGTTAAAAAATTCTAAACCAGTTGTTGCTTCCATTGTTAAAGGCACAATGCTTAGTGCAGATGAAGGTTCATTGTTGTCGAATCCCCATTTCTATAGAAGAATGATAGGGAGATTATTATATGTTGGTTTCATATGACCTGATGTTCAATATATTGTTCAACAATTAAGCCAATATGTCCAATCTCCACATACTTCCCATTAGCAAACTATTATTCACGTGTTGCGTTATTTGCAAAACACCCCGTATAAAGGGTTGTTCTATCCAAGTTGTTGGGCTTTGTGGTATTGGACCGCCCATGTGGATTTGACCCAGCCCATACTCACATCTTCTTATATATAAAGTTATGAAAATATATAACGATATAACAAAATTATATAAGAAAAAGAGATAACTTTTCATCAAAAGTTTTCTCTGAAATTTGAAAATTCTCGGAAAGGAATTTCTTCATCTTCGTTCAATCACAAGTGAATCAAAGAGTTCGTACTGTGGAACTGAGTCAAGTTCTAATAATTTGTCTCCGCCTAAAGTATTGAAAGTGCACGATTTACGCTTAACAAGTAAGTATCCGTTGTTCTAGTAGTTACTACATTGGTATCAGAGCCCGTTTTATGCATTTTTGTGCTTAAAATCATAATTGTGATGATTTTTGAGAAATTTACTATGAAAATTCAAAATTTCTTCAATTTTCATAAAATTAATTCTTCAATTTCATATTTCAAATTTGGTATCATTGGAAAGCTCTCATCACAAGCTTTCTGACGAATATTTTTGCATAATTTTTCTGATGAGTGGATTAATTTTTATGATTTTTCAAAGTTTCTGAGTATATTTTTTTTGAAAATTATCATTAAAATGATTCATACTCTCAAATAGTGTATGTGTTGTCCAAACACGACCAAAATGATGTTGAAACTGAATAAAAATGGTCCCAGTGATTTTAAAACCGTAAAAAATGTGTAAATCGGTGCAAAACAACCCCCGGAAGACGGCACGTGTACTGCACTTTCCAATTTAATGGATATTTTTTCAAAATTTTTTATGACTGTTTTGATGAAGAATTTGGAGAAAAATATGGAAATTGGAACATAATTGCATGTAACTTTTTTTGTGTCACATGACATATATGATATTTAAATGAATCTAATATTGGTTTAATTTATTCAAATATGTAGTGAGGAATCTAATGATTCTCACATTGGAGCGATTATGTATATATAAGAAAGATCCGGAACATTCTCTTAAAAAACATATTGATGAGATGTACCATAAAATTTGGACTTTCTATATGATGTTTAGTGAAGACTATGACTTAGCTGTGGAACAACAGATGTCAATAGTTCTTGATTCCTTACCTGATTCATGAAAAGAGGAAAGGAATGCGCTTAAAGAAATATTAAACGACTTAACTTATGAAAATCTTGAAAAAAGATTTGAATCGGGAACTGGAGCGCCATATACAAGATAGTATTAGGCGATCTAGTAAATCGATTAATAGTTTCCCATGGATGAAAAAAATATCTGGTACACTGGCAAAAAGAGAATACCACAGGTTCAACCAGATGATGAATGAATTAAACTCAATATTAGAAAAATATTTATTTTTATGTGTCACAATATGTTATTTTTGTTTTGAACATGTAATTGATGTTTATCTTATTTTAATGCATATATATTATTGTTGTTATATTACATTATATGATGAATGTATTGTGGGAATATTAGATTGGTAGATTAATGAATCTCATCTAATATAAAATTAATTGAGGCATGTTTAAATTAAACAATGATAACTGAACTATATCAGTAGGAATTGATTGAGTTGTATATATAATTTTTTTGTTTCTATTGATTGTATTAGGTTATTATTGATTAATTTAAAGCATTGTGACTTAAAATTGATAAAAGTAATAATGAATTGAGCTAATCCTAATTATAATAATTGTTTCTAAATAGTTGAAATGACTGTAACAAAAAGCATTATTGCTGACTTGAATCAAACAGATTAGCTAAATGATAAAAACTATGACATTTGGCATCATAAAATTCAGTATCTCTTGGAAAAACAAGATATGCTAGAAACAATTACACAACCGATGGCTGAGCCTAAGCATGGAAACACTGGTCAACGTAGGCGGGATATGGAAGCATATCAAGCCTATAAGCTCAAGGACAGAGTTGCTCGTATATTGATGTTGAGCAGCATGAGAAATGACTTGATGCTACATTTTGAAAAGCACTACTCAGCCCAAACAGTTTGGGATGTTGTTAAGGTTCAGTTTGGTGGAACCTCAACAACAAGGTTGCATCAGTTAACTCTAAAGTTTGATGCCTATAAGAAAAATTATAATCATACAATGAGGCAACACCTTACTGTCATGACTAACATGATAAGTGAGCTGAAAGGTGCTGGCCATGAGATGACTGACGAGTAACAAGTTCAAGTTGTGATTCGCTCCCTTCCAAAAGCCTAAGAACACATGCATGTCAACCTTACCTATAATGATAATATAAAAACTTTTGATGATGTTGCACGACATGTTAAGCTAGAGGAGGATCGTCTTCTCGCAGATAAGCTTGAAGGAGAGGCTTATATGACTGAGTCTAGAGGCAAAGGGACTTCTAGCTCTGGGCAAAAGAAATGGAAAGGTAAGGAAAAATGGCAAGGCAAGAGAGAAAATAAGACAAAATTTAGCGGAAATAAGCACAAGCGTGGAAAACGCAGCAGAAAGAAAAGCAAGAACATGAATTGCTTCAACTGTGGGAAGCATGGTCACTTTGCTCGTGATTGCACTGAGCCAAAGGTATTGTATGACCAAATTAGTCCCTCGGATTTATATGTTAGTAGTGGCTTGATGTTAGCTGAAATTGTTCCTTATTGGACTATAGATTCAGCAGCAACAGACCATATAGCAAGGGACAAATCTGCCTTTGTGGAATTTCATCGAATTCCAAAGGGGAGTAGAAAAATCTATATGGGGAATAATGCTTCAACTGACGTGCTTGGGATCGGTTCCTGCAGGCTAGTGCTGCGGGGAGGTCGCACGTTTTATCTCCATGATGTGCTTTATGCTCTTGATGTTCGACGAAATTTAGTTTCTATTATTGTTTTTCTTGGACTTGGCTTTAAAATTATTTTTGAAGATGGTTGTGTTAAAATACTTTTGGACAAAGTTTTTTTATGGTTCTGGACATATGTTGAATGGTTTTATAGTGCTAGACATTATTTTTATGGCTATTAAGCAATCTATATTTCTTGTTGAAAATTCCAATAATATTTCATTAATTGATGATACTAAATGACAAGCTAGATTAGGACACATTGGGTAAGATCGTTTAAAAAGATTAGCAAAAGCTGGTCTTTTAGGATCTGTTAAGAAAATAGACTTGTCTATTTGTGAGCATTGTCTAGCTAGAAAAGCAACAAGATTACCATTTGGCAAAGCCAAAAAAGCCACATTTCTTTTACAGCTTATACATTCTGACATCTGTGGTCCAATGAATGTTAGAGTAAGATATGGTACTTACTATTTCATCACTTTCATAGATGATTTCACCAGATACGATCATGTTTATTTAATCTCCCATAAATCTGAAGCATTAGATTGCTTCATACGTTATAATAAATTGGTTGAGAATTAATTGAATTTGAATATAAAATCATTAAGGACCGATCAAGGGCGTGAATATCTATCTGATTTATTCAAAAGTTATTATGATGATAAGGGTATAGCTAGGCAACTAACTATTCCTTCTACTCTGCAACAAAATGGCGGAGTAGAAAGAAGAAATAGGACCCTATTGGATATGGTTAGGTCAATAATGGCGCAGGCTAATTTATCAATTTCTTTTTGGGGAGATGCATTAATGATTGCTGCCTACATTCTAAATCGTGTACCATCAAAATCTGTTTATTCCATCCCATATGAATTGTGGAAAAGCGAAAAGCCTGACTTAAGCCATATGCGCCCATAGGGTTGCGCAGCTTATATCCACAACACTTCCTATGAATATGGAAAGCTTGGTCCGAAGGGGAATATATATATCTTTAGAAGATACTTAAAATTCTCCAAAGGATATGTATTTTTGGGGGAAGACACAAATGGAAGAATAACAGAAATTGAGTCACGATATGTCATTTTCTTAAAAGAGGACTTTCCTAAAAGAGGTGAGATAAATAAGGATTTCCAATTTTATGAAATGGAAGATCCTGAGACTAGTGGGAGTGCAAGAATAATTGATTTAGCAGTCACAACGCAAGAATTTATTGCTCCTCCTGAACCAAGTGGGAGTGAAAGAATGTCAGATTTTGTTCCAATGGAGCAAGACCATGAACAATCTCAATCTCAATCTCGACGTAGTAATAGTGACAAGATTCCCCGTCGTCGATTTGAGATTGAGGGGGAAGCTTTTATGATTGCTCCAGATGAAGAAGAGCCTAAAACAGTACAACAAGCTCTTTCTGGTCCTAAAGCAAAGGAATGGATTAAAGCTATGAAAGAGAAAATAGATTCGATGATATATAATCAAGTCTGGGATTTGGTTGAGAAACTACCAGATCGTAAGACTATTGGGAACAAATGGATTCTCAAAATAAAACGTAAAGCGGATGGGACAATAGAAAGATTTAAAGCTCGATTAGTAGCTAAGGGCTACACACAAAAAGAGGGAATTGACTATGAATACACATTCTCACCTGTAGTCAGGTTTGCATCAATTCGCCTCATTCTGGCTATAGTAGCATGAATGGACTTAGAATTATATCAAATGGACGTTAAAACTGTTTTTTCAATGGAGAACTAGATTAAGAGATCTATATGGATCAACCTTTAGGTTTTGAACTCAAAGGACAAGAGCACAAAGTTTGCAAGCTCAGAAGATCCATTTACGGTCTTGAGCAAATGTCAAGATAATGGAACCTCAAATTTCATCAAGCCATATTAAAGGATGGTTTTACAATAATGGAGGAAGACCATTGCGTGTATGTTAAACGTTTTAACAATGGTTTTATAATTATGTCCTTGCATGTCGATGACATTTTAATAGCTGGAAATGATAAGAAGTTGATTGATACTACCAAGAAATGGTTATCATCGAACTTCGAAATGAAAGATATGGGTGAGACTAGTTATGTACTTGGTGTTAAGATCCTAAGGGATCGCTCTAAAAGACTTCTGGGTTTGTCTCAGGAGACTTATATAAAGAAAATGTTAGAGCATTACCATATGCATGAATGTAAGCCTATGGATACCCCTGTCGAAAGGAATATGAGCCTTAGTCTAGATATGTGTCCTAAGACATTGGATGAAAAAGAACGAATGTCTAGAGTACCCTACTCCAATATTGTTGGTAGTCTAATGTATTCAATGATGTGCACACATCCAGACATTTGTTATACCGTTGGTCTAATAAGCAGATTTCAATCTAATCCAGGTCTAAAACACTGGATGACAGTCAAGAGAATATTGAGATATCTAAAAGGAACTTCAGACTATGTTCTATGTTATCAAGGGAAGAATTTGAGTTTAATTGGTTATACTGATGCTGATTGGGGAGGTGATAGAGATCAGCGCAAATCAACCTCTAGATATGCATTCTTGCTTAATGATTGTGCAATTTCATGGAGTAGCAAGAAGCAATCTTGTATAACTTTATCGACAATGGAAGCTGAGTATGTAGCATGTTACTCAGTTGTACAAGAGGCAGTTTAGTTGAAAAGATTTTTGCAGCACTTAGAGATTGTCAAGTCAACATCTGAACCTGTGACAATCTATTGTGATAGTATGGCTGCATTAGCTTATGCTAAGAATCCAAAATATCATGGAAATACCAAACATATCCAGATTAGATATCACTATGTTAGAGACATGATTGCAGAAAAGGAAGTGACTCTGAAACACATTTCTACAAATAAAATGGTAGCAGATCCATTTACTAAACCAATATCTAGGGATGCGTTTACAAGGCACGTAAAATCCCTAGGCTTATGTAGAATGTAATCAATATATGTTATGTCATGTCACTTGGTTTTTTACAAATGATATATCAATTTTAATTGATTAATGATTTTTCAATTATATGAATATATTGCAAATACCAGTTAGCACAATTCGAATAAGTATGTCGATAAACTTATTTAACATGAGTAATCGCCTCTGGCGCTATGGAGCGAGCATAGATGAGACCATAAATGCAGAGGCATTAAGTGAATAACTAAGATGCAGTGGGAGCGGTCTTAGTTTCATTCATTTTTTCATAAGTTCGTCTTGATGAGGATCAAAATGAGATTCTTTATATATATAAAAATCAACATGAATGACTTCCCCACCATTCATGTGTCTATATAGAGGAAGCTGAGTGTGAAATTTGTTATTTAACATTGTTGAATGTATAAATAAAAGTTTCAAGTTTGGCGTATTTAGAGCGACAAGACTAATACTCATATGGTGTTTATTTATTTTGAACTAAGAGCAAGACATACACTCTTTCATCTTTGACAAGAAAAGAGTAGCTCCATAATAGCATGCATTTCATACTGCATGTGCTATACGACCTATTAGGAAGCGAAAGAATGGATCTCTGCTTCTTCACTATGTGAGTCCTAGAAATCCTAGAAATGGATTTCAAACAATTTTTATCCTTTGTGACTTTTGACTATATCATGATGTGATGAATTAATGTTGGCTATCTTAGGATGTATCCTATAGTCATTGAATGATTCGACTTAGTGGAACACTCCTAGAAAAGCGAGTTAATTCAAATCTGATTGATATGAGGGAACAAGAAAGAGTATTTTGCTTATGCACTCACAACTTGTGTTCAACGGCCGGAGTTATTACACTTGATGAAGCGAGAAGTAACTTAGAATACAAGTGATTGTAAGAATGATTTGAGTACAGATTCGTGAGGGATTGAATGATACTCGAATTAAATGTATTGAGAAAGGTACTTGGAGTAATTAAGCACATTATCGAAAATAATTACAATTTTGGGTTGATGTCTCTTATATGGCCTATAATTAGGTTTGTATTGGAGCTTCCACAATTTGTGTGCTTCAGGTAGTACGGTCCGTTCGCTTGTATGAAAGATTTTTTGTTTAAGTTTAAGATGTGAGATGATATTTGGATTGAGCCAAACCCACTTTGGGCGAGTGGGAGATGTTACACTTTATGGTATTGGGCCGCCCATGTAGCCCAGACCCAGCCCAGACCCATATCTTCTTTTATATAAAGTTATGAAAATATAGAACTATATAACGAAATGATATAAGGAAAAGATATAACTTTTCATCAAAAGTTTTCTTTGAAATTCGGAAATTCTCGGAAAGAAATTTATTCATCTCCGTTCAATCACAAGTGAATCAAAGCGTTCGTACTGTAGAACCGGATTAAGTTCTAGTAATTTGTCTCCGTCTAAAACATTGAAAGCGCTGAAAGCTCACGATTTACGTTCAATAAGTAAGTATCTGTTGTTACTACACAAGTGATAGCAACTTATACCTCACTGCCTACAAACGATGTTGATTAGGCTATGTACAGAGACACTCGAAAATCATTGACCAGCTATTATGTATTTTTGGGCTCTACTTTAATTTCCTAGAAAACTAAAAAATAGAATATTTTTCTCGCTCCTCTGTAGAGGCAAAATATCAAAGTTTAGCCAGTGCAATTTATGAGATGCAATGGTTGACATATTTCATGATTTCCAAGCCCCAGTTCAGCTTTCAATCCCGATGTGGTGTGATAACTTTGTCGCATTACACATCATGGCTAATCTTGTTTTCCACAAGCGCACTAAACATCTTGAGATCGATTGTTATCTTTTGCAAGATAAGTACAAAAAAAGGGGTCATTAATCCTCAACATGTTAATTCTTCTTGTCAGCTTGTTGACATATTTACTAAGGCCCTTACTGCTTCTGTTTTTTATAAGCTCAGTTGCAAGTTGGGTTTGATGGCTTCGCCCCCAGCGCCAACTTGAGGGGGGATGATGAAATCTTGCATCTTGAAGCTCGTGTTTTTGGTACGGCTGCTGCATGAGGAAGATGAAATAAAAGTGCACGGTTTCATTTAAATGCTGAGGATTGTGTCTATAGTTGCAGCCACCGTTTTGTAGTTAAGATTAAGTTATTAACCAAGCGATACCGTTTTGTATAGAAATTAGCAGGTAAATGGGTTGGCGGGAAGCTTTGTTTTAGTTAGAAAAGTTAGTTACTATTCCTACTTTCACGGGATATTTTGTATATAAACACCTTTCTTCGTTCAATGCAGATGAAATGAGAATATTTTTCATCAATATTTCTTCTTTTACCTCTCGATTAATTACGAGAAATACAATAGTAAGAAGAAAGCAAACTTGAGATAATTCGGGCTGATAAAAATTTCATAATACTGTGTACAGGGGGGAACACGAGGACACTGCAGGTTGAACCCATACCACACTCCATTTGGGAAGAAGTGTATTATGATAAAAAGGAATAGTCTTGATCTATTAACAGAAGATCTTCGAGGTCTCCGGTTTCCGGCCCTCCGATCCTTGCCTAAGCATGTACGTAACATATTTGGAATATATCAGTGTAACACTTTTCGAACGTCCTGATGGTGGATCATCAGGCCTCTTCACGTAGGCCTAAACAAATAATTCATAGGCTCAAAAAGTAGATTATAACTAACAATAATTCATATTTTTTAGATGGGCAACTTTTAGATTTTAATGTTATCCATTGTCTGATTTCGCAGGAAAGCCAACAATCTTGGAAAGTAAAAGCAAGCATCTTTATAGGGTACAAGGCAGAATAGTAATGATTTGATTGCCTTTTTTTTTCCTTTCTTGGTACAACTTTGTAGAGTTTGATCATAAACAACTCCAAAATTGTTGAAATTGAAACTCATTATTTCAGAAATTATATTTGTATTTGGATCTTGAGCAAGATATGATGAATACTAGTTACTAGCCTCTTTGCCATAGAAATATCCAAAACTAAACTTATTTTGTCTCTGATGTGAGATGAAGAGGAGCCGCTTATCTTGAAGATAAACTGTGTATAAACAGCTCTCTGCAGTCTGGTTATTTATGGAAAAATAATAATAAAACAGCTAATAGTGTTCTGTTTGAGCATTGCGATTTGAGATCATGGAAAAAATATATACTAATTTAAGGGACATAGCTTAATGAATTTGAGATTTAAGGATTTGATGATATGCGGCTGTGTTGGAGAGACGGACGAAGCATGCAGTGATGATATGAAGGAGAAGAAAACTAAGATGAGCAAAAATGAGATTAGTTCGACCAATTTTTCTTTTTTTAGTCTCCTGCTGTGGTCCGTCACTCTGGTGATGAGGATAATGTTCATTTCGTACATCATAAATGTGGAATGTGGGGCTGTGGAGACTGAAAAAGAGAAACAAAAAAATAAACAAAAAAGAAAGAAATTAATTCCAAATGACCAGGTGGGAAACAAATACGTGGGATGGAAGTTTCCTATTAACGGTGATCGAGTTGATATAGAAATGGATAATAAACATACTGATACTAATAATTAAAAGGAAAAATTATATTTGATATAGCTGAAAATTGAAGTGTTTGATGGATTTAAATTGGCCAGTCGATAGACCTCTTCTTGCAGATTATCCTTCGTATATGATTGTTAGACCTCGTTGTTATTCATCCTATTGCTTTTTCAAATTTTTCATGTGCCTCTATGACTTGTTTGTCTAAAGATATGTGACCTTTTGTTGTCTTATGGTGATTGTGTTGCAAACTCTATATGATGTCTTTTTTTTTTTTTTTTTAATTCTTACAATCCAATGTTAACCGACGGCAAATTCCATTTCAGATTTTTTATCGTGACCCGAGTGGGTGCCACTCGGCCTTGAATACTGGCCCGTGACATTTTCTTCTCGCGTCTTAAAATCCTTTACTCATTGCAACTCTATCCAATTGAATAGCCGCTTTCAGATTGGAAGTTATGGCAATAATTTATTAGTAAGAGAGCACCTATTTGGCAGTCAGTAAGCCATGCCTGGTGTCCCTACCAACATAATGGAATGCAATTTTAGAGCAAGTAGTGTAGTTCATTTAGGTGCTGCCATACTAATTTGGCAATCTCAATAAAAGTTTGTCCACTCATCCACCAACACAAGCAACTCTCCATAAGTTCGAGCATGTTATATGGATAACGGTGAAATAGGCCAGTGGCACAAGATGCTGATGTATCAGCTGTGAAACACCTATAACAAAGCATCAACAGCTGATCCTGTCCAGTAAATGTAGAAACATAAAAGGAAAATAATTGTACAGCAGCTCATGCTTAGCCTTAATGTTTCATTTTGTAAGGTTCAATCGTGCTTTTTCCACATTCGGTTTATAGCATGCAAAATTCTAGATTAAATGCTCATCAAATTCTATCAGCATATGCTGAAGCTTCGCATCCCAGAAAAACTGCATTTGCATCCAAATTTTTCCTGGTGTAATATCATAAACTAAAATGCAAAAACAAAAGTTACATTTCAGTTCCTGGAATAATTCCTGAGTTTAACCTGCAGTGATTAAATATCTCCGATGGTTATGAATTCTATTCCAATTCAGCACATAATTTCACCCTGCATCTACTTCAATAGAATCTAACACAATCCATTATTACATGGCAGCACGCTCCAGTTTTCTAGGGCCTGAGAGTAAATATTTTCTTCTGCTATCATTGCCCTCTTTCCCTCTCAAATGCTAACCGAAAATACAGCAATTTCTTCAGGCAAAATAATGGAAATTCAATACTAGTCTGCCATGTTTCCCAAACAGAATCTCCAGAGTTTGTATTACTAAATTTTTTCATAAGTTGAAGATAGATCTTATGTACAAGAACAGTAGCTTCATTTCATTGATTAATAATGTTAAAAAGAAAGTTAAAACAGATTTCAATTTAGACATTAATGCTTAGGCTTGCGCACCATTACACAGGATAACAAAGGGATTGACCAAATATGCTTATCATGATATTATTAGACGGAGGATCTCCCCTGAATATTTGAATGATTTTTCAGTTTCTTCCAAACAGTGATTCTTCTCCTCTCTGGTCCAGCTCTGAGCAATCAAATAAACATATCATATATTAGTCAACAAGCTCTAAATTGAACAACAAAAACAATCCATAAAGAAAAGGCATCTTATTAACAATGACATTTTCTTGCCCAGGATCGTCGCCTAATAAAAACTTCAAGTAAATTATCAGGATAATTTACAATGAGGAGCATGAATATTACCTCAGCAACTTCATTCAACTTGTCCCTGACATTCTGCAATAGCTGACGAAGATCACCATCCCATTTATAAAATTCTAGCTCCTTGTTATTGAGTATCTTCTCAGCCACCTAAGATAAACACAGAAAGGTAAAAAAAAAATTGAATTGTCCCTCACAAAAAGATATAATTGATATTATCCTATCATGCAGAACACTGAATTATGCCTATGTAGCTCCTGAAGACACGTCCTTCAGGTGATCCAATCCCTTAATGCCTGTATAGCTCCTGAAGACACAATCTTCAGGTGATCCAATCCCCAAAGATGCCTTCCCATTCATTAGAAACTTATAAGTCCTGTTGGCAAGAATTTCTCTTGAACAGATATATACAAGTGATAAAGTTGAAAGCACAGATTGATATTGTTGTACCAGTTCTATTTCAAGAAACAAAGATACTTCTTCACAATTCACTAGTGTATCTATGTTACAAACTCACAATATCTCATACACCTAACACTTAAGTGTTGAGTTGCCAGTTGCAACTTAAGTCCACCTCCATCATGGGCTAAAAAAATAATTTTGGATCCATAGTTTTAAGTTAAAATTTGCATACCTTCTTCCCAATCATTCTACCACCAGCACTGTGGGCAAAATATATATTGTAGAAGTGGCAAATAAATGCCTGAGGATCCTTCTCTGGCAAGTCCTTCAGATACTTAGCATAAGTGACACCAGGAGAAGAAGGTTCTGGAATGGCATATCCTTGTTCTTTGAACCATTCCAAATCATTTGCCAACTTTTTAGACCTTTCCAAACCAGTATTTTTGAACTCAGAATCTATAGGAAATGATCGAAATGGTCATGAGAAAAAGTCGAAAAGCATATTGCATATGTGAGTATGAGATACATAGAAAATACGTCAAAATGCTTTTGAATGATCATCAGCATTGAACTAAAACAACACAGTCTCATGAATTTCCTTTCTAAATTTCACAGACCACATTAGGGTCAAAACAACAGGGCTGATCTTTGCCTCCATAAACGATAGCACAAAGGAATACCCAGCCAACAAAACCAATGTCTTAAAGTTATGCCGAACCATTAACAGCTATTGTGAGCAGCTATGCTACAATGCATGTACCTATGTGTGCTTTATAAAGGATATCTAATGAAAAGGAATTTCAAGCATAGTCACATACAGGCAGTAGGAGGCCTATTTTCCTACTATATTCTATAGTTGTTGGATTGCTAATGTATCGTGTTATTAGAATTTTCTTTTGCAAGTTTAGCTTTTGCAACAGTTAGTCAGTGTATTCCGTACCCAAAAACAAATGCAAACAATAGAAGGACCCAAGACAACTCATCCAACAAAGAATACCCAACAACCATTAACACGGCCAAAACAGAGCGAGTTACAACGAGGGAATCAAGCATATTATCAAAAACCTAGTAGACAAAGAAGCAAACTCACAAAAAGGATAAGCGGCCGTTTCAACAATCCCTTCAAGAGTATCATAAACCAACTTGCTATCAACCAAAAACCTCAAGTAACCCTCAACAGTAGGCTCCCATTTAGGAATAGCCCGCTCCTCGGGCTTCTCAACCTCCTTCTCCCCTTCTTTTGCCTGCTCCCTGGTATGCAACTTCATGGCCACAAACCTCATCTCCTCAACAAAGCCCTTAGCCTCTCCTGGGTATCGTTTTTTGGGCTTCTCCGCCGTGGTGGCGGACACAATAGAAGCAGCTTTCAAATGCATATTAGCAATTCTAACAAACCGAAAAGAAACTCTTTTGGGTACAAAACTGGACTGAAAATTAGAGGAGAAAGAGGGAGATGGGGAAACTTGGAGAAGGGATTTGTTAAAAAATGATTGGGATTGAGAGAGAGGATTGAGAGAAGCCATTTTGTCAAACAAAGGGTAGCTAATTAAGTTGAAGAAAAACAGAAACGAAGAGTATAGAATTCAACAGAGATAGAGTATACGGCACCTTAATATTGAAGAAGAAAAACAGAAAAGAATTCACCGATAGAGGGAAAAAAAACAAAATTAAAATAAAGTAGTTTGCCTTAGGTGACTGTTCAAGTACTCTTGAAGACAAAGCGACAGACACAGAGAGCGTGGGTGTAAAATAATTGGAAGAGAATAAATAGCGAAGTATGGGTGTTATGGAACTCTTATGTATGGGGACTTGCTACGGGTAAACTCGTTTTTAAGGATTAGGATTAGGCTCGATGGTAACAGCAAACGACGTCGTTTCAAAACAGACAGGGACGATGCGTATGGCAAGTGATTGGTTGGAATTGAACGTAAACGTACCGTGGAGAATTACGGAAGAAGGAAAATAAATAAAAACAAATAAAATATCGCACGATTTCCCTTTTTTTTTTTTAATTATTCATTATTGAATTCCTATATTTGTTTTTCTCGAATCTCCATATAGCCAAAGTAACCAACCTTGGTATCCCCATTCCCCACTACACATGGAGGAGGGGCTAGAAGTTGAAAAGTTAGAAAAAGAATGGAATCACTTTTTGCTGAGTTATTTGAAAATTTTAAAAGGTGTTTGAGATTCTAGCTACAGTTTTAAAAAAATATATGTTTTTTATATTAAAAATAATTTTTTAAAAAAATAATTTTTCTCAAATATAATATAGAATATGACCTAAGTGTTATTGAAGTATTCATTTTCATTATATACTTGATCAAAAAAAATTCCTCGAAAAGAAAAAAAAAGTTTCACGAAAATAATTCATTGAAATTTATCCTTTCAAATTCATTCCTTTATTCTAAATTTCCAAATTAATTAAAAGTTATTTTCTTTTTTTTTTCAAAATGTGATTGATTTGTTAATTTTTTTTATTATGTTACTTTTAATGTATTTATTATCAATAAATATGAATTATGTATTTTTCTTATTTTTAATAAATCCTTAATTAATGTGAGGTATATTAAAAAATTATATAATTCCAACTATAATAACTTAATATCTTAAATTTATGTGAAAATAAAAATGAACATATTCCCAAAAATAAAGCGACTAATTGTATAATTATTGACAGTGAATTACCCAATAGTCAATCATAAAAATTTTAGTTAAAAAATTATTAATTTTATTTCAAAAATCATTTAATGAATATCAAAAATAATATTCGAGACTAATGTTTTATTATATTTTTGTGTTTAATTATTTTTTTATATTATATATGATATGCATTATGAGCAAATGAAAAATTTGTATATATATTACATTAATAGTATAATACAATTATAATTAATTTTTTCCATTGAAGTATCAAATATTTTAAAATTAATTATAAATTGTTGACCATTACAGTAGACCGTTGAAAGATGATCAATACAATTGCCCACTAAAAAATGATTGCTACAATTGGCTGTTAACAACTGGTCAACATCGTTGACCATTAATAGCTAGTCGTCATCGACAAACTAAATAGATCTTAAATATTATATTTTTTCAAATCACTCATCAAATATTTAATTTTTTAAATAAAAACCCATCGAACACCTAAATGTGTTAACAAATTTGTGATTTAAGTAATAAACATATAATATATATATATATATATATATATATATATATACATAGAACTAAGTGTAATATATACACTACATATTTTGTTGTACCTATAATTAATTAAGTATTTAAATATGAGTTTTAAAGTAATTATTCACATATTTTTTACATATCAATATCGTTTTTTATTAAGGTTTAATCTACTCATAGGAACTTGATGTATATATAAATTAGAATTGATATATCTTTAAAACTTGAGAGTGAGTAATTTATACCTTTAATGGGTATGCTCAATGCGAATATAAATTAATCTATAGTTTAATGAATTGTAAGATAATAAAAAATTGAAATTTTGGTTATCAATTGATTTGGAAAGATATTTTAATTAGAGTTGGCTTACCTACTTTGCGTATGACTCTTGCATAGTTTCTTGTTTAGAGGTAGTCCTTTCCAAAATAGACTTATTTTGCTATGTATATAGTGTCTTCTTTCATCAATAACATTCAAGTATCCCATTTTCTTGCTAGTCCTTCCTTTCAAGCACTCCTCCTAGTTATATTTTACATCTTTTGGTTTAACGACAATTTTGCTATTTGGTGCTAAAAAAAATCAAGAGAGTATCACAATTTACAAATTGTTATATCGTGAATCTCAGTCTATATTACATTATAAACATATTTTCTTTACATGTGTGAAATAAAATAAAGCACATATTTTTTCGACTTTAAATTTTGGTGAACTAATGAATATATAATAAATTTATTAGTTATAACTTACATGTTTATCATTTTAAACTGATAGGTTCATTAGTTATAACTTACAAATGTATTATTCTGAACTTATAAACTTATTGTTTAAAAATTACATATTTATCGTTTTAAACTTACAAATTCATTATTTAGTACTTATAGGTTCATCATTTAGTGCAACAGGTTCATCATGTGGAATTTATAGATTTATCATTTAGTTCTAACAAACAAATGAACACGTAGTTTTTAAATAATAAACATATAAGTTTTCAACAATGAATTTATAACAATTAAATGATTAGTCTGCAAAATCTAAATGATAAGTCTGTAAGTACTAAATGATAAATATGCAAATACTAAATGATGAACCTGTAAGTACTAAATGCTAAACTTGCAATTTATAAACGATGAATCTGTAAGTTTTAAACGATAAATCTATAAGTTTAAATGATAAACATATATATTTCTAACAAATTCATCATTTTCAACCTCCAACAATCCAATTTTTTTCTATGACTCATTTTTAGTTCAAATATCTTCATTTTCAACATTTTTCATCCATAAAAATATCAAAAATTAATGTTTTTCATCTCAAGTAATAATAACAATAACTAAAACATAAAAAAATGATAAAAATAAAATCAAATATGTAAATTAAAAAGTTTTCTTTCTAAAAAAATTCTGCAATAGAAAAATATATTTTTTCCTTTTATCTCTTTAAAAAAACAAAAAGAAAAAGAAAATGATGATGAACAATAATACGATAACTGAATAATAAAAACATATTATATTTAAACTAAAACACGTGTAAATTATTTAACTAAAAGAATAACTTGATACCGTTTTGAAATAAAAATTATGATGCACAGTAAATACAAGTTTATGATATAATTTACGATAATTCACAATCTATGATATTTTTAAGTCGTATTATCTTTTATTTATGTGATCAAGCATGTAGCTCATTTCCATGTTGAACAATTTTCCTTTATTAATTCTGATATTTTTTTCTCATCGAAATAGCAAAAGGAAAAAAGAGGAAAAAAAAAGATTAATTACTAAAATCTCTTCAATCCTGTAATTTCATATACAATTTGGCCCTAATAAATAATTTTTTTAATTATTACTTTCAATTGCAACAAATATTACATTTTGACCATTTCATAAGTAAAAAAAAAAAAAAAAGTTAATACTAATGGAATATTCTGGTCACAATGTATTTGTTGTTATAAAATTAGATAAAATAAAATATGTAATGCAAAATAGAATATAAAATATAAATGAAGAAGAAAATAGAGAATATAAAATGTATATTCACTTATTCTTTATTCATTCATAAAGCCTTTATTTATAGGTTTATATATAGGCATCAAAGAGACGTGAGTTACAAGTAATATTATGAAAATAAATCATAATTAAAATGGACTATTAAGCTACATGAGAGGTTATGCAATTGAGAGTTATAGACATTCAAAAGATATAAATATTCATAACACTTTTCTTTTGGATGTCCATTAATAAGAACATGTCTCATTAAAACCTTACTAAGAAAAATCCTGTAGGAAAAAAAACCCTAATGAGAAAAAAGAATACATTTTTTGTGTAATATGCATATGAAGTTATCTCATTAAAAATTTTACTAGGAAAACCTAGTGAGACAAAACCTTAGTCAAGGAAAAAAGTACAATGTGTATTTTCTTCCCCTTATAAAATATTAATTTAATCTCTAAACTGAAGCATTTCAATGTTCTACACCAATTTTTCAAATATTGTAGTAGGCAAAGCTTTTGTGAATAATTTTGATAGGTTATCACTTAGACGTATTTGTTGAACATCGATTTATCTACTTTTTATCAAGATCATGCATGAAGAATAACTTGGGAGAAATATGTTTTATCTGGTGTCCTTTAATATAACCTCATTTTAGCTATACTATACATATTGCATTATCTTCATATAATACTGTAGGAGTTCATTTGCTGACAAATAAACCACATGTTTCCCAAATGTATTATGTCATTTGTATCAACTATACACATTCCCGACTTGCTTATTGAATTGTAATTCTTTTAGCATGATTTAAAGATATGGTAGTTAACGTTTGTTTTGTTGATCGCCATGAAATAACATTTTTACCGCTCATAAAAATATAAATTGTTTGAGATTAAATTTAATGTGGATTAAACAAAAATCCTATATCAACATAACCAATTAGTTTTGTTGTAGATTTATTTGAATAAAATAATCTCATGTCAATTATTTCTCGAAGATAAGAAAAACATGTTTAACTATATTCAAATATCTTCATGTTGGAGAAAAGTTATATCTTGCCGATAAACTTACCAAAAATGTTATATAAGCTCATGTAATATTAGTAAGATATAGTAATGCACGCACCAATCACACTCAAATATGGTATTTCAATCTCTTTTCCATCCTTCCGAGGTTGAAAATAATCATTTTTCACATCAAATGACCTTACAACCATTGGTGTATTTAATGAATGTGTTTTATCCATATAAAATCTTTTAAGGACTTTTTTCTATATAATATGATTAATGCACTAAGATTCCATCAGCTAAATACTCGATTCGTAAACCAAGGTAAAATTTTGTTTTTTCGTGATATTTCATTTCAAATTCATACTTCAAATAATCAACTACCTTAGCTAGATCTTGAGGAGTTCCAATAATATTTAAATCATCAACACACATAGCAACGATAACAAATTCAGATTTTAATTTCTTTATGAAAACAAATGGGCAGATATGATCATTTTTATATCATTCTTTCAATAAGTATTTACTTAAACGATTATACCACATTCATCCTAATTATTTTAGACCATATAATGATCTTTGTAACTTAATAGAATAAAATTCTCGAGATTTTGAGTTTTGTAATTTAGGCAACTTAAATCCTTCAGGGATTTTCATATAGATATCACTATCAAAATTACCATATAAATGTGTCGTAACAACATCCATAAGATGCATATCAAGTCTTTCATGTACTGCAAGAATTATAAGATATCAAAAAGTTGTCGCATCTACCACAAGAGAATATGTTTGTTCATAATCAATACTAGGCCTTTGTGAAAATCCATGTGCCACAAGTCTTACTTTTTATTTTACAACTTTGTTATTCTCATTTCCTTTTTGCACAAATATCCATTTGTATCTTACAGGTTTTAACACCTTCAGGTGTTTGAACTATTGGCTTGAAAACTTCACATTTATTAAGTGAATATAATTCAGTTTGTATTGTATCTTTCCATTTGGGCCAATCACACCTATGTTGATATTCTTCCATTGTTTTAAGCTTTAGATCTTCATTTTCCTCCATAATATCAATTGCTAGATTATAAGCAAATATGTTATTGACGACTATTTTCTTTCGATTCTATTTTTTTCCTGTAACAACATAACTTATCGAGATTTTTTCATTGTTATCATTTTGAACCTATTTTAGAGATTCATTCTTTGTTATGTCAACAAACTGCTTGAGAGTTTTTGCCTCCTCACTAGGGTCATCTTGTTGATTAGCTCTTTTTTATTTTCTATGAATTTTATCTTTAGAACTGATAGGTCTACCACACTTCAGGTGTATTTTAGACTCATTAGCTATAGAAAGTTATCCTACAGGGACATCAATTCAATCTGGAGCATTTTACCGCCGGTATATGTGATTTTATTACTCTTTCAAGGTCAGTAAATGCATCAGGCAATTGATTTATCATATTTTGTAAAGGTATTATTTTTTGTACTTCTTGTTCGCATTGTTTAGTATGAGGATTTAGATGTGTTAAAAATAATGCATCCACATAATTTTTTAATCCAACTGCTTTTTTTTCTCAACCATAATGGTGGAAATTTTGTTTCTTAAAATGACAATCTGCATACAGTGTTGTCAACAAATCACCAGTCAATGGTTCAAGATAATTAATAATGGAAGGAGATTCAAATCTAACATATATTCTCAACCTTCTTTAGATCCCATTTTAGTGCGTTGTGTTGAAGCAATAGGAACATCATCTGAAAATTTTTAAATGAGAAATATTTAACTCTTGACCCTAAGCCAATTGTAATGGGGAGAACTTATGATATGATATTGGCCTAATGCGTATTAATGTTGCTACATGCAAAATAACATGTCCCTAAGTCGAAATGGAGAATTTTGTTCTCATAAGTAATGATGTTGCTATTAATTAGAGATGTTTAATAAATAATTTTGCAATACTTTTTTCTGCATGAATTTGGGTAATATGTTTTTCAATGGTTATCCAACTGACATATAATAATCAATAAAAGCTTGAGATGTAAATTTACAAGCATTATCAAGATGTATAGACTTGATCGAATAATTTAGAAATTGTATACATAATTTAATTATTTGAGCAAACAATCTCTTAAAGTCAGGTTACGATATGATAAGAAATACACATATAACCATCGTGTAAATGCATCTATCATTATCATAAAATATTTAAATGGTCCATATGGTAGATGAATCAGTCCACATATATCAGTATAAATTCTTTCTAGAAATGCAGATGATTCTAATCCGACTTTTACAAATGAAAGTCGAATAATTAATTTACTTTAAGAACAAGCAACGCTTGAGAATTCATTAAATTGAAGAATTTTTTTTAGTTCTTTAAGGAATATCCATTTAAATTCTCAATTATTCTATACATCATTATTGACCCGAGATGACCCAACCGGTCATGCCAAATAGTGAAAATATTCCAATCAATGAATTTTTGGTTCACTATTGTATAAGCTTCAATTACACTAATTCTTGTATTGTACAAACCAAAAGATAAAGCGGATAACCTTTCTAAAATTTGTTTTTCATTTGAAACTATTAACGGAATATAGAAATATTCTATATTATTGTAATTACAAGTCTCAATATAGTAATCGTTACAACGTATATATTTAAAACTAAGCAAATTCCTCTTTGATTTAGTAGATAATAAAACATTATCAATTATAAATTTTGTTCTATTACTTATGAGGATATTGGCTCTTCCAGAACCTTCTATTAAGTTTGCAGAACCTGATATTATACTAACATTTGCTTCCATCATTGTTAATTTAGAGAAATATTTTCTATTTCTCAATATAGTATGTGTCGTTATACTGTCTGCTAAGCATATATTTTTATCATTATTCTTGAAAGTTCTCGATAAGTGAGGAAAATCTATATTTTCTAAAAAATTACAATAAGTAATTATAAAGATATAATATATTATTTGATAACAAAAACTGATAACAACCTTAAAAACAACAATTAAAATAAATAAATAAAAACACATAAATAAATTTTTTGACATAAATTATTTTTCATAATGTGGATGTTTTATTTTGTTAGACATTTTTTATAGATCAATCTTTTCATTATCTTGTTCAAAACAAACCGCAACATCTAAGTGTATTTTGCCCAATTGGTCAAAAAATAAGTCATCATTTTGATATCCAAAGTTTGCTTATGTATTTTTTGCCAAGTTTGTTTCAATATGTTTCTTTTTCCCCTTCAGGGATGTTTGATATAAATCAACTAAATATTTAGATGTACGACATGTATGTGACCAATGCCCTTTTATACTGCATCTAAAATATGAAATTTCTTTTTTGGTACTGTGAAGGATTTTCCTTTCCTTGTTTTTCATCTCTTTGCACTTTTTTATAGAAATGACCACTATTACCTCGCTCTCGTCCATAGCTACTACCATGACTATTAGATGTTGTTGCATTCACTTCAGGCAGTGCATCAGAACCAATTGGACTAGATTCATGATTTTTCATCAAAATTCATCATTTTATTCACCACAAAAGACAAGAGATAAGCTCAGAATACAGGAGATCAACTTAGCATCGGTATTGTTGCTGCAGGAGCACATTTGAAGCATGAAATGTAGAAACAAGTTTTCTTTAACATATCATTATCAGTAATATTTTCTCTGCATAATTTCAATTGAGAACTTATTTTAAACATTGTGGAGTTATACTCACTGATTTATAATCTTGTAGTCGAAAGTGCATCTAGTCATATCTAGCATTTGGAAGGATGACAGTTTTTTTAGTGATCATACCTTTCTTTCAAATTGTTACAAAAAACAAGAGGATTTTTCACTGTTAGATATTAATATTTAATCCCTCATGAATATGATGAAGAATGAAAATCAAACTCTTAGCTTTATCTTGATTAGATATTTTATTTCCTTTTTTGGTAGTACACCAAGACTATTTGCATCTAGGTGAATTTCAGCATACAATATTCATGACAAATAGTTTTTTCCACTAATGTCAAAAGCCATAAACTCTAATTTTGCAAGATTAGTCATTAATACTATCACAAAAAAATAATCAAATTAGAAAATAATATCATGTGCATCTAGTTATATTATTGATTAGCGTGCTATGATTATATTTATATCGAATATGTAAATATAATAGTTGGTATTAACATAAATAAACCAATTATAATATGAATACAATTAACATATTATCATTAAAAGAATAATGTATAATATTAAATAATATTCATATATATTTGTAAATAGATATATTTAATGAGTATTTATAAGTGATAACATGTATATAAGTTATTATTATTATTATTATTATTATTATTATTATTATTATTATTATTATTTGAAGAAAATGACATAAAACTCATTTGCTATGCTCATAAAGAAAAAAAAACGTAAAATAATTAAAAGATAACTATAACTATAAAACGTAATGAAGAAAAACGTAATTAAAAATAAATATTAACAATATAACTATCCTAATTTAATAATATTAAATTAAAATGTAATGTTAGAAAAAAATATAACTATCGTAATTAAAAATATATTTCTAATTTGGTTTATTTTTTAATTATAATAGTTATATGATAATAAATAATATATATAAAATAAATAATTTTAAAATTACAACAATATAGTGATGGATTTACTTTTAGTAGAATAATATCTGTGCATAATTAATATAGCATACCAAAACCGTTAGCATCATGTCAAGATAATTATCTTTCATTTTCATAAGTAACAATTGAGAAATGATTTTTTTTTTATTTCTGATATAGAATCAACAAGTTTTACAATAAGAATGGAGAAAACTTATCTTATCAGCGTTACCTTAAAACTTATTATTACAATTCTTGCTGATAGCATGTTATAAAATTAGATAAAATAAAGTATATAATAAAAAATAGAATATAGAATAAAAATGAAGAAAAAAGTAGAGAATATAGAATGTATATTCACTTATTTTTTATTTATTTACTAAACCTCTATTTATAGGTTTTTATGTAAACATCTAAAAGACATGAGTTACAAATAATATTATAAAAATAAATCACAATTAAAATTGACAATTAAACTACAAGAGAGGTAATACAATTGCGAGTTATGAATATTCAAAAGACATAAATATTCATAACATTTGTGACTTAATTTTTTTACACATTTGAAATGAAAAAATAAATAGTATATATATATATATATATAATAAAAAATTATTATAAATTGATTAAGTTCAAGTAAAAAATAAAAAAAATATTTTATGTACTAAATACCTAAAACCTAGTTTTTAATATAAAAAGCTAAAAATTCTTACTTTTTATAGGAAGTTCACTTTTAATACAAAATGTTAAAAGCTAGCTAGGCCCGATCATGAATCAAAATTAGAGGTTCCACGGTTCGGAAAGAGGCCGGTTCTTATTCATGAACCAGCGGTTCAATCAGTTCTATTTTTTTAATTATGCAATTAATTAATTAACACAATAAATAAATACCATTAAAATTATTAAAGTTTAGAAATTAAACTTAATTGTTGGGTGAATTAAGTAAAAAATTGAGAAATAAAATTAGTTGGAAAGAATGAGAATTTTGAGAAAAAATATTAACTTATGAAATATTAATTTATATAAAATATAAATTTTTACAACTAATAAGTTATAAAAAAAATGAAAATTTTAAGAAACAAATAATTTATTGAATATTAATTTGTGATTTTGTGTAATAAGTTATATTATTATAAAAAAAGAGGAATTTGATTTTGATAAATTATAAGTTGGAATTTAAAAATGACTTATTTTTATTTGATAAATTAATAAATTATAAAAATTATAATTAGGTTAAAAACCTAATCAAATTTTTTATTTTAAAAAATAATTTAATTATAAAGTTTGAATTTATATTTAAAAAATTATAATATTAATAATTGGACTTGAACTTAATTTTTTAATCATTAATTAAGTTTTTCACATTTTTTATGGAGTTTAGAGGAATAAAAACTCATGCAGTTTTCTTACCTTTTAAAATTTAATTGACACTTTTTATATTTTTTTAATCAGAATCGCTAGTATCGGATGTGTCAGTTGTTTTTTCGGTCGTAAAGTCATAATTTGTCTTCAAATTGATCTTTTTCTATTTCTTGTTGTTTTAATGTCATTTTAGTCTAATTGTCAATACATACTTGAACTTCTAGCGATTCGGGGATTAAGCTAGTTCATGTCTTATCCAAAATATTACATCTCGCACTAAAAATTTGTTCAATTGCAACAGTTGAGACGAAACTTGAAAATTTTATTTTGCAATTTAAAAGAGTACCGAGTAAGTATTTTAATATCGACTATACCAATTAAAAACTGAAAAATCTTTACATATCCTACTATTACCCAACTTAAATGTAGTTATTAGATGAATGTCAAGTTCAGGTGAATCAAATGTAGTACCGGATGTGTCAGTCGTTCTTTCATTGGTAAAATCATATTAGTCTTCAAATTGATTTTTCTCTATTTCTTGTTATCTTAATGTCGTTTTAGTCCAATTGTCAATACATACTTGAACTTCTAACGATTCGGGGATTAAACTAGTTCGTGTCTCATCCAAAATATTACATTTCGCACTAAAAATTTGTTCAATTGCAACAGTTGAGACGAAACTTGAAAATTTTGTTTTGCAATTTAGAAGAGTACCGGGTAAGTATTTTAATATAGACTCCACCAATTAAAAACTGAAAAATCTTTATATATTCTACTATTACCCAACTCAAATGTAGTTGTTAGATAAATGTCAAGTTCGGATGAACCAGATAATAATTTTGGCTTTTTAATATATTTTGCATCATTTAATGATCACTCACTCTAATTTTTATTGATTCACTCGAAACTTAACTAGTAGTGCAACTACTACTAGTAGTAAGTATATAATAAATCAAACTAAATTCCATAAATAAATCACAAATTAATGTTTTTTACATCATCAATAATAGAATCAACACTAATATAATCATTTTAAATCTAAAAATGAATAATAAAGATTATATATTTTACATCTAGAATAAAAAAACACAACATACAAGATTAAACAAAAAAATAAATTTAAAATAATTCAACAATTTATTTTTCATCATACAAATAGAATTATGCAAAATTAGATCATTAATCTAATCTTGAAATATATCAATAATATTAATATATTCATACAATAATAAATGACATGTTAGATAATAAACACCACTTAAAATATATATTGTATCATTAAAAACTTTTAAAATACCTAAAAAATATTGACAAACATCCTAATATTGTATATATAAATTAATTTGTGGCACGTTATTGGAAATAAATGTGCACAATAATTCTTTATATCCATATGAGTAATTCATAAGTTGAATTCCAACGAGTATAAACATTAATTGAAAATCTTTTAGATTTTTTGTCGTTTTCTCGATAAAACCGATGTCATAATTTACTTACTTGTAGATGTGACTATAAAAATAAAATTGTTACTTTAATTTGAGTAATTATACTAATCAAAGATTTTAAAACATTTTGGACACATAAATTTAATATATGACATGCATATTTAACATGAAAAAATCTACCTTCAATGTTAGATTGATATAATGCGTGAAGGTCATGAATTGAGACAGTATTTACCGCTGCATTATAAAAAAAAATTGAAAAAATTTTATGAACTAATTCATATTCTTGCAAAATATTTTTTATAATTTTAAAAATATTATCGACAGTATGTCGATTATCAAAAACTCTAAATGTAAGTATTTTTTTTTGTAATTGTCATTTACTATTAATCTAATGACATATAAGACTCATGTAAGAATGCATTTGTCAATGATTATTTCAAATATCATTCCAAATACAAACGCGTCTATTCAAAAAAGAAAATATTTTAAGCAATACTTTTTTATTTTCTTTATATAAATTATATAAAACATGTTTAAGGTATTTATAAGCATATGTTTAACAGCTGAATTTAATGCATTTTGATAATAATTAACAAAACCTATTTTTTCATCAAAATTAAAAGATAAATATTTCATATTTATCATTTTTTTTTTCTTTTTTTCATCATTATATAGAAATAATTGAGAAGTAGATGATGATGATGCGTACTTGAAAATTTGACTTTGATTTTTCTTTATTCCAATTTTGAGTAGCATATTTGTTTTGTAAATGCTTTCGAAATGTATTATAACCACATCCAGTATTAAATTTATATCTTTGTATACAATAATTGCATACAACATTAAATGATCTATCATTTTTTTAAAACATTTTTTGAAATGAATTTGAAAAATATCAGATGTTCGAATTTTTGTTTCAAATGATGTTGCCTACGCCAGACCTGGACCTGGTTGTTCATCACTCATATTTCTTTGACTTTCTTCGGTTGGAATTTCGAACTCCCCCCTTATTCAAATTTTCAATAAAATTTTTGAAATTAACAATATTTTCATAAAAACATTGCTCATTCTACTATGACTTGCTATTATTTATGATTAAATTTTGTGAAAAAAATTGGAGAATATTAAAAAAAAAAGTGTAGAGAAAGATAATGAAAAAATAATTGTAGGATTAAAAAAAATTAAAATTAGAGAGAATTAAGAAATTGAAGAAAAAATTGAGATTATGTAAAAGTACAATTAGAAAGAAATTAGAGAAAAAAAAATAATTGAGAGTGTAATTAGAGAGAAATTGGAATATATGTAGAGAAAATTGAGATTGAATTGTAGAGAAATTGAGAATTAATTGAGAATAAAATTGTGCAATAAATGGAAAAAATTGAAATGAATTTGTTATTTATAGAGAAAAAATTAAAATTTTAATTTCAGTAATATCCCTAAAATATAGCTGTTATTTTTCTGTTATAAAAAGTATTTTTGTCATTTTATTATATTTATATTTTAATATATTTAATTATTAAAAAAGTGCAAATTGCATCTATGTTGTGCTGCATACGAGAGGCCCAGGGAGGAACAACGATAATGATTTTTTTTTGAATTTTTTTCAGGTTGGAACGGAGAATTACCGGTTCCCGGAGGAAGGGTCAAGACCAGACCTTCTCTCTACTGGATCCGGATTGGACTGGGTCAGTTTCACGGGCCCAACCAATCTGTGGCTAGGTGTAAAGCTAGCGGTTGAATTTCAACCTCTAACTTTTTTTTATCTAACTAAATTTCTAATTTAATTTTTAGTTTGTTAGACCATTAAAGGTTAAATTAACTAATTATCCAATTCAATTTATAATTTGTTAGAATGCTAAAAATTAAATTAACCAAACATTCAATTCAGTTTTTAGTTTGTTAGATCGCTAGAAGAAGAAGAAGAAACAACAATTATACATTTGTATCAATGATAAGCATTTATTAAGTATCGACGAAGAAGAAGAAGAAGAAGAAGAAGAAGAAGAAGAAGAAGAAACAATTATACATTTGTATCAATGATAAACATTTATTAAGTATCGACTACCATCAACAATTAAACCAAGTATATCTTTAATCTTGTTTATACAGGCTTTTAAATCATTAATTGTCAATTTTAACATGCTATAATAAAATGTTGTGAGATTAGAATGTGACTTGTTATGAACACCTCACAAAAATATCGATTTTTCAGTTTAGAAGACAGAAAGCTAGAGCTACACAATTGTGCAATTTTAAAAATAATAAAAAAAAATAATAGTAACTGGAAAATACATTTCAACTAGAAACCGCAACTACTTAGTCTTTCTAAAAGCATATATCCAACTCATTATTTGAATTATATTCTTTATTTTAAAAAGTTATTTCATAAAAAGAAAATTTCAATACTCTTTATCTTTAAAATTTAAAGTAGAGAATGAATGTAAGTCTCTACGTATATAAAATCAAATTTCATTTTCTATTCTAATTATAATTAATGCATATTAACTTTCAATGTATATTTTATATTTTTATTGGTGTATTTTTTTAAAAATTATTTTATCTTTCCTTATAATAAAATCATTTACTTTTTTTTATAAATATTATTTGGTATGGAATAAAGTGAAATGAAAAGTAAAAATATAAATAGTATATTGTACTTGTAAAAATTCTCTCTATATATATTTGAAATGCTCTACCAAAAATGTATTTTAAAATAAAAAAGCACTAGATGTTTGTTGCGTTTCTAAGAACAGAGTGCAAATTCGTCCAAGCTGCTAAATTGTTCAATATCCGGTATTTCAAATCATATATTGTAAGAGCAATTTCCAGAAATTTGTAAAAGCAATATTCAATATTGGGTACTTCATAATATTTCATTCCAGCTTGAATTAATCATTTTACATCTGTATTAGTATCTAAGACATGCATAAGTATATGCATGAAAAGTAGCTCAAAGAAAAGTATAAAATACAGATTTTTTTTTTTGAAAAAAAGGGTGATATCTGCTCATATCTTCGTCCTTAAAAGTCCATTTTACTTGGCTTCCTGTTCCAGTATAGGAACCTTTTTCCAAGTATCATCCAGCCCACTAATCTGCAACGGAGGCAATGAAAAAACACTAACAGTAGAGCTTCCACTCCTTATTTCCTTCAAAACTCTCAATGCTGATATGGTGCTCTTCATATATGAGCTCTCCGTATGCTCGATTTCTGCTAGTTCTTTCAGGACCCTGAGGATACCATCATTCTGGATGGTAGTGACAGAAGGATCGCAAGCTTCATTACTGTCATCTGCCTCGGCTGATGAAGATGGAGGTTCAATTTTAGGGAAAAGGCGATCAAGCATTGTCTCGCACTCTTTCACAAGCTTGTATAGCATGTCAGTAGTGAAAAATGGCTCTTGAAGTACCTTCTGAATGAAGGGCAACCGAATCAGAGCGCCAGTTCTTTTGTCGTACTTCTTGAGTATTTTTGCCAATCCTATTCGAGAATTGTCAGTTAGTTGTAATTATTATATTGAAAAATAAACAAGCAGCAGCCACCTCAATTAACTCGAACTAAATGGAAAACAAATAGAAGACTATATAGCTACCTGTGTAGTTAAGGGCACTATAATTCTCCAGCAAAACCATCTCTCCGTGGAAATCAACAATCTCCTTTCTAATTTTTATCATCTCCTCACTGGAATCCTTTGCCTTTGCCTTTGCTACCCTATCCCGCAACTCCTGAATCGCAATTTTAAAAATAAAAGATGAGCTTGAGTTTTAGTTATTGTTTTATCTTCTATTTCAATTTCCCCTTATATAGGAGAAAGAAATTCACATGTATATACCAGCTGTATTCTGAAAATCTATACCAAATCATTTCACATGTAAGTAGATGCAGGTGACAATAAAAAGCAGCGAATTAATTGAATCAAAGTTTGATTCTTAACAAGCACCATCCACCCACCATAAATATCCAGTGACTTGAAATCCAAACCTGAAATCAACTATTAAACCTTCTGAGAATGACATAACTGCTTTAACAATTTGGGCACAAATACTGTAAACAAGATTTTTTTCAAGTCTGTCTAAAACTTTTGGCTTGAGCCCATAATTTAAATTTTTATGTAAATTTACTAGAGAAAAATATGAGGGACACCTGAGTAAGAAACTATGTTCCCTACATGATTACTTGCCTTTGAAAGAAAATCATGATTTTCAACAACAAAAATATCTTTGTTACAACAGGTCAATAGCACATCATGTATAACTATGCCACAAGCAAAACCAAAGTGACCATTAACAATTAATAATGCATAAATATTAATGTAAATTAGCTCAATATTCACTCACTAGCTAAGAATTATTCTAAAGCAACTTAGTCTTTTGTACATGTGTTTAGTTTCCTTTTAAATAACAAAAATATCATCTCAATAATCACGTGCACATATACTTGCAGCAATTACATAACAATATGCTTTTTTATCTAAGGATTAATCGTTTTTTGGACTCTGTTTTATAGAGTATCCAATGGTTCATTGAATACCCATGAAAAATATACGCACAATGTTTTTGCTGTTCAAATTAGGAAGTAGTGTAGGAATTAGAAAAGGAGGAATGCTAACTACACTTTTTTTTTTATTGGTCCACTATTTTCAATAAAAAATATATAATATATTTTTAAATAAAATTAAATATAATAATTTTTTATTTATCATTCTCTCTTTTCTCATTTTGCTAGTACTATCTCCCACCACTTTTTTTTTTAAAAAAATTGTTTTTTTATTAAAATTTAAAAAATATATAAGAAAAATTATGAGAAATTTTGGGATTGATTTTTATACTAAAAATAACAATTATTTTAAAATCATTAATAGAACAGAAATAAAATAAATGATAAAGCAAAAAAATTTTGATAATTAAGAAAATATTAATTTTTTTAAGAAAATAAAAAACCACAAATAAATCTAATATAAAATATAATTAATTTTTTTAGATTCTTTATTATTCAAATTATTTTTATTTTTTCTATATATTTTATTTTATTTTTCTTCATAAGTTTTTCCTCATTTTAGATTTTTAATTGTTTAAATTATTTTATTTTGTTTCTCTTCATGATTTTTGTTTTTTTATTTTATCTTTTTGTTGGTTTTATAATTATTTTTCCTGCATAAATTTCAATATAAAAGCCATAAAAAGTATTTACACTTAGATATATAAGTTCTAAATTAATTTTAACTTAATTTTTTAAATTAAAATTATTATTTATAATATCAAATAAATAGTGATATGAAACTATTGTATAGAATATAATTTGCATTCTTAAAAACTAGTCAAAAAATATATTTTATTTTTCTAAGTTTGTAAAAATTCAAAAGTGATGTGAAATATGAGTAAAGAGATAAAATAGAATGGTAAATAAATAAATAAATTTTAATATTTTAGTCATTAATATGATAAAAAATTACTATATTTAATTGTATGTAGAAAATATTTCACAATTTTTTTTATTGAAAATAATTTACTAACTAACAGAGAAGAAATTTGAAATTATTTCTAACATTTCTCAAATTAGTACCCAAAAAGAGAGAAAAAAGAAATAAATGGGCACATGGTGCATGTTGGAAGAATATACTTGGCACAATTGCCTTAACCGCATCATTGTATATGCTCGCCAGTTG
Organism: Triadica sebifera; assembly: GCA_023653625.1. NCBI lineage: Eukaryota > Viridiplantae > Streptophyta > Magnoliopsida > Malpighiales > Euphorbiaceae > Triadica > Triadica sebifera. The sequence goes on along the minus strand of CM042910.1, from coordinate 19,473,268 downwards.
TTAAAGGGGAAGGCTAGCGAATAAATAAGGGTCTTCGAGAAAAGGCATGGTAAGCCCGCCTAAAAGATTTAACGGACTTAACTGCCCGTTATTGCATCCTTTCAACTTTTAATGCGCCCTAGTCAGCCACTGTGGTTCAAGATTCCAAAATGCCTAGATTTACCGTTAAACGGCTTCGTTTCATTCAGATTTACCATTCAATAACACAATGATGAATTTTTACTCAATTAACATCCTCAAATTTCGTTACTTTTAATTAACAGTTATTTAGTCCAGATAGAAAAAGGATTTTCTAGGAAACCAAACAGAGAAAAAGAAAAAGAAAAAGATGCCGCTTCTGCAAACGGAGACGGGAAGAGAATAAATACCTTCAATCTGATGATATACTCTTCCTCCTTCTCCACGAAGAAGGTGTTGAATTTCTCGAGCTCGGCCTCCAATAATTTAATGAAATCGATTTCCTCTTCCGTCATGCCGTATTCATTGTCTCCGCTGCCGCCGGCATCTGTACAATCTGTGTCGTCCATTCTGGGGCGCTTGTTGGGCCTATCTCCGCTTTTGTTTGGCTCTATAAGCTTCAATTTTTTCTTCAGCTCCTTGTAGGTAAGAAACTTGTCTCGCCATTCAGGCGAAGTCTCTTCAATCTGGTTGCTAAGGCTCTTGCCGAACTTCATAATTTTTTTTTAAAAAAAAATCCTCTTCTCGTTTGGTTTAAAAAATAGAGAAGAAGGAAGAGGGTTTGTGATTATTTTATGTGTGTTTGGTGGATGAGAAAATAAGAAGGAAAGCGAAGGAAAAACGAGGGAGAGATAATAAAGGAGGCGGAAGACGTGTGTGGGGGTGATATAACTTTAATGTAAGAGAAGAATATTCGAGAGTTCGTATTGGAATATCCATTTATTCTTTTAAAGAGAGAAAGATTCGGTAATTTATAAATACGGTAATTCAATATTATTATTTATAATTATAAAATATTTAAATTATTATTTTATAATAATAAAGTGATTTCCTTATCTTTCGTTAATATCTTTATAATTATATTTATATAAATATATCATACTTCAATTATTAATAATCTAATAATATAATATTTTAATTAATAACAATATAACAATACTCCTTATATATTTAGATTTCATTTGTGTAATTAGAAGAGGATATCTCTAGTTTATTCCCCTTAACTGACAGAAAGTAACATTAGATTTTATTTTATTTTTCAATTAAATATCTTTCATTATTTATTTATATTTATTTTTACCTTTTCTGGGGCCTCTGTGACACGTGGTATTTCTCTCATTTTTTTTTTCTAAAATATTATAGCGGCTGCTTTTTTTTTCTTTTCTTTTATTGATTTATTGTTTGGAGTTAATTTTGAATTGGGAATTTGAGAATGAAAGATTATGAAGACTGCAGTCCTTTCAGCTACTTAGTTAAAAGGGTTTAAATTGTTTAGCTAAAAGGGTTTAAATTGTATTTGTTAAAAACATTTTTAAAAATTTTTTTTAAAAATTTTTTGAATTTTGAAAACTATTTTGAGAGAAACAGATAAATATATATATTTTTTTAAAAGTAGATTTGAGAAAAATAATTTATAAAAAATTAAAACAATCAGTTAATTAAATTAAAAAAATTATAAATCTATTTTTTAAACACAAAATTCCAAATAACTATTTAATCTAATTGTCAGCTGTTGCCTTGTTGGGCATGTTTGCATACATTGCGAACAGTTTATACCAACGTATCTAATACAAAGAATAAAATTATACTCTGAATTATATGCAAACGAATAAATTATACTCTAAAATTTCAGATGAAAAATAATTATAAAATATAGTTTAGAGACTAATTTGACTCATTCATCATTAATTTGTGATTAAATATAAGTATATATGATAGATAATTATAAAATATTGTTCTTTACTCTGGTAATATATGGTCCCATGCATGCAGATCTATGGTGATACGAGTGAAAATTAATTTAGGATTAAAAGAATATTAAGTATAATTAGCGCAATCTAATAGTTTAGTTGTCAACGTCTCATTACTCTATAAAACCGACTGTGAAGGCGATTTTTGTCATTAAACTAATGTGTCAAAATAATGCAGATTTTAGGAAATATCCTGCATAAATGAATTTCATAAAATTTATGAAATTTATTTTTAAATCTAAAAATTTTAATGTTTGGTTTAAGTAAGATTTCTTTTTATAATTCTGAAAATTTAATTATATGGAATGGTTTTTAACTGAACCAATTTTTATCAAAATTGGTAGAATTTGAGAATGAATTTTAAATTTAAGACTTCTTTTTTTTTTTGTCAAATGATAAAATTACCTTTACATTTACTCTTTCGTGGTGACTATTTCTTCATGGGTAGTTTATGCTATCGGTATTTTAACTATATGTCCCATAACGATTTAGTACCTAAAATTATATTTATAACCAAAAAAACTTATTTTTCTTTTAATTTTGTAAATAAGAACCCCCTCTCCTTCACCCTTTATTAACTCAACTTGACTTTCCATATCAACAAAAAAAAATAAAAAAATAAATTACATGTAGAATTCCATCTAAGACAATCAAAATGTCAGTAACCAAACAATCCATCACTTTCTTCTTCTTTCTCAATAACCAAACAAAAAAAATTACTCACTTCCTTTCACTTAAAAATTGAAGATTTTCTTGTGCTGCAAACCTGCAAGAATTGATATATTTATCTTAATATTAACACTCAGCTTATTCTATTTTGGTTAGATTCTACTTCTACATTTGGTTGCATATAGACATCGACCATTACTCCTCTTTCCTAAGCTCAACATGCAGCCACACACCACGGTTTTCTGACAAATAGCGGGGACATATATGTGATTTTGATATGTTCACACAATATGGCAAGGAGCGGGTATGTGGTGTTTGCCGACCCTCGGGTGGCTGCTATTGCCGTTGCCGCTATTGTCGTAAAAAAAAGACACAATCGGCCAACAGTTGTATACTCCTCAATGCTTCTAGCCAAGGTACCATTTTTTATGTCTAAAAATATGTCATCATGCGTCACGTGCAGGTCCATACATGTGATCTCCGGATTTCAGACCCTCTGTTGTATCCCTCTATTAGGACGTTATTGTTTTGAATTTAGAGATTCATTATTTTTTTTATTTTCTTTTATAATTTTTTTCTTTCTTTCGCTTATTGTATAATATGTATATTTCCTTTGTTGTACATCAAGGAAATTATCACTTCACAGGAGATTATTATATAATATGTATATTCAATGACAATTCAGATTCGCTTCAGGTTTTAGCAATGGAAAGTAAAAATTTGTTTCAGTGTTTGGTTCATTGGAAGGAGAAAAAGAGAGAAATAGTGAGGTTTTCCAATTAAAGGGATGTATGGATTTAGAGTTTTGAATTGGGAAAAATAAAAAGAGAATCTGAATCGAAAAAGAAAGAATATAAGTGGGGCCATGCCATGTCATCATTTTAAAAAAAATTTGCTGATATGGAAAGTATACGACAATATGTAGTTAGTTGATCTAACAGAAGGTGACGGAAAGGATTTTTAATTACAAAATCAAAATAAAAAACGGTTTTCAATTATAAATAACCTTTAGATATTAAGTAGCAATCCGTTATATAGTTGAAATGCTGTAAGTATAAATTATTCATCTCTTCCTCTTCCCTCTCTTTCCAAGTCCACCTGTCATACGTGTTCTGCCTAGATTTGCCGATCTCCTATCGATTTTCTACTGCCCATCAAATGATGTTTGTGTCTCATGGTTCACGCATATATATTTGTTTCCTTCTTTTCATCGATGAGATTTCCCTCTATTTACATGTTGTAACCATCTTATATGCTCTCATGCGAACCCATCCGTGGTATTTTGCTAAGATCTCCCGATCTCCTCACGAATTTCTACTGTCTCTTGAATGATTTTTGTGTCTTCTCACATTCATTTTTGCTTTTCTCAACTGCTAAAATATATCTCTGCTTACAAGTCAATGTTCAACTAAATTATTTCATATAGATTCGCCGACCTATATTTATTATTATTCAAGCCTTGATTGATCTTCCGTAAGTGGTTTTTAGAATAGATAAAAGATAAATTATATACGACTTGAATTAATTGTGAAATAAATGTCTCATTTACTTTAATTAACTTCATAGTCTCTAATATCAAATTAATGTCAACTCTCAATATTTTTTTATGATATAGCTTGACCGTACGTTCAAAATCTTTTCAGAATAAGGGTTTTACTCCATTATTGATAAATGACAAAAAGAGAGAACGGTTGTGGAAATCGGGTTAGTTTCCACCAAAGTGAATAATTGTGCCAAAAATTAAGACAAAGAAAAATTCTCAGGTAGTTGGTGGAGTCACAAATGGTCTCCCTTAAAAACCAACTTCCTTAGACTCTTAGAGTCTTGGTGACAGAATTTTTCCTAGATAATTTAAAGCACAATATATCACAAAGTAAAAGACCCGGCAATAGCTATTAAATAGAAATAAAAAGAATACCAGAATTTAACGAGATTCGGCCAATTATGCCTACGTCCTCGGACACTACTAAAATAATATTTCACTATTTTAAAGAAATATTACAAAGTGAAATATTACAAGAGAGAGAGGAAAAATACAACCAAACTTAGAAGTAGAAAGATTAGTGTTTTTGGGATGAATTGTTAAGAGGGGGATGAAGCCATTTTATAGCCTAATGCTATGGTGGAAAAATAATTTCTTTCCGATGTGGGATTGCCACATTTCAACAAATCTCCACCTTGGCAATCTCACAATTCCAAACAAACATTCTCTAAACTCTTATATTACGAATTTCAGTAATGTCTCCAAATGCGGTTCGAAGCGCCAAATTTCAAATTTTGAGAACATTTATCAAGTCCAAGCAATGTTGGAACTTGATACCTGTCACAACTTTTGTTGCCCTATCTGCGGAATTTTCAGCAGTCAAAATCTTCTGAAGAAGTATCCCACAATCTTCAAGAATTTCCCGTACAAAATGATATCGAACATCGATATGCTTCGTCCTTGTATGATAAACTTGATTCTTTGCTAAACAAATAGCACTTTGACTGTCACAATGCACTTTGATATGCTTCTGACCAATTCCTAAGTCATTCAACAACCCCTGAAGCCAAATTGCCTCATTAACAGCTTCTGAAACTACCATGTACTCTGCCTCTGTTGTAGACAAAGCAATTGTTGACTGCAAGGTGGACTTCCAACTAAACGGTGCCTTTGCAATTGTGAACACATAATCGGTAGTAGATCGACGTTTGTCTAAATCACTTGCATAGTCGGAATTACAATATCCAACTATATACTGACCATTTTTCTCATCCCGCTCAAACATTATACCAACATCTACAGTATTCTGAATATACCGTAGAATCCATTTCACAGCTTGCCAATGTCCTTTGCCAGGATCATGCATGTACCTGCTCACAACTCCAACTGCTTGTGAAATGTCAGGCCTCGTACACACCATTGCATACATCAAGCTACCAACAACATTTGCATATGAAACCTTTGACATATATTCTCGTTCTTCATCACTTTTTGGAGATAAAGATGCACTGAGCTTAAAATGAGGAGCAAGTGGAGTACTAACTGGTTTTGTATTCTCATTTATCCCAAAACGCTTTAGTACTTTTCTCAGATATTGTTTCTGAGTCAAACAAAGTCTCCCCAATTTTCTGTCTCTGCATATCTCCATACCGAGAATCTTCTTAGCTTCCCCTAAATCCTTCATTTCAAATTCCTGATTTAGTTGAGCTTTTAACTTCTGAATCTCTCCTTCATCTTTTGAAGCTATCAGCATATCATCGACATAAAGGAGAAGATAGATAAAGGAACCATCCCGTAGCTTGCGTAAATATACACAATGATCATATTTGCTTCTTGTGTATTTCTGCCTTATCATAAACTTGTCAAATCGTTTGTGCCACTGTCTTGGAGATTGCTTCAATCCATAAAACGATTTGCTCAACTTGCACGCCAAATTTTCTTTTCCAGCAACTTTAAATCATTCTGGCTGAGTCATGTAGATTTCTTCTTCTAAGTCTCCATGTAAAAATGCAGTTTTTACATCCAACTGAACTAGTTCCATATCAAATTGTGCTACCAAGGCTAGCAGTATTCTTATGGAGGAATGTTTTACAACTGGAGAAAACACTTCATTATAATCAATTCCCTCCTTCTGAGCGTAGCCTTTAGTTATCAATCTTGTCTTGTAGCGGATATCATTCTTATCAGAAAATCCGTCTTTCTTTGCATAAACCCATTTACAGCCAATCGCTTTCTTTCCCTTTGGCATACTTGATAGCTTCCATGTCTGATTCTTTTCAAGGGACTGCATCTCTTCTTCCATAGCCTTTCTCCACTTTTTTTTCTTCTGAGTTTTGAATAGCTTCACAATAAGTGGAAGGAATCTCATCATCTACTGAAGATGTATAATTAGTCATGTCTTCAAGTCGAGCAGGTTTCTTAATATTCCTTTTCGGCTTTCGTAATGCAATTGGCTCAAGTTGCTGAGGAGGTTCTTGTGCTGAAACCTCTTCTTCCTCATCTGATCCATTTTCTACCATTATCTCCTCTTTTGCCGTAGGAGTAATTTTATCAGACTTTACAATTGTTGGATCAATAATTTTCCTTCTATCAAACTCCACCTGTTTGGGAGTTTCCTCCACCTGCTGTGGAGAACCATCTGTCTACTCCTTTGTTACCTTTAATACGGTAGACTCATCAAAGGTAACATCTCTACTAAATATTATTTTCTTTGTCTCTGGGCACCATAGTCGATATCCTTTGATACCAGAGGATATCCCCATAAAGATAGCTTTTTTTGCCCTTAGATCTAACTTCGATTCCTTAACATGATAGTATGCAGTCGAACCAAACACATGTAAGGAATTATAATCTATAGTAGGTTTTCCATACCACACCTCCAAAGGTGTTTTTCCATTGATAGCAGTTGATGGCAAACGATTAATGAGATGACATGCATATGTTACACCTTCAGCCCAAAACTGTCTGTCTAATCCAGCATTAGACAACATACACCGAACTTTCTCCAGTAGAGTTCGGTTCATGCGTTCAGCCACCCCATTCTGTTGTGGTGTATTTATGACAGTGAAATGTCAAACAATTCCTTCATTTCTGCAAACTTTTATGAAGGGATCACTTGTGTACTCTCCGCCATTATCTGTTCGAAGACACTTGATCTTTCTGCCCGTCTGAGTTTCTACCATCTTCTTCCAGATGAGAAAAACTCCCAACACTTCATCCTTTGTCTTCATTGTATACACCCATACTCTTCTTGAACAATCATCAACAAAGGTAACATAGTAGTGTTTACCTCCCATTGAAGCAGTTTTGGAAGGACCTCATACATCTGAGTGAACATAATCCAGAATACCCTTGGTATCATGGATTGCAGTGCCAAATTTCACTCTCGTCTGCTTCCCTTTGATGCAATGCTCACATAAGTCTAATTTGCAGGTTCGCACTCCTTGTAATAATCATTGATTCACCAGAAGTTTCAAGGATTTTTCGCCTGCATGCCCCAAGCGCATATGCCACAATTTGGTTGGTTTTAGCTCATGGTCATCACTAGAAACTGCTGTTGTTGTTCCAACAACTGTATTACCTTCATAGTAATACAAGTTGTTGCTCCTTTGAACTCTTTTCATCACCACAAGTGCTCCAGATATAACCTTCATTACTTCATTTTTAATGATTATAGTGAAACCCTTTCTCCCAAGGATTCCCATAGAAATGAGATTTTTCGTTAGACTGGGCACATATCTTACATCTGTCAGAGTTCTAATTGATCCATCACGATTCCTCAACTGGATTGAACCAATTCCAGTTGTTTTGCAAGGACTGTCATTTGCTGTATAGACAACTCCATCTTCAATTTCTTTAAAATTGAAAAACCATTCCCGATTGGGACACATATGGTGGCTACAGCCTGAATCCAGAATCCAAGCAGTCGAACTGCTTATTGATGGCATCAATGCTAATGAAAAATCTGAATCATCACATTCAGCTACATTTGAATCTGCAACAGCCTTGTCTTTGCCAGATTTGCTTCTCAACTTAGAATAATCTTTCTTCCAGTGCCCCTTTTCTCGACAAAAGGCACATTCATCTTTGCCCACTCTGGACTTTGATCTGTCTTTCTTTCCCCTGTTTTTATTTTTCAAACGGCCTTTTACTATCAAAGCTTCTGCTGCTCCACTGGTGCTATCCTTCTTGTCTTTTCTCCTCAATTCATAGCTGTATAGTGCAGCACATACTTCACTAAGAGATACCTCAGCTTTGCCATGGAGTAGAGTAGTTTTTAGAAACTCAAACTCCTCAGGAAGGGATCCCAACAACATTAGGGCCAAATCTTCATCTTCAAATGTCACATCCAAGTTCATCAGATCTGCTACAAGTTGATTGAAATTGGTGATGTGATCATTCATCGTGGTACCAGGAACATATGTGAATCTGAACAGCCTTTTCTTCATATGAAGCTTATTTTGACTGCTCTTTTTCAAGAATTTTTCCTCCAGTGCCTTCCACAATTTACTTGCAGAAGTTTCTTTACAAAAGACATACTTCTGCTCTCTTGGCAGGCACGATCGAATTGTACCACATGTCAAACGATTGATTGTCTTCCATTCCTTCTCATCTGCACCTTCTGGCTTTTCTCCCTCAATGGCAATGTCTAAGCCTTGCTGAAATAAGGCGTCTAGAACTTCACCTTGCCATATGCCGAAATGACCTGTACCATCAAAAATCTTCACTGCAATTCTTGTATTTGTCACAGCAGTTCTCGCCAAAATTGATGAAGTAGAAGCTGTTGTGTCCATCGTGGATTTTTGTCCGTCTCTTGCCATTTCCTCTTTAAGACTATTTAATAGCTTTCAAATGCGGAATACCCAAGAATCCAAGGAAACCTTTCTGATGTGGAAGATCAGCTTATGCCGCAACCACAGAGCATATAACTCAGTAACCTTGGCTCTGATACCAATTGTTGTGGAAATCGGGTTAGTTTCCACCAAAGTGAATAATTATGCCAAAAATTAAGACAAAGAAAAATTCTCAGGTAGTTGGTGGAGTCACAAATGGTCTCCCTTAAAAACCAACTTCCTTAGACTCTTAGAGTATTGGTGACAGAATTTTTCCTAGATAATTTAAAGCACAATATATCACAAAGTAAAAGACCCGACAATAGCTATTAAATAGAAATAAAAAGAATACCAGAATTTAACGAGGTTCGACCAATTATGCCTACTTCATCGGACACTACTAAAATAATATTTCACTATTTCAAAGAAATATTACAAAGTGAAATATTACAAGAGAGAGAGAAAAAATACAACCAATCTTAGAAGTAGAAGGATTAGTATTTTTGGGATGAATTGTTAAGAGGGGGATGAAGCCATTTTATAGCCTAATGCTATGGTGGAAAAATATTTTCTTTCCGATGTGGGATTGCCACATTTCAACAAGAACTACCTCCCAATCATGAATCACTTTGTCAAAGTATTTTATGTTAGTAAATAGGGCGGAACTTCATGAAAGCATGAAAGGGTCATGACCCTCTCAAAATATTGAAATTTTCTTATATATATAATATAATTAAAATTATGAGAAATATTTTTTTATGTATTTTTAATAGTTGATCCTTCTATTATAAAGTAAAAGTAGATAAATATCAATATTAAAGTGACATATAATTACCTAATTTTTATTGAATTTTTTAACTGACTTTAATTTATATTAAGTTACAACAATATATGATTAGAACTTCTAATAAATTAGATTCTTTAAGCTTTTAAAATTATTTAAAACTTACCAATTATATTTTTAAAAGAAGATTATAAAACAGTATCTTATAGATAAAATAGTGGTTCATATTGAAAAAAAATTTTAAAATTTTTAATTCATACTCTATCGTTGATGACTTCAATGTCTTGAAAAAATATAGAGTAACACTCTAATTTAAATGATTTTATTTGTTAATTTGTAAGTTATCTATGATATTTTTTTATTGTACCTTTGGTTTGACCCCTCAAAATTTGGAGTCAAGATCCGCTATTGTTAGTAAATAAAATTAAAACCATAATACATAAATTAGAGCTGATAATTTTTGATACAACATAATTAAATGACATGATACGACATGAACTTTTTACGATACAATACGAATATGTCTAACATATTTATGATATGATTAGACATATTTAAAAATATGTAAAATATCTAATTATTAAATAATTAAATTATACATTAATATTTTTAAATATATATATATAATTTTATAAATGAATAAATTTATAATATATTATATTATAATTAATTATATTAATATATGTGAATAAAAATTAATAAATTATTTATAATTTGTATTAGTAATAATCTTATAGAAAATTAAATACTTAAATTTTTTTATAATAATAAATTTTATTTTACATACATACATATATGTTTATATATATATATATATATATATTATGTCATACTAAATTATTAATACATTATAAAAATTAATATATACTTATAAAATATTAACTTTAGATATTTGTAATTATATACGTGTATGTATATATATTTATAAATTTATTATACGATTATATGACACGTTTAAATCGATATAAATAACGATACAACATAATTTATACGTGTAATATATAAATTATCAGCTCTACATAAATACATACGCTTAAATTTGCACAAAAATACAATTTTAAAGTTATTTATAATACATCTCAAATTATAAAATATATAATATTTATACTTTTATTTCTTCTTCTTTCTTTATTTAAATTTTATTTTTATTATTTTGATCTCACATAATTTAACTAGTCAAACACTGAATTTTTAAGCCTTTCCAAAATAATGATATTATGAATTTAATTATAAATTAAAGTTTACGTACTAATTAATTTTAAGATAAATTAATTATAAATTAAAACCTATATACTAATTAAATTGTTAAATTAATTTTAAAACAAATTAATCATAAAGAAAAATATTTGAAAGAAATGTAGTTTAAATACTCCCAACAAAAAGTTATTCTACTAAAAATAAGAGCAGAATTGGGCCCATACGATATGAGAGAGGAGAAAGGCTGCTTAACTTGCAAACTAATGGACCAAATTATCAGTTTAGTTAAAAGACAATTTGTAAGAATATTTATCACTACAGTGATTTTTTTAACCATGTCCTCCTACTAAAACCACAAAGTACCGGGTATGTTCTTACATTTCACACTTTCGTTATTCTTCCATATGGAAAACGATGCCGTTAAGACCATGCCCAGCTGTTTCACCTTTCACACTTTTGTCATTATCTTGTATGGAAAATAACACCGTTAAGACCATGCCCAACCTCCCCAATATGTAGAGACATTTTTAAGAAAATGACATTTAAGATTGAATTCCTTATTCAAATCAAATATAGAAATAGCGATAACAATTGGATCTATTCCCGCTCCATATATTTTTATAATTTTTTTATTTCATACTAATTTCGAATTTTTTTGACGGGAGCATGGACAATTTGATTTCGTCCCAAATATTATTTATATTTTAACATGATTAATATTTTAAAAAATAATAAAATAAAAATATAACACTTAATTAAAATAAAAAATATATTTTTTATTAAAATAATTATTTAATTAATTAAAAAATAAAAAAATATATTTTTAATATTAAAATAAAATAAAAAATTTTAATAAAAATTGTAGATCGGATCGGGGTCTCCATCCAGGGACGGGGATATCAGTATCATATATCAAAATTAAGAATATATCGAAATAGAGATGAAAAGTTTATTTGATTGCATCTGTGCTGGGCTTGATTCCCAACTTTTTGAATGTATATTCTAAATTTGTTATATTTCATGTTTATAAGACTTAATTAAATATTTTTCTTTATCGTTTTCTTTGTTCATGTCCTCTATACTTTCTCGATTACTTATGAAATTTACTTTCATATTTAAAAAAGAAAATACAAAGGTATTTAAAGCTTATTGGGCTATATGTGCAGAAGTCAAGGCTTACTCTCGGTTACAATTTTGTGCTTAAAGCCAATATGAATTGGTTTAAGCCCACAGTCAAAAAATTGCTCTTCATGTAACTACAGAAATTATATTTAATATATAAAAAAAATTGCATGGAAGATAAATAAATTAATTCAATCCTATGTTCTTATATATATACATATCCGTTTTGTTTGGATGATTTCACTTGAACATTGACTCCATAACCCCAATTCAGGGGAGAATATATACAGGTGCAAATGTCTTGGTTTTTGGATTATTTTCTTTCGGTATGTATAAATTTATGATTATGGATATTATACTTTTCAATTTTAATTTGACATTATGAAGACTAAAATTAAGGCCTTTCTTCGAAAAGTAAAGATAAATACAAATTTGTATGTGTAAAAATTAGTGGTTTGAGTCTTTTAGGAGACATTCAGGCGGTAAAAGACTTGTCAAGTCCTTGAAGTGATTCAGATTTGAGTCTTTTTGTCTTCGTAGATAGGAGAATTCTCCCCATAGTTGTATTGGAAATATTTTTCATGTATTTTTAACATTTGGTCTTCCTTTAATAAAATAATTAAGTAAAAATAGATAAATATTAATATTAAAGTAATTTTTATTGAATTTTTTACTTAACTTTCATTTACGTTAATTAAAAATTATTAATATTTGAATATTTTTAGTTTAACCTTCAAAAATTTAAAATTTATAGTCAAGTTCCGCCACTGTCTAATGAAGCGATTGAGAAACGAGGAATCACTTTGTTTTTGAACGGTTGAATCATGGTTCATGAACCTGTGAAGGTGGCCAATTGGCGGATTCTGGTGATTGGCAGGAATCTTGTTGATTGGTCCTAAAGTTCAATTTTTTGATGATGCAAGGAAAAAGGCTTTGGGGCTGTCATTAATTGCAGAATTCAATAGTGCTCAACTTTTTTATGTGGAAGGGAGAAAATAAGTTGTTGGTCCTCGCTTAGATCTGGATTATCTGGATTTTTGGGTTTCATCTCTTTTTGAATGTGAAAGGGATATCTGAGTTTCTCTCATTTTTTAGTTTTGCTAGTCCGGGAAAAACTGAATTTTTTTGAAAACTGATTTCTCTCATTTCCATCAAAATTCTAAAAATTAATCTTACAAGATTTTCGTCAAATTAATAATACAAAGTGAGATTACAGCTCTTTCAAGATCACGGGTAGAAGAAGAAATAAAGAAAGAAAAATTCAACAATCTTTTTCTCCACTGTCTTTTTCTTTCTTCTTTGCTCTATTTCAGCTCCTCTTATGCTCTCCTTTGGCTAGGAAGCTTGTTCACCGTAGAGATGGCAGTAGGATTTGCTCCCGTGTTGCCTTGCTCCTTATGAAGGAATTTTTTTATAATTTTTATCCTACATCTCGAAATTTTTTTGTTTTAGGCTCCAACTAAATCCGGATATTATTTATATAATAATTATTTATATTTTAATATAATTATTATTTTTAAAAAATAATAAATATAATATAATACTAATTTAAAGTAAAAAATATTTTTTTATTTAAACAATTATATAATTAACTAATTAATTAAAATAAAAAAATATTTTTAATATTAAAATAAAATAAAAAAATTTATTAAAAATTGGAGATCAGGTTAGATATTTATGTCCTTGTGTGGTGTAGAGATGGAAATAAAAAAAAAAGAATTCCTATAGAAATGTAGTTGAATTAGAGAACGAGATAAAGTTTCGGGATTGAAAATTGTGACGGAGAATTCTATCCGAATCTACTCCGTTGTTATTCCTAATTCACCCTGGTTAGCTCTCTCTTGTACCCAATTTTTACTTTAGCCGTGAGATACCTATGCCTTTCCCTTTATAATTGATTCTTTTTGCTTCACTCAAGCTAAATTGCTTTTAATCCATTGAGATTCGCATCCTCAACTCTAGTTTTTTTCTTTCCTTTTCTTGCGAAAGCTAATTTTTTGGAAACCATCCGAACCACTTTCGCTTCTTTTGAAAGCTGTTTTTTTTTAGAGTATTAATTGAAAGTTCATCCTTCTATGCTATCAGATTCAGCTAAAAAAAATGGTAAAATGTGTTTTTTTTGAGTTCTCGAGATATTAATTCAATTTTCCAAAATTATATAAGAGGTTTTGGTATTGAGTTTCTGTTTTTGTATTGAATAATGTTAATGTTGTTTCATGAGAAAAAAATAGAGAATGTTTGAGTTTAAAATGTGTTTGATTATTGAGATAGAAAAAAAAATTTGTGGAGCCCATTTTGCACATATATCATTTCCACATTAAATTTTTTATATACCATTTTGCACACATATCATTTCCACATTAAATTTTTTATATAGTTAAAAAATTCACGTCAGTTTTCTCGTTAGTTTTGTGTTATAAAACTAAAGTAAAAGAAATTTTATGTTATAAATTAAAGTTTACGTACTGAACTGTCACATTCTTAAAGTACTCTCGGTATAATTTACTGGAGGCAGTATTCAAAAAGTTAATCTTTTCATAGTAATTTAATAAAACAAATCAACTTAACTAGGTTCTTTTTTATGAAAATTTTATCATAGGTATAATTGAAGTTATCTTTAATTCTCTCGCTGTTCATAATTTCAGATTTGGATACTAATTGGACCGTTAAATTAAATTTAGATAAAAATAAAATTTCGTAGAAAATTTGAAAGACATATGATGTTGACTCGATTCATTTGAACTCTTACTTTTCACCTGTTGTAGCACGTGTTAATTTTAATATTGTTAATATATATTACTAGTAACATAATCAGCATGAACCGACCTTAGCTCAGTTGGTAGAGCGGAGGACTGTAGTTGGAATGCTGTAATCCTTAGGTCGCTGGTTCGAATCCGGCAGGTCGGAGTTTTTCTATCTTTTTCTTTTTTGGAAAATATCTTTGCTTGGTCAAAATTAGAATTTAAGATATGGATTAAAAAAATGATGTTAATTTTATATAAAAAAAATTGCTAACGCTATTGAATATTCAAATTCAGTAAGATTAGAATAGTAATGAAGTTATTGCATTTTTAAGTTCAAAAAAGAACAAATGATTGTATTGGTGGAAGAAGGTGAACCCCAGTAGAGGCTTTGTTAACAAATGAATTTATTTCACATCTTCATTAGAATCCATATTCGAAGATGAATTTTCTTCTTCTGTGCATTTCTTAGTCTTTGATGAGGATATATAGTTGATACTATAATTCTTCTAGGGCATTTAATTTCGAATAATTCTTCTAGGGCATTTAATTTTCGCAGTGAAAAATGGAATTAAAAATTATTTTCTTGCCCATTTAATATCTACATATTCTTGAATAATGGAATCTAAAAAAGGCTAGCTAGCTAGCGATGGAACAGTGAACAATGAAAGAAGGGTTTAGGGGAGCTTAGAGGACTGACCCAACTCACTGATAAGCTCATGTGCATGGCAAGGCAATTTATTCATACGCCATAATGATAGTGTCTTACTACAAAAATCTATTTAATTTTCCGCACGTAAACTTCAATAATGGGACAATGGTCACATGATTGGTGGCCTAAAATTAGGAGCCAACTAGTAGTTGAAATAATTTAAAAAGGTCAATTAAATAAAAATTTTATTTTATCGCATTGAATTTTGTATAATGGGTTTTAAAAAAGATCGATAACCTTCGACAATTGGGAGCCAGCTAGTAGGGTGCCAGGCTATGCTCCTTAAGGACATTTTGATAAAACTTCTTTGGGATATGAAACAATTCCATAATCCTAAGCATCTATTGAGGATATAAAAGAATTAATATAAATTACATACGAAGATGAACTCCGTAATTCATTTCAGGGGAACTGAGATTTCTGGATTTGTTAAAGAGGATGTCGAAGTGACTGAGAGATGAATTTACTGATGGCTTAATTTCCAGTCTATTTGGCTTCCTTACTCATCTATCGTAAACTAAAAGATGGCTAAACTAAGTGAAAGTAATTAAATGAATTTTAAGAAGAGGATTTACTTGTTAATTAGATGTTCTATTTCTAAAAGCGGTTGGAAATTACAAAATATAATATATCGGTAAGTTAAAATTGAAAATGGGCAATTTATAAGATATAATATTCAAAATAGTTTGAGCTAAAACAAAAAGGGGTAATTTATAAAAAGTAATATTCAAAATACGAAAACAAATTCAGTTACTCAAATCCAATTATAATTTGGTCCACAATCTAAACCAATGATTTAAAGACTCACTTTGAATATAAAGAAAATTACATAATTTATACTCTTTTAATTTTTTTTTTCAAGAAGTTTCAAAAATATGTTTTCTTTAAATTCTTGCTTTCAAAAATTCTTCTTCGTATTTCAAAAATACAATCTTTTTTTTTTTTATATTTCATTTCTCTTCAATTTTAAACCTTCAATCCTAACACTACTTAGTGAGACCAACTTCACTGTTGCAGGAAGTCAGTCTACTGTCAAAAATCAGCTGCAATCATTCTCTTCACTCTTCCAGCTCAACGCCTTCAGCTCACCAGATGATTAAAGAACACGTGAACAAAAGCTATGCTAAGCTGACCTAGCATCACTGTTTTTCTGTAGTTCTTATTGTTATGAGTTCTGTAAATTTAGCAGTATCTTTAGCTTAGCCCATTGAGATTCTGTTTGAGGCAGTTACTCCTTTCAATCTTTTATTTTGATCAATAATGAGAATTACCAGTTTTTCTTCAAGTTTAGCTACTTGGTTCAAGTTTAATATGGTATCAGAGAAATTTACATATAAGCTTTAGAAATAGTTCATCTTCAGTTTTTTTTCCCGATAGATTGTTCCCCTTTTGTTTTTTTTTTCCATTTTTGTTTCGATTCAATAAATTTTAAAATCACGATCATCTCAAGATGAGTAGACCAGAGGATTCACCTTCAAGCCCATACTTCATGCATCCAAGTGAAAATCCTTCACTTGTACTTGTTTCACTAGTCCTTTCAGGTGGGAATTATCATTCTTGTGCGAGATCGATGAGAATGGCATTACTTTCTAAGAGCAAGTTACAGTTTGTCGATGGTACCATCCCGGTGCAAGAAATTGGTGATCCAACATATGTTGTTTGGCAAAAATGCAATACCATGGTGTTGTCATGGTTAATTCACTCGGTATCGCCATCAATCGCGCAAAGCATTATTTGGCTTGATTATGCTATGGATGTGTGGACTGATTTGCAGGAGAGATTTCAGGCGAGTGATCTTTTCAGTGTGGCAGACCTACAACATGAAATATTCAATCTGAGTCAGGGGTAGAGGAGTGTAACTGACTATTTTACTCAAATGAAAGTCTCGTGGAATGAATTCTTGAATGTCAGACCTTTACCAAATTGTTCTTGTAACCCTATTTGCAGTTGTGGAGCCATTCTAACCTTCAAAAAATATTATGAGGCAAATCTTGTGATAAGATTTCTGAAAGGATTGAATGAGAGCTTTGCCACAGTCAAGTCTCAGATTATATTGATGGAACCTCTACCCAATATAACAAAAGTTTTTTCTCTTGTAGTCCAACATAATTGCATCCTATTGGAGAGCAAACAGTAATAGAACATGTAGCATGCTTCAACAAAGGGGTAATTAGCACAAAAGAGAGCAAGATTCAAGGGCAAGGTAGTTCTTATCAGAAGAAGAATTTTGCTTCGAATACAAAGAGACCACAGTGGACTCACTGTGGGAAACTTGGGCATGCGATTGATAAATGTTACCATAAGCATGGCTTTCCTGTTGGATACAAGCCAAAGCCAAAGACTGTTTATGCCAACCAAGTAGAATTGAATGCTGGAGATGAGAGCATAGTAAATAAATCTTTCTTTAAACAAGATGCACCACTTGGAAGTCTGACAAAACATCAATATCAACAGTTGTTCAACATGTTTCAAACCTTGACTAGAATGGGGATGCAAAAATAAGAGAAAAGAATCCAAGTGCAAGTCATGACTCCTTTGCTGCATCATCTGCAATTCAAATTTCTGGAAATTTGATGCCTACCTTTAACCTAGAGTATAATCATCAAGAATCTGGTATGATATTTTCTGTTTTTTCCTCTACTCAAAACAGTAACCTCTAGATCTTAGACACAGGAGCCACAGATTATATAGTGTGCTCCTTGAACCATTTTACCTCTTACAGACCCATTACCAATTTCAATGTTAAGCTTTTTAATAATGATCAAGTTGCAGTGTCTAACATAGGAACTGTCAGGTTGAATCAAGATATGTATTGCAAAATGTTTTGCATATTCCTTATTTTAATTTCAATTTGATATTGGTTTCAAAATTAACCCTTCATGCCCATTGCTCACTAACTTTGACAAACAATATTTGTGTTATACAGGATCTCCTGACTGGAAAGAAGATTGGCTCAGCTAAGGCTATACCATTTTCAACCCATTATGCCACATTGTTTGTTCTCCCTCATACACAAGTACCATCCAAATTAATTCATGTTAGCAGAGAAGTGTTATGGCACTATAGGTTAGGTCATGTCTCACATAAAAGAATCTGTCAATTACGAAAGCCTTGTAAAATTCCTTCTTTTCCTGTTTCAGTTGTATGTGATATCTGTCTCTTCTCAAAGCAAAAGAAATTACCATTTCCTAATAGCAATACCGGATCTGTTGAATTATTTGAAATGATTCATGTTGATATATGAGGCCCCACAGTAGTTTCCATGTATGGGCATAAATATTTTTTGACTATTGTAGATGATCATAGCAGATTCACTTGGCTTTTCCTTTTAAAAGGCAAATCAGAAGCTAAGGAAAAATTACAGAATTTTATTAACCAAGTTGAAACTCAATTTCAGAAAAATGTCAAAAATATTAGGAGTGATAATGGCCCTGAGTTTAACATGACAAATTTTTATCAAGCCAAGGGCATATGTCATCAAACTAGTTGTGTAGAAACCCTGCAGCAGAATGGATTTGTTGAAAGAAGACATCAGGAAATATTGAATGTCATGCGTGCCCTGAAGTTTCAAAGTAAACTACCAGATGTTTTTTGGAGTGATTTTGCTGCTCATGCAGTTCATTTAATCAATAGGGTCTCTCCATCAGCCATAGCCAATAAAATTCCCTATGAACTATTACATAAAACATTGCCAGATTTATCTCATTTAAGAGTTTTTGGGTGCTTAGCTTTTGCCAGCACTTTAACATCTCATAGAGCCAAACTAGATGCAAGGGCCAAAAAATGCGTTTTCATTAGCTATAAGAATGGCAATAAGGGATATGGACTTTATAAGTTAGAAACTAGCAGAATTGTGGTGTCCAGAAATGTAGTCTTCTATGAACATGAGTTCCCCTTTTCAAATTCAAATTCTGCTCTTTTCACCAAAACAAAATTTGTATTTCTTCAACCTTTATCTGATACATATGAGTATACCATTCATAACCCCTTGATTACTCTTTCAACAGCTTCACAATCAAACACAGAGAACATTTCTTCTACTTTAAATCCTTCAGTAAAGAAATCAACCAGAACCAAACACCAACCTGTATACGTAAAAGACTATCATTGTGAAGTCTTTGGCCAACAGTCTCGAGCCAATCTCATTTCCATGTGAGCAGCATCTAAATCAGGTATTGCTCACCCTTTATAGTCAGTTCTTTCATATGCAAATGTCTCCTCTTCCCACAAATCTTTTGCAGCTTCCATCATAGTCCCTTTAGAGCCCCCAAGACATATAACTAGGCAGTAAAATTTCCAAAATGGAGGAAAAGCAATGCAGGCAGAATTGGATGCACTAGAATTGAATAACACATGGAACTTAACACCTCTACTAGCAAGCAAACAAACAATAGTCTGCAAGTGGGTGTTCAAGACAAAGTTTAATGCAGATGGGATTATAGAAAGGCACAAAGCCAGGTTAGTGGCTGAAGGTTTTATCCAAAAATCAGGAATAGATTACCTGAACACTTTCTCTCCTGTGGCTAAAATGGCTACCATCATGGTTTTGTTAACAGTAACTACTTCTCAAGGGTGGCATCTCCTCCAACTTGACATAAACAATGCCTTTTTGCATGGTGAACTTGCAGAAGAGGTTTATATGTAATTGCCCTCAGGCCACTGTATGCCAATCCTTCTTTGGTTTGTAAACTCCAGAAGTCTTTATGGGTCCGTTTGACATTGCGTTTAGGAAAAATGTTTTTGTAAAAAAAAATTGTTTTAATTTTTTTGAGTTTTGAAAACTGATGGACAGAAATAGGTAAATAAATGATTTTCTCAGAAGTATATTTAAAAAAACAGTTTATAAAAAATTAAAAAAAAATTAATCAATTAAATAAAAAAAATTCAAAAGTTGATTTTTGAATACCTAACAGTAATCCAAAACACTCCTTATATGGCCTCAAACAGGCCAACAGATATTGTCCTTCTTGGCTAATAAAAACCTTACTTTCTCTAGGGTTCAAACAGGCTCCAACAAAATATTCCCTCTTCACTAAAACAAACAACAACAACTTTATTGCCCTGTGTGTGTATGTGGATAATGTGATTGTTGCCAGTAATGACCTCACACAGATTAGCACCATTAAACATTTTCTCAATGATTAGTTTAGAATTAAAGATCTTGGTATCCTAAAATATTTCCTTGGATTAGAAGTGGCAAGAACACATGCTGGTATAAATTTTTACTAGAGAAAATATACCCTTGAGTTGCTGACAGATACTGGTTTTCTAGAGAGTAAACCATCAGAAACTCCCATGGTGCCATTCTCTAAACAATCATCTCCTTCAGTGACTTTACCAGACATAACAAGTTATAGACAGTTCATTGGCAAATTATTGTATCTGACTAATACCCTGCCTGACATCTTTTTTGTAGTACAACATTTATCTCAATTCTTAGATTGCCCTACTGATCATAATTTACAGGCAGCTCACAGGGTACTTAGGTACATAAAATCTTCTCCTGGTCAGGGTCTATTTTTCCCAACCACATCATCAATGCAACTAAAGGCTTATTCAAATTCTGATTGGGCCACATGCCTATTAACCAGAAAGTCTATAACTGGTTATCATGTGTTTCTTGGTGACTCTTTGGTCTTATGGAAATCCAAGAAATAGTCCACTATCTGGAACCTTTAGCTCACCGGATGGTTAAAGAACATGTGAACAAAAGCTATACTAAGCTAACTTAACGTCACTATTTTTTTGTACTTCTTTTTGTTATGAGTTCTGTAAATTTATCAATATCTTTAGCTTAGCCCATTTGCATTCTTTAAGAGGCAATTACTACTTTCAGTATATGAGCTTTAATATTTCTTTTGATCAATAATGAGCAGTTTTTCTTCAAGTTTAGCTACTTGCTTCAAGTTTAATACTACTCTTGCTTCTGCCACGCCACTCAATTACTCCACCTTTCCTTCTGATCTCTCCCCTATGAATCCCTCTTTCAGCAATGTCTCCATCACTGTTTGGGTCATTGACAACACCAGCTAGCGATGACTGGCCCTCAGGATCTCCTGCACCAACAGTGGATGCTCCACCGACCAATTCTTCCAGTGAGGACGGAGATGAGATGGCAATTGCCTAAAATAGGAACTTGGTTGACTGCGGTCTTTTGATAGTTTCCTTAGGTTGGGGTGAGCTACTGTGTCATACAAAATTTCAGTTATTTCCTCCTCTCTTCATCTGCGAAATCGCTCCATTCCTATTTAATTCACCATTTTATAATTCTGATGTGGTAATGGTGGTCTTGATAGAAACAATAGTTGCTCTACTGTTGTTGCTGACTCAACCTTGTATCCTTGTCATTCATTGAGGCCATAATCTGAGCTTGCTGGTTTACTTGTGCCACTTCTTCTCTTACTAGAGAATCTTGCTTAATTGCTCCAAAATTTTGACTCGACTCAGTGTTGCCTCTACAATTTGCCAAAAATCTCGCAAAATTTTTATTTAATTCCTTTAATTTTTGAAAAATAAAGAAGTGGCACCTCTTTGCAAGTTTGTTCTAATTTACTTGGCAAACTGATTGCCTATCCCCCACTTGCCACCACTAAAAGAACATTTTTAAAGGCACCCTGCAATACATCAATCTTATAAGCATCACACCAATAGAATTTTCCAAGTTTCAGAGAGAAAGAGAAAAGCAAGCAAAACTCATACACTATTAACTTTTAATGCAGTAAAAATAGAATTAAGTTGAGATAATAAAAGTAACGCATCATTAGATGAATGGTCATGGACAATACTATAACAGCTGCCTAATAAACCTAAATTGTGGATTTATACATGAGACTGTGGTCTGATCCCACTCTTTTTGAGGACGAGATCACCATTCTAATTAGTAATTAAACTACCACTTGGTTAGAGACTAAATATGCAATGTGTACTTTGCTTTATAGTTTTGGTCTTTTATCATTTGTTGGCTTTAAGCACCATATTGTCACAATCCTAGACTTCAACTATTAATCGTGTGACACTTAGCATGGTCCGTTGTACTAAGTCTGTCTTCCAACCTAACAAAACATTCCAAAGAGAATAGAAAGGGACTTAGAGATTTAGAGGGTTCAAGAGCAAAGCAAGAACACGAGATATTGTGAAGAATGCTTTGTATTGCTCTAGAGAGGTTATCTTACAACTTCCCAAGATTTCCAAGGATGATACAAATGAAGGCCAAGAGGCCTATTTATAGTGTGACACCAAGCCTAAGGTTGTGCCACAAGTTTCTAGATCATACCAATTTTAGAATGTACAAGAATGTCTACATTATTGTTGTTTTGTCTACAACATGCCAAAAGGTTCTAGGACCTTCTAGTCAAGTCTAGCCAACTCTAGAGTCTTCTAGGATTGTCTAGTTCTTTTATGCAAATTCTAGGATGCTCCAGAAGTTTTTAGGGACTTATACATCTTTCATGAACCATCCAGCATGTTCAAGAATATTCTAGTGCCTTTTAGCACCTTCTAGCACTATTTCTTTGGATTCTGAAGGACAATTTGAGCGGGACGTAATACCTTCCCCTACTCAAGTTCGGGACGCCCTCGTCGCGCTTTCAAGCTTGATCTTTTCTATATGATTTTTGAACTGCCACAAAGAGTCTTCAGGTTTCCAGCTTGCCTCTATGTCCAGGGCATTCTTCCATTTGACCGAGTATTTCCAATAACTTGGTACACCTCTACACCGAATTAGGCGGTCTGCCAAGATAAAATCCACTTCTCTATCAAATGAGGTTACTACCGCAGTGGGTGCCCTCTTCGATTCTCCTCGACTTGCATCTTTCTCGTCTTTATGATAAGGCTTCAACATACTCACATGAAAGAATAGGTAGATCTTAAGCTTAGGAGGGAGTTGTAGCTTGTAGGACACCTTACCGACTCGCTTAAGGACTGGAAATGACCCTTCGTATTTCCGCACTAACCCCTTGTGAACCTTCCGCAAGGACTTGAACTGTTGGGGTAATAACTTAACAAGGACCAAATCTTCTTCCTGAAATTCAACCATTCTCATTTTCTTGTCAGCCCACTTCTTCATCTTTTTAGACACTTTGTTCAAATAGGCTCGGGCTAACTCAACTTGCTCATGTCATGCCTTAGCAAATTTGAAAGCAACAGGACTCTTTCCTTCATAGCTTGTGGCCAAAGCATGAGGGGTCATAAGTTGTTGTCATATAATGATCTCAAAGGGACTCTTGCCAGTGGATTCATTTTATTGCAAGTTGTAAGAAAATTGGGCTACATCCAACAACTTAGCCCAATCATGTTGGTTGGCACTAACAAAGTACCTGAGATAGAGCTCCAGCTGATCCCAACAACTTGAACAACTTTATCCAGAACTTCCCAGTAAATCATGGGTCTCGATCACTCACATTGTTAGATGGAATTCCACAATGCTTCACAACATGTTTGAGGAACAACCATACAGTCTCGTCCGCAGTGCAATCCACTGAGGCAGATATGAAGGTTGCATACTTGCTAAGGCGATCAATGACTACTATTATGCTGCCAAAGCCTTCTGATTTTGGCAAGAAATTGATGAAGTTCATTGAGACACTCTCCCATGGTCTTTCCAGAATAGGTAGTGGTTCCAGCAAGCCATCGGGTGCATGCTGCTCCGTTTTGTCTTATTGGCAAACAAGACAAGTACTTATGTAGGCTTCAACATCATCCCGTAGATAAGACTAATAGTAAATAGACTTGATCAAGGCAAATGTGCGTCTCATACCTAGGTGTCCAGCTTATAGTGAATCATGGCACTCATTGATTAGCTCTTTTCTCAAGTTCCCCCACTAAGGTACATAGATGCGTTTCTGCTTGGCATAGAGTAGTCCATCACTCAGCCAAAGTCGCCATGCCTTTCCTTTCTTGATGAGGACAAAGAGGTTTTGAGCCAGGGCATCATGCTTCAACCCTTATTTGATATTTTCCAGCGAGGGATTGCTTGGTCTACTTAAGGCTGCTAACTCTGCCTTTCAACTTAGCACATCAACCACCATATTGGCCTTACCGGGCTTGTACTCAAGCTTATAGTCAAACTCTGCCAAGAAGTCTTGCCATCGAGATTGCTTGGGACTTAACTTTTTTTGAGTCTGAAAGTAGTTGGTTGCTACATTATCAGTCATGATCACGAAGTGAGAACCCAATAAGTAGTGTCGCCACACCCTTAGATAATGGATGATAGCGGTCATCTCCTTTTTCTGCATCGTGTAGCTCCGTTCGATGTCATTGAGCTTGCGACTCTCATATGCTATCGAACGCCCTTCTTGCATCAACACTCCACCAATGCCAAAATCTGAGGCATATGTATACAGCTCGTATATCTTGGAGGGGTCTAGTAGGCAAAGCACCGGCTCTTCGCTAATGGCCTTCTTCAAGTCATCGAACGAGGCTTGGCACTTGCTTGTCTACTCCCAAGTCTTGTTCTTCTTAAGTAGGTAAGTTAGTGAGGCTGTTCTTGCTGAGTATGACTTGATGAACGTTCGGTAATAGTTCACAATTCCGAGGAAAGACCTTAACTCGGGGACCTTAGTAGGAGGTTCCCATTCCTGGATGGCTTTCACCTTGTCTCCATCCATCATAAGCTTCCCATTCTTTATCCTATGACCCAAGAACATCACCTCATCTTGGGCAAATGAACATTTCTCCTTTTTAACATATAGCTCATTTTCCCTAAGGACCTCGAACACCTTCCTCAAATGCTCAAGATGTTCTTCCATAGTCCGACTATATATTACAATATCATCAAGGTATACTACCACAAATCGATCGAGGTAGGATGGAAAAGCTTATTCATGAGAGTGCAAATGGTAGCATGTGCATTAGTGAGACCAAAGGGCATGACAAGGAACTCATAAGCATTATACCTTGTTACACACGTGGTTTTCGATTCATCCCATTTGGCTATGCGCACTTGGTAGTATCCCAACCGCAAGTCCAACTTTGAGAAGTATCTTGCGTTCCCCAATTGATCAAACAAATCAGCAATGAGTGGGATAGGATACTTGTTGTTTACTGTGATCTTATTTAGAGCACGATAGTCAATACACATTCTTAGTGAGCCATCTTTCTTTTTTTTTAAAAGCATCGAGGCACCAAACGGGGCTTTAGATAGTCTAATGAAGCCAACATTTAACAGCTCATCGAGTTGCTTCCATAGTTCTGCCAACTTCGAGTTCACCATCCGATAAGGACTCATTGTTGGTGGTTTTGTGCTAGGCTCCAGCTCAATTTCATGGTCCACCTCCTTTCTTGGAGGTAACCGTTTCGGTAACGCCTCAGGCATCACATCTTGGAACTCATCCAAGACAACTTGCACCTCCATAGGAAAGTTAGGATATGGCGATGCTTCCTCATCATCATACTCCTTAAGAATGGCCAAGTAACTCTCTTCCTCCTTCTTCAATCCCTTCTTAATTTGAAGTGCTGAGAGAACTTGGGTAGTAGGCTTGGTGGTCCTTTCCGTTGGTATTAGACAAGCCTTTGGTCCATCCATAATGCACATAGAGTTTGAACATGAGACAACAAAAGCTCTAACCTAGTCCAAGAACTCCATGCCAAATACCACCGAGAAATCATCCATGGGTGCCACGTAAAAATCCACTTGGTCAGTCCATGCACCAAGACTGACCTTAACCTCGCGGGCAACTCTTTAGAGAGGTAAATCCACCGAGTTAATTGCTTTGAGGGAGCCACCTCCATTGATAACCTTGAGACTGAGTCTCTTGGCTTTCTCTAGTGAAACAAAGTTGTGAGATGCACCTGTGTTGACTAGGCTTTGATGACTTTTCCATTGATGGTTGTATCCATAAACATGAGTCCATTGGGGGTCATCGGGGCACTCTGCAATGCACTAAGCAGCCGCAAAGATCCCATCTTTGCACTTTCATCTGCATCACTTCCATCTTGATCATGAGTGGAGGCAACTAAAGCATTCAATGCTTTCCTTTTTGGACATTCACGTGCCCAATTTGGTCATTCGCATATGAAGCATGTCACACGTGGCTTTGAGGTGCCACGTTATTCCCTTTCCTTCCCCTTGTCTCGCAGCTTGAATGAGGAGCCTTCTTTGTGATTTTTTTTGGCTCTGACTCTTAGCATGACCTCCCACACTCTTCCTTCACCAAACTTTCTATCCGCTGCCCTCGAGCATTCATTGTTTGGAGAGTAATCAATAAGACTTTCAGTAACCGCAGTGGCCGAAGATAGGTCTTGGACACCACATCGCTTGAGCTCAAGGTTAGCCCATGATTGGACACCGTTCATGAACAAGAATAATGCATCTTTGTCCGATGTGTCAGGGACTTCTAGCAGCAAGGTTGTGAATTCCTTCACATATTCCCTTATGCTACCCATCTATTTTAGTCGTTGAAGTCGTCCCCTCGCCTCTTCTTCAGCATTTACGGGGAAGAATTTACTTTTGAACTCCCTTTTGGAGTCCTCAAAGGTGTCAATTGTGCATACCCCACATTGCACATCTCTATGCCTTCGTCTCCATCACATCATAACAGTGTCGTACAGGTACATGGCAGCGGTTCGGATCTTATTAGCATGATCCATTATGCCAGTAGCCTCAAAGTATTGTTCCAGCCCCTATAAGAAGTTCTCAACTTCCCTAGCATTCCTAGCACCATTGAAGGTCTTTGGCTTGGGAACTTCCACCTTCTTGGCCTCAATGATGGTGGTTGTATTAGTTCTCGAGGCCATAGCCCGCTTACACAGTGCTAGATCACCACCCATATCCTCAACTCTATGCAACATATTGGAAATTTCTCTTTAGAAGAGATCACATACCTTGGCAAGTTTGGCCTTCAGTCCATCAATCTCTTGCCTTAACCCACTCTCTAACTCGTGATCCTCTTGCCTTAACGCTGCATGGATCTCTACATTCTCGGCCTCCAAGCCGCTGCAATGTTCCTCCAAGTTGTCCACTTGGTTGAACAGCTCCCCCAAACTGTCCCGAGCACTCGCAACACGTGCTTCCAATCTAGAAATCATGTCTTTTGACTTGGCTCAAGACTCCTTAGTTGGTGGTTTTCGAACTTCCTCATGACCACGCTTTGTTGGTGGAACTTCCATGCTATGTGTAGTTGGGGCAATAGCCTTCATTATGCCAAGGGTAGTAAAGTTTCAAACCAAAGCTCTGATACCAACTGTCATAATCCTAGACTTCAAATAGCAATCGTGCGACACTTAACACGGTCCGTTGCACTAAGTCTGCCTTCCAACCTAACAAAACACTCTAAAGAGAATAAAAAGGGACTTAGAGATTTAGAGGATTCAAGAGCAAAGCAAGAACACAAGAGATATTGTGAAGAATGCTTTGTATTGCTCTAGAGAGGTTATCTTACAACTTCCTAAGATTTCCAAGGATGATACAAATGAAGGCCAATATGCCTATTTATAGTGTGGCACCAAGCCTAAGGTTCTTCCATAAGTTTCTAGATCAATTCTAGAATGTACAAAAGTGTCTACATTATTGTAGTTTTGTCTACAACATGCCAAAAGGTTCTAGGACCTTCTAGTCAAATCTAGCCAACTCTAGAGTCTTCTATGATTATCTAGTTCTTTCATGCAAATTCTAGGATGCTCCAGAAGCTTCTAGGGACTTCTACATCATTCTTGAATCATCCAGCATGTTCTATAATATTCTAGTACCTTCCGGCACCTTCTAGCACATTTCAGCATTATTTCTTTGGATTTTGAAGGACAATTTGAGCAAGACGTAACAATATGCTCTATTACAATTAGTTTCACTAAGATAGTTCACTCTTTTAAACCCATTGATGGGGCTTAAGTAGGAGAAAATATGCATATTATTGAATTGCAATAAATTGACGTTACTAATTTTTTTATTGGGGCTTGCAATTAATTAATATTACCTGGTATACTATATGTATACCTTAAATATACTTTATATATACATTCAATATACCATATGTACAATATAATTGCATGTATACAATAAATATATTTTGTATATACTATAAATATGCTTTTGTGTATACATATTATATACATAATGTATACTACATGTATACTCAAGATATACAGTGATAGGTTATGAGTTCTATATAGTCCTCACCATGTTTTCACCCTTCTTTCCGTCCGAATCAAAGTTGGAACCGGTATGAACCCCTATCATTTAATGGGACCTATCTCCTTTTGTACTTCAATTTATTTAAAGGATTTGTGAACGATTCATGTTCTTTTAGTTCATATATTTTCCTATTTGGAACACTCTAAACTTAATTACTCATTTAATTTTATTTGTGTTGATTCTTTACTAGCTTTATTATAGGATCTACTGCTAATTTTCATGAATAGGCTATGTTGATTTTTAACTCACTTGTTAATGATGAGTATGCAGTGCTCGCTTCTACGTGGTGGGAAATTTGGCAACAAAGAAATGAAGTATTTAAGTAAGTTGTGAGAAGAAACAATAGTGTAAACATACAAATTAGTTGCATTGTTTCATGAAAGACAATCTTATATGGGTCTAATGAATATATTTATATGCTTAAGAGCACTATATGAAGTATGAGCTTAAACGTTAAATTAGAAAATTTACAAACTAGAGAAAAAATTGATTTACAGATGAATGCAGTAGCATTAGTGCTTTGTAATTGAGATTTGAAGACATTTCATGTGTCATAAAGGTCCTAAAAGTTGTAGGAACCAAAACAAAGTAAAAATTCATGAATGAAATTCCCATTCAAAAATAATTATAAAATAAGGGAGAGACAGTAAGATAAATGCAAATTTAAGATTTGGTTCAACACAAAAAATCTTACTTTTCTTGCGTTAGGAAAATAGGCATAACTACATATAAATTAAGACTTCTATATATGTAACTAAAAAATCCCAGCTCATTTCCATTGTTCTTGTTACATCAACAAACCAAAAATAAGCACTAGTTTAAGTCTAATTTTTAAGAAAAAATAGGGCTTTCAACAATTTAAATATCCAAAGCACTTGCAACTTTGAACTTCTCATATCTTTCTTCTAGTCTATCAGGAACAATCTTTATAGCTTTAACAATCTTCGCAAAGTAGTGCAATTAAACAGCAAGGGTAGTCCCATAAGCAGCAGTACCAAGCGAACCAACAATCATAAGTGAACAACTGCGAGAATGGAAAAGTAGGTGGTGGTTCCATCTCTTCAAGCTTTTACATCTCCTCTTTTGCCTCTGCCTGCATGGTGAAAATAGTTGTTGTAGCCGCTTCTACATTAATCTAGGTACATAAATAGAAATAAGAAGGGAGGGAGAGAAGGAAGCCTATGACAAAAATGGATGAGAAAGTCTGCGACGATGGAAGAGATTTGGTAAAGTAATAAAAAAAAATTGTATTTTTGAAATACCCCACTATTCTATAACAACCAGTCTAAAATAGCTAACCCAAATTATTATTAGTAGTTAGTACATATCTTACTTTCTCATTTCATTCTATTGTGGGATTGGGAAACTAGCATACCAAGCTGACATCTCTCTAGGTTTGAATTATTACTTTTA
The DNA here is from genome assembly GCA_023653625.1 of Triadica sebifera. Taxonomy (NCBI): domain Eukaryota; kingdom Viridiplantae; phylum Streptophyta; class Magnoliopsida; order Malpighiales; family Euphorbiaceae; genus Triadica; species Triadica sebifera. The sequence goes on along the minus strand of CM042910.1, from coordinate 19,443,261 downwards.
ATACTCAACATCTCTTTTATGTTTTGTTGCTGTGAGATTTGCTTAAAAGTATTATAATTCACTCACATATGGGACTTACCATTCTTGCTGAGATTTACTCCACCTTTGCCCAAGATTGTATGCGGTGTGGATCTGATACCAAATTGTAACGATACCAAATTATAGTGGCTTAAGTCCAATTGTCTTATACAAGAACTAAAATGGTTAATCCATGTTATTATTAGCAATTAGTACATAGATTTATAATTTGTTTTCCTTTTTTATGCATTTATAATATGGGATTAGAAAACTAACATGTCAAGCTAGCACCTACCCAGGTTTTAGTTCTTACATTCAACATCTAATATTTTTTTCGTATTTTATCGATGTTGGATTTACCTTAAGGTGTTACAATGTAGCTAGATTTCAACATTTTAGGCTTTGTTTCTAACTTGCTTTTTAAGGTCTCTTATTCAGAGCTGATCACAAAGTTATGAGATCTTATCCTAGCCAAGCCTTAATAATTGATCATGTTCGGATCAACCTCAAGTGTTCAACAATTTATCAAATATGATAAAATAAAAATGAAATTAATATTAAAATTAAGTAGTATAATGTGAGAATTTTATTATTAAAAGAAGTTACACCTAAGATTAATTTAGGTACAAAAGGAATATTAGCGATTATCAATTTTATTATCTTATTGGTTGATAAGAAACGATAAAAATTTTAAAAAAAGTTAGAGTAAAGAGAAAAATATATTTCTTCTGTTCCACTTTAAATATCTATTTTGAATATTTTTTGTTTCACTTTGAATGTCCATATTAGAAATTAAAAGAGTATTTAATGTATGTTTTCTCACTTTATTCTCATTTATTGAACTTTTATACTTTTTTTTAGCATTTATAAGAGAATATCAAGTTAAATTGCAATGAAAAAAATTTATAAAATTGAAGAAAAGTATTCATTCTCTTAATTTGTGTGAAAGCTAAAGTGGATTTTTGAAATGAAACGGAAAAAATATGTATTTTTTAATTTTCTATTTTCAGCTGCCAATAAAATAATATCAAACAAGATTTTTTTCCAAGTAAGAGCATCTTTAATAGTATTTTATTTTTTTATTTTAAAAAGCATCTTTAGTATAATGTAGAGTATCTTAGAGCATCTCTAAATATAAAGATCAGTAAAAAAAATTTTACAAGTTCAATAGACTCTTTATATTTTTACTTTATTTCATACAAATTAATATTTATAAAAAAAATTAAATGATTTTTATTACAAAGAAAGAGAAATTTATTTTTAGAGAAATATACCAATAAAAAAGATAAAATATGCATAAAAAGTGGAAGTGCATTAATTAAAATTTAAAATAAAAAATGAAGTTTGACTCTATAAATGTAAAGAGTGAAATTTGACTCTATAGATGTAGAAAGTCAAACTTACTTTCTACTTTAAATTTTAAAAATAAAGTATATTGAAATTTTTTTGAAGGAATGACTTTTTAAGAGAGCGAACTTTAGAAAGTCAAATTAATTATCTACTCTAAATTTTAAAGATAACGACTTTTTTTATAAAATAACTCTTTAAAATAAAAAGTCTATTAGAGATGCTTTAATAGTCATAACATTCCTTTTGGGTGTGATATTTTAAAATAAACATGATAGTTTATGTTTTCTAGGTATCTACCTATAAATAATATAAATTAGTATGTAGCACTCGTATTGCATTAGGGATATAAAACTTAGACGGTAAATTAATCAAATAATTATCATAAAAATATAATAGAAATAACATATATGATTCAAATTCATAAATAATTATAGTTTTCTACAAAATAAAAAAAGAACAATCATTTTATTTAAAAAAGAAAAGAAATAAATAATATGATATTAATGTAACAGTTCAAATAATAATTATTATTATAAATATTTTTTTTGTTTATTAACATAAGTGTATATTGTAAACAAATAATACATAATATTACAAAGAATTTTAACATAATTTATAAATATTGTTAAAGTTTTGAAAAAAAAAATTGTTCATGAGTTTATAAAAAATGAAGATGAAAAACTTATATATAGACAGCATATAAAGAATTATAAAAAAAATTAAATATAAAAAACATAAAAAGTTAAGATATATGTTCATGAATGTTTTTTTAAAAAAAAAAAGAAGAGGAAGAAGTCATAGTTTAAAGAGTTAAGAAAGAAATGAGAAGCTAATATATGTATTTAAATGGTAAAAGTATTGTATTATGATACCTACATCAAACAATATGCTATTAAATTTTATAATTCAATATTTGTGTATTGTATTAAGGGTTTAGATTTACGACATTATTTATATTGTAGTAATTCTATCAGTATAATGTAAAATGGATATATATAAATATAATATGTTCAATATATAAATAAATTCCTAATTTTATTTGCTATTAAAAAACAATTCATTATTCTATTATTGCTTAAGCACAAGCAAATACTTGATTTATGTTTACATTTTTTTCTAACTTTATTTATTATTACATTTGCAAATTTTATGTTTATATTTTTCAAATATTATATTTTTTAAAATAGATCAAAAAATAATATTAATAATTAATTAATAAATAATTTTAATAGATTAGTTTTACAAAATAAAATTTATACTAATAACTAATTAATAAAACTTTCAACAATATCTGCTTTAAAATAAAGGTAATAAAAAATATTAAATGAATTTTAATAAATACATTTTACAAATAAGTTTTATATATACAACAATAATATATTGGTTTGCTTATTACTTCATTTCTTTCAATAATTGGCCCGGCCTTGCCTTTGAGCAAGCAACAAATATTAAGTTTCTTCTATTTTCACTAGTCCCAAACCAGATTTCGCTAAGAATTTCGGAAAAGGGAGAAAAAAATTAAGCGTTTCATGTCTGTGTATGTATATATTTTATGTACGAAATATTTCATCCGAGAAAATATGGTGGAGAAACTCATCCAAATATGATGTCGTTTTGCCGCTGGTAAGGTGTATTTTTGGGAGTTTACTGTTCTTACTACAGTAATAATAAACAGTGAATTCTAACCCATTTTTAATGTATTTATAGATTTTAATAAATGAATAGTGTGACAAAAATAATCTTATATACAAGATAATAACAATAAAAAAATATATCTATTATAGCACAATTTTAGATGTAGTTAGTAATAAAATAAATCAATTAGTAAAGTGTTTTGGTATTGGCACAAGCAAAAGCAGTACAATCCCTTGGATTACCATCCTCTCAAATTTGGATAAATATGATAGGTGATGTTAAAAGATCTTAATCATCTGGTTAAGATTAAATTTAATTAAATATTTTTTTAAATTTTTTTATAAAATATAATTTTAACCACTCATTCATAAATTGATAATTGGAAGATTTAATCCCAATCCTTTTCATGAGTTATAGTAAAGAAAATGATTTATTTGCATTGACAATTAATTGGGACCCTTTAATAGCCAAGCATTGAATTCCTTTTTTTTTTTTTTTAATTTTTATCATTTGGTGAGTCCAGCTTTAACTGGGACCATATTAAAAAATAAAAAAAAACTTTATATACATTTATCATCAATGGTCCCTAACTTGATATTTTTTTTTCTATAAATATGAAAACAACTACATTTACAAACTAACATTATTAATAAAAAAAAAAGAATTGACGATAAAACAAATCGATAAACGAACATGAATACCAAATATTTGAATATTATCTTATTTAATTGAGATTTCCCTTAATTTATTAATTGAGACATAATTAAAATCACAAAATCTTATTCTCATTATGGCTCTTTGGGATTGGAGGATTACTAGAAAATAAACATAATATTGCCATTGTTTTTAAAATCTGATATTCAATATTAAAAAAAGGAAATTCTAAATAATTAAATACCTTGTAGAAAGAAAATAATTAAAATTAGTTGTTCATCAATATTGTCATGGTCAGTCAACGAGAGAGATTAATCTGATATTTTTTTTGAACTAATTAATTTGATGCAAGTTAGTTCAGTTAGCAGAATGTCACGTCTGTTACACAGTGCATCTTAGTTCAGTTAAAAATATAAATCGATGTATTAAAATATTTAAAGGAAATTAGAAAAATAAAATGAAACCTTTGATCACATAACTTCCTTGCTACGAAGAAAATAATTATTAAATATTAAAGAAAAATACTAATTATATCTTTTTCACTTTTTTCATTTTTCGAAATTTATTTAATGTGTGTTTCATTTTTTGAAAAGGGTAAAAATGTTGTAGAATATATATAGTTTATTTTTTCATGAAAAATTAATTAAGGACATCATCTTCACCATCCATAGAAAAGTATAAATTAAGCTGAGGTTGATTAGGAAGCAGGTGATGGAGTTTTCATAATATATATATATATATATATATATATATATATATATATATATATATATATATATATATATATATATATATATATATATATATATATATATATATATATATATATATATATATATAAGTGAGATGTGGTTATTCATATGTATGTACACATGGGGTCATAGAGACAAACATGGTAGACCAAATCAATAAATTAGAGATAAAAGAATATATACAATTATATGTAAATATAAATAATTTTCTATGTATACTACCTATTCAATGTTGTATTTGTGTTATACTTTACATAGAACTCTCTTGTATAAATATCGCGTGTTTACATTAATAAAATCAAAGTTAGTTACAAATTATTATATATAATAGTCTACTTATATAAATTAGGTAAAATTTTTCAATTTTTGTAAGATAGTTGATTTTTCACTCTTTTATTTGCTTATTTATTTATTTATTTATTTATTTTTCATTGTTTCTTCTTGTTTTTTGCTTTTGCTTTTTTTAAAAAAAAAATTATATTCAAAAAATGAGTTAAACCCACAAAATTACTTAAAACAGAAAAAATAAATAATTTTTCTTTCGCTTTTTGAGAACTAAATTAGGTAAGAAAAGATGAGAAAAGAAGATAAGGCAGCTGAGGATCGGACAGAGAGTGGTATAACATTCATTTGTAGAGTTCAAATGAAAGAACAATGCATTTGCTCTTATAATGATTTTTTTTCCTCCATGTCTACCTCACACACACTTTCAACTCTATTGATTTTTATCTCCAAATAGCACCCAAATCTATGTTTTTTTTAAACATTTATTACCCTGCCATACTGCAATTCCAATTTCAATTAATTTCTTTAAAAAAGTAAAAAAAAAAAATAAAAATGAAACTATCTACCTTTAAAAATATTATTAAAAGAAAATTTCAGAATGTAAAACAAGAGAAATTGTCAGTCATGGTCTAAAGGGATCTACAACTCTAACTAATTAGTACCTACATGAGAATACTTGCATACACATTAATTACAATACCTAAATTTGTTACTTTATAACATAGAAAGAATGAACATAATAAAAATTTTAATTGCTTTATTTTATTTTAATTTTATAATTTATATATGTGATACATTTAAATTATTTTAATCATTTGTTTTTGTTTTTGGAGTTCCATATTAGAAAAAAGTAATATAGGAATTGGGAGGTAAGGTAAGGTGTTAAACTTAAGAGAGATATTTCTAATTGAAGTTATAAGTTTGAATGTTTAATTAATAAAATTAAGAAAGATATTTCTAATTGAAGTTATAAGTTTGAATATTTAATTAATAAAATTGAATTATAAATATGATTTACATTTTTTTTTATAATTAGATTTTTTTAATATACCCTTACATTAATTCTTGAGGATCATATTTTTTTTTCGAAAGGAAATTAGGATCGTATTATAAAACTAAAAAAAATTATATTTATTGATAATAAGCAACATTAAATAGAAACACATATATTAAAAAATTATTAAACTAACTGTACTTTACAAGAAACAATAAAACTGTGTTTTAAGATAAATGAAAAAAAAGACAAAATATTTTTATTTCGAGTTAAAATGCAATTCCAATAAATAAATATATCGTTGTCATTCGTTGTTGTATTTAAGGCATATTTGATATTCTAAAATTTGGAATACGAATAATATTCTTATTTTATTTTAAATTTGAGTTTGATAGCTAAAATATTTAAAAATAAATTTATTATTCATACACAAAAATTTCTAATATTTCAAATACTTTGTTAGTATTTAGAATTTTTTCATATTTTTATAAAATAAATTAAACTGATCAAAAAAATAGAACTTTATTTCCTATTACATTAATATAATAAAAAAATATTGAAATTACAAAACACCAATTTAAAAATACAATTTTATTTCCCATAAAATCCTATTCTTTTCATAATATATTTGGTATACTAAAAGCATATAATCGGAACTAAAATCCTATTTTTATATTCAGTTTAATATTGTTGAATGTATTTTTTGGAATATAAAGTATTTTATTTAAAAAATACTGAAAAAATTACAAATACCAATAAATTTAAAATATTATAAATTCTTATATCATATTTTTAAATATTTTTGGTATCAAACTCAAATTTGAATTGAAAATTTCATTTATATTTCAAAATTTATAAACGAAACATGCCCATGGTATACTAAAATGCATTTCATTAGATCATTCATTTTCTATATTGCACCAACGAATAAAATGCTTATCAAAATATTAAACGATTGAATTGTATGAAAATGTCAATCTGATTATCAATGAGTCTTAACCAACTTCTTAAGACTATATATTTTTCTGTTTTATCAACAATAAATATTATTGGAATGTTAATATTTTTATTTTTATATTTTTATTATATGTTTTTTTTAATAAATTGATATCAATGTATTTTTCATAAAATAAATTCACCTTGATATTGTTATGTGTACAATTTTTTTAAGTTAAATTTTCATTGGCTGAGTACATATATGGGAATATATAAATTCAAGCTATATTTATTTAGAAATACCATGTGTTGGTTTAGTTGTTGGATCCATTTTGTATTTGTTTTATTGTGTTTTTTTTAAAAAAAAAAAAGAAATACCGAGAAAAACAAAAATTGTGAAAAGAAAAAGGAGAATATTGCGTTAGCATAGAGCCTAATAGGCTTTTCATAATAATTCCAAAAGGGAAGAAAAGTTTACGGTTAAGATTGGTCGTAATATAAATGAAGTAAATAAAAAGAAAAATAATCTGAGGCCGCCATAATAGTAAATTTAATTCTTTATATTTAAAAATTCCATTTTCATTCTATATTTTTATTGTAATTAATATATATTTATTTTTTTAATATATATATATTTTTTATTTTTTTAGTGATATATTTTTTTAATTTTTTTATATAATAAAAATTATTTATTTTTTAATAAATATTAATTATATTAGATAAAATAAAACGAAAAGTTATTTAATTTTTTTATTCTATTAAAAATACTGTTTTATCTAACTTCACCTGCATTCATTTTTTTAAATTAAAATTTAATTTTGAGATTTTAAAACTGAAAATCAAAATTATTAAGAAACTAATATTTATCATTTTTTTTTGAAGAATTGAAAAAAAAAGGTACACCAATTAATTATAAATTGCTGAAATACTGTAATATTCTTTAACGACAATTATATAAACTAACAGAACAAATAAAGTAGAAAATTATTTTTTTTGGGGGGATAAAAATGCAGCTAATTAGGGCAATTCCTGTTAAGAAGCTCTTCTATCATTTGCGATGCCATTCTCTCCTCTTCATCCATTTTAGTGGCAATCTCCGGATCCGGCGACGCCTCTGAAGACTGTGCCAACTGCGATGAAGAACCGTCGACAGAAACTTGCTGGTTACTCTTCCCAAGCTGCACCGTCAAAACCCAACTGGAATCGGAGCTCTGCCCGGCCTGCTTCTGCCACACTCCTATGTGGGAGTTCTCGGTGTCGAGCCTCAAACAAGTCATCGACGGCGAAGGAGCCTTGCTGCACTTCCTGAGCTTCGCGTGCAGGATCTCGGATAAACTGTTGGGTTGAGGATCATTAGTTGTAGATTTTCTCTTACCCAGATTAGGGTTTTCAGAAATGGGGAAATTGGTTTTAGCATTACGGCCATTCATCATGATTGCAGCTTCGTCATAAGCTCGAGCAGCCTCTTCGGCTGTTTCGAAAGTGCCGAGCCATATTCTCCTCTTCCTGTAGAATTAATTAACACAAATAATTATAAAATGTTAATGAAAAAATAGAACTGATGACGAAGAGACAATAAGGATAGGGGTTGGTGGAGAATTTACAGTAAAGGGTGGCGAATTTCAGAGACCCAAGAACCCCAGTAGCGCTGCCTGACTCCTCTGAACTTCTTTGATTGAACCATGATTGATGATTGATGATGGTGGTGGTGGTGGTGAGATTGAGCGAGATGATAGAGGGAAAAGAAGTGAAAGTACAGAAAGGGCAGATCAGATCAGAGAAAGAAGTGATAGTACAAAAGGTTTCAGAAGGAAGAAAGAAGATGATATGGAGACATCATATAGCCACGCAAACAGTGAGTGGGTAAACATTAACTGAATGTAATGGATACAGTGTCGGCGAACTAAACATAAATTGTACTGTGAAACCTCCTCGTCCTATGCTCCATTTTTGTCTCTCTCCAAATACAAGTGGTCCTCAATTGTAAATTTTTATATAAACCCAGAAAAATTTTTTAAAAAAAAAGAAAAGAAGAAAAGCTAGAGAACTTGGTGATACGTACCTAACCAATTAATAAATGTGGGTTTGCTTGCTTCTCATGCATATAATTTTCTCTTCACTATTCATCTACCCTTTGAACTCAGGGGCAGATTCACGTGGGGCGATTGGCGCACTTGCCCCATTTAAGCCAATTAAAATTTAAAATGATCAAATTTATTTTTGCTTCTATATATTTATTATATTTTTAATTAATTAATTAACTTAATGTATAATTAATAATTAACTTAATTAATTAATTAATTATATTTATATATTAATATAAATTATAATATAAATTTATATTTATATTTTTTATATAATTGCTTACTGTTATTTTTATATTATCTTATAATTGTTGATAACTATATAATTTTTGTTATATTTTTTTATATAATTGTTAGAACTATATATTATATTTTATATATAATCATATAATTGCTAGCAATTATATAATTTATATTATATTTTTTACATAATTATTGGTAATTATATGTTATTTTTTATATATTATCACATAATTATTAACATTTTAATTATTAATAATGAATATAATATATTAAAATATGATCTAGATCTCACAAATTAAATTGATATCAATTATAGGGATAAAATGTATTTGAAAGTGAAATTAAAATTTTATTGATATTACATTAGAAATTAAATTTTACTTTAATTGAAATTAATTCTTGGATTTGCTCTGTTTGAACCCATCCCAAGAGAAAATTAGAGGGTTGTACATTTTCTTTCTTTTTTAATTTGTTAATATATATATATATGTCAAAATCAAACACAAGCAAAATAAAGAGCACATTTACTATTTAATTTTAGTATAATTTATGGCTATTCCCATAAAGTATGTATGACAAGTGGTAAGTTAGCGCACAAGTTTTTTTATTTTTATTTCTCTCGCACTGTGGAGAAGACAATTATACTATTAGCAACAGATTTATAAATAAGACCACACAAATTAGTGGGACCCGCAACATAACAATAAAAGCCACCCAACTTGTAGTTAACTTCTATATATATATATATATAAAATAAAGTAATATAAATGTACACGGGTTGGGTTAAGTTTAATGAATATTCAAATACTGTGAAATTTAGCCGTAATATCACCTTACTCGTCTATTAAATCGAAGGATAACAAAATGTTACATTTAGCGGTATTAGAGGATCTAAGCTTAACTCTTTCTCCTTACAATTTTCTGAGAGTTTCAAAAGCTTTTAGTCCTTAATTTTACCAGTGTCTTTTCTTTTCTAATTTGCATGGAGTTTCTCTTTATTACTTGCTACTCCCATCCTATTTTCGATGATCCTCGTACCTCTCACATAATCAATTATTAACATCTCGTGTTGCTTCAGATTTAGGAATTTTCCACTTCTAGTTTTCTCATTTAATTTTAGTTGAAGGTTTTATCCAGCATTTGGTCATCATTTGATTGTGATATTTCACTACTGTTGTGGAAATCGGATTAGTTTCTATCAAAATGAATAATTGTACCAAAAATTAAGACAAAAAAAAATTTTCAGGTAGTTGATAGAGTCACAAATGGTCTCTTTTAAAAATCAACTTCTTTAAACTCTTAAAATCTTTGTGACATAATTTTTCTTAGATAATTTAAACACAATATATCACTAAAATAAATGATCTGACAATAGCTATTAAATAGACAATAAAGAGAACACTAGAATTTAATGAGATTCGGCCAATTATGTCTACGTGTTTGGACACTACTAAAATAGTATTCCACAATTTTAAAGAAATATTACAAAGTGAAATATTACAAGAGAGAGAAAATACAATAAATTTTAAAAGTAAGGGATTGATGTTTGCGATGGATTGTTAAGAGGCGATAAAACTTTTTTTATAGGCTAATATTTTTCTTACTCTCTCTCTCACTTCTGATATGAGATTGAGAAATTGCCAAAATTCAACAAATCTCCACCTTAACGATTTTACAATTCCTAAACAAATATTCTCTAAACTCTTATTTTAAAAATTTCAGTAATGTCTTCAAATGCATTTCGAAGTGCCCAATTTCAAATTATAAGAACATTTATCAAGTCCAAACAATGTTGGAACTTGACACCTAGCACAACTTTTGTTGCCATATCTATGGGATTTTCAGCAGTCAGAATCTTTTGAAGTAGTATCTCACAATCTTCAAGAATTTTCCGTACAAAATGATAACGAACATCGATGTGTTTCGTTCTTGTATGATACACTTAATTCTTTGCTAAACAAATAGCACTTTGACTATCACAATGCACTTTGACAAACTTCTGACCAATTCTCAAGTCATTCAACAACTCCTGAAGCCAAATTGCCTTCTTAACAGTTTCTAAAATTGCCATGTACTCTGCCTCTGTTGTAGACAAAGCAACTGTATACTGTAAGGTGGACTTCTAACTAACCAGTGCTTTTGCAAGTGTGAAAATATAACCTGTAATAGATCGACGTTTATCTAAATCATCTATATAGTCGGAATCACAATATCCAACTATATACTGACCAATTTTCTCATCTCACTCAAACATTATATCAACATCTGCAGTATTTTGAATATACTGTAGAATTCATTTCACAGCTTGCCAATGTCTTTTACTAGGATCATGCATGTACCTACTTACAACTCCAACTGCTTATGAAATGTTAGGCCTCGTACACACCTTTGCATACATTAAGCTACCAATGACATTTGCATATGGAACATTTGACATTTATTCTCGTTCTTCATCACTTTTCGGAGATAAAGATGCACTGAAATTAAAATGAGGAGCAAGTGAAGTACTAACTGGTTTTATCTTCTCATTGATCCTAAAACGTTTTAGTACCTTTCTCAGATATTATTTCTGAGTCAAACAAAGTCTCCCCAATTTTCTATCTCTGCATATCTCCATACCGGGAATCTTCTTAACTTCTCCTAAATCCTTCATTTCAAATTCCTGATTTAGTTGAGCTTTTAACTTCTGAATCTCTCATTCATCTTTCGAAGCTATCAGCATATCATTAACATAAAGGAGAAGATAGATAAAAGAACCATCTTGTAGCTTGCACAAATATATACAATGATCATATTTACTTCTTGTGTATTTCTGCCTTATCATAAACTTGTCAAATTGTTTGTACCATTGTCTTGGAGATTTCTTCAATCTATACAACGATTTGCTCAACTTGCACACCAAATTTTCTTTTCCAGCAACTTTAAATCCTTCTGGCTGAGTCATGTAGATTTCTTCTTCTAAGTCTCCATGTAAAAATGCAATTTTTACATCCAGCTGACCTAGTTCCAGATCCAATTGTGCTACCAAGGCCAACAATATTCTAATGGATGAATGTTTTACAACTGGATAAAACACTTCATTATAATCAATTCCCTCATTCTGAGCGTAGCCTTTGGCTACCAATCTTGCCTTATAGAGGATATCATTCTTGTCAGAAAATCATTCTTTCTTTGCATAAACCCATTTACAGCCAATCGCTTTCTTTCCCTTTGGCAGGCTTGCTAGCTTCCATATCTGATTCTTTTCAAGGGACTGCATCTCTTCTTCCATTGCCTTTCTCCACTTTTCTTTTTCTGAGCTTTGAATAGCTTCACAATAAGTGAAAGGAATCTCACCATCTATTGAAGATGTATAATTAGTCATATCTTTAAGTCGAGCAGGTTTCTTAATATTCCTTTCCGGCTTTCGTAATGCAATTGGCTCAAGTTGCTGATGAGGTTCTTGTGTTGAAACCTCTGCTTCCTCATCTGATCCATTTTTTACCATTATCTCCTCTTTTACAGTAGGAGTAATTTTATCAGACTTTACAATTGCTGGATCAACAATTCTTCTTCTATCAAACTCTACTTGTTTGGGAGTTCCCTTCACCTGCTGTGGAGAATCATCTGTCTGCTTCTCTATTACCTTTTTTTAACATGGTAGACTCATCAAAGGTAACATCTATACTAAAGATTATTTTCTTCATCTCTGGGTATCATAAACGATATCCTTTGATACCAGAGGATATCCCCATAAAGATAGCTTTTTTTGCCCTTGGATCTAACTTCGATTCCTCAACATGATAGTATGCAGTGGAACCAAACACATGTAAGAAATTATAAGCTGTAGCAGGTTTTCCATACCACACCTCCAAAGGTGTTTTTCCATTGATAGCAGTTGATGGCAAACGATTAATGAGATGACATGTGTATGTTACAACCTTAGCCTAAAAATATTTGTCTAATCTAGCATTAGACAGCATACACTGAACTTTCTCCAGTAGAGTTCAGTTCATGTGTTCAGCCACCCTATTTTGTTGTGGTGTATTTCTGATAGTGAAATGTCGAACATTTCTTTCATTTCTGCAAACTTTCATGAAGGGATCATTTGTGTACTCTTCGCCATTGTCTGTTTGAAGACACTTGATCTTTCTGCCCGTCTGAGTTTCCACCATCTTTTTCCATATGAGAAAAACTTCCAACATTTCATTCTGTCTTCATTGTATACACTCATACTCTTCTTGAACAATCATCAACAAAGGTAAAATAATAGTGTTTACCTCTCATTGAAGCAGTTTTGGAAGGACCCCATACGTCTGAGTGAACATAATCCAGAATACCCTTGGTATCATGGATTGCAGTGCCAAACTTCACTCTCGTCTGCCTCCCTTTGATGCAATGCTCATAGAAGTCTAATTTGCATATTCGTACTCCTTGCAATAATCCTTGATTCGCCAGAAGTTTCAAGGATTTTTCACCTGCATGCCCCAAGCGCATATGCCACAATCTGGTTGTTTCTAGTTCCTAGTCATCATTAGAAACTGTTGTTGTTGTTCCAACGACTGTATTGCCTTCATAGTAATACAAGTTGTTGCTCATTTGAACTCCTTTCATCACCATAAGTGCTCCATATATAATCTTCATTAATTCATTTTTAATGATTATAGTGATACCCTTTCTCCCAAGGATTCCCATAGAAATGAGATTTTTCGTCAGATTGAGCACATATCTTACATCTGTCAAAGTTCTGATTGATCCATCATGATTTCTCAACTGGACTGAACCAATTCTAGTTATTTTGTAAGCACTGTCATTTGCTGTATAGAAAATTTCACCTTCAATTTCTTTAAAATTGAAAAATCATTCCCTATTGGGACACATATGGTGGCTACAGCCTGAATCCAGGATCCAAGCAGTCGAACTGCTTATTGATGACATCAATGCTCATGAAAAATCTGAATCATCACATTCAGCTACATTTGAATCTGCAACAGCCTTGCCTTTACCAGATTTACTTCTCAAGTTAGGACAATCTTTCTTCTAGTGCCTCTTTTCTCGACAAAAGACACATTCATCTTTGCCCACTTTGGACTTTGATCTGTCTTTCTTTCTCTTGTTTTTATTTTTCGAATGACCTCTTACTATCAAAGCTTCTACTGCTCCACTGGTTCTATCCTTCTTATCTTTTCTCCTCAATTTTATAGTTGTATAGTGCAACACATACTTCACTAAGAGACACCTCAGTTTTCCCATAAAGTAGAGTAGTTTCTAGAAACTCAAACTTCTCAGGAAGAGATCCCAACATCATTAGGGCCAGATTTTCATCTTCAAAAGTTACATCCAAATTCATCAGATCTGCTACAAGTTGATTGAAATTGGTGATGTGATCATTCATCGTGGTACCAGGAACATATGTGAATTTGAACAACCTTTTCTTCATATGGAGCTTATTTTGACTGCTATTTTTCAAGAATTTTTCCTCCAGTGCCTTCAACAATTTACTTGCAGAAGTTTCTTTACAAAAGGCATACTTCTACTATCCGGACATGCACGATTGAATTGTACCGCATGCTAAACGATTGATTGTCCTCCATTCATTCTCATCTGCACCTTCTGGCTTTTCTCCCTCAATGGCAATGTCTAAGCCTTGCTGAAATAAGGCATTTAGAACTTCACCTTGCCACATACCAAAATGACCTGTACCATCAAAAATCTCCACTGCAATTCTCATATTTTCCATAGCAGTTCTCGCCAAATTTGATGAAGTAGAAGTTGTTGTGTCTATAGTGAATTTTTGCCCATCTCTTGTCATTTCTTTTTTAAGAATATTTAATAGCTTTCAAATGCGGAATACCTAAGAATCCAAGGAAACTTTTCTGATGTGGAAGATCAGCTTACGCCGCAACCATATAGTATATAACTCACTAACCTTGGCTTTGATACCAATTATTGTGGAAATCGGGTTAGTTTCCACCAAAATGAATGATTGTGTCAAAAATTAAGATAAAGAAAAATTACCAGGTAGTTGGTGGAGTCACAAATGGTCTCCCTTAAAACCAACTTCGTTAGACTCTTAGAGTCTTGGTGATATAATTTTTCTCAAATAATTTAAAGCACAATATATCACTAAATTAAATGAGCCGACAATAGTTATTAAATAGATAATAAAGAGAATACCAGAATTTAACGAGGTTCGACCAATTATGCCTACGTCATCGAACACTACTAAAATAATATTCCACTATTTCAAAGAAATATTACAAAGTGAAATATTACAAGAGAGAGAGAAATACAATCAATCTTAGAAGTAAGTGATTGGTATTTGGGATTGATTATTAAAAGGGGATAAAATCTTTTTTATAGGCTAATATTTTTCTTCCTCTCTCTCCCACTTCCGATGTGGGATTGAGAGATTGCTAAAATTCAACAACTGTTGCTTTTACCCTTTTCCAGGAATTACGTAAGTTTGAATATACCACATGCTTATGGCAATTCTGAGATTGGGTTGCAACACGATGGGCCCCTCTGATACGATCATGGAATCTTATGTTTCTTCAGAGAAGGTAGAGGTGAAGCATAAGAAGTTGTCACAGGCACCAAGGCAGGAGGTTGCAAGGCCTAAATTGGAGTGGAAGGCTCCTACAAAGTTTAAGGATTTTGTTATGAACTAATTAGTTGAGTGAATGGCAAGAATTGTTATTTATCTATTACTTCCTAATTTAGCAAACCCTCAACTATATATATAAGCATGTAAAAGAACTTTGTTATTATATGAAGAATACAACTGTCTTTTCTCCTAATTCTTTCTTTCTTAGTGCCATACCTGCTCAAAAGAAGTCTAATATAATTTGTGCAACAAGTTAAATCTTTGGTGCTATCGTTGAGAGTCAGCATGGCCGAGAAATCAGAGAACCCAACCACTATTTGCACATTTGAAAAAAATTTGAGCCGATTACAGGACCAATTTGACAAACACACTCTAACCAACCATCAGGTATTGGTTACCGTTGACACCAAAAGCAATGCATTGGATACAAAATTTAGTAATCAAATGGAGGAGATTAGGGGGGTTGAGAACGGTGCTTCCAAATAAGTTGTCACTATGACAACTGGATGGATTAGGCAATCATTGATGGGGGAGAAAGGTAAGGCTGAAGATGGAAGTCCAGTTAACGTATTTAAGAAATTTAGCATTATGAAATTGGAATTGCCCAAATTTGACAGGAATGATCCTCATGGCTGGACTTTCTGCATCCAAAAGTATTTCAATTTTCACGGGACTTTAGATGAACAACGACTCCATATAATGGCTTTTTGAATGGAGGGCCAAGCCTCTAAATGATACCAGTGGATGAAAAACAATAATCTCCTAGGCACTTGGGTGGAATTCCTCCGCAATGTGAAGTTGAGGTTTGGAACTTATCAATTTGAAGATTACCAAGTTAAAATGTCTAAGTTAACATAGAGATCCACTGTTGTTGCTTTTTAGTAAGAGTTTGAAAGCCTCATGAATAAGGTCGCAGGTTTCACCGAGTCTCAATTAATCTCATTCTTTGTTGCTGGCTTGAAACCATCCTTTAATAGGGAACTACGAATTGCTCGCCTAAATACATTGATTGAGGCATGTGCATTAGCATGTGAATATGAAGCTTGCATTGAATAAACTCAGATTGAGTTTCAAACTATCCCTTGATGGTAAAACAAGTATAACCCTTCTTTACCCACTTCCCAACCTCTCACCATCCCACAACCGAATTGCACCATAACCAAAACCAATAATTCTGGTCCCGCTTTACTTGCACCTAACACATTAACAAGAAACAAACCATTATTTCCTACACCTTTCCATAATACACCTTTTTTACTTATTAAGATTGACATTAGCTGAATTATAAGACAAATGGGAGAAGGGGTTATGCTACAATTATGACCAGAAATGGACAACCAACCACATATGTCGCAGTAAATTCTTTATGTTACTAGAGACAGATGATGTGGGGGAAGAGAAGCAAGCTTGAAGAGGACCTGAGTGATGAGACATTGTTGACTGCATATGTTTCCACACTTAAGACATTGGCAAGTTATGGCAATCCTTGTTCACAGCGACTCTGCGGCGAGATTGAGAGGCAAAAATTTCAGGTGCTCATCGATAGTGAGAGTACCCATAATTTCATCCAACCTGCTTTGGTGGAAAGACTGAAGTTGAAATTACAACCTACAACTGCTTTTCGTGTCTATATTGGTAATAGAGACTCGATGGTGTTTGATTATTGTTGTCTAAAGGTGGAGTTATTGATGCAAGGTATTGTCTTTACCATAGATTTATTTGTTTTGGTAATACATAGAGCATAAATTGTACTTGGAATTTAGTGTTTGTAGAGCTTGGAAAGGGGGCACATGATTATGCCTGTCTTTCAATGGAATTTTTATGTTAAGGCCAACCGGTGATCTTACAGAAAAACAAAATGCTTGATCCCTCAATATATTAGCTTTAATAAGCTTCAAGAGTTAATCACTAGCAAGGAGA
This sequence comes from Triadica sebifera, assembly GCA_023653625.1. Lineage (NCBI taxonomy): Eukaryota > Viridiplantae > Streptophyta > Magnoliopsida > Malpighiales > Euphorbiaceae > Triadica > Triadica sebifera. The sequence goes on along the minus strand of CM042910.1, from coordinate 19,425,804 downwards.
TAAAAGAATTGTATGAGTTGCATGCACTTGAAATTGTGTTAGAAGGGAAGGAGAAAGAATAGGTACAATTCCCTAACCATTTATTGGAGTGGGTATTGCAAATTTTGTAACATTTAGCAGGGGTGTTCGCAGTACCACACACATTACCTCTGTGAAGAGCCGTAGATCATCGAATACACTTGAATCGGAATACCAAAACCAGTCAATGTTTATCCATACAAATATGCTTATTATCAGAAGATTGAGATGGTGAAACGGTATAAGAGATGCTTGATCAAGGGATAATCAGGGCAAGTCAAAGCCTATTCTCATCTCTGGTGTTGCTAGTAAGAAAAAAATATGGGACTTGCATATTTTGTGTGGATTATTGGGCACTGAATGCAATCACAGTGAAAGATACATTTTCTATTTCCATAATAGATGAGCTGATGGATGCATTAGGGGGTGTCACCATTTTTACCAAGGTAGAATTATGTTTGGGTTACCATCAGATATGAGTTCACGATGGGTACATCTATAAAATGACCTTCCTTACTCATAAGAGCCATTATGAATTTCTAGTGATGCAATTTCTAATGTTCCATCCACTTTTCAAGCCACACTGAATTTATTATTTGTTCATTTTTTTCAGAAATTTGTGATTGTCTTCTTTGATGACATTTTAATTTATATTGCCAATTTAACTAATCATTGTGAACACTTACGACATGTGTTTGATTGTTTACAGGAAAACCATTTTTATGTTAAGACCGTTGGAAATGAAATACTCATACAAATAACTTTTATTCAAACTCAAACAAATATTATAAAAGCATTTTCATTCAAAAAAACAAGATACTACAACTCACTAAAACTTTTATTCTTCACTTACTTAGAAACTTTTATTTTTTTTTGATACCTAAACTAAAATGGGGAGAGATATTTATACTATTTAAGAACAATCATATACCACACAAATAAACTAATCCAAAATTATAATAACTATACACCTCATATTTCTCCATTTGTTTCCATCATTCTAATAATATTTTAAGTTACCAAATGATTTACATGCATAATTACCACACCCTAGAAGATTGTAGGTAGATAGCTTGTAGTTTTGGACATTGATTATGAACCTCAACTCCAATTTGATTGGGTTTGGGCTCCCATAATGGATGAAGTTTATGATCCAACACCCCCTATTAAACTTGATCTTGTGACCCCTAGTAAGTTTCTTAATCTTATGAAGTTTTTACTTGTCAGTGGCTTGGTAAAAATATCAGCAACTTGATTGTGACTTCACATATTCAACTTGCATTTCCTTTCTTGCAACACACTCTCTTATATAGTGGTAGCGAATAGTAATGTGTTTGCTTCGATTATGGAATACTGGATTCTTTGCTAAGACAATGACTGACTTATTGTCGACACAAACCTTGGTAGGCTCTTATTGTATCAAACTTATCTTCTTTAATAGATTTATGAGCCAAATTACATGACAAATGCATGAGGTAGCGACAACATATTCCCTTTCACAAGTGGACAATATGACAATCGGTTATTTCTTTGACATCCATGTGAAAGTAGTATCTCCTATGAAAAATATGAATCCAATAGTGCTCATTCGATTATCTATGTCTCCACCCCAATCACTATTGTTATATCCAACAATATTATAATCATTAGAAATTGAATAGAACAAGCCAAAATCAATTGTACCTTTCAGATAGCGAAGAATTCTCTTTGCAACTTTTAAATGGGTGGTTGTTGGAGATTCCATGTAGCAACTAACCAATCCAACTGCGTGAAGAATATTGGGCGTCATGCATGTTAGATAGCGTAGACTTCCCACCAAACTTTTGAAGAATGTTGGATCTACACTTTCGCCTTCTTTATGTTTGGACATTTTGATTATGTATTCCATTAGTGTGCTTATTGGCTTGCAGTTCTCCATCTTGAACTTCTTTAGGATCTCCTTTGCGTAGCTTTCTTGTGAAATAAAAATTCCATCCTTTTGTTGCTTAACTTCAATGCCAAGGTAGTACACTATAAGCCCCATGTTTGTCATCTCGAATTCTTTCGTCATCACTTCTTTGAATTCATTGAACATGTTTGGGTTGCTTCTGGTGAAGATCAAATCGACCCACATAGAGGCATACGATCAAAATATCTCCATCTTTAATCTTGATATATAGAGCATGCTCGTAGAGACATTTGTTGAAGCCATTCTCTTGGAAGTACTTGTCGATTCGGCTATTCCATGCCCTTGGTGCTTGTTTTAGCTCATAAAGAGACTTCTTCAACTTCAACACCTTGTCTTCGTGGCCTATGATTTCGTAGCCTGATGGTTGCTGAATGTAGACTTCTTCTTCAAGAACTCCGTTTATGAAGCAAACTTACATCCATTTAATGTATCTTCCACTTGTTTTCAGCTGCCAAAGAAATGATTAGTGTAATAGTCTCCAATCGAGCAACAGGAGCAAATATCTCATCATAGTCAATTCCAATATTTTGATTATATACTTTAGCAACTAGCCTCACCTTGTGCCTTTTAATCTCTCTTTTAATGTTTTGCTTTGTTTTGTACACCCATTTGACACCTATTGCCTTATGTCCCTTGGGAAGTGAGGTGAGTTCCCATGTCTCATTCTTTTCGATGGCCTTGATTTCTTCATCCATCGCATCTCTCCACTTCTTCTCTTGTACTGCTTCTTGAAAGCTCACTGGTTCACAATCGACAAACAAACAAAATAATGTAACATTATCTTGTCGTTCGGTTACCTCATAAAGATCTCTAAGACTTCGTGTGCATGACACAACTCTTTCACTTGATGATGACGAAGGTGATGAGTCTCCTTGAGTGGTTGGTGAAGTGGGTGGAGTTTTTGGCTCTTGTTGGGCTTCTCCAGGTTGTTCTATTGGTGTCAGCTCATTTTTTTCAAACCGAGGAAAGAAATTGAAGTCATCTGCATGAGAGTTAAAATCCCATTCTCATTCTTCGTTGAATACCACATCTCGACTAATCATAATTTTCTTATTGTCTAGATTGTATAACTTGTAGCCCTTCGAATTAACATCATAGTCGATGAAGATAAAACTCTTGCTTTTATCATTAAGCTTCGTCCTTCTTTTATCTAGTACATGAACATAGACTATACTTCCAAAGATTATCAGGTGGGAAATGCTAGGCTTTTTTCCACTCCATGCCTCTTGCGTTGTCTTTCCCCATACATTTTTTGTTGGAGATTGGTTTGACAAGTAAATTGCACACGCTACTGCTTCTGCCCAAAATTCCTTGGGTAATTTTTTGCTTTTGAGCATGCTTCATGTCATATTGAGGATTGTTCTGTTCTTTCTTTCTACCACGCTATTTTGCTGAGGGGATCTAGGAACTGTCATTGGTCAACGAATTCCATTTGCTTCACAGAACTCTTAAAACTCCTTAAAAGTAAATTCTCCACCTCGATCGGATCTCGTGACTTTGATTTTTCTACCGTTTTTTCTCTCCACTGCAGCTTTGAACTTCTTGATAACGTCGAAAACTTATGGCTTATGTTTCAAGAAATATACCTAGGTTTTTCTTGAAAATCATCAATAAAGAGAAGAAAATAGCTACTATTACTGAGAGAGCTTGGCTTGATCAGACCACACACATCGGAATGGATGAGCTTGAGTGGATTTTTGGCTCTGGACTCTGACTCCTTTGGAAAACTTTTCTTGAATTGCTTCCCGACTAGACATCCTTCACAAAGTTGGTCAGGATGGTTGATGCAAGGTAGTACCTTTACCATCTTTTTCTTAGATAGAAGCTCTAGACCTTCAAATTTTAGATGCCCAAATTGAAGATGCCAAAGTCATGATGCATCTTTGTAGCAAGCTTCCAGGCACTTTTCAACATCATTTTGTATGTTGATAAAAAACATTCTATTCTTTGACATTGACACTTTAGCAATAAAGTTATTCTTATCATCTTTTATATAAAGATTATAATCTTTCATATGAATAACATAACCTTTTTCTAACAGTTGTCCTAAACTCAAGATGTTAGTTTTCATATTGGGCACATAGTAGACATTGGAAATAAATTGATGTCTCCCATCTTTCAAAAGGATAAGGATGTTACCTTTTCCTTTCACTGCTATTGTGGAATTATCTCCAAATGAAACATTTTCATTTACTGACTTGTTTAGCTCCACGAACATGTCTTTCCTTTAACACATGTGATTGCTTGCACCACTGTCAAGATACTAGGAATTTGCTTGGCCACCATCAGTTTCCTTTTGTGCTAAAAAAGTTTCTTTGCCATCTGTCTTCTCCTCCATGTAGTTTGCCTTCCCCTCAATTTTGTTATTGAGAACTCTACATTCTGAAGTGTAATGCCCAAACTTCTGACAGTTATAACATCGAACTTGAGATTTGTCATACCTTGAGTTCGGATTGATTCTTCCACGACTTTTTGTTGAGCTTTCTCCTTTCTCATAGTTGTTGTTGAAATTGTTGTTGTGGTAATTCCAATCTCATCCATGACCGCGACTTCCACCTCGTCCATGGCCTCTACATCTGTTTCGGCCACGTTGGTTTTTATCATTGCCTTGGCTTTCATGCATATCCTTGAGTTGCAGCTTGAGGAGTTGCTTAGTAAATCCTTACTTCTTATGCTTCTCTTCATATGCTTGCAATGATCCTTGGAGTTGCTCGATCATCATTTCTTCCAAGTCTTTAGTTTCTTCAATCGCCACGATGATGTGCTCAGATTTAGAATCCAACAAACGAAGTATATTCTCTATTATCCTCACATCTTCTAACTTTTCACAATTTCTTTTTAATTGATTAGAAACAACTACTACCCTTGAGAAATAATCCAAAATAGACTCAGATACTTTCATGTGTAAGGATTCAAATTCACCTCTTAATGTTTGGAGACGAACCATCCTCACTTGTTCGGATCCTTTGTAAAAGGTTTGCAGCTTCTCCCACGATTCTTTAACAGAGCTTGCACTCGAAATCTTTTCAAAGCTATCATCATCTAATGCTTGATAGATGAGGTAGAGAGCCTTCTTGTCTTTCTTTTTTGAATCTTTCAAAGTTGTTTTTTGATCTGGTGTAAGAGTAGCAAAAGCAGCATCATCCGCAGGCTCGTTATGGTCTTTCTTTATGATATCCCACACATTTTGTGATCCAAGAAGTGTCTTCATTTTGATACTCCAATTGTCGTAGTTGTTATTGTTAAGCGTCAGGACTTGGAATGGTGTCATACCATTTGTCATATCACTCAATATAATAAGAATTTGCAAAATCCGATTGCACGGATGAATGAGAAACGTCGAAAAACTTTGGGAAGGACCTAGTCAAAATTTTCAATTTTTTCGATCAACTATCAAAGTTAACGATCAAAGTAAACCCTAACATGGTCAACGGTCAAAGAATTTGATAGCTCAGTCAACTTGGCTTGGACAGCTCGATCAACAGACTTACGGCTCGTTCAACTCGGCTCAACTCAGTGAGTTAACTCAGTTTTCTGGTAACACTGTTCTAGCAGCACGTTTGAACTCTGATCGGGGCAATTGTGACGACGTCAGATTCCTCTTATTGAGACATTCGATTTGATATTCTGTTTCCCAAATATTAAGCCAAGAAGGGGGGTTGAATTGGAGTTTTAAAAAAAAAATTAAACTTTAAAGTGCGGAAATAAAAAATTAATTTTAGGAGAGATAGAGAAATTTGACACAAGAATTTTTATAGAGGTTTGGGTGCTAATAAACCTTACTCCTCTCCCCAATCGCAATTGGGAGTTTCGTTAACATACTAAGTGTTACAATGGAGTTTTACAAGCCCACTCCCAACTATGGTGTTTCTCACAATTACTCACACCTAACCCAGAAATCCCTTGTGTTTTAATGGCTCACACAATAACCATTTCCTTGTATTTTACAGGCTCACACAAACAACCTTTTATCTTGTATCACATAAACAACCTCTACTTTGTATTTTACAGGCTTACACAAATAACCTTTACTTTGTATTTTAAAGGCTCACACAACTAACCCTTACAAGTGTTCTACTCTTAACCCAGAAATACCCAAAACTCACTTGAGTAATAAATGATTACAGAGAGAAACACTCACAAATCTTTATTGCTCAATAAATGAAGAGCAATGAGATTTTTACAGAGAATATATATTGGTTCTCAAAGTATTGAATGTACTAATAGCTTGTAATAAGATTTTGATTCAAAGTATTTACTATCCTCTTGTACTGAATGCATAAATGACTTCCATTTATACTCCCTTGGCTGATTATAGCCGTTAGGGTGCATTTAATATGAAACTAGCCGTTGTACCAACCAAATAATCGCGCCTGACATTTTTCTCTTTCATCATTCACGGGCGTGACTATGTTTGTCACGGGCGTGACATTTCTTCCCAAGCCGTGACTGAAGTGGTGACCTTGGTCGTGAAGCTCTCTGGAATGTTTTGAAACATTGGGTCACGGGCGTGACATACATCATCACGGGCGTGACAAACTTCCCAGCTGTGATCCAAGTGGTGACTTTGGTCGTGAAGCTCTCTAGATGAAAATGCCATGAACATTCACTGGCGTGACATTTTAATTCACGGGCGTGACTTAATTGTCCATTTCACGGTTTGTTCTTCCTTCATGACCGTGAACTTCAAATGTTGGTTTTGGTAACGGTTAGTTCTTTCACGGGCATGACACATAGGGTCACGGGCGTGAACATGATGCTTCATTAATTTTGTCTTTCAAAGATTATTCTTCCAATCTCCATTCTTACTATTTTATTCTATACCCTGTTTAATAGACTTAGAAAACAAGTATGTTAAATATAATATTGCTTATTTTATTTGTCATCATTAAAATAACTGAAATACCCCTCAAGGTTTAACATATTCAATAGTGTATACTTTTCAACCAGGCTCTGATACCAATTTGTTGGAAATGAAACATTCACACAAATAATTTTTATTTAAATTCAAACAATATATTACAAAAGCACTCTCACTCAAAAAAATAAGATACTACAACTTACTAAAACTTTATTTTTTCACTCACTTAGAAGCTTTTAATTTTTTTTGATATCTAAACTAAAATGGAGAGGAATATTTATATTACTTAAGAACAATTGTATACCATACAAATAAACTAATCCAAAATTATAATAACTATACACCTCATTTTTTCTCTATTCTTTTACATCATTCTAATAATATTTTAAGTTACTAAATACTTTACATACATAATTACCACACTCGAGAAGATTTTAGATAGAAGACTTATAGTTTTGGACCATGATTATGAACTTAAATTCTAATTTAATTGGATTTAGATTTAAACTCTCATAATGGTTGAGGTTTATGATCCAACAAAGGCATCCAAATGTATATTTTTCCAATAATCCATGGAATACTGGCCACATTATGACGTCACAAGAGGTGAGTGCTTACCCTAAGAAAATTGAAGTTATGCTTTCCTGTCCCAAACCGAAGAATCAAAAGGAATTAAGGGGATTTTTGGGACTAACGGGTTATCGTCGTAGGTTCATTAAAGGGTACACCACTATTGCTTCACTCTAACTGATTTATTGAAGATGATGGGTTTTATAGGTCCCAGGAAGCTGATTATGCTTTTGAAGATTGAAGCATGCAGTGACTGAGACACTGGTACTCAAATTACCTAATTTTAACGAAACCTTTGTTGTGGAGACAGATGCATCCAATGTAGGGATTGGGATTGTGTTAATGCAGGATGGACTCCCTTTATCCTATTTTAGTAAGAAGTTGGGTCCACGAATGCAGGCTACTTCCACTTATTTCAAAGAATGGCACGCCATCACTGAAGCTGTAAGTAAATAGAGGCAATATTTGCTTGGGAGGTCTTTCATTATAAGGACAGACTATAAGAGCATTAAAGAGTTGATTCTTCAAGTAATCCAAACCCTAGAACAACAGGTCTTTGTTGCTGCCAATGCCGTATCTCGATTGCCCGAAGAAGAGATAACAGAATCCAGGCCCAGTTGCGCAATGCTCTTGGCCAGTCGACCAGTTGGTACGTTTTTAGAAGGGCTGCGACGTGAGAATCACACATTGCCGAATTGCAGCAATTACATAAACACTCGGATGGAGGCACATTATCTCCTTTTTACACCAGGAGAGATGGATTGATACTACATAAAAATAGGTATTATCTTGGTTCCCACTCTTCGCTAAAAGATAAATTATTGGAAGAACATCATTCTTCGCCCATCTGGGGTCACTCAGGAGTCAAAAGAAACTTGGTTAGACTATCTTCGTTATTTTATTGGGTTAATATGCAGAAAGATGTGGAAAAATATGTATCAGCTTACTTGGTGTGTCAACAAACGAAGTATTCTACCCAGGCCCCAGCAGGTTTGCTACACTCTCTGCCTATTCCTTCCCTAGTTTGGAATGAATTAACTATGAATTTTATTATTGGGCTCCCTATATTACGAGGATATACAACGATTATGGTGGTAGTCGACCACTTAACTAAACTCACATTTTTCGGGTCTGCCAACACATTTCAATGCTACACTAGCTGCCCAAGTGTTCATGGATATTGTTGTCAAAATCTATGAATTTCCCAGCATCATTATTTCAGACCGTGATCCCATATTTATGAGTAAGTTTTGGCAAACTCTATTTGAGTTAAGTGGTAACACTTTGAAGCATAGCACTGCCTATCATCCATAGATGGATGGTCAAACAGAGGTGGTAAATCGTGGAATTGAGCAGTATTTGAGGGTATTTACATATGAGCAGCCGGCTAAGTGGTATTTGTATTTCAGTTGGGCTGAGTTTTGCTATAACTCCAGCTATAATAGTAGTATCCGGATGAGTCCTTTCCAAGCTCTCTTTGGCAGTTTACCGCCTACCATTCCCCATTACCAAAAGGGAGCTACTTCGCTGCAACTTTTGGATGAGTTTCTGGTGGAGCGTGATGCTGTGTTGAAGCTATTAAAAGACAATTTATGCCTAGCTCAACAACGCATTGAGTTAGCAGCCAACCGAAAACGAAGAGAGTTGAATTTGCAGGTAGGGGATCGGGTCTTGGTCCGTTTACAGCCGTATAGGCAGTCTACTTTGGCTCAACGGTCCTCTCATAAACTGTCTAAGAGGTATTACGGGCCATTTAATATATTGGAGAAAATTGGGCAAGTTGCTTATAAGTTTGATTTGCCACCTGAGTCCTCAATCCACCCCATGTTTCATGTCTCAGTGCTTAAGCCTTACTGTGGGGTCGAACCAGATGCATTATCTCCCTTACCACTTGATGTCATTAATAACCATCATGTAGTTGTTCCCATATCAGCTTGTGCTCATCGCAACATTTTGAAAAATGGTAAACTAGAGCAACAAGTTCTCATACAGTGGTAAGGGACTTCTTTTGAAAATGCAAATTGGGAGTCTCTAGCTGACTTCGCCAAGGAGTTTCCAGATTTTCACCCTGAGGATAATGTACTTTTTGAATGGAGGGGAGTGATACGATCATGGAATCTGATGTTACTTCGGAGAAGGCAGAGGTGGAGCATGAGAAGTTATCGCTGGCACCAAGGCAGGAGGTTGCAAGGCCCAAACCGGAGTGGAAGGTTCCTGCAAGACTTTGTTATTAACTAATTTGAATCAAAACTTCTGTCACTCGGGCAGAGAACCTGTCGCTGTCTCGGCTGTGCTGCAAACAATTAATTATAACAAATTTGTTAAAAAATTTTCCATTTTATAGAAATCTAAGTGAATGGCAATAATTGTTATTTACCTTTTACTTATATTTATCTATTACTTCCTAATTTAACAAACCCTCAACTATATATATATAGGCTTGCAAAAGAACTTTGTTATTATCTGAATAATAAATTTGTCTTTTCTCCAAAAGACATTCTGATAGGTATTTCCTGATTTAATCATATACTATTTATAACATTGAGAAAGATGTGCAGAAGCAAAGATTTGAAGAATGCAAGAGTCAGTTTGATGAAAATGCACTTCCATCTATTTTGACAAAAGTTCTCATAGGGCCTTGTGCTCCAAATCTTATTCTTTGATACCTGAGTTTCTAATATGTATTTGTAGAATTTTGATACCTGATATTCTAATATGTATTTTTAGAATTTTGGTGACATTTTACATCCTCCCTTCATCTATATGTTTGGCATAGTAAATTGAACTGAGGAAAGAAGGCTTTGTAAAAATGATCGAAATTACACCTGAAGTCTTAAAATGGGAATCATAATATATATGTAATTGATTCGATTATGGAATCGTGAATAGTCATTGGTTCAACTGGTATATATTAATCAAAATTTTGAACTTCTATTGGGTAGTTTCGGGGAAAGTATACAGAAAAGACAGTTCTTTTCTATTCTATTTTCTATTCTATTAGTATTCGATTATTATTAGTTAGCGATCCCGGCTCAGTGCTTAAGAATAAGAAAGAGGTAAATACCATGAAATAAGGTTTTAAGCGAATGCAACGGTTTTATCTGCTGATGTGGTGCTTTATTTGAAGACCAACCTCGCTGTTATGTGCATTAGTGACAAGTTGAGAGGCTATCAGTGAAATTTATCTGGAAGGGGTAATATTCGATGTTTAAAACAAGAATGAATATACAATGCTAAAGCTCAAGCTAGATTATTGGTTTTTCTGATATGGCTTAATTCTGTGATGCACAGGTTTGCACATTCAGAATTGTGATTTGTCGCTTGATAAAAGGGATCCTGTAAAGTTGGAAGCTGAAGCTATGTCAAATGATCTTTATAAGGTAACTGCATTCTTTTAAGGTGTGCTGCTTGACATTGCAACTGCTGGTTCGCATTGTACTAATGTAAGTTAGAATTATTATTATTATGAAATCAAAAAGAGAATAGGGTCTGATGAAATAGTCAATCCAATTGTATACTCCTAACACCCCTGTATATTTGTTCATATTCCATATCTTCAACAAGCTGCAATCAAATTACACATCCAAAGATCAAATCATTAAGATAAAAATGCAGAATACAATGGCATCAACTTAACAAGAATATAACATTAATCCCTAACTAACTTCATCACGGGCCAGGTCAGAGAATAAACAATCACGGGTGGGCCTACTGGGTGGAAGAATTGACCCATAGGCAGCACCAACTTCTCGAGCACATTGAAATTATGCTTCCCAGGCTCGTCACTAGTCATGAAAATGTTGGAAAATAGCATTTAGCAAAACAGCATGTTATAAAAATTTCTGTGTGATAGTAGTTGATCAATAAAAATTTAGCATGTATCAATTAAATGAATTACCTAAGACAGACAGTTCCACCACTAATTGCCCTAGCAGATGCGTGATACTCAGCAGCTGGGTGGAGCGAGTGAAACATATCCCTCTTTCCGAATTCTATTCGCTGACAATTTATATATATATATATATATGCAGGTTAACTCCTGATTGGATTGATTAATTCATAAATATATACATCCATCTTATCAGAGTATATCGTATTTGATTACTGTTGAAATTGGTTGATTTCTAAGATGAAGACACATGTGTCGGCTAATAGACCCAAATCAAATTGTAACCAAGTCTTTTTTTCAAGTCCAATAGGACAACAACTTGTTTTTCTATTTTATTTGCTACTTTAACCACGTATTTATTTCCATTAATGACCAACATGACAAAAATTCGAACTTGAAACTTCATAGACTTATTCATCACACTAATACCATTAAACTAACACTTATTGATACCTAAACATTTGTTATTAATTCGGCGGTTAAGAAATATTAGCCTAATTTATATACATAGATATTAGAGATTAGCTTTTGATTTTCAAATAAGAGATCTAATATTCTATTATTTTTGTTCAGTGTTTTTCTACCACCCCTAATAGAGTTATAGTAACTGAAAAGAATGTATAAAAGGGAAAAGCAGCAGCTGAACCATTGAGTTCAATGTGTTCAGTGCATACACGTGCAACATGGAGTAAAGTTGTTGTTCAACAATTCAGTAGCAGTGCAACTGATGACAAAAGCTACAAAGCCTATTATAGTAGGAGTTTTTGTTAGTTCAGCTCTTTATAGAAACTGATGTATAGAATCATTTCTTCACTCCTAGTTTTCAGGAGTTAGTTAAGAGCAGTTATTGAAGCTGAAGTGTATATAAGTAGCTCAAGTAACTGTGTAAAGTCAAGTTGAATGAATCAAAGCTTCTTTTCTCTCCATTTTCAACTTGAACTATATGGTATCAAAGCTAATTTTTCTTTTCTTTCTCTGATTCTCGTCATTCTTTTCATTGTTATATTGATTGTTTCTCTAAAGAGTATCATAAAGATCGCTTTAAGGACTAAACCAATCTAGTCCTTATTTTCTGCATGCTAATGAAAATACTAGGCTTTATAGCTCCTGTTACACATATATTGACTCAAGCTATTGACACTTTTTAAAGTTAAGAACAGAAAAAAGTTGCTAGAAAGGATTACTTGCATTTACTCTTGGGAGTACATATACATAGAGATTACAGAAAAGCTAACTGTCTCTTCAGAAATCTTGCTTAATTAATTTTGTGGGATGTGGGCAAATTGTTCATTTTTTTTTTGAAGTATTTGTTCCGTTGATACAACAAAATTGTTTAAATCATTCATTGAACTTTCATCTCGGTGGAGAAACCCAAGACTGCCAATTTTTTTTTTTTTGTGTAATACCAATTGATCTTCATAAGCTAAAGGGTCCTGATAACTAATTGTTGGCCCATTATAGGGTAAAATTCTCACAGTACAAATTTTATTCATACGCAAAACTCAAACTCGAGACTTGTTTAAGGGGAATAGTTAAATCAAATGATAAAGACATTATTGGGAAAAAGATATATGACTCAAAGATAGATTGACGTTTTGTTCAAAGAAAAGTACAAAAATTCAAATTTAATTTGTTAAATAAAGTAATAAATTTTGTTAATATAAACTAATTATGAAACAAATGTCTAAAAAAGTATTAAAAATAAAGTGTTGCCAGCATTTTTGTTAGTCATTCTCACATTACCATTTTGATTTATTGTAATTGATTTATAGGCATCACTATTAATTTATTTTGTATTTCTAAGCCCAATTTTTAGTTTTCATTTTGAAAAGTAATTATTGTGTTAATTATTTATGCTTGATATGTCCGTTGTAGGTATTTTTAATTACTAAATTAACTTTTTTTTTTAAAATTGCGCAATTTAAAATATGCACGTAAAATTTTCATGTAAATTTAATAATTCTTATTAATAAATTGCACAGTTAATCCAAATATTGAAATGTTGGATTATTACACTTCACAAATTATATTATGGATTTGTGTATACTGTATATCGTGATATCGATTTCAAAATAACAATGTATTATTTAATAATTCATATGTGTGACGTATTTTTTATTTTACACGTATTTTGTTAATCGCTAATCTTTTATTCTTTTTCTTTTTTATTCTTTTTTTTTCTTTCCGTGTCAATTTTTTTAAAGTTTCTCAATATATTTTTATTGTTTCGGATGAAAAATATTAGTTTTGATATATTTTTGTGGAATAAAATGGTTGAAAATGAAGATATTTAAATTAAAAATGAGAAATATAAAGAGATAAAATCGAGTTACTAGAAGATGAATTTCGGTAGAAACAATAAACCTGTAAGTGATAAATCTACAAATTGTAAACGATGAATATGAAAGTGATGAATATGAAAGTGATGAATATGCAAGTTTTTATATGATAAACTTTCAAGTTATAAATGATGAACCTATTTAAATGATAAATATGTAATTTCAAAACGATGGATATACAAGTTGTAAATGATAGACTTGCAGGTGGTGAAATAACAAGTTTAAAATGTGAATTTACAAGTTCAAAATGATGAACCTACAAATTTTAAAACGATAAACCTATAAATGATGAAATAACAACCTATAAACAATAAATCTATAAGTTCAAAACGATAAATTTGTAAATTGTAAACAATAAGCCTGTAAATGATGAACAATAAATTTTAAACGATAAATCTATAGTTTTTTTAAACAATAAATTTCTAAACTAAAAAAGATAAATTTATAAATTTTAGCTGATAAATATGTTGTTATATGTTCAATAGTTAACTAAAATTTATTTTCGAAAAATCATATTTTTTATTTTTATTTTGTACGTACAAAAAAAAAGATTAATAATATAAGATAAATCATGGTCTCACGATATAACAAGAGCGTTAAACTTATTGTGGACTTCTTATGGGCCTACAAGCATTTTCAAGCTCCAATTTGATCGAAATACCCAAATTTGATAAACAGAAACCGGAATCTCCGGTACAACTACCAGTCAACCGTAATTAACTACCACTCTCTAGACCTGTGTCTGAAGGATCGCCGATTTCACTACTGAGTTAAACATCGAGTTGGAATGACCCGCCTAAAGAGTTTCTTCTCTCTTTTCCTTCCTCTTAAGCTTCTCTTATGGAGCAACCGCACATAACCACAAACCCAACGCGCCCGATTCTTCTCCACTGACTCAGTCCCATCTCGTTTACAATGCTCAAGGGGAAGCTCAAGCTCCCTGATAAGGCTAGGCGCGTCTTCCCTGACAGGCTAGGGAGGTTAGTCGCCGGTCTCGACGATAAGGAAGATGAAAATGGGGTTTTTGAGTCCGGTGAGGAGCTTGAGATTATGCAGCCCAATGGGGCTGATTTGGGTAGGAAAATGACTGAATTCCAAAGTGAATTTGATGAGGAAAATCAGAAAATGACGGATAAAGAGGAAGCTAGGGTCCGGAAAAAGCTTGATAAAGATGGGCCGGGTCAGGTTTCGGTGACGAAGGTCATTGCGGAGGTTGAGAAAAGGTCTGACCTTCAACATGAGGTTAGTTGTGAAAACAGTATTTTCTGTGGTTAATTTTAATGGGGTAATGGGTTTTATTAAGTTAATGTTTGGTTTATTCATCTGGGGTTTTAGAGAGGTTTTAGGTTCAATTAAGGTTAATCATTGAAATTTATGTTCTGAAGTCTTAACATCGAATTATTTCAAATTTCAGATTCAATTTTCCTATTTTGTTATCTAATTTCAACTTAATTTGGTTTT
Source organism: Triadica sebifera (assembly GCA_023653625.1). Taxonomy (NCBI): domain Eukaryota; kingdom Viridiplantae; phylum Streptophyta; class Magnoliopsida; order Malpighiales; family Euphorbiaceae; genus Triadica; species Triadica sebifera. The sequence continues at coordinate 19,410,718 of CM042910.1, read as the reverse complement.
GATTATGTTTTCTGGTCAGCTATCTCAGAATGAGATCAATTTGGAAAAGTTGAAAAGAATTGCTAGCAAAGGTCTTCCTGAATGAGGAGTTCTGCGGGCAACAACTTGGAAGGTAAGCTTTTATTTCTCAGTTATTAGTATTTTGCGAAATATGATTCTACTTGATTATTAAAGTATCTGAGAAATTTTAGGATTTCAAGCATCCTTTGACTACTGAATTTAATTTCATTTTTGTAATACATAGTGAACGGAATACTTTGGAGGTGATATTTGCCTACTTTACACAGTTTCAAAGTTGTTCAATTTGTTAAGCAATATCGTTTCTTTGTTATTGCAGTTCATAATTCTGCCAACAACTTACTGAGCCTAATGATTTTTGCTGAAAATCGTGTCTTTGTCTGTTATGCAACAGTGTTTTAATGCAATAACTTAAATCTATTAAATCTATTATCCTGCTTCTTTGCAGCATCATTTTCTTATCAGAAACTACATAATTGTTATCAGTACCTAAAAATTAATTTTCTATTCTTGGGCACTTGAAATTTCAAACCTACCTTGCAGCTTCTATTTAGAATATCTCCTCCACTTGTTAGCATTTTGCTTGTTGATAGCTTGTGAATTTCATTTTCATAAGGAATCTAACCCCACTTCTGTATATTACATTTTCTCTTCCTACTTAAGCATGAGGAATAGATGTATGTTTCTTTTAATCAGTGAATCTTAAGCAACATCACAGGAATCTTGAGCCTTCAGGACAAGAAAGGGGATCCGTATCTGTCATGTTGTGAAATTATAAAATTTTAGGCAGTTGAGTTTTATCTGTCCAGACTATTGTGTGAAAGGAAGTTTTGAATGCTCTTGTGGAATTTGTGATTTTCTACTTAAACTTGACCTGTGATGATAAGAAGTTCTCTAAAACATTCCATCACTAAAATTAGGCAATAGGTTTATAATGCACACACTAAAAACTGCAAGTATCACAGCAATGGCAGTTGGAAATTTAACAGGCATATTTGTGATCTTATTAGGATGAGAATATAGTATTGCTGAAACCAAATTCATTATATTTCCAAATCAAGTTACTTGAGTATTATAAAAAATCAGTTTGCATTAATATAGTTATACTCAATCTTAATGTACTTATCACAAATGAGTATTACACATTTTAATTTTTAAATACTTGTTCTTGTTAACAAAAATCCTGACCATCCTATAGTTTAAATGTTGGCAGCTACTCTTGGGTTATTTACCCCCTTCATGTGACTTGCGGGAAAAGGAGGTTACTGAGAATAGAGAAAAATATGCCAAACTAAAAGAGGAACTATTATCGAGTCCTGTAAGTTGCTGATGCAATTTGCACATTGTACTTGACATCTTAATTATAGATGCAGATGCATTTCCTACCGCACATATTCAATCAGGCACTTTCTTGGTTTGTGCCTTAATCGTTACCATGCACTAATCAGAATTTTGAATCTAGACAGTAAGAGCTCACTAATGTAAATAATGATGCATTGAATTCTGATGAAGTGAATGCTGAAAGTGACGTTTCTAGACCCACTTAAGCGACATGGAATTTCTTATGAAGATCACCCCTTGAGTGTTGGGAAGGCCAGTCCTTGGCATCAACACTTCAGATAAAAGTCTTTTCCATCCTTAAAGCACCATGTACTTAACTGGAGCCATTGTCCATCATGACAAACACTTTATTTATAGCATGCAGAGATTGCAGATCAGATTGAACGTGATTTGCAGCGAACTCACCCAGATACGAAATTCTTCTCAGGGGACACATCATTTGGTAAGAAAAAAGGGGTACATCTCTCACCATCCACACTCTTTTTCTTGTCTTTCAATGCATTTAGAGTTACTCAAAGCGTCGACAACGGATTTTTTTGAAATTGGTAGTGGTCCCTCTACATAGAGCCCACACCATAACAATTATAAAAAAAAGAGTAAAATTTTATTAAATTTTGCCGACACGTTTTTGAAAGTTGGCAGCCACATTTTTATTTTTATTTTTTGAGCAAATATTTACCTATAAAAGGCATTCGAATATTGATTACAAAATTATCGCAATCTTAAGAGAAATTGAGAGTGAGATTTAAGTTTTTTGGAAAATTTTCCAAAAATAGGAAAGTGACAAATATAGTGAATAAAATATTTTTGGGGTATTTTTTTGGAAAATACTTATGTGCTACTATTTTTGGATTTATATCAAAATTATTATATTACCTCTAACCTGTGTTTAATAAAGACTCTCTCCTTCTATTCATTAATTTTTATTAGTGGAAGAAAAATATTTGGAGTTTGTCCCGTGGACATAACCCAAATTAAAAAGTGAATCACGTTAAATTCTTAGTGTTTATTTTTTACTTATTATTTTATTTTTCATTTATTGTGTTGTTTTACTTATTGTGCCCAACAAGTGATATCAGTGTCAACTTGTTAGTCCTATAAAATTATTAGCATGCTCTGTGGTTATATTATTTACTGATCTTCTACATCAGAAAATATTTTATTTTATTACTGTTAGCTAAAGGAGTTTTTATTTTTTTAATAAGACAAAGGGCACTAAGATGATTAGCTTAAATGACACAAATTACTACATATGAAGAAACAAAATGAATAATTTCCTATTTGTGATGAAAATGCATTTGACAGTGTTTGCTACAGCTTAACTTGATGACAAAACAGATGAGTGGAAATTTGAGCACGAGCAGGTGTGCGACTATATCCGATAGTTCGTTGAAGACAATATGTACAACCACAATGAGACTCATGCCTAGACGCTATAGAATAAACGTGAACAGTTGTACACATAAAAAACAAGCAATAATAAATTGTTTTATTTGACCAAATTTACACAGCTGAGGTACAAGGAAAGGATTTCCATAGCTTACCATTTGAATGAGATGTGAGAAATTTAGGGAAAGAATAGGAGAAAGAAGAAGGGAAGACAAAAAGGGAGTGAAGTTTGAATTTCACAGCTTGATTATTCCCTCAAGTTAATGAGTATATATACTAGACTTATGATACAAAATATGAAGTAAAATCAAATACAAATAAGGAAGTAGAATCATATATTATAGCAACATATTGATTCTTAGCCTAGAATCATACATCAATATTTCAACAAGATGCAAGAGATTATGGACCAACTGTCCAGAATAGCATAAATCTAGATGACAAAGTTTTCGCTCGGCTAGTATTAGGCTCTCTGCCAAAGTCATGAGAGACTTTGAAGATTTCAATTACTAATACTGCACTTAATAGTGTAATTAATATGAAGTTTGTTCAAAACGGAATCCTAATTGAAGAAATGAGAAGAAGATTTCAGAACTCATCTTCTTCATCATAACCAAATGTTTTGGGTACAGATTCTAGAGGAAGGAGTCGGTCTAGGCAACAAATGCTTAGAGGAAAGAGCAGAGACAAGTCAAACATATATATCAATATTGAATGCTATTACTGCAAAAAGAAATGTCATATTAAGAAATATTGTCGAAAGTTCAAGAAAGAAAATAAAGGCAAGGAAGTAAAGTGAGATGACAACAGTGATGATGATGTGACAACTACCATGAACGAATTCAATGTTGTTTATAACGATACTATCAATTTCACATCCAACGAGACTAGTTGGGTAATTGATAGTGGTGCTACTATTCATGCCGTCTTAGAAGTAATTCTTCTTATCCTATACAGTAGAAGATTTTGGCGTTGTGAAGATGAAAAATGATAATCTATCAAAAGGTGTTAGCATAAGAAGATGTTTGTTTGGAGACTGGGAATGACAGCAGATTAGTCTTAAGAGATGTCAGATATATTTCAGAAATACATCTGAACTTGATATCTGTAGGAAGACTGGATGATGTAGGTTTTTGCAGTACTTTCTCTAATAACCAGTGTGAAACTCACCAAAAGTTTTTTAGTGGTGGCCTGAGATACTAGACATGCTATATTGTATGTGATGCATGAGAAACTTTTCAATGATACTATAAATGTTGTGGAGAAAGATAGTGCTGTTAAATTATAGCTCAAAAGGCTTGGCCACATGAGTGAGAAAATGATGACCACCTTGGTCAGGAAAAAAATGTTGTTCGGAATGAATGAAGTATATTTGGAGAAATGTCTTGATTGTTTAGCAGGAAAGCAAAACAAAGTTTATTTCAAGAGTTTCTCTGCTTCTAGAATAAAAAATGTGTTAGATCTTGTCCATTCAAATTTATATGGGCCAATGCCAAAGTCACTGTGTGGTGCTCAGTACTTTGTGACTTTCATTGATGATCATTCTAGGAAGACACGGGTGTATACTTTAAAGATGAAAGATCAAGTGTTGAATGTTTTTAAAGAATTTCATGTCATAGTTGAGAGACAGACTGAGAAGAAGTTAAAGTGCATTTGGACAGACAACGATGAAAAATACATTAGACCGTTTGATGTCTACTGCAAAGAGCATGATATTCGGCATCAGACAACACCTCCAAGAACATCGCAGTTGAATGTTTTGGTTGAGAGGATGAATATAACTTTGATTGAGAGAGTCAGATGTTTGCTCTCATATGCAAACTTGCCTAAAATATTTTGGGATGAAGCTTACTCACAACTATGTACATGTTAAATCTCTTACCCTGTATCCCTATAAAGCTAGATGTTCTAGAGAAAACATTGTCAGAAAATGATGTTTTCTATGATCATTTGCGGGTGTTTGGTTGCAAGGCTTTTGTGCATATTTGAAAAATTGAGAGGTCCAAGCTTGATGTCAAAACACAACAATGTGTTTTTATTGGCTATGAAAAATATTAGTTTGACTATAGATTTTATCATAAAGTGAAAAAGAAACTTATTAGAAGTCGTGATGTTATTTTTGTTGAGAATTAGACCATTGAATAAATTGTTAGGACAAAGAAAAATGTTCCTGATTCAGATGGTAACTTAACAGATTTGGAATTGATTCCTGTAGCACTGGTACTGATAAAGGTTGGGGATGAGATCATGTTGATCTGTCTGAAAAAGATAATGCTTTCATTAATGACCCAGAAGATGATGATGTTCATCATCAACCATCACCTATGTCCTTCCTAGTTTTTTTGAGAAAGAGTAATAGAGTAAAACAACTTTCTGCAAGGTATCTAGAAAAAAATGAGTATGTGTTACTCACTCATGGGGAGAACCAAAAAATTTTGAAAAATTTATGACTGATGAACACAAGCAGAAATAGGTAGAAATCATGCAAGATAAAATGAAGTCCTTGCACGAGATCAAAACTTTTGAATTGGTGAAGCTACCAAAAAGTAAGAGTTTTGAAGAATTAATGGGTGTTCAGAATCAAGCATGAATGAGAACAATTCTCATCTAAGGTTCAAAGCTAGATTGGTGGTCAAAGGGTTCAATCAAAGGAAAACGATTAACTTTGATGAGATTTTCTCACCAGTTGTGAAAATAACATACATTTGTACATTGTTGGAGTTAGTAGCAAGTCTTGACCTGGAAATTGAGCAAATGGATGTCAAAATTGCTTTTTTACATAGTGATTTGGAAGAGGTGATATACATAGAGCAGTCAGAGGGTTTCAAACATAAGGGAAAAGAGGATTATGTTTACAGATTGAAGAAAAGTCTCTACAGTTTGAGGCAAACACTGAGACAATTGTATAAGAAGTTTGAGTATGTTATGGGGAGCAAGGATACAAGAAGATAACCTCAGACCATTGTGTTTTTGTGTAGAAATTCTCCAATGGAGCATATAAATGAGAACTTTCAAACAAGGATCAAAGTATGACTAATCCTAAAGGCTCTTCTGGCCACCGGTGGGTTTATCCTGTTTTGATTCCTAACTCAAGAATTCTCAAACATACCTAAAGATTGTTATCCGATCATGAAACTACTTGGTAATGAACTAATCTAGGATCAGAGGAAGAAAGAAAAGTTTAGAAAATACATATTTGTATTTCACACATGACATGATAATTGTTGGCTGAAATATTTCTAGAATTAACAACTTGAAAAAGTAGTTGAACAAGTCTTTTGCCATAAAAAGATTTAGGGCCAACAAAACATATTCTTGACATGAAGATTATCAAATATAAGAGCGCTAAGAAATTATGATTGTCACAGGAGAAGTACATTGAGAAAGTATTTCAGAGATTTAGATTGTCACAGGAGAAGTATATTGAAAAAGTATTTCAGAGATTTAAAATAGACCAAGCTAAAGCGGTTAACTGTTCTCTTGGTAATTAATTTAAATTGAGTTTCAAACAGATATCTTCTACAGATGAAAAAAAGGATGAGATGATAAAGTTCAATATGTTTCAGTAGTTGGAAGTTTAATGTATGTCATGGTGTGCGCACGACCAGATATCGCTCATGCAGTTAGAGTAGTGAGCAGATTCCTTTTAAATCCTGGAAAGGAATATTATGTTGCAATAAAGTGGATCATCAGGTATCTTAGGGGTACGTTCAAAATATATTTATGTTTTGGAGATATCAAACTTGTATTGGTTGGATACATAGATGCAGATATGACTGATAATGTTGACTCGAAAAAGTCTACATCAAGATACTTGATTACTTTTGCAGAGGGAGTTGTATCATGGCAATCAAAATTGCAGAAGTGCGTTGCATTGTCTACTACTAAAATATAATTTATTGCAGTAACAGAAGCATATAAAAAGTTATTGTGGATGAAAAAATTCTTAAAAGAACTTGGGTTGCAGCAAGACAAATATCAGTTGTTCTGTGATAGTCAGAATGTTATCCATCTTGGAAATAATGTCTTATTTCACTTGAGATCAAAACATATTGATGTGAGATATCATTGGATCAAAGATGTGATGAAGAAAAAACAATTACAACTTAAGAAGATTCATACATATGAAAATAGATCAGATATATTGACAAATATTCTACCAAGATCATACTTTGAGTTCTGTCGTTTAACAGTTGGAATGAAGCCTCCATTTTGTCAAAAGGAGGAGATTTGTTAGTCAAAATGTCAGCAGACGATTTCTTTGAAATTAGTAGTGGGTCTCCCCACATGGAGCCCACAACATAACAATTTAAAAAAATGTTAAATTTTATTAAATTTTACCAACACGTTTTTTGAAAGTTTGGCAGCTATATTTTTTTTATTTTTTGAGCAAATATTTTCCTATAAAAGGCATTCGAATATTGATTACAAAATCACTGCAATCTCAAGAGAATTTGAGAGATTTAAGTTGAGAGAGGTAGTCTTGTGAGTGAGAGTTAGGTTTTTTAAAAAAATTTCAAAAATTGGAAAGTGACAAAAATAGTAAGAAAAATATTTTTGGGGTATTTTTTGGGAAATACTTGTGTACAACTATTTTTGAGTCTATCTCAAAATTATTGTATTACATCTAAACTGTATTTAAGAAAAATTCTCTTCTTTTATCTATTAGTTTTTATTAGTAAAAGAAAAATATTTGAAATTTGTCTTGTGGACGTAAACCAATTAAAAGGTGAACTACGTTAAATTGTTGGTATTTATTTTTTGCCAATTATTTTATTTTATATTTATTCTATTGTTTTATCCGGTATACCTAACATTTAGTTAGTGTCTACACAAATTTAATAGCATGTCAAAAAGTTCTTAGTTTATTCCATGTCGGCTTCTCTTGCTCTTTACTTTTGTTAGACACTAGTTGAATTCTCACAAAGTCCTTGTCTTGTTGCACGATAGTACAATAGAAAAACCGTAGTTGCAGTGGTTAGCAACAATAAAAATAAAAATATAATTTCTCCCCTACTAAATTCTGCGATGTATTCTAAACTGCAGGATGCATTGAGGAATATTCTTCTGCTATTTGCCAAACTAAATCCTGCTATTCCTTATGTTCAAGGCATGAATGAGGTCTTGGCACCAATATTTTACGTATTTAGTACTGACTCGGATGTGCAAAATGCTGCAAGACAAATCTGTCTCATATAGTTTCACATTTACTTGTGATATTAGTCTTTCTTTTTTGATAATTAAACGTTTTTTTCTAAACATGAGAAAATAACTAAATAAATAAAGACTTGCCATGAAAAAGAGAACAACTCTATGAATCCCCTTCTTCCCTCATGCAGGCAAATGCAGAAGCAGATAGGTTTCTTGTTTTGTTCGACTACTGAGCGACTCCGTGGATCACTTTTGTTAACAGTTGGATAATAGTCCGATTGGTATCCTATCGACTCTCTCCCGATTGGCAGACATACTTAAAGCAAATGATGAGGAATTGTGGCGGCATCTTGAATTTACAACCAAGGTAAGTTATGCTCAGATGCTCATTTGAAGAGCTTTTATTTAGAGCAAATATTACTTTCATGTGTCATATTATTTCCTGCAATCATAAGTCATTAAATTTGTATTGAACTAATGTTAGTGTTCTTCCGGGAAGATAATACCAAGTCACATAATGATTAGGTTAGGCCACAATTCTATGGATTCAGGTGGATCGCATTGCCACTTACTCAAGAATTTGACTTCCACTCCATTTTAAAAATATGGGATCCTGTTTGGAGTGGATCTCTGAAGGGAATGGGGAATCAACACCCCATTGTCATCCTGAGTGTTGATGCCATTGCTCATTCTAAAAGGTGGCCTATAAACCTATAAAAATAGTAATTTATGGGGAGGAAAACCTATTTTTTTGCAGGATATGCTTCTGCGAATTTGTTGTGCAATGCTATTATGCGTGAAAAACAGGATATTAAGTGGGGATTTTGTTGCCAACTTGAGGCCTTTGGAGCACTACGCCGACATCAATATAGAACTCTTCATCCAGGTAGCCCAGGATCTCAGTTCTGATAACTTGATCCTTATCCCTTTGTCTCTGGAAATTATACGCATTTTGTAAACGCCAGTAATATCAAGCTCTGTGCGGAGAAACATGACTTGAAGAATTACTCTTCAGTTCCCTCACCTAAACATTTTGTTTTTTCATTGCGTATTGACCAGCAGAAATTAAAAATTAGCATTGGCATTGGACTTTAATGTTAATCATCCAGCGTAAAGAATTGAAAAAACTTAACATTAATCCCTGATTAATCAGGCTTTCTCAGCTGAGATAAAAGTTCGGAACTTCAACTTTATTTTTATCACTGGTTATTATGAATGGTGTAATTGTGTTATGAGAATTTATATGAGCATAGACAATTCCATGAAAATTGATATATTTTCAAATAACTGTACAATTTGAAACTTACTGATGGAAGGTATCCTACTCTTCGCATTATATGCATTAAAATAAATGATAACAGTGGCAGTCAGCTATAAATGTACAAGCTGTAACGGTCAACACCAGCTGTGGCGGTCTAACAATTAATAATTGGTTTTAAAGTATTTGATAAATTAATAGTTAAAAATTAATTATTATTTATAAAATAATTATATTATCTTATTAATATGTGTGTGTATATATATATATCCTAAATATTTTATTTTTTCATTATGTATATCATATATAATATAAAAAATAATTAATTAAATATAAGATTATAATAAAAAAATATTATAAATTGATACAAATATAAAGAAAAAATAAAAAAAATATTTTTTATATTGAATATCTAAAAGCTAATTTTTATATGAAAAACCAAAATATTCAATTTTTTTCATAAAAAGCTAGCATTTAGTAGGCTGACAATGGCTTTTATTTCTATTTTACCAAACACACAACACAACTTTTGATTTGTAGTTCAATTTAACTTTTGATTTGTTAGATTGCCAAAAGCTGAAAGCAAATCAAACAGACACTTAGTCAAAATTTATAGGGAAAGAAGGAAAAATAATTGCAAGCTGTATATATATTATCTGTATATTTTTCTTGTTGAATGGAAAATCAATTGACTAATGGTATCGTGTGGAAACGTGTTACAGAATGCTTTCATATTGAGTGAATTTAAGTTGTAGATGGAGGATTGACTTTTGAAATAATCATCTCTAACTGTCTTCCAGGGAAATTGACTTTAATTTACATCATCAATTATGCCTATCAGATAAAAAAAAAAAACCTACCACAAAAGCCATATCAGCAAGAAGATTTTCTGGTAAATAAATTTACAAATGCTAGGATTCCTTATCCCTTTGTATTACAAGAAAAAGAGATGAAATTTCCTAAATAGGGAGGGATTATGATATAAAAGATTTCATTGGCTCAATCGCAATATAAAAAGCTATTTAATTTCTTTTTGATTAAGTGCATAAAACCTGTACAAATAATCTTTTAATATGCCAAAATTATTTATGGATCCACAAATTCATGAAAATATAAATATTGATTTAAATATAGTTAAAGCAAATTAAATTTAAGGCAAATTTTTTAAGTAGGTGATAAATGCTAATTATTTTTTTATATTACATTTTTTTTGAACGACACACGTATCTATATTTTTAATTGTCTGAAAAAGCTTTTCTTAAAAATAAAATTAAAAATTTTGCACAATTAGGATTTAGGATGAGCAACAAAAAGGGGTCTGAGATCAACCAGGATATAGGATGATATTGCACAATTAAATAGGTTGAGCTTTATATAATAATAATAATAATAATAATAATAATAATAATAATAATAATTAAAAGCTTTTTTCCATTCTCGTAAGTTTTTTTTATATATTTTGTAGAAGTTAGTTATTTAACCTATGATTTTCCACTTTTGTCACGATTATTTCAAGATAAGTGTATCAATTGAGTTAATTTTAGCCTCTGTTTATTTTCAGAAAATATTCTTTCGAAAATATTTTCATTTATTTTTCAATATTTATTTTATCTCCGGAAAATAAGTCAACGGAAAATATTTTCTAAGTCAAGGAAAAATAATTTTCCATTTTCAGAACTGGACATCATTTTTTAAGACTTATTAAACATAAAAAAATTAAATATCATTTCATTTTTTTATTTTTCCAGTGTTACAGTCAATTATAGAAAAATATTATATTTTTGTGGAAATTTTTTTTTAAAGACAAATTATTTTCCGGAAACAAACGGAGCTTTAATTTATCTTAATTGTTATAATTTATCGGTAATTCATATTAGTGATAAGATGGAGACACAACTACTGGATTAAAAAAAAATGTTTTACCAATACCAAATCCACTCCCCACGCTCAAAAAATAAGAAAATAGTTTATCTAATAACCACTTTCTTGAGTTATTATATATATATATATACACACACACACGCGCCATTACTTGATATTTAAAAGGGTTTTGTAATCTGGTCAACGAACTAGTGGTAAAATTTTATAGGAGCCAAACATCAGCAGAAGCAGAACTATAAATAAATAAATAAAATCATGTTGTTTTGCAAAATATAATTTTATAAAAATTCCTTCAACTTCCATTCTACGAACTCTCTTTCCTTTTTCTTCACATTCTTGTTTTCACCAAGCAACAATATCAACAATAACAACTGCAACCATTCCATCCATCATTCTTCCCCGGCATTTTTGGTCTTTGGTCGTCTCCATATTCTTTGATTTTATATATATATTCCTTCAGTTAGCGCTCATAGGTGCAAAAACTTCTTCTTCAATTGAGGTTCACAGGCCTTTTTGATATTTATTTTCCTGGAATTTTGTATTTGAAATAATTAGAGGGTGGTGCAATTATGGATGAAGCTGAAAGAATGGCTCCTCCTGTTTTGCTTCATGGAATACTCCATGTAACCATCTTTCAGGTTGTCAGGCTTGCTGGTCCTGGTTGCTGCAGGTTTTTTTGCAAGGTATTTATTTATTTATCTATTTATTTTCTCAGTCTTGTAAAATCATTTCCATCATTTCCAGGAAATTAGGCTCCTCCTAGTTACTCTTCATGTAGATTGCACTCCGCACCTTTTGTTTTAGACTTTGTAAATCTTTTTTTTATCACTATGTAACAATGTATCAAAATGATTAAAACCCACCTAATTTTCATACATTTGACTGCCAGTTCTTATTGTTTAGCGTACAATTAACATGGCTATCGGGTATAATATATTCATGCTCTAAGATAAGTCCTGGAGTTCCAGTTTTCTTCAACTACTGCATTATATTTATTCAATATTTAAATTCGGAAATTAAAGGTCAAATAATTGCTATAATCAAATTACTTTTAATTCAAAAATAACTAATTATTCAGAATGAATGAAACCCATGTTAAAGGTGATTCTGATTTAGCAACAACTTTTTCTTCATTAAACCAAACTTATTAGGAAGTTAAAATGGTGAATACGTTGAGGATAATGGTTTTCGAATATTTTTGAAATTCCATTTATTTAGTTATTCATAGATGATGTTATGTATTTGGATTTCCTTTTTAATTGGTTTAGTATCCTTCTTTGGTATCCAACGTATAATTTACCTAGGGGCAGTGGATTCGTTTAAATCAAACTCAACTCTTCAAGAAAATAATAATCGAATACAAGTTTTTAACTGTTCGGTTTTACAAAATAACAAAAGAATTCCATTGACCAAACCGAATTTGTATTATTAATCCCTCTAAAAATATCAACGGAATTATGATTAGTTTTTGGTTCGATTTTGCACATCCCTATAAATACCCTTGTAGATCATCATTCAATTTCAATATACATGATAGAAATATATTTCCTTTCCAAATCTCTACTTCTTGCATGTTATCAAAGCTATCCTACTAATTTTAGCACAATGAGTTCATCTTCCTTGTTGAGGATAATAATTTTGAATATAATTGAATTTCTAATGTTATTCAAAACCATTATTTAACCGAAGATACTCATTTCATTTTTAAATTTTTTTTAAACACCGAAATTCAAATGAATTGAATTGCAATTAAGAGCTTATTGATTCCCAGCATATTTATTATAAACTTGATCCATGGACTTCAAAATTGTAAGATGGGCGTTGATGAAATGTGAATTATGTGTTGTGCAGGTACTAGAAAACATTGAAGAGACTTTTGTATGTGGAAAGGCTTTCTCTAAATTATATGCAACAATTGATTTAGACAAAGCTAGAATTGGCCGTACTAGACAATTAGAACATGCTCGCTCTGATCCAAAATGGCATGAATCTTTCTACATTTACTCTGCTCATATGGCCTCAAATATTATATTCTCCATCAAAGTAAAAGATCTGATTGGAGCCCAAGTAATCGGAAGAGCATATCTGCCTGCTACAGAGCTTCTCAATGGAAAACCAGTTGTTAAATGGCTCAAACTCTTGAAGAACAACCATAAACCTCTACGCAGAGGAGCAAAAATTCACGTCAAAGTTGAATTTTTTGACGCAACTAAAGCAAATATCTGGTGTAATGGAATTTCAAGTCCTAAATTTCCAGGGGTACCCTACACATTCTTCCCCCAAAGAAGTGGATGCAGAGTTACCCTTTATCAGGATGCTCATGTTCCAGATGAATTTGACCCTATGATCAGTCTTACTGATAATGGGAACTGCTATCAACAACACCGATGTTGGGAAGATATTTTTGACGCCATTTGTGGTGCTAAGCACTTTGTTTACATCACAGGATGGTCTGTGTATACTAAAATCACCTTGATAAGGGACCCAAGGCGGCGAAAAGTGGGTGGAGACATGATTCTTGGGGAGCTGCTCAAGAAAAAAGCTGATGATGGTGTCAGGGTGCTAATGCTTGTGTGGGATGATAAAACTTCTTTGAAGTTACTAAAGAAAGATGGAGTAATGGCTACACATGATGAAGATACCAGAAGCTATTTCCATAACTCGAATGTTCACTGCGTGTTATGCCCGCGAAATCCTGACAATTGGAAGTACATTGTACAAGATATTGAAATTTCTACAATGTTCACTCATCATCAGAAGAGTGTGGTGGTGGATAGTGGTATAATGCTGGGTGATGAAGAATCAGAAAAGAGGAGGATTGTGAGTTTCATCGGTGGTATTGATCTTTGTGATGGGAGATATGATAATCCTTCTCATTCCATTTTCAGAACTCTGGATACTCTTCATCAGAATGATTTTTATCAGCATTGTTTCACCCACGCATCGATTAATAAGGGAGGACCGAGGCAGCCTTGGCATGATATCCATTGCCGATTAGAAGGTCCTGTTGCTTGGGACGTATTGTCCAATTTTGAGCAGAGGTGGAGAAAGCAAGGTGGGAAGAAGGAATTGCTTGTTCAGGTAAAACAATTTGATCAGATATTTGTCCCTCCAGATTTTGATATGTTTCCTGAAGATCATGATGAAACTTGGAATGTTCAAATGTTTCGGTCGATTGATGGTGGAGCTGTTTTTGATTTCCCTGTTGATGATCCTGAAGCTGCTGCCAGAGCTGGTCTTGTCAGTTGGAAGGATAATATCATTGACAGAAGCATTCAGGATGCTTATATCAATGCCATTCGGCGAGCAAAGAATTTCATTTATATCGAAAATCAGTACTTCATCGGAAGCTCATTTAGCTGGAAATCATCGCATGACATAAACATTGAAGAGGTTGGAGCTTTGAATCTGATACCAAAAGAACTGTCACTGAAGATTGTAAGCAAGATCAAAGCTGGTGAAAGATTTTCAGTCTACATTGTCATCCCAATGTGGCCTGAGGGTATTCCTGACAGCGGATCTGTTCAAGCAATATTGAAGTGGCAAAACAAGACAATGGAAATGATGTATTGTGACATAGCTGAAGCCCTCCATGCCAAAGGCCTCGACTCGAATCCCAAGGACTACTTATCGTTCTTTTGCCTCGGTAATCGCGAGGCTAAGTATTCGTGGGAATTTACTCCTCCTGAAAGACCTGACCATAATTCACAATACAGTAGAGCACAAGAAGCTAGGCGGTTCATGATCTATGTTCATGCCAAGATGATGATTGGTAAATTAAAATTGATTGATTCTTGGATAGATTTTCAAATTTTCAGGTTGAATGTAACCATGTAGTTATGTCTGATTATAAGTTGTCATGTGCAGTGGATGATGAATACATAATCATAGGTTCGTCGAACATAAATCAACGATCGATGGATGGTGCAAGGGATTCAGAAATAGCAATGGGAGCTTACCAACCGAATCACTTAGCTAACAGGAATCAAGCAAGGGGTCAAATTCATGGGTTCAGAATGTCGTTATGGTATGAGCACCTACGCAGGTCTGATGAATATTTTCGGCAACCAGAGACCCTGGAATGTATCCAATTGGTAAACAAAATTGCTGGCAAAAACTGGGATCGCTATGTCTCTGCGGATTTAGAACCTGATGACTTGCCAGGCCATTTACTTACTTATCCAATTGGAGTTGCTACTAATGGAGACATTGTCGAGCTCCCTGAAATAGAATTTTTCCCTGATACTAAGGCTCGGATTTTCGGGTCAAAATCGGATGTGCTTCCTTCCATCCTCACCACTTGATGCTCAACCCTTCTACTTGTAGGTAGCAATATATACTGTATAATTGAAAAGAAAGAATAAATTATAAAAACTTCATTTGTTAATATTGTTATGATTCGGATGAAATATTAATTGGGTAATTTTCTCCCATGGTCTCTGAACTTTGGCCCATTACATACTTTAGTCCCCAACCACCCTTTCAAAGAAAAGAAGTCAGGAATTCTTGAAATCAAAAGAGCCGCAAAATTGTAATTGAAAACTGAAAAGTGACAGAAACCAAAGACCAACTGCAGAAATAAACTCCTAAAGAAAGCTAGGCGCAAAAATTCGTGATAAGTAAGGTTTTTGGGAAAAAAATTAAAATGGAGCGAAAGGGCTATAAATTAAAAAATTATATATTAAATAGGTCCAAAAATTATTTTTGAGACAAATTAATTATAAAAAAATATCATCCTTTCGTTATACATTATTCAGTATTCTCTCCTAATTCACACATGATCATTTAATCCTGATAATGGTGTTGCCATCTTCTATCCTTGTGATTTATTTACATATAGTTTTGCACATAACTAGTTTTTTTTTTATTTATAATTTGGGTAGTTATATAAACATTTTTTTTTATTGTTGTTGGCATAAAAAAAAATCAAATATGGGCCTTAAAAATTCATTCATTAGGCCAATGGGGTATGGTTATACGAACTATCCCACTACAGAAAAATCCAATGTTATTCTAATTATGTTGGCTGTTTGGTTCAGCATCCACTCCAAGCCACTCATATTTTGCCAAAGTTGCCACACAATTACTGATTTTACGGATTTATAATTTTTTTTTTAATTTCTTCAAAGGATATTTTATATATGTTTCATCACCCCATTACTTTCCTAAACATTTTAATCATATTATATTTATCTTATTTATTTATTACTTGCACCAAAAATAAAAATAAAAACCAAGAACCACTTTACATTATCAAATCGCCAATGATAAGGTACGTACAACATACAACGATTGTACAACTGTTGATTTAAAAAAAATGAACAATTGAGACTTCAAAAATATACTATTAGCTATGTTGGGTTTTGTGGTATTGTACTGCTCATATGAGATTAATTCAACCCAAACCCATATCTTTTTATATATAAAGTTATGAAAAGATATAACTTTTGAAATGAAAGATATAACTTTTCTCATAAGTTACAAAATGTAACTTTTCATCAAAAAGTTTTCTCTGAAATTCAGAAATTCTCGATAAAAGAATTTATTCATCTCCATTCAATCACAAATGAATTAAGACGTTTATACTGTGAAATCGAATCAAATTCTAGTAATTTGACTCCGCCTAAAGTATTGAAAGTACACGATCTATACTCAACAAGTAAGTACTCGTTGCCCTATAAATTCCTACATTGGTATCAGAGCCCGTTTTGTGCGTTTTTGTGCTTAAAATAGTAATTGTGATGATGTTTTGAGAAATTAACTATGAAAATTTAAAATTTCTTCAATTTTAATAAAATTAATACTTCAGTTTTATAGTTCGAATTTGGTATCGTTGGAAACCTCTTATCACAAGCTTTCTAGTGATTATTTTTGCATAATTTTATGATGAGTAGTTGAATTTTTATGATTTTTCAAAGTTTATGAGTATATTTTTTTTTGAAAACTGTCACTAAAACGATTTTTACTCTCGAATCGTATATGTGTTGTTCAAACACGGCAAAATAATGTTAAAACGGAATAAAAATAGTCCAAGTGGTTTTAAAACCGTAAAAAACGTGTAAAATTTAAAAAACCGATGCAAAACAACCTCCGGAAGGAGGCGCATGTACCTAGACCCGTCACACACCGACGGTTGGCATAGAGAGGTTGCTGACGGTTTTTTCCACTTGTCCATGACACATGGCAACTTTGGCCAAGTGGATTCCTCCGATTGGCTCATGAAATGCTGACATGGCAAGGTACACGTCACAGCGCATGGAACGCATGGAAAAATTTCGTTCGGCATGTGGGGGCGCGTGAACGAGTATTTTTTGTCCAAATATTTTTTAAAATTTTTGAAAATTTAATTTCCAATTTAATGGATATTTTTCAAAAAAAATTATGATTGTTTGATGAAGAATTTGGAAAAAAAAAATATGCAAATTAGAACATAATTACTAAAAATATATATATGTATATTTTTTTAGTGTCACATAACATACATCATATTTAATGGTGTCTAATGTTGGTTTAATTTATTCAAATATGTAGTGAGAAATATGATTCGCGCTTTGGAGCAATTATGTGCATATAAAAAAGATCCGAAACATTCTCTTGAGAAGCATATTGATGAGATGTTCCATAAAATGTGGACTT
Source organism: Triadica sebifera (assembly GCA_023653625.1). Lineage (NCBI taxonomy): Eukaryota > Viridiplantae > Streptophyta > Magnoliopsida > Malpighiales > Euphorbiaceae > Triadica > Triadica sebifera. The sequence goes on along the minus strand of CM042910.1, from coordinate 19,393,044 downwards.
TCTATATTATGTTTAGTGAACACTATGACTTAGCTGTAGAACAACATATGTCTATAGTTTTTGATTTCTTATCTGATTCATGGAAAGATGAAAGGAATGCGCTTAAAGAAAAATTAAGCGACTTAACTTATGAAAATCTTGAAAAAGATTTGAATCGGGAACTAAAACGCCAGATACAAGATAGTATTAGGCGATCTAGTAAATCGATGAATATTTTCTCTTAGATGAAAAAAATGTCTGATACACTGGCAAAAAAAGAATTTGCTGAGAGGAAACCACAGGTTCAACCAGATGATGAATGAATTAAACTTAATATTAAAAAATATTTATTTTTGTGTGTGACAATATGTTAATTTTTTTTATATGTAATGGATGTTTATCTTATTTTAATGCATATATATTATTATTGTTATATTACATTATATGATGAATGTATTGTGAGAATATTAGATTGGTAGATTAATGAATCTCATTTAATATAAAATTAATTAGCGCATGTTTAAATTAAACAATGATAACTGGACTATGTCAATAAGAATTGATTGAGTTGTATATATAGTTTTTTTGTTTCTACTACTCGTGTTAGATTATTATTGATTAATTTAAAGTATTGTGACTTGAAATTGATAAAAGTAATAATGAATTGTGTTAATCCTAATTATGATCATTGTTTCTAAATAGTTAAAATGACTGCAACAAAAAACATTATTGCTGATTTGAATCAAGGACATAAGTTGAATGATAAAAACTATGACATTTGATATCATAAAATTCAGTATCTTCTGGAAGAGCAAGATATTCTAGAAACAATAACACAACCAATTGCTAAGCCTGAGCATGAAAACACTGCTCAATATAGGCGGGATATGGAAACATATCAAGCCTATAAGCGCAAGGACAGAGTTGCTCGCATATTGATGCTAATCAGCATGAGAAAATGACTTGATGTTATGTTTTGAAAAGCACCGTTCAGCCCAAACAGTTTGGGATGCTGTTAAGATTCAGTTTGGTGGAAGCTCAACAACAAGGCTGCATCAGTTAATTCTAAAATTTGATGTCTATAAAAAAAATTCTAATCATACAATGAGGCAATACCTTACTGTCATGTCTAACATGATAAGTGAACTGAAAGGTGCTAGTCATGAGATCACTGACGAGTAACAAGTCTAAATTGTGATTTGTTGTCTTCTAAAAGTTTGGGAACACATGCGTGTCAACCTTACCCATAATGACAATATCAAAACTTTTGATGATGTTGCCCGACATGTTGAGCTAGAGGAGAATCGCCTTCTCTCTAATAAGCCTGAAAGAGAGGCTTATATGATTGAGTCTAGAGGCAAATGGGCTTCAGGCTTTAGGCAAAAGAAATGGAAAAGTAAGGGCAAATGGCAAGGCAAGGGAGGAAATAAGACCAAATTTAGCAGAAATAAGCGCAAGCATGGGAAACGCAGTGGAAAGAAAGGCAAGAACATAAATTGCTTCAATTATGGGAAGCTTGGTCACTTTGTTCATCATTGCACTAAGACAAATGTATTGTTTGACTAAATTAGTCCCTCAGATTTATATGTTAGTAGTTGTTTGATGTTAGCTGAAACTGTTCCTTATTGGACTGTAGACTCAGCAGCAACAGACCATACAGCAAGGGACCAATCTACCTTTGTGGAATTTCATCGAATTCCAAAGGGGAGTAGAAAAATCTATATGGGGAATAACGCTTCGACTGACGTGCTTGGGATTGGTACCTACAAGCTAGTGCTGCGGGGAGGTCACACGTTTTATCTCCAAGGTGTGCTTTATGCTCCTGATGTTCGACGAAATTTAATTTCTATTATTGTTCTGCTTAGACTTGGCTTCAAAATTATTTTTGAAGATGGTTGTGTTAAAATACTTTTAGACAAAATTTTTTATAGTTCTGGATATATATTGAATGGTTTTATAGTGCTAGACACTATTTTTATGGACGTTAAGCAATCTATATTTCTTGTTGAAAATTTCAGTAATGTTTCATTAAATGATTATGCTAAATGGCATGTTAGATTAGGACACATTGGGCAAGATCATTTAAAAATGTTAGCAAAAGCTGTCTTCTAGGATCTGTTAAGAAAATAGATTTGTCTGTTTGTGAGCATTACCTAGTTGGAAAAGCAACAAGATTACCATTTGGCAAAGCCAAAAAAGCCACATTTCCTTTACAACTTATACATTCTGACATTTGTGGCCCAATGAATGTTAGAGCAATACATGATGTTCACTATTTCATCACTTTCATAGATGATTTCATCAGATATTGTCATGTTTATTTAATCTCCCATAAATTTGAAGCATTAGATTGCTTCATATGTTATAATAAATTAGTTGAGAATTAATTAAATTTGAATATAAAATCTTTACGGATCAATCGAGGGCATGAATATCTATCTGATTTATTCAAAAGTTATTGTGATGATAAGGTTATAGCTAGGCAGCTAACTATTCCTTCTACTCCGCAACAAAATGGCATAGCAGAAAGAAGAAATAGAACCCTATTGGACATGGTTAGGTCAATGATGACGCAAGCTAATTTACCTATTTCTTTTTGGAGAGATGCATTAATGATTGTTACCTACATTCTAAATCGTGTACCATCAAAATCTGTTCATTCTACCCCATATGAATTATGAAAAAGTGAAACTTAAGCAATATGCGCCCATGAGGTTGCGCAACTTATATCCACAACACTTCCCATGAATATGAAAAGCTTGGTCTGAGGGGGAAGAAGTGTATCTTTATAAGATACTCATAATTCTCCAAATGATATGTATTTTTGGGGGAAGACACAAATGGAAGAGAAACAGAAGTTGAGTCATGAGATGTCATTTTCTTAGAATAGGACTTTTCTGAAAGAGATGAGATAAATAAGGATTTTCAACTTTATAAAATGGAAGATCCTGAGACTAGTGGGAGTGCAAGAATAATTGATTTAGCACTTATAGAGCAAGAATTTAATGCTCCTCCTGAACCAAGTGGGAGTGAAAGGATGTTAGATTTTGTTCCAATAGAGCAAGACCATGAACAATTTCAACCTCGATGTAGTAATCGTGACAAGATTCCCTGTCGTCGATTTGAGATTGAGAGAGAAGCTTTTATGATTGCTTCAAATGAAGAAGAGCCTAAAACAGTACAACAAGCTCTTTCTGGTCCTAAAGCAAAGGAATAGATTAAAGCTATGGAAGAAGAAATAAATTCGATGATATACAATTAAGTCTGGGATTTGGTTGAGAAACCATCTGGTCGCAAGACTATTAGGAACAAATGGATTCTCAAAATAAAACGTAAGGCGGATGAGACAATAGAAAGATTTAAAGCTCGATTAATAGCTAAGGCCTACACACAAAAAGAGGAAATTGACTATAAAGATACATTCTCACCTGTAGTTAGGTTTGTATCAGTTCGCCTCATTCTGGCTATAGTAGCACGAATAGATTTAGAATTATATCAAATGGACGTTAAAACTGCTTTTCTCAGTGCAGAATTAGATGAAGAGATCTATATGGATCAACCTTTAGGTTTTGAACTCAAAGGATAAGAGTGCAAAGTTTGCAAGCTCAAAAGATCCATTTACGGTCTTAAGCAAGCATCAAGATAGTGGAACCTCAAATTTCATCAAGCTATATTTAAGGATGAGTTTACGATGATGGAGGAAGATCATTGCGTGTATATTAAACATTCTAATAATGGTTTTATAATTATATCCTTGTATGTCGATGACATTTTAATAGATGAAAATCATAAGAAGTTGATTGATACTACCAAGAAATGGTTATCATCGAACTTTAAAATGAAAGATATGGGTGAGGCTAGCTATGTAGTTAGTGTTAAGATCCTAAGGGATCGCTCTAAAAGACTTCTAGGTTTATCTCAAGAGATTTGTATAAAGAAAATGTTACAGCGTTACCATATGCATAAACGTAAGTCTACGAATACCCCTGTCGAAAGGAATCTGAATCTTAGTCTAAATATGTATCCCAAGACATCGAATGAAAAAGAACGAATATCTAAAGTACCCTATTATAGTATTTTCGGTACTCTGATGTATGCAATGATGTGCACACGACAAGACATTTGTTATGCCATTGGGCTAGTAAGCAAATTTCAATCTAATCCAGGTCTAAAACACTGGATGACAGTCAAGAGAATATTGATATATCTAAAAGGAACTTTAAACTATGTTCTATGTTATCAAGAGAAAAATTTGCGCTTAATTGGTTATATTGATGCTGATTGGGGAGGTGACATAGATCAACGCAAATCGACCTCTGGATATGCATTCTTGCTTAATGATTGTGCAATTTTATGGAGTAACAAAAAGCAATCTTGTATAGCTTTATCGATGATGGAAGCTAAGTATGTAGCATGTTCCTCAGTTATACAAGAGGCAATTTGGTTAAAAGATTTTTACAGCACTTAGAGATTGTCAAGTAAGCATCTGAACCTGTGACAATCCATTGTGATAGTATGACTACATTAGCTTATACTAAGGATCCGAAATATCATGGAAAGACCAAACATAACTAGATTAGATATCACTATATTAGAAACATGATTGCGAAAAAGGAAGTGACTTTGCAACACATTTCTACAAACAAAATGGTAGTAAATCCATTTACTAAATCAATAGCTAGGGATGCATTTGTAAGGTACGTAAAATCCCTAGGCTTATGTAGAATGTAATCAATATATGTTATGTCAGATCACTTGGTTTTTACAAATGATATCTCGATTTAATTGTTTAATATTTTTTCAATTATATGAATATATTGTAAATATCAGCTAGCACAATTTGAATAAATATGTCTATAGACTTAGATTGACTCACTCACATGAGTAATCGCCTCTGGCGCTATGGAGTGAGCAAAGATGAGACAATAAATACAGAGACATTAAGTGAATGAATAAGATGCAGTGGGAACGGTCTTAGTCTAATTTTTTAAGGTCGCCTTGATAAGGATTAAGATGATATTCTTCGTATATATAAGAATCAACATGAATAACTTCTCCACCATTCATGTGTCTACATAGAGAAAGCTGAGTGTGAAATTTATTGTTTAACATTGTTGAATATGTAAATAAAAGTTTTAAATTTGACTCATTCAGAGCGACAAGACTAATACTTATATGGTGTTTATTTATTTTGAACAAAAGCAAGACATACACTCTTTTATCTTTGACAATAAAATAGTTGCTCCACCATAACATGCATTTCATACTGCATGTGCTATACGACCTATTAGGAAGCGAAAGAATGGATCCCTATTTCTTCATTATGTGAGTCCTAGAAATGGATTTCAAACAATTTTTACCCTTTGTGACTTTTGACTATATCATGATGTGATGAATTAATATTGGTTATCTTATGATGTATCCTATAGTCATAGAATGATTTGACTTAATGGAACACTCCTAGAAAAGCGAGTTAATTCAAATCTGATTGATATGAGGGCGAAAGAAAGAGTATTTTACTTATGCACTCACAGCTTGTGTTCACCGACCGAAGTTATTACGCTTGATGAAGTGAGAAGTAATTTAGAATATTAGTAATTATAAGAATGATTTGAGTATAGATTCATGAGGGATTGAATGATATTCAATTAAGTATATTGAGAAAGGTAATTGGGGTAATTAAGCACATTATCGAAAATAATTACATCTTTGGATTGATGTGTCCTATATGACCTATAATTAGGTTTGAATATTGGAGCACTCACAATTTGTGTGATTCAGGTCGTATGATCCGTTCGCCTGTATGAAAATTCTTTGTTTAAGTTTGAGATGTGAGATGATGCTTTTTGGATTGAGTCAATCGCACTTTGAGCGAGTGAGAGATGTTGGACTTTGTGGTATTGGGCTGCCTATGTGGGTTTTACTCAGCTCAGATCCATATCTTTTTATATATAAAGTTATGAAAATATATAATTTTTGGAAGGAATGATATAACTTTTCTCATAAGTTACAAAACGTAACTTTTCATCAAAAATTTTTCTCTGAAATTCAGAAATTCTCGATAAAAGAATTTCTTCATTTTCATTCAATTACAAATGAATCAAGGCATTCGTACTGTGAAATCGAGTCAGGTTCTAGTAATTTGACTCACTCAATAAGTAAGTATTCACTGCCCTAGAAATTCCTACAAGCAGAATAATTGAAATTTAAAAAAAAAATAACAATTGGAACTCTGTGAACTTACTTTACAATTGAACATACCCAGGACTAACTCTTATCAAAATAACTTTATGTATTTTTTAATGTTGTTACTGCAATGATCATATGACAACAATGTGTCTTCCTTTGTGACTTATTGCCCTAAACTGCCCCATAGTTACATTACAAAATTTATCGACTACACAAATGATATTAAAATGTTACTTTTTATTACAAATGAAAATAAAGTGCAACTTTGATAATGTAAAAATTACATCCTTTTTCTATTTCCATGGTCGGTCTATAATTCTCTTTAATTTTTTTATAAGGGATCGGATTAGATATTTAAAATTCAGATCTCACAATTATAGTAATCAGACCAATACAATTAAACTAAAATTTACTGTAATACTCTTTAATTTTTAAGGTGCTTATGATATTATAAAAAAAAAAGTCATTTTACCTTTCTCTTCCGAAAGAATTGTCGTAAGTGGCTTTCAGCAGTAAAAATGTTTTGATTAAATCCTTATTTTTATTATCATTCACTCTTAAAGATGAATTTAATTTAGTATCAAACTTATTAAAAAAAAAAATCATTGATATTATGAATAAGAAAATATTAGGGGCATGTAAATCAAATTTATTTAGTTTTTAAGCAAAACTAACAAATGGGTGATTTTAAAATCATAATAGGATAAGGAATCAATAATTGATGGAAAATTTACTAATTAAAAATTCAGGGCTCTGAATATCAGTCTTCCGATTCCCATTTAGGAACAGACCAAATTAACAATTTATTCATGTTTACCATACTTGGTTTTGGTGAATTTGACGTAAGAGGACCCATAAAGATTACCTTATCCAAAAAGTAAATCAATGTGATGAGATTCCCACATATAATTAAATACATATTTGGATTAATTTTCATTTTTAACCATGAATATTCGCAGTCTTTTTTTTTTATGTTATTAGAATTATTCATAATCTAAGACTCTAACTAAATTATTAATAAATTGTCATGTATATAAATAAAAATTACTATATATATATAAAACTTTTTCTATGAACAAAATGTACATGAATCTATCATAGACGATATAAAAATCCAACATAAAAATCCAATAAATAACACCTTTTCTCCTTGTCTATATATGCCTTTTAGATTTCTTTTCCTATTATATACTGTCGACTGACGAATTTGATGAATTTTGAAGAGTGCACGTATCCGCTAAGAGTAGTTTCCAGTATCCGCAATATTCCACTTCTTGAACATAGGCCCACAATTAGAATTATTAGGTGATATTCTCTTTTATATATTTATAAATTTATCAAAGAGGAAAAAATGGTATACATGTTAAGTTCCTTGTACTCATTATCTTTTGTTTTTTTTTTTCTAATTTTTGTAATTATATATTTTTAATACAAATTGCTTTTGTATTTTTTTTTTATTATAGTCGGCCCGTCAACTTTTCATTTTAGGATTCAAATTATTTGCATTATTTGAATATGATGCTGATGTAGAAAAGTTTATCAAATCGCATATCACGTCACACTTTATTAAGTTAAAATAGACTAATTAAACCATAAAATAAAAAAAATTTGAGAGACTGCTTATAAATAAATAAATATACAAGATAATCTGTAAAAAAAATTATAATTAATAAAATGTTAAAAGATAATAATTACAAAAGGTTATACATTTATTAAGACAAATAAAATTTACAGCATTTTGTGTTATCAGACAATATATGAATCATAAAAAAAAGATTGATTACGTAAAAAAAATAATGTGAAAATTCAATATATATATATATATATATTTGTGAATAAAGAACCATATACGGACATAAGAGATTATCAATAGCAAGAAAGATGATGGGGATTGAGTAAGTTCTCGAAAAGCTAAATTAAAAATACCTTTACTTTGAGAGAGTGAAGGGTTCTCACTATCTACCCCTTCCAATAGTACTAAATTGCTTTGCTTTGAGCTATTGTTGTCAATAAATTGTCTCTTTCCATCTTATTATTGCCAAACTTCCTCTCTCCTCATTGCCGCCGTTATCTTGTTTCATGCCTCAAGCCATTATGTACCAATTAGTTTTGAACTTTTATTTTAGGTTTAGTCATTGTCTTAATTAATTAATTAATTAACTAGATATTTATTTTGTAAATTAATTAAATTTGATCGTGCCTATTTTTGTTTATTAAAAATTTTACTCCACCTCTTCTTTCCAAAAAAAAAAAAAAGAATTACTCCACCCGTAGCAATCCACAGCCTCATCTTAGCAACAATCATGTGAGTCTATAGAGTGATAAGGAGTCCCACAAATTATCGAGTGATAAGGATGATCATACTCTCAACAATATCAAGAAGAAAAATGGTTGGTGATAAGGACATCCAAAGTGTAACAAATTCCTACAAATATGGTAATTTAATATATAAAGGAAACTCCAACCAATTGATAGCTATGTTTATCTTGCTGTTGTCTATCAATATTATTTACGGTGACAAATTAGTGGAGATTTTGTAGTGATCTTTACCTTAATTTGTGTATCAAGTATGAATGTCTTAGCCTTTATATATAGCTTTTTAGGTACTGCAGTTTGTAATTGAGTGTGAAAATCAGTTCAAATACAACAAGACTCATTTTTTGTTCACAATTCTATTAATTTCCTCTTGTTATCAGGGCAGAAGTAGTCTTACCTTTTATTCTGATCACCATGACATTATTGTCTTTGAATGTTGGAAATTTTGTCACATGTAAGCTCACACAATCCAATTACCCACTATGAAAAGAACAACCAAGACTTGGTTGGCTATCTCACCAATGAAACATTAATCCCAACAAAATATATTGCTTTAAACTCAAACATTATAGATACAGAAAATACTACACCAAATTTGGCAAATGAATTCGTTGCTTGGCAAAAGTCTCATGATCGCTTTCTCCGAGGCTGGATTATTGGAACCCTCATTAAAGAAGCCTTTGGACTTATTATTGGCTTAGACACAACACTTGCAATCTAGGAAGCACTGAAAGATATTTATGCATAGAGTTCTCAAAAGCGAGAGTTTACATTGCGACAATAACTGTAACACCCTTAATTAGGGCCTATAAGTTATGTTATTGATTAGTAAGAAATTGGGGATTAAGCAGAGTTTTGGAAGTTTGAGAATGACTAAAATCAAATGTTTCACGCCCATGACAATGGGTGTCACGGCCGTGAATATCGGATTTTAGTTAACAGTCGCGATAGGGTCCTTCACGGCCGATAAAAGTTTCTTCACTACTGTAAAGGAGAGGTTCACGCCTGTGAGAGATAAGTCACGACTGTGAAACTTGTGCAGACAGAGCAGGTGAGGCAGTTACATTTTTCTTCCTGCCATTTCTTTAAATCCATTCCCCACTCCTGTTAACTAACTAAACACGTCATCTTAACTTTCTTCTTCCTTCAGATACTCTTTTTCTCCATTGTTGAAACTCATAAAGAGTTTGTTTCTATAAGAAAAGTGAGGAAAATAGTGAAAAAGAGAGATTTTTGGGTTACAAAATGAAAACTTGGTTTATACCTTTCTAGGTTTTGGTCAATTTCCAAAGACTAAGAAAGTTTTCTTCATCTTGTTAGGACTTTCATCTTGTTAGGACTTGAAGAGAGAGCTCAAAGTCCATCTCCAGGGAGAGGACAAGCTTGAAGAGCTCAAGCTTTAGCTAATCTCCATCATAGGTGTAAGATTTGTACATAACAACACTCAATGCTTTTATTTTCATGTTTCTATGTAAATTGTCTTAGATACATGATAGAAATGATCAGTGAATAGATAAATGATATAGTGTGAGTTGATATGTATAATGAGAAGATATGTGTGAACATGTTAGGTTGTGGTGTTTGATGAATTAATTTGGTTAAGGTAGATAATTAGAAAGTATATATTTGTGATAAATAGCTAAAATGCATGCTGGGATGTTAATAGGGTGGTTGATATTGGTCAACTGTAGAGAATATTGCATGTGAGAATAACATGAAGTTGTGATGCTATATTTTCTGAAAAAATTTACAGATTAACTGTTGTGAATAGAGGGTTCACCAGCATGAATGTCGTGAAAATTGATTTCATTGCTGAGGCAAACTCATTCACGGTTGGGTTCATGGTTTGGTTAACACTTGTAAAGGGGCAATCACGGTCGTGAACATGTACTGATTCACGGGATGAATTATGACTTGGTTTGCAGGTAAATTACTCGTGAAGTAGTACTTCACAGCCATGAAAGGTTATTCATTGGCATGAAGTTGCTTAATTTGGAAAAACTTATAAATTTCATATGAATCAATGTGAGTTCATTGTGAGTTGGTAGACCTCTATTATATGATTAAAGCATGATATGGAAACACATGTACGATAATGATGGTGAGATTCATGGTATATGGTTAATATGAAACCTATGTGGTATATGAAATAACGGTTAAGCCCAATACTTTAACTAGAACTAGAGTTAGGATAGATGACATATCATTGAGAGGAATTCAGTACCGAATGACCTATGTTGGTCATATATTTGAAGGCTCAGAGATTAGCAGTGAGAGATTCCTTGGTGGATTATATTTGAAGGCCCAGAGGTTAGCAATAAGAGCTTCCTCAGTGGGTTACATATTTAAAGGCCTAAAGGTTAGCGATGAGAGCTTCCTCGATGAGTTATATTTGAAGGCCTAGAGATTAACGGTGAGAGCTTTCTCAATGGGTTAAGTTACCCATATCTATTTTAGTCTAGTTATGAGTAAAGTGGAAAAAAAGTTAAGATAAATGATTATGTCATGTGTGATATGCATATTGGTTTGTATCCTGTGGAGTGTTTAGTATGTCATGCACGATGTGTGTTGAATGCATGAGAGCATGATGATATATCATATAGAATATGATATGATGCATATGCAACCTTTGAGGTAAGTTGCTATGGTAGGTTGGTAAGTATGTTACGCATATTATATATATTTTATTGTATGCCTTGCACATTGTTATATACCACTAGGCACGAGTTGCTTAGTGTATGGACTTTCCATGTGCAAAGTTAGAGCGTAGGTGTGGAGCGACAGAAAGACACATAGTGATTAAAGTCAAAGGAATATACTCGGGATGGGTAATACAATCATTGTATATGTCTTTAGTTATTTTGTTGGGCTGGGTAGTTATAGATTTACATGTTTTTATATCAGAAACATGTAGTTTTGTAACTACTTATTTGTAAACCTTGAACTTGTGCATGCTCATACGAGTTTGTATTTAAATTATTATGAGCTTTATTTCAAGACATTAAGAATATTTTTATTTTGCTTTAAGTCATCATGGTCATAGTGTATCAAAGTTTTAAATTTATGATATTTTAACTCATTTGCATTGTAGCATCTTTTGGTTTAATTTAGATTATTCCTAATTATATCAAAAGGTATTAGAATAACTAACCTACCTTCACAAGGATGATAACAAGACCATTGGAGATCATATACACAATTTTAAAGGTTTGTGTGACAATCTTACTGCCATTGGGAAATCTATACTAGATAAAGAAAATGTCTTTTGCCTTATAATAAGTCTTGGACCACAATATGAACCCTTTATGACAATGATGTTAAAACCCTTAAGACCAACCTACTCTGAGCTAATTTCATAACTACAAAACCTTGATCAACATCACAACTGGTTTTCAAACCATTCAGATGCATCTTTTTCTCAAGTTACTCCATATTTAGCCTTTTACGGTCAACAACAAATACAATCTCAAAATACTACTTCTAAGAATTGCAACAATATCTTTACTTTCTCATGTCATGGATTCCAAGTGCAACAATTTTGAAACTAAAACCAAAGCTATCAAGATAATTCAACATTAGCTACATAACGTATGACTGCAGGGAAGCGAGATCTCGAAATGAAACACGTCAATATTGTGGGACATCATGCCATATTATCAAGATCTACTAATGGATACCAAAAAGAACAAGTCAAAATGATGCAGTCTCATAAGCCCTTGTAGCTTTCACTTTAAACAGCTCCATCACTGAGACAAAATAGACTTCTGACATATAAGCTTCAAATCACATTACATGTAAGCAAGCTATGTTAATGAATATTCATAAATAATCTAGATTTGATTCAATCATAATTGGAGACGGTTCTTTTATACCAATAACAGGTATTGGTGATTTATATATTAAACAAAAAATTAGGGTCCTACCTTTCCATGTTCTTTTAGTTCCAAATTTTTAAAAAAAAAACTTGCTCTGAATAAGTCAACTAACTTCTCAATTTCCTATTAATCTTGAATTCTTTTATGTTGATTTTTGTGTAAAGGAATGGAAAACAAGACATCCGGTAATAACAAGAAAAAGAAAATGTGACTTGTATGTTTTATCTGATGCACGATTAGTTTGCTATGAAAGATTTAGGTATGGTGCATCACTCTTTTAGTGTTGAGATCTCTACCACAACTGATGGTTTACATCTTTCCCAGTCACACTATGCACTTACCATTATTGAATAATCCAATATGCTTCATTGCAAGCCCATAAGTATGACTTTGGAGATCAAATAAAAAACTACTGCATATATAACTTTTTATTAATTATCTCAATCACTTTCGTGGGATTGTTGGTGATCTCTAATACCTCACCCTAACACGGTTAAAACTATACTATAGTGTCAATTATGTTTCGTAATTCATGCACAGTCCTACAATTGCTCATTTGAAATTGGTTCAGTGTATACTTCGATATCTAAAAAGAACAACTGACATTGGTCTGTATTTCTCTTCTAATATAACTCCTGAATTGTGTGCCTTCTCTGATGTTGATTGGGTTAGTTGCCCTATGATAAAGATATCTACCATTGATTACTGCATCTTTCTTGGCACAAATATCATTTCATGGTGTGTAAAGAAATAATATACAATCTCTCAATCTAGTACCGAAGCTAAGTATCATGTTATGGCTAATACTACTGCCAAACTTATATGGCTCATTTAAATTCTTAAAGATCTTCGCATATCACTTTTATCTCCACCAATCCTCTATTGTGGTAACATTAATGCTCTATACATGATTATTAACCCTGTCTTTCATGCTCAAAGCTAACACATCAAGTTGAATTTCCATTTTGTACTAGAATGAGTTGCACTTGGATTACTTATCACTAAACATGTGTTTGCTGATAATTAGGTTGCTAATATATTTACTAAACTTGTGCCCAATGATGCCTTTACATATTTTCGATATAAACTATGCCTTTAGCCTCGACTCAATTTACAGAGGGATAGTAGCAATCTACAACATCATCTTAGCAACAATCATATGAGTCCATAAAGTGATAATAAGTCCCACAAATTTTGGAATGATAAGGATGATCATGCTTACAATAATATCAAAGGAAATATGGTTGGTGATAAGGACATCCAAAGTCTAACAAATTCTTACAAATATTGTAATTTAATAGATAAAGGAAACTCTAACTAATTGATAGTTATGCTTATCAATATTATTTACAGTGATAACTGCTGAATTAGTGGAGATTTTATAGTGATCTTTTCCTTAATTTGTGTAACAACTATGAATGTCTTGACCTTTATATATAAATTTCTAGGTACTGCAATTTGTAATTGAGTGTGAGAATCAATTCAAATACAATAAAACTTTTTTTTTATCACAATTCTATTTTTTTTTTAACTCACATCCACATATTTCAATTATAAATGCAAGAATTCCTACAATTATCATTCCACATACTCATGTATTTACCACTATAAGAAATGTTATCTAAAACTCTTTGGATTTTTATAAGAATTCTTTTGAAAAATAACTTTATTTGACTATTTCTCTCTTGACATATCATATAAACAGTAGCTCTTAAGGCAAATAGTCAAAAGTTTGCCATGAAACTCTTCATAAATGCCTTCATACTAAACTATTTGATTTTTCTTTGTGATATAATTTCTTTTAATTTCATGTCTCTTGGAGATTTCTTCCTAAATTTTTTCGCAAAAATTACAGTCAAAGAACAAGTGATGAATCTACTTGATTATTACAAAAGTAACATTTGTTGTCTCTAGCTACCCAAGTTTATACAATTTTCCTTCACAATTAGTCTACCTTTCAATGCTAATATAATTTCCTTAAGCAAATCTCACATCAACATAACACGAAGATGCCACTAGGTATGTAATGTAGGAGCTTGAACTTTAGGAGGTGCTAGCTTGATGTGCTTTAAAATCTCATGTAGGAAAGGAATATGGGATGAGAGAGGTTTATGAGGCTATTATTCAACAACAAGTAATAACTCAAGCTAAATAGATTAAGTTGTATGGTTTGGTCATTTAAGAGTTGTTTAGCTATGAATAGTTACAATTGGTATCAAAATCAATCCTATTTTAACTTTGGGAGATGGTGGGATAAACCTCAATAAAGGCATTAAGTCTCATATAGGAGTGAAGTCTAACATCTTTAAGAAAACCAAAATACATGAGAGATATTTAAGTATGGAATGTAGGAGCTTCAATTTAGGAAGATGTTTTCTTGATGTACTTTAGAATATCACATTGGAAAAGAATATGGGAAGAGAGATTTATAAGGCCATATAACTACTAGTAATAGTTTAGATTAATCATTTTAAACTATGTTGTTTGACCCTTTATAAGTTATTCAAGATAGTTAAATTATGAGTCGCTACAACTAACTATGAAATGAAACTCTAACTAGAAAAATGATAGCTACCTCAAACCATTTTTCACTAATTCACTTGATTACTAATCATTCTTAAGGCATTCTAAACGTTTGAAATACTATAGTTGCCTTAAACCACCTTTCACTAATTCACTTTATTACCAATTATTCTTAAGACATTCTAGGCACTTGAAATAAAGTACATATCTGACTTCTTAGCTTCCATATGATGTTATTTCCTTTGTCTGACTTCACTTGGAATTGTTAAATGAAATCCTAAACAATTATAGTGCTTTCATCAATGATTGGGAAGCCTTTGTATACCATTATATTCCATCAATTTTCTTATATCATAGTAAGGATATTTAATTGGTTTATCCTTTTTAAAAGTTTAAAGTTGGCATAATAAATAATATACTTTGAGGTTGTTCAAAAATATTGTTTGCACATTTCAACTATAAATATAACGCCCGTAATTGGGGTCTATAAGTTAGGTTGGTGATTAGTGAGAGTTGGGATTTTAAAGAGAGCTTTAAGAGTTTTCATATTGCTGAAAATTAGTTATTTCATGCCTGTAACAATAGGTGTCACGGCCGTGAATATCGGGTTTTAGTTAGTAGCTGCGATGAGATTTTTCATGACCATGAAGGAGTGGTTCATGCTCATGAAAGATAAGTCACGACCATGAAGTCTAGACAATATGAATAGGTGAAATAGCCATTATTTCCACCCTACCATATCCCTTTCAAATATGCTCTCATGCTCCTATAGCAGATCTAACATGCCACATTTCTATCTCCTTCATCATTTGAAACCATTTTCATCCATTATAAAAGCTTTAAAGATAAAGTCTTGTGAGGGAAAAGTGAGAGAGAAAAGTGAGAGGATAAGTTGTGAGCTTGTATGTGATAGCTCAGTTTTGGTGTTTTATGAGACTTGGTTCAGTTTTAAAGGCTAAGAAAATATTTTTCTTATTGTTAGGAGCTACAGACAGAGGTGAGGATCCTTAAAGAGCTAAGCAGGCTTGAAGAGTGTAGAGAGTTTAAGCTCTATTTTCAAAGTTTAGTACATATATGCATATTAATTCACCTATTTTGTATGATGTTGTGTTTTATGATATGGAAATGTGTTATATGATATGAATGTGTTTCTAGAAAATGATATGCATGATAGTTATGTGAGATAATCGTTAAAAATGCCATAAATATAGGGTATGAAGTCAATGTTATTCAATAGGCAATGTTGGCATGATTGTGTTTTGATTACTTATTTTATGATTAAGTATGTTACTAGCATGAAATATGGTTGAATGATGATAGGAGTGATTGAAATTGGTCAATTTTAGAGACTTTTGCATGTTGTGTTGATATGCTTTGTTTTTGGGTTTGTAAATCCAAAAATTTACACTCGTGAATTATGAATACAGATAAGTTTCACACCCACAATAAGGTATGTCATGCTTGTGAAACATGAACCCTGAAAATGACCAAAACAGTTAGAAGCTTTCATGTCTTGGGTCACGGCTAAGGAAGTCATGAACACATGGGTTCATGCTTGTGAACACATAATCACGGTTGTGAATGTCGATTTCTAAATTTCTGCCCTCAATTCACGATTTGGTTCATGGGTAAAGGAGTACTCGTGAAGGTCTTTCACGCCTATGAATGGTATGTATACAATTTTTAAATTATGATGCTATGTAATGATTTGTTTAAATGTATTATAATAAAGGTATATGAGTATGGTAAATCACAAGTGAATGATGTTTATGAGGCAACGTGTCAATGGTAAATACTTAATAGCATAAATATGTGATATGAAATTTATGTGTTGGTATGAGAATGCATAAATGGGATATGATGCTAGTAATAACATGTGTTTAAAAATAATTGAAAAATAAAGGTTATGACTTTAAAAGCTCTTTTCTCTAATCTACGACTGTTAAAAGGTAGATGGTATACCATTGAGGAGGTTACGATACCGTAGAATATTTTTATATAAGGCCTTGGTAGCTGAAACTCCGAGAGCGCCCTTGGTCCTCAGGTTCCATATGAATATAAGGATAAAGTGGCTGAAGTTCTAAGAGTGCCCTTGATCCAGTTTATACTCAGTCAAGGTAGCTGAAGCTCCGAGAGCACATCTATTCTACAACCCGCATTTGAATAGTTCAGCTTAGAGTTTTGGGTGAAACAAAAATACGATATAAGGATTAAAAAAATAAAGAAAAATAAAATGGAATCAAAAGGGAAATGGTAAGTCATGAGTAACCTAAGATGAACTAAAAGAAGAGGTAAGATTGTTATAAACCGATTGTATGAAAGTTGTTATATGTAATGTGGATGTGAGCTGTGATAATGGTATTTCCATGCATTAGAATAATATTAAGGATATGATGGTATAACATGAATATGCATAATATGTCATGATTTAACTTGTATGGTTGTATGCTTAGATTTTTATACCTATATGTACTACTAAGCTTTCAGTGGCTTAGCATGTAGATTTCCTATACACATGTCGGAGCCTAAGGGATAGCTAGAGTTGACTCAAGAAAAAAAGTACCCATTTTAAAGAGTCAGTGATAAATGTCATATTCATTTTGTTTGTACATGACATGGTTTTGGGTTTTATATTTTGTATAAATTATACGTGGAACCTTTAATATATGAAAGTTGTGTTTTTGTAAACAATTGTCAGTGAAGGCCAAGTTATATTGGCGATTGTTACAATGAAAGTTTACATATTGCACATCTCAAATTGTAAAATGTATCACATTTGCACCTTTTATGAAAAAAAAATGGTAAAAGTAGTATAGAGTAAGAAAATATTTTTCTACTGTATGTTATATTTTTCTTTCTATTTTTTGCTACGCATTGCTATAAGTATGCAAATGTTATACGTTTAATTTTTATAATTTGAAATGTACAATAGGTAAATTTTAAATTAAAGTGTGCAAGTGATATTTTTATGCAAATTGAGAGGTATGTTTTATATATTATACTTTTTTTAACAATGTATTTGTAGGAATTAAGGTAGAGCAACATTTTACGTTGACACCAGCAAACAATCAATGAAGAGATAATAGAGAGCTATTGTTAATTCGAGAATGAAAGAAAGTAAAAGAGAGACAGTTGCGTTTTACTTTGTTTCCTCTTGTCATTTTTAGATATAGCTTATTTATGATTGATGCAAAATGCATAATTTCACAAAGTAGTAATTATAAAGGCAAAAGTTTTTTTTTAATAATGTGTTAGGAGGCAATTATTTCTTTTCTTTATCATTTAGCTCAAACCTTGTTTAAATACTCTTTTTCGTTTCTTAATGAATGGTGAAAAGGGTTAATTTTCATTTCTATGATTTTTGGATTCAATATGGTATCAGAGTCATAGAGGCAAAATCGAGTAATGATTATTGGATTATTTTCTTTGCTTGATTAGTTTTTTAAGATTAGAGTTCGATTTGAATTCTTGTGTCAGTGTACTGTGCGAGATTTTTTTTTGTATTGTGCTAGTTTGCATTTGAGAAAAAATGAATGAAAATCGAAAGAGTAACCATCATCGTGAAGAAACCAAGAACAATAATAGTGATGATCCTCTGCATTTATAGTCATTAGACAATTCAGTAATGGTGATGGTTATAATCTTTTGGATGGGAATAATTACTTAACTTGGAGATGTGTGATGAGAATAACCTTGAAGGCAAAGAACAAGCTAGGGTTTATCAAAGGGAATGATGAGATACCAAAAGAAGGAATTGAAGATTTTGAACTATGAAGCAGTGTAGATTTGATGGTCATTTGATGGTTATTAAATGCAATGAATAAAGAAATAGCATAATCATTTATATATGCTACAACTGCAAAAGATTTAAGGAGAGAGCTTGAAGAGAATTTTAAGGAGTGCAATGGACCCCAATTGTATTAATTACAAAAGGAGATCACTTCGAAATGCCAAAGGATTCTCACTATGAATGCTTAATATACAAAATTGAGAAAATTTTGGGATGAATTGAATGTCTTAAGTCTAATGCCTTATTGTACCTATGGCAAGTGTGAATGTGATGTGACAAAATTAATTGAAGAAATGGCTTCAAGTTTTCAAGTTAAAATTGAAACCAGATGATACTATATAAAGGCACAAAACTTGTTTGGTAACCAAGGACTACAACCAAATTGAAGGTATCAATTTCACTAAAGTTTTTTCTCTAGTTGCTAAAATAATAGCTATTAAGATATTTCTGGCAATTGTGGCAGCCTATACATGGACATTCCATCAACTTGACATCAACAATGTCTTTTTTCATGGCTTTGTTCATGAATATCTATACATGACTCCTCCATATGGATATAGGAAAGCAGCTCTAAGGCAAGTATGCTTGTAACACCCACTGATACAATCGGTATTAGACCAATTATATAAGCGAGTGCTACGTGCTTTTCCTTTTGAATTCCGATTGAAAACTTTAAACTTTCTTTGCAACACTTTATTTAAACTTTTTCCAAAAATTAAACCTTTACATTAAAATTCATACTATAATTTATAAAACTTAGATCCCTTTGGATCATTTTCATATATATATATATATATATATATATATATATATATATATATATATATATATATATATATATATAACTTGGCATTCATTGGCAACTATTTACAAAAATACAACTTTTATTCCATAAAGGTTCTGCATATAACTTATACAAAATATAAAACCCAAAATCATGTCATGTATCACTGACTCTTTAAATTAGGCGCTTCTTCTCTTGAGTTAACTCTAGTTATCTCTTAGGCTCCGATCTGTGTGTAGAAAATCCATACGTTAAGCTACTAAAAGCTTAGCGATACATATAGGTATAAAAATTCAAATATACAACCCTACAAGTTATATCATGGCATATTAGGCATATTCATGTTATACCATCACATCCTCAATACTATTCTAATGCACGGTAATACCATTATCATAGTTCACATCAACATTACACAAAGAAACTTTCATACAACCGGTTTATAATAATCTTACCTCTTCCTTTAGTTCATCCTAAATTACTCGACTTACCATTTCCCTTTTGATTCCTTTTTCTTACTACAATAGTTTTGATTTATCCTTTCATCTTATTTTCTTTCACCCAAAACTCTAAGCCGGACTATCTGGATGCGGGTTATGGAATAGAAGTACTTTCGGAGCTTCAGCCATTCTACCCACTATCTATAACAGCTCTAATGAGCTCCTCAAGTGAATGGCGCTCTTAAAGCTTTAGCCACCTCGACTGAGTATAAACCAGATTAAGGGCGCTCTCGGAGCTTTAACAACCTTGTCCTTATGATATGGAACCTGAGGACTATGGGCACTCTCAGAGCTTCAGCTATCAAAGTCTCATATAAAAATATTCTACAGTACTGTAATCCCCTCAATAGTATACCATCTACCCTTTAACAATCGTAGATTAGAGAAAATAACTTTTAAAGTCTTAACCTTTATTTTTTCATTTCTTTTTAAACACATGCTAATACCAACATCATATCCCATTTATGCATTCTCATACCAACACATAAATGTCGTATCACATATTGGCTATTATCACATATTCATGATATCAAACATTTACCATTGACACATTGCCTCATAAACATCATTCATATGTGATTTACCATACTCGTATATCTTTTATTAATATTACGTTTAAACAAATTATTATATAGCATCATAATTTAAAAACTACATACAAATCATTCACGAGCGTGAACTACTTGTTCACGGGCATGAAAGACCTTCACATGTGCTTCTTTACCCATGAACCAAATTGTGAAGTTGAGGGCAAAAATCTGGAAATAGATATTCACGGCTGTGACTATGTGTTCATAGGTGTGAACATATGCATTCACAATTTCCTTAGCCGTGATGCAAACCGTGAAAGTTTTTGCCTGTTCTGGACATTTTCTGGGTTCATGTTTCACGGACATGATATACCTTGTCAAGGCATGAAACTTGTATGTGTTCATGATTCACGAGCGTGACAATCGTGTCATGGGCATGAATTTGTGGGTTTATAGACCCGAAAATAGAGCATATCAACAAAACATGCAAGGGTCTCTAAAATTGACCAAAGTTTTAATCATAAAATAAGCAATCAAAACACAATCATGCCAACAATACCTCTTGAATAATATTAACTTCATACCCTATATTCATGGAATTTCTACCCATTATCTCACATAAATATCATGCATATCCCTTTCTAGAAACACATTCATATCATATAACACATTTCCATATCATAAAACATAGCATCATGCAAAATAGAGGAATTAATATGCATATATATACTAACCTTTAAAAATGGAGCTTAAACCCTCAAAGCTCTTCAAGCTTGCCTAGCTATTTGAGGATCATCACCTCATCCTCTAGCTCCTAACAATAAGAAAAATGTCGTATGAGCTTTTAAACCAGTAAAACGAACACCAACACTCCCAAACTCAAGCTTAGGTTTAACACACAACTCTCTCTTACTTACCCCCTTTGAAATCCTTGAAAACTTGGTGTTAAAAGAGAAAAGAAGATGAAGAAGATAAAGGTAAGGGGTTTGTTGAATGAGGAATGGATCTAGAAAACATAGGGTGCCTATAGGTAGTAGGTGAAGCTATGGAAAAAAGGAAAACGTGGGATTTGCTCACCTACTCTGTTGACCATCATTCACAGGCATGAAACAATCTTCACGGGTGTGAACATTCTCATGTCATGGACATGACAAAACTCTCTCAAGGAATGATCAATACACGACATTCACATGCGTGAACAACCTTCAAAATTATGTTGTTTTGAACACAACACTTTTATGGGCATGAATAATCCATTCATGGGCATGAAAGAAGCCTTCTAACTATTTCTAACATCTCAACCTTCCCACACTCACTCACAACAACCCACTTAAATATTAACCTAAAAATCGTGCATTACAATGCTTGTTGATTATATTTCTTTATGGCCTGAAGTAAGCTCAATGGAACACTGAGTTTACACAACAATTACAAAACTATGGTTTTCAACAATCAATGCAAGATAATTACTTGTTTACTTTCACAAAAAGGGACTACATTTTTATCTTTGCTGGTGTATGTGGATTATGTGCTATGACAGGCACTTCAGAGGAGAAAGTAAGAAAAGTTAAAGTTTTTTAGATAAGCAATTCACTATAAAGGATTTGGGGCCTATAAAATAATTTTTAGGCATTGAAAGTGCAAGATTTGCTATAGGTTTGTTTTTTAGTCAAAGAAAATATATCTTGGACATGATGACAGATGTTGGTTTATCTAATGCCAAAGAAGTCTCCATGCATGTGGTAAAAGGAACATTACTTATAGCTGAGAGTGGAGCTCTTTTACCTGATCCACAACCATATAAAAGGCTTATTGGCATATTACAATACATTGGGTTTACTAGGTCAAATGTGACTTATATTGTACAACAATTAAGTCATTATGTTCAAGCCCCTTGAGTTGGCAAGTTGTTTTGTATGTCCAACGATATTTGAAGGGTCAACCAGGGAAGGGATTATTCTATCCCAGCAACAATTCTTTAACATTGCAAGCCTATAGTGGTATGAATTGGACGGTTTGCAGAGACAAAAGAAACATTACTGGATACTGTGTCTTCATTAGTTCAGCATTGATTTTATAGAATACTAAAAGGAAAAATATTGTCTCAAGGTCCTCGGCTGAAATAGAATATCGAAGCATGACTAGTGCAGTTTGTGAGATCCAATGGCTAAGTTTTCTTCTCAAAGAATTTCATATTCAAGTGTCATTACCAATTACTCTTTGGTGTGACAAACAACCATAACTTGTATAAATACTCTCTTTCATTTTCTTAATGAATGGTGAAAAGGGTTAATTCTCATTTCTATGATTCTTGTATTCAGCATTATTGATTGGTATTAGTTAAGACATTCACTGAATCATATCTAATTGGAATCCAAGATCCATGGCCGTTGGGACTAAACTACAAAAAGGGATAGCTAAAGACATGTGCAGTATGTCATTTTCTAATCTTTAACTGGATCTAACCTTTTAAAACTTCCAATATTCTGGTGTAGCTATTCTATTCTCAAAAAAAAAAATTTAAAATTTTAAATCAATATTAAATTTTGGCCTATTATATTAATCTTACGAAGTTTTAAATTTGAATCCTATTCTAACCCTTGCCCTTGTAACAAAAAAGGAAAATAGCAACTTCAACATTAAACCCGCAGCTAATTAACACAAATGCTAATTACAGGATAATCACACTAATTTATTTATGTTTCCCTGCATGATCTATATTTGATGAACGATTCTAATCCAATAAAATATTATATATATATATATATATATATATATATATATATATATATATATATATGAAACTATTTCTCGAGAGGCTACCTTTTGTCTTTTTAAATTAAATATGAGTTTTAAAAAAAAAAATTATATATACACCAATTTGTATGTAGCTGACCGACGGGTATATGCGCGGAGCGTGAGACAACGGTGCCGACACAATTGGTTATTATAGAGAGAGAACAAGAATAAGATATTCCCAATCTACAAGGAAGTGACATCACCCAAAGCATACTTTCTGCGAGGAAGTGACATCACCCAAAGCAATACTTCCCCATCACCAACCAATCACGCTCATGCTTAAATAAATCATCTCTTCCCTCACTTGTACCGAAAACCCACAAAACATATTCCCCATTCTCTAGAATTATATATATATATATATATATATATATATATATATATATATATATATATATATATATATATATATATATATATATTGTCTTTAGTCGTCTTAAATTGTTATTTATTTTTTAAACATTAATTATTTATTTAATATGTCTTGCTGTAAATATATGTAAAGTAATTTTATAGTTTTCTAAAATGATTCTTATTAATGTAAGATATATTAGAGTAAATATATGTAAAATTTATATTTTCAATCATATTAATTAAATTTATAATAATAATAACAAACATATTTTGATCCCTGATTCCTAAACTTTATATATTTATGCAATAAAATCTCTGAGTTAAAAATTTATTCAATTGAGTCCTTTAATTATCAATTAATTTATTTCTTCCACTAAAAATTTATTCAATTAACTCACTTAATATCATTAATTGGATGTCAAGTATTTTATATTTAGGAATTAAATTAGTTCAAAATTAATAGTTAAGTGAGTAATTGAACAAATTCAATAATTTAAGGGGATTGGTTAAATAAATTTTCCACTGAGAAACTCAATTCCACAAAATAATAAATTTGAAGGGCTACAATATTTTTTTCCTAATAATAATAATGCTCCTCTCCGGTCTTTTTCCCTTTATATACATAAATGATGCCACCATTTTGGTTTTCAGACATTTGACATTTTAATTTTAGTTTTTGTTTTTGAAACCATTATGTTATATCTTCATTGTTGAGTGTATGTGTATATGTATTATATATATCCCTACCCCTTGTCTCTGTCCCCATGTAAAGAGTGAAACCCCACAAAGCATATTCCCTTTAGCATACAATTAATTCAATTTCTTCCTCATCAACATCGTCAACAACCATGTCCTCTATGCTCTGCTCACAGGGGGTGGCCTTGGCCACCGCGATGGCTGTTTCCGGCACCGTAATTCTCCTTGCTATTCGCCTTCAAAAATCTTTACCTTTTGACCAAATTCCTCATCAGCCTTCTCATCAAGCTCTACGCTCCTGTATTTCATCAGGTATCCATAACACACACAACAACAACAAAAAAAAAAAAAAAAAAAGATTGATCGTTCGTAAAGAATTGAACTTTTTAGATAGTCGCTCTCTTTCACTCTTTCTTTTCTTTTATTTTCTTTTTCTTTTCTTTTTATGCTGATTGGTCTTGTTGGGTATGAAGAGAGGAAGAAGAAGAATAAAAAGAGGGTGCACTTTGCAGAAGATGTGGTGGATCCAAGAGGAGATGGAAAAGAGTTCAGGAGGCAGCATGGTGCCATTGTTCTCGGCAAGAATTATTCTTCTCCGCCCAAATTCAAGAAAAGTGGCGGCGGAGGCGGTGGGTCTAAAGGCAAAGGAATGCCTGCAAACAGAGTGGCTCTTTACAATGGGATCCTAAGAGATCGAGTGATTCAACGGTTGGCCTATTCCTAATAACATTTTTTTTTCTTCTTTTTTTTTTTGTGTATAATATTTTGTGTGTTTAAGTGTTTTTTTCTTTTGTTTTTTTTTTTTGGAGTTTTTTTTCTTTTGTTTAGTTGTACATAATTAATTTATGTCTGTTTTTAATTTTTTTACTGTTTCACTGATTTTACAAAGTTGGAAGGAAGGATGACCCTATATGGTTCTATACTTTTATTTTTTAAGAAAAAATTTAGGTTGATTCAATCTATCATATATTGATTCAATCAAACTATCTCACTGATTTTACAAGTTGGAAGAAAGAATTGATCAACAATTCTATACCTTTATTTTTTAGAATAAATTTTTAGATTGATTCATTATATGGTATTATTTGTATATTAATCAAATTAGATAATAAAACATATTTTATTATTTTATTTATATTAATTAATTTAAATATAATAATTAATAAATTTATATACATATATCACTGTATAATACTCTCTCATTTTCAATATTTTCTAATTAACTAATTGGGATATGGAGGAGAACTTCAAGAAAGAATTTTTGTCTGCAATTTTTTAGGGTCCTCTACTTCAATTTTGTCCATAAATGAAATAAAATAAATAATTGTTTTTATCTTTCAATTATATAATTTTTATTATTAAGTTTATAAATTTTTATTATATTTTATTAATTTTTTAAATATATTTATTTTTATTTTGAAAATCGAATAAAACACAATAAAAATATTTAAGAGTCAAATAATTAAGACACAATCGAAACTTAGATATATATATATATATATAGATATTTATTGATGTTGCTAAATCAAGAAATCCTATAAATTACATTACTAAGTAAAATCCAAATCCAGAGGCACAATCATTCTGTTCTTACTATTTTTATTCTATTCGAATTATAATATTACGCTTTTTTTTTTAGCCAATTTCAGTTTTCAAAACAAAAAAGAAAGAGTAAATTATATAAATATCCACAGATTGGTTGTCCCATGTTACTACAAAGATAACATAATCGATTCTAATTAGATATATAATAATAATAATAATAATAATAATAATAATAATAATAATAATAATAATAATAATAATAATAATAATAATAATAATAATAATAATAATAATAATAATAATAAATTTTTTCCGCGAATTTTCAGTTTTGGAAAATTTTTGCCTATCTTGGTATTTAATTTTTTTTTCATTGACTAAAATTTATAACAATATGTCATATATCCAAAATAATAATTACTTTATCATATGATTAATTTGGTCTATAATTTTTTTATGTGCTGGTGTCAATTATAAACTTAACATAATAAATATATCAACCTCATTTCAGTTAAAATTGAAAATAAACTCAAATTTTCAATTTTTGTTCTAATATTTAGTTTATTCTTTGTTAATTAACTAAATTATTATAAAAGTAAAAGTTTCTGATTCAAAATTAGCTAAAACCGAAAATGTGTGTAAAAATTAAAATTTTTTTTGTCTTTCGAGCAAAAAAAAATTGTACTAATGATCCCTGTTATAATATTTTTCTAAAATTAAAGATTATTGTAATTTTTTTTTCTCTTTTAATTTGTAAGATACGGTTTCATCACACTTGGAAAAATGGTAACAATTGCAATTCGGTAGGTTATAAGAAATTCACTTTGTAATAACTTGTCCTAAGAACCCATATAGGAAAATTTCATACCCCTTCCTCCATCTATCTAACAAATCAACCAAAACCAAACCTTTGTCAATAATCAAACAATCTATTGCTTCATTGATCTTCACAATAATTAATACTCTCTGATCATCCTACAAAAATAGATTTACTTTTATTTTCATATAAATTAAGAATTTTTTTTAATATAATTAAAAAAAATTTCTAATATACATATATGCATTGATTAGGAATATATTGAACAAGTAAGAAATGTTAATTCACATTTATTAATAAGAAAATGCATTAAAAAATATCATAGAGAATTAACAAATCAACTATATTTTCAAAAAGTAAAGAGGCTTATAATTTAGCACGAATAAAAAAGGAAAATGAACATATCTTTATAGAATGGAAGAAATATGATTTAATCATCCATTTTTCACTATCATTTCTCTGAGAAAAAAAAAAGAAGAATTTAAGAGTAATTGAATTTTTAATTAAAGTGAATTAATTGAAGATGGAATTCGAGACTTCATATATAATCATGAAATAGTAACAGTATCATTAAACTATATAGCAATTAGATTAAAACATAGAAGCCTAATTGCATATTTTAGCTAACAACACATGGATGGTGGTAGGTGTGATGGGGAAAGAGACCATGAATTGTACTGAGATGGTAATTGGAAAAAACTATTTTTTTCAGTCGTCTGATTCAATGGTTCATTGCTTGCTAGTCAATTACAGCCAGAAAAAGTATATTCATGCACTCTATCTTTTTTAATACAATATTAGAGCATCTATCAGAAAAATTGCTCAAAATATTAAAGAAAAAAAAAAGACTTGGAACATTTTTTTTTTCTTACTGTTGATAAAAGGACTAAGAACATATTTATGGTTTTGTAGGTAAACTGATAAATATTTAATTTTTTTTAAAGTAAATCATATTTAAATTTAAGATAAAATAAACTTCAAAATTTAGCATTCCTTTTTTTTTTTTTGGGGGGGGGGGGGGGGGAGGGGGCATAATATTAACAAAAAAAAACATTTATAGATTCAAAATGAAGTCTAACTACAAATGAAATCAATAGCATAAGTTAGAAAATTAAAGTGGTATAAAATGGAAAATAATTGTTAAAAAGATTGTAAGTAATAATTAGGTGTATAAAGTGTTTAGAACCACAACACATTCGACCAACAAATGAGCCCCAATAATGTTGTCCTTTTAAGTGACCTTTCGGACACATGAATTGAGACATTGAAGATCAAAGTGTTTAATTTAATTCTTACATGCAAGAAAGTACATAGGCATGTGCTGGGATGCTTCCTTTGTCAGTCTCAGCAGCCCATCCATTCACATCCATTCACATTTTCAATTTAATAGAAAACTTAAGAAATGCTGATTTTAGAGTCCTTGAATTTTATGAATTTTCACAATTAAATCTCTCAATTAATTAGAAATTTATTCAATTTTCTCTTTTATTTATCAAATTCAAACTAATTTAGTTTCTATTTTTAGAAAAAAAAAATCAATGATAATTACAGAAATCAATTAGCTAAATTTTTAATTAATTTTTATTTATGAAATACTTTGTATCTAATTAATGATAATAAATAAATAAAAATGATTGAGGCATCAAATTAGTTTAACATTGATAATTAAAGAAAATAATTGAATAAATTTTCAGTTGATGCTTAATTTCATAAATTTATAAAGTTTAAGGACCGAAATATACTTTTTTCCATAAATATATTAAGAAAAGACTAATCCATTGACCTAATTAATAAAAATACTAGAAGAAGAAGAAAACATGCATGGTGGTTGGAATTATTCTTTTCACAAATTGTCAAATTAAGAATAGTAATTAAGGCCCTTGAAGGAGGATGAATTTGACTAATTATATTGCATTGGTTGGCATTTGGTAATACACTTCCACACTTTTTTTTCTGGAAGTGTATGACAATGTCAATGAATTTAACTTTAACTAATTATATTACATCTATCATTATTTTGTGGTGTTCTTCCCTTTTTGGTGGAAATGCATTTTCTACCAAACTTTTATTTCTTATAGTACAACGTGATATTATGAGTTTATTTTTGTGCACCATACCTTTTTTTTCCCCAAAAATAGGAATAGGTTTCGGAAATTAAATCATATGGAGAAGAAAGAGAAATAATGTGTATAGTTGTTTTTTTTAAGAGAATGTATTATCAATAAATTAAGATAGTCATATGACATTTACAATAAAAAATTAATTTAATAACAGGATGTTAAGATTTAATAATAGAAAATAAATTAAAAATTTTTAAAAATTACATATAACTTTTTCTGTGCGACTCCTAGAGAGTTTCAATGTCTAAACATCTTTTAAAAGCAGAGTTACTATAAACATTAGTTGAGTCCACTCAAATATAACTTTTATCTTGTATTGTAGATCAAAAAACAATATGAATCATCTAATACTAATTCATAAGAGAAACCTCACAAAAACACACAATATATCCTATTTATAAAATAACAACTACAAAAGAGAAGATAATTCCCATGGAAGAGATGAAACGAGCTCCACAAATGGAGAAATATACTAGATGTAGACAGATATAGAAATATTAAAGCTAGAAAAAATGCAAAAATTCATAAAATACCCACA
The DNA here is from genome assembly GCA_023653625.1 of Triadica sebifera. Classification (NCBI taxonomy): domain Eukaryota; kingdom Viridiplantae; phylum Streptophyta; class Magnoliopsida; order Malpighiales; family Euphorbiaceae; genus Triadica; species Triadica sebifera. Next base: position 19,363,692 of record CM042910.1, on the reverse strand, counting down.
AAGGGGAAGAAACAAGCTCCACAAAAAAAAAGACTAGATTTATAAAAATCTAGAGTTATTAAAGCTAAAAAAATAAAATATAGAAAATATAAGATTTAGAGGCTGTCATTAGCCTACAACAACCTTAAACGATTAAACGATGAAGAAAGATGAAGCTGTTAGAGGTTTGAGAGAAAAGAGGAGAGAGAAAACAAGAGAGAGGATTTAATAATATATTTTATGTATATAGTTATTCAAAAGGTATAAAGTTATCCCAAAAGATAACTTTTCTAATACTTCCTGCCAAATTAACTTATGAAAGAGATATTAATTATTTCACCAAGATAAATTTAATTGTATTAGGCAATATTTAATGATGATGAAGCACATATAACATTGAGCATTCCTATTAGCAACAAAAATGAAGTTGATAGAATGATATGGAAATTTAGTAAGAAAGGGATGTATGAGATTAAATCTGGGTATTATGTGTACAAAAGCTTAAAGCGAGCAACACATGTACAACAGGGTTCAATGGCTTGGAAAAAGCTTTAGTACCTTTATATTAGTTCTTTGAACTATCATTCCTATTAAAGACCGGCTAGTAAGTAAAGGATTACACTTGAATGGTTGCTATGATTTTGTGGTGAATGGGAAGACATTGAGCATGTTTTATTTCACTTCCCTAGAGTTGTTTCATGTTGGACAAAATACAGTTTTGATGTTCAGGCAGATGATGAATTAGTGGATGATGTTATTTAAGTAGTCCTAGGTTCAAGTGATATTAATAAGGTGGAACATATTAGGAAATAACGTCAATTTTTCTATAATCATATTTGTGAAAAAGTGATGAAAAATGCAGAATAATAAGGCACACAAATTGATAACGAAGTCCGGCTAATTATATCTACGTCTTCAGACTGCTGCAGATCTTTTACTAAAGAAAAAAAAATTTACAAAATGTTTACAAACACTCACAACTCACAACTTCTTACTAAAACTTTTCTAAACTTTTATTTTTTTCTCTTACTTTTAGATGGGATACCATACAAATGAATTTCTAAGACTATATATAGACCTCTACCTGCTCAATTGACGACTAAGATTAATTCTCACATACTTTAATGAATTGTTGAGATTATTTTTCATCTACCGTCTTACCTACCAAATTGATAGTCAAGATTAATCATCACCCACCAAATGAATGGTTAAAATTAATCTCCACCTACCATCTTACCTACCAAATATTTTGTCAAGTAATTATTAATTGGTTCAACAAAAGATACACCGTCCATCTTTATTGTCATTTATTGCACTTTTTGGTATACGTGTAGTTTAACCAATAATCTCCCACTTGAAGACTGATTTTCAAACTTTTTTCACACTTCGATCAATGCAGCAGCCTTTCTGGTCTTGTTACTCTAGCAGACCAACTGAAGTTGAACACAACTTCAATTTGTCGATAGTCACCGCCTTTGTCAATGTATCTGTTGGATTCTTACTTCCTTGGAACTTTTCCAGTACTAACATATCATCTTCCAATAAAGATCTGATAAAAGTGGTAACGAAGCCTAATATGTTTAATTCTGGAATGAAATGTTGAATTTTTCGCCAAGTGTATTGCACTCTGACTATCACTATGCAAACTATTCTTCTCCTGTTTGAATTATAACTCAGTTAACAAACCTTGAAGCTATATCATCTTTTTACTAGCTTCAGTCACTCTTACATACTTAGCCTTTGCAGTGGATAAAGTGACAATCTTTTGTATTTGTGACATCCAACTGACAGTTGTAGTTCCAATAGTGAATATATAACCAATGATGCTTCTTTAGTGATCAAATTCACCTCTAAAGTCTACATCTATGTAGCCTTATACTTTTAACTCTCATTTACCAAAGTATAAATACTTCTCTGTGGTGCCTCGTAGATACCTCAAAATTCACTTGACTGCTTCCCAATGAGTTTTCCTTAGATTTGACATAAATCTGTTAACAACTCTCACTGCATGACCAATGTCTGGTCTCGTACAGACCATAGCGTACATCAAACTCCCAATGGCTGAGGCATAAAGAACATTAGCCATGAATTCTCTCTCTTCCTCCGTTTGAAGGGACTGATTCTTGGATAGGCGAAAGTGGCTGGCCAAGGGTGTGCTATCTGGATTAGCGTTGCCCATGTTGAATCTCTGCAAAACACGGTTGATGTACTCTGTCTGAGATAACTGTAAGAACCCTCTCTACTTATCTCTTGTGATTTTCATTCCAAGAATCTTATTTGTTGCACCCAAATCTTTCATATGAAACTCTTTTGACAATTGTTGCTTCAACCTTCTGATATCATCCATATTTGAACCTGCTACTAACATATCATCGACATAAAGCAGTAAATGATATAATTGGACCATATCTCTTGAAGTAGCAACAGTGGTGAACATTGCACTTCTAGAAACCTTCCTTATGCATGAAGCCATCGAACTTTCTATACCACTATTTTGGGGCTTATTTCAGGCCATACAAACTCTTCTTAAGTCTGCATACCATGTTCTCCTTCCCTTTTTCTGAGAAACCTTCTGATTGATGCATGTATATCTCCTCATCTAAGTCTCCGTGAAGAAATGCAGTTTTCACGTCCAACTGTTCAAGGTGAAGATCTTCAATAGCCACAATACTCAATACTGTTTTGATAATATTGAGCTTCACAACGGAAATAAAAATGTTGGTGTAGTCAACTCTTTCCTTCTGATGGAATCATTTGACAACTAGTCAGAATTTGTATCTCTTGCAACCATCATGCTCCTTTTTTACCTGGTACAACCATTTGTTATGAAGTGCCTTCTTCCCCATGGGTAACTTAGCTAGTTCCCATGTCAGATTGGAGATCAGAGACTTCATCTCGTCTTTCATGGCAAACTCCCATTTACTAGCATTTTCAGTCGAACAAGCTTTATCATAACATTCAGGCTCCTGTCTATAAGTCAACAAGAGATAGTTCATATATCTCCTGTTAGGCACATGAGGCCGAGAAGACCTTCTTAATACAGGAGATGGAGTAGGAGGTTGTGGTGTGTCGGATTGATGCACACTGCTTGGCCTAACAAGTTCCTTTGGCTGAGGACTTGCTATAATCAATTCTATCATAGAACTATCTGGGACATCATCTGCATATGCAAATACTGACTCATTCTGTTTTGAGTTGCTGGCGACTGTTTTATGCATGTCCTTGTACATCATCGTTTCATTAAAAATCACATCTCTACTACGGATAACCTTTTCATTTTCGTCATCCCAAATACAATAGCCAAATTCATCATCATCATAACCGAATTCATCATCATCATAGCCAAATTCATCATCATCATAGCCAAATTCATCATCATCAGACTTGTTCTTTAGAAAGTAAACTCATATCTTTCGAGAGTGATCATCGATGAAAGTCACGAAGTAGTGTTTCCCACCAATGGATGAGACGGTCGTTAGTCCCCAAACATCAGAGTGAACGATCTCTAGCCTTTCTTTCTTTGGAGTTCTACCACTTGTCTAAAAGCTTCCAAGTATGCAATTTTTGCACATGTCTATCTCCGCTGACTGTAGACCTGGAAAATTTTCCTTTGAATGTATAATCTTCATCCTCTTTTCACTCATATGACCTAGTCTCTTGTGCCATAGATTGGGATTTTCATTGCCAGCTACAACTATGATTGAACAGTATGCTCCTACTGTCATGTAAAGAGTGTCACTCTTTTTGCCTTGAGCAACTGTCATTGCGCCCTTTGAAATCTTCCAATCATCACCATGGAAGATTATAATATAGCCTTCACTAGCCAATTGCCCTATTGAGATTAAGTTTTTTCTCAGGTCGGAAATATATCTGACCTCCTTTAGCTCCCAAATTGACTCATTCAACTTAATCTTCACTACACCTTTACAAATAATAGTGCAAGGTTGATCATCACCAAGGTATACCTTTTCCAAGATTTCTAGGGACATACCTTTCAAATAATGCTTTCTGTGAAGTGGCATGGAACGATACTCCAGAGTCTAACACCTAAGACTCCTCCTTACTCTCTAAAGAGCATATCAATGTGTGATTGCCTCCTGAGGTGGAAGTAACATTTGCCTCTATCTTTGCTTCTTGGTCTTTCGGTGCACTCTTGTACTGATTTTTATAATGTTCAATCTTCCCATAATTCCAACATTCGATAGTCTTCGAGTTATAAAAATTACTAAGATTTCTGGATTTAGACCTCATGTCTTTTGATCTACCTCGGTAGTTAAATCTACCATGCCCATTCCCTGTTGTTGAATTTCTTCCTCTTGACTCTGTATAAAAAACTAAAGAGGTTGATGATTCACCCAACTCTCTCCATTGAATCTCTTCACTCAGAACCAGATCACGAACATCGTCAAATTTTAACTTAGTGTTTCTCGATGAACTACTCATAGTCGTGACAGTAGCATTCCAGCTTTCTAGTAGAGAAGACAAAAGTATCAATGATCGTACTTCTTCATCGAATTCAATTCCAAACGAACTCAATTGGGTTGTGACTGTGTTGAGTTTATTGAGATGTTGAGCTACTGATATGCCTTCCGTCATTCGCAAATTGAATAAACTCCTCATCAAATGCACTTTGTTTGAGACTGATGACTTCTCATACATACTAGAGAGAGTCATCTTAAGACCCACCGTGATCTTTTTCTTTGCTATATTGAAAGTAACATTGCAAGATAACATCAATCGGATAACTCCGAGGGCTTGTCTGTCTAGAAGAATTCAATATTCTTCCTTCATATCCTCTGGCTTCTTCCCTGAAAGAGGTTGATATAGACTTCTTTGATACAAATAATCATCTATTTGCATTTTCCAAAAGCCAAAGTCCTCACCATTAAACTTCTCAATTTTTCCCTTTTCCTTCATCTGCAGCCATCGCTCCCACTCGAATAGGACTTTCTCTAGATCATTTCTCACAATTTTCTGTGAACCACCATGTATTAAAACACCTATGTGGATAAATTGGTACCGCCAACCAAAATTTAATATTCATAAAAATCACTGTTCATATGAATAGTAATCACCCGAAAAAGATAAAAGAAATGCAACCAAAGCTCTGATACCAGTTGTTAGGAAATAACATCAATTTTTCTATAATAAAATTTGTGAGAAAGCAAAGAAAAATGTGAAATAATAAGATACACAAATTGATAACAGAGTTCGGCAAATTATATCTATATCTCCGGACTGTTGCAGATATTTTACTAAAGGAAGAAAAATTTACAAAGTGTCTACAAACACTCACAACTCACAACCTCTCACTAAAATTTTTCTAAGCTTTTATTTTTCTCTTTTGGATGGGATACCTTACAAATAAATTCCTAAGACTATATATAGGACTCCACCTCCTCAATGGAAGACCAAGATTAATTCTCACCTACTTTAATGGATGATTGAGATCATTTTTCAACTACCGTCTTACCTACCAAATGGATGGTCAAGATTAATCCTCACCCACCAAATGGATGGTTAAGATTAATTCTCACCTACCGTCTTACCTACTAAATATTTTGTCAACTAATTATTAATTGATTCAACAAAAGATGCACCGTCTATCTTTAATGTCATTTATTGCACTTTTTGGTGCATATGTAGTTTGACCAATAGAACAAATTTGCGTGCTTATATGGAATTTGTGGAGCTATTGAAATAAGTTTATATGGAACCACACTATAATGCCTTCAGATTTAATAGTAAGTAAAGTTATACACTTTCTAACTGAGTGGATTTTTGCTATAGCAAGGTACCGCATAAGCAGCTTACTGAATAAAATATATGTTAATATTGTACATAGACAGGTGAAGTCGCTTGCAAGGTGTTTGGAAGTGCAATCTTGATACTGGATTTTTTGTTGAAGACCAATTTGATATCAAAGTAGTGATAAGGGACAACCAAGAAAATATGTTATGCAAGTGCTCTTCTGCTTACTTTGCATAATGTATTGCTCTATAGAATGTTATAATTTGGTTAAAGATAGCAACTATAAGAACTAGAATTATTGTAAGCAATGCTTAAAGTGGTTGTTTATGTAGTGAATTCAAATGATACAAACATGATATAATTGGGTTTTGTTTTAAAGGATTGTAGAAAAGAGAATCCAAATTTCTCTCTTCATTATATTTTTAGGCAAGCTCGTTCGGTAGCTCATTCACTATCTAAAGCTACTCAAAGTTATGCTAGTCCTTAAAGATGGAGTGTTCCTCCTAGTTGTATTATAAACTTTCTAGTTTTTGATTGGTCTAATTACATAAATCTATATAAACTTTTTCACTTTTCACAATTATAGCTCAACCTAGGCATATTTATAGTAAAATACACACATTTTATGTTTTTAAAAAAAATAGCATTTGACAAGAAAAACAATGAGTTTATGCACTAAATGGAGACTGGAATGCCTATGTGAATGCCGAAATATTTGGAAAATTAAAAAAAAGGCTAAGTCAGCATACTTTTCTCTCTCATGCATTTCAGTCCTTTGTTGATGCATTTTCCAAACATCCACACAAACGTGGGTCATAATAATCATGATATAATTTAAATAAATCATTGCATCAAATTTAGAAAATATTACAATAAAATAAAATTTATGTTTCATTATATCATCATTATATTTGTATCAGGACATGAACTGTATATAATCAACCATATGTAATATATAAAATATTAAGCATTCTACCTTCTCTCATGTTTCCATAACTCATTTTAATTTAATTGATTTCCCTAAAATTATGATTGTTTAGTTAACTCAAATCTCAATCCATATAAGCATAAATATTTTAACATACAGTTACCAAAATGCATGGTAGATAATTCATAATACAGTACACAATATTCCAACATATATTATACAAGGGCAACCACATAATTATACAATATTACCAAATCCATTAATAATATATATATATGTAACTCAATTATAAATTTAGCTTACCTTAATAAATATTTAAAATTCATGCTATTTCAAATATTTTATCTTTCAACATGTACATGTATGTCTTTTAATTAATTTATATATAATATTTTAATATAAATAGCTCAAATCTCATTCCCGGACTGTCCGAATATAGGGCGTATAGTAGGGTCGCTTGCGGAGCTTAAGCACCTTATTCATTATAGTCTCAAGTCAAGAGTGCTCACGAAATTTAAACCTCATGACCGAGTATAATCACATCATCTGTGTACAATTAGGACAGGGGTGCTCTCGGAGCTAATATCACCCTGTTCCTAAACCATATCAATAATGGTACCGTAATGCCCCAGCAATAGTGCACCATCTATCCCTAATTAGTCCACAGGGTGAGAACTGGGCAATTAATTTTATTACTTATTTATTTTTTATATATATTAATTTGCTGGAATCAATATTCTCATTACATTTATAATGAAAATATGATTATAAAATTTTAAAATTATATAATCATATGATATTCCATTATATAACCATTTAAGTAATATTGGCATAATTTAATTAGTTCTCTATACAATCAAAGCCAACAAATCTTTTAATGCAAAACTAAAATTTATAATAACCTTATGAGTACAAGTATGTCATATAATCTCTCTTTTCATATCAAATACATATGTCATACATGACTTGCTAACTTCACTCTTTATTGTCCTAATTATTCAATAATTACTATTAATAATTATCACATTTTTAATCAATCATATACTAATCCCTATTAAAAAATATATTATACTACATATTATATATTCACACCCCTTAACACACATTTACAATCTTAAACTAAAATTTCCTACATTTTATCAATCAATTATTTGTCCATATGTCTATATATGCATTAACATGAAGTTTCATTAATTAAACATCTCAATTCATTTTATATTTACTTATTTTAATACATTATTCAAATATACAACTCATTCAAATGACACACAAGCATGCAACAAGGCAAACTAAAATGCATATATGTACAAACCTCAATAGAGCTTTTTCCAAAATCTAGAATTTGGTGTTTGTCTACTTTTATTGCTCTTCTTCTTGTTGAGATCCTAATTCAAAAATATAAATAATTAATACATTGATAAAATATTTATTCTTAATATAGTTTAAATAAATAACTACAATTTCTTATAAACTCGAACATTACCTCCTAGGATTATTGGATCAATAAATTTTTTGAAACTTATCCAATTTATATGATCTTGATTCTAATTAAAATTAACATCTAAAACTAAAACATACTAAAATTGTTGAATTTTTTAACTATTATACAATTTTTGGTATAATTTTAAATATTACTCTGTTCTCTGCCCTTAGGAAGTTTCGGGGTACCATATTTAAAAATTCATATCTTTCAATGTGTAGTTTTAATTATTATGAAACTTTTTATACAGTTATATAAGTTAATTTGGAACATTTTTTTATGTTTATCGCATTACCATATTCGGTCTCTAAGATTCTTAAATACTAGAGGATTTATAACTGGTTTAACATAAAGTATTAATCCGACCAGTTTCATTTTTCAGCTCATAACTTACAAAATACATGACATTTTAAGGTGAGACTTTCACAGAAATTTAGATAAGACATAGAAATAAAAATTTGGTGTTTTAAACTTTGGATAATTCGATCTAAAAATAGATGAAATATAAAGATGAAATTACTGGAGTTGTACAGGTATATGAAACCAGCTCAATCAAAGAATAATCATAGTTCATTTCAATATAACTCAACCTACACAAGAGATATTTATACGAAATTTTGCAGAGACCTAAATAACACATATACCTACAACTTTTATGTTGTACAAAATCTCAGATTCAGCCATTAAGATGATCAATTTAAATAAAAACTGTAGATTATTTAGTTCATACGTCTCTCTGAACCAGTTTCACTCCAATGACCATTTCTCTTCATATACTCAAAATAAGTCAATAAAATTTGACAGAAAGATACACAAGACATATATGAGAAACTTTTATATTTTACATCTCCTCAAATTCGATTCGTAGAGTACTCAAAATAATGAACGAAATACACTGCAGAACATAATATTAAAAGCTCTAATAACACAATAATAAGGGAAAAGATATTACTTACCAAGATCAGATTTATTTGGAGTGAATTTTATTGAAAATCATGAAGGAGAGTTGAAGATTTTGGGCCTGTGATATGGAGGAAGGAAAGGGATGAAGAAGAAGAAGATAGGTGAAGTTGGAAGAAATTGGGTAAAGTCTTACTTGACTTCCTCTCCCCTCCCCTATTCCCGATTTTAGTCTTCCATTTTTTTTTTCTCTGCTGTCCCTTGTACTGTTCACTTTTCTATTTTATTATTATTATTATTATTATTATTATTATTATTATTATTATTATTATTATTATTATTATTATTATCATCATCATCATCATCTTCGTATATTTACTTATATTTCTGTTAAATTTTTACCAAAAATACAATTTAATTATGTGGTTTAATTTAATCAAATTTATATTGTCTATCAGTTTTATTTATTTTAATTTCTAATTTAATTAACAATTTCATCTATTTTAATCTCTATTATCTATCATGTTTTTTCCTATTTATACCACATACTTATTCTGATAAAACTCTAATTAGTGGGCGTTACACTAACTGAGGGCATAATATATTAAGAATCAATATGACATTGATGTCACCACATGGAGCCCTATTGGTCGCCTTTTTCAGGTAGAATGTGCCATGAAAGCCATAGAGCAAGGCTTATCGACTATCGAACTTCAATCTAAGACCCACATTGTCCTTTTTTGTGTCAATAAGGCTGACTCTAAGCTCTCCTCCCACTAGAATAAGTTCTTCAAGGTCAATGTAATATCTCCTCATATGGTTAGGACAATCCCAACTATAAAAGAGACATGTTATATCACCATGCAACAAAAAATGTGAATGTTTACTTTTTTTTTAAATTCTTTTATGTGTATAATGGTCATGATGTCTAAAATTTAAAATCCATGAAAAAAACATGAAATATAATAATTACATCAATAAAAAAGTTTGAATTTCGATAACCCTAAAGAGTTTACAAAAAAAATAATATTCATTATAAAATAAATATTTGCTCAGAAAAGCGATAAATTACAAAACCCAAAGTTCAAAAGACATGGACAAAAATGTGAAGACTTTACAAAAAGGGTCATTGAGGTGACATATACATTGAATCCTATAGTGGCTCTGTAGTAACAGATTTTTGTCTTATATGGCTCTTTTACCTTTTCACACTCCACCTATATGAGAGACAAAAAAATTATCATACTAAGCACAACGCTTAGTTGTATACAATGGCATAAACAAGATAATGGAAATACAACATAAAATTTACATTTGGTATGCACTTATCTATCATTAAGGCCTAATGATGTAACATTTCTTAATATAATATTGTGTTATAATGCACTTGCATAAATGTCATGAGACATAATAATACAATTGAAGATCACATTATGATACAAATTCAAAAAATTACATGAATATATTTGTGAGAATCATATTTGTTTGCCCCATAATGCTTCAAATCCAAACTAATTAGGATACGTGTGATCTGATATACCATAGAATTTTATCGGTTGTCGGCTAGATTTGGAATGCCTGTCGCATGTGAGAAAAAATTATAATAATAATATTCTTTTAAGATACCATACTAGCCCTTAATGGCATGCCATCTATCATATTATAAGTCTTAAAATTGAAGTTATGGGCTCAATCTTGTAACACATTTTCTCACCCATTCATAGAGTAATTTGCATATTAATGTGTACTGAATCCAACTAAATTTACCTAATAACACCTTTTAATAAATTTGGGTATGATCGGATTCACGGTTGTGACTTCATTGTCATGAGAGTGAATGTGACCTTCACGGATTTTATTTACCCATGAACTTAGTCCTGACCTTGTCCATTAAGGCTACTGGGCTCAAACATGCATTCTAGAATAACATTCATAGTCGTACGTGTATTGTTCACGGGTGTGAAATTATGGTTTTATAGCTTCCCGTCCGTGACTATAATGGTGACCTAAGTTGTGAACATTACTGGATCTTAACCCACATTGAGTTATAAGAATTCACAGTCATGACACTACGTTCACAAGCGTGGATTCATGCAAAATAAAGCCAAAATCACATTTCACACACAAAATCCTATAATTGATTAAAACCAATCACCTTATTAACACATAAATTGTCATATTTTCATACCTTAACAAAATCCAACACAATGGAAACATGATTTATCCACATGATCAACAAATCTACATGAATAAATTCAAAGGCATACATCATCTAACCCTCTCTTACATGCACTTATAACTCAACAACCACTCAACCATTTATTTCTTCTACTATCATGCTATTGATTGAGTATTTATAAAAGTAACAATTAAATTGAGAAAGTTATACCATTGTATACAAACCTTTCTAGGAGCTTTACCAAAAATAATTCCTTTCTCCTTCAAGCTTAAGTTATTCCTCCTTATTTGAGGTTGCTTCTAGGGTTTTAAGGTATTTCTAACAACAAAGTCACATTATTTAATTCACTACTCCTCATTAAACATATAGCTTATTCTCTTCCAAACCCTAGGTTCCATAGTTCCATCCCAAAATCAACATTTACTCAAATAAAGCTCAAAGTCCCTTTTTTTGCTACCAAATTGGTCATTGGTTAAGTTCTCTCAACCCAAAACCCCAACTTGTATATAAACCTTAGCTTGTTTAGGGTTGTCTTCCATCGTTTGAAGAAATTAGTTATTATGGCTAAAATGAAAAAGAAAGAAATGAAGGAAGGAAGGAAGAAAAAAACATTAAGCTTATAAAAAAATCCCTTTTTCACCAAAACTATTTATTTTTATGAGCTTTGTCTAAGTTTTGAGTTGAAATGGTGGAATTGATGAAAGATGGAGATGGAGATTAGTATATTCAAATGAGAAAATGGGAGGAGTTAGGGTTTTTATGATGAAGACAATGATTTTTCGAATTGAGATGTAGGAGAAAGAGAGAAAACAAACCTTTTATAGCCTCACATCCTGTCACGATTCATGCCCACAACATATACAGTCACAAACATAAATCTTAAAAATTTCTTTTTCCTTTTTCTTTTATAAATTTCTCCATTATCACTTAAATACTCTATTAATGTTTCTTTTATTAATGAAATTATGATTTAAGTCTACTTAGTGGGCGTGACAGTCGATGATCACATCAGCATCACTGTCACCGTCCTCAACACTGACAATTGCATTTTCTCTCGATATATGCGATCTTAATGCATTGATTATAGTTTCAATTATGAGTCCCCATTTTCGGTTAGTCGGTTCATTGTTTAAGTTGTAGATAAGGCTTAGGTTCTATCAATTCCAAACCCTAACTTTTTTTTTCAAACAAGATTCTTTTATAAGTTTTTCCTTTTTTTTTATGATTTCATTGATTTTTTGAATCTTATTTCGATTCCCTCACTATTATGGAATTAATTTTTTGATGATTTCTAAGAAACAATGGAATTTAAATCTTTAATCTTAAGACTTGTCCTCTTCTTCATTGATGATTTCAAAGCAAAATGATCTTATCTCTTTTTTTAAATGACTTAGTTTTGCATTTCCATTGTGGCTTTAAAACTTTCCCCCTTTGTAATGACGATTAGATAGGGCATAGAAATAATATGTATTAAAAGTATATAAGTGATTTATTGGGACAATAAAGTAATTAAAAAGATATAAAAAAAGTGAGGTGTCACAAGGTTCATGCCCTTGACTATAGCCTCATGGTTGTGACTATCTTAAGATGAGGATTTATGAAGTTTAATAGCTTCATGGTCGTGAAAGTATAGTCACACTTGTGAAGCCATATAGTTTGAATTCAATAGTTTTGTTGTTTTATCAAACACTCTTAATTTTAGACCCCTATACCCTAGACACAAACTTGTGAACACCATAAACAAGTTTCCTTCAATTTCCCTTCTATTACTAACTTTAATATAACAAAATTCACACCACATATAAGATTAAATTGATAGACAAGAGAAAGTGACCTTTTCCAAGAAGGCAGAATTAGGGATAAAAGGAGAAATCGAAATTGAACACTAATCAACATTGTTTCTTCAAGTTTCAATAAGAATATCACATTTTCCTTAGTCTCTTATTAAGTTTAATTTTATTTTATATGGGAAATAATGATAAAGAACCTATATTGATAGATTAGGTTAAGGTTGGTTAATTAATGACTTAATAGACGGTTTATGTGGGATTAGACATTAATTTTGGTTCTAATATTGTGTTAGAGGACAATAAGGAAGGCGAAGAAATCCACCAAAGCTATTAGGCATGCTAGAGAGGTTGATTATTAAGGCTTCAATTCAGGTTTATACATATATGCATTTGAATTCACAATTTTGGCATGTTGTATGATAATTTGTGTAATTGATATGCTATTTGGCATGATATTTGGTATGAACTAGCATAGTAGCAAATGTAAATAAGATTATATGACTTGTTAAACTTGGTATGCACAAAAGGTAATGAAAATTGAAGTGTATTGATGTTATGGTTTGACAATTGAAGCAATGAAATGAATCTAGTTTGAATGGTTAATTGTAGTAATATGCATGCTTATAACTTGTTTACTATTGTAATATATTGAAAATATTTATAGGAGTGACTAACATTGGTTAGCCTTAGAGCCTTTGTGTGTGGTATGCCATATTGGAATGTTGTATGCTGAAATTTTCTAGAAAACATAGATTCACGGTTGGGATACCAAGTTCACGCCCATGAATGATGCTAAAAAATAGATAGAATGCTTCATGACATGATTCACAACTTGAGTCACAGGTAGACCACCCAAGAAAAGGATCTTCACAACAGTGAATGAATATTCATGCCCGTAAGGCCCTAAAACAAATTTTATATAATGAATTTTATAATGAATGAACATGAAATTGGTATGCACACACACCCAATATGATGAGATATGATTTTATATAGTATAAATACATGGACAAGAGTGTGATTATGCTTTATATGCTTCAAATCATAAATTATTATGCGGATAGCATGTGGGAAACATAAAATGGATTGCGAAATGAAGTGGATAACTAGTTTATGAACTTTAAATGTCCATTCTCTATACAATGACTAGCATATGATATATGACATGCTATTGAGGGGTTACGATATCGTAGAATATGATGTTGACTTAATCGGGGTGGCTTAAACTCAGGTAAGAGCACTTCTAATTTGAGAAACTCGGTAGAGTATATCTGAATAAAAGACAATATAGCTTAAGCTCGGATGAGAGTGTCTTTGATCATATTACTTTATTATACTCAGTCAAGGTAACTTAAGCTCAGGATGAGTGCACTATTGACTTAAAAAGCTCATTAAGCACTTATACAAATAGATACATATAATAAGAAAGGCAGCTTAAGTTTGGGTTAGAGCGTTCATATTTCACAATTCGCATCCAATTAGTTCGAGTCAAAAGTATTAGGCAATGCAAAACTAGAAACAAGGATAAGTAAATCAAGTATCTGGAAAATTCAGTTAGAACTATATAAGATAAAAAGGTTAAAAAAAATGAAAACCAATTACCTAGTAATGGAAATTTATATTATATGTTATAAACACTATAAGAATACATGGAAATGGATATATGAATATGGTCATATGGATCTACTTATGTATAATATGACTTGTGTATGTGCTTAAAACCAGTAGACTAGGTATGTTACATTTTATAAGGATATTATATGGCATGACCGAGTGCACAAGTTTTGTATAAAGTTTGTACTATATGATAATGTAAGACTGCATATTAGAATTTTTATATGTATCACTAATATTTCAGTAGTTAAACGTGTGAGTTCTTCTGCACACAGGTTTGGAGCTAACGGATAGCTGAGTTAGTAAGAAGATAAGTATGAGTCCGTTAGAGCAATTAGAGTAAATATGTGGTTGGGTCAATATTATTTATTTATGTATTTTATTTTGTTCTAATGACATAGGATAAAAATATTTATTTTATTTCATGTTTTATTTAAATAAGGATATGTACATGATTTGATTATTTTAAATAAGGAATGCTTTGTAATAAATGGGCTAATGTATGCCCAAACTAGTTTAATTTTAGATATGGATTTGGTTTTGATTTCAGACAAAATATTTGGCTTATTTATTATACAGTGGAGGGTGTTTGGGATTGCTGTTAGGTGTCCAAAAAACAAGTTTAAAATTTTTTTTATTTAATTAACTGATTTTTTAAATTTTTTATAAACTATTTTTCTCAAACATGTTTCTGGAAAAAATATTTATTTACCTGCTTCTCTCCAAAAGTATTTTTGTCAAACGCAATATCAAATGGACCCAGTATATGAATATTTTAAATTATACATGTTATATGGGTTGTGAGTAAGAAATAGATACAGTTAAATAAGATGATTTTTTTTTTATAAAATGGAACATGATTATATGGATCCAAACATGTGACATCCTCCTATGTACTGTGGTTATGCTCTGCTATATGGGTGAATGTTATACTCTTCTTCTCCACCATTTTAATCGCACTCATTAGCCTTGAAATATATGGTTAGGTGGAAGAAATAAAGCTCAAAATGATGGGGGACATGTTTCGATGGCCACTAGATATGTCAATGTATGCAGATATGGAGGACAAAGGCGAGTATAATAATGGGTTAATGGATTTAGATGGGGAAGACGAATATGGAGAAATGGGTTAGTGCATATCTCTGTTTTGGAAAAGAGTTGGTTTTCTTGGTTGGTGGATTTGATTTGAGTTGAAGATGTAGTTTAGGACTTTTTGTAAATTTTTTTAAAAATTCATGGCTTTTTCTGTTAGAGTTTCAAGATGACTCATCATCATGATCTACTGACTCAACTTTTTTATTATTTTTCAAATGTTTTGGTGTCCACGTAGGCATAACTCACTATATTTTCTCATTAGATACTACTTTTGAAAAGAAAATTTCAAGTGTATATATTTTATTATAAATATGCCTAGATTGATCTATAATTGTGAGAAGTGAAAAAAGTTTGTGCATATTTAGGTAATTAGGCCTTTCTTATTTAGCTTAATAATATATACATTTGTTTTTTTTTTTAAAAAAAGGACAACTTTGTATTAATATATATAATAAGGATATTATATTTTAATTTTGTACTTATTTGTTACAAAATAAATTTTTTTAAAGATCCATTCACCAAAAAAAAATTTTAAAGATCCAATAGAACGTTTTCTAAAACATGAACTCAATAAAATAAATGTAATAGTTCCCCAAACATTGATATAATAAATGTAATAGTTCCTCAAACAAGAACTCAATATACTCCCTAAAACATTTTTCTGAAACTATTTAATGATAAAAACATGGTATTTACCATTGAGGATGGAATATAGATTTCATCAAAAAAATTAAAAACACTAGGAATTAATTACTAGAAAGAAAAATCAATCAAGTGTTACCTTAGGAAATGTGTATGAAATCAAAAGAATTCCTCATGCAATTTTTACTTTCTTAATTCTAATTACAGGCAACAAAAACTTACCATGAGAAATTCACAAGGAAAACATCTTTTTATCAAAAGAAAAAACCAATCTTAAATCTTAATCAAGAATGTTGGAGCACTCTTTTTATCAAATAAATAAACAAATAAAACAAGGCAAAAAGAAAGAAAGAAAAAATGTAGGAGCACAATTACTTGATCATGGATCAATCTTAACCAAGATTTTCATAATTGAATTTAGCCCAGAACTCTAGAAAAATTCATGCAATTATACTTTATTTAAAATAAAGAAATTATTGATATTTTAAGTTTTATAATAATAATAATAATAATAATAATAATAATAATAATAATAATAATAATAAGTTGTGGTCTTATTGGAAATGCATACGGTTGTGACTTGTGGCAAGCAATTATTGGGGAAAAGAAAAGGCCACAAGAAACAGCAGGATGGAAAAAAAATTGTTGGGACTGCTTTGATTTTGGAACAGGATCTTGAGATCTTCTTAATTCTTTTTGGACTTTGAATGTTCTAACTTATTTATTTTACTTGTGGGGGCTATTCATTTTTGTTTTCTATATTGTCATTATTATTATTTCCTATCAATTAATTTTCTCCCTCCTTTTTCTTTTCATCCTTTTTTTTAATATTTTTTTTATCTTATCTCTATTCATTAATAGAAGGAATCTGAATTTTTTTGAATCGAACCGAATAAAATAATCTAAAACCAAATTGGACTGTTAACTTTTTTTACCAGTTCCGAATCAAATTATACTATTGACTTTAAATTTAATGGATCTAATTCTTATAGTGATATCCGATGATAACTGTATTGAATTGTTTTAGAAATAAACTGTACTAAAAAATTCTATATTTAAATATTTATAATTAAAAATATAATAATTTATAATAATATAATTTTTTTTATAATTTTATACTTTTATTATACAAATATAATATAACTTAAACTTATAATCATGTACACTTTAATTAGTTAATAAAATTAATATCACATTTATAATAATATTATATTTAAATAATTAAAATTTTTAATATATTAAAAATAATTTTATATATTAAAAATTTTATAATGGCGGAGTAGAAAATTGAACTCATAAATTTCATGTAAATTTAAAATAAAGTAACCATCACAAAAATTTAACTATCTTTTTAATTAAATGAATAAAAAATAATTATAAGATATTGTTATTTTTCATTTTTTCTCTAACTTTTTTATCACTAATTATATTTTTTAGCATTTATAATTTTTCTAATTTTATTATGCAATAAATGTAAATTTATAATAAGTGTATTATAAATATATAATAAATATATTAATATAATTTTTTATCAAAATAATTAAAATATATTAAATTTAAATGATTTTATACCAACTACTTATTTTGATTTGTTTAATCCATATTTACTTAATTTTCATTTATTCTTTATTTTTCTTTTGTTCTTTTAATTATTTTAAATTTGATATTAATAGTTATATACAGAATCATGGTACATTTTGAATATAGTTCTTCACAATACATATATACATATATATTTATCAATAATAAATTATATTTTTAATTGGTACACTGAGATTTAATTAAAAACTCACAACATATGACTTTATAATTAATAAATAATTTATAAAAAATTGTATTAAAAACTTATAATATTTGAGTGTCTTTTCAATTTAATTTTATTATAAGAAAAAATATTGAATTTGTTAAGCTAAATTCTTCATATTCTATAATTAATCTAAAAAACTTTACATCATAAATATATTAATATTGAATCAAATATCTAAATAATAATTATAAATCTGGCATAAAACATGAAGTCATTTCCTATATATGTATCTAATTCGATTACATACAATTTATATTTTAACTTATTACTAACTACTGAAATTTATTTTTTAATCACATTAATTATTGTTATTCTATTAATTTAAGTATAATTAATTTATAGTATGATTTATCAGCAAACACTGATATTTTTTTTTCTAATTATATTATTAGATAATTGACAAAAAAATAGTTCACATAAATGATTGTAGTGAATTAATCAAATAAAATAATTAAAGTTAATATATATTATAAACTTATATTTGATTTCCTATTGTATTATAAAATAGTTTTTGAGATTGACTAAAAATTTAAAAAAAAAGAATAAAATATCAAAATATAATCTATAATAAATTTTAATCTTATAATTTTAAAATTAAAATTTTAATGTATAACAATAAAATCAAAATTTGTATTTTTGTTCAACAAATATTTGGATAAAGTTTTGATATTTGATATTAAAATTTTACAAGAGTCTATATAGTTATATGTAAATTTTAAATAATTATATTGTACTTAAAATAAATCTAATTTTTTTTTCTAAATCGATACATGATTAATTAATTTAAAATTATATTTAATTAAATTAAATGTCAATGTTTATATAACATATATATTATGATATATATGAGTTTATGTAGCTATGTGTACATTTTTAAAAAAATAGTAAAATACACTTATATTGAATCAAATTTAAAACATAATTTATAATAAATTTTAAACTTATTTTTAATTTTAAAATTAAAATTTTAATATATAATAATATAATTTTTATTTTTATTTTTGTTCAATAAATATTTCAATCAAATCTTGATATTTTATATTAAAATTTTACAAGTCTATGCAACTATATGTAAATTTTTAAATAATTATATTATACGTAAAATAAATTTAACCTTTTTTCTAGATGTATACATAATTAGAGAATTTAAAATTATATATTAAATTAATTGTCAATGCATTGTATAATATATATATATATATATATATATATATATATATATATATATATATATATATTATAATATATATGACTATTTGAGTCTATATATCTAGCTATATGTAAATTCTTTAAAAAATAAGAAAATATACTAATGTTGAATAAAATATTTAAATATTAATTATAAGTCTACCATAAAATTTGAAATTACTTGTTCTATATGTGTCTAATTCAATTATATACAATTTATTTTTTAATTTATTACTAACTACTGAAATTTATTTTTTAACCTCATTAATTATTGTTATTTAATTAATTTGATTAATTTAACTACAACCAATTTATCATATGATTTCTTAGAAAATACTAATATTTTTTCCTTAATTATATTATTAGATAATTGATAAAAAAATTGTTCATATAAATGATTGTAGTGAATTAATCAAATAAAATAATCAAAGTAAATATATATTATAAACTTATGTTTGATTTTCTCTTATATTATAAAATAGTTTTTGGGATAGACTAAAAAAAGAATAAAATATCAAAACATAATCTATAATAGATTTTAATTTTATTTTAAATTTAAAATTAAAATTTTAATATATAATAATAAAAATTTTATTTTTATTTTTATTTTTTCAACAAATATTTGAATAAAATTTTGATATTTTATATTAAAATTTTATATAAATCTATGTAGCTATATGTAAATTTTTATATAATTATATATAAAAAAAATTAACTTTTTTTTCTAAATCAATACATAATTAGAGAATTTTAAATTATATTAAATTAAATTAATTTTCAATGTATTATATAACATATATATTATAATCAGAATAAGCAGTTGGTATGTAATCAATATTTTTCTATTCTAACATGTGTATGGCTATTAATATTTTTCTAATCTAACCTTTTTGAATTGTTTATCAATATAAATTTAGAAATTTTTTATTTTATTTAGTTTTTCCATTTCAATTTATCTTATTTAATTTTTGAATTATTTAATTTAGAATTTCTAACGTTGTTATCCAATATATTTAAAAAACAATTGAGAATAAGGAATAAAGTTTAAGGAGAGTATGAAAGTTAAGTTGGTCATTAAAAATTTGGACTAAATTTTTATTTAGAATATATATATTTTTTCAAATTTTAGATTCATAAAATAATTTCGCAAACTTTTGAGAGCTATAATAAAATACTAAATTAATTTTTTTTATTTTTTATAGTCTAATCATTTTTATGGAAAACAAATTTGTAGGTTACTTTAATTTATCTATTTTTAATATTGTAATAATTTTTTATAAATTCATTCATCTAGACAATATGATCTACAAAATATAACAATGATTGAGGAGTATGATTTATTTTATTTTTCTTTTTAAAAAATTATCATAGAATTACTCTTATCTTATTATTTGAAAATTATTTTGTGTTTATATTAGTTATATTATTTGAAAACCGAACTATTGTGTTATATTATTTAGCACCGAAAGAACCGAAAAACTATATCGAACTATTCTAAATTTTTAAAATAATACAATACAAAAATTTATTTTGAATAATAAAATACAATATTTATATTTTAAAATTTATAATATTTCAATAAGGTTCTAAAAATTTTACGACTTTCGAATTAGACCGACTGTGTACACACCCCTAGCTCACTAGTGGCAAAGCTCAGCCGTGCTTGTTGCGACATTTCCAGAAGAAATTTCTCTTTTGTGGGTTTGAGCTTGCATCCTAACCAATGAGGAAGAAGAATGATGAGCATACTTGGATTGTGATTGGTCAATCCATGTGCATCCTTTAGATTATTGGCTAACATATTTCTCACTAATGGTGGAAGCTCATATATACCACGAAGTAGCACATTGTGAAAATTATAGCTGTGCCATCAGGCTAATGTTAGTTTATGATTAGACTTAACAATACATGATCTGCCTTCGAATCTATTTAAAATTTTTGATATAAAATATAACAAAATTTAAATGAATTAAACAGAAATTAATTCAAATATAAAAGTTATTTAAATTTTGAAGGTCGAATTGATTTATGACTCCTTAAATAATCCAATTCATCATATCTCATCCAATTGACTGAGAGATGTAACCGAAGAATTAATGATAGTTTCTACCCATATGGCTGTAGGCACCATCTGGCTTCTACCAATCCCGTAAATATGGCATAGCATGCAATCATGTTTATGTTAAGTATAATTATGATAAATAAAGAATTAGTATCCCACTAATAAATTTCATTTGTTTAGCTTCTTATTTTCCACTTATAACTTCGAAAAAGTTTTTTTCTTTTTTTTTCACAGATTTAATTTCACTCCAAAGCAAGCATAACGATAACAATTAACAAGAATGCTAAGTGGATAGAAATTTGCTTCACATGATAGAAGAATATTACAATTTAATGAAAAAATAGTTTTTATTTAGGGGAAATAATTTTCAATCTCAAATATTTTTCCCTCAAGATTTTAAAAATAAAATTAAAATGCACAGAAATTGAAACTAAACAATTTGCAATAATATTTTTTGTGAAAAGAAATATTTTTTTAATCAAATAAAAATAAAGAGTTACACGAGTTTTTATTGTATACTTGATTCCATTCATATGAGCATTAATGTTCCTTTTCAAAATTCTGCAATAGATATCGTACAGTGTTTTTCTCTTGCTTTCCAATTTCTATATATATAGATTCTGTAATTTATGATGGTTTAATTTCTTTAATTTTTTAATTTTTTCTAATATTTTGTGCACAGTAGCTGTTTGTCCTAAGCATTACAATTTCTCCACGGGCCAGTATCTTTTTGTACTAATTATTATATTTTAATCGTATTGTTTCTTAACAAGCAATTTTTTTTAATGTGCCGTTTCTTGTCTATACTTTATGCTTTTAATTTCTAATTCTATATTTATAAAAATTAATTATAAATCAATAATTTTTGAAATATATTGAATTGACTCCCTTAATTATCAATTTGAAACTAATTTAGTCCTCAAGTGAAAATTTGTTCAATTAATTTTCATTAATTAGAGACTATATGTTTCATAAATTAAAACTAACTTAAAATATATTTAATTAACTTCCTTAACTATTATTAGTTAGATACTAAGCGTTTTGACAAAATAGGGACTAAACTAGTTTAAAATTGATAGTTAAAAAGTCAAACAAACAAATATGATATTTAAGAGAATCAAACGAATAAAACTGATAGTTAAAATGAATGAATTTCATAAATTTTAAGTTTGAAATTTATGTAAAATTCAAATATCAAAATATGATACTCTCTCTATATATAAAATTTTTCCATAATTACGGTTCATCATTTGGTAACTATCTTAATTTTTAATGTTAAATAACATTAAATGCTTCTAAAACTTATTAGTCTTTAATTTTTTTTATCTAATAATACCTAATAGAATTGTAACTATTAAAATATTACCTCTCTCTATATATAGTAAACAAGTGTGGAATTGGTAGAAGGGCAATAAAAATGGGAATGGAGGATGACATCTCCAATAATAATGGTTGAAGTAAGAAAAGTATGAAACATAACATCAAACAAAAAGTTTATATGACATTTATTGATATGCATACAGAGATGTCAATTCTTTTTCGTGTTAATAGAAATACAACACGATAAACTAATTATGTCTAAAATTTAAATACGAATAAGATTAATTTAATAAACGAATTAACATAACATGACACGGTATGACACATTTAATAAAATTAATCTATAAATTGAATTAATTTAGTATAATATGATATAATTAATATATATATGAATTATAAACTTGTCGAATTAAATATATTAACCTTACACAATACGACACATTTAATACAATTAATTCATAAATTGAAATGAATTAGTATAACTTTGTATATGAGTTGTAAACATATCTACGTAAATATATTGATCCGACACAATATAAATTATTAACGAATTAAATATATATTTTTTTGTATTAATATATCAACTCATAATACAATATAATAATTTCATATCTTTATGGGATAGATACGAATACTATATACCTCAATTCTAATCTATAAATTTAATGGTAGATTGGTACCGTATTAATTATTGCCACCCTATATGCATATCTCTTTAGTTGGCCGGAACAACACCCTCTTCTTATCTCGCCTATCTTTTCTTATAAAAAATTCCCCAAGCAAAAGGAGGTGTCTTTTAGAAACATAGTGTCTATGTGGCCCATAACATCTCTCCCTTTAGTCAATAAAAGAGCCAATGCTTTTGATTAACCATATATCAGCTAACCAATTATATATATAATACAAAAAAAAGGTCACCCAATAATGTTCCTCTAATCTTTCCTCATGGTCAGCATTATGGAAAAAACTAATAAAATAATTTCCTCTTCAAAAAAAACAAGCATTAAAGATGTCAATCTTTCATTAGTGCACTTGTCGATCATGTTTTATAATATATTTGTACTCTTTATAACTTATTTAAGTTAGTTAATCATTATTAAATAATAAAAACATGACATTATTAAACCTATTTTTAGATGGTGGTGATGAGGTGGGGGGGACTTTTCTTTGCACTTTACGTGGTAAGATTCATTTGTATTCGGTTTAATAAAATGGTAAAAGTGAAGAGGTGATATCAAGATAAGGATTAGTGACGTTAATTAATCTTAATTAATTAAACTGATTAATTTTGAGACTTTTTGACGTTCGCTTGATGTGCATTTGGTTAAAATGTTGGAACATCGCTAGCATGAATCGTCATTAATCATTATTTAACAAAAATAATTAACTTCCATAAGGTTGCCAAGGTTGCACGCTCTCTTTTCTAACTTGTCTTCAAATTTCCGCTGGTGTTGACTATATAACATTTTTTTTTTAATTATGTATAATGACTATTTTTAGGGAATGTGGAATAAAAAAAATAATATCAATTTAATTCCCTAATTTATTAGAAAATTTTAGTTTGATTTAGATTTATATATTAGATGAATAATTTTTTGTCCATAGTTGTCAAAATGAGTTAGCAAAAAAATCTGAAAAATCAAATAACTGGTCCAACTATTTAGGTTCTGCACTATGGCTGCATAAAAATTAATGAAACTGATCAAATCGAATTGATTCAATTTCATCCAAATTGAAAATCATAGTTTAGGCAGTTTTATAAATAGTTATGATTTTAAAATTTTTATAAACCAATTTTTTAGTTTGACTTTGGATTAAAAAAATATAAATCTAATAAAATTGAACCAAACCAATAATATATATATATATATATATATATATATATATATATATATATATATATTCATAAAATTTTATCTAATTCAATTTTTTTTTTAATTTTCAGGATCAAGTATTAAATCCAATTTGGAGCAAGCTATTTTAGATAAATGAATGCTTTGGAACACCATAATTAAGCAAGAATTTACTTTACTACTCTATAAATTATATTTTGAATTTTCTAAAAGTCAAAGTAGTGTGCTAAATTATATTTTGGATATTTTTCATGTTATTTTGATTATAGTTTTAAGTTAATATTTGTTGAATTTTTATGATATTTTAAATATTTTTATTTTTTTCATTCATTTATTTATCAAACCAAATTTAAATAGTATTAGTTTGGATATTTTTAGTAGTTTTTGGTTTGATAAAAATTGAAATATTTAAAACCGATTTTATTAGTTTAATTATAAATTTTTTGTCTAAACCGATCAAATCGAACCATAAACACCCCTATATGCATCTAACATTTGAAAAATTGACAACTTTACATGTCATTTTTTTAATTATAAAATGTTTAATATATGTATATAGTATGTTTTATAAAATTATATGTATTTTTTCCTAGCCACTACTCCAATCTTTCTTCTAGATCATTTTTTTTTCAAGTCTATCACTAATTTCACTCTAAACAATCTTATAAAACTCTTTGGCATAAAAGTGGTAGATAATTATTTTTTGAATACATAATATTTATGGAAACTTAATGGTTAAAAAATGAAAATCGAACAATTAAAATTAAAATTGATTGAACTGATCAGTCAAACTGAACTGGCTAATTTACGACTAACAATTTTCAAACTTTATTAACCTGATTATCCGATTCATACTTGCTCCTAATTGTCAAGCTGAGTCTCGGTGTTCATATTAAAACTATAGGCTTGTTGCTCTCAATCCAGACTAAACAAGTGGAGTTGGGCTTTTACGGTTGGGCCTAAAGTTTAAAGGGATTTTTATATAATAAAAACTATATAAATAAATATATTTCCTTATTTTCTCTTTTTTTAAATATATTTTTTAAAAATTTGTTGTTTCAAAAATATAAATTTTTATAACAATATATATATATATATATATATATATATACACTATGCACATTTATATTAAATAAACTCTTTTTCTTCAACAAAGGCCTCATTATATCCAGTAGGATAAGATTGCCATCATCACAAAGATGAGCTGAAACCACAACTAAATGGCTTGTTTCACTAGTCCACACAGTGACCCCCTTCAAGGAATCAAGCAAAACCAGTTCCCTATTTTGGGGAAGCTATAAATAAGACTTGTTCTCCACAGTGACATCAACTCCAGCAACCCAAACTATAGATTGTTTACTAATAGGTATGGATTTTGAATTGAATCTAAACCCAACCCCATACTGGTTAGGCATATCATAATATTTAAAAAATCAAGTAGCAAAATCACCATTGGGAGTAACCGAAAAGAGTTAGTTTCATCCACATAAAGTTTTGAACCTAAAGAAATTTGTGAATGAATACCATGAAATTGAAAGAATCCAATGAAGATAAATAGTAAAAGAGGTGGAATGTGAAACAAAACAAGCTCAAGCAACAAGCAGCTATAAATAACAAAGCAATCACACAATCTCTAACACTATGTAGTGGTTTTAGTTATAACAACTTTGTGATGTGGCAAAATGACATCATTTTAGTTCTTCAATAAATACTTATGCTTGGCTAAGTTGTATTGTACACTTCATGTGAATAATAACAAAACAATAGTTGTTCATCTGCCGTCTGTTTTTCATTTTTCTTCAACTCCATTAGAGCTTAGCTAAGTTTCTTGATTGGTTTAGTTTTGTACATGGTGTATCAAAGCTTTTACACATGATTCATTGGATTCTTGCCTCAATCATAGAAGTTTCTTTATTTTTCCTTTGTTTTCATTGGTAATATTCTTAATCATGAGTTACTCTCAAATCGTTAGAGATCATCCACAAAAACCTAAATAATCTAGAATTAAAAGATTACAAGGTCTTTTGATATTGCAAAGTGGACATCATCTAGGAACATTGCTCATTTTTTTTCTCCACTCACAGGAAGAAATTTATTAGCTTAAAACAAAGCTATGGAGTTTTCCTTTAGAGCCAAGGTGAAGTTAGGTTTTATTGACAATAGTTGCATAATGCCTAAGAAAGGTTCAGAGAATTATGATCTATGGATTCATGCTAATTGTATGGTGACTTCTTGGACTTTTAACTCAATATCTAGGATTTAGTTGATTCCTTTTTTTTTTTATGTGAACACTACTATGAAGTTATGATGTGAGCTAAAAGAAATATTTGTTGTAATGGACTTTTGATATATCAGATTTAGAGGGAAATTAGTTTAATTTCTTATAGAATTTATTTGTTGTGCAATATTATACAAAGCTTAAGAGGATGTGAGATGAAATAGCAAGTTTATAGCCATTATCTCAGTGAACTTGTAATCAATTTGCATGTGGTGTTGCCAAAATTGTAGCTAATTTGCATTGTTATGCTAAGCTCATGCAATTTCTTATAGGATTAAATGACTCTTTTGATTATGTCTAGAATTAAATTTTGGTAATAGATCCATTACCAAATATTAATAAGACATATTCAATGATTATGAGAGTTGAAAGGCGAAGAGAGGTTAATATGGCCTTTACTAAAAATGTGGATGTTATTGTTATGCTCGTTAATTCTAGGATTGTGAACAAAGGATATGAGATGGTGTCTCACACATTAAAGTAAAACTCCATTAAATACTTCCAATTGATATAATTAGACCCATCGAATTAAGGCTTAAGGTGGTGACTCTCTTCATTGGCCATTTCCTATCGTTGCTCATGCAATTAAGCATGAATGTGAAAACCATGCTCTGATACCAATTGTAAAATAATGCATACCAAGAATGAGGGATGAATTCGTGATTGATTAAAAATTTGATGCTAATGGAACAATGAACAATTCTCTTAAGTATTAGTTACTTGAAGAAGGTAAATGATAAATAAAAGATAAAAGAAAGAACACAAGAGATTTTTAAAGTGATTCAGATGTTAACTAATCTTACATCCATTTCCCAACCTTAATTGAGTTTTTTCATTATTTCTTCAAATAGTAAAAGGTGTGAACCAACTAGGTGTTTGCAATGCTAACACCAAACCTCACTTGTTTTTTTTCTTAAAGCTTATATGAAACCTAAAAGTATTATTTTGGTTAACTCTAAAACCCAAGTGTTTTTCCAAGGCTAACACTTAAACCCCAACTTAGAATTTTCACAAAGGCTCTGTAACGTCCGATTTTTAAGGTCTAAATGTTAGATGGATTGTGAGAGAGAGCATGGAAAGATTAAGAAGGTAGAAATAGTTAGAAAATGTGCTTCTATGCCCATGAATGAACTATTCATGCCTATGATAGTGTTTTGTTTCAAAACAACATAGTTTTAAAGGTTGGTCATGCTCGTGAATGGAATTTCATTGCCACAGATATCATGGTTTGGTGTTCACAACTGTGAATAATAGTTTGCAAAGTTGGTGAGCACAACCGCAGTTTTCTCTTTCTCTCATACTTTTTCTGCTACCCTATCTACTCAACCGTCCCTATAAACCAAACTTACATACCACTTTCATCTTTTTCATAATTTTCACCTCTATAAACATCCAAACCTCTTTTGTTAATCCTTGTTGAAGCTTGAACCTTAGAGAAAATGGTGAGTTATGAGGTTGAACCTAAGCTTGGATTTAGAGTGATTTTATGATTGTTTTTTTAGTTTAAAGGGCTAAGGAAGACATTTTTATGTTGATAGGAGCTAAAGACAATGGTGAGGATCACTAAAGAGGGTAGGCAAGCTTAAAAGCTTTAAGGGTTTAAAGCTCAATTGCTTTAAGGTATGTACATATTGGTATTTTAATTTGATCCTTTGTATTTGGCATGTTTTGCATGATGAAATGATGTGAATATGTGATATATGATATAAAGGCATGATAATAAGGTTATGGCATAATTTTAGCATGATTCAAATGTTTGTTAGATATGGAAACAAGTAGGGAAGTTAATAAGTTTTGGTTGGCTTTTTGGGTATGATTTATGATTCAATGTGTTTTATGATATTGGAAGCATATTGTTAGCATGATGTATGACTAAAATGTTGATAAGAGTGGTTGATATTAGTCAATCTTAGAGTTTTGCATATGTTGAATGGTTTGTTATGTTTTCAACTAGTTTTGTCTCTAAAATTTCCCAGATTCACTTTCAGGATACAAAATTCATGGTCGTGAATGTTCAAACTAAAAGAAATTTCACACTCGTGACAAAAGAGTCACACTTGTGAAACATATGCACAGAAAAGGCAGTTGTTCTTCATGCCTTGTTTTATGACTAGAGTAGTTGTGAAAGAGGGAGCTCATACCTGTGAAAATATAGTTGCGGCTGTGAATATTAATAACCAATTTTTATGTTTTAAACCCAATTTACCATGATTGGTTTCACACTCATGAATGTATTATTTCAAGAGTATGTTTACAGTTTAGTTTACGGGTAAAGGTACTCGTGAATGGCTTTTCACGGCCGTGAACATATAGTTCATGCTCATTAATCATGTTAGTTATACATATGCAGTTTATGATTTTGTTTGATATGTGATGAGTTTATTTTAATCATATGTGGGCAACATAAATGAGATAATTGATATATGGGATGATGCATAATAATTAATATGGTATTATTATATGCTTATGAGCACTGATGTTTATGATAAAGTTATTAAAATGGAAATGATAAAAAGGAAATTAAATGCCTGTTTCTCTAATCTAGTACTTGACATAGGATAGATGTCATGTTATTGAAGGAGTTACGGTACCATAGATTATTCTTTTACTCAATCAGAGTAGCTTAAGCTCGGGTTATGAGCACTTCTGATTTGAAGGACTTTGTTGAACATATCTAGACTTAAGCTTAGGTTGTGAGCGCTTTTAACTTGAGGGGCTTAAATGAGCATATACAGACAGTGACAGGGTGAATTTAAGCTCGAGTTGTGAGCGTTCCCCTATATTACAACCTGCTTCCAGAAAATATGATTTAAAGTTTTGAGCAAGTAAAGTAAAAAGGAAATTGTATATTGGATAATTGAATATGGTCAAAATATATGTAATCTTCTTTGTGACTTTTGGGTATCGATATTTATTTGTGAACATGTTTAGATAGTATAAATATATGATTTGTGAATTTTGAATAAATTGATAAGCATAATAATGTACAATGAATACATAGGTTGTAACGCCCATAATTAGGGCCTAGTAGTTCATACAAATTTAGAAAAGATAAGTATGTTTAAAAGTTATGGGACAAGAGTTGAAAAGAAACTAGAAAGTGAAATGTCATAGGGTTCACACCTGTGACTGCTCTTTCACGACCGTGAACCATCGCGAGATGAAATTTTGGGATTTAACATATTCACAGCCGTGATAAGAGTTGTCATGCCCTTGAACATCGCCAGATATAAAAGTGTATCAGTTGTTCTTTCTTCCATCCATAACTTAAAAATAAAAAAGAAACCCTAAAATTTGAAGATTTCTCCTACCAGTGGCCAATGCTTATGCTTTTGTTTTGATTCCCAGCCCTAAACACCTAAACCAAAGTAAAAGATCAAAGATTAAGCAAGATTTTGGGAAAGAGAGCACAATTAAGGTGGTGTTCTTGAGAAGGACAAACCCTATGAGGAAGATAGAAGTCGAATCTTCCATTCCATCTGTGTTTCCTTTAAGTAAGGTAAGGAATCATGTTTCTCCTTCTTTACAAGCTTTCATAGCTTTAATCATGTATGATTTGTTTATGGTAGAGAACCATTTCCAAATGGGTTAGGTTAAGGCTTAATCCTGAAAGATTAAGATTAAAGACCTCTTCTTAAGTTGTTCTAAGGCCATAACATGTGTTAGTAACAAGTTATAAGAGTTTAAGGTTATTAAGGGTTAATGTTCGGGTTTTATGTTTTATGGCTTTAAAGGCAAGGTTCATAGGTCGCAATGGGTGGATAGATCTGAGAAGTTCAAAGAAGGATCAATGTAGATAAGAGTCGTATGTAACTAAGGCTCATAGATCTAGATCATTGCTTTTTGGAACAAGGACGGTGCCACTTTAAGCCCAAACGACATGATTGTCCATTCATAGTGATAGTTTGGAATACAGAATGTTGTCTTATAACGGTCTTCAGGAACAATTCCAAGTTGCCAGAATCCTACTTTAAGGTCAAACTTAGAGAAAACTTTTGCTGAAGCCATGAATGGGAACATTAAGTCGATTATTGGCAATGGACATTTGTCATCTTTTAGAAAAAGATTTAAAGGTTTGTAATCAATTACAAGACTTTTCTTTCCACGGATTTGTTCTGACCTCTTGTTAACATAGAAGGCCTGGAAAGCCTAGTTTGACTTTGTGAGTTTGATTAAACCTTATGCTAACAATTGAGAACACTCATGCATCACAAGTTTCATGTCCAAGGGAGACATTCTTGGATGGGAGACTTTTGTTGGGTTGAGATTTTTAGAATTTTTAAAAGGAAGTGTGATAAAAAAAATTCTAGCCGAGTTCATAGTGGAAAAGGATGTTTCTGAGAGAACTCTATATGAGATAGGGAGCAACAGGAATTATGAAGTTCTTGTATTAATTCTGGTGATAAAGAAAGAGACTGTAGAGTAGGCTGTAAGGTGAATGAAGAGGGTATAGTGGTGAATGGTAACAATTGTTTTTTGTATTGCAAACCATTGGGTAAAATGAACAAATTGTTTAAATAGAAATAAAGATCAAATCCAAGGACTAGATCTTTATCAGAGAGTTTTGAACCAAAAACATATGTCCAAATGGCAAGGTCAGAGAAAATTTGTAATTTAATGGGATTTCTAGTTTTTAATGAGGTAGTAAAAATTTTTCCATCTGCTACCTGGAAATGTTGGTCATGCTGAACCCAATATCTTTCAGGAAGGATTGAAAGGTTCATCATAGACCTGTGAGCACCAGTATCTTTGAATGCGATTATTTTGATGAGTTTAGCATATTTATGAGGAAAAACTGATACCAGAACAAGTGAAATTGGGTGAGTTGATTGGACAGGACAAATGGATGGTGTTAGAATAGTAGAGAGTGTTAATTCAGCAAAATGGGCTAAATTTTGAAAAGTAGGAAGAGAAGTTATGGGATAAAAAGAAGGAATATAGTGGTCTGGAAATATGGAGTTTTAGGAAGGCAACTCATCATACATTATTTCATTATCTGCTTCTGATTTTGTTTCTGAAAACTCCATTGCAAATAGTGCCTCTAGGTCTGCTTCATCTTTCAGTGAAAATAATGATTTTATGCCAGCATCATCAAGATTTACTTACGAGACTTGATGAATTTTTGGGATGATTTTTGTAGATTTTTTAGGCTTGTTAGGATAATTTTTTGTAAAATATCCTTTCTTTCCATAAACATAACATCGATCACTTTTCTTGAATCTCTATTTGCGTCTTCTAAAGAATTTGAACTTTTTTCTCCTGTGTCTTCGAGGTCGAAAATCATTTGGAGGGCTCCATTTGTGATACCTTTTGGACTTTCGATAAGGATATGAACATGCTTTGTCTTTGCATTTTATTTGCAAATCAGGTCTTTTATAGGCCATCTTCCAAGAAGAGTCATTGTCAAATGTCATAAGTTCCCAGACCATCTTCTGTTGAGCAAAAATCTTTTCTAGTAATAAAAGAATATGTTGATAGATTTCTCCAAGCCTAAGTGAGTTGAGGTCAATGTTCTTTTCTCTGAGTTGGAATTGGATATAGTTGGAAATATTTTCTAGAAAAGATACTAGAAATGTTTGTTTTAGATTAGCATCTATAGCTCCACCAAGGAGATAGAATCTCTTCGTCATCCGTTGGTAATGTCGATCAAGGTCTTTTCTGAGACGAGAGTAACACTTCATCTTAAAATACTCTTTTTTTGCCATATCAATTCTTAATGCAGAGTAGTAAGAACTTCTGTTATAGACTGAGAATGGTAAAATCTTAACATTGTTGCTTTGGAAAAACGAACAAACCAATCTCTCAATGTTCCTATGAATCTGGAAGTGAATTCCAATATTATAACTGGAAATCTGGAATTGGGACGCCTCTGCTGAACTTTTATCCAAGCATAAAATTCTTATATGTGATCTCTCAATTTATGAGGAGGAATTTCATCAAATGTAAACCATGGACCATTATGAGGTACATGAGGGACTTGTGGATTAGACTCTAAGACATTTGTATCCATTTCCTTTGGTGGTTCTTCAGTTTGATAAACAGGTTGCTGATGAGTGGTTCCACTTTGCTGCGAGGTAACAGGATATGCCATAAACTGTGTTGGAGGAAAGTATTTTGGATCAAGTTAATTATCAGAGAGTTCAAACTATGAACTTTCAGGAGAAAGGTAAGGCACATCTGGAACTTGACTTTCAATGTGAGGAATATTTTCAAGGACATGTTTTTCTAGGAAAGTAGTAATGGTGTTTTTAGGCTGTTAGACCATATGGGAGTGGGCAATCTCGTTTTGTTTTTGAGACTGGGGAACTGTTTGATGTACAAGAGTTGGTTGATCAGGTTGGGAGGTTGTTTCAAGAGGAACAATGGGAGGTACAATAAGTCTTGTAGTAACAGGTGTTTGGTCTATTTTTTGGGTTGGAACAGAAATAGGCTTTGGCCCTATTTTGAATTGTTCCATGAACTGTCTGCGAAAAAATTTAAAAGAAAGTCCAAAACGTTCAAGTTCTGCTAAGGAAGGTTGGTGAATAGGAGGATGTGTGTACAGAGGTTGGTGTGCTACAGACAGATGTAGGGAGGTGAACATCCCTAAAGGATCAGTGGAAAAAGAAGAGGATTTGAAAAAAATCCTATTTGAGATCTTGTTTTAGTGAAGTAATATTTTTTTTCTAGTTTCTGAAGACGAGCAGCTTTGGTATTAGAAGTTGAATCATATGACCTGGTAGATATCATATCCATCAGCTGGCCTTTTAAATCTACATGTTAGCGTTCAAGATATTTTAACAACTTATACAGTGCTCCATACTGTGCAATATGCCGATTATCCAGGACATAAACTTTGTTTCAGACATTATCAACTTTAGTTTCAATCCTCTGGAGCACTCTATTTTGTGTATGTGTGTTCTGATTTTGCCAATTCAAAACTAATTCTGCTGCAGAAATATGTTTAGAAGTTCCTTTAGGTGTCACTATTAAAGGTTGGACATATAAAGTAGTCCGTACTTGAGCAATAGTATCCATGTGTTCTTGGAGAGGGGGAAATTCAGTATCGTAGGTAGATGAAGACGGTGGTTGGTACATGGCTATCATGGGTATAGGCTCAAGTTTAGTAACTTTGGGTTTTGAAACTAGTTTGTAACAGGGCAAAGGTAGAGGTTTGAGTTTTTCTGAATGTTTGGGAGGTAGAGGATCAAAAGGATCTTCCCATAAAGGAAGTGTAGGAGGTAAAGGATTTTTAAAATGAGAATGAGGTGAATAGAAAACCACATAGTCATATTTCCCCTGGTTTTCCTAACAAACCAACAGAAGGATCCCCATCATCAAATCTTTGAAAGTACTATTTCTCATAACACTTTGTTTTTCTCTTATATCTCATGGCTTTTCCTTTCCAACATTCATCTTTATTAGCTATTCTATCTGCATAACAGTAATCACAGTCACATATATCAAAATAACTATGATTTCCATTGTGAAATTGATAAATAGGCTCAACTGAGCTTGAAAAGGCAAGTATTGGGATATCTTCATGAGAAGAGACAGACTGCATCATGAATTGAGTAAAAAATTCCACTGGCGTACTAGTTGGTACTTCATCCTCATTAGGAGAGAAGAACTGGGTTTCTACCCCTCCATCTTTATGCTTTATGAAAAGTGATTTTGTTGAGCTTATTAGCTAATTCTTTTGGTGAAAAAGCTCATAGTTGGTTAGTCATGACTGAGGAAAGATCTGGAGAACATCTTCCATTGTCTACTATTTAGGAATCTGTACCACCCTAAGGACATCAGTTGAGTCCATTGTAATACTTAAAGCATATGATGAAGTTGGAATACAGAGATCCATAACATGATTATGCACTCTATAGATCATCTGGTAATGAATAGTAGCTATATTTGTGGTAGCCACGTTTTTAACTCCAGTGATATATACTTGGACTTTTAGTGTTGTAAAAGTATGAGGGTCTTGAAGCCTCATGTAGAAGTTCGGATAAAATGTATAAAGGACAATTCATATGTTCAAAGAGGTTTAGATAGTACCAATTACAACATGTTTGTATTCCAAAAATCTGGTATCCAGTAAAACAATTTGAGCTACAACTGGTAAACCTTTCCTGACATGGTAAGTCAAAGCAAGTCTAATAGCTTCAAAGTGAACATGAGAGTATCTATTATTAAGCCACTGAGTAGGAAACTCTGAAGGGATTTCAAGAGTAATGAATTGTTCTTCACTAGTACCTTGAATAGGACACTGGTCAAAAGAAGAAGATTGTACATACTCTTTTATAGAAGGAGGTTTTTGTCTAATTGAGGTTTTGATGAAGGTAGTGAAAGAGGATTTGTGTTTCTGAAAGGTATGATAAGGGTTTATGAACGAAATGTTTGTTTCCTGGATTTTTTGATCTTCAGGAAGAAAAGAGAGTTCATACAGATGATTGAGATTTTTGGAAGTTGAAGGTTGAAGAGATAGGGTAGAAGAAGGATAAGATAATTTTTGTAATTCTTCCATGATGATTAGGAAAAAGATTCGTCATCACCATAGATTAGATCAAGAACAAGAGTTTCAAGGCTCTGATACCAATGGGTGGATAAATCTGAGAAGTTCAAAAAAGGATCAATGTATGACTAACCCAAAAGGCTTTCTAGCCATAAATGGGTTTATCCTTTTTTGATTCTATATGAGCATGAATGCTAAGTTAGGTAAAAATTACCTTGATAAGGATGTTTAAAAGGAATTTTATTACCAAAAGATATGAATGTATCTTAAAAGGTATTAATGAGCATAAGTTATGATGATGAAAAGGTAAGAAAAGGTTATTGAACCATAAATGCATAAAAAGGTATTAAATGAATTGATAGGATGAGTTAAGTTGAAATATGCTTTTATGTGTTTATATGATGCTCTAACATGTTTTAAATACATGTTGTGATGAGAATGTTGATAGAAAAAGGTTGTTATGGGACAATCCTTAGAGTCTTGCATGTGACTTATAATGAATGCATGTTTTTGGGTGCTATCAACTAATGAAAAATCCAGATTCATGCCTATGACTAGGTGTTCACAGTCGTGAATTTCTTATTACAAACAATGTCACGCCCATGACTATATAATATCACACTCATGAAGAAAGTGCACAAAATGAACAGAGGCATTCACGACATAGTTCAAAGTTTGGTTCACGGGTAGGGATGCCCGTGAATGAACCTTCACAACCTTGAACATGTAGTTCACGCTCGTGAAACTTGTTTAAATGAGATTTACAAATTATTTAAATGCAATGGCTATGCACATATTTCATAATTATACGATTAAAGTATGCTCATATGATTTCCAATACAAGAATGTTACATGATGCATTTCCACATGAACCAAGTATACATTATATATGATATGAATGTTATATTGAAGTGCAATAAAGACAACGTGAACAAGTTAAGCCCAAACTCTATACTAAGACTACTAGTAGGATATATGGTGCACCATTAAGGGGGTGTATGGTACCATAGTTATATATTTACCCAGTCAATATGGCTTAAGCTCGGAGAGTGCCATTGACTTAAGAAGCCTGGACTGACACACATTATTACAAATGATATTGCTTGCAAAAGCTATATGTTTACTCAGTCAATATGGCTAGCTTGAATTGGTGCCATTGACTTGAGGAGCCTACACTTACACATGTTTACAGATAGTAGCAGGGTGACTTAAACTCGAAGAGCACCTATGTCCACAACTCATATCCAAATAGTCAATGTTGAGAGTTGTTGGGCAATATTAATGATAATGATAATGGTAATGGTAATGTTAATGTTAATGATAATGTTAATGTCTATGATAATGATAATGATAATGATAACGATAATGATAGTGATAATGATATCGATAGTGATAATGATATCAATATTGATGAAGTGATTAAAGAATATATATTATTATGAAAGGAATGCTAAGGTACATATGCAAGTATGTAAACACATACAGTTAAATGTGTTATGCTATAGTTATTGCTTATGTGCTCAATGAGTTGTTAAATCCATAAGGTAAGATCTTTATATATGATATAATGATTTCATTGAAATGCCTTGGGGTTTTATATAATGCAAAGAATATGTATGAATTGATGTATAATGCTTAATTGCATGATGAATTTTTATGCCTATATATACCACTGAGCTTTACAGTAGCTTAGCGTGCAGGTGTTTTTCCAACGCAGGTCAGAGCTTTGTAGATAAGTAGAATTTGATCAAGAGAAGCAGCCCAGACATTAGATTACACTCTACACTGGTCAGTGATAGCATATGTTGTACTTCTGCATTTTTGTACATGTCACAGTAAGGGAGTTGTTTATTTGTATACATGTCCAGATGGAAGAATTATGTAATTCCTTGTTAAAGAAATGTATTTTTCTAAACCTCTGGTCAAGGGTTAAACATGTTTTACTTGTAAAATGGAATTTAAATGTCAAGTCAATCTCTTCTTTTACTTTATATTTTATGCAAGTCATCATGACCATGATGCAAAGAAAAATTTTATTTTTTTTACAAGTTTTTCGCACGGATGTCATGTAGCATCTGCTCATTTAATCGAGTTAATCATGTTTAGGTGAGAGAGCGCTACATAGGCTCACAACAAATAAGGTAAAGACTATAGTGAATGTTTTTCCTGTTGCATGGCCATTAGATAATGTGATGTTATGGCATATCATGTATGTATGTAGAATTTAAATTTACATATGTACCACTAAGTATTAGGCTTGTTACGTCCACGAATAAGACTTTGATTGTATACATATATTGCGGTAGTTTATACTGTAGTATAGAAGTGTACCAATTAGAGGCTAAATATGAACAAATAAATATAATAAATTTACTCTAATATGAATATTTAATTAATTTGATGAAACGTTGTGATTTCGTGCTATGGACACAAATCAAGACAACATACGGGGCTAAAATTTGGAATTTTTTGCCTAATAGTGAAAATATAATTTAAACATATGAGAGAGTAAATAATATTATTTTAAGGTCATATATAGAGTTATAAGGTGAGATTTTAAGGTTAAAGATTCTAATTTATCCAAATACAATCTCTGGTATGAATTTACAGTCGATTTTCTAATTGTGAGTTAGAGATCAAAATTGCAATGGTACTGATGTGATTGAAATTTAATTATAAGATTTTTTAAAACTAATAATTCAAAAATCAGATTTTGGATGAATTTTTATGGTTATGATTTGGAAAAATGACTAAATCGCAAAAACGTAATTTTTGCAGTGGTAGTCATTTTACAAAATCGAGAAGATAATTTTTTTTTGATAATATTGGTATGTTCAATTTGAGGAGATAAACTCATTTGGGATATGGAATTAAAGAAACTAAATTTATTGAATGATTAAATTGAAAAGTGAAGAAATTGGTTGAATTACTCAAAAGTCAAACTTTCTTTTGGGTTTAATTGGATATTTGCTAAAATATATTATTGATTAGCTTTAATTGACCAATAGGAATAACTATTAAGTTTAATTAAAATTAATTAGCCATTAATTTGGCTATAAAAGTAAAAAAAAGAAGTCAATTATTCAACATTTTCAAAATAAAAAATAAAAAAAACCATATTCTCTTTCTTCTTCCTTTGCACGACCACCATAGCCATTTTTTTTTCAATTTTTTCTCACAAATTACCAACATCAAAGTATAAGAAAGTATAAAGAATTAAATAGGAGTGAAGAAAATATTTTTAGAGGAAAATACCTATTGGATAAAAATTCGAAGAAAAATATATGTAAGATTTATTTTACTTTTCTTTCAAAATTTCATGATTTAAGTTGATTTGAATGATTGTTGTGAGTAGTCTTTTATTTTAGTGGGTGATATTGTTTGGATTTGATTGATAAAAAAAATTAGAATTGTGTAGGAAACTTATGGAAAATTTTGATAAAAATGGAAACAAGTTGAATGATGCTTGAAGATGGTAGAAATGGTGGAAAATTGATGAAAATAATTTTTAGAAATTTTTTGTGAAATTTTTGGGAATTTTCATAATTATTGCCAAATTTTTGAAAATTTATTTTGGAAGGATTTTGTACTTTAAAATGATAAAAATGGAGTTAAATGGAGTGTTTGGTGATGAAAATTAATTTTTGGAATGTGAGAAAATTTTAATAGGAAAATTTGGTGAATTTTTAGATTTTTAGTTTAATTATGAAAAAATTTATTGTGAATAATTGAGTATGACTTTAGTAAAATTGATGAAGGAAAATGAAAGAAAATGAGTTAAATTGATTATATGAATTTATTTGGAATTTTTAGAACATTTATTGAAGAGTTCTTTGTCTCCTGTCATATGCCTTGAGCATCCACTGTCTACTAGCCAAGCATTTTTGTTTATTGTGGACTTGAGGCATACCTATAGAATCACAAATCAAGTATGATTTTTAGGTACCCAAATGAGTTTGGGTCTATGGGGGTTAGGACTTGAAGATTCCTAATGAGCCTTCCTTATCCAACAATGTTTATTTATGTGACCAATTTTCATACAATAATTACATTGTTTCGGTCTAAACTTGCTTTTTGGTCTTACAATGTATTTGAATGCCATGATTCTATTAGACTGATTTTGAGAACAATGGCATGCACAATCATGATTAATTTGCATTTTTCTAGATACATGCTTCCTATATATAAAGGCATGATTATTCTTTTTCTGTATAAAAGGTTTAACATTCTTATTTCTTGGTGCAGTTCTAACAGGTGTGGAGATGTGAGATTCTTTAGATTTAAAAAATATACTTTTTTGAGAAGATGATGATGTGTCCTTAAATCCTAGACCATGTCTAATTAAGGGTGATCTTTGAGACACAATGAGAGTATCTAAGCTCTCTTTACCTTTGTGAAATTTAGAAATGGAATTTCTAAGTTCCTCAACTTCATTTTTCAAAGTATTATTTCTTTTAACAATGAAGCTGTTGAGGGTTTTGATGAATATTCATCTAATGACTTTTGAAGAGATTCATTAGATGATTTAAACTTTATGTTTTCCTTTTCTAAAATATCTAACTTATTTTTCAAATTAGAGATATTATTTCTATAGGTACTAAATTTAGTTCTATATTTCTCTAATTCTATATTTAATTCTTCTATTAGGCTTTGCTCATCATCATCATCATCACTATCACTATTACTATCATTATCACTACTATCATTATTGAAAGAGTATGAGTGTAGTGATCTTACTTTGTTCGAGACGTGATCCTCAATAGCCATGAAACATAGGTTGACCTCTTCACTTTCATTATCATCTTTTTCACTTGAAGAGCTTTCGTCATCCCATGTGGCTTTATGACCTTTCTCCCCATTGTCTCTTTGGTATTTGCTCTTATGCTTCTTAAGCCTTGGACATTCTGGTTTGATATGTCCTTTCTTTCCACATTCATAGCATTTTACCTCTTCCTTACTTCTATGTGTGTCATTAGAAGTTTGTTTAAGGTTTATTTGCCTGAATTTTCTGGAATTGCTCATTTTCTTCTCAATGATTCTTTTTAATCTCCTTGAAAGCATAGCGATGTCCTCATTTTCATCATCACTCATTGCTTCATCATCTTCACTTTCTTCTTGAGATTTTGAAGTAGAGGCTTTAAGTGCTAAGGGCTTTCTTTCCTCTGGCTCTGCTTCAAGCTCTCTATCTCTCTTTACTGCCATCTCATGTGTGAGAAGTTTGTCAATCAGCACATCAGTATTCATGATGCTCATATCTTCATTTGCTTCTTTTATGCCAACAACTCTTGAACCATAGTCTTTAAGAGGAAGACTTCTCAGGATTTTATTGTTTACATCTTCCAAACTCATATGCTTCCCAAGTTTCCTCATTCCATTAACAATGGATAGAAGACGGTTGGTCATGTCAGTGATTGACTCATTGGATTTCATCTTGAAGAGCTCATATTCTGATGTTAGAAGTTGAATCTTTTTGGATTTGACTTGCTTAGTTCCCTCATGATTTTCTCCAATGTCTTCTACATACTATATGCTGTTGAGCAGTGTTGTATTCTCCCACATTCTTCAATAGATAATGAGCTTGATAGGATTGTCATTGCCTTCTTGTTTTTGAAATTTGCTCTTCTTTGAGGCTCTGTCCAATCATCTCTTGATAGGATTTCTTCTTCACCATCAGCTCCTCTTCTGGTTAGTGGTGTCCATTCTTTTCGTACACTATCCCAGACTTCAATTCCTTCACTATCCAAGTATGTCTCCATCCTAAACTTCCAATGGGCATAATTTGCTCCATCAAAGTAAGGTTTGAGACTTTGGAATCCTTCACTGGCCATATCTTACTCTTTACTAGCGCTTTTTAGGCTTTAATGCTAGACAAAGCTCTGATACCAATTGTTGCCCAGATATTAGACCAAGAAGGGGAGTT
Source organism: Triadica sebifera (assembly GCA_023653625.1). Lineage (NCBI taxonomy): Eukaryota > Viridiplantae > Streptophyta > Magnoliopsida > Malpighiales > Euphorbiaceae > Triadica > Triadica sebifera. The sequence goes on along the minus strand of CM042910.1, from coordinate 19,322,418 downwards.
GAATTGGAGTTTCAAAAAATTAAACTTTAAATAATTAATTTTAGGAGGGATAGAGAAAATTTGACACAAAGGTTTATAGAGGTTCGAGTGTTAACAAACTTTACTCCTCTCCCCAATTGCAATTGGGAGTTTCACTAACACACTAAATGTTACAATGGAGTTTTACATGCTCACTCCCAACTATGGTGTTTCTCACAATGGCTCACACCTAACCTAGAAATCTCTTGTGTTTTAATGGCTCACACAAAAACCAATTCCTTGTGTTTTACAGGCTCACACAAACAACCTTCACTTTGTGTTTTTACAGAATCACACAAACAACCTTCACTTTGTGTTTTACAGGCTCACATAAACAACTTTCACTTTGTGTTTTACAGACTCACACAAACAACCTTTTAATTTGTGTTTTGGAGGCTCACACAACTAACCCTTACAAGTGTTCTACTCTTAACCCAGAAATACCCAAAGCTCACTTGAGTAAAGATTATAGAGAGAACCACTTACAAATCTTAATTGCTCAAATATGAAGAGCAAAAAGATTTTTACAGAGAATAGATTTTGTTCTCAAAGTATGAAAGTACAAATAGCTTGTAATTAAATTCGAAGTATATGGTATTCTATTGTTATGCTCTTCATTCTCTTGTTCTTAATGCATAAATGACTTTCATTTATACTCCCATGGCTGAATATAGCCGTTGGGGTGCATTAAATATGAAACTAGCCGTTGTACTAACCAAAAAATCGCGCCTGACATTTTTCTCTTTCATTGTTCACGGGCGTGACTATGCTTGTCACGGGAGTGACATTTCTTCCCAAGCCGTGACTGAAGTGGTGACCTTGGTTGTGAAGCTCTCTGGAATGTTTTGACATATAGAGTCACGGGCGTGACATACTCATTCACGAGCGTGACAAGCTTCCCAGCCATGATCCAAGTGGTCACTCTGGTCGTGAAACTCTCTGGATGAAATTGCATGAATCTTCACGGGGGTGACACCTTTATTCACGGGGGTGACTGAAATGCCCACTTCACGGTTTGTTTTTCCTTTATGGCCATGAACTTCAAAAGTTGGTTTTGGTAACGGTTAGCTTCTTTCACGGAAGTGACTCATAGAGTCACGGCAGTGAACATGCTACTACTTGAATTTTGTCTTTCAAGGATTATTCTTCCAATTCTCCATTCTTGCTATTTTAATCCATGTCCTGTATAATATACTTACAAAAACAAGTATGTTAAATACAATATTGTTATTTTATTTGTTATCATCAAAATGACAGAAATACCCCTCAAGGTTTAACACATTTATTCCCTAGGGGCAAGCTTATAATATTGTAATATGTGAGCATGATATAAAAGTTTGATTTGGTATATGGATGAGATGTTATGCAAATTTTCTGAAAGAAACAAAAATTTTATTTATGACTATTTTTAAAATAGATTATCTACAGAAAAAAATTTATGAGATTAAAAAAATGTTTTATTTTTACTATGATTACTATTATAAGTTTTAACACCACTGAGTTTATGATTCAACGTGAAAGTTTCCTTTCTCTCGTACATGTGTCAGAAGAGTATATTAAAGTGATGAATGTATAGATAATGGCGTCGCTAATCAGTGGACCCAACCAAATAGAGTCGAGCTGTAGCTGTGGTAGCCGCCCCGAGCATATTAGTTTTCTTATTGTATTTTGTTATTTTGATGTGTATACAGACATTTAAATTTCATTATATATATGAATGAGTTGTGATTAGGGAATATCTGCATAATATTTATTTTATATATTTCAAATTTCTTATATATGATATGTTTTAAATGAATGTTTTTGAAAAATATTTTATTTCTTGTAACACTTTATATATGTCTAGTATACAGAAAGGGTAAAATGTGTTACAAGGTTGCTTAACATGTATTTATTTTCCTACATACAAGTTTAGAGCCAGTAAATAAAGGTTGACAAGTTATGAGGCTGTACAAAGATCAGTCAAAGCAAACATGTTTTGGGTTGGTAATTCATTCATGATATTTTTTTTGTATATGTCATGAGTTAAGGGTATAGACTTTATCTTTTATGATAAGAACATGTATTTAATTTTAAATATTTTTTTTTACAAACTATGACCTGTTTAGGCCAAGTATGGTTTTTATATAGAAGTGATCATTTGGTATCAAGATTTATGCATGTTGAATGTTTTAATGTAAGGGTTTAATTTAGTTTAATGATAATATGAGATAAATTTTACAAAGAAAGAAAATGTTTCAAATCGAATAGGTTTTCCATAGTAGTATCCGATAGCATTCACCCATTCAGTTGGGATTAAATCCTGATTAACTCGATGGGTGTTGCATTTTGGTATCAAAGCTTAAGTTTAGACGTTTATAGATCTAAGTGAGGTAAAAGGTTTGTCATGCATGATTTGTACATCTCATCTAACTCTTACTTGGGTTGCTTCTTTGTCGACTTGTAGGTTTAAAGAGAGAATATATATATATAGAGTTAGAGGCACATGATGTTACTAAGAGCAACAATGCTTCATACACTGGGGTTCAAGACCAGCCAAGTGTTCTGAGTGTATGATGTCCAAGTGTTGCTCCAATCCCTTCATAGCAGCTGATGGACGATTTAGCAAATCAAGCTCAAGATCCGTTAATGCATAAACTAATAGCTCTTCTATAGAGCTTAGCTTAACCAGTACTACAGCTTCACCTCCATTAATATCACCAAAAGAAAGACTTAGGGTTTAGATTAACAAGCTCTAAAATATAAGGATATTGATTTTTCTTGGCATAGGTGAGGACGACCCTATACTATCGAGTATTGGTTAGAGAAAACTGAAAGAATCTGTGACCAGTTGGAGTGTGCCAAGAAGCACAGGGCTAAATATATTATTTCTCTCCTACAAAAATATGCCTATCACTAGTGGAAGATAGTTCTGTTGAAGCCAGAGATTCCTTAGTTGTTGACATGAAAGTTATTTGTGGTCAAGTTCAAGAATCAGTATGTTCTTCGAGTGTACATCGATGAAAAAAATAGGGAGTTCTTGAACCTTAAGGGGGAAAAGATGACAGTCACCAAATACTAGAGAGAATTTACTTGCTTGACTATATATGCATTCAAATTGATCACAAAACGAGATTGACAAGTGCCATATATTTGAAGATGGCCTCAACGCAAAGATTAGGGATTTCGTGATGGCTTCCCAACATATGAGTTTCTCGAAGCTGATATCTTTTACTATTAGGATGGATAAGAAGAAGAGGAGAAATAGAGTAAAAGAAGCTCCCCAAAAGCCAACAAATTCAGTGGCTCACACATCAGAAGACAAAAGTCATTTCTCTTCAGGACACTCACAAAGCAGAGGACTACCCTCTAGGATCACATCAACTGCAATTAACACATTGACCCAAATTGTTATAGATGTTGCTCCAATTTATAGGACATGCCATAAGAATCACAAGAGAAAGTGTTAGTTAGTTACAAGGGTTTGCTATAAGTATGGAGCTTGAGATCATTTTAAGAGAGATTGCCCATTATAGTTCAGTAAGGCTCATTTACAGACTCGAGGGCCAAAGCCGACATAAGGCTAGAGACAGGGTTAGGCTAAAAGTGAAGCCAGTTAGACCATTACTAAGATCGTGAATAGGTCAGGATCCAATAAGAGTCTACACCATGATAGCCAAAAAAGGCCAGAAGGCTACAAATGTTTTTAATGGTACATTTTCTCTATATAGTTATATATTCCCAATTGTTCAACTCGAACAACTAAATAAATTTCTAGGACCATTTTTTTAAGGGATAAGAAATGTAATGCTTGATTTTTAAGGTCTATATGTTATATGGGTTATGAAAGAAAGTGTGGGTAGATCAAGAAGTTAAAAATAGTTAAAAAGAGTGTTTTCATGCCCGTGAATAGGTGTTCACACTGGTAAGAGTGTTTTGTTTTAAAATAACATAGTTTTGAAGGTTATTCATAGTTATAGATGTCATGATTTGGTGTTCATACCCATGAATGATAGTCTGCAGAATTACAGAGCATAGCTCCATTTTTCTCTCATGTTTTTTCTACTATCCAAGCTACTCTATTGCCTTTATAAACCAAATTTGCACACCATCTTCATATTCTGTACTTTTTTTCACCTATTTAAACACCCAAACTTCCTTTACTAATCCTTGTTGAAGCTTGAACCTTAGAGAAAAGGTTGAGTTGTGAAGTTGAACCAAAGTTCGGGTTTAAAGTGGTTTTGTGTCCATTTTTCTAGTATAAAGGGCTAAAAAAGACATTTTCCTGTTTATAGGAGCTAGAGGCAGTGGTGAAAATCATTAAAAAGTGTAGGCAAGCTTGCAAAATTGAAGGGTTTAAGGCTCCATTGCTTTGAGGTTTGTACATATTTGCATTTTAATTTGATCATTTGCATTTGGCATGTTTTGCATGATAAAATGATGTGAATATGTGATATATGATATAAAGGCATGACAATAAAGTTAATGGTATGATTTTAGCAATATTCAAATGTTTGTTAGATATGGAAACAAGTAGGGAAGTTAATGAGTTTTGGTTGGCTTTTTGGGTATGAATTATGATTCAATATGTTTTACGATGTTAGAAGCATGTTGTTTGCATTATGTATGACTGGAATGTTTGTAGGAGTAGTTGACATTAGTCAATTTTAGAGCTTTGCATGTATTGAATGATTACTATATTTTCAACTCATTTCTATTTCTAAAATTTCCCATATTCACATTTGTGACATAGGGTTCACGATCATGAATGCTTAAACTAGAAAAGGTTTCACACTCGTGACAAGTGAGTCACACTCATGAAATGTATGGCTAAAAATAGCAGTTGCTCTTCATATGTTGTTTTATGACTAGGGAAGTGGTGAAACAGAGAGTTCATGCTCATAAATATATAGTCACATTCGTAAATATTGATACCCAATTTTTATGTTTTAACATAGTTTACCATAGTTTGTTTCATTGCCATGAATGTATGGTTTTACACCTATAAAATATGTTTTAAGACTATGAATAAAGTGTATTTATTAGACAGTAGCATTCAAGAGCATGTTTATAGTTTGGTTCATAGGTGGAGGTACCCATGAATGGCCCTTCACGATTGTGAACTTGTAGTTCATGTCCGTGAATCCTGTTAGTTTTATATATATAGTTTTTAATTTTTTTTATATGTAATGAGATATTTTAATCATATGTGGGCAATGTAAATGAGGTAATTGATATATGGGATGATGCATAATAGGTAATGGTTATGAGCATATATGTTTATAATAATGTTATTAAAAAGAAAATGAGAAAAAAGGATATTGAGTGCCCATTTCTCTAATTTAAGACTTGATATAAGATATATCACAAGTCATTGAGGGAGTTACGATACAATAAATTATTCTTTTACTCAATCAGGGTAACTTAAACTTAGGTTGTGAGCGCTCTTGATTTGAAGGGTTCGGTTGAACATATCCAGGTAAAGAGCAAGTTGAATTAAACTCAAGTTGTGAGCGTTCTTTACTTGATGGGCTCAAATGATCATATGCAAACAGTGATAGGGTGACTTAAGCTCATGTCGTGAGCATCCCTATATTACAACATGCTTCCATATAATCTGGTTTGGAGTTTTAAGTAAGTAAAGTAAAAAGGAAATTGTATATTGGATAATTGGATATGGTCAAAATATATGTAATGTTTGGGTATCAATATTGTTTGTGAACATGTTTAGATGGTATAAATGTATATACAATTTGTGAATTCTTATTAAATTGGTAAGTAAAATAATGTACAATGAATACATGCGCACATTTCAAATAAGGTAAAGACTATAGTGAATGTTTTCCCTATTGCTTGACCATTAGATAGTGTTATGTTATGGCATATCATGTATGCATATAGAATTTCAATATACATATGTACTACTAATATTAGGTTACTTAGTATGTGGATATTTTCCTGCACGTAGGTTTGGAGCTAATAAATAAAGGTTGGCAGGTCGTGAAGCAAAGTCCATACATAGATAAGTCAGAGCAAACATGTTTTGGGTTAGTAATTCATTCATGATATTTTTTTGTTCTTTTTGTATATGTCATGGATTTAAAGTATATACCTTTTGCTTTAAAGTTGTATATATCTTTTATAATAATAACATGCATTTAATTTTAAATGTTGTATTTTGTAAATTGTGGTCCGTTTAGGCCAAGTATGTTTTTTATATGGAAGTGATTTTTTGAGATCAAGGTTTATGCATGTTGAATATTTTAATGCAAAGGTTTAATTCAGTTATATGATAATATGAGATAAATTTTACAAAGAAAGAAAATATTTTAAATTGCAGAAGTTCGCCATAACAATATTTTGTAGCATTCGCTCATTTAGTCAGGATTAAATCATGATTGATTGCGTGGGTATTTCATGCTCACTCTAAAAAAACCCCTCTAAAGTATTTTTCTCTAAGCTCACACTTAAACCTTTTACAACTAGAATTTTCTCATACTAACTCATAACCTTAACCCAAGTGTTTTATGACTAAATACTTAAACAATTCATTTTTCTCAATCAATTACAAAGTTTACAAATGGAGGAGAAATGAATTAGAAAAGTTTGGGAAAAGGGGGATTTATTCTTTTAGCATTCAATGACTTTTGGAAGTGTATTTATAGCCTTGAACCTCCAAAGAGCCATTATAATTAATTCAATTAAAAACCCTTTAATAGTTTTGTTTTTTGCAATAATAAATTCGTCTGTCATATCCAGAATCGCGGTTGCAATTTCTTCAAGCTTTAACAACTAGTGACATGTGGCATTTTTTGACTAGCTATCGACTTCAATGGTTGATTTTGTATGAATATTGTAGTCGTGCTTTACTGTTGTGGTAATGCATCCATTGTCGTGAGCTTTCTTCACGGTTGTGCCTTCCATCTCGAACCGCTTTGTCCATTTTGAGTTTCTTATAGTTACAAAACTTATAATGCTCAAAACCCTATTGGGCACATGACATGCTTGAAATGCTTTCCCTCCGATAGTTTTGGTTTTTCAAATATCACAATCATACACTCTTTTTTGAGACAAACTTCTCGATTGCACTTATGGCTACGAACTCTATTATTCTTTATGCACTTTTGGCTCTGTTGGATTTGTGATCGCTATATGACTTGTGCAATCATGAAAACCTTTTTTCGGGCAGCATTGTCACTCTAGTTGCGATTTATATGCCTCACCAAACTTTTTGAAGGTTCATCAAGTGTTTGTCATCTAAGAGTTATGAAACTTATAGATCTATAAAATAAAACAAAACAAATACATTAATAATATTCAATTTGATTATCAAAATCAAAATAAAAATATACTCACTTAGGCTAACATCTTTGTTTTTCTTCAGCACCATTAGAGCGTTGCTAAGATTCTTGGTTGATTCTAGTTTTGTACAAATGCATTTATCCCTTTAGTCAGATTAAAAGTATAATTACATAATTAGATTGAACAAACAAATTCAAGTTATTTTTAGGTAACTTTTTTTTAGCCAAGTTACGCACCTTTTGATTTGAAAAAAATTGGCATGATTACATTGAACTTTAATTTTTTTTATAATTGAGTTCATATTTTTCTTTATAAATAAAATTTTAAAAATAAAATTTAAATTTTAGAAAATATTTTATTTAAATAAATCCAATGTATATAAAAATTTTATTATTTATAAATCTCGACATCCCATAAATAAATAAAATAAAATAAATTCTTCTTGTCTTGATAATCTAAGATTAGCCATATTAGACATTTAGTATAAGGTATCAAGAATATACCAAAAAAGTCTACAATTTATTTGCCCAATGGTGAATACTTATTAATTATTATTTTTCCAAAAAAAAATGATTTTTTCTAAACAATATGCATATTTAATAAACATTATTTTATTTATTATTTTCTTAAATTAAAAAAAGCTAAAATAATTTTGTAAGTAAAAAGCCAAAAAATATATAGAAGGGTAATAATTTATGATAAGTTAATGCTATAACAGTCATAATTATCAAATTTAGCCCGCCCCGACCAATTTGTTAAATATTGAGAGGTATTTCCATCATTTTGATAATCACAAATAATTAAGTAATAAAAAATTTAATATTTATTGTGTTCTAAGTATTTTAGACAAGTTATGCATTTCGAAGACCTTTAATCAAGTTGATTCGAATCAATTGAAGTTCAAAAGATTGAAAATTAGCAAAGATTCACGCCTATGAATTAAGTAACGCACGTGATCAATAATCACTACCACTATAAAACATCAGTTTCATGCCCGTTACTAGTAAAGCCACACCCATGAAAATTCTTAACACCAACTCTCTCAAGTTCAAATGTTCACGGTTGTGAAGTAATGGCCAAACCATAAAGCTAGAATAGTCATGGCCATGAATATTTAGTCATGCTTATGAACCTACGTATTTAATATTGACAGGCGCAAACAAAAAAATGGTTCAATGACTAGTTTTGAATTAATTGCATCCAAAACAACTTTATTTCTCAGAAGAAGTATAAATACGACTCATTTATGAACTTCTCAGGGTTAGACAATAAGAAATTAAGCATTCAATCTTTGTAAAGCCTTTTGTGCAATTATTCAAATATGATTTTATAATCTTTGTTGTAAAAACCATTTTAGATCAGTTTGTTGAGCTTTTTTGGTTAGTAAGTATTTTCATTTTTGTAATCAATTACTAAAAAGTGAGTTTGAGTAGTTGGGTTGTGAGTGATATACTTGTAAGAGTTTTTATGTGAGCCATTAAAAATACAAAGATTTAGTTGTTGCATTAGCCATTAAAACACAATAGTTCTTGGGTTAGGTGTTAGCCAAGAGAGTAAAATATCATAGTTGGGAGTGAGCTTGGAAAACTTTATTTATAACACTTTGAGTATTAGTGAAATACCCAATTGAGATTGGAGAGATGAGTAAGATTTGTTAATACCCGAACCTCTATAAATTTTATATGTCAAGTATCTCTTTCTCACTCACTAATTATTCTTGGTTAAATTTCCTTAAGCAAAATTTTTTATTTTCTAACAAATTCAACCCCCCTTATTGGTTATTAATTTAGGCAACAATTGGTATCATACTAAGTTTAGCATTCAAGCCTAACAAGTGCTAGCAAAGATTAAATAATGGCCAACGAAGGATTTCATAGTCTCAAGCCCTTCTTTGATGGAGCTAACTATGCAAATTGGAAATTCAAGATGGAGGTTTATTGTGACAGTGAAAGAGTAAATTTTTGGAAATCCGTCTAAAAAGAATGGACACCTCCGACGAGAACAAACTCTAAAGGAAAAGAAGAGATCATCCTAAGAGATGATTGTATTGAAATTCAAAGGAGAGCAAATGTCAAAAACAAGAAAGCCATGACAATCCTAATAAGCTCTTTATCCCTTGAAGAGTATGGTAGGATTCAACATTGTCTTACCGCTTATTCCATTTAGAAACCATTGGAGAATTACCATGAAGGCACTAAGAAAGTCAAGTTCAAGAAGGTTCAACTTCTTATCACCGAGTATGAGCTCTTTAAGATGAAGCCAAATGAAACCATAACCAAAATGACCAATCGTCTTCTTGCCATTGTTAATGGCATAAGAAAGTTTGGAAATCACTATAGTTTGGAAGACATAAACAACAAGATTTTGAAGAGTCTTCTAATGAAAGATTATGGCTCAAGAATTGCAGGTATAGAAGAAGCTAATGAAGACTTGAGTGTAATCCCCATCGATGTGCTAATTGGAAACTTCTCACACATGAGATGACTTTAGTAAGGGAAAAGGATAATGAAGGAGAAAAGAATAGGAAAAGACCCCTAGCACTTAAAGCTTCAACTTCATTGCCTATAGATGAAGTTCTTCTTAGTGATAAAGAGTTAGTTGATGAAGGATATGAGCAAATAACTTTACTTTTAATGAGGATTAAAAGATTGATCACCTACAAGTATGGCTCAATCAAAAACTACAAGCAAAAAGCTTCAGGTTTCCCTCTTAGAAACTTCTCATCCAACAAAAGCAAGGAGGAAGTCAAATGTTATGAATATGGGAAGAAGGGTCACATTAAGTCAAAATGCCCCAAGCTTAAAAAGTACAATAAGAGACCCAATAAAGAATATGAAGAAAAGGGTCACAAAACCATTTGGGATGATGATTCCTCAACATTCATTGAAAAAGAAAAAAAAAGATGTGGCTAACTTATGCTTCATGGCTATTGAGGATAACTCTATTGATGAGGTATGTTCTATATCCCAACCTTGTGATGACTTATATGATTTAATTGATGACGATGATGATGATATTTGAAGTATAAACTTAGAGATAGAAAGGTACAAAATGAAACTTAATCTTTATAGAAAAAATAGCTCTAAACTTAAAATTGATTTTAATAACTTTCAAAGGGGAGTTAAAGAGCTAAAAACCTTAAATGACTACTTAAAGAAGTCATTGGATGAGTTTTCATCAAAACCTTCAACCAATTCTCTAATAAAAGAAAATAATGATTTAAAAAATGAGCTTGAAGAGCTTAGAAACTCTATCTCAAAAGTTCACAAAGAGAGAGAATTTGGATACCTTATGTTAACCTTGAGGGGTATTTCCGTCATTTTGATGATAATAAATAATATAGCAATATTGTATTTAACATACTTGTTTTTGTAAGTATATTATACAGGACATGAATTAAAATAACAAGAATAGAGAATTGGAAGGATATTCATTGAGAAACAAAAAGCAAGAAGTAGCATGTTCACTGTCGTGACTCTAGGAGTCACGCCCGTGAAGGAAGCTAACTGTTACCAAAACCAACATTTGAAGTTCACGACCATGAAGGAAAAACAAACCGTGAAGTAAGCATTTCAGTCACCCCCGTGAATGAAGGTGTCACCCCCGTGAAGGATTCATTTGATTTCATCCAGAGAGCTTCACGACTAGAGTCACCACTTGGGTCACGGCTGGGAAGATTGTCACCCCCGTGAATGAAGGTGTCACCCCCGTGAAGGATTCATTTGATTTCATCCAGAGAGCTTCACGACCAGAGTCACCACTTGTCTCACGGCTGTGAAGAGTGTCATGCCCGTGAATGATTAATGTCACGCCCGTGACTCTATATGTCAAAACATACCAGAGAGCTTCACGACCAAGGTCACCACTTCAGTCACGGCTTGGGAAGAACTGTCACCCCCGTGACAAGCTTATTCACACCCGTGACCAATGAAAGAGAAAAATGTCAGGCGCGATTTTTTGGTTGGTACAACGGCTAGTTTCTTATTTAATGTACCCCAACGGCTATATTCAGCCATGGGAGTATAAATGGAAGTCATTTATGCATTAAGAAAGAAGAGAATGAGAAGAAAAGCAAAAGATTAGCATATACTTCAAATCACAAGCTATCTTGTACTTTTATACTTTGAGAACAAATCTATTCTTTGTAAAAATCTTATTGCTCCTCATATTTGAGCAATAAAAAATTATAAGTGGTTCTTTCTGTAATTTTTACTCAAGTGAGCATTGGGTAGTTCTGGGTTAAGAGAAGAACTCTTGTAAGGGTTAGTTGTGTGAACCTTCAAAACACAAATTAAAAGGTTGTTTGTGTGAGCCTGTAAAACACAAAGTATAGGTTGTTTGTGTGAGCCTGTAAAACACAAAGTGTAGGTTGTTTGTGTGAGCCTGTAAAACACAAAGTGTAGGTTGTTTGTGTGAGCCTGTAAAACACAAAGGAATTGGTTATTGTGTGAGCCATTAAAACACAAGGGATTTCTGGGTCAGGTGTGAGCCATTGTGATAAACACCATAGTTGGGAGTGAGCTTGTAAAACTCCATTGTAACACTTAGTGTGTTAGTGAAACTCCCAATTGCGATTGGGGAGATGAGTAGGGTTTGTTAATACCCGAACCTCTATAAATCTTTGTGTCTGATTTTCTCTATCCTTTCTAAAATTAACAATTTTATTTCCGCACTTTAAAGCTTAATTTTTTCTGAAACTCCAATTTAACCCCCCTTCTTGGTCTAATATCTGGGCAACAATTGGTATCAGAGCCTTGTCTAGCATCGAACCGTAAAAAGCGCTAGTAAAGAGTAAAATATGGCCAGTGAAGGATTCCAGAGTCTCAAACCTTACTTTGATGGAGCAAATTATGCCCATTGGAAGTTTAGGATGGACACATACTTGGATAGTGAAGGAATTGAAGTCTGAGATAGTGTACGAAAAGAATGGACACCACCAACCAGAAGAGGAGCTGATGGTGAAGAGGAAATCCTATCAAGAGACGATTGGACAGAGCCCCAAAGAAGAGCAAATTTCAAAAACAAGAGGGCAATGACAATTCTATCAAGCTCATTATCTATTGAAGAATGTGGGAGAATATAGCACTGCTCAACAGCATATAGTATGTGGAAGACATTGGAGAACTATCATGAGGGAACTAAGCAAGTCAAATCCAAGAAGATTCAACTTCTAACCTCAGAATATGAGCTCTTCAAGATGAAATCAAATGAGTCAATCACTGACATGACCAATCGTCTTCTTTCCATTATAAATGGAATGAGGAAACTTGGGAAGCATCTGAGCTTGGAAGATGTAAACAATAAAATCCTGAGAAGTCTTCCTCTTAAAGACTATGGTTCAAGAGTTGCTGGCATAGAAGAAGCAAATGAAGATATGAGTATCATGAACACTGATGTGCTGATTGGCAAGCTTCTCACACATTAGCACTCAAAGCCTCTACTTCAAAATCTCAAGAAGAAAGTGAAGATGATGAAGAGATGAGTGATGATGAAAATGAGGAAATCGCTATGCTTTCAAGGAGATTAAAAAAAATCATTGTGAAGAAAATGAGCAATTCCAGAAAATTCAGGCAAAGAAATCTCAAACAAACTTCAAATGATACACACAGAAGTAAGGAAGAGGTAAAATGCTATGAATGTGGAAAGAAAGGACATATCAAACCAGAATGTCCAATGCTCAAGCATAAGAGAAAATACCAAAGAGACAATGGGGAGAAAGGTCACAAAGCCACATGGGATGACGAAAGCTCTTCAAGTGAAAAAGATGATAATGAAAGTGAAGAGGTCAACCTATGTTTCATGGCTATTGAGGATCACGTCTCGGACAAAGTAAGATCACTACACTCATACTCTTTCAATAATGATAGTAGTGATAATGATAATGATAGTGATGATGATGATGATGAGCAAAGCCTAATAGAAGAATTAAATATAGAATTAGAGAAATATAGAACTAAATTTAGTATCTATGGAAATAATATCTCTAATTTGAAAAATAAGATAGATGGCTTAGAAAAGGAGAACATAAAGCTTAAATCATCTAATGAATCTCTTCAAAAATCATTAGATGAATACTCATCAAGACCCTCAACTGCTTCACTGTTAAAAGAAAATAATACTTTGAAAAATGAAGTTGAAGAACTTAGAAATTCCATTTCTAAATTTCACAAGGGTAAAGAGAGCTTAGATACTCTCATTGTGTCTCAAAGACCACCTTTAGTTAGACATGGTCTAGGGTTTAAGGACACATCATCATCTTCTAACAAAACAGTATTTGTTAAGTCTAAAGAACATAACATCTCCACACCTGTTAGAACCGCACCAAGAAATAAGAATGTTAAAACCTCTATACCGAAAAAGAATCATGTCTTTATATATAGGAAGAATGTATCTAGAAAAATGCAAATTAATCATGATTATGCATGCCATTGTTCTCAAAATCAGTCTAATCAAATTATGGCATTCAAATACATTGTAAGACCAAAAAAACATAGTAAGTACTTCAAAACCTCTTCAACTCCTACATTTAGACTTATTTGGACCTACTAGGGTTGCTAACTTAGGAGGAAAACATTATGCATTCGTCATCGTAGATGATTACTCCAGATTTACTTGGGTAATTTTCTTAGCTCAAAAGAGTGATGCTTTTGAAAATTTCAAAAACTTTGCTAAAAGAGTTCAAAATGAAAAAGGGTACTGCATTTCAAAAATAAGAAGTGATCATGAGAAAGAATTTGAAAATGAAAACTTTGAAAGTTTTTGTCTTGAACATGGCATTTCACATAATTTCTCATCTCCTAGAACACCTCAACAAAATGGAGTAGTTGAAAGGAAAAATCGAACATTAATTGAAATGGCAAGAACAATGCTTAATGAATATGAATTACCAACTAATTTTTGGGCAGAAGCCACAAACACTGCATGTTATATTTCAAATCAAGTTTTCAAAAGACCTCTTTTAAACAAAACCTCATTTGAGCTATGGAATGGAAGAAAGCCCTTGGTATCATACTTTAGAGTGTTTGGATGCAAGTGTTTTATATTGAACACCAAGGACAATCTTGGAAAATTCACCTCTAAGTCTGATGATGGTATCTTTTTAGGATACTCTACAACCAGCAAAGCATATAGAGTATTTAATAAAAGATCATTAACACTGGAAGAATCTATGCATGTTGTTTTTAATGAATCTAGTAGACTTGATCTTGTGAAAGGTAGTGCTCTTGATAATGTTGTAGATAATATGGAAAAACTTGTCATTGAAAATGGAAAAGAAGAAAACGATCAAGAAAATCTACTACCTCAAAATCAAGAATAAATGGAGCAAGAACTTCTAAAAGAATGGAGAATGAACAGAAATCATCCAAAAGAGCAAATAATTAGTGATCTATCAAAGAGAGTAAGTACTAGATCTCATTTCAAGCATTTAGTCACTGACATTGCTTTTATTTCACAAATTGAGCCTAAAAATATTGATGAGGCTCTTAATGATGAAAGTTGGGTAATTGCCATGCAAGAGGAACTCAACCAATTTGAGAGAAATAAGGTATGGAACCTAGTACCAAGACCCAAGAATCATCCAATCATAGGCAGCAAATGGGTATTTAGAAATAAGTTAGATGAACAAGGGTTAATAACCAGGAATAAAGCAAGACTAGTTGCAAAAGGATATAATCAGGAAGAAGGTATAGACTATGATGAAACATATGCACCTGTAGCTAGATTAGAAGCTATAAGAATACTCTTAGCATATGCATGTCACATGAATTTCAAACTTTTTCAAATGGATGTGAAAAGTGCATTTCTAAATGGCTATATAGATGAAGAAGTGTATGTAGAACAACCACCAGGTTTTGAAAGCTATGACTTGCCAAATCATGTTTTTAAACTTTCAAAAGCTTTGTATGGTTTAAAACAAGCTCCAAGAGCTTGGTATGAGAGATTAAGTTCTTTTTTACTAGAAAATAGCTTCACAAAGGGAAATGTTGACACTACACTATTCATCAAAAAGTATAAGCATGAGATACTAATTGTTCAAATTTATGTTGATGATATAATATTTGGTTCTACTAATGAGCTGCTTTGTCAAGAATTTGCTAAGTGCATGACTAGGGAATTTGAAATGAGCTTGATGGGAGAACTTAAGTATTTCCTTGGTCTACAAATCAAACAAAGCAATGAGGGCATATTCATCAACCAATCCAAATATGCCGAAGACTTAATCAAAAAATTTGGTATGGAAGGATGCAAAAATGCCAAGACTCCTATAAGTACATCAACAAAATTGGACAAAGATGAAAAGGGTAAGAGCATTAATGAAAAGCTTTATAGAGGTATGATCGGATCACTTTTATATCTCACTGCTTCTAGACCCGATATTATGTATAGTGTTTGCTTATGTGCGCGATTTCAATCATGTCCTAAAGAATCTCATCTAAATGCTGTAAAAAGGATTTTAAGATATTTACATGGAACATTGCATCTAGGTTTATGGTATCCTAAGAATTCATCTTTTTATATTATAGGATATTCAGATGCAGACTATGTTGGTAGTCTTTTAGATAGAAAAAGTACTTCAGGTACTTGTCACTTCATTGGAGAATGTTTGGTTTCTTGGTTTAGTAAGAAACAAGTTTCAGTTGCTCTCTCAACTGCTGAAGCTGAATATGTAGCAGTTGGATGTTGTTGTACACAAATTCTTTGGATAAAACAACAACTTAAGGACTATGGTCATGAGATGAACCATATACCTATAAAATGTGACAACACCAGCGCTATAAATCTTTCAAAGAATCCTATTCAACACTCTAGAAGTAAACATATTGACATTAGACATCACTTTATTAGAGATCATGTTCAATATGGAGATATTGAATTAGAATTTGTATGCTCAGAAAAGCAATTAGCAGATATTTTCACTAAGTCTCTAAATGAGGAAAGATTTAATTTCATTAGAATAGAACTAGGTATGATTGATGGATTAACCTTGTGATTACAAGAATATGAAATTTTAATTGTTGATCTTAAAACATATCACAAGTTATAAGATAATTTTTTTTTTTTATGAGAATTCTTGCTTTATGAAGTAAAATCTTTGTTGAAATGATTTAGTCTTGTTGCAGAACTTAATTTCAATCTGATGAAAATTATAGGGGAGTCACGCCCGTAACTTATACTCACGCCCGTGACTTAAGTGGCCCAAAGAGGCAGTGTCATTCACGACTTTGGTTCACGGCATGTTTCACGGCTTCAAGTGGTGAAACATAGTTTCACTGCTTGAGTCACGCCCGTGGAAAAGAACCTTCACGCCCGTGACGAAGTTTCACGCCTATGAATAATTACACCCAAAACTCACAGAAGCTTTCACGCCTTGTGTCACGGCTTGCTTCACGGGCATAAGTAGTGAAATTCAACCATTCACGCCCGTGACATGATATTCACCCCCGTGATCTATGATCGTGCACGCCCGTGATATTCATCGATCACGCCCGTGAACGTATTCACACTTTCCTTCATGGGTGGAACACTGCTTCAGCAAACCGTGAACACGACTATTCACGCCCGTGAAACCCTAAGTCACACCCGTGAATGTATCGAATATATAATAATACAGCCGGTTACAATCTTCATTTCAACTCTCCATCTCCCAAAACCGCTCTCATTTACTCTCATTCATTGAGACATTGAAGATTCCGACCCCAAAGCCTTGATATTTCACTATAAATACCATCAAAAGTTCGAATCTTCAGCAGAAAACAAACATTTTTAGGGTCTTTCATCATATTTATCTGTCAAAAATCTTCTTCAACTCCATCAACAACTAAAATTCTTCAAATATGGAGTCTGCTTCATCAAAAGGGAAGAGAAAGAAGTCTCATGCACCGAAGAGGTATTCAGATTACCTCATGAATATCATTCCAGAAAGTTGCCATCCTCGATATGCAACTTTGAAGAAGAGACCTATTTTATCATCAAGGTCCTTCGAATGGCAAACAGTCCGTAATATCGGGCTTGAGATGGCTATGACAGAGCAACTTCAAGCCTGTCATCTAAAAGAATTTGTTGAAATTCATCTGCCAACTCTACGGGAGCCAACGCTGGAATTTCTCAGCACCTTGCAGGTTTCACCAACTGGAGTGGTGAAATTCCGACTCTGCAACAATGCAAACACCCTCAACGCCATCGCATTTAGAGAATTGTTCAACCTACCATCTGATGGCGTTCTGAATGAGACTGAGGTAGAATTCTCTGCCCCTGCAGCCTGGACACATTTTGGCATGGATTGCAGCTGAGATGTCAAGAAAACTAAGAGCACACATCTCAGGACCCCAGTACACAGGTATTTGCATAGGTTTCTAACCTATAGCATTTTTTCTCGGGGAGAAAGCAATGGAACTATTAGGAAGTCAGAACTCTTCCTATTCGAGATGGCACACCGGGGAGTCACAGTGGCGCTTTCCAGACGGTTTGCAAACCATCTTCTCTCCATAGCCACCAAACCCACAGGAGATATCTTGGTTGGGGCATATGTCACTCATATGGCAGTGAAGCTCAATTACTTGAAGCTGGATAACCATCACTTCAACATCATTCCTGCACATCCACGAGATAGGCTAGATGTAGAGTCATTCATCAAGATGGGAGCAGCTGTCAGAATCGTTTTTCAGAACGATATCTTCTACCGCTTCACTGATACTGCTGGAGAGATTATCTGGGAAGATCATGACACAAAGGATTTTAAAGCAGGCCTCCAGGGAGTCCAGCAGAAAAAGAGGGCTCGGATTGAGGAAGCAACTCCAGCCATCGAGCAGGACATTGGACAGTCCTCAGCCTCCACACCATCTTTAGCGCAGCAGGTGGTCGACCTCTTGGCACCACGCTTCGAGCAGCTGCAGACTTCCATGGATGAGAGGTTAGAAAACCTCAAGGACTTCATGGAGTCTCGGATAAACAGCCTTGAGGCTGAAGTAGCTAGGCTTCGTGATAGGATGTCTGGCTAGGATATAGGCTAGAGTGTAGCCTAAATTTGTTATGTTTGATCATTTTTGTTGTTTGTTATGTTTGCTTATGTAGGAAATCTTAAATTTCCTTTCTTAGTTTGTATCCTTTCCTTCATAATATATATTTGCTTTTGTTTACTTCAATCTACATATTCTTTTTGATTGATGACAAAAGGGGGAGAAAACTAGCAATATATGATAGATAATATATGATTAGGGAAAGAAGTATCAAACTAGCAATACAAGAATTGTGAATCAAAAAGTGAACAGACTTTGAATTGATTTAAAATTCTTGATTCAACTTTTCAGATGCAAAGTAGATAATTGAAAAACTGAGCTTTTATATACTTCAAATATACCCTAAGTATATTTTGCATACACCTTAAAATCAAGTTACAAATAAAAACATGCCATGATATACCTTAAATATACCTTACATATACTTTATGTCTTGAAAAGGAATTATGGTATGTATTGGAAATACTTCTCATATAACTTGCATATACTTAAAATCTAGTTTAATGCTACATCTTTATTTACTATTCTTGCACATTATAATTTTTTATCCTAAGTATATTTTGAGGGGGAGACTTCTCAAAATCACATATTGCTAGATTATTTGTCATCATCAAAAAGGGGGAGATTGTTAACCTTGAGGGGTATTTCCGTTATTTTGATGATAATAAATAATATAGCAATATTGTATTTAACATACTTGTTTTTGTAAGTATATTATACAGGACATGAATTAAAATAACAAGAATAGAGAATTGGAAGGATATTCCTTGAGAAACAAAAAGCAAGAAGTAGCATGTTCACTGTCGTGACTCTATGAGTCATGCCCGTGAAGGAAGCTAACCGTTACCAAAACCAACATTTGAAGTACACGGCCATAAAGGAAAAACAAACCGTGAAGTAAGCATTTCAGTCACCCCCGTGAATTAAGGTGTCACCCCCGTGAAGGATTCATTTGATTTCATCCAGAGAGCTTCACAACCAGAGTCACCACTTGGGTCACGGCTGGGAAGATTGTCACCCCCATGAATGAAGGTGTCACCCCCGTGAAGGATTCATTTGATTTTATCCAGAGAGCTTCACGACCAGAGTCACCACTTGTCTCACGACTGTGAAGAGTGTCACGCCCGTGAATGATTAATGTCACTCCCGTGACTCTATATGTCAAAACATACCAGAGAGCTTCACGACCAAGGTCACCACTTCAGTCACGGCTTGGGAAGAACTGTCACCCCCGTGACAAGCTTATTCACGCCCGTGACCAATGAAAGAGAAAAATGTCAGGCGCGATTTTTTGGTTGGTACAACGATTAGTTTCTTATTTAATGTACTCCAACGGCTATATTCAGCCATGGGAGTATAAATGGAAGTCATTTATGCATTAAGAAAGAAGAGAATGAGAAGAAAAACAAAAGATTAGCATATACTTCAAATCACAAGCTATCTTTTACTTTTATACTTTGAGAACAAATCTATTCTCTGTAAAAATCTTATTGCTCCTCATATTTGAGCAATAAAGAATTATAAGTGGTTCTTTCTGTAATCTTTACTCAAGTGAGCATTGGGTAGTTCTGGGTTAAGAGAAGAACTCTTATAAGGGTTAGTTGTGTGAACCTCCAAAACACAAATTAAAAGGTTGTTTGTGTGAGCCTGTAAAACACAAAGTATAGGTTGTTTGTGTGAGCCTGTAAAACACAAAGTGTAGGTTGTTTGTGTGAGCCTGTAAAACACAAAGGAATTGGTTATTGTGTGAGCCATTAAAACACAAGGGATTTCTGGGTTAGGTGTGAGCCATTGTGAGAAACACCATAGTTGGGAGTGAGCTTGTAAAACTCCATTGTAACACTTAGTGTGTTAGTGAAACTCCCAATTGCGATTGGGGAGAAGAGTAGGGTTTGTTAATACCCGAACCTCTATAAATATTTGTGTCTGATTTTCTCTATCCTTTCTAAAATTGACAATTTTATTTCCGCACTTTAAAGCTTAATTTTTTCTGAAACTCCAATTCAACCCTCCTTCTTGGTCTAATATCTGGGCAACACCTTAATTGTATCTCAAAGACCTCATTTGGTGAGACATTGCTTATGCTTCAATGGAGAATCATCATCTACCCCATCTATAACTATATTTGTTATATCTAGCACACCATAAAACTCTACTATTGAGGTAATATCCCCAAAGGCTAATGGTAAAGCACACACAAAACTCTTTACTCAAAAGAAGAGTAACCAAGGGTCATATGGCCTAAAGGTCATAATTTTCATAATTTTCAAAAGGTTAATTATGTTTTCTTATACAAGAAACGAGCACCAAGGAAAGCACCCACCAAACATGCATGTTTATGGAATTGTAGACATATTGTTCTGAGAATGATAGTAAAGCCTAAACCTAGCGCAAAGTGGCAAAGCATATTTGAATCTAAACAATGCCACTATTACATGAAGCTTGGGCATATAAACAAATATTGTTTTATAAGGAAGGCTCATTATAGACCTTCTAGTGCTAACTCCTAAGGACTCAAGTTCATTTGGGTACTTAAGAACTAAACCTAAATTATTGTTTTGTAGTTGTGCCTCAAGTCCATGTCAAAGGAAAATGCTTGGCTAATGGATGCAAGTGTTTTATATTAAATACCAAGAATAATCTTGAAAATTTTGCTTCTAAATCCGATAAAGGTATCTTTTTAGGATACTCCACAACTAGCAAAGCTTATAGAGTTTTTAATGTATGCATATTGTTTTTGATGAATCTAATAAACTTGATCTTATGAAAGGTAGTACTTTTGATAATATTATTGATACAATGGAAAAGCTCAGTCTTGATCATGAAGAAGATGGTGAGACTTCCAAGAGAGATGATAATGATGATCAAGAAGAGCAACAACAAAAAGAGCATCAAGATAATCTAATACCTCAAGCTCAAGAGCAAGACATCCAAGAGCTTCAAAAAGAATGGAAATTTATAAGAAACCACCCTATGGAGAAAATCATTGGTGATCCCACTATGGGTGTAAGTACTAGATCTAATCTTAAATTTTTAGATTATAATCTTGCTTTTGCTTCTCAAATTGAACCGAGGAATATTGATGAGGCTCTTAGTGATGAGAGTTTGGTGATTGCTATGCAAGAGAAACTCAACCAATTTGAGAGAAATAAGGTTTGGACCTTAGTTTCAAGACCTAAGGACTATCCAATCATTAGTAGTAAATGAGTCTTTAGGAACAAGTTAGATGAGCAAGGTCATATAACTAGAAATAAAGCTAGATTAGTTGTCAAATGATACAACCAAGAGGAACACATAAATTATGATGAGACTTATACTCCAGTTATTAAATTAAAAGCAATTAGAATTCTTTTAGCTTTTGTATGCCATATGAACTTTAAACTTTTTCAATTGGATTTCAAAAGTGCCTTTTAAATGGTTTTATAGAGGACGAAATTTATGTTGAACAACTTCCCGATTTTGAAAGCCATACATTGCCAAATCATGTATTTAAACTCATTGAGGTCTTATATGATTTGAAATAAGCTCTAAGGGCTTTGTATGAAAGGCTTAGTGCATTTCTTTTAGAAAATAATTTTTTAAAAGGACATATAAACACTATTCTTTTCATTAAAAAGCATAAGCATGATATATTACTTGTTTAAATTTATGTTAATAATACTATCTTTGGATCTACTAATGAATTATTTTGTCAAGAATTTTCTAAGTGTATGACTAGAGAATTTAAAATGAGTATGATGGGAGAGCTCAAATTCTTTTTTGGTCTTCAAATCAAAGATTTATCTTCATCAACCAATCCAAGTACATTAAATTGCTATTAAAGAAATTTGGAATGGAAAGATGTAAGAGTGTCAAAACTCCAATGAGCACATCAACCAAATTGAACAAAGATGAGAAGGGTAAGCCTATAAATGAAAAACTTTATAGAGGTATGATCAGATCTCTTTTATATCTTACCGCTTCTAGACCTGATATAATGTATAGCGTATGCTTATGGGCTAGATTTCAATTATTTACTAAAGAATCTCATTTGCATGTCGTGAAAAGAATTTTAGAATATATACATGGCACAATGTACTTAGGTTTATGGTATCCTAGAAACACTTCATTTCATATCATTGGTTTTTCAGATATCGATTATTCCAATAGTCTTCTAAATAGAAAAAACACATCTGAAACTTATCACTTCATTATTGAATGTTTAGGTTTTTAGTTTAGCAAGAAACAAGTTTCTATTGCTTTGTCCATTGCTCAAGTAGAATATGTGGAAATGGGTTATTTTTGCACTCAAATTCTTTAGATGAGACAACAACTTAAGGTCTATGGTCAAAAGATTGATCACGTTCTCATAAAATGTGACAATGCAAGTGCTATAAATCTTTTCAAAAATCTCATTCAGTATTCTATGAACAAACACATAGACATTAGGCATTATTTTATAAAGATCATGTCCAAATGATGATGTTATGTTAGAATTTATTGACACAAATAATCAATTGAATGATATTTTCACCAAGTCTCCCAATGATGAAATGTTTTGTTTTATAAAAAGGGAGCTTGGTATGTTTGATGGGAGCACTTTATCTTAAAAATGGTTTTAAAAACCTGCATTGCATTAATTATGCATTTTGATGTGAACCTTAAGTGATATGTCTCATATTTGATGATTTGCATGTTCAATTTGTATGATAAATGATTTTTTTTCCATGAAATAACATGTTTAATTAGTTTAGGAAGGAGTTAAGTATCACATCTTTTTGTTTGAATCTTGTTTTTATTTTTGCCATGTTTTAGGTATTCACGGTCGTGACTAAAGTTGCCAAAAACAGCAGAAGTGTTCGCGATCTAATGCATACTTTGCGTCATGACTTGATCTTGTGATTGATCAGATTCACGCCTGTGACTATTTAGTGTCATGGCTATGAATATGTCCTATTTCAAAAATAGAATTGTTCACACCTTGGATCACCATTTGGTTTATCCGTGAACACCATGATTCACGACCATAATTGCGCAATATAAAAGTCTACTTTCATTATTTCTTTCTCAATTTTATCTCTCCTCTCTCGTCGGCTATCACGATTCTCTGTGTTTTTTGGCCAAATCCGACCTCCAATATCTTTTTTTCATATCAAATTAGTGCCAATTTCACTCTTAAAACATCTCAAACACCTATTTTAACAAATTTATTCAAGGTTTTATTAAGTTTTTCAAGCTTTCTAAAAACTCTAGATTTCCTTTTATCTTAATTCTATCTTCAACAATGGCGTCCAGAGCTAGTTCTTCCAAGGGGAAAATGAAGAGCATAACTTCCAAACTCTACACAAACTTTTTGCACAATATCTTGCCCCAACACACTCATCGAAAGTACTTTGCACTTAAGAAATGGCACATTTTGTCAGCAAGAACCTTTGATTGGAATTTTATCAGGGCACTGAGACTGGAATTTGACATGAGAGTTTGGCTTTGGAAGTGTGACATTCTAGAATTTGCTGATGTCTACAAACCCATTTTCAAATAGCCAACATTGGAGTTTCTTAGTACTCTGAAAGTTTCTCCAGTGCAGCTAGGATGTCAAGAAGACTAAAAACACTCATTTGAAGAATACGGTTCTCCATTACATTCACTGGTTTCTGACATACTCTATCTTTACCCGAGGTGATAGCAACGAATCAATTTGAAAGTTTGAACTTTTGTTATTTGAATAAGCTAGATCAAATCAACGGTTGCCTTGTCTTGATGGTTTGCTTCTTATCTCCAGTCAATTGCAATGAAGCCTTCGGGTGACAACTTCATTGGAAGCTACGTCACTCACTCAACTTGCTTGGAGGTGGAGCTAGGACTTTTGGATCTTAATGATCACATCTATACCATCGTCCTAGCTTTCCTCAGAGATCAACATGACATCAAATCCTTTATCAAGATGGGAGCTACTGTCAAGATCATCTACGGGGGATGATATGTATTGTCATTTCATCACACCAGAAGGTGAAATAGCATGGGAGTAAGAGGACCTCACGGAATTTAAAGCTGGTCTTTAAAGGCCACAATAGAGAAAAAGGGCTAGAATTGAGCCTTCTACAGTCTCAACAGATATACCAAATGCCCTAGTAGTTGGCGAAATATCTTCAATGTCTCAGCAAGACTTGGCTTAGTAGCTCATAGTATTAATCACTCATTGATTCGACATGCTTCAAGCAATCATGAATTCATTTGAGCAATCAGTTGATAAAAATTTAGAAGACCTCAAAGAGTTCATCGAGTCTAGAGAAAGAGATTGATAGTATTTGTGAACAATTATTTAGCTTTAAGCCATGACTATCCTAGCTTTAAGTTTTTCTTTGGATCATTAGATAGAAAAACATATCTCATTCGTACTCAAACTCATACATGTAGCTTTTTGATTATGATATGAACAAATGAGATTTGCTTTATATTGTCTTATTTCTTCTCTTATATTTGTTACTTATTTCTTTTTAATTGTGACAAAAGGGGAGAAGAAATGCAATATGTAAACCTAACATATACTTTGCATATGCTTAACATGAATTCTATTTAATATAAAATATACTTGGCATAAACATAAAATATACTTGACGTATACCTTCCATATACTTGGCATAAATGTTATGATCAATACTTATTTGAATCTCTTTTGAAACTTTTTCTCTTATATGCTTATGGTTTGAAATATGGTATCCTTGTGCTCTTTATAATTCATACATATTAAGCATCTTTTAAGGGGAAGAAATTCATTTCTCCTTAAGTCACATATTGCAAAATTATTTGTCACAATCAAAAATGGGAGATTGTTGAACCTTGAGAGGTATTTCTATCATTTTGATAATCACAAATAATTGAGCAATAAAAAATTTAACTTTTATTGTGTTCTAAGTGTTTTAGATAGGTTATATATTCCTAAGACCTTGAAACATGTTGATTTAAATCATTTGGAGTTCAAAAGATTGAAAAATAGCAAAGATTCACACCTGTGACATATCATGCATGTGAATTAAGTAACACTCGTGATCAATAATCACCACCATCGTAAAACATCAGTTTCACACTTGTTACTAGTAAAGTCACACCCGTGAAAATTCTTAGCGCCAATTCTCTTAAGTTCAAATGTTCATGGCTGTGAAAAAATAGTCAAACCGTGAAGCTAGAGCAATAACGATTGTGAAGAAACAATCACGCCCATGAAAGATTGTGTTTTCTTTGATAGAAACATTCAAGACTAGTTTCACCACTTCAGTCACGGCTTCAACAAGAATAGTCACACTTGTGAAGATTTAGTCACGTACATGAACTTGCATATTTAATGTTGATAGGTGCAAACAGAAAGTGGTTAACAACTAGTTTTGCATTAATTGCACCCAAAACGACTTTATTTCTCAGATGAAGTATAAATATGACTCATTTATGAACTTTTCAGGGTTAGACAAAAATAAATTGAGCATTCAATCTTTGTAAAGCCTTTTGTGCAATTATTCAAATCATATTTTTATAATCTCTGTTGTAAAAACCATTTTAGCTTAATTTTTTGAGCTTGTAACACTATTCTATATAATTAAGATAAACCTAATTAGACCAAAAGATGATACAAATGCACATGAGTTAAAATGTCAAAATTTTAAAACTTTCATGCACCATGGCCATGATGACTTAACAAAATAAAAAATATTTTTAAAATTATGAAATCGATCTCAATAAAATAAAAGTTTAATACAAATCATATGGACATACACAAGCCCAAAGTTTTACAAAATAAGTAGTTATAAAACTATATATTTCTGAAATTCAACATGTAATGCTATAACTATCTAACCTATGGCAAAACAACCGAAAAATAAGATACAACAATGTACCACCCACCCCGAATGAATATCCTCAACTTTGATCATTGGGCATCCTCCTCTGTTGGTCCTCCCCTAATCTCCAAACCTACGCATAGAAAATTCATACACTAAGTAATTCGTGCCTAGTGGTACATAACAATGTGCAAGGCATACAACAACATATACATAATATGCATGATATATTTACTGAGCTACTATAACGACTTATCTCGAAGTCCACACATGCATTAGCTCGTATACTGCATGACATGTCATCCAAATTATATATATATGATGCACATCACTATATGGCATATCCAACAATCTTTCAATGTCATACACATGTTTATCACACATAACAATTTATTAATTATCTTACCTTTACCCACCTACTTATAACAAGACTAAAATGGATATGGGTAACTCAGCCTATCAAGGTGTTCTGGTTCACTAACCTTTGAGCTATAAAATATATAACCCACCGAGGCTCTTTGGTGCGCTAACCTTTGGGTCTTCAAACATATAACCCACCAAAACACTCTAGTCCGCTAACCTCTGGGCCTTCAAACATATAACCCACTGAGGCCAATTCCACATGCAATACTCACTATGGTTGACCAATGTCAGTCACTCTATCAACATTCCAGCATGCATTCAAGCTATCTATCACGACTATATCATCTTTGATCAACAATATTAATCAGAATTGTTCCTCAAACATGTCAATCGAACCATATTTATAAGATTTCCCATCATGCATATTAATCCTATATTTCACCATTTATCTACTCATTTATCATCTAAAACATGCTTTAAAGCAAAGAATACAAAAAACACAAAGTTATGGCCTTAAGTGTTATTATGTACATATGTTACACCTAGGGTGGAGATTGGCTAAAGCTTGATCTTTTTAAGTTTGTCCTCTCACTTGAAATGGACTTTCAGCACTCCCTCCAAGTCTTAGCTTCTCAATAAAAAATGAAGAAGCATCCTCTTAGTCTCTAGAAAACGACCAACACCCAGAAATACAAAAATCTTCTCTTAACCCCACAAGCTCACAAGCTTCATTTCTCACTCCTCTCTCACTTTACTCCCTTAAAACTTAGCTTTCCAATCTTTACCTATAGAGGAAAAGAGTTTCTGAAGGTGAATGAGATGAAGATATGACGTGTTGGGCCAGTTTTAGGGGTATGGGAGCTGATTTAAGGGAATGATAAAGAGAAAAATATGACTGTATCACATGCTTTATTTGCCTAAGTTTCACGGTCGTGACTCATCTTTCATAGGCGTAAGCTTCTCCTTCACGGTCATGAAGCAACTCTTCAGGGTCGTGAAGAACTTTATCATTGTTGTGTACTAAATTTCGATATTCACGGCTGTGACACCCATTGTCACGGGTGTGAAACATCATATTTCAGAAACTCTCAACTTTCCAAAACTCTACTTAATTCCCTCATATCCCACTAACCAATAACGTAACTTATAACCCTAATTACGGGCGTTACAAAACTTTTTTGCTTGGTAAGTGTTTTCATTCTTGTAATCAATTACTCAAAAATAAGTTTGAGTGTAACATCCTTAACCTTCCCCACATGCATTTCATTTGAACATATGCATCTTGCATATAATTCAATTGAACACATGCATTTCATACATATTATCGTAGAAATAAGTCCATGACACGCACTAGCTGCGTGTCCTAGTACATTGCAATTGTATCGAGTCGTACATGTGTATTTATAATCTAAATGAGGATAAAAAGTATTAAAAATAAATGAAATAAGGTGACCAAATTAAAGTATGCAAAATTACCATATTAAGATTAAATTGCATATTGTGTTGAATTGTGTAATAATAATAAGAATAATTAGAAAAAAATAAAATAAAATAAAAATAAAAATAAAAAGTTAGAAAAAAAAGGAAGTGGACAGGTGAAACAAATGAAATGGTGGTGCCTTTTAACTTATTAGGCAGCCACCATATTCATTTCCTTCCTCACCTTCTTCTTCTTATTTGCTTCATTTCTTCAATCTATTTTCTTTCAAGTTCCAGCCACCATTTCTTCCTTCTTTCACTCAAAATATTGCAGCAACAAGATTACCCAAGAGTGATTATAGGTGAGTAAACATTTATTTTTGTGTTAAGCTTGATTACGGTGTTTAGGGTTCATTAATAGGCAGTATTTTGTGCCATAGTTTTGATGATCTTAGAGATCGAATCTGAAAAAGCTTAAAAAACAAAATGTGTTCCTTTATGTCTTAGTTTATGGCTATGCACATATTTTTGCAAGATGTGGTGTATAGAAGGAGATATGCTCTTTGTACTGAAACTGGTTCGGATGTGAACCCTAAGTAAGTTAGCTACTGTGTTTGGTAGTTTTTAATATGATAAAGCCAATATTTGAAGTACCTCAAAACATAAAAGTTATAGATATATGTGTTATGTATCTGTATACCACATATAAGGTTCAGAGGACTTGTATATTTTGAGTTATGGTGAATGGAACTATGACTGTTCCATGGTTTGAACTGTCTACTGAGTGCCCTGGGCAGATCCAACAACTGGTTTGGCTAATTGGAGCTCGTTAGAGCTAGATTCTGTAAATGATCAAAACAGGAAAGTTATAGGTATATGTCTTAGCTAAATTGTGGTACTAATTGCAGCTTTATATATTATGTATAGACTAAGTTATAGCCTTTGGAAGAAGTCATACTGGTCCAGAAGCCAATTCTATTATGGACCAGTGAAATATTTGTTATAATTTGAAGACCTTAGAGACATCATTGATAAAATTTGTAAACATGAAAAATATTCTATATGAATCTTTATAAGTGTCTATAAATTTTCATTAAAATAGACTTATATATTATAAGTTATGATAAACCAAAGTGAGTGCCCTGAAACTGCCTAAAGGCAGAAAATAAGGTAAAAAACAGAACACACTTAGAAATTCCACAAAATATTGTACAATAATCCAATTGGTCTGAAATATTAATATGTTATATAATTATATGTTATTTTTAATTAGGAATAAGAATCAAATTAATTGGTCAAGTATAGAAAAAGTTATAGGCTAAACACTCCCATAAGGTCATACTGTCTCATAAGAAAAATCTTAACTATTGACATGAACGATGCATATTAATTTGATTAAGCCACATTAAGTCTCCCTAATCATAAGTTAATTGATTATATTTTTATATTAGGCTCACAACATATTGGAGACCCACAAGGAGCGGATAGACAATAAGTTAGGGGTCGGAATCAAAGGAGAAAGGTGAGTCTAATTATCAATTGAATTTTTTAGTGCAAATGAATGTTGCTTGCTATGTGATTCATATGATTGTCATGATTGGTCCTTGATAATATAATGATGGATAATTTGTGACATTGTGGTACTTATAAATGGTATACTTGTGGTATATTTGAGGTATATGTTTGACATATATGATATATATACATGGTATATGTATAGTATATACAAGGTATATGCGTGACATATGAGGCACATATGCGGTATATGTATGTTATATGTGGTAAGATACAATGGTTGATGAATGCTTAAGTACAAGTGCATATGCATATGGACCTAAAAGGCGTTGTGACTAGTTAATCGATATTGTAAAGCAAAATGAGAGGCCTATGGCCCAACAAATGTGCAAATGAAACAAATGATCAAGCTAGCTAGCAAATGCAAATGTTCACATGGAAAATGTTCACATGGAAACCCGGGGCAATGTCTATTTAACTTGGTCACAACAAAATGAAATAAGCAAAGCATTTGCATACATAAGGAGTAATGATTATGTGTTTCAACTTTATTGATATTTATATGATACTGATGAATGGAATGGAATACATGGTATGTATTGGATTTTTGATTTATTATTATGAGTTGTTCTGTACTTCAGAGCTCATTTGATGGTTATTCTCACTGAGCCGCAACTCATCAATTTGCATCATTTTTCAGGTAAAGAAAAGTGATAGCTCATTTTGAGTAGCGTATAAAAGACATGGAGCACAAGTCACTGGCCGAGCCTCATCACTCTCTCTCATTGCATTCCACACAAGCATGAAAATATGTCATCTGTGTTTTGTATTTATGTGCTTGAATATGTATAGTCATTTTGGAATGAGTTTAAAAATGTATAAATGAAAGAAACTCGTAAATACTTATGTGTAAAGTTTATGTTTTGATATATGTGATATATTATATTATAGTGAAAACTCCAGTGTTAACTTTGCAAAGTCATCGAATAATATTACAGGATATGGGACTTGCAAGTCATTGAATGAAATTACAGGATATGAGACTTTCAAAGTCATTTAATGATATTACAGGATATAAAAAATATATATACTATCACTATTAACAGGGTATTTTGATTTTCCAGCATGCTATGTGTGATTATTTGATACAGAGATAGGTTATACTTAAATGCATAAGATATGGTGTTACATTTTTGGTATCAAAGCAGGGATAGATTCTATGAGAACATGCATATGCATAAGAGCATGATAACATATGCATAATATGTGTTGAACATTATGTAGTGACATAATTTCATTTATTTTAGGGCCATCATAAGACATAATTCACCAAGGAGAGAGGCGCCGGCCGAAATGCATTCTTATGAGGCATCAACTCATTTACATAGAGATCAACCAGCACTAGGAGCTAGAGGTCCAGTACATGCATCACAGTCATCTCATGCAGAAGTACCCCATGAAAACCTAGAACAAGAAGTATATGGTCCTGAAATGTACAAGGAAAGACGTTATGACAAGCTGAGGAAACATGGTGCAACTGATTTCAATGGCACAACAGACCCAGCAGAAGCTGAGACATGGCTGAAAAGGACACAGAGGGTACTGAATATGATGAGATGTACCCCAGATGAGAAATTTGATTATGCAGTATCCTTGCTTCAAGGCAATGCTTATGAATGGTGGGAGACAATCCCCGACAGTGATGCACAACTACCAGTTTTGACATGGAATGATTTCCTCTGGGAATTTCAGAACAATTACATGCTTAAGGCATATAAAGATGAGAAGAGAAAGGAATTCTTGAATTTAAAACAGGGGAACATGTCTGTTGCGAAGTATGAAGTACAGTTTAATAAACTTTCCCACTAGGCCACCTTCATGGTCTCTACTGAAAGAGACAAATGCAGGAAGTTTGAGGAGGGCCTCAAATATGAGATCAAAAACAGAATCACGACTACTGATCTTGATAATTATGCCAGACTCAGAGCTGCTGCAATTAGAGCTGAAAAGTTAATGAAAGAAGCTAGAGAACAAAAAGTAAAAAGGGCGACACAAGAGTTTGCTAGAGAGTCTAGTAGAGGATATGGAAAGAAAGCTAGATATATGTCGAGCCAGTCTGGCAACAGAAGTGGGTACTCCAGTTCTAGAGGTCAAGGCATGACTTTTTCTTACCCAGGCAGAGGGCAGAGCCAATATGTTGAACAGAGGCCCACATGCAGTCATTGTGGTAGACAACATATGGGCGAATGTAGAAGGCTCACAGGAGCATGTTATTTCTATGGATCGATGGAGCACTTGTATAGAGACTGTCCAAATAAAGCCAAACTAGCAGAGACCAGCAGAGTCAAAGGAGTATATGAGACTACAGTTGAGGCACCGAGGGTCTACCCTACTAGTGAGACATAGGGCAGAGGAAGAGGCAGGGGCAGGACTGGTACAATGGGCAGAGGAGTAATCAGATCTGAAGGTCAGAGTTCTAGGCCCCCTACTCAGGCCAGGGTGTTTGCTATGACTAGACAGGAGGTAGTTGATGCTCCCGAAGTAGTCACTAGTAATATTTATATTTCTGAAATATTAGCATATGCATTGATTGACCCAGGCTCCACTCATTCATTTATATCATTGCATATGGCATCTAAACTACATCAAAAACATGAACCTCTGGAAATTGACATAAAGGTGAGTACTCCATTGGGAACAGTAGTAGTTATGAATAATGTTTGTCGTCATTACTTGATATGCATTGATAGAGCTGAGTTAATAGCTGATCTAATTTTATTGCCAATATATGAATTTTATGTGATATTGGGAATGGACTGGTTAACTAGACATCATGTAATAATGAATTGTTTTACTAAGGAAGTAAATTTGGAATCACCAAACCAGCCAAGGGTAGTATTTCTAGGTGAAAGAAAACTTGTGCCTACATATCTAGTCTCAGCTGTAAAGGCATTTAGAATGATCAAAGGGGATATGAAGCATATTTGGCATATGTGATTAATACTAGAACCATTGATAGCTTGCTTGAAAATATACTACTGGTAAGGGAATTTGCTGCTGTATTCCCAGATGATCTACCTGGTTTACCACCAGATAGAGAGATAGAATTCACTATTGAACTAGTACGAGGAACAGAACCAATATCAAGGTCACCCTATAGAATGGCCCCAGTTGAGTTGAAAAAACTGAAGGCCCAATTGCAAGAGTTACTTGACAAAGGGTATATTAAACCTAGTGTATCACCTTGAGGAGCTCCAGTATTATTTGTTAAAAAGAAAGATGGAACAATGAGATTGTGCATCGATTACAAGCAACTGAATAAAATGACAGTGAAGAACAAATATTCGTTGCCCAGAATAGATGATTTGTTTAACCAGTTGCAAAGAGCCCAAATATTCTCCAAGATTGATTAGAAATTAGGCTATTACCAGCTGAATGTAGCAGAGGTAGATGTTCCAAAGACTGCCTTCCGAACTAGGTATGGACATTATGAATTTTTAGTAATGTCATTTGGGTTGACTAATGCTCCAGCTGCATTTATGGCATTAATGAATAAGGTGTTTCAACCATATCTAGATAGGTTTGTGATAGTATTTATTGATGACATATTGGTATACTCAAAGAACAGGGGAGAACATGAACAACATTTAAAAATTGTGTTGCAAACTTTGAGGGAGAAACAATTATATACCAAATTGAGTAAATGCGAATTCTGGTTAGATCATTTGGTATTTCTTGGACATGTGGTGTTGTGTAAGGGCATAGAGGTTGACCCAAAGAAAATTGAGGCTATGGTAAATTAGGAAGCTCCTAAAAATATTTCTGAAATGCGTAGTTTTCTAGGTTTAGCCGGATACTATTGCATATTTGTTGATGGATTCTCCTTAATTGCTAGCCCTTTGACTAAATTATTGAGAAAGAATGAGCCTTTCAAGTGGAATCCAGAATGTCAGAGGAGTTTCGATGAACTAAAACACAGACTAACCTCAGCACCAGTGTTAACTATCCTTATAGGTATAGGTGGATTTACGGTACATAGTGATGCTTCTCACCAAGGCTTAGGGTGTGTATTAATGCAACACAGTAAGGTGATAGCTTATGCATCTAGGCAACTGAGACCACATGAGATCTCATATCCAGTGTATGATTTAGAATTGGCTGCAGTTGTATTTGCATTGAAGATTTGGAGGCATTATCTGTATGGTGAGACATTTCAGATCTTCACATACCATAAAAGCTTAGGTTATTTGCTGACACAGAAAGAGTTAAACATGAGGCAGAGATGGTGGTTAGAGCTATTGAAAGATTATGACTGTACAATTGAATACCATCTAAGCCAATGTGGTAGCAGATGCATTGAGTAGGAAGGCTAGTAGTAGTGTAGCTCACTTGCAAGTATCCTTTTTTCCATATTTGATTCAATTAGGATCTATGAATGTTGAATTAAATATACATGGTGAAGGATCATTGATTGCTGCTCTTCAAGTCAGACCTATACTAAAGAAGAGGATCAAATAAGTACAAAACAAAGATTCTCAATTATGTGAGAAATTTGATATGATAAGGCAGGGAAATAGTACAAAGTTTTATTTGCAGAATGATACATTGATGTTAAAGTCACGCATATGTGTTTCAAACACTAAAAACTTGTGCCAAGAAATAATGGAAGAGGCACACAATGCATCGTATGCAATGCACCCAGGGATGACTAAAATGTATCACAGTTTAAATTCTTATTGTTGGTGGCCAAGAATGAAGAAGGACATAGCAGAATATGTTTCCAAATGCTTGACATGTCAGCAGATTAAGATTGAACACTATGCACCAATTGGTAAGTTACATCCATTGCCAGTGCCAGAATGGAAATGGGAGAAAATAACAATGGATTTTGTCTATGGATTGCCAAGAACCCCATGGAAAAATGATGCAGTATGGGTAATTGTTGATAGATTAACCAAGTCATCACATTTTGTACCTATCATATGGGGGTGTACACTCGAGAGTTTGGCAAAATTATATGTGAATGAGATAGTCAGATTGCATGGCATTCCAGTGTCCATTGTGTCTGATAGAGATCCACGGTTTACTTCACGTTTTTTGGTGAGTTTACAAGATGCATTGGGAACAAAATTGAATTTCAATACTGCATTCCACCCACAGACTGATGGACAATCAGAAAGGACTATACAAATATTGGAAGAAATGTTTAGGGCATGTTCTATGGAATTCAGAGGTTCTTGGGATGAATATATAGCATTGATTGAATTTTGCTTACAATAACCAGTATCATAGCAGTATCCAGATGGCACCATTTGAAGCATTGTATGGCAGAAAGTGCCGAAGCTCTATCATATGGGATGAAGAAGGTGCACGTACATTAGAAGGGCCAGAGATAGTACAAGATACAGTGGATAAAATCAAAATTGTCAAGAATAAGCTAAAGGCAGCACAAGACAGATAAAAAAGTTATGTTGATCAACATAGAAGGGAAATGGAATACGAGTTGGGTGAAAAGGTATTTCTTCGTGTATCTCTATGGAAAGGGGTAATCTGATTTGGCAAGAAGGGTAAATTGAGCCTAAGGTATATGGGGCCTTATGAAATTCTTGAGAAAGTTGGTTCACTGGCATACAGATTGGCATTACCACTAGAGATGGCTCAGATTCATAATGTATTTCATGTGAGCATGCTTAGAAGATACAGGTCAGATCCTACACATGTACTTAAAGATCAAGTCATTGAGATTGCAGAGGACATGAGTTATATTGAGGAACTAGTACAAATCATCGGATACAAGACTAAACAACTAAGAAACTGAGAAGCACCTTTAGTTAAGGTATTATGGCATAACCATTTACTAGAAGAGGCAACATGGGAAACAGAAAAAATATGAAAAAACAATATCCACACATGTTTCCAGGTATTAAATTTTGAGGATGAAATTTTTAAAGGAGGGGAGAATTGTAACATCCTTAACCTTCCCCGCATGCATTTCATTTGAACATATGCATATTGCATATAATTCAATTGAACATATTCATTTCATACGTATTTTCGTAGGAACAAGTCCATGACACGCACTAGCTATGTGTCCTAGTACATTGCAATTGTATCGAGTCGTACATGTGTATTTATAATATAAATGAGGATAAAAAGTATTAAAAATAATTGAAATAAGGTGACCAAATTAAAGTATACAAAATGACTACATTAAGATTAAATTGCATATTGTGTTGAATTGTGTAATAATAATAAGAATAATTAGAAAAAAATAAAATAAAAATAAAATAAAATAAAAATAAAAAGTCAGAAAAAGAAAAAAAAAAGGGAAGTGGACGGGTGAAACAAATGAAATGGTGGTGCCTTTTAACTTATTAGGCAACCACTATATTCATTTCTTTCCTCACCTTCTTCTCCTTCTTTGATTCATTTCTTCAATCTATTTTCATTCAAGTTCCAGCCACCATTTCTTCCCTCTTTCACTCCAAAGATTGCAGCAACAAGATTAGCCAAGAGTGATTATAGGTGAGTAAACATTTATTTTTGTGTTAAGCTTGATTATGGTGTTTAGGGTTCATTAATAGGCAGTATTTTGTGCCATGGTTTTGATGATCTTAGAGATGAATCTGAAATATCTTAAAAAATAAAAGTTGTTTCTTTATGTCTTAAATATATTTATATGTAAATATATTTTTAAGATGTGGTGTATAGAATGAGATATCCTCTTTGTACTGAAAGTAGTACGGATGTGAACCCTAAGTAAGTTAGCTACTGTGTTTGGTAGTTTTTAATATGCTAAAGCCAATATTTGAAGTACCTCAAAACATAAAATTTTTATATATATGGGTTATGTATCTTTATACCAAATTTCAATTTCATAGGTCTTGTATATTTTGAGTTATGGTAAATGGAAGCGTGACTGTTCTATGGTTTAAACTGCCTACTGAGTGCCCTAGGCAAATCCAGCAACTGGTTTGGCTAATTAGAGCTTGTTAGAGCTATATTATATAAATGCTCAAAACAAAAAAGTTATAGTTATATGTATTATCTAAATTTTGGTACTAATTTCAGCTGTATATGTTATGTATAGACTAAGTTATGGCCTTTGGAAGAATTCATACTGGTCTGGAAGTCAATTCTATTATGGACTAATGAATTATTTATTATAATTTGAAGACCTTAGTGACATATTTGATAAAAGTTGTAAACATGACAAATGTTCCATATGAACCCTTATACGTTTTTGTAAAGTTTCATTAAAATAGGACTTATATATTATAAGTTATGATGAACCAAAGTGAGTGCCTTGAAACTGCCTAAAGGCAGAAAATAAGGTAGAAAATAGAACACACTTAGAAATTCCAAAAAATATTGTACAATAATCCAATTGGTCTAAAATATTAATATGTTATATAATTATATGTTATTTTTAATTAGGAACAAGAATCAAATTAATTGGTCAAGTATAGAAAACGTTATAGGCTAAACAATCCCATAAGGTCACACTGTATCATAGAAAAAATCTTAACTATTGACATGAACAATGCATATTAATTTGTTTAAGCCACATTAAGTCTTCCTAATCATAAGTTAATTGATTATATTTTCATATTAGGCTCGCAACATATTGGAGACCCACAAGGAGTGGATAGACAATAAGTTAGGGGTCGGAATCAAAAAAGAAAGGTGAGTCTAATTATCAATTGAATTCTTTAGTGCAAATGAATGTTGCTTGCTATGTGATTCATATGATTATCATGATTGGTCCTTGATAATATTATGATGGATAATTTGGGACATTTTGGTACTTATAAATGGTATACTTGTGGTATATTTGAGGTATATGTTTGACATATGTGATATCTATACATGGTATACGTGTAGTATATACAAGGTATATGCATGACATATGAGGCATATATGCGGTATATGTATGTTATATGTGGTAAGATACAATGGTTGATGAATGCTTAAATACAAGTGCATATGCATATGGACCTAAAAGGCGTTGTGACTAGTAATCGATATTGTAAAGCAAAAGGAGAGGCCTATGGCCCAACAAATGTGCAAATGAAACAAATGATCAAGCTAGCTAGCTAGCAAATGAAAATGTTCACATGGAAACACGGGGCAGTGTCTGTTTAACTTGGTCATAACAAAATGAAATAAGCAAAGCATTTGCATACATAAGGAGTAATGATTATGTGTTTCAACTTTATTGATATTTATATGATACTGATGAATGGAATGGAATACATGGTATGTATTGGATTTGTGATTTATTATTATGAGTTGTTCGGTACTTTAGAGCTCATTTGATGGTTATTCTCACTGAGCCGCAACTCATCAATTTGCATCATTTTTCAGGTAAAGATAAGTGATAGCTCATTTTGAGTAGCGTATAAAAGACATGGAGCACAGGTCACTGGCCGAGCCTCATCACTCTCTCTCCTTGCATTACACACAAGTATGAAAATATGTCATCTGTGTTTTGTATTTACGTGCTTGAATATGTATAGTCATTTTGGAATGAGTTTAAAAATGTATAAATGAAAGCAACTCATAAATACTTATGTGTAAAGTTTATGTTTTGATATATGTGATATATTATATTGTGGTGAAAACTTCAATGTTAACTTTGCAAAGTCATTGAATAATATTACAGGATATGAGACTTGCAAGTCATTGAATGAAATTACAGGATATGAGACTTGCAAAGTCATTGAATGATATGACAGGATATAAAACAAATTTACTATCACTATTAAAAGGATATTTTGTTTTTCCAGCATGCTATGTGTGATTATTTGATACAGAGATAGGTTATACTTAAATGCATAAGATGTGGTGTTACATTGAGTGAGTTAGGTTATGAGTGAAACACTTGTAAGAGCCATTAAAAATACAAGGATTTAGTTATTGTGTTAGCCATTAAAGTACAAGGGTTCTTGGGTTAGGTGTTAGCCAATGAAGTAAAACACTATAGTTGGGAGTTAACTTGAAATTTTCCATTTGTAACACTTTAAGTGTTTGTAAAATATTCAATTGAGATTAGAGAGAGGAGTATAGTTCATTAATACACGAACCTATTATAAATTTTGTGTGTCAAATATCTTTTTCTCACTCACTAATTATTCTTGGGTTAATTTCCTTAGCAAAAAATTTTATTTGTTAACCAATTCAACCTTTTTTCTTGGTTATTGTTTTGGATGACACAATTCAACTGATTTAACTTGAAACCAGTTCCAAAGCCAAGTGGGTTACAACTTCAAACCTTGAGGAAGAATAATCAAGAGTGAAAACAAATGATCCTATTGGCTTAACGAGACAATTTGTTCCTAGTAAACATATGTCTATTACGATAACTTATTCTTCTTTATAATATGTTCCTTTATCTTCCTTCTTACTGATTCTCAATGTAACATCCTTGACTTTTTCCATATATATTTCTACAGCATCTCATTTGTATATATACATTTTGCACATATACATTTTACATATATATATATATATATATATATATATATATATATATATATATATATATATATATATATATATATATATATATATATATATATATATATATATATATATATCACTTGAACACATGCATAATATGCATTTTTATTTAAATATATTCATGACATACAATTAGTTTATTTTCAAATATTTTACAATTGTATATGTCTGTTTTATAATATAGATGAAAATGACATGAAATTAATATTTAAGTGAATAAAGAGAATAGATTGAATTTATAAAAATTTGACATGATTAATTTAATTAAATTAAAATAAGTAATTAAATTATATATTTATTTATTATTGTTTAGTAAAATTGGGTAAATGTATATATATGTATACATGAATATATGTATATGTATGTATGTATGTATGATGATAATAAAAATAAAAAAAATAATAATAATTAAAAAAAGAAGAAGAAAGCATACAGCAAAAGAAAAAAAAAAGAAAAGAAAAAAAAAAGGGGTTGGACGGCAAAGAGAAAAAGAGAAGCAAATGGGGTAGGTGGCTTTTAACCTATTAGGCTTCATTATCTTCCTTTTTCTTTCCTTATCTTCTTCTTCTTCTTTGCTTCATTTCTTCAACCTATTTTCTCTCAAGTTCCAGCCACAAATTCTTCCTTGTTTCACTTGATTTTTGAGACAAATTGATCCCTTGAAATTTTGTTCTTGGTAAGTAATCAATTCTTATTGCTATAAGGTTGATTTAAGTTGCTAAGGTTCATTAATAGGCACTGATTTGAACCCCGATTTTGATATCCATATAAATTGATTCTGGAAAATCTTAAAACACAAACATTGTTCCTCTATGTCTTAGATTTATGGATATGTATATAGTTTTGCAAGATGTGGTGTATAGAATGAGATATCCTCTTTGTACTAAAACTGGTCCGGATGTGAACCTTAAGTAAGTTAGCTACTGTGTTTGTTAGTTTTGGGTATGTTAAAACCAATATTTGAAGTACCTCAAACCATAAAAGTTGTATCTATCTGTGTTATGGATCGTTATACCAAATTTCAAGTTCATAGGTCTTGTAATTTTTGAGTTATGGTGAATGGAACCATGACTGTTCCATGATTTGAACTGCCTACTGAGTGTCCTGTACAGGTCCCGAAAATTGTTTAATTATTTTGAGCTTCTTACAGATCGATTCTGTAAATATTCAAAAAAGTACAGTTATAGGTATATGTCTTAGCTAAATTGTGGT
This sequence comes from Triadica sebifera, assembly GCA_023653625.1. Lineage (NCBI taxonomy): Eukaryota > Viridiplantae > Streptophyta > Magnoliopsida > Malpighiales > Euphorbiaceae > Triadica > Triadica sebifera. The sequence continues at coordinate 19,282,259 of CM042910.1, read as the reverse complement.
ACTAATTTAATCTTAATAAGTTATGTAAAGAATAAGTTATGGCCTTTGGAAGTCATACTGGTCTAGAAGCCAATTCTATTCTGGACTAGTTAAATATTTGTTATAATTTTAAGATCTTAGAGACATAATTGATAAAAATTTGTAAACATGAAAAATGTGTCATGTTAACCCATATAAGTGTCTGTAAATTTGCATTAAAATAGAACGTATAGATTATAAGTTATGATGAACCCAAATGAGTACCCTGAAACTGCCTAAGGGCAGAAAAAAAGGCAGAAATCAGAACACGTTTAGAAATTCCACCAAACATCGTACAATGATCCCATTGGTCTAAAATTTTAATATGTTATATATAAATATGTTAAGTTTAATTAGGAATAATAATCAGATTAATTGGTCAAGTACAGAAAAAGTTATAGTCAAAACAGTCTCATAAGGTCACACTGCCTTATAGAAAATATTTTAATTATTGATATGAATAATGTATATTAATTTATTTAAGCCACATTAAGTTTCTCTAGTCATAAATTAACCAATTATATTTCAATATTAGGCTCAAGAAAAATTGGAGATATACAAGAAGGGGGTAGACAATAAGTTAAGGGTTGGAATCAAAGGAAAAATGTGAGTCTAATTATCAATTGAATTCTTTAGTGCATATGAATGTTGCTTGCTATATGATTGTGATGATATTTCCTTGAAAATATGATGATGAATAATTTGTGACATTTGTGCTACATATAAGTTTGTGTACTTATGGTATAATTGAGGTATATGTTTGACATATGATATATATACATGGTATATGTATAGTATATGCAAGGTATATGTGTTGTCATATGAGGTATATATGTGGTATATGTTTGGTATATGTGATAAGATATAATGGTTGGTGAATATGTAAATACAAGTGCATATGCATAATGACTTAAAAGGCGTTGTGACTAGTTAATCAACATTGCAAAGCAAAAGAAAAGGCATATGGCCCAACAAATGTGCAAATGAAACAAATGATCAAGCTAGCTAGCAAATGCAAATGCAAATGCAAATATTTACATGACAAATATTCACATGAAAACGCGGGGCAATGTCCGTTTAACCTAGTCACAATAAAATAAAATGAATAAGCATAAGCATAAGTAAAGAGCAATTATGAATACTTGATTTTATCTATATTTATATGTTATTGACTGATGAAATAGAGTATAAAGTATGTATTAATTATACTTGTTATTTGCTATTATGAAATGTTTGGTGCTTTAGAACTCATTTGATGGTTATTCTCACTGAGTCGCAACTCACCAAATTGCATCATTTTTCAGGTAGAGAATATTAGTAGTTCATATTGAGGTGCATATAAAATTCATGGATCAAAGGTCATCGGCCGAGCCTCATCACTCTCTCTCCTTGCATTCCACATAAGCATAAGAACATATCATTTATATTTGGGGATTAAATACTTGCATATTTACTAACTTTTTAAACGTAATGTTTAAGTTATTAATATATGTGATGTTATAAGCTATAATTAAAGCTTCCGTATTGATTGTGAAATTATTGTTGATAATATGAGATGAGTTAAAAAAAAATTACCATCGCTGTAAACTTGAATTTTATTTAATCTTGTTCCATACGGGATAACAATATAAAATCAGTATATGCAGTATATAGATGTATAAGGTGTTAGGTGTTACATTTTTGGTATCAGAGCAGGGATAGGTTCCAAGAGAACATGCATTTGCATATAAGCATGATAACATATGCATAATATGTGTTGAACATTATGTAGTGACATAATTTCATTTATTTTAGGGCCATCATTAGACATGTTTCACCAAGGAGAGAGAGGCCGACTGAAATGCATTCTCATGAGGCATCGCCTCATTTGCATAGAGATCAACCAGTACCAGGAGCTAGGGCTCTTGCACGTGCATCACAATCATCACATGCCAAAGTACCTTATGAAAACCCAGAATATGAAGTGCATGAATTTGATGTAATATTGGAAATGGACTGGTTAACTAAACATCATGTCATAGTGAATTATTTTTCTAAGGAGGTAATTTTAAAGTCCTCTGATAAACAAAGGATTGTGTTTAAAGGAGAAAGGAAGTTGGTACCTGCATGTTTGATTTCAACAGTTAAAGCTTTTAAAATGGTGAAATAAGGGTGTGAGGCTTTCTTAGCCTATGTGAAAGACACAAGAACTCAGGATATTATGTTAGAGAATATTCCAGTGGTGTGTGAGTTCCCATATGTATTTCCAGAGGATTTGTCTGGATTGCCACCAGATAGAGAGATAGAATTTACTATAGATTTGGTGCCTGGGGCTGCACCTATTTCTATATCTCCTTACAGGATGACACCGATTGAGTTATAGGAACTTAAAACTCAATTGCAAAAGTTACTTGATAAAGGATACATTCGATCTAGCGTATCACCTTAAGGAGCACCAATGTTGTTTGTAAAAAAAAAAAAGATGCAACGATGAGATTGTGTATAGACTATAGACAACTTAATAGAGTGACAGTGAAGAATAAGTATCCTTTACCTAGAATTGATGACTTGTTTGATCAGTTACATGGAGCTCAAGTATTTTCTAAGATTGATATGAAATCAGGCTATTATCAGCTTAAGATGGCTGAGGTAGATATTCCAAAAACTGCATTTCGTACTAGATATGGCCATTATGAATTTCTAGTCATGCCATTTGGATTAACCAATGCACCGATTGCTTTCATGGCTTTGATGAATAAGGTATTTCAGCCTTATCTGGATAATTTTGTTATTGTCTTCATAGATGACATTCTGGTGTACTCTAAAAGTAAAGAGGAACATGAGATGCATTTAAGAACAGTGTTGCAGACTCTGCATGAGAAATAAATGTATGCAAATTTTAGCAAGTGTGAATTCTGGCTTGATCATGTTATGTTTCTTGGACATATAGTATCGGGAAAAGGGATAGAGGTTGACCCAAATAAAGTTATGGCCATAGTGAGTTGGGAAGCACCCAAGAATGTGTCAGAATTGCGTAGTTTTTTGGGTTTAGCCGGATACTACCGTAGATTTATTGATGGGCTCTCATTGATTGCTAGCCCTTTGACCAAATTATTGAGAAAGAATGTGTCTTTCAAGTGGACTCCTGAATGTCAAAGGAGTTTCGATGAACTAAAACACAGGCTAACCTAAGCACCAGTGTTAATCATCCCTATAGGTACATATGGGTTTACAGTATATAGTGATGCTTCTCACCAAGGCTTGGGATGTGTGTTAATGCAACATGGTAAGGTGATAGCTTATGCATCCAGACAACTGAGACCACATGAGATTTTATATCCAGTGCATGATTTAGAATTGGTTGCAGTTGTATTTGCATTGAAGATTTGGAGGCATTATTTGTATGGTGAGACATTCCAGATCTTCACAGACCATAAAAGCTTAGGTTACTTGATGACACAGAAAGAGTTAAACATGAGACAAATATGATGGTTAGAGCTGTTAAAAGATTATAACTGTACAATTGAATACCATCTAAGCCAATGTGGTAGCAGATGCATTGAGTAGGAAGGCTAGTAGCAGTGTAGCTCACTTGCAATCATCATCTTTTCCATAACTGATTCAATTATGGTCCATGAATATTCAATTGAATATGCATGATGGTGGATCATTGATTGCTGCTCTTCAGGTCAGACCTATATTGAAGGATAGGATCAAAGTTGCACAGAGTAAATATCCTAAATTGTGTGAGAAAATTGAATTAGTAAGGCAGAGAAACAGTAAAGATTTTCAATTGCAAGACAATGCACTGATGTTAAAGTCACGCATATATGTTCCAAACACTGAGAACTTACATCAAGAAATAATGGAAGAGGCACACAATGCACCCTATGCAATGCACCCAAGGATGACAAAGATGTATCACAGCTTAAGGCCTCATTAATGGTGGCCAAGAATGAAGAAAGACATAGCATAATATGTTTCCAAATGCTTAACATGTCAGCAGATTAAGATAGAACATCAGGCACCAGTTGGTAAACTACATCCTTTACCAGTGCCAGAATGGAAATGGGAAAAGATAACGATGAATTTTGTTTATGGATTGCCTAGAACTCAACGGAAAAAATGATGCAATATGGGTAATTATTGATAGGTTAACCAAGTCAGCATATTTTCTACCTATCAGATGGGGGTGTACACTTGAGAGTTTGGCCAAATTATATGTGAATGAGATAGTCAGATTGCATGGCATTCCAGTATCCATTGTGTCTGATAGAGATCCATGGTTTACTTCACGTTTTTGGGTGAGTTTACATAATGCATTGGGAACAAAATTGAATTTCAGTACTGCATTCCACCCACAGACTGATGGACAATTAGAGAGAACTATACAGACATTAGAAGAAATGCTTAGAGCATGTGCTATGGAATTCAAGGGAGCTTGGGATGAGTATATAGCATTGGTGGAGTTTGCATACAATAACCAATATCATAACAGTATTAAGATGGCTCCATATGAGGCATTGTATGGCAGAAAGTGCAGAAGCCGTATCATTTGGGATGAAGAAGGTACACGTGCATTACAAGGACCAGAGATAGTACAAGATACAGTGGATAAAATCAAGGTTGTCAAGATTAAGCTAAAGGCAGCACAAAACAGACAGAAAAGTTATGCTGATCAACATAGAAGGGAGATGGAATACGAGTTGGGTGAAAAGGTATTTCTACGAGTATTTCCATGGAAATGAGTAATCCGATTTGTTAAGAAAGGTAAATTGAGCCCAAGATACATAGGGCCTTACGAAATTCTTGAGAAGGTTGGTCCACTGGCATATAGATTGGCTTTACGGTATGACTCAGATTCATAATATATTTCATGTGAGCATACTTAGAAGATTCAGGTAAGATCCTACACATGTACTTAAAGATCAAGCCATTGAGATTGCAAATGACATGAGTTATGTTGAAGAACCAGTGGAAATCATTGGATACAAGACTAAACAGTTGAGAAACCGAGAAATACCTTTAGTTAAGGTATTATGGAGAAATCATTCATGAGAAGAGGCAACATAGGAAATAGAAGAAAATATGAAAAAAACAATATCCACACCTATTTCTAGATATTAAATTTCGAGGACGAAATTTTTAAAAGGATGGGAGAATTGTAACATCCTTGACTTTTTCCATATGCATTTCTACAGCATCTCATTTAAACATATAAATTTTGCATATATATATCACTTGAACACATGCATAATATGCATTTTTATATAAATATATTCATGACATACAATTAGTTTATTTTCAAATATTTTACAATTGTATAGAAATGCATATGTCTGTTTTATAATATAGATGAAAATGACATAAAATTAATATTTAAGTGAATAAAAAGACTAGATTGAATTAATAAAAATTTGACATGATTAATTTAATTAAATTAAAATAAGTAATTAAATTATATATTTATTTATTATTGGTTAGTAAAATTGGATAATATATATATATATATATATATATATATATATATGTATACATCAATATATGTATATGTATGTATGTATGATGATAATAAAAATAAAAATAATAATAAAAATTTTAAAAAAAAAAAAGCATACAACAAAAGAAAAAAAAAGAAAAGAAAAAAAAAAGGGGTTCGACGGCAAAGAGAAAAAGAGAAGCAAATGGGTTAGGTGGCTTTTAACCTATTAGCCTCCATTATCTTTCTTTTTCTTTCCTTATCTTCTTCTTCTTCTTCGCTTCATTTCTTCAACCTATTTTCTCTCAAGTTCCAGCCACAAATTCTTCCTTGTTTCACGTGGTTTTTGAGATAAATTGATCCCTTGAAAGTTTGTTATTGGTAAGTAATCAATTCTTATTGCTATAAGGTTGATTTGAGTTGCTAAGTTTCATTAATAGGCACTGATTTGAACCCCGATTTTGATATCCATATAAATTGATTCTGGAAAATCTTAAAACACAAAATTTGTTCCTCTATGTCTTAGATTTAAGGATATGTAAATAGTTTTGAAAGATGTGGTGTATAGAATGAGATATCCTCTTCGTACTGAAACTGGTCCGGATGTGAACCTTAAGTAAGTTAGCTACTGTGTTTGTTAGTTTTGGGTATGTTAAAACCAATATTTGAAATACCTCAAAACATAAATGTTGTATATATATATATATATATATATATATATATATATATATATATATATATATATATATATATATATATATATATATATATATATATATATATATATGTTATGGATCGTTATACCAAATTTCAAGTTCATAGATCTTGTAATTTTTGAGTTATGGTGAATGGAACCATGACTATTCCATGATTTGAACTGCTTATTGAGTGCCCTATATACGTCCCGAAACTTGTTTAATTATTTTGAGCTTCTTACAGATCAATTCTGTAAATGTTCAAAACATTAAAGTTATAGGTATATGTCTTAGATAAATTTTGGTACTAATTTCATCTTAATAGGTTATGTAAAGAATAAGTTATGGCCTTTGGAAGTCATACTGGTCCAGAAGCCAATTCTATTATGGACCAGTAAAATGTTTATTATAATTTTAAGATCTTAGAGACATAATTGATAAAAATTTGTAAATATGAAAAATGTTCCATATTAACCCATATAAGTGTCTGTAAATTTTCATTAAAATAGAACGTATATATTATAAGTTATGATGAACCCAAATGAGTACCCTGAAACTGCATAAGGGCAGAAAAAAGGGCAGAAATCAATACACGTTTAGAAATTCCACCAAACATCGTACAGTGATCCCATTGGTCTAAAATTTTAATATGTTATATATAAATATGTTAATTTTAATTAGGAATAAGAATCAGATTAATTGGTCAAGTACAAATTTTATTTAATCTTGTTATATACGGGATAACAATATAAAATCAGTATATGCGGTATATAGATGTATAAGGTGTTAAGTGTTACACTCAATATGTGATTGTTGTCTATTTTTTGATTCATGGCTTTTAAATGAACTAAAATCAATCTTATTTTTTCAACTAAACATACAAATCTATTGTAAAATAATTAAATTTTCATCTCAAAATATAAAAATTTAAAATTTAAAACTAAAACTTTCGTTAACATTTTTCTCAAAAAAAAATATTAAATATTTTCTTTTAATTTATTCTTTTTCAAAGTTTGGATATATTAAAAATATTTAAATATAAAGTTAATGGTTTATTATAATAAGTTTTTTTTCATAGAATTATAATAAATGATGTAATTGAATATATAAAAGTTGACTTGAAGAAGCAATTCATGTGCATTATGTTGAATTTTAAAAGTTGAATCAATGGCTAGACAAGGAGGTCTATAAATCATCTATAGGATATGAATTTTAATGTTAATTTTATTCTATTTTAATTTAAATGTGATTTATGTATTATTTGAAATTATGAATATTACTCTTTTGAATATATTATTTTGTATGATATATGTATTTTGTATAAGTTATTTTTATATTTTATTATATATAAGACATATCAATTCAACCCTAGTTCAATCTTAAACTCTTAATCTATTGCCTTTGTCAGGTCATTGGTCAAGCCGAGTGTGATAACTAAGGTTATAAATGAACTAAACTGTTCACAAGCAATTCAAATTTATGTTAAAAAAAAACTCATTTAATATCATATGTTAAGTTTAACTAGCCAAGTTTGAGCTTAATATTGTTTGATTTGCTAACTCGCGAACATATTCGTTTAAGAGTTCGTAAATATATCTGTTTAAAATTTGTTTATATTATATTTTGTTATTGAACTCAAAATCGAGTTTTTGTCATTATTTATTGACAAGTCAAAGTTTAATTTTTGTCATTATTAACTAACAAACTGAATTCAAACTAATCTCGATAAGCATAATAAACGAGTTATTATGAACCGAGCTCAAGTTTGTGATAGATTTAAACAAATCGAATTCAAACTCATTAATATTTGACTTGACTTGATTTGAATACAACCCCACTAATGATAACAAGGACATCTCCAATCCAATATATCATTTTTGAGTAACATTTACGCTAAAATAGTACAAATTTATTTACAACCCATAATATCATTTTTTTATACCAAAAACATGTTCTATAATATTCCTCCAATATATAAAAAAAAAAACAACAAAAAGGAAAATAAGAACTCATAGTTCTCTTTCTTCTTTTTTTTTTTCTTTTTTCAACAACCCATTTTCATGTTTTTTTTGGTCTCTACAATGGTTGTTTTTAGACCTTCTTTTCAGTGCTTTTTAAGTAAAAATGAGAAGCTAAATCATCAAAATTCAGTATTTTTCATCATCCTTTTTTTTTTTTTGACGAGATCGTTCTTCCTCCAGTATACAAAAAAAAAAACAACAAAATAGCAAAACAATAACCCACAGTTCCCTTTATTTCTTTCTTTCTTTTTTTTTTCTCTTTCAGCAACTCATTTTCATGCTTTTTGTCTCTACAATGGTTTTTTTGAGACATTCTTCCAGTGCTTTTTATGTAAAATTGAGAAGTTAAAACATCAAAATTAAGTGTTTTTCATCATTCTATTTTTTTTTCTGCGAGATCGTTCTTCCTCTCTCTCATTCTCCAATTTGTGTCTAATGATAAAAAATTATAATGATTTTCATCACGCTACAGTAGTATACCAAATATTACATCTAACTATAAATCATCACACTATTTTCATGGATAAAAATAGCATTATTTGGAGATGAATCCGTTGCTCCATTTTTATCTCTATTCTACTTTCTATGTTATTTTGCCATTGGGTTGGAGATGCTCTAATAATGTCAAATAATCAATCACTAATTGGTGCAATCTACTTATCCTGCATTGGGGAGCAACAAACCAAAACCTGCCTGTACATTCTCAAAAACCCTAGCGTCTCTACTCTCTACTCTGAATGAACTCGAGTCCTCTGATATTTCACTCTCAATCCCTTCCCACTCGGTTTGAACACACCTCTACAAATCTTGCCGCAGCGCCGCGACGATTCCCAGCGGAAAATTGGTTTGTAATCCTCCGTCTCCTCCTCTCTTTCTGTCCGATTCTGGGCAAATTTGCTTGGATCTGCATATAGTCCATTTCCTGGTTTTACTGTCGCTGGGCTGATTTTTCTTTTTATTTATCGCGATGGAACAAGATTTCTCACAATTCTGTAATTGCATATGATGGGTTTGGTGCATTCTTGGTCTCCTTCTCAATCGCATCAATTTAATTGCCTTTTCTTTCCTGGATTATTGAAATTATTGAAACTTTTTGAGATGATTATACAATTGAAGTTTTATTTATTTTTTTGGTGAAGTTAAATGGCATATCATTTTACCATTTATTTACATTTCAATTGCAGTTTGATAAATGGAAATATGTGCTTAGGGTAGAAAAAGGAATTTAATTTACACACATGTTACTTGAATGCTGGGTATGCATTTTGATAAATTTGTACTAGCTCCTCAGTCGCCATGAAGGTTCGATCCTCTGTGAAGAAGATGTGTGAGTTTTGTCAGATTGTTAAACGCCGGGGACGTGTATATGTAATCTGTACTTCAAATCCGAAACACAAGCAACGGCAAGGCATGTCAACATTTGCATTTGAAGGAGCCCTGTACGTTATCTGATGCTCCCTCTCTTTGTCTCAAGCACGCATTAACACTCATTTGGCTCCTTTTTTCATTAATATTTTTCTTCTTGTTTGTATCATGATTATAAACTATCATCAGAGTTGGCCATCGTATTTGCAAGATTAGTTATTCTGGATATTTTACTCTTATTGGGAGAAAGAGTGAGCATGTGTTTTCCATTTTACAGCATGAATTATATGTCAAGATCAAGGGTGGATTTTTTTCAAGATGGCCTATTGTGATATATGATTATTATAGCTTAAATCTCCCTAGATAATTAGTCTTGATTTTGAGTTATTTGTGTGGATATATTGTCTTGGGAATGGGTTAAAGGTATATAATTCTATGCCCTAATAAGCTAGGATAAAGAATTAAGGTTATGTAACTCCTACAGCATTATCTGTTGTTCTATAATGGTAGATCTACAATGGCAGCCTGCACATATAATAAAATAACTTGCTCTGAGCAGGTGAAGCAAATACCTCTCGATGGCAAAAAGGAAGATATATATATAATGAAATTGTAGGGTTTGCACTTAGTTGCAGGGCTTTCAACTTTCGAGCTTCTTCTATGAGTTTCTCTTATGATGTTAAATTAGTACTTCTGGCCATGATATTCAATACACATACATGTCGTGGGTGCCAGTTGCATTCTCTTTCCAAATATGTGGACTGGATCTCAAGGTTGCATCTGTGTAGTGGGGTTGATGAAATAATAAGGAAAATTTTATTACTATACATTTCTGAGGATTCTTGGAAGGGAGGGGATGGAGGAGAAAACTTATTCTTTATCATGCTTGGGAAATTAAAAATTACTGAAATGGTAGATGATATATTTTGTTTGAATGCCTTGGAGGGAAGAATTTATAATTATATAAAGATAAATGAAATCCTTTCCTTTTCCATAGTTTTGAATTGCTAGTGACTTTAACTGGGTAGAAATGAGAAGAGAAAAAAGGTTATTTTTCTTTAGGTGTACTAATTTTTACCTTACATGGAAAATGAAGGTGTAATTACCGTTCATTCCCCCACCCTTCCTAAAAAATTATAGAAGCCAAACAAGAAAAGGCAAAAAATTATCCTCTTGCTAAGTTTCAAGCCATTGATAGCATGAAAAGAAATTAGTTGGGGATGTGTGGTGCCAGGAGGAGCCATGTACATACCTTGGTTTAGATTTCTGAATGAAGACACTTCATTGTCCTTCCCAATTTGTGTAGTTTTAATACACTAAGGCATACGAGATAATAAATTTGTGTGGTTATATTGCAAATTGACATATCAATTCTTTGGTTTTAGTATTTTCTGTCCTTTTCAATATTTAATTAGTTGAAGATTCATGGACCTGATGTTGTAATGATGCATGACTATTCCTAGAAACAATTTAGGTTGATGAATGACTGTCTACCTAAGGCATACTAGATAATAAATTTTTGACTTGGAGGCAATATAACCGGAGCCTTTTGATTGAAGAATTGCCAGTGAAAGTTTCATTTTATTATCTTTCCCCAGATCTGGAGAGACAAATGCCAAGCAGCAGATTGCACCCAGCTATGGTATGGGAGTGGGTCTGGCATCTATTATTCCTAAAAAGCATGAACCATCATCAATATATGGATGGAGTTCAAACTTTGCATCTCTCCTTTTTAAACACGGGAAGTAGCATAGCAAGCAATGGAGATTGCGAAGCTAGATGATGACAATCAATTAATATGGTTGCTTTCAGGCGCTGTGATTTTTTCTTTTTTTTTTTTTTTTAATTCAACAATTTTATTATCTTAGAACCATTGGCCGAAATTTGGTTCTGTTGTGCTCTTGTACGCCATTATATTGAACTTGCTTTCTCTGAATATATCTCATGATAAATGGACCTGTGAGAAACTTGTAACAAGGGGGTGCCTCGTAGCTGATTAACTTCGTCAACTGACAAGTGAAATCCAATGAGAACAGTGCTAAACTCGGATTTGAACTGCTTCTTTAAGCTACCATTATCATGCTTTCCCTAAGGCTTTTCACTCTTCTTTAGGCAAGTTTTCTCGTTTTCAAGTGCAGGACAAGATATTACTCATTGCTTGTGGTTAAAGGATACCTTGCCGTCCAAATTTCAATGATAGGGAAATCCTCGAGTCTTTGTATCAATTATGGGAAAATCTTATACGGCGACTGTTTTGATTTAAAATTTTGATCATCTTTTTGAATCGAAATGTTTTTGTTGGTTTGGGTCAAGTTAAAGGATGAGGTTGGGTAATTTGGATTGGACATCGATCAATTCTCGCAGTCCTTTACTGTTATGTGATCCATTAAAATGTCCTTCGAATTTAAAAAGTAAATTTCTTAAAAAAATTTAAATTATATTATAAATAATATACGTCTTACTTTGTAAAATTGGATTCAATTTCCTGTTCATATGAACATAAAACAAATTTGAGCATCATCTAATTATCAATACTAAATTTATATGCATAATCATATTGGTGTATTGATTTTGTGATAAGCATTAAACAACGAAGGTCAAATTTGTGGTCAACGATAATATGCTAATTGGATAATGAAAAGTGGTCAACATCATTATCATGATAAATTAAAATCTTCAAATAATAATAATAATATGATAAGATTAAGATTAATATTACTTTTGATGCAAAGTGCTGCAAACTGTGCTGTGCTGTGCTGTGCTCCAAGTAGGTTAATTTTATGAGCGGATTACTTACCGTAAAATCACAAATATTTTTTATTATAAAAGATAATAAAATTTTATTTTGTTTGAACTTAAATAATTTTCAGTCAATTTTAATAATTAGACAATCAAAAATCTAACTTCGCAACTTACACATAGACAGCCACACAAATAACACATCAACGAGATGGTGCCATATCAGATTTTAGATTATTTATTTATTAAATTAATCAGAAAATATTTAAGTAAAAAAAATAAAATTTTATTATTTTTTAAAAAATTGGTAATTTTGTGACCAGGAAAGTACGCATTGATGAAATTAACTCGCTGCGGGGGAATTATTCGCACAAACAAAAGCGAAAGCACGTGTGAACATAACCCCGAAACGAAAACCATTGACCCAACCACTTCAGCTTCCCTTACCCTTAATTATCATTCTTTCACTCTTAGCATTCGTTCCCTAATCACTCCTCGCTAATCACCAGAAGTAGCAGAAGTCGAAGAAGAAGGAAAAATCACAATTCACTTCCCTTTTTCAAGAATACTGGTTGTTTTTGCTCAGTTTCCGATTCCCATTTTGGTTGTCTGCAAGCAAATCGATGCTCGGCTGTTGTTCCTTTTGTACTTAAATGGTGATCTTAGGCACCTCAATTACTGCTTGGATCCGTCACCTTCTTGCATGCATGGGGTAATTTTTGTTTGATTTTTAAATTGGTAATTCTGGGCTTTTTCATTAATATTTTCTTTTGTTAGATGCAATTTTAAGAATTGTTTATTATTTTTCTTATGGATGGTGGATAAGCTTTTAATTTAATCTTGGATTTACTATTTATAGAATATATCATTTAGTGAAGATAGGACAGAATATTCAAACTTTACTTGACTTTGTGTTTCACTAACTTGGTTTTAAGTTACTGAATTAATTTTCCTTTTGAGATAAGATTAGGTTGAAAGCTTAAGAAGTAGATAGTGAGGATTGGGCAACTCCAATCATAGAAGTAAATGGGATCTGAAGACTTTTACTTCTTTGCTACAAAACAAACTTGCATCGCTAATTCACTATTGTTCTTGCAAAGGCTGAAACTTTATTACCCAATAAATATTAGTCCAGTTGAAAATAGAAAAGAATAATGCTATTTCCAAACAATGAAGTACAACTGTTAGCAAGAAAGGAAATTGTTAAAGTTATGTTGTGAAACGTGGACTGTGCTCTATGCAATAGGTATTCCAAGACATTTTTGATCTAGGGAACTTTTGTTTCTGTTTAATAATTCAATTGTTTTGTTATGGAATAGGAAGCTCTATCTTTTCCTTCTCTTAGTTCCTCTCTTTTGTTTCTGTTTAATAATGCAGATTCTGTCCCTTTTCAGTTGAGACATAAGAGGATTTTTAGAAGATTAAGAACATACATTGAATGTTTGTCCATTTTAAGACATAATACTATCTTAAACCTCAGCCTTGGGAATCACTTTTTTTTTGTGAAAATTAAACAAGCCCAACTTGGCCAAACTAGATTGTCTTTCTCATAACTATTTGCGTCAGCTATTTTCATCCTCCCTCTGCCGTCCATTTCTTACTCTCTTAGAAATAAATTCCAATTTTATCTTCTTAGCAAAATAGAAATAGCAATTAAAGTTACAAATATGAACGTTTCTATGCTATTGGTGCTTTAGTTGTTGACTAAAAAAAAATTCAAAATCAATCATCTTTCTGCACCTGAGGCAGTTGATGAAAAATACTTTGAATATGAATAATAAAGCTTAACTACAGCTTCAAAGGAATAAAATATTTGGTCGTTTTTGGGGAGGGAGGGAGCACAGGGACTTAGGGACATGTTATAACCATTAAAGTCTTAGCTCTCTCTCTCTGTGTATACTTTAACCTGGTTTGCAACAGAGCAGTGGTTGTTTTGGATGCTGTGCTAAACCCACACCTATTATTGCTGTGGATGAGCCATCAAAAGGATTAAGAGTACAAGGGCGGGCAGTGAAGAAACCTAGTGTGTCAGATGATTTTTGGAGTACCAGTACATGCGATTTGGAGAACAGTGCTGTTCAATCTCAAAGAAGTGTTTCATCACTCAGTGTAGCAAATGCAAATCTCAGTAATGGAACAAGTGGCATTACCAGCACTTCTGATTTTGTAAATCATGGTGATTTTTCTACTTATTTTTGTTATTCTTTTTCTGATTTTTTGTGAAAAAATAAAAAAATATTTCTGGTTGCTGTGTTGCTATTGGATACATCTGCAGTTTTCATTTAGTGAATCATGTTTCTTTAGTCATGATTATCTTTGATCTGTATATTTGATCTCTGCTATTGCCTTTATAACCACCTTAATTGTGATCACTGTTATATAGTATGAGGTTGACATTTTGTTACTTGCAGGACTGCTCCTCTGGCAAAATAGCAGGCTTCAGTGGACTGGAGCTAACACTTCAAGGAATCATACCCAGCGGAGATGGGGACGCGGATTTAGGTATTTTTCTTTCTTCTAATAGTACATTGAGTTCATTCATGTTGTTGATTTTTGAGTTGCCTCATCTATTAAGACAAAGCTACCTCCTGGAACAAGGTTTCTCTCAGGACTAATAAGTAAGCTTCTCCAAGAACCTGCTCTATATTGGCCTCTTGCAAATCTTCCTGATGGTTATCAAATACTTTTGGAAGCCAATTCCTACCTACAATTAATTTTTTACATCCTTTTGGAAATCAATAAAATTAGGAGATTCCATCTTAGATTTGTATTAATTTTTCTGTAATATTTCGATTCCATCTTAGATTTGTATTAATTTTTCTGTAATATTTCATGTATGCTTATTGTGGTTGCAGTTGGGATGTAACTTATGAAGGTTTGCTTGGAAGTAGAAATCCATTCCCTCGGCCCATTCCTTTGTCTGTAAGTCTGGCTATTTGGTGTTTTCATGGCCTCTTATGTATTTTCAATAGCACCATATTTCAACATTTGCTGATTGGATTTTGACTTGCAGGAAATGGTTGATTTTCTGGTCGACATGTGGGAGCAAGAGGGATTGTATGATTGAAGAGCTGAACTGCATAAAGTGTTAGCTCTTCTTTCAGCATAACTTATTTCTGTAAGTATGACTTGTAGGAGGCTTCTGTAAATAGTCGTTGGGGAACACACACCCCACCCCACCCCACCCCACCCCCCAACAAAAAAAAAAGGAAAAAAGACCAAGCAAATCTTTTGATTCAATTGTAATATCCCATATTAATGTTAATTTGATTTCTCATTTCCTCCAACTTACTAATTTCACATTGCCATGATTTGCTTCATGTAATATTATTTCTGTAAGTGCATGAATGCTCTCTGTGCTAGTCCATCAAGTTTTTTGAGCTTATTTGCTCTGTGCTAGTCCATCTAACTCTTTTTTAGATGATTATCTTAAAATGGAGATGCACAGCTAAATACTTGAGCTATTATACGCTTGATTATTTCTGTGTCTCTTCAATTAATGTATTTATGTATCAGAATTTTATGGCCATTTCTAATTCAGAATTCATGCTCAGTTTATCCTGTGAAAGACTGTAAAATCATATTGCAAACCGTACCATTATGGCTATCGTAAATAGTTCTCTTTAAATCAAGCCAGACTTGGTTATGCTAACTCTGTTCACACTTTAGTAGTGCAGAAAACCGATCAAGACCAAATATCAAATTGAATTGATCCTATCCTATTTTGGTTTGGTTTAGTTTTGATTTTTTGGGGGTTAATAGTAAGATTTCGGTTTGGTTCAGTTAGCTGAACTTCTTTTTGTTTTTTGATTACATTGAACCGGACTGAAATTTTCACTTTCTCCAGTCGGTTTAATTATAGCTCTGTCTCAAAGTTCTATTCGATTTAACAGAATGCTTAGCACTTGTGGACCTGTCTCTCCTTTCCTTTGAGCTAATTTTGGTTGGTTTTGTACTTTAAAATAATAATAATAATAATAATAATAATAATAATAATAATAATAATAATAAATAAATAAATAAATAAATAAATAAATAATAATAACAATTATTATTATTATTATTATTATTATTATTATTATGGTTAAAAAATAGTGTATATTTTAATATTTGAACTCATAATTTACCATAATATTCTAAACATTTATTTGAAGTTTCAAAATTGTAAGCATTTTAGTTTGAAAAATTAAAATATTTTATTTGACTGATAAAATGTGTCTAGTTATGATATTATTTAAATATATTAGCTCTAGTGCGTAAATATAAATATTTATAATTATTTTTAGACATAATATATAAATTATTTATTTATTGTTAAAAATTATTTTAAAATGAACAGTCCAATGATTATAAGAATAAACGATCAAATAAGTAAGAAAAAAGACCTTGTAGTTGTACGTATAAATAAGTATAACAATATATGATTATATTAATTATATAATATATCCATCTTTTCTTTATAAATGGATAAGAAATTAGTTGAACATTGTTGAGAGTTGCAATTGTAATGATTAAAAGATGAAAATATTAAGGCCGTTTGTTTCTCTTTTGAGTGAAAAAAAAAATGTATTGAGGATGAAATGACTAATTCCTGTTTTCATCTTAAATAACTACTTAAAGTTGTGGCCAATAGCAAAACAATTATTTAACAACAAAAAAATTACATTAAATCAAAGGCTTTGTCTTTGATGCTAATTTTATCACTTCAAACAAATCGGTTAATCAATCTTGGCGGAGCAATATAAGTGTGTTTTTTTTTCTTTTTTCCTGACAAATTAGAGCAATATAAGTGTTAAATTAGAAAAGAAAAAGAAATGAAAACAAAGAATTAGGGCACAAAAACGCTTTTGTAGAAAAAAAATTTATTTTTAAGTTTTTTTTAGTTTTAAAAACCGTTTTTGGAGAGAAATAAGTAAATAGATATTTTTTCTAGAAGCGGTTTGAAAAAAACAGTTTATAAAAAATTAAAAAAAAAAGTCAATTAAATCAAAAAAAATTTAAATCTGATTTTAAAATATCTAACACCAATCTCAAACACACTCTCAAAGGTCTAAGATTAGGGTTCCCTCCTCCCTTGCAAGGTTCATACAAAAAAATTAAGAAACAATATTGATTGATGTAAAGGGTACCATCTATAAATTATAAGCAGCTGAAGAAATTTCTAAACTTGGGCACTATTTGTTGTCTGGTTTTAATTGTAACCTGCAGCCTTGTTTCCTACAATAGTTTTGGAGCTGTGATTCGAAATGATAGAAAGGAGTTCGTTGCTGGTTTTTCCAGGGTTATGTCTGGCCGTGTTTTTCCTTTCATTGCTGAAGCAATGTACTTGAGGGAAGTGCTTGTCCGGCTCAATCGGGAAAGTTATACTTCTATGGTGTTGGAAACTGATGCGAAAATTGTTGTTGATGCCTTGCATAACCCCCAGTCCATTTCTGATTTTGGATCTATAATTCTGGATTGTCGTTCCTTGATTACTGCTGGTGCCAATTTGACAGTTAATTTTGTTAAATGGAAAGCGAATATGGTGACTTATTGTTTGGCTAGAACTGTTATTTTCTATGTTTCGTCTTTTTTTTTTTTTTGGCAAAGTCTCCCTCATAATTTGGAGGATTATTTGTCTCATGATATAATGTTTTTGGCTTAATGATGTATCTCTTTTATTTAAAAAAAAAAATTACCATAACTATGTCATTTTAAATTTATCCTATAAAATTTGACTATTAAACAAAAATATTACTCATGGGCCCTAACACCAGGGTACAGTCTGCTATTCTGCAAATTATACAATAGACTCGGATGCATAATATTTTGTATGTCATTAATTGGTATGATGCCTTTTTTTCATCGTATTCTTCTTATTTTTCTCTTCTTCTTCGTCTTTTTCTTATTCATAGAGAAAAAAAACCGTATATTTAAAATTTATTTTTAGAGAGAGAAAATTTTTAATTTGTATATTTAATTTTATTTTTAGTATTTTTAGATATTGTAATGATTGTTTCTATTATTTAGAATAAAAATATTTAATTTTAATTTTTTTGAAAGAAAATTATTGAAAATGAAGATATTTGAACTAAAAATGAGCAATATAGAAAAAGAAAATCAAGTTGCTAAAATTTGAAGACAATGGATTTGGTAAAAATAATAAACCTGCAAGTGATATACCTATAAACTATAAACGATGAATCTATGAGTGATTAATCTGTAAGTTTAAAACGATAAACATGTAGCTTCAAAACGATGAATCTGTAATTTAAAAACGATAAATCTTAGTAATAAAACAATAAGTTGTAACTGATGAACCTGTAGTTTCAAAATGATGAACGTGAAAGTTGTAAATGATGAATCTGCACGTGATGAGGCAGCAAGTTCTGAACAATAAATTTGTATTTTCTAAATAATGAACATGTATCTTCTAAACGATGAAGTTAAAAATTATAAACGATAAATTTATAACTTTTGAACAATGTACCTTTAAGTCTAAAACGATAAATTTATAAATTCAAAACGATTAACCTGTAAGTTATATCCAATAAACTTATGAATTCAAAAATGATAAACATGTTTTATATTCGTTAATTTATCAAAATTCAATTTCGTACAAATGCATATTTTTGTGAATAAATGAGGTGCATAATGCGATATAGACCTAAATTCATAATATAACAACTCCGTTATTCCGGATAATTTTGACCGATGATTTTTTGTTTCTCTTCTTCATTGTATTTTGTGTACAGGATTCCAGCTTCCAAATGTTTTATCTTATTATTATTATTAGTATTATTATCTTTAATCTCTCATTCACTTAGACAAATTATTACATCTAAAATAATCCATTGATCAAATTAAATTTGATATCTAATTTACAATCCTTTATTTTATAATTGGATCTTTGATTTTTTGTTTCTCTTATTCATTGACTTAATTTTATATGATTTTAAATCTTTGATCTAATTACCCTAGTTCTTATGCCTAATATGAATCCATTGATCAAATTAATTTTAATTTCTAATTTAGAATTCTTAATTTTATAAGTCATGTATGTAATTAACTTAAATTAATTTTTTACTATAGAACATTATTATAAAAATAAATTCTTATTTTCATTATTTTTGAGAGAGATCTAACTTTTTTTCTTCTAATATATTATAATTCTTTGACTATATCTTATTAAATTGAAATTTTAAACTATTATTTAATTTTAATTTATATATTCGATTTTTTCTAAGACGACTTGAATTAATTAATAGCTAATTTAATTAATTGCGCAATGGAAATTAATTGGGCATTTAGACCATAGTGAACCAAGCAGTAAGCACTGCTATGCAAATAACGGTAATATTATATTATTTTATATTTTTATTTGTCTAATTTTATTATTTTGTGAATTAAAATTTAAATCATAGCTATTTGATTTAATTCAGAAAATTGAAAATTTAATTAAAATTTTCAATTTATCAGTTTAAAAATATATAAATTTTTTTTATCTAATACAATATATAAATTTAATCTTTTCGTAATTCTCTAATCCAATATAAAGGTTTAGAGATACTATATGATATTAAAAAAAAAGTCACTAATTTCCTACATTAAATTGAAATAAAAATTAAATAGGTCATGAATAAACCTGACAATTTTTTATCCTATCTAAACCCAGCTAGAAAAGCTAATCAAACCAAAAAAATATATGATCGAATCCAAATCGGACTTCCAAAATTTAGGGTTGAAACCGACTCAAATCCAGAACTCAAGCAGCCTATCGAAAAAACCCTAACTTTACCTAACATGATTAGTTACTTGATTTAATTTTTAAATAAATTTTAAAGTCATAAAAATTAAATATATTTTTTATTTTTATTTGAAAATTAAATTGATTAAATTGAACTTAAATTGATTAAATTGAATTTGTTGGGATTCATTTGATTAATTAACTTCAATTGATCAAGTTGAAGTTAAATTAAACTTCCTCAAATTAAATTGAAATTGGTTAATTGAACTTGAATTAATTATTTAATCAATTGAAGTTTATTTTAATTAATTTAAGTTTAATTAGTCAAATGATATCTGATTTAATCAACTGAAAACCCTAATTTAATCAATTTAAGTTTAATTTAGTTAGTTTCAAATAAAAATTCATTCAATCAATTCAACCTCAATTTAATCAATTTAAACTTAATTATTCAATTTTCATTAAGTCAATTGAAGTTCAAATTAATTAATTTAACACTAATTTAACTTAATCTAATCAATTTTAGTTCAATTAATTTATTAAACCCAATTTAATCAATTGATCTTGATTTATTGTTTAAGTTCAATTTAATCAATCAAAATTTTAAACAAAAATATAAATTATATTTTTTAAAAATAAAATTGAGTAACTCATCAGGTTAGGTCAAGTTTGAGTTTTTTGGGCAAGTCACTTGAGATCTAGATTTGAGTCAGGTTCGACCTAAATATTACATGTCCAATTCGGATTCAACCATAAAATTATTTTATGTTCGAATATTTTTTTGAGTGGGTTTAGATCGGATAGAAAATTATCAAGTTTATTTGTTACCTATTTAATTTTTAATTCACTTTAACGTAGAAAATTAGTGACTTTTGTGATATCATATAGTCTCCCAAAAACCTTTATATAGATTAGACAATTTCGAGAGGACTGAATTTATATATTATATTAGATAAAAAAATCAAAATAATTAAATTTCAAAAATTTTCAATATGGTAATAAAGATTCATTTTTTAAAATTTTCAAAATTCAATATAAATTTGTCGACTTTAGGATAATTGATCTATATTTTGATCTTGACAATTAAATTAATTATCACTAATGAGTTTATTTAGAGAAGTTTTGTTGTTTCAAGTCAATAGAAAGTCATTAACTTAGCCAATTCTTCAAGAATAAAATTTTTTATGAAAATCACGACCAATATCATAGAATAGCAACTGTGAGACAGGTATCGCAATAGAACCTGTGAGCGTGATCGCACCTCAAACCTAAAAAATGAGTTCAAACTCCAATAAGGTTCATCACCATTATTGTGCCCACAAAGCTAGCAGTGAAAAGTATTTTGCGATTGCAAGGAGAAAGTACGACTGTGAACGATGCAAGATAGAAATGACACAAAATTTCAGTGTGATTTACGATATTAACCATGTCCGTGGTAGCCAGATCATGACTGCATTTATCTTGGTGCGATCGCGATTTTTATAAAGTTATGATTGTTGGAAAATGCCTCAACCTATAGTTGTCATGTGTCCTTTGAAGCATCAGGGTTTAAGGAAGGTTTTTGAAGATTTAAGTTTTGTGAACACGATTTCCTCAAAGCCAAAACCTTTTGAATTTTAGAACAGTTCACAACGAAGATAACGGCCACAATTTTGGACACAAAAGGCAAAGCGCAACCGCGATTAAGGGAGCATGCCCTTGATTATTCACCAAATATGACCATTGGAAGTGGAAACGAATTTGAGGTTTCCACGTGTTAAGGATCACTAGACATATGAAAATAGCAATTGTGACAATAAAAATGCGATCACAACTTTTTCTCTACAGACAATATTTAATGCAACAACTTCATAGACATTAGAAAGAGTTATGGTCTTTATATGTAATAGCAAGTTGATGGGTAAATATTATAGATATGGGGATCTTTTTACCTTGAACCACTATAATTTTTTGTATTCTTTATGTAACATCCATTAATTATGGCTTATACGATATGTTTGATGTAGATAAGTAAGTATATGGATAGTTGATATATGAAAGAAGATCAAGAAGAGGTAATCAAAATATATGTATGTTGGGATGTTACCAGGATTCATGCCCGTAAATGATTTACCACTGTTGTATATAGCATGGCGTAAGGATTCATATCCGTAAAGATCGAGTTATGGCCACGAATGTTGAACAGACGAGAAGGTAAGAAAAACACATTTTTTCTCTCTTCCATACCTAATATCTGTCATACAGACCTACTCTCTTCTCTTTTTTTTCTCCTTCCTTGCATGCCACATTCACCTCTCCTATCTTCTTCATCTTTCCTTCTTCCTTCTCATAAGATTTCCATCTTCGAATCTTGAAGATAGCTAGGAATCCAGAGGGAAGAAGAGTATTCTAGAAAGATTGGGTTAGAGTTTTGTATAAAAGTGGCTTTGAATTGCGATTTTTGATTTCATGGTCTAAAAGGGGATATTTTGCTTTGTTAGGAGTTGGTAGTGTGACATCCTTATAACACTCTATACGTATGTTTCGTGGATAAATTCGATTATAGCCAATATATGCCAAATTTTTTTATCTTAATTTAATGACCATAATATTATCAACATCTAATTAATCATTTTTATTTTTTCAAAAATTTCGGCAGCATAACAACTATAAACTAACTAACCCACCTGCAAAGCAAACAATTCACAACTCATTTTTTAGCACAACAATCCACATATAATACAATATATTTTTCATTCAACCACAATTCTTTACACATATAATAATTCGCAAATATTCCTTTATCAGAATATATACATAATTTTCTCCATACAACATCATATCTAAACATATATATACATGTCATTTTATATAATAACCTACAATTATTTCAATATTCCGTCAGCTCCCAAAATTTGTATGTATGCTCCGGTCTTTCCTGCTACTACCTGCACGCAGTTAAATAACTACGTGTTGAGCATTAATATGCTCAATGATGCTTATTAATCTAAAAATTTTCACTAACTATATTTTCATGTAATTATATTTTTAATATACTATTCAATTTTTCTCTTTAATATATAATTCATTTTATCAATACTTTATTTTTAATTACTCTTAATTCACTATTTAATATATTAATTAATTTTATCAATTTTTTTCTCAATAAATTTTTTTCTTTTTAATCCTTCTTTTTTTTCTTTTTTTCAATTTCTTTTTTTTATTTAATTTGTTACAAATTTCACTTGAATTCCTAAATTTTCATTTATTTATAATTATGTCATTAACTATATATTATTTACACTTTTGCCATTAACATTATTATTATTTCTTTATTTATTTAATTATTTATTTTTACTACATAATTTAATATCTATCATCCACTTATTTTTCATTTTTCAACTTTATTATTTTTATCACATTTATCATTATTATTGTTATTATTATACCATTTTTTATCATTTATCTTATATTTCTCACTTTTATTATTTTTCTCATATTTTTCACTTATTTCATATTTTTCATATTTTTCATTATAATCATATTTTTCATATTTTATGCACAATTGTCACTTTTATCATTTCATTCACATTTATTATTTCATTTTTATTTTTTTATTTTTTTATTTGCTCTTAGATTCAATCCGATAGAAAATATTCGAATCAAATACATGAGACATGAATCAAAAAGTCCACTATACTGAAAAGTAACCGAATGGTCACCCAAGTACTATATTATACATCGAGTCACAATCATTGAAATAAATCATCATTGGCCTACATAAGCGAGTCGTCATGACCCACACTGCTGTAATAGTGTCCCTATGGCTAACCAATTATATCCTGGACTAGATTTAACCATCAGAAAAATAACTAAGGACGTTATTTTATTTCTTCAATTTAACTTCTATTAAAATCATAAATTCCCTTATTTTTACATTATTAATCACTTAATAATTTATTATTTCATAACAATTTTATCACTACCAAAATTTTTCACATTTTTCATTCTAATATATCAATATTTCATTATGGATAATCAATTAATTTATAAACTCACTAAATACATTTTATTCATTATTTTTCATTTCATACATAATATCATCAATAAATAGAAAAATTTTCAATATTTAATTTAAAAATTTTCAATAAATTTCTACACACTAAAATCATATTTTATGGCATTTTATGACTAAATTTTCATTTAATTAGCAAAGAAAATATTAATTTCTCCTTTTTCATTTTTTGGCCTATATTTAATTTTCATCATTAAAATTTTTCTTTCACTTTCTAATTATTCATTTCACTAATTAATAAATTCATTATTCCATATATATCATAATATTATACTAAAATATATTTATTCCTTAATATTCATTTTTCAAATAATAAGGTCACATTTTACAATTTCTACTAATTAATTTTTTTAATTGAAATTAATCATTCTAATTCACTTTTCATAATCCATTAATCATATTTTAAACATTAATTAATAATTACATACAAAACACACAATTTTCTAAATTTCTATAACCCTAAATCATACTTAATTAATGAAAATAATTAGATTATAGAATCACTAACTTTAATTGTTTGGTTTGACCTTCTTAAGCTTCCTTTTCCTTTGCTTTTTCTTTAAAAGCACCTTCACCTTCTCGTGAACCTACCATGGTAAAAAAAATTCTTCATTAATCTACCATTAATTTACTTTCTTAGCTCAAATAAACTTCATATTTACTATCTACATATCTTAAACAATTTATTTGAACCATTAAATTAATTTAAAACCATAAATTTTGCTTACCTCAAATTAATATCCTAAATTTACTCTTTTGATTTTCTTCTACTTTAGTATTCCAAATAAAGATTAAAAACTTTTATTAGCTATTAGAGAGACTGAAATTATTTTTGGTGTTACCGTAAAATTCCTTTTTCATTGTCAAATAATCCTAAATATTATTTAGAGTTTATCCATGTCTTAAAATAAATTTTTAGATGTTGTTTACTATTTTTTATAGTCCGATCAAAGTATGGTCAACCAACTATTTAATTAAACTAGATCTTTTTTTTCTTAATTTTGACTTTTAAAGGCTTATTTGACTTCATTTTCACTCCAAATTTTTTAATCGGACTAGTCATAATATATATTTTCCAATCATCAAGTAAAATATTTTTCACACACGGATGTATTTTTGATCTCCAAGTATACTGATCAATTTCGGAAACTACAGTTTATGACTAATCCGGTAGTTGAGTCATTACAGGTAGAGAGTTTGAGAATACACTCCAAGAGGAAAGACAAGCTTCAAGAAGCTTGGAGGAGTAAGGCAATATTTTAGAGTTATATCTATATGGGCATTTAAATTCCCCAAATCTAGCCATTTTTCATGTTTATGTGATGAAATGTGTTAAAAGAATGATTAATTATGTAAATGCATGTTATTTATGAGAATGTCTTTGTTGATTGTGAAATTTAATGTTAAATGCCATTAATGTTATCTATAATAAATGAATGAGTATAAAATGGTATTTATTTGACATGTTTATTGTTCAAATGCAATCTATCGCGGTAATTACATTTTTTTGGCAAAAGAATTGCACTAGATAAGAGTTTTTTGACATTAGTCAATTTTTAAAGCCATTAATAATTTTTCATACCCGTGACAAACGGTCCACAGTCGTGAAACATCATCCCTAGGGATTGTTCAAGTCAAAAAGTCCATTTTATGGCTTGTTTCATGATTGAGTTCACGATATGCTTTTTTTTTTTTTTTAATTTTGTCCAAGCATGCCCAAGCTTGATCATTTAAAAAGTGAGCTCGGGCGTAAGTTGGACTCCGATAGGAAAAGCAGATATCTGACAAATTTGTAATATGTAAAAAAATAATAGATATGTAATAAAACAAAATCACATTAACTTATTGCTAATATTCTACTTATTTATTTTTCTAAACAAAAAAAATTAAATTTTGTGCACATAATATATATATATATATATATATATATATGCAACATTTGATTCAAAAGATAATAATTTATATCGTTTAATTTTTTTTTTAAATCAATGCAAGTTACATTAAATATGAGTTTCAACCTTTGATTGAATGGTCATAATTCCTTTAATTAGTAAATATTTATTTATTGTAACTATGTACTTAAAATTAATTAAAAAAAAGGTTTTACATATATTGAAAATTTAATAAAGAAAAAAAAAGACATAAGAAATGATTAAGAATAATTTAAAAAGAAAAAGGAAAAAAAAGGCAAGATAAATCATTTATAATTTAGAACCCTGTACACAAAGCAGAATGGAAAAAATAATTATAATAATAATAATCATCCGAGTAAAAATTAAACCGGAATACCGGATGGTAGGTAATCCCGATTTTTGTTTCTGTCAAATGCTAATAAAAACAGTAAATTGATAGTTGAAGATTAAAAAAAAATTTTGGATAGAATGATGTATGAAATATACGAAAACATATTGGAGAAGAAATTAAAAAAGCAAGTAAAGACAAGAATAGTCCTTAAATAAATTTGAAAATGAATTAGTCAAATCATAAGCAAGCAAAAAGTTTAAGATTTCAAGAAAAAGTCTCTTCTTTTTAACCATGAAATATCTTCTGCTGGCCAATTTTCTTTTCTTCCTCTTGCTAATCTTTCATGCTAGTTTCTTTTTCTTTTTTTTTTTTAGTTTCTGTTCCTTTTGTACTCTTTTGACAATACCCTATGGCTTCATTAACTTACTACCCAAATGGGCAAAGTGTTGCACTCATTATTATTATGATGCTAATCTTTTCTCTCACATTCATTCCTTCCATTTTCTGGTAAAAAAAAATTGAAACTTTATGTTACCCATTTGAGTTATACTCCTAGTGTTTTGTTTGACAGGTTTTTTTTTTTGGCAGTTGGATCGCCATTTTTAAGAGGAAGTGATGAAGAAGGTGGCAAGGAAACGAAAATGGTGTGGGGTTCAAGGCCTCCCAAGTGTGTTACTGTTAATAGATGCTTGAATTGTAAACCTTGCGTGGCTGCTCTTGTTGCTCCTCCTCACAATAAAAACGAAATGTGTATTAGTAAATAGTAATTAATATCTATTTGTTATTTTGAACTTGCGATTTACAACGGTAATCAGTAAAATGCAACTGCCATCACCAGTTGATGCTAATACCTGTTGTTGGTTTTAGGTTTGTGGCTTTTTTTATTATGTTTTCTTTGTAATTAAGTATTTCGTTACATTTCTTTCTTTCTTTCTTTTCTTTCTTTTCCCTTCTGGGCTCATAGGACTTTTATCAATTCAAAACACAATTTTGAAAAAGAAATGGTTCAGAATTAGTGAGTCAAAACCCAAGAACTGCTAGTTGGAATTACCTGAGTTGGGCACCAGTATCGTAAGTGCTAGTTGCCAGAAGGAATAACTCATTATTCGGTGCAATTAATTAAAGTTAAAACCCAACAAATTACATGAATATTAATTTAGCAGGCAGAACACACGTCTCTAGGGAGAATTTCACTGCATTATTTGTCTCTGGAGCTTACATTTACCCCCACCCACCCCAAAAAAAAATTGAAATTATTCTCTGATATATTCATATTTATATACATTAATTAATTTATTTTTTAGAAAGTTCGTTTTGATTATTGAAAGACGATTCACAAGACAGTTATTCCCCAAAATTGGCCTAAAGTTGCCTCTTTCGTGCCATCAAATGGGGAAACATTGACTAGAGAGGCATTTCCTTTTTGGAAATTTGAAAAGCCGCCTAGTTTTACCTTGTGGTCCAAGGCATGGATGAAATGAGAGGCTCACACTTTTCAGCAAAATCCTGCCAAATATATGCCAATTTGGGAAATTTTGAAAAAGAAAAGGGCTAATGAAGACCACCTCAACATATAAATAGTTCCATTACATAATATGGCTCATAAATACATGGATTATAGTATGTCTCCCTAAAAGAGGGAGGGGTGAAGTACTAGTTTTGACATCGGTTTGGTTTCTTGGTTGGTCTTCAGGCTTCAGAACTTGTAATATTATTATTTCACATCTGATAAGGAGATTGTCATAGTACAAATGGGTATAACACATACACCAGAGAGTACATAGCCTTCAGTTCCTGTTTGTGGAACTATTTATCATTTTTCCGGAGGAATATCTATAATTGTGTTGTTTTTGCTTATTGATTTGCCTCACTCTCACATATGTGAATCAGCAAGTCATTGTTCTGAGCAAGCCGGAATCCCCACCCTCTTTTGGCTTCCATATTATATTTTCTAGTTTAGAGCAGAAGTTTTTGTAGAACTGCAATGAGAAGCACCATGTGAGAGAGATGAGATGACATAGATAGGTAAAAAATAAAAAATAGACTGCATAATTTTAAGGGTGAGATGCATGTTTTTGACACCAGTACGTCAAAGTATACGAATAAAAGAATTACTGAGCAAAAATATAATAGCCCATAATCCTCGAAAGCAAATAGAATCCTTGTCTCCCGTTGATGCTTTAATCTAAAGGGTAAAGAACCAAAGCGACGTCCCTGGGACCACGAGGTCTTGAGGTCAATATTCCATTTTCCTCCTGTTTTGGATTAGCAACCAGCAAGCACGTGCATATGGTAGAATTGTAGCTTTACTCTGTCAAAGTTACCTGTTGTCGGGGCAGTATAGAACAATTTCATCTAGTGGTCTGACCATTAATTAAAACATGAGTTTTCTTATCATTCAACATTGTTTTCCCGCAGTTGGATGAGTTCTTATGTTCAGATCTTGTTGACCCAATGTATATCAATGGCCCTATGTATATGAAGCATGATTTGAAGATCAATAAAAAAAAAAACGCAGGACCATGATGAAGCTACCTTGTGATATTCAAGAGTATCTCCAGAAGCCTTTCGGACATCTACCATGAAAAGTGATGGTGCAACTTCAAAAACCTACGCCAAAATATATAAATAAAAATTTTAATTAGTAACAGTATTCATCATGAAAACAGTACCACCATAGTTATTGCAGATAACAACTTATATTGATAATTAGATAAACAGAGACCAGATTCAAATATATGAAAGTTACCTCCAAAACAACAGCAAAATGTCCAGCCTTATTTGCTGAGATTCCTTCTAGTCTTGTCTGAGAGTAATTTTTTATGGTAATCATCAGTATACATAAATTTGGATATAAAGGTTAAATATTTATATATTAACAAATCATAACCCAAGCAACCATATTGCTGGCCTCTCTGTCTGTGATGGTGACTTCTTTTACAGGGATTTTTCTGTGTTCATCCTAACTAACTGGTTTCATTTCTAAATTACTTGTTAATATTTTCTCTTGATGCGAACTTTGTTCTCCTTCTTTCAAAATTAATATTACATGTCCCAATTCTTAGGGACTAAAAGGGAAATCAAATATGTTACCAGATAAATTCACATAAATGTCAGCAAATCTACAATGCTTTGCACAAAATGGCAACAGGAGGCAAAACCACATGGTCCACGAAAAATACCGTTTTAAATGTAAATTGAGTTTTGGACATGTAGCAAGCCACACCTTGTAATTACGCGTATGAACCTTAAGATTCATTGATTCAGCAACAGCTTCAATAGTTGAAATTATAACTTTTGCTGGTTGGCGGGATACAAAACGAGTTTGCCGCTTCACATAATCCTAGAAGCAGGCAAAAAAACAAAATGCCATCAGTGAACCTGCATAGAGGGACTTTTGAAAACCAAAAGAACCATAAAAAAAAAAGTCAACATAGGAGAAAAAGGAGATTGTATCAGTAGTGCAGTAATCAAAACCACCAATAACGTTCTAACAAATGGAAAGTTCAGGCCCTATGGAGTGAATAAAATCACTGTTGGTCATTTTTTTTCCTTTTCCAAATCTATGTTATCATGCACAATTTAGTACGTCAAAACCTCATATACCATCCACAGACCTATATTTTTCATATGAATATTTTGACACATCAAGAACTTCAGCTGAAATTTGAACAGGTTTAGAAAGCAAGAGTAACGCTACAAGCATAATCAGTTGACCACTATCACACGAAACATAGAGAATTTAGCATTTGCAGACAAATTGGCAGAGTATATAAGATAGGATTCAACCATGTAACAGTAGATGTATAAAAAGGCTAACGGTCTAATTTCAGGAATATCTGGTGGCCATTATACTGAACTACATTACCCTACCTGTCGCCTGTCAAACAATGCTGACAGATTTAATCCTTGCGACAAAGTAATCATCTCAAAGGCATTCATTATTAGAGGACCTCCCTCGCTAGTTTCTGACTGCTCTGCTACATATTTGTCCTGCCAAAATGCCAACAATTACCAATTAGAAAGAAATTTGCAGAGAAGGCTAAGAAAAAAGTCTCCAAATCCATCAGGCTACATTTAAAATATCCTAAAGAGAGGGAAAGTAACTCAGGAAAAATAAACCTTGAGGCCAACAAAAATAATACATCCATTTCTAGAAACCAACAACAGCAATATACACCCAATTGTGGAATTCACTAAACTTGAATTACAATTTAAATATGGATAATAAATTGATTGCCAACCTCAATGTCATCAAAAACTGCACGAACATCGTCCAAATTCACTTCTTCTTCTTCACTTTGTTTGACAGGCACATAATTTTTCCGAAACCAAGGATTCTTTTTAATTCCTTCAATCTTTATGCGCTACATTAAGAAAAACCAATTATGAAAAGGAGAAATAAATATCACAAATATCTCCATGTCACTGCATATATAATTTGCCATTTCCTCAGGGAACTGTGGACATGCGTTTAGTGCAAGTGAGTGAAGGCCTAAGTGATAGAACCACGGTGGTAATAACTTTAGAAATTTCAATGAGCAATACCATGTAAAAATCTGAAACTTGAATAAAAAAATAATAATTTGTTAATTGTTCTAAAAAGAAGAGCTTCAATAATTTTTACTCTTCTTTTTTTTTCCCTCTCTCTCTTGCCCCTTACCTAACCAACAACTTTTTCTCCTCCTATCAACAACAGCCATCCCCCTTCCTCTACCATCGCCAACACTACCACTTCCACTGCATGCACTAATGCCAGAAACAATGACATCTCTCTAACTTCTTTTTTTCTTTTCTTTCTTTTTTTTTAAGGCACATCTCCAACATCTTGTTAAAACACACATACTCTCTCTCTCTTGCCCAGAACCATTTCCATCACCATGAATAATCAAATCCTGTATTGCAACTATCAACTGCAATGCAGCCTGTGATTTTGAGGACATGTCTTGTTCTCTAAGCTATCTCAGCATGAGATGCAAAGTGTTGGCAGCTTGATCAAGCATGTTACTCTATTATTTGGCATGTTGCTGATACTTCAGGCAATAAGGCAGTGATTTAACATTTCATTTCCTTTTTAGAATTTTGCATTATATTTTTAACGTTCCATATGTTCTTGTGTTTTATTGGTAAACTGAACAGAGTTTTGGCAATTCAATTTGCATTTGGTGAAAATTATGCTGGATATTTAAAAGGTTACATTTAGTTTTTTGATTTCTTGCCAGAAGATTGAGGAATAATTTTGTTATATGCTTTCCTTGGTTAATTGGGGTAAGTGATTAGGACGGTGTTCTAATATTTAACATCTAAGGGATTAAGAGCTATCGACATGTGTTAACTTGTGTCAAAAAAAATTGTGGATTTAATTAGTTTTAAATCACTGCCATGCTTTTCCATTTTTTTTTCTTTTCCAATGAGTCTTGGCCACAGGAGTTGTGCTGAACTAGGGAGGAGAGAGAATGAAAAGAAAGAAAGAAACAGGGAGCACTAGCAGGCGGAAGAAGAAGAGGAAGAATGACATTAGAATGACTGCCTTAATCTGGCTTACCAGAACTTATTCAATTAGTTCATAATACACTTACTAAACAGATAACAGATTCTACACATCCTGGACTAAAGCAAGTTAAAGTTAGCTTTGCAACCTAAAAGGAACCCTAGCCTAATCTAATTTGCAGTCACCATGTGATTTAGAAAACTGAAAAGCATCACATAAAATGTTTCAAGTATATAACTCAACGCCAAGTTGATAAATTGTGAATAAAATACTCACAGTCCTAGGGTTGGGATCCAATATCTTGTCTATCAATGCCTTTGCCCCAGGAGAAAACCAAAATGGACAAGTATATTCTGCTGCATTTATCTGCACCATCAACAACAAAACAATTACATGTGACTAAAATATATTTGTAAAAATGTAAAACCTAGAGAATCCACATTTAGCACAAGAAGGAACATTCTTGGTAGGAGGGAAGACAAACAGAAAGGTGTCTGCAGATCAATGAATGATACAAGAAATAGGTGGATGTTTGGACACAAATAATAATAATAATAATAATTGTTAATTCACATGCATGAAGCCCTTCTCAAATCCAAAACCTATCATTTTATCAAAATATATTGATGCAGCTAACCTTTCTATACAAGGTTGGAAGGTCTATCTCATCAAATGGAAGATATCCAGCCATTAGAACATAAAGAATGACTCCACATGACCACACATCAGCAGCTGCCCCATCATAACCTTGGTGGCTGAGAACCTGATAGGTAGACTTTTAGCGTAAGAAATTCAGAGATATTAAGAAAAAGTGCATACTGCTCACTTGCATTAATAATTGGAATGAATCGTTAAAAGAAAATAGAAATGCATCAATCTTGCTGCAAAATATGTTCAAATCATAGAAATTTGTAATCTGTCACAATCATACAGAAAATGACCACCTGCAAAATTATTGACAATTTACAGCTAATGAGTGAAAAATGAATAGCCACAAGGAGAAGCTCATGATCGACATATGAGATAAGTAGCTCCACAAAGTAAATAAATTAGGTCAGAAAACAGCATAACATAAGGTAATTTTCTTCATTCCTAACCATCCTCTACCAATTAAACAAGACATCCACATCTACCCTCTGCCTGCATCCCTTCCCCCAATAAAAAGAAAAAACTATTTTATGGGTACCATATCTCATAATAGCTTCTAATGCAGTTAAAGCAGTCAACAGAGTACTGTAGTGCATATAAAACTGCACTTTCTGATTTTCTAGTCATCAACAATTTGCTTGGCAACTTCAGTGCTAGTCCATGCAATATATAAACAAAAACCTAGAATCATATTATAATAACTACGTATGTGAGCATCAACAATTCCTGTGGCAAAATAACTTCCATTAACTGGGGGAGTCAATTGCACCCATATGAGAAATCTAAGGCCAAATCACCGGAGACAAGACTTTGGCAGGTTGGCATGCATTTGTCTTCACATATTATGAAAATTAAAGCATGGACTTTGTGTTACCTATTTACAAATCACAATAAACATGTAATGAAGTCTAATCAAATCAAGATACAATTCTAGAATAAAATGCTCAAAACAGAGTAGCATCAAATCATGGCTGACAAAACTGTATATTGATTAGCATTGCCCTTATGCCAGAAGAGTAGTATCAAAATATGGAAGCACAAGTTAGCTAATTGTGATGCAGTTGCCTATTACATGGGAGGTCAAATGGAAAAGGTATCCAAAGGAACTATTTTTAATAAAGAAAAGGCGCCTGATTTAAAACTTTGAGAGTCCTCGCATGTTTTAGCATATAAAAAAAGGAAAAAGAAATTTCACGAAAAGGATGCACCGCAACCATTGAAATCATATAGCAGTTCAAAATATGAAATGGTGGTATAAATGGAAAATATATTGGCCAGATCTGAATGCAGAAGCATGGCTTGAGATAACATTTCATAAATTAATTGTTTCCTTTCTAAGACTTTACCTCAGGTGCAACATAATTTGGAGTTCCACATGTGGTATGAAGAAGGCCAACCCCCTGCATGTATATAAAAGCACACAGAGATGGATAAGCCATATAACCTAGAAGTAAAACTTTGTGGTCACTTGCGGAAAACAATAAGAATTCCAAGCTTACTTTCTGAGGCAATGCACTCAGTCCAAAGTCAGAAACCTTCAAATTTCCAAAAGAATCAAGAAGAAGGTTTTCAGGCTGCATAAGGAAACTGAAGCATTACATCATGAAGCCAAAGCTACAAAAGAAATAAGTCAAATTCTTAGTATGTCCACTCACCTTCAGATCTCTATGGTACACGCCCTTGAGGTGACAATGAGCAACTGCATCTATAAGCTGTTGAAAATATCGCCTTGCCTCATTTTCAGAAAGTCTTCCTTGTTGTACCTGTGGATTCAGATGAAAGAGAAACTGACATTTTTTGTTTCAATAATCAATGAAGTAAAGTGAGTACATTGACAACTCAGCACAACAAATATTCACTGATAAAAATTATGGTGCAAATTTAAATACTTTGATTATCCTAGCAAGGATTTTTACCATTCCCTAAAGAAATCAGGACAAGAAGAGACTTACAATTTTATCAAATAGTTCTCCTCCAGTTACAAACTCAAGAATAATATAAATTTTTGTACGGCTTGCCAAGACCTGGAATTTGAGTATAATTGAGAGAAAAAAAAAATAAAAAAAATGCATTGAATGTTAATTATTTATATCCAAGAAACCAGTCAACTATTTTTGGATGCAGGTCATTAATTTCACAAGTAGCATTAAGTCAGGGAATATACCTCGTGCAATCTAACTATGTTAGGATGTCTGACAATCTTCATAATGGATATCTCCCTTTTAATCTGGAGCCAAAATAAGGAATATTAATTATACTGAAGAGGAAACACGAATGAAACCACCCTTCCAAATGTCCTAAGAAAATCCAATCAAGGCAAGAAAGCCCACCCGTCATTGCCCAGAAGTGATTTTTACTACTCAAATTTGACTAGTGGCTAGCTCAAGGAAAAGATTGCCAAGCAAGTTATATCTTATAACCCGCTAACATGCGATATCTTAATAAAGAGGCGCATGATTATGCAAAAGACATCATTTGCTGGCGGTCTTGAAAGTTACAGGAATTCAAATCTTAATAGAGGTTTTCTTCAACAAACAATCGGCTAAAAGGAAAACTCCGACTGTATTCTAATGTTCTCCATAAACATGCAGACAACACCAAATATTCTCAAACTCCTATGCTTATATTACCAAGAAAATAATTCATATTCATTGATAATTGTTGAATTTGCGAACTCCTAAACTTATATTATCAAGAAAATAATTCATATACATTGAGAATTGTTGAATTTGCAATTATTTCTACGTAAAGGAAGAAAGCGAAGTACCTGATCAACCATTTTGTGCTTGAGAATGGTGCTTTTGGCCATAACTTTCATAGCGACGCTTTCTCCGGTCTCCGTGTTCTGTGCGAACTTAACCTTGGCGAAAGTCCCTTCGCCAATGGTCCGCCCAACTTGATATTTACCCACTTTCCTTATCTTTTTCATGATTCCGTCGATTGCATTCCCGGCTCAAATTCACTCAAAGTCTGCAACCAACCAAAAAACTAAAAAAAAGGAACAAAAAGTCACATTAATCAATCATAAATAACTCCAAAACCCAAAAATAGTAAATAATTACTCAGAATTGCGAACCCCATTCTCAAAATTGAAATAAATATATATAACAGAAGATAAATCAAAACGTCTGCTTCAACACTTTCTAAAGGAAGAAACGGACCATGAATTAAGAAGAGACTGGAGCAAAGAAGATGGAACGCAACGCAACACCTACTGCGCTATCGAATGAGAGCATTCTAGAATGCATTCATGTGAGATGCTTACCAGAGTAAATTTGACAAGAGGCGAGCGAAATTCCCCACCAGCTAAAGTCGACAAATAGGATCGCCGGAGCTCCGGCGACTGGAAGGCAAAAAGAAAAAAAAAAAACCAGAAAGCAGATGACAACAGAAAGAAAAGGAAGAAAGATGAATTATCGCGATCCTTCCTTGTGTAAAGCAAACAGCCTACAAAAGGGAACAACACTGAACAGGATTGATGGAAAAAAAAACAAAAAATTTGCACAATTAACTTCCTCCACACGGACACCAATCCCAAATAATCTAATCCAATTTTGCGATCAAGCTATAGTGAATTTCTGTTCACTGTAATAACAATAAAAATGTATAATACTGAAAAAAAAATTAATCATTAAATATTGGTCATTTTGTGGTCACTAGCCTAATACGGCATAATTTTATTTAAAGAAAAACAGCTATGCGTCTAATCATCTTTGAATTCGTTTGCTTATAGACCGTGTAATTGTTATCTTAATCTTTGCATTAAAATTCAACTAACATTAAATAGATGTTGCAACAAAATCAAAAGACTAATCAAGATATGTTTAATTATTATACATGGAACAAATGCTAAAGTTTATCCCTGATCATATGTTATATCAAATAGATTAAATAGAAAACTATTTTAATGATTAATTCTTTTGCTTTTAGTTACACTCTTTGTCTCAAAATAATAATTCCTTCTTGGTCTAGCACCTTAAGAAAAATATTAATAATCCAAGTAATTAAAGATTATTGAAATTAATAGAGCTTGAGAATATATAAAATTTGAGAATTGTGATGTATTCCTTCATTTCACTTCAAATGTCAATTTTATAATTTTATTTTTTCTAACTTCATTTATCCATTTTGTAAATTAAAATAATATTTAATGTATTTTTTTCACTTTTATTCTTATTTGTTGATATTACATACTATTTCTTTTTACAATTTTAAGCAAAAAAAAAAAGTATTGAGGTAAACTGCAATGACAATCTTATAAAATTTATTGTGATTAATCATTTTTTTTTATTAAAGTAAGGGAAACAAATGGATATGTAAAGTGAAATAAATGAAGTATTTATTAAAATAAAGGGTAAATTTGAAAAAAAAAATATATGTTTGTTTTCATAAAGTGGACAAATATTTTGAAACAAAAATTCTCTCTAAAAATTGAACAATTATTTTGAGATAGAAGAAGTATCTACATTCTTAGTATTTCATTTCACTTTAAAATGTCCAGTTTTACAAAATTTTCATACAAATTGATCAACTATAGCAATGCTATGCTAATGTCACCTGTAGCATAGCTATCTTTAGCTCACTCAACAATTCTTCAACTCAAGTCTCAACTTAAGTTAAATTAGTCCATTAGCAATTATGTAATGATTAAGTGACTAGTTAGTTTACTTGTGCTCACACACCACTTTGATCACTTAACTTTCTTCATTTTGCTTTCGTATATAAGTTGTGTAAATGATTGAACAGAATAATGAAAATTAACTAATTAGCAAATATCCCCCGCATACACTTTCATTTAAATACTAGAATCTAAATTCTATTAAAATATCACTTATGAAACAATAAGTATTCTATTATAATTCAACTCTTTTCATGCAATTTCAACTCAATTTAAATCATAACATGTTTCAGCATAATAATCACATCGTCAAAATGTGCATACTAATTTTAATCAACAATTCACATATATCTCTCCCTTTTTGTCATCAATTATAAAAGGGTGTGCAATTGCAAAATCTTTCATCATATCAATGATCAGATCTCAATCATATTCACTTCAAAAAAATCAGTCATTCAACTTATCAAAATTCAAATATGTCAATATTTCACATCATCATTCAAAATTTTAACCAATTCAATTCATATTAACTATATAAAACATACACAAATTTAACATGTTATCAACATATCATAAACTCAAAAATATGCTCAAATATATCATATTTAACCAAGAAATCCAACCATTTCACTTCAATTTATACAAAAATATTTCAATTATGCTGTTCAAAAACCTAAAGATTTAAATAACACAAGCACAATATATTTCAATTTGTCAACAATGTATCTTAACTTAAAGGTTTAGTAACTAATTCAATATATCCAACACTTAATAAATTCAATCATTCCATGACATTTTTTTATTTTAATATAAATTCAACTTGTTTAATATCATTTTAATTATCCAATGTGTTGAAAATTTTCAACTATCACATAGCAAACATAAGCATTATATTCCAACAAAATCTATATCAAATACAATCAAAATTGAGTTAAAAGTTCAACTTCAAATATTCATCAAGCATCCAAATAAATACTTAAAACAACTCAAAAATTCAAACATATCACAAAACATCAAAATATCAAATTAGAACACATCAAATCAAAATATTAGCTACGTTTCTCTCCTTTTTAGCAAAAATTAAAAATATTGCATTATGTTTCACTATCAAAATTGTAATATTTCAATATCATGAACCAATAATTAATCTTTATTTTATACCAATTTAAAAGTTCAAAATATATGGGCAAGTACAAAATACTTCAAGATCAGTTTTAAATGCAAAATATCAGGTATTTAACATATAAAGTCAAATCTTTCAACATGCATCCATCAAAATTCCAAACCAATCAATTTGTCATTATAAGGTATATTAAATGCTCAAACATATTGCATCTCAAGTGTGTCATGTTCCAATCATCAAGATTGAGCATCATATAAACTCAACAATATGAAAATATAAAATTTACCCATTTTAATCATATCATAATTCTCAAATATCACTATCATCAAGTATTTTTGTAATATCTATTACTCTTTTATATACCCATCCGTACACTAGATAGATAAAAAATGTTACAAGAAATAAAATATTTTTTAAAAAATATTTCTTTAAAACGTATCACATATAAGAACTTGGAAATATATAAAATAAAATATTATTCATACACTCTCTAATTACATCTTATTTTTACTTATATATATACGTGCTATATTGAAATTTAAAAACTTATGTATCAAAATAACAAAATGCAATAAGAAAATCAACCTACTGAGGATGGCTATTGTTGCTAGTGTTAGGCTCCACTAGTCAACGTCAAGCTCCACTAGTCAGCGTCTTTTATTTATAAGTTCAGACATTGTCAACTACTCCTATAACCTACTTGAGAGAAAGCAAACTCATGTGCGAAGTATATAACTCAATAGTGTAAAAAAATTTATAATAACAGTCATTTGAATAAAACATAAATGTAAAATGAAAACAATTCAAAATTTCAATTTTTTTCATAAAGACAATAATATAATATTTTTATCCATTTAAATTTATAATACATTATATATTGAATTTTTTTTATAATATTTTTTTCATTCACACACATATTATAACATCCTAGACTTACTCCTAAATAATCAAAGATGTGTCATATTACATATTAACAAATGATCCCCAAAAAATGCATACGATCCAAATATAATATTACTTAATCCACAAAAATGCAAAATATTAAAAATTATCATATGATCAACAGAAATGCATAAAATTATGATATTTCATTAGTTTATAGAAATACACAGAGCCATAATTTCTACATATTGATATGCCAACAATATCATAGTTCATGTCTAGGCTAACACATGTGGCAAAATTTTTCATATTCATAAATCAATTTATTTTTACATTCCACAGTATAAAATAATTTTCACAAAAATAATTTATTACTAATTTCTCAATCTTTTTTCATAAAATAAATAAATATTTTTCTATGCCAAAATAAATCTCAGCATAAGAAAAATTTCATAAATTTTTTCCTAGTATATTTAACATTTAAATTCTCTCACAAACAAATAAAATATTTCAAAATTAATAATTATTTTTCATTTTTAAACGCTCCGTTTAACTTCATTTTCATCATTTTAAGGCACAAAACCTCTAAAAGATGGAAATTTTTAAAAATTCAACAAAAATTCCTAAAAATTATTCTTATTAAATTTTCACCATATCTAACATTCTTAAGTCTCATTCCACTCATTTTCTATTTTTGTCTAATTTTTTTTATAAAATTTTATTTTTTCCATAACACTAATCCAACATCAAACATACCATCAAACTAAAATATACTCAACACAATCGTTCAAATAAACTTAAATCCATAGAAATTTAAAAGAAAAGTGAACAAAATCATACCTCAAATTTTTTTGGAATTTTTTTGCTACAAAAATATTTTTTTCCCCCAAAACTTATTCTTCTCTCCGCCCTAATTAATTCTCCATGGTTCAATGGTTTGAGTAAATATATTTTGAGGAGTTGAAAATCAAAAGGAAGCTTCAAAAATCATCTATGGTAGTCGGCCTTGTGAAGAGGAAGAATATCCATATTTTGTTTGTTTGAAATGTTGAATATTTGGCTATTTTTTACTTTTATAGCCAAATTAATAGCTAATTAATTTTAGTAAGGCTTAATCTTTGTTTCTATTGAATAATTCAAATTAATAAAGAATATATTTTTGGTAAATATTCAATTAAATCCAAAATAAAGTTTGACTTTTGAGTAATTCTACCAATTTCTCTACTTTTCTATTTAATTCTTGAATAAATTTAATTTCTCTAATTTCATATCTCAAATAATTTTATCTTCTCAAAAAGAACATATTAATATTCTCAGAAAAATTTTGTTTTCAAAATGGTATTTCCAATTTTGCAAAATGACCGCCAATATGAAAATTACATTTTTACGATTTAGTTTTTTTAAAATCATGTCCGTAAAAATTCATCTGAAATCTGATTTCTAAATTATTAGTTTTAAAAATTTTAGATTTCAATTGCAATCATATAAGCACTATTGCGATTGTGAATGCATATTTCTAATTCTCGGTCAAAAAATCGAACCATAAATCATCACCAGGGACTGTATTTGAAAAAATCAAAACTCTTAATTTTTAAATCTCACATTATAACTCCACATATGATCTTAAAATAATATTCTCTATGTTCCGGTATGCTTAAATTATATTTTCACTATCAGGTAAAAAATCTCAAATTTCAATCCAGCCTATTGTTTCGATTTGCATGAATAACACAAAATCGCAACGAGTCATCAATTCAATTCAATATTCATATTAAACATCTTATTTTCATATTAAAGTAAATTTCTCACAATTATTTATCTATATTTAGACTATGATCGATATGCATCTATACTATGGTATAGACAACTGCAATATGCGATATAGTCAGGGTCTAAATTGTGAATGTGACAATTCTCTCTTCCTTAAAAGATTTTGACCTCGAAATCATACCTAGTAAGTCGTTGTTGAACAATTGAAGATGTTGACTCATCATGATCTCATCACTTTCCCATGTCGCCTCCTCGACTAAGTGTCTCCTCCAAATGACTTTTACTAGAGGTAGATGTTTCTTCCGTAGTTGTTTCACTTCATTTGCTAGAATAGATATCGACTCTTTCTTGTAAAATAAATTTGGTTGTACCTCAATTTTTTCTAGACAAATCCGATATGTACTTTCTGAGCATCTGCACATGAAATACATTATGAATTTTCTCTAACTTATGAGATAAAGCCAACCTATAGGCTATTGGTCTCACTCGCTCAATTACCTCAAAAGGCCCAATAAATATGGGATTCAGCTTACCTTTCCTTCTAAACTGTAATATTTTCTTTCACGGAGATACTTTTAGGAACACTTTATCACTAACCTCATACTCGATGTCTCTGCATGTCAAGTTTGCATAAGACTTTTATCTATTACTGATTGTCTTAAGCTTGTCCTTAATAACTCTAATCTTCTTCTTTGTTTGTTGAACCAAATTAGGTCCCAATATCCTTTATTCACTGAGCTCGGTCCAACAAATCGGAGTTCTATATTTTATGTCATACAATGCTTCATAAGGAGTTATGTCAATACTTGTCTGATAACTATTATTATATGTGAACTTCATCAGTGGAAAGTACTTATCCCAACTTCATGTTAAATCGATCACACAGCTCCGAATCATATTCTCAAGCAACTTGATCACCCGTTCAGATTGTCCATCTGTCTAAGGATGGAAAGGCGTACTGAAGTGGAATCGAGTACCCAAAGATCACTATAGACTCTTCCAAAACTGTGAGGTGAATCTGGATTCTCTATCCAAAATGATAGACAATGGCACACTATACAGTCGGACTATCTCTTGTACATACAATTCCCCTAATCGATCCATAGATTAGTCCATCCTAACTGGTAAAAAGTACGCAGACTTTGTCAACTTGTCAACGATCACCCATATTATGTCATGTTTTCTTTGAGTCAAAGGTAATCCTGGCACGAAATTCATGGTGACTCTTTTCCATTTCCATTCTAGTATGATGATAGGTTACAACAACCCTGATGGCAACTGGTGTTCTTCTTTTACCTGTTGACATATTAGATATCTAGTAGCAAATTATGTGATGTCTTTCTCCATACCCAACTATCAATAATAAGGTTTCAAATCCTGATACATCTTGTTTCTATCGGGATGTACGGAAATAACTGATTTATGTGTCTCTTTCAATATCTCTTGTCTTTATTCTGATACACTAGGCACGTATAATCTACCTTTATAATAGATACTATCATCAACTTCAACTGAGTATTCAGGTCTCTCCCCTTTGGAAATAGATTCTCTTATCTCAATTAACTTGGAATCCCACTTTTGAGCATCTTTGATCTAAAAAACAAATGTAGGTAGGATCTGGAGCTCTGACAGAGTCTTTTGACTCAAAGCATATACTACAAAATTAGCCTTTGTAATCTTTGATAAGCTCCAACCACCACCTCTTTCTCAAATTCAACTCTTTTATGAGGGTAAATATTTCAAACTATTATAATTTGTATAGATGTAACACTTTTCTCCATACAAATAGTGTTGTCAGATCTTTAAAGTAAACATAATAGTTGTCAACTCCAGATCATGCGCAGGATAATTCCTCTCATATGGCTTCAACTGCCTAGAGGCATATGTTATCACTTTATCTTCTTGCATCAGTACACAGCCTAAATCATTCAGTGAAGCATCATTGTATACCACAAACTCTTTTTCTGTAGTGGATTATGTCAGAACTGGTACCTCTATCAACCTAATCTTCAGCTGATCAAAACTGACTTGACACCTATCTGTCCACTCAAATTTGACATACTTATAAAGCAATCATGTTATGGGAGTGGCTATATAAGATAAACCTTTCACAAAACATCTATAGTAGTCTATTAACCCAAAAAAACTTTGTATCTCAGTTATTTTTCAAGGCGGCTTCCAATTGAGAATGGCTTCAACCTTACTAGAGTCAACTCTGATCCCATATACTAAGACGTGACCCAGAAACCCAACTTCTTCAAGCCTGAACTCACACTTGGATAGCTTAGCATATAATTGCTTCTCATGTAGCATTTGAAGCATAATCCGAAGATGTTGATCATATTCCTCTCTATCCCTGGAATATAATAGAATACCATTAATGAAAAGTACCACGAACTGGTCCAAATAGGGCCTAAAGATCTTATTCATTAGATCCATAAATATTGTTAGCACATTCATCAACCCAATTGGCATGATTAATAATTCGTAGTGGTCATATCAAGTCCTAAAGGCAGTCTTGGGCACATCGCTCTCTTTGACCTTCAGTTGATGATATTCCTATCTCAAATCGATTTTGGAGAATATTCCATCACTTTTCAGTTGATCAAACATATCATCTATCCGTGGCAATAGGTATTTATTCTTCACTGTCACCTTATTCAACTGTCTATAATTAATGTACAGTCATAGGGTGACATCCTTCTTCTTCTTGAATAACACAGGCACACCCCAAGGTGGCACACTAGGTCTAATAAAATCCCTTATCCAATAACTCTTGTAACTACACTTTCAACTCTTTAAGCTTTGCTGGTGCCATTCAATATGGTGTAATGGATATGGGTGCGGTACCAGGTAGTAACTCAATGGTAAACCCTATTTCTCTATCTTGAGGCAATCCTACCAAATCCTCAAGAAACACATTAGAAACTCACAAACTATAGGAATATCTTGAAGCCTCAGACTCTCATTCCTAGTATCCACAGCATATGCCAAATAAGCTTCATTGTCCTTCTTGATTAACCTCTGAGCCTTCATAGTAGACATAACATTAGATGACACCTTCATTTTGATATCATGTACCACTATGTCTTTGCACCCATGGAGTACCATCCTCCATTATTTCAGATAGGGATCCCAGATTTACTTCCCAGTTCTGGAAAAAGTTGCAGGAAACATTGGGGACAATACTTTATTTTAGTACAGCTTTTCATCCCCAGACTGATGGGCAGTCGAAGCATGGGAGGATATGTTACGAAGTTGCATCCTTGAGTTTGAAAGCAGTAGGAAAAAGTATTTGTCATTAGCTGAATTTTCTTACAACAACAACTACTAGTCCAACATTAAAAAGACACCATATAAAGCATTTTATGGGAGGAAATATAAAACTCCTTTATGTTGGACAGAATTGAGTGAGAAGAAGTTAATGGGAATAGATTTGGTTCAAAAAACGAAAGAGAAGGTACGAGTGATCAAGCATAGATTGAAAGAAGCCATGAACCGATAGAAATCATATGCAGATTTAAAAAGAAAGGATATAGAGTTCCAGGTCAGAGATTGAGTATTTCTAAAAGTATCATTCCGGAAGAAGGCTATGAGATTTGGAAAGAATGACAAACTAAGTGCGAGATTTTTAGGCCCTTATGAGATTATACGGTGAGTGGGACCCGTAGCCTATCGATTGAAGCTATCTTAAGAGTTGGAAAAAATTCATGATGTGTTCCATGTGTCAATGCTACGGAGATATAGGTCTGACCCTAACCATGTAATCAAGCTAGAAGAAATTCGGATACAAACTAATCTGACTTATGAGGAGAAACCAGTAAAAATCCTAGCCAGAGAGATTAGACAGCTCGAGAACAAGCAAATCTCACTAGTGAAAGTGTTATGGAGTCACCATAATGTGGAAGAAGCTACGTGGGAGCTAAAAGCTGCAATGAGGCAACAATATCCACAAGTGTTCAATACAGGTAAAATTTTGAGGATGAGATTTTTTATTAGTAAGGGAGAATTGTAATGGCCCAAATATCGAGTTAGTCATAAATTATAGTTTTCGAAATTGATCAGTGTACCCGGGTAAAAAATATTTTATTTGATCATTGAAA
This sequence comes from Triadica sebifera, assembly GCA_023653625.1. Lineage (NCBI taxonomy): Eukaryota > Viridiplantae > Streptophyta > Magnoliopsida > Malpighiales > Euphorbiaceae > Triadica > Triadica sebifera. The sequence continues at coordinate 19,237,304 of CM042910.1, read as the reverse complement.
AATATAGGTTATGACTAGTCCAAAGGTAAAATTTGGAGTGAAAAATCAGGTCAAATAAGTTCTCAAAAGTTAAAACTAAGAAAAAATGGGACATAGTTTAATAAAATAGTTGATTGATCGTACTTTGACCAGACTATAAAAAATAGCAAACGATATCCAAAAATTTATTTTAAGACATGAATAGACTCTAAATAATATTTAGGATTAGAAAAAGGAATTTTACGATAATACCGAAAATTGAATTATCAATCCGGTTTGAGTGAACGTGACAGAAAATAGATTCCGATTGAGTTAAAAAAATTTACGTATACATATAAAAATATTTTATGAATTATGAAATTTAATTTGGGTGAAATTGAGTTTGGTAAGTGAGAAAAATAATTTATAGTGCATAATTGGGTCTAAATGGGTTATGCTTTGTTTGACCCAAGCCCACCCAACTTAAACCACTATAAATTGGCCTAAACATTAGAATTCTCTAGAGAGAATTCTTCAACCCATTCTTCCCCAAATCCCCTTGCATGGTCGAACCTATCTCTTCACATTTCTGTTCTAATTTTCTCCAATTTTTTTCAATTCTTACATCAAAATCAACCATCCAAAAATAATTTCAGCCTTTCGATTAGCTAATATAAGTTTTTAATCTTCATTTGAAGAGCTATAGTGGAAGGAAATCAAAAGAAAATTTTAGGATACCAATTTGAGGTAAGTGAAATTTATAGTTTTAAATTAGTTTAATGGTTTAAATAAGTAGTTTAAGGTATGTAGATGATAAATATGAAGTTTATTTGAGTTAAAGAAGCAAAATAATGGTGGATTAATGAAGAGAAAATTTTGGTCATTGTAGGTTCAAGAGAAGGTGAAGGTGCTTCTAAAGGAAAGACTAAGGAAAAAGGAAGTCTAGAAAGGCCCAAACAAGAAATTAAGGCTAGTGATTCCATAATCTACTTATTTCCATTAATTAAGCATGATTTAGGGTTATGAAAAATTAAGAATTTTGTGTATTTTGCTTGTAAATGCTAATTAATGCTTAAAATATGATTAAGGAATTATGAAAACTGAATTATAATGGTTAACTTTAATTAAAAAATTAATTAGTGAAAATTGTAAAATATGACCTTATTATGTGAAAAATGAATATTAAGAAATAAATACATTTTATTGTAATATTATGATACATATGGAAAAATGACTGTATAAAATAGTAAAATTGAATGTATAAATAGTAAAATAAATAATTACAAGATGAAAGAAAAATTTTAATGATGAAAATTAATTATATGTAGAAAATTGAAGACGGAAAAATTAATATTTTTCTTGCTAATTAAATGAAAATTTAGTCATGAAATGCAAGAAAATATGATTGTAGTGTGTGTAAGTTTATTGAGAATATTTAAATGAAATATTGAATATTTTTCTAATTATTGATTTTACTATGCATGAAATGAAAAATAAGGAATAAAGTGTATTTAGTGAGCTTAATGACTTAATTGATTATTAATGATGAAATGTTGATATAGTAGAACGAAAAATATGAAAAGATTATGGTAGAGATAAAATTGTATGGATGAATAAAATGTTAAGTGATTAATAATGTAAAAATAATGGAAATTATGAATTTAATGAAAATTGAATTAAATGATTAAAATCATATCCTTAGTTATTTTTCTGATGGTTAGATCTAGTCGATGATATAATTGGCTTGCCATAAGAACATCATTATTGCGGTACAAATTATGGTGACTAACTTATGTAAGCCAATGATGGTTTACTACAGTGATAGTGATTCAGTGAACTGTGTACAATACAGTGCTCAGATGATGTTTCAGGATTATTCTTCAGTTTAGTGAACTTTTGGGTCCACGTCTCATTTATCTAGTCTGAATATTTTCTATCGAATATAAACTAGGACAAATTTTGAATAAAAGTAGTAATAATGATATAAGTGAAAAATAAGTGAAAAACATTATAAAATGATAAAATGGTATAATTGTAAAAATGATAAAAGTGACAAGTGTGAATAAAATGATAAAAGTGAAAATATGAGAAAAATAATAAATGTGAAAAAATATAATAAAAAATGATAAATGTGAACAATATGATAAAAATTAATAAAGTGAAAAATATAAAAAATGATAAAAATGACATAAGTGATAAATATGATAAAAGTGATAGAGATAATAAAATTTAATAATAATAATAATAATAATAATAATAATAATAATAATAATAATAATAATAATAATAATAATAATAATAATAATAATGATGATGATGATGATAATTGTGACAAAATAAAAAAAAATAGTAAAATTGAAAAATAAGAAATAAGTGGAAGAAAATGAAATAAAATGTTAAATTATGTAGTTAAAAAGGTAAATAAATGAAAAATAAAATTTCTTAGTGGCAAAAAGTAAATAAATTAAAGTAGTGACATAATCGTAAATAAATAAAAATTTGATAATTAAAGTGAAATTTGTAGCTAAATTAAATAAAAATTTGAAAAAAATGATATATTAAAAAAGAAAAGTGAAAAATGACTAAATTGAGAGAAATTGAAAAAAAAACTATGAGTTAAAATGAGAAATATTGTTAATTGAATAAAAATATTAAATAGTGAATTAAAAGTAAAATATTTATAAAAGAATAATAAATATATATATTAAATAGAAAATTTGAATGATGTATTAAAAATGTTATTGCATATATAAATGCATAAAAATAAAGATAATGAAAATTTTTATATTAGTAATCACCACTAGCCATATTAATACTCAACACACAGTTATTTAACTGCATGCAGTTAATAGCGGAAAAGTTATGAGCAAACATACAAATTTTGGGAGTTAACAGAAGAATAAATAATATTAGGTTAATATACAGAATTTCATAATATATATATATATATAGTTGTGTGAATAAAATATTGTACATATTATGATAAATGATATTTGTGAATTATTATTGTTGTCTAGACAATAAACCAAGAAAGGGGTTGAATTGATTATAAAATAAAAATTTATTAACTTTAAGTGAAGAGTAAAATCAAATAAGGTAGGAATGGAGAGATATCACACACAAGATTTAGAAAGGTTCGTGTAACACCCACAAATTAGAGTTTAATTTGAATAATTTAGACCACATAATTAAATTGTGTTTTTTATTAAATAAAATTAAAAATATTAGCTATAAACAATTATGTGAAGATTATAATAATAAGAATAAGAAGAATAAGAAAAAGAATAAGAAGAAAATTAAAATTAAAAAAAAAATAAAGTGAATAGTAAAATGGACAGCAGCAAAAAAAAAAGGACATAATACAAAAAAAGGGGAAAAATGGGCTGAAAACTATTTCTCCCAAATTCTCTTTTCTCCTTCATCTCTTCTTCTTCTTCATCCCTTTTTCTTCCTCCATATCTCAGATCAAATTACTCATCATCTTCTTCAAAAATTAAATCAAAAATCAGTCCAATTAAATCTGATCTTGGTAAGAAATATTTTCCCCATGATTATTGTGTTATTAGAACTCTTTAGGTTATATTTTGACAGAATATCGCACTCTGTTTTTTATTATCTTGTGACTCGAATTTGGGGATGTGTTAAACATAAAAGTTGTTCATCTATGTCTTGTGTATCTCTCTGCTAAATTTTATTGAATGATTTTGAGTATATGAAGAGATATGGTTATTGGGGTGAAACTGATTCTGGGAGATGTATCAACCCAATAACCTACGGTTTTTGTACAAATTGACTATTTTATTGGCTTATTATGAGGTTGTATAAAACATGAAAGTTGTAGGTATATATGTTATTGAGGTCTCTGCAAAATTTCATATGAATTGCTCTTGTGTAGGTTGAGGTATTCTGAAATGATCTATAACTGTTCCTTGATTGAGCTGGTTTTATATACCTGTGCAGTTCCAGTAAATTCATCCTTATATTTCACCTATTTTTAGATCGAATTGGCTAGAGTTCAAAACATAAAAGTTTTACCCCTATTTCTTATCTAAATTTCTGTGAAATTTTAATCTTAAAATATCATGTATTTTGTGAGTTATGAGCTGAACAATTAAACTGGTCGGGTTGATACTCTATGTTGAACCAGTTATATATCCTCCCATATTTGAGACCCTTAGAGACTGGATCAGGAAATGAGTTAAACATGAAAAATGTTCCCAATTAACTTATATAATTGTATAAAATTTTTTAGAATAAGTGAAGCTACACATTGAAAGTTATGAATTTGTGAATTGGGTACCTTGAAACTGCCTAAGGGCAGAAAATAGGTCAATATTTAAAATTATACTAAAAATTATGTAAAAGTTCAAAAATTCTGAAATTTTAGTATATTTTAGTTTTACATGTTATAGTTAATCATAATCAAGAATCATATAAATTGGATAAGTGTAGGAAAAGTTATTAATCCAACAGTCCTTAGAGGCCTTTGATAAAATATTATGCTATTACATGGTTTTGAAATAAATTGTGAATATATGATTGTGTTAATATGAAATGAGTATTTGTTATAGAAACCAGTAATTAATTGTGTTAATTGCACATTTCTCTACCTGAGGACTAACATAGGATAGATGGTACACCATTAAGGGGGGAATTACGGTACCGATATGGATATTATTTAGGGACAGGGTGGCTTAGGCTCTGGGAGCGCCCCTGATCCTGATTATACACAGATGACATAATTATATTCAGTGAAGGTGGCTTAAGCTCCGCGAGTGCCCTTGACTTGAGATTATAGTGAGTAGGGTGGCTTAAGCTCCGCGAGCGCCCCTATTTCACACCCCATATCCGGACAGTCCGGGAATGAGATTTGGGCTGATATTAATTAAAGACTATGGAATGAAATGTAAAAAAATTTATTATTGACATAAGTGACAAAACATGAAATGCTTACAGGAGGTAATGAGAATTTAGTTATTCAATATGATTTTTATGTTTATACTGTTATATGATGTGGTTATTTCTTTTATATGAAATAAAAATTCAGTGTATCATGAATTATTTGAGACATGCATTTGTGTGACTGCTTGGGAAGAACTTAATACCTATATGTACCACTAAGCTAGAGTTAGCTTAGCATGAGTTCTTCTCACGCAGGAATTGAAACTATAGACGGTATGAGGTGAAGTGGTCAAGAAGGAAATCCAAGCCCATATCAGCAGAAATACAATAAGCATAGTTAGAGGGTTGGTTATGTATTATTATGTTTTTTTTAGTTTGACTATGTATTTGGTGCGGTAGACAAATCTCATATATTAATATTATGTATGTAAATAATTATGTAACATAATCGGGTGTCATATGTGTATACAATATAAGGATATATAATATATATATATATATATATATATATATATATATATATATATATATATATATATATGAACAATTTGCCTAAACCAAAATAAATAAATATATTAAGTTATTTAAAATGAAAAAAAAAATTCAATTTGAGCAGATTATCGAGTTAAGCTTGTGAAATTCTTCTTATATATATGAGATTATTTCTAATATATAAGTGGGGCGTCACATTTAGTGGTATCAGAGTAGGTTTAGGCGTTTATAGGCCTAGGTGTGAAATGAGATATGAGGTTTAAATATACATGTGTCTTATATAATTCTGATATGGGTTTTCTTCTTGGCAACTTGTAGGATTGTAGGAAGATGTCTTCTGATGAACGAGATATGACTGAGAGTACTGGCTCTCCTGATACTAGGACACCTCATCAGCCTAGTGCAGCAAGTGTGCAAAGGCAAGATGCTGCTCCAAATCCCCCACCGCATGCAGCAGAACAGATTGACCCTGGTCAAAATCCATTTATACAACAGATGACTGGATTATTCCAACAGATGGTACGAGCCATTCCTCAGCCTATCCCAGTGCCACCACCTAGACCAAAAGTAACAATTGATAAGGTTCGCAAGTATGGGGCTTCAGATTTTTATGGTAAGAGAGATGAAGATCCAGCTGCAGCTGAGTATTGGTTGGAAAAGACTGAAAGAATTTTTAAAGAGTTGCAAGTGGAAACAGATGACAAAGCTAGATTTGCTACTTCTCTACTCCAATATGAGGCATATGATTGGTGGAAATCAGTTCTTACCAAGCCAGATATGGTGGAACCGGTCTCATGGGATTCCTTCATTTCTGAATTCAAAGAGCAGTATATTCCGTTGATCTATATTGATGAGAAAACGAAACAGTTCATGAATCTCAAGCAAGGTAAAATGTCAATGACTGAGTATCAGCGGGATTTTACCAGACTGAGCAAGTATGCCCCTGAATTAATTGCAAATGAAAGAGATAAATGTAGAAGATTTGAAGATGACCTTAATGAAGAGGTTGGAGATATTGTGACTGCTCTTCAGCATAATAATTTTTCTCAGTTAGTTTCTGTAGCACTTAGCCTTGAAAAAAGGAAAAAGAGGAAAATAGAAGAATCTTACAAAAAGTCAGCTACTTCTGAGACTCAATTCACTGGAAAGAAGAGTCGTTTCTTTACTAGTCGTTCACTGAATAGAGGACAGGGAAAAAGTTTTAGCTATTCACAGACAGGGTCTTTTAGGAGGGGGCCGCCCTCTAAGGTACCTTCTGCTACAGCCAGTTCACAACCTTATGTTAGCAAGGAAGCTATACCGGTATGTCTCATTTGCAATATGAGCCATCGGGGGGAATGTTGGCGTGCCACAGGTGCTTGCTTTATATGTGGGTCTAAAGAATATCTACGGAGGGATTACCCACTCTTGACAGGTGGTACACCTATTCAGACTACTAGATCAGCTCCAACTCAGCCTGGAGTTCAGTTCAGAGGAGGACCAGGCCGACCGAGGCAAGCAGTTTCAGAGACAGTGAATAGACCTGGATCTAGCAGAGCTCCAGCTCGAGCCTATGCCATGAAAGCTAAAGAAGATCAGGCGGCAACAGATGTTATTGTTGGTATGTTTTCATTATATGATTTTGACATTTGTGCACTCATAGATCCGGGTTCCACACATTCCTATATTTGCACTAGTACACCTAGTCAGCATAATATGATTAAAGAAAACCTAGAATATGGAATTGAAGTTAAGAATCCTTTGGGTCACAGTGTAATAGTGAATAAAGTATTTAGGAATTGTCCTTTGGTTGTGCATGGGAAGGAGTTTTCTGCAGACTTGATTGAGTTGCCTTTCCATGAGTATGATGTCATATTAGGCATGGATTGGCTCTCACGTCACGAAGCAGTGGTGGATTGCAAGTCTAAATTTGTGGTACTAAAAAAGAAAATCAGGAGGCAATTATTGTAAAAGGGGAATTATTTTCACAACATCCTCGAGTCATATCCATAATGAAAGCCCGAAGATTGATGAAAAAAGGGTGTGAAGCTTATTTGGCCCATGTGATTGACACCAGAAAAGGAGGTTCAAATCTTGAAGATATCTCGGTGGTAAATGAATTTCCAGATGTCTTTCCTGATGATTTACCTGGGTTACCTCCAGAGAGAGAGGTAGAATTTACTATTCATCTTGTTCCAGGAACTATGCCTATATCAAAGACACCATACAGAATGGCCCCATCAGAGATGAAAAAACTTAAGACACAATTGCAAGAACTCCTTGATAAGGGTTTCATTAGATCAAGTACATCCCCATGGGGTGCACCAGTATTGTTTGTGAAAAATAAGGATGGATCTTTGAGGCTATGTATTGATTATCGACAGTTGAATAAGGTGACCATCAAGAACAAATACCCATTACCGCGGATTGATGATCTCTTTGACCAACTGAAAGGTGCAGGAGTATTTTCCAAGATAGATTTGAGATCTGGTTATCATCAATTAAGGGTGAAGACGGAGGATATTACTAAAACTACATTCAGAACCAGATATGGTCATTATGAGTTTTTGGTTATGCCATTTGGGCTGACCAATGCTCCAACAACATTTATGGATCTTATGAATAGGATATTCAGGCCAAATCTTGATCAATTTGTTGTTGTTTTCATTGATGATATTTTGGTGTATTCTAAAGATTCAGAAGAACATGAAAAGCATTTGAGAATAACATTGCAGACTCTCAGAGAATATAAGCTTTATGGAAAACTCTCAAAATGTGAGTTTTGGTTAAAGGAGGTGATATTTTTGGGACACGTTATCTCTGCAGAAGGCATTAAAGTGGATTCTAGCAAAGTTGAGGCAATTATGAGTTGGAAACCTCCACGGAATGTGACCGAGGTCAGAAGTTTCTTGGGTTTAGCAGGATATTATCGGAGATTTGTCAAGGGTTTTGCAATGATGGCTTCTCCTTTAACAAGACTATTAAGAAAGGATGTTAAATTTGAGTGGACAGATAAGTGTCAAGCTAGTTTTGATAAGCTTAAAAGTATGCTCACTAAGGTCCCTGTTTTGACACAGCCGATTCCTAATAAGGAGTATGTCATTTATAGTGATGCTTCTTATAATGGATTGGGTTGTGCATTGATGCAAGATGGAAAGATGGTTGCTTATGCTTCTAGACAGTTAAAGCCACATGAGAAGAATTATCCTACCCATGATCTGGAGTTGGCAGCTATAGTTTTTGCATTGAAGATTTGGCGCCATTATTTATATGGGGAGAAGTGTTTTATTTACACAGATCACAAGAGTTTAAAATATCTTCCCTCACAGAAAGAATTGAATTTGAGGCAGAGAAGATGACTAGAACTAATAAAGGATTATAATTGTATGATTGACTATCATCCAGGCAAAGCTAATGTAGTAGCAGATGCTTTGAGCAGAAAGATGGTGGCAGAGTTGCACCTTCAACCCACTCTTATGCAGGAAATCAAGGATGCACAAAGACAAGACAAAAAGTTAATTGAATTAGCTGAGTTGATCTCTAAGGGGGAGAGACCTGGATTCACTATGGACTTAGATGGTGGATTGTTCTATCAAGACAGATTATGTGTGCCTAGTGTAGAAGATCTTAGACAGAGGATTCTTAGAGAGGCCCATGAAAGCAAATTTGTTATGCACCCAGGGAGTAACAAGATGTACCAAGAGTTGAAGAGCAGATATTGGTGGGTAGGTATGAAAAAGGACATCACAGAGTACACTTCAAAATGTTTAACTTGTCAGCGGGTCAAGGCGGAACATCAAGTACCTTCCGAGTTACTACATCCAATTTCTATTCCAGAATAGAAGTGGGAACGGATCACTATGGATTTTGTGACTGGATTGCCTTTGACTCTAAAGAAACATGATACTGTATGGGTCATAGTGGACAGATTTACAAAGTCAGCACATTTCTTACCTATCAGAAAGGACTATCCATTGAATAAATTGGCAGAAATTTATATGAATGAAGTTGTACGACTTCATGGAGTGCCTGTTTCTATTGTGTCTGATAGAGATCCTCGTTTCACATCTCAATTTTGGGGTAGTTTACAACGAGCTCTAGGTACTAAACTCAATTTCAGCACGACTTTTCATCCACAGAAAGATGGACAGTCAGAAAGAGTCATTCAGATTCTAGAAGATATGATGAGAAGTTATGTCATCGAATTTAAAGGTAGCTGGGACAAATATCTTCCTTTAATGAAATTCGCCTATAATAACAGTTATCAATCTAGTATCTAGATGGCTCCATATGAGGCACTTTATGGGAGGAAGTGGCGAACACCCATATGTTGGACAGACAAATATCTTCCTTTAATGGAATTCGCCTATAATAACAGTTATCAATCTAGTATCCAGATGGCTCCATATGAGGCACTTTATGGGAGGAAGTGGCGAACACCTATATGTTGGACAGAGCTCAACGAGAGGAAACTTATAGGACCAAACCTAGTGCAAGAGACAGAAGAAAAAGTGAAAGTCATTCGCGAAAGACTTAAAACAGCTACAGATAAACAAAAATCATACGCTGACCTCAAGAGACGGGACATTGAATATACAGTGGGTGATAAAGTTTTTCTTAAAGTATCTCCCTGGAAGAAAGTTTTGCGATTTGGAAAGAAAGACAAGTTAAGTCCAAGGTTCATCGGACCATATGAAATATTAGAAAGAGTTGGACCTGTTGCTTATAGACTCGCTCTACCACCAGAGATGAGTCAAATACATGATGTCTTCCATGTCTCAATGTTAAGACGATATAGATCAGATCCTAATCACATTATACCTGCTGAAAGCATTCATATGAGACAAGATTTGACATATGAAGAAGAACCAGTCCAAATTTTAGCAAGAGAAATTAAGGAACTGAGGAACAAGCGAGTACCATTAGTGAAGGTACTATGGATGAATCATGCAATTGAAGAAGCAACATTGGAAAGCGAGGAGGTGATGAAAGCTCAATACCCTCACCTGTTCAGTGACGATACATAGGAATGTTTCGAGGATGAAACATCTTAAGGGGGAGAGAATTGTAACACCCACTAATTAGAGTTTAATTTGAATAATTTAGACCACATAATTAAATTGTGTTTTTGATTAAATAAAATTAAAAATATTAGCTATAAACAATTATGTGAAGATGATAATAATAATAATAATAATAATAATAATAATAATAATAATAATAATAATAATAATAATAATAATAATAATAATAATAATAAGAAAATTAAAATTAAAAAAAATTAAAGTGAACAGTAAAATGGACAGCAGCAAAAAAAAAGGACAGAATACAAAAAAACGGGAAAAAGGGGTTGAAAATTATTTCTCCCAAATTCTCTTTTCTCCTTCATCTCTTCTTCTTCATCATCCCTTTTTCTTTCTCCATATCTCAGATCAAATTACTCATCATCTTCTTCAAGAATTTCATAAAAAATCAGTCCAATTAAATATGATCTTGGTAAAAAATATTTTCCCCATGATTATTGTGTTATTAGAACTCTTTAGGTTATATTTTGAGAGAATACTGCACTCTATTTTTTATTATCTTGTGACTCAAATTTGGGGATGTGTTAAACATAAAATTTGTTCATCTATGTCTTTTGTATTTCTCTGCCAAATTTTATTGAATGATTTTGAGTATATGAAGAGATATGGTTATTGGGGTGAAACTGGTTCTGGGAGATGTATCAACCCAATAACCTACGGTTTTTGTACAAATTGACCATCTTATTGGCTTATTATGAGGTTGTGTAAAACATGAAAGTTGTAGGTATATATGTTATTGAGGTCTCTGCAAAATTTCGTATGAATTTCTCTTGTGTAGGTTGAGGTATTCTGAAATGAACTATAACTGTTCCTTGATTGAGCTGGTTTTATATACCTGTGCAGTTCCAGTAACTTCGTCCTTATATTACACCTATTTTTAGATCGAATTGCCCAAAGTGCAAAACATAACAGTTTTACCCCTATGTCTTATCTAAATTTCAGTGAAAGTTTCATCTTAAAATTTCATGTATTTTGTGAGTTATGAGCTGAACAATTAAACTGGTCGGGTTGATACTCTATGTTGAACCAGTTATATATCCTCCCATATTTGAGACCCTTAGAGACTGAATCGGAAATGAGTTAAACATGAAACATTTTCCCAATTAACTTATATAACTTTATAAAATTTTTTAGAATAATTTAAGCTACACATTGAAAGTTATAAATTTTTGAATTGGGTACCTTGACTTGAGATTATAGTGAGTAGGGTGGCTTAAGCTATGTGAGCGCCCCTATTTCACACCCCATATCCGGACAGTCCGGAAATGAGATTTGAGCTGATATTAATTAAAGACTATGGAATGAAATGTAAAAAAAATTATTATTGACATAAGTGACAAAACATGAAATGCTTACAGGAGGTAATGAGAATTTAGTTATTCAATATGATTTTTATGTTTATATTGTTATGTGATGTGGTTATTTCTTTTATATAAAATAAAAATTCAGTGTATCATGAATTATTTGAGACATGCATTTGTGTGACTGCTTGGGAAAAACTTAATACCTATATGTACCACTAAGCTAGAGTTAGCTTAGCGTGAGTTTTTCTCACAAATCCAAGCTCATATCAGCAGAGACACAAGAAGCATAGTTAGAGGGTTGATTATGTATTATTATGTTTTTTTTAGTTTGACTATGTATTTGGTGTGGTAGAGAAATCTCATATATTAATATTATGTATGTAAATAATTATGTAACATAATCGGGTGTCATATGTGTATAAAATATAAGGATATATATATATTTATATATTTTTAATTAGAACAATTTGCCTAAACCAAAATAAATAAATATATTAAGTTATTTAAAATGAAAAAAAAATTTCAATTTGAGCAGATTATCGAGTTAAGCTTGTGACATTCTTCTTATATATATGAGATTATTTCTAATATATAAGTGGGGCATCACATTTCGGGTATTAACAAACTATACTTATTTCTCCAACCTCAATTGAGAGTTTTACTAACATACTAAGTGTTACAATGGAGTTTTACAAGCTCATTCTCAACTATGATGTTTCTCTTAATGGCTAACACCTAACTCATAAATTCTCTTGTGTTTTAATGACTTACATAATAAACCAATTACTTGTGTTTTATGGATCACACAATAAACTCTTACAAGTGTTTCAATCTTAACCCGATATACACAAACTCACTTAAGTAATTGATTACAATGAAAACACTCACTAACCTATAATGCTCAGAAATTATGAGCAATTAGGTTTTTACATAGAATAAAGATTTTGTTGAAAATAATTAATGCACAATGGCTACAATAAGATTAAAGATTCAAAATTCAAAATAATTGTTGTTCTCTCATTTAGGATTCATAAATATCTTGCATTTATACTTCCTCTTTGAATTATAGTCGTTTGGGTGCATTTAATGCTAAAATAGTCGTTAAACCAACTCTTAATTTCACGTCTGACATTGTTTCTCTTTCCTCATTTACGGACGTGACTATATGTGTCATGGTTGTGAATGTTCTTCCAAGTTGTGGTCCAATTGGTGACTCTGATCATGAAGCTCTCTGGAAGAACTTGAAGTATTTGATCACGGGCGTGACTTTATACTTTCATGGGCGTGAATATTTTTCCAAGCCATGGTTCAAGTGGTGACTCTGGCTGTGAAGCTCTCTGGAAGAACTTGACATGTTGTTTCACGCGTCTTTCTTTAATGGGCATGACTAATTTGATCATTTACGGTTGGTTTCCTTCATAGCCGTGAACTTTGAATGTTGGAGAGTTGACACTAAACCATATCACGGGCGTGACTTTGCTATTTCTTCTTATTTTAATCTTCAAAAGTTGTCTTTTATTCTTGCATCATATTATATTCAACATATATCATGTTTTACAAACTTAGAAAACAAACATTGTTAAATACATTATTGTTATTTTATTTGTTAGTATTAAAATGATGAAAATACCTCTCAAGGTTCAACAATTATTATATATGTAAATAATGAAATTTGGATTTATGAATGAATGGAAAATATATGATATTATATGTGTATTGTTGTGCACAAAAATGGGTTAACAATTGTTTGCTTTGCAGGTGGGGTAGTCAGTTTATAGTCGTTATGCTGCCGAAATTTTTAGAAAATAAAAAGGATTAATTAAGTGATAATAATAAAATGGTCATTAAAGTAAATTAAAATAAGAAAACATTTTTTTGGCACAAATCAGCTATAATCGTATTAACCCACGTAACGTACGTATAGAATGATTGTTATAAGGGTGTCACAATTTGGATATTGGACTGATAGTTGTTGTTGTAGGCAAACTCCATCAATGATAGATATCTATCCCAATTTCCCACAAACTCAATCACACAATATCTCATCATGTCTTTCAAAATCTGAGTAACCCTCTTCGACTGACCATCTATTTGAGGATGGATAGTCGTGCTGAAGTTGAGTTTGGTACCTAAAGCTAGCTATAGAATGCCCTAAAAATGAGATATGAATCGTGGATCTTGATCTAAAATTATGAACACTGAAACTCTATGAAGACGTACTATCTCATTCATATACAACTCTACCAATCTGTTCAAAGAATAGTCTCTCCAAATAGGTTGGAATTGAGTTGACTTCTTTAACCTATCATCAATCACCCATACGACATCGTACTTTCTCGACGTAAAAGGAAATCCAATCACAAAATCCATAGTGATTCTCTCTCATTTCCATTTTGGAATTATGATTGGCTATAACAAACTTGAATGTACCTGATGTTAAGCCTTTATCTGCTGACATGTAAGACATCTAGTCATGAACTCTATGATATCTTTCTTCATCCCTGACCACCAATACAACCCTTTCAGGTTCTAATACATTTTGTTACTCCCTGGGTGCATTGCAAATCTCATCTTATAAGCCTTTCTCACAATCTTTTGTCTCAACTCTGAGACATTTGGCACACATAACATATTTTTTCCAAATCTGAGACCCTTCTTTCATAAGATACCTTGAGAAACACCTTGTCTCCCACTAAGTACTCCACATCCTTTTCTCTTGAGGTCTGCATAGGATTTTTATCTGTCGGAAGCTGCTTTTAGTCTATCTCTAATGATCTTCACTTTTTCTTTTGTCTCTTATACTAGATATGTCCCCATTAGCTTTCTTTCACTAAGTTTGGTCCAACACAATGGTATCTGATACTTTCTACCATAAAGTGCCTCATAGGGAGCCATTTAGATACTTGACTAATAATTGTTGTTGTAAGCGAACTTTATCAATGGTAGATATCTATCCCAATTTCCTTCAAACTCAATCACACAACATCTCATAATGTCTTCTAAGATCTGAATAACCCTCTCCAATTGACCATCTGTCTGAGGATGGAAAGTTGTGCTGAGGTTGAGCTTGGTACCCAGAACTCACTATAGAATATCCCAAAACTAATATGTGAATCGTGGATCTCGATTTGAAATTATGGTGACTGAAACTCTATGAAGAATTATTATCTCATTCACATACAACTTTGTCAAGCTATTCAAAGGACAGTCTCTCCAAATAGGTCAAAAGTTAGCCAACTTCTTTAACCTATCCATGATCACCCATACGACATCGTACTTTTTCGATGTCAAAGGAAATCCAATCACAAAATTCATAGTGATTCTTTCTCATTTTCATTCTAGAATTATGATTGGATGCAACAAACTTGAAGGTACCTAATGTTCAACCTTTACTTGCTGACACTAGTCGTGAACTTTGTGATATCTTTCTTCATCCTTAACCACCAATACAAGTTTTTTAGGTTCTGATACATCTTGTTACTCCCTGAGTGCATTGCAAATCTTGTCTCATAAGCCTCTCACACAATCATTTGTCTCAACTTTGAGATATCTGACACACATAACATGCCCTGGTAGTGTAAACTACCATTTGGCTTGACCAACTCCACTAGCTTACCATCAAGCTTTTGTGCATATCTAATCTTTTGACCTAAGGTCGGTCTAACATGTAACTTTGCCAAAATCTTCCTACTAAGTGCATCGGCCACCATATTGGCCTTTCTTGGATGATAATCGATCATCTAGTCATAATCCTTTATCATCTTTAACCATCGTTTGTGCCTCAAATTCAAATCCCACTTTGTAGGAAGATACTTCTGACTCTTGTGATCAATGTAAATGTAACACTTTTCTTTGTATAGATAATGATGTTATATCTTCAATGCAAAGACAATGGCTGCCAACCCTAGATCATGCATCGGGTAATTTTTCTTAAGAGGTTTTAACTTTTTAGTGGCATAGGCAACGAATTTCCCTTCTTGCATTAGAATACAACCCAATCTATTATGAGAAACATCACTGTAAATGAGATACTCTCTGTCTGGAATAGATTATGTCAAAATTGGAGCTTATGTAACATCCAGTGATTTAGGCACCGATTGCGCGTGACCGTAGTGGGATCCACTAGTTCAATCGGAGTCTAAATTTGAATCCATAAAAAAATGGCTAAAAATAAGATAAAATAATTAAGGGTATTATTATTTGGGAATTAAAAAGATTAGGGGTAGAATTAGAAAAAAATAAAATTTCCTATGGACAAAATTGGTATTATGGCAATTGTTTGGAGAAAAAGTGTGAATATGGAGGAATATGTGATAAAAATGGAATTTTTCAAAATTTAAATGTTAATCAAGATTAATTAACTTAATGAACCAATAAGAATTAAGATTAATTTTGACTGCCGATCTAGAAAATTAATCATGGAGCTATAGTTGACTGCCGATCTAGAAAAGTTGTACTTAAAATTCTCGGGCAGGATGACACCATCATTCAAGGTGAAGGTCAAACATGTTTGACCAGTGTTATTTCTGCATTAAAAGCTCAGAAATATATTAGGAAAGGATGTGAGGCATACTTGGCCCATGTGATAGATACCAGGAAGGGGAGCCCAGAACTCAAGGATATCCCTACAGTGTGTGAGTTCCCAGATGTATTTTCTGAAGATTTGCCGGGGTTACCACTAGATAGGGAGATAGAGTTTTCTATTGATGTGATTCCTGGTACAACCCCGATAAATTACTCCTTATAGAATGGCACCTGCAGAATTAAGAGAGTTGAAGGTTCAATTGCAAGAATTGCTCGACAAAGGGTTCATAAGGCCCAGTGTGTCACCATTGGGCGCTTCGATGTTATTTGTGAAAAAGAAGGATGGCACCCTTCGGTTATGTATTGATTACCGACAATTGAACAAGGTGATGATTAAAAATAAATACCCCCTACCTAGAATTGATGATTTGTTTGATCAATTGAAGGGAGTAAGAGTATTCTCTAAGATTGATCTCATATCCGAGTACCACCAACTGAAAATCAAAGAATCAGATGTGTCCAAAACAGCCTTTAGAACTCGATATGGCCACTATGAGTTTCTGGTTATGTCATTTGGCTTAACGAATGCACCAGCTACCTTTATGGATATGATGAACAGAATTTTTAGGCCTTACCTTGATCAGTTTGTGGTAGTTTTTATAGATGATATCCTGGTGTATTCGAGGGACAAGGAAGAACATGATAGGCATCTCAGAGTAGTACTGCAAACTTTGAGGGAAAATTAATTGTATGCAAAGCTGTCAAAATGTGAGTTATGGTTGGAAAAAGTGGGATTCTTAGGGCATATTATTTCAGTTGAAGGAATCTGGGTTGATCCTAACAAAATAGAAGCCATTCTAAGTTGGAAGCTGCCCCGCAATGTAACAGAAGTCCGAAGTTTTCTTGGATTAGCTGGCTACTACAAAAGGTTTGTGAAGGGATTTTCAAGCATAGCCGCACCAATTACCAAGCTGCTCAGAAAAGAAACTAAATTTGAATGGACAGATCGGTGTCAGACAAGCTTTGAGAAGCTAAAAGTCATGCTAACCGAAGCACCTGTTTTGACCCAACCTACTTCAGGGAAAGATTTTGTGATATACAGTGATGCCTCTCATAATGGGCTAGGTTGTGTATTAATGCAAGAGGGTAAAGTAGTTGCTTATGCATCTAGGCAATTGAAGCTTCATGAGCTAAATTACCCTACTTATGATTTGGAGTTGGCAGTAATAGTGTTTGTTTTGAAAATATGGCGACATTATTTGTATGGCGAGCGGTGCTACATATATACAGATCATAAGAGACTCAAATATCTGCCCACACAAAAGGAGTTGAACTTAAGGCAAAGATGTTGGTTAGAGTTAATTAAGGATTATAATTGCATTATTGACTATTAGCCAGGCAAAACCAATGTAGTAGCTAATGCCTTAAGTAGAAAAACACTAGCAGATATAGTTTAAAATTTTCTCAATTATAATATAATATATAGAAATTAATAATGAATTAAATATTAGATTCATAATTTATTTTGGCAGAGTTACGGGTCCAACCTACCTTAAGGCAACAAGTGAGAGAAGCTCAGAGGCAAGATCAGAAATTGATGATAATTGTTGAGGCAGTTAAAAAGAGGGAGAGACCTGAATTTAAGATTGATGATGATGGAAGCATAAGTTACAAAGGAAGATCGTGCATGCCAAATGATAGCGGATTAAAGAAAATAATTCTAAAAGAGGCACATAATACAACTTATTCCATGCATCCAGGGAGCAATAAAATGTATCAGAACCTGAAGACTCATTATTGGTGTCCAGGAATGAAGAAGGATATAGTGGAATATACTACAAGATGCTTAACATGCCAACAAGTGAAAGCAGAGCATCAGGTACCATCTGGATTGTTGCAGCCTATTGCAATTCCAAAATGGAAGTGGGAAAGAATTACAATGGATTTTGTATCTAGTTTGCCTTTGACCCAAAATAAGCATGATTCAATATGGGTGATTGTTGACAGACTCACCAAATCGGCTCACTTTCTGCCAGTTCGAATGGATTATTCATTGAGTCGGTTAGCAGAAATATATGTTAATGAGATAATTCGACTACATGGGGTGCCCATGGTTCACATCAAAATTTTGGAAAAGTCTACAGCAAGCATTGGGGACTCGACTTGCTTTTAGTACAACATTTCACCCATAAATAGATGAGCAATCTGAACGAGTTATTCAATTGTTGGAAGATATGCTGAGAATCTGTGTTATTGATTTTGAGGATAGCTGGGATAAACATTTACCATTGATGGAATTTGCATACAACAACAGTTATCAAGCTAGTCTCGGCATGACACCATATGAAGCTCTGTATGGAAGGAGATGTAGAACACCGCTATGCTGGACAGAACTTGGTGAAAAGAAATTAATAGGGCCAGAATTAGTGCAGCAAACAGAGGAGAAGGTGAAATTAATTCAAGATCAGTTAAAAGCTGCAACTGATTAACAAAAATCCTATGCCGATTTGAAGAGGAAGGACATTGAGTATGCTGTCGGAGACAAGGTATTTTTGAAAGTCTCACCTTGAAAGAAAGTACTTCGTTTTGGTAAAAAGGGGAAACTGAGTCCTAGATTTATTGGACCATACGAAATACTTGAACGTGTGGGTCCAATGGCTTACAGATTGGCCTTACCACTAGAATTAGATAAGATCCATAATGTGTTTCATGATTCCATGTTAAGGAGATACAGATCGGATCCGGTACATGTAATACCTGTGGAATCAATAGAGGTACAACCAGACTTGACATATGTTGAAGAGCCAGTGAAAATCATAGCTCGAGAAGTCAAGGAACTACGGAACAAGAAGGTACCATTGGTAAAGGTCCTATGGCGCAATCATGCAGTAGAAGAAGCCACCTAGGAGAGTGAAGAAATGATGAGAGCTCAATATCCTCAGCTTTTCAGCACCACCTAATCAGGTAAATTTCGAGGACGAAATTTTCTTAAGGGAGAGAGAATTGTAACATCCAGTGATTTAGGCGCCGATTGCGCGTGACCGTAGTGGGGTCCACTGGTTCAATCGGAGTCTAAATTTGAATCCATAAAAAAATGGCTAATAATAAGAGAAAATAATTAAAGGTATTATTATTTGGGAATTAAAAAAGATTAGGAGTAGAATTAGAAAAAAATAAAAATTCCTATGGACAAAATTGGTATTATGGCAATTGTTTGGGGAAAAAAAGTGAATATGGAGGAAGATGTGATAAAAATGGAATTTGTCAAAGTTTAAATGTTAATCAAGATTAATTAACTTAATGAACCAATAAGAATTAAGATTAATTTTAATTAGTGGGACCCACACCTTAATCAAAGTATAAAAGTCAAAAATGGGAGGAATTCTCCATTCTTCCACCAAAATATCTAACTCTTCTTCATCTTCTTTTCTCCTCTCTTTGCTGTCCACCATAGGCTTCCTAAAGCTCCATTTTTCTCTACAAATCCAGCTTGAAAAAGTGAGGAAATAAATTAGTTTTGAGAGAGGAAAAATCAGAATTAAAGAGTTCTTACTACAAAGGTACCAAATGAGCAAGAAGGAAGGAAGAAAGAAGAAGAAAAAAGGGAGAAGAGTGGGACAGATTTCGGCCCACCTTGGAGAACACTTAAGGTTAGTTTATTCTTCTTAAATTCAACATTTTTCTTTCCATTTGAGATCCATATTGATGATAGATGTGATTAGGGTTTATAGATATAGGTTATGTTGCAAGATTGGACATAGAAATTTAAGTTTGTGATTAGTTGATGAAAGCTGTAATTAGAATTTGAATTAATGATATTTGATGTTAATGAATTATTTTATGGCTTAAAAACTAAATAAATTATGATGTTAATGGATGAATGAGGGGCTGCCATAGTTAAAGAAATTTGGGGAAAATTGAAATTAACATAGAAGCACAACAATTGGTGATAAGTGAAGCATGATTTGAGTGTTGAATTGAAGAAAATGAATTGGGAACTAGGATATGGTTTTTGGGCAGCCATGACATATGAAGAAGGAAGTCTAAACTTAGTAAATTTTAGCTCAATTAAGGTGTAAAACATATTAGGAGCATTAGAATATTATGTAGACATGAAAAGGATTGAAATTGGATATTGGAATTGAGATGTGGTATGGTTGTGTAGGAAAAAAAAGTGAACAAATGAGAGACCCTCAAGAGGGTGACAAAGGCAAGGAAAAAGCTAGCCAATAAGGGAAGAAAAAGAAGGATTAAGAAAAGAGCCAAGGCTGATTAGGTATGTGCTTCATTGATAAAAATTTTGCATGTTGTTAAAATGTATGGAATTGTATATTAATGTTTGTTATGTTTGTGTTTTTGAGATGTTATGTGATTTGTTGTGACTTTTGATATTTTATATGGAAATGAGACCAAATGGTGTGAAATAATTGAGACATATGAATGTAGTTGTAATTCTGGAAATTTTAGTGTTAAAATGAATGCAAATGATGAATGTGGTTGAAACATGGATTGATGCCAATTGATGGCTCGGATACAAAATTCCAGGAACAGCTCTGTCTATTTTGATGATAACTTGAGTTATGGAACTCCTTTTTGTATGTTCTTTGTTGGAAATGAAAGCTAAGACACAGGGCTTTAATTTGTATTAGACTATAACACCTAATTATGTCTATATTTTCCCAGAAAAATGCATGAAGTTTAAACCTATAATCTGTCCAGAAAATTCTGGACATAAAATTTTGTAATGATGCAGTAGTGAATTGATCATAACTTTTAATATAAAATTGTGATTTAAGTGATTTTTGATTCATCTGAAAGCTAAGACAATAAGATAAAAAATTTTAGAAGACCAGAACTCTAAATTCTAATTGTAAATGGGCTAAAAATGAAGCCCAAAAACAGGTCCAAAATCTGCCATAGGTATAAAACATGAAATGTTGGACTTATGCATATGGTATGTTAATTATATGTAATAATTAATGCAAATATTTACTTTGATGATAATTATAAATGTTTAAAAAATTAATTATGTATGAGATTTTATTGTAATAATAATGGGAATATAGAACAAAAATAAACAAGCATACTTATGATAGTTGAAAATATTGTGAATTAATATAAAATTTGTTAAGCCCAAAAGCACCTAGTCTAGAACTAGAATAGGGAATAGTTTGACATGTCAATCAAGGGATTTTAGGCACTCGGTGCCAAATATGAAAGCCGGTAATGGCAAATTGATAAATGCGCTCGGCGCAAAATTATTAAGCCGGTAATGGCAATATAACAAAAGTCGGTAATGGCATTATTATAAAAGCGTTTGGCGCTATATTATGAAAGCCGGGAATGACAACCCCGTTATTCCTATTATATAGTTCGGTTATAGGTGTTATGAGCACAAGAAAATAATAATAATACTAATATTGAAGTATGCGATTTTGATAAATGTTACATGAATTAAATTTGTTACTATTACATGTTGAATGCAATTTATTTGATTTTATATAAATTTTTATTTTATGTCTTATTTATTAAATGGTTAATTAATGTGTGAAAAAAATATATATGTATGTAAAATTTTTATTATTGAAGCACCACTAAGCTAGTAGCTTAGCACGAGTGGTTTCTTCTCGCGCAGGTTAGAAGGGTAGCCGTGGATCTTAGAATTGTCAGAAGAAGAAGGGTATCCGGAGGGAAGCAGCAAAAAGGTTTGGGTTTTCCTTTTTGATATATTTTGTTAAAAATTATGTAAATTAAATTATCGTTTTTATTTCATATAATGTGTATTAAATATGTGAATTGCAATGTAAAAGAACATAGTTTGGATGTAAATTACTGTATTTTATAAATAAATAAAATTTTGAATATTTATACTTGCAAGAATTTTTATTTTAGTTTATGCAAATTTTTCGTAAAAATAATAATAATAATAATAATATTTATACTTCATTTCATTAAATTTACAAAACAGTTAGACAGGTAATGCTCGCTTACCTTGCTAAACTATAGTGGGGTAAGGGGGTGTTACAGTTTTTGGTATGTATTTTATAAATAATATTTATACTTGCAAGAATTTTTATTTTGGTTTATGCAATATTTTCGTTAAAAAAAAAAAGAAAAAAATAATATTTATACTTCATTTCATTGAATTTACAAAACAGTTAGATAGGTAATGCTCGCTTACCTTGCTAAACTATAGTGAGGTAAGGGGGTGTTACAGCTTCCGTCATAAGACTCTTAAGCTGGTCAAAATTATTCTAACACTGATTCGTCCAGTCGAACTTGAAATATTTCTATAACAACCTAGTCAACGGAGAAGCTATCATAGAAAACCCTTTGAAGAACCTTCTGTAGTATCTTACTAAGCTAAGAAAACTCATGATTTTGGTCACATTCTGTGGGAGTTTCCAATATAAGATCGCCTTAACCTTACCTGAATCCAGTCTAATTCCATCGGCCGATATCACATGCCCGAGAAAGACAACCTCATTTAGCCAAAATTCACACTTTGAGAGCTTGACATATAGCTTCTGCTCCCTAAGAGTCTGCAAGACTATTCTCAAGTGTTGTTCATGTTCATTCTTGCTTCTTGAATATACTAGCATATCGTTTATCAAAACCACAACAAACGAGTCCAAAATTGATCTGAAGATCATATTCATAATATCCATAAAAGTTATCGAAGCATTGGTCAACCTAAAGGATATAACCAAAAAATCATAGTGACCATATTTGGTTCTAAAAGTTTTCTTCTCTACATCACTCACCCTAATTCTCAACTGATGGTACCCCGATCTCAAGTCAATCTTATAGAACACCCCATCACCATTCAATTGATAAAAAAAAAGATCATCAATCTGTGGTAGCGGATATTTGTTCTTAACTGTCACCCTATTCAACTGCCTGTAGTTTATGCATAACCTCATAGACCCATAATTTTTCTTGACAAACAATACTGATGAGATTTTTCAAGATCGTGAAGAGTTTCTTCATGCCTGTAAAAGAGTGGTTCACGCTTGTGAAAGATGAGTCACGACCATAAAGCTTGGACAGTCTAGGCAGTTGAGACAACAATGTTTTCCTTCCTGCTATCATTTTAAATCTGTCTGAACTCTCTGTTAACCAACCAAACATGCCAGTTGAACCTTTTTCTTCCTTCAAAAGCCTTTTTCTTCAATTGTTGAAGCTTAAAGAGACCCTGTTTCAATAGAGAAGAGTGAGAGAATGAGCTTGTGAGCTTTAAGGAAAGTGCTCAAGTTTTATGTTTCTAGGTTTTAGTTCAAGTTCCAGAGGCTAAGAAGATGTTTTTCATCTTATTAGGATTTGGTAGAGGAGTTGAGAGTCCATCAAGGGAGAGAACAAGACTGAAGAGCTAAAGTTTTAGCTAATATTCATCCTAGGTGCAAGGTTTGTATATAACCACATTCAAAGCTTATTTTGTGCATGTGTATGTTAGTGTGAATTGAGTGTACATTTGGGTGTTTGTTTGTTATTGAAAACTTATGATTTTAGGTTGAAATGTATGTTGGGAAATTGTTATGCTTCATTGAGTTGAAAATAGATTTTGATTTGTTTAAATCAATATGTTGAGATGTTAAAAGCAGTAGATAATATGTGGGACATGTCAAATGTATCTTTGAATGTTGATATGATAATTAACATTGGTTAATTGTAGAAATATTGCATGAAAATGGTCGTGCTCTGTTTTGGTATGAAATCTGGAATCTAGATTCAGAGCTATGAACGAAAGGTTCACAAGCGTGAATGTCATGAAAATAATTTTCGGTGTTGAAGCAGACCTGTTCATAGGTAGTTTCACTGTTGGATTCACGATGTGGTTCAGACCTGTGAAGGAGTGATCATGATTGTGAACGTGTGTTGATACACATGATAAATCACAGTTTGTTTCATAGGTAAACTGTCCGTGAAGAGATTTTTCACCATTGTATTATCATACCATGTTCACAGTGCGAGAAGCTACTTAACTTGAAAAATTTATATGCTTGCATGTGAATCAAGATTGACTCGTTTTGAGGTAGAGTACCTTTATTGTATGTTATAACATTGTATGATAATATATATTATGGTTGTGATTCATGAGAAATCATGGTTTTATGAATAATATGAAACATATATGATATGTATTATGAAATTGTAAGGAGGATAGATGGCATGCCATTGAGGGGGAGGTTGGTATCGAGTTACCTAGATTGGTCACATTTGAGATACTTTGAAGGCCCAGGGATAAGCAATGAGAGCTTCCTCGGTTGTGTTATGTTGAAACACTTTGAAGGCCCAAGAGTAAGCAATGAGAACTTCATCGGTTGAGTTATGTACGAAATATTTTGAAGGTATTGGATTATGCCAGGTGGGCTTCCTTCAGTAGTTATTCTGTGCTCTTGTTTTTCTCAAACAGGTGTTTTGGGAAAGTTGGTTTATGAACGAGATATTTTGAAGACTCCAGGTTAAGCTAGGTGGGCTTCCCTCGATAGCTATTTTGTGCTCTCATTTTTCTCATATAGGTATTTTGGGAAGCTCAAGTAGGTGTCTTAAGGGCTCTAGTGAGAACCGTAGATTACTTGTATCTATTTTAGTCTAGTTATGAGTGAGGTGAGAAAATGTAAGGTAATTAACTCTATTTGAGTGTGGTATACACTTGTGTAATTCTTGTCAGTTGTTTGATATGCCATGTTTGATATGTATATACGGTGTATGAGATCATTATGGTATATCATGTAGAATATGAGTTAATGCATATGCGGACTTCAAGGTAAGATGTTGTGGTAGGTTGGTAAGTATGTCATGCATATTATACATGTCTTGTGGTGTGTTTTGTATGTTGTTATATACCACTAGGCACTAGTTGCTCAGGTTCGGAACCCAGAAGTTGATCACCAGAGGAGGACACCCAAAGATCATACTCATTGTTGTATTTTTGGTTTTGTTGAGTTTGATAGTTATAGTTTTACATGTTGTATTTCAAATACATGTAGTTTTATAACTAATTATTTGTAAAAACCTTTGGACTAGTGTTGCCCTTTGATTAATGTATTTAACTTTATTTTATCAAGTCTTTTAATGATGTTTTATTTTTATTTAAGTTATCATGGTCATAATGCATGAAAATTTTAAATTATCTTATTTTAATTCATGTATATCTTAGCATCCTTTGGTATAATTGAGTTTATTTTTAATTATATTGAATGATGTTACAATTATAAACCAAAAGTAATATGTAAATTGCACACTTCAACTCATATCATATAATCTCTCCAAGTTAAGTAAATAATAATAATTTTATTTTAGCATAGTAGCGACATTATTCTAATATAAAAAAACTATTAAAAAATAATTTAATTGTTAATAATATAATAATATAAAGATTCAAATCATTAAAATAAAATTACAAGATTAAATGATAGATTTTTCCATCAAAATTATAAAAAATAGAAAAAACATACTATTATTATTATTATTATTATTATAGAGCTCTGAAGAAATGAAATCATCCATGAATCATGTTGACCAAACAAATGTCATAGTTGGCAAGTTGAGTGGGATAATTATAAAAATAGAACTAATGGATCCAGTTTATAAAACGTGAGAATTGAAAAGCAATAAAGTGAAATAAAATTGCAAGTGTGTTTAATATTTATGAAAGATTAATATGGGTTAACATTTCGTGATTAGTGATTTAATTATAATTAGTAAAACACACAAGCAGCATACATAAGCTTCAAAATTAAAGTTTGGGTGGCA
Source organism: Triadica sebifera (assembly GCA_023653625.1). NCBI lineage: Eukaryota > Viridiplantae > Streptophyta > Magnoliopsida > Malpighiales > Euphorbiaceae > Triadica > Triadica sebifera. The sequence goes on along the minus strand of CM042910.1, from coordinate 19,211,305 downwards.
TTGGATTAATGTCAATTTTTAGGTTTGTTAAGTAATCTCAAAGAATAAGTCATAGGTGGCTTATTATGATAATATTACATATTCACTAAAACCATAAAAAGATTTCCATATCTGATGTGCCATCAAATTATTTTTGGACTGCAAACCCAACCCATTTACCATAAGTTTACTTAATAATTTTTTTAGGAAGAGACTATTTAACCCATTTATACCGTTATATTACTCATCAGTGTGAAATTTGCCTCTATATTTTTTTATTCAAAATGAAAATTTTTTAAAATAATTATTTTTCATCTTAATAAACATTCTTCAACCAATAAATGTTGGACATTATTTTTCACATAATTACATGTCATTTCTGCATTAAATCATTTCAATCTTTTGTACATATTCAGTTTCTTTAAAAAAAAAATTATATAATATATTTTTTTATGTATTTATAAGCACACCACCTATATATAATTGAAAAAATTAGATTTAATTATTTATATTTTTATTATTAATATACATTATTATAAAAAAATATATAAATTATTTTTAAAATTACCTTGACTGTATAAAAAATATTATTTTTAATTGAAAATTAATATTATAATGCAATTTTTAAAGATTTTTGTTCATTTTGATTTATAAAAATTAAAAGTATATAATTTAATGAATTTTATTATTATTAAAATCATAAATAAAATATATGTGTTATTATATTTGAAAATGTTTATTAAATGAAACAAGTTTAGTATAATTATTTTTCATATATATATATATAACTATGTATGTACATGTTCAAAGTTATATTTTAATAAAATTTCCTTTTGATTGGTTTAATTTTGATTCAATATTAATTGAATTTTTTAACCTTGACCCTATGCTTCTCTCAGTTCATTAATCGAGTCTGATATGAAAACATTGATTGACACTCTAATTTTCTTAAATATAATCTAAGAATGAAAAAACAATATATGAAGAATTTTGTATTTTAATAGATAAAATTGGCAACTATATAAAGCATATAAGAAAATTATACTATGAAAAACCATGGTCAGCAAGACAATAAAAAAACACATATCACAGTATTGCACACTTGGAAATAATTACAAAAAAATGCTAAAAAAATCAGTTTTCCACTTCTCTTTATGCTAAAACTTGTAAGAAATTTTATTAAATTCAGTTAACAAAAAGAAGCAAACAAAAAACAAAACACAAAAAAAGATATTATATGCTAAATTTTTTCAGACAAAATCAATACAATAGAAGAAAAAGTCAATGTTAATTACCTTACCCTTAGCATTATTTCCAAAAGTTATTTTACCTCCATCAATACTTTTGATTTCATTGAAAAGTTCTTTGTCTCCGATCATATGCCTTGAGCATTCATTATCTACTAGTCAAACATTTTTGTTTATTGTGGACTTTAGGCATACTTATAGAATCACAATTCAAGTATTGTTTTTAGGTACCCAAATGAGCTTGAGTCCTTAGGGATTAACACATAAAGGTTCCCAATGAGCCTTCCTTATCTAGCAATGTTTATTTATGTGACCAAATTTCATACAATAGTTACATTATTTGGTTCTAAATATGCTTTTTGGTCTTACACAACTTTTAAATATCATGTTTCTATTGGGTAGAGTTTGAGAGCAATGACATGCACAAACATGATGATTTGATGCTTTTTTAGGTGCATACTTCTTATACATAAAAGTATGATTAACCTTTTGAGGTTTCCTTCTTAAGCTTACCAACCATTGATCATTCTTCTTATGTAGAGAAGATTTAGTGTATGTTGTGCACTTAGCCCTTGGGATTGTTACAACAAATGTGGAGATGTGGGCTTTACTTGACTTAACAAAAATAGTTTTGTGAGATGAAAATAATGTACCCTTAAATCCTAGACCGTGTCTAATTAAAGATAGTCTTTGAGACACAATAAGAGTATCTAAACTCTCATTTCCCTTGCGAAATTTTGAAATGGAGTTTCTAAGTTTCTCAACTTTATTTTTTAAAATATTGTTTTCTTTAAGCAAGGATTTAGTTAAGGGTCTTGAAGAGTACCCATCTAATGATTTTTGAAGAGATTCATTAGATGATTTAAGCTCAAAGTTCTCATTTTCTAAAACATCCATTTTGATTTTTAAACTAGAAATGTTATTTTTATTAAGTATTGAATTTACTTATATGTTTCTCTAGTTCTAGATTCAATACTTCTATTAGATTTTGCTCATCATCATATTCATTATTACTATCATTATCACTATTATCATTATTGAACGAGTATGAGTGAAGTGATCCTACTTTATCCGAGATGTGATCCTCTATAGTCATGAAGCATAGGTTGATCTCTTCACTTTCATTGTCATCTTTTTCACTAAGAGCTTTCGTCATCCCATATAGCTTTGTGGCATTTCTCCACATTGTCTCTTTGGTATTTGCTCATGTGCTTCTTGAGCCTTGAACATTCTGGTTTAATATGTTTTTTCTTTCCACATTCATAACACTTTACTTCCTCTTTACTCCTTTGAGAGTCATTCGAAACCTGTTTGAAATTTTTTTGCTTGAATTTTCTAGAGTTGCCTATTTTCTTCTCAATAATTCTTTTTAGCCTTCTTGAGAGCATTGCAATGTCCTCATTTGCATTATCACTATTTTTTTCATCATCTTCAATTTCCTCTTGAGATTTTGAAGTAGAGGCTTTTAGTGCTAGAGGCTTTCTTTTTTCTGGGTCTGCTTCAAATTCTCTATCTCTTTTCACTGTCATGTCATGTGTAAGAAGTTTGCCAATAAACACATTGGTATTCATGATGCTCATGTCTTCGTTTGCCTCTTTTATAGCGATAACTCTTGAACTGTAATCTTTGAGAGTAAGACTTTTCAGAATTTTGTTATTTACATCTTCCAAGCTTAGGTGTTTCCCAAGCTTTCTCATGCCATTTATGATGGCTAGAAGACGGTTTGTCATGTTAGTAATTAACTCATTGGATTTCATCTTGAAAAGTTCATACTCTAAAGTAAAAAGTTGAATCTTCTTGGATTTAACTTGCTTTGTTCCTTCATGATAGTTTTCCAATGTTTTCCACATGCTATATGTAGTTGGGCAGTGTTGTATCCTGCCACATTCTTCAATGGATAATGAGCTTAAGAGAATTGTCATTGCCTTCTTGTTTTTGAAATTTTTTTTTGAGGCTCTATCCAATCATCTCTTGACATGATTTCTTCTTCACCATCAACTCCTCTTCTAGTTGGTGTGTTCATTCTTTCCGAACACTATCCCAGACTTCAATCCCTTCACTATCCAGATATTTCTCCATCCGGAACTTCCAATGAGCATAATTTGCTCCATCAAAATAAGGCTTGAGACTTTGGAATCCTTCATTGGCCATTTATTGATCTTTGCTAGCGTTGTTTAGGCTTTGATGCTAGATTAAGCTCTGATACCAATTGTTGCCCAGAAATTGAACCAAAAAGGAGGGTTTAATTGGATATTAAAAATTCTTAACTTTTAAGTGCGGAAAGAAAAATTAAGTAAAATAGGGATTGGACGATATCACACAAGAATTTTTATAGAGGTTCGGGTGTTAACAAATTCTACTCCTCTCCCCAATCTCAATTGGGAGTTTCACTAACACACTAAGTGTTACAATGGAGTTTTACAAACTCACTCCCAACTATGGTGTTTCTAACAACCAATCACACCTAACCCAGAAATTCCTTGTATTTTAACGATTCACACAATAAACCAATTCCTTATGTTTTAAAGGCTCACACAAATAATCCTTACAAATATTCTACTCTTAACTCAATATACCCAAACTCACTTGAGTAGTAGATTATAAAGAGAAACACTCACAAATCTATAATGCTCAGAAAATAATGAGCAAAAAATTTTTTTTACAAAGAATTAATGTTTGTTTGAAAGTGGTAAATGCACAAATGGCTACAACAAGATTTTGATTCGAAATATTTGTTATTGTCTTGTTCTAGATTCATAAATGACTTGCATTTATACTTCCATGGCGAATTATAGACATTTGGTTACATTTAATGCAAAAATAGTCATTGTACCAATTCTTAACTTTGCGTCTAACATTATTCTCTTTCCTCTTTCACGGTCATGAATATGTGTTTCACAGTTGTGACTGTTCTTCCAAGCCGTGACTTGAGTGGTGACTTTGGCCGTGAAACATTCTGGAAGGATTTAAAGTGTTTGATCATGGGCGTGACATTATTCTTTCATGGGTGTGAACATCCTTCCTACCCGTGGTCTAAATGGTGACTCTGGCCGTGAAGCTCTCTGGAGAAATTTGACATATTTTCTCACGAGCGTGACTTTCTTTCACTAGCGTGACTTTCTTTCACGGGCGTGACTGATATGATAATTCATGGTTGCTATGATTCTTCATGGCCGTGAACTTTAAATGTTGGATAGTTGGCGCTAAGTTTCATCACAGGCGTGACATAAAAGGTCACAAGCGTGAATATGTTATTTCTTCATTTTTTATTTTTTTAAGGTTAGTCTTTCATTCTTCATTCTTGCTATCATGTTTCATACCCTGTTCAATAAACTTAAAAAATAAGTATGTTAAATACATTATTGTTATTTTATTTGTTAGTATCAAAATGACGGAAATACCCTTCAAAGTTCAACAATTTTGATAGGTAATATTGTGATAATCACAAAATATAACGAATTTAACATGCACAATTGCATAAACACAACAAAAATTCAACTAAGTACAAATTTTTAAAGAAATTGTGTATTATATATGTAAATTGTGATATGACGCTTAATCATTTAAATTATTTCATTTAAGTGGTGAAATAACGTTTAATCATTAAATAACTTGTAAAACCAATTACTTTAGGTAAGAAGGATATTTATGTTATATAAATTAATATTGTAAGATATTAGTGTAATAAATTAAAGTTAGAGAACATTCCATTAATATTAAGTTGAAAATAGTGTAAATTTTGCCCCATTACTTTAAGAAAACATAAATATAATTCTAGTTGTTATTTACAAAAAGGAGGGTTAGATGTTGTTGTGAATATTTTTCTAAAACAATGATTATATAGGATGTTCATTTCTTCCATTTTCATGAATCTTTTCAATTTTTGGGGGACTACCTATTTCATTGCAATATGTCATGGGCAGGTGAGACCATATTTAGAACATTTTTATCCCTCTAATTATATTTGAAATTGGTCTCTACTGCTATATTAGCAAAATTTCAATTATACTTTTAAATCACTTTTATCCCTAAAATTGATATCAATTTTAAATTCGTGAGATCCCTTTAATATTTTAATATTTTATATTCACATTTACATTTCAAATGTTATTTTTTTATTGTCAAATAAATTGGATTTTTTTGTTATAATTAATAAATTAGACAAATGAAAATAATAATAAAATTTAATAAAAATTGAAGGAAACATACAACATTTTATTTATAAAAAAAATTAACATAGAAAATTATAAAAAAAAATACTAAAATCTAACATAGAAAATTGGAAATATCTATCCCGATTGAATTTGTGTTGTTAATTCCTTATTGCCTTTAATTAATATCGTAATTATATTTTTTTATATTAATTATATAATAATTATATTTATATTAATATTATTGAAATTAATTTTATAATAATTTAATTAACTTAATTAATTAATTATGTTATTTATAATTACACATGAATTAATATTAAATAAATTAATAAATAATATATTTTATTTATTTATTTTATTCAAATTTATTATAAAAATAATCAAAAAGGGATCCACTGAAAATTTGTATTTAATTAAAATTATCTCTTTCCAATTTCTAATGTTGCAAATTTGCAACTGACACAAAGGCATTTTATAATTGCACTTGCAAGGAGATAAATACTCCTATGCTTTATAAGAGAGATGCCGAGAAATGCTTTAGTGATCGTTATTTTTGGTTACTAAAATCTTGTGGTCCTTGTATTTTTTATTCGATTTTCATCTTCAGTTGTTTGAAATAAAACATCAAAGTCTTTTCGTATGTTTTTTTTAAATATTTATATTATTTTGTTAAGTTTTGTGGAATATTCAAATAAGAAGAAAAAGGTTTGAAGTAACTGAAAATAAAGAGAAAACGAGCATATTTTGATCCATTAACTTTAAGGAGTTGAAAAATAAAGTTCTTCAATTAAAAATTTATTCAATTAATTTATATGATTATCAAACAAAGCAATTAAATTCATTTTGTATCATACAAATACAAATTCGATTTGTGTATGTGCTACCGGAAAAGATATGGTACTCGATTTGATTTCATTATAGGTGTCGGGAGTAATCGAAAAATCCAAACTAAGTATCTTTTTAAATCTTGAATATGACGCTACCAATAATTGTAATTGTATTAATCCACACATGTCTCTATCAATCCGTACTAGTTGAAACCGTACTAGTTGAAGAAAAAATTCCCATATTTTTATTTATTTTAACATATTTTTATTTATTTTATTTTGTTTATTTTCATTTACTTTAATCTCTTAATTAATTGAAAATTTATTCAATAATCTTAAGTATATGGGAACTAATTGAGAATTTGTTTGATTGGCTTTCTTAACTTTCAGAAATTATATGCTAAATATTTTATAAATTACAACTAAATTAATTCAAACTTGATATTAAAAGAGTTAATTAAACAAAATTCAATGGTAAAAAAACAATTAACTAAATTTTCAGTTAAGAGATTTAATGGCATAAATCATAAAATTTTGAGACGAAAATATTTCAATTTTTCCAAACTATTTATGCTAAAGACAGAAATATCATTATCAAAATTTTGTGGGGTTAATTATTTGATAACATATGTTGAAAATGATAGACATGGTGGAAAAGGATGAGCAATGGGTCCTACAAAATGATCTTCAGATTCTAATTGGAAGGTGGGAGAAGTAAAAATACAAATTGATTTTTTCAAAGAGGAGGAGAGCTAGGGAGCTGATTTTGATATGGTTTTTTTTTTAATTCTTTTTATAAATTTAATCATTTTCTATTATCATGAAAATGCTTCTTGAGGCTTATAATTCATTCATAAATCTCATGGGTTCTCCATAAAAAAAATATTCATATCACCTTCTTTTTCAAGCAAGCTCCTTTCCCTCTTAAGAAAAATAGAAGAGGAAAAAAATCATTATAGAAAATAATTTTAATATTTTATAATTTCTGTCCCTATCACTAGCCATATATGACATATGGTTGGGGACTTGGGAAAATTCCTACATGTATTTATCATTGTACTTTATTAAATTGGTCATTTTATCAAGATATTTCATTGTTTTTGCAAGAATTACTAATTATTGCTTTTTATTTTTATTTTATCAAATATGGCTTCAAGTTTTTCCTTTATTTTCATTTTAGTCATCAACTTAATTGCTAACTAGGGTTCAAAAATGTTAAATTTATTCGAGATTGATGACATTCCTAGTATTTAGAATATACAATTCATTATTTAATATTTTTTATGCAATCCATAGGATTCACAAATAAAAATTAAATATGGATGACTTCCTCCTAACTAAAAGTTAATTTAAAATTAAAAAAAGAAAAAAAAATCCGAAATATAAACTTATAAAATTATTTGGCTAGAATAAAATGAACACCAATACAAATATTTAACTGATTTCGGTGAATGGACCTCAAGTGTTACAAAATTTTGCATGTTTTGCCCTTGGTCTTAGGCCCATTAACATTAATGGTGACTTGCAATATATAAATTATGTATGCTACCAATACTCTTCTTTTTAAAATATTAATTTTTTTTTATTGATTAGTGAGAAAATAAAATTTTTCTCTTCCTATTTAAATTTTTTTTTCTTACCAGCTAATCAGAAAGAGGTGAATATTGAAGAGTGATTTAAAAAATAGAGTGTCTTTTGTTTTTTTATTTTCAATAGCATATTTATTAGAATAAATATTATTTTAGAGCATTTTAAATATAAAAGTAATTTTTTTTCAAGTCCAATAGATTTATATATTTTTACTTTTTATTTTACTTTATCTCATACAAATTAATAATATCAAAAGAAAAAAAGTAAATAACTTTTGTTATAAAAAAAAAAGAAATATATTGTTAGAAAAATACACTAATAAAAAGATAAAATATACATAAAAATTAAATATATATATATATATATATATATTAATTATAATTAAAATATAAAGTGAAATTTGACTATTTAGATGTAAATAGTGAAATTCATTATCTGCTCTAAATTTTAAAAATAAAAAATATATTATAAATTATATTTTAAAAAATGGTCTTTTAATATAAAAAAATATATATACATTGAGATAGTCTAATGTATGGATGTCATGTCAATAACAATAATTGAAGTTATCACCAAAAGAGCAAATAATGGTTTTAGTGAAATTTTCATGCATTTTGGTACCGTTATTTAGTTGCTTATAAGTTATAGTAATTAAAGCATAGCCCACCACCTTAATTCTATAATATTCACATTAGCAATTCGTTTATATAATGGACAATGGAGTTATGGATTCCTCTCATTCAACCTCTCATGATCTAATTTCAACTCAATAAACTGTTCTTATTTAATAATAATTTTAATTGGACTGGACCTTAGATAGATTGCAGAAGTAATTGATACTTTTTCCATCTCAAAATAATTGTCTTTTTAGAGAAAATTTTTGGTTTAGAATGATTGTCCATTTTTTAAATAATAAATAACTTTTGAATTTTTTGTTTTCTAATTAAAATTTCACCAATAAATGTAGATAAAAGCATTTTATATTGTGTGTTAAATAATGAAGTAAATAATTAGGATATTCTTTTTTTAAATAAGTATTATAGTTAATTACTTATGTTATTAATGCTTTTCTTAATTATAGTGTGACAATAAGAATGAAAAATCATGCTACTTCTGTCTCAAAATATTGGTCCAATTTAGAGAAAATTTTTATCTTAAAATAATTTTTCATTTCTTGAAAAAAATATAATTTTTCAATTTTTTTCCGACTCTACCCCTTACTTTATAAATGATTCACCAATAATTATACAAAAGATATTTTATGTTTTGTGAAAAATTATAAAAGAAAAGTTACTATAATCTAATATTTAAATTATTAATCAATTAAGATATCATATCATCATAAAAGGATAGCAAAATTGTGTGAAATTAAAAAAAACTAATATTTCGGTTCTCATATATACTATTCAAATACAATATTATTAGAATCTCAAGGCATACATTCAAGGATTATGAGTAAGTTGACAACACAAACTGAAATTGTTAAAAATATCTTATAAGTTTGAATTCTACTAAATATATCATTAGAGAGGGATGAAAAACCTTAATTATAATTAAGCTACGAGCATGATTAGTTTTTAACCGTAAAACAAATGAAAAAATCTGTAGTTTATACCAATAAAATCTCAAGCCATACACATGGTATAAATTTTTTATTTTTTCATTGTATTAATATTCTTCGTATGCTCCTCAAATATTTTAAATATCTTTCTTTTTTATAATTTTAATAAACTCTTTATATTTTTACTTTTCATTTTACTTTATTCTATACAAATTAATATTTATCAAAAAAATAAAATAATTTCTATTGTAAGAAAAAAAAGTATTTTTACATAAACATATCAATAGAAAGATAGAATATGCATAAAAAAATGAGATTGCATTAATTACAATTAAAATAAAAAGTGAAATTTAAGAAAATCTCCAATGGATTCTTAAGTTATAATTTTTATTTTAAAGAATCATTCTATAAAAATAGTTTCCAATATACTTTTTATCTTTAAAATTTAGAATAAAAAATAAGTTTGATTATCTATATTTATCGAACCAAATTTAACTTTTTATTCTAATTATAATTAATACACATATACTTTTTATATATATTCTATTTTTTAATTGGTGAGATTCTTTAAAAATATTTTTTTATTTCCTTATAATAAAAGTCAATTATTTTTTTCGTTTAATAAATATTAATTTCTATGGGGTAAAGTAAAAAATAAAAAGAGTCTATAAGAGGTTTTTCAATAAAATCTTTATTTTAAAGAGTCATTTTATTTAAAAAGTCTCCACTGAACTCTTTATTTTTAAAATTTAGAGTAGAAAGTGAGTTTATTTCTTTAGAATATATCCAACAATACTTTTTATTTTAAAGAACATATTTAGTAAAAAATATCATCTTAGAACATTTCTAATTATAGAGAGTAATTTTTTTTTTTTGCATATCTAATAGGCTCTTTATATTTTTACATTTCATTTTACTTTGTCTTATATAAATTAAAATTTAGCAAAGAAAAAGGTAAATAACTTTAATTATATGGAAAAAAATATTTTTAGAAAAACACACTAATAAAAAAAAATAGAATATGTATAAAAAGTGAATATGTATTAATTATAATTATAATTTAAAGTAAAATTTAACTCTCTAAATGTAAAGAATCAAACTAACTCTCTATTTTAAATTTTAAAGATAGAGAGTCAATTGGAGACACATTTTATAATAAAAAGTATAGTTTAAATAAAGAGTTTGCAAGAAATAATCTTACATCCATAGAGTCAATTTTCACTCTCTATTCTAATTATAATTAATGCATATTCACTTTCTATATATTCTTTCTTTTTATTCATTTGTTTTTCTAAAAATATTTTTCTTTTTCTTTATAATAAAAGTTTTTTACATTTTTTTGATAAATATTAATTTGTATGAGATAAAATAAAATAAATAGTAAAAATATAAAAAGTTTATTGGACTTGTAAAAAAAATTTATATTTAAAAATATTCTTTTAAATAAAAAAAAAATATTGATACCATTACGACCTCTGATAACCCCTACTGATGCCTTTGGACTCTATAGATGCCTTAATATAGACAGCAGATACGCTAGCCAACACGACCTCTCATTGGGCACTCAATGGTTTGCCTTTTAGCTATCCACTTTGGTGCATCAATAGCATCTTTGGTGCATCAATAGCATCATCCTGAGGACTATCAAGAATTCTGGACCTGACTTATCTGAGAAAAGAAATTAAAATAGGGATATATTGCAACCCTCTTAAAATTGAAGAAGAAGAAAGAAACTTAAAGAGTCATTTTTATGAAAGCACACAAAATTTTATTTCTCAAACTCACTCTAAGGCGTCCTGCTTTTACAAAACGTTTTGAACCTCCTTATATAGAATGCTCAAAGAAAAATAAACAAAATACAATTATTAAAGTAAAGATTCTCTATATCTTTACTTTTATAAAAACTACTTTATAAAAGCTACTTTAATAAAGTAACTTTATAAAAACTACTTTAATAAAGTAAAAGCAAACCAAATCAAACCAAACCAAAATAAGATAAGAAGTCTTATCCTACTTTTACAAAAGCGCACACACACATAATTATACAAAAGATAAGGTAGGACCACCTAATCTTTATATCCTATTGGTTCATGACTAAAAGAAATATTCATCTCTCTATAGTCATCTGAATCATAGTCCATAGTGTGTGGAGGTCCATCATCATGTAGTGGTTAAGACGGCTGTTCAGCAGAAATGATTGTCTGGTGAATTTCTTTTTCTCTCCTGAATCATTCCATGTACGCTAAAGGTATAGCTTCCTAAGGTGCATCATTTTCATATTTTGGCCAAATATTTCTTGGAATATACTGATTCCTTACTGCTAGAGATATTTGTAATTCTCTTACTTCTTGTGGGTGAGCATCACAATTTCCACAAAGTGAATAAGGATAAGTTTTGTATACCTCAAAAGTAGAGAAATGTTCATCCCAGTGAAGGATGATTATGGAATACATCTTGTTTGCTGGGACTCTCACATCCCAATTTTCTTGAAGAAGACAGAATAAAAATTGTTGTCAAACAACAATTGGTTTGAACCAACCAAAAAACTTTTTCAAATTCTCTGACAGGGTCTTTGAAGCAATAACATTATACCATATGACCGGACATAACTCAAATTCCATATAATACATTATACTCATGTACCATAGCATCTGCAGTGACTCATCTGGAACTTGTCCAACCAGAGGGATTTTAAAAACATCCATGAATGAATAGTCCGGATGAAATGCTTCAGGTTTCAGAAAATTCTCCCCATACTTTCATATGGTTGTCAGTTGGGTGTCCACAATGAGTACCTTCCTCTGTTCTTTATTCATTACTCTGATTGAAGAGGGAGGATAGGTAGAGAAAATTGAACCATAGTATGAAGGAACATTTGAGCTTGAGCTTGCCGTCATGAATATCAAGGGAATGGTTTGTGTTTCTATGATAAGGCTCAATGGTTTTATGAGAGGTCTAGATAGAAAATTAGGAATTAGGTTCCTATCTCTTTTTATATGCTCAATATTGAAACTGTACTTTGAAAACCAATCATTCCATCTCAATAATTGTGAGTGTAGAACTTGATTTCCTTTAAAATTCAAAATCTTTAGAAAGAACGAGCAATCCATCAAAATTGTAAAATTATGGCTGATTAAATGAAATTCAAATTTTTTAATTCCATACTTTACCGCTCATATCTCTTTGAATGTGGAATGGTAATGACATTCTGATTCTTTGAATCATCCACTAACATAAGCACAAATTTGTCTTTTTCCATCTTTTTCTTCTAGTAGGATGACCCCCCAATACTCATCACTGACTTATATTTGGAGTATCCTTTTTTCTGTTGTCGGTATGCATAGTGGATAAAGATCTTTAAAAATATGTTTTATCTGCTTTACAGCTGTCATCTGCTCATCTGACTATGGTGGTGTATCTTTTTTCAATAATTGCTGAAGTGGTTGAACAACTTTTGTTAAGTGGGGAACAAAGTCTCTGACATAATTAGCAATTCCAAGAAATTGTTATACCTGTTTTTTTGTCAATTCACCGTTAGGAAACTTTAGTAATTCAGTTCCAATGTGAGAACAAGGCTGATATGTCCCATCTTTGAATTTCATCCCCAAAAATTCTATCTCTTCATTTGCTAGCTGCATTTTCTTCTCTGAAATCATCACTCCATGTTGTGCTGTGAAGTCAGCAAAATGCTTTAATAATTCTTCGTGGCTATCTTCATCTTTAGAAAAAAGCAAGATGCCATCGATGTAGACTAAAGCTAAAGATAAGATCGGATCATAGATTCTTGTCATTGCTTTTTGAAAAAGTGATGTTGGACTTTAAGACCGAAAGACATCACCTTCCATTGATAGTGATGATTTGGAATGCAAAAGGTTGTTATGCCTGTCATCTGGATGTACCCTAATTGCCAAAATCCTGATTTGAGATCAACTTTTGAAAATATCTTCGCATCCTTCAAGAATAAATATAGAGACAAAATCTTTGGAAGAGGAAATTTATCATCCTTTAAAAAATAATTTAAAGGCTTATAATCAATCACCAATCTATTTTTTCCTCTAATTTGTTCTGAGCGTTTATTCACATAGAATGCTTGACATGCCTAGTCTGACTTAGTTGATTCAATAAGACCTTGTTGAAGTAACTGGGAACACTTTTGAATTGCCATCATTTGATCTTTAGGATTCATACCAGGATGAGTGGCTTTGGTAGGATTAATGTCTTCATTCTGTTTGAATGAAATGTAGAATTCCTTTCTTGTCCATAGAGGACTTTAACATTTTTATAGAAATTCTGTATGATTATCTGCACAACTCTGTTTTATGATTTGAACCTGGATATCCCAAAATGGACTGGATATGGAAGCCATGAATAAGTTTGGAGTGGATGTATAAGGAAGAAACCATTTTTTTTACTTTCAAACCCTGAGCAGTAATGAATATATTTGTTAATTGACTGAGAACGTCAAAACCAATCAAAATATTTTTTTTGGGAAGATATGAACCTAAGACTTTGGTCCATATGGAACAGTTTGGAAAAAATTGGATTTTTATGGGCTTAGATGTAATCCAAGCCCATAAAAATCTGTCCTCAAACAGATAGGTTCCATGCTTTTATTGTTTATCATTTTTAGAGCTTCTTTTATCTGCTTTCTGCTGGAACATATCTCATCAAGCACGATCATCATCTTTTGATAAATTTATGCCAATGAACAATCTTTGATAATGATTCCATATTTTCTGAAATACCCGAGGGTAGCTTCACTTGATTCCTCTGTAACATAATTAACAAATTGTTGTTTTAAGTTGATATCACCAAATCCAATTTGGTAATATCTTTCAGCTATTCACATATTATGTTTTTCAAGACCTTTTCTTCTTAGAAAACAACATTTTAGTTGAAAGAATTCACTTCTAGCTGTTTCTAGAGAATCCTGAGGAGTTCCTATGAACTCAATTTCAATATACGCCAAAGCTGCAACTATGTTAGCAAGTTGCATGAAAGTAAGTTTTTCATACTCACTTACTCTGATCCACCAATCTAGTAGATTACCAGTAAATCTGGTAGTAAATTCTTGTAATACTTGACATTGAAACTCCAGACTGGATTCTTGTTTCCATCCATGCATACATCTCAAGAAGTTTTGTTCTCTTTTGACTTGGAATGACATTGTCCATAGAGAACTAAGGATCATTTGAAACTTTTGGATGTTACGGTTGTGAATGGAATTCAGATTCTCCCATTGCTTCTTCGTCTTATGGTTCTTCCACAATAGGTGCAACATGTGTCTGTCCTGATCTGGCTGAAGATTCTATTGGACTAGCCATATTAATTGATGGAAAGGATTCTTCAGTATTGATAGACTCATTTTTTGATAATGTTTCAGAAGAGTCATATTGCTCATGCTCTATAACTTGATGTGATTAATCTTTATCAATATAATTATGAAGGAATGAGGTAATCTCATTCTGCTGTGTTTGAACCATGTACTGATAAGGATCTTGTAAATCCTGAAAAAGATCCAAAGCGGGTTGTTTATCTAGTCTTTATGGAATTGGAACAGTGTCGGAGGATGGAGAAACAGTGGGTGTAGCAACAAGTTTAGCTTGTTTCTTTTTTGGTGGTTTTCGTTGGGACATAGTTTGTGCTCTCATCATGTTTTGAAATTTTTCATATTAAAGTAGAACCGGATCAACAAATAGTTGAACAAGAGTATTTTGAATAACAGGTTCTAGTAATGGATGAGCACTTGCAAAAGCAAAAGGATTAAAAGGTGTTTGTATCTGCAGATCTTTTTCAACTTGAGCAAGTTGGGCTTTTAATTTTGAAATTTCCTGTTGTTTCTGAATGAATTGAGGTCCACTAGTGTGACTTTGTATCATCTGCATAATCTCCTGGTGGAGTGTCATTATTTATTTCTGGAGTCGAAACATAAACTCATGCTGCCAACTTAGTTGTCTATTTACATCAGAACCAAGTTGATTAACTTAGTGTGAGACTTGATCTACCTTTTTGTCAATTTTCTCAAGAAAATTTCTCTCTATATTTAAAAAAATTTATTCTATTAAATATACTCTTTAAAATAAAAGGTATTATTAAAAATACTTTTAAACTTGTAAAATAAATTTTATTTTCTATATTTAAAGATATTATAAAATGCTATTTATTATACTAAATATGTTGTTTAAAATAAATAATATTCTTTGAAATATTTTAACTTTCCATATGGTTAAACTTACATGCTGCTCTAAATTTTTAAAATCGAGGGTATTGAAATTTTTGTTATGGAATGTGTTTTTAAAATAACCAGCATATCTCTTCCTCAATTTTTAAATATATTTCAATTATTATTAGACTTTTTTAATGAGTTAAAAATTTATGTTAGGTTTAAAAAACAAAAACTAGTAGGGACCTCCAAAAATACAAAGTACAAAAATAATAATTCATTCACAACACAACAAAGAAGCCGAGATGGATCAAAAGAGAGCAATGAATAAATATCTAACAATTAATCATATGACAATTCTACCCCTACACCATCAACTTGCATCACCTGTGGACAAAAATTAGGACTTGCAATGGGACCCCCCAAAATTCTCACAGGGGGCTGCACACGCCAACCCAAAGACGTGATTGGTCACCACCTCTTACCACAATGCTCACCGTAGAATCCAGCCGTGGGCTCCACCTTTGTATCCCCAATTAACCTATGAAACTTGTGGCTAGGTCCACTAAAGTAAAGGCGAACCACCTAAATGAATTTTTATATTATACACTATTTATATTGCATTGTGATATATTATGTATTAAATACCCGGGCTTTACGTGCTCTAACGCATCAGTGGCAAATTAGTAAAATTCAACATGTCTAGGGCTTTTGTATTTTCCTGCGGAAAAATCCTGCCCTGTCACTTTCGTAGTCGCCACTCTCCATGGTATAGCCAGTAGTTTTCGAAGGACAGTGGTGTCACGTGGTGATATTGAATATCGGCCGTCGAAGTGCATTTGGAAGTCAATCGGACGGCTTTTGTTGGTCCCATCTCACATGACTGTGCTTCCTTAGAGTTTTAATTTCATGGAATGTGAACCGTACAGTCTAGTGGATTAAAAAAAAAGATTTAAATTCACTAATTTTTTTAATTTTTTATAAATTATTTTTTCTAAATATATTTTTCAAAAAAATATTTATTTAACTGTTTTTTTAAAAACTATAATTTTTAAAATTTAAAAAAATTTAAAATAGAAAAATTTAAAACTGTTTTTTTACATCTCAAACGTAATTTGTTAGGCTGCGTTTGGTATTTAACATAAGCTACTTCTGGTGTTGAATATATTTTTTATTAACGGTTTAAGTTAGACATTTGAACATTTTTTTTATATAATTTTTTTTTAAATTTTTTTTAAATTAAATTTGTAATTTTAACAAACTTAAAAATTTGTTAACTTAAATATCTAAATATTAAATAAAATGTTTACTGTACAGTGCACAAAGAAAGGACGTTGATCTAGTTCTATTAATATATCTAATTGGAAGTCTCAAAAAGCAAATTTAGATCCTACCAAACAAGTCATTTGACAGATCAACAATAATAATAATAATAAGACCACGTGCACCACACACTATTTTATTTGCAATATGATCAACGGCCAAGATTAAATTCGTATTTCTGCTCTCTGTTCTATAAAAATCTCCATTTTCGCACTCCCTTCTCTGCGCTTGCAGAGTGAGAGTCAGAGAGGATACGGCCAATAACGAAGGAAATAAAAATCCTGAAGGATGCTTCTGCGCAGCGCATCAACGCCATTGCTGAACTCTTGGATACCTCACCCGAAAGAACCGTCACCTGAGCCTGAAATCTTTCACCAAATTCCTAAAACTCGATCGCTAACATTGTCAGCATCTTCCTCAAGTTCAATTTATTCTTCTTCCTTTTCCTCTCATGACGATTCGATCAAGAAAATGACGAGAGCTCTGTCCGAGACCGATCTCCGGCACATTTCGGTGCCAAAGAAGAAACCCATCGACAAAATCATGGACGCGATCACGCTTGAGGAGGAAGAGGAAAAAACGGCGTCGTTGGGTTCTGGGTTGGCTTTGGGATCCAGTGCGTTAAATGGCGAGTGTGAGGTTGGGACGGAGGATAATGGGTTACTTGGGCTTTTGGTGGGTGGTGGAGTTGGTATTGGGGGTGGGAAGATCTGTGGCGGTGGCGGTGGCGGTGGCGGTGGGAACGGTGGATCGACCGGTGGAGATGATGGGAATTCTGGTTTTTGGGATTCGAATCGTGGGAATGATAGTACAGACGTTTATTATCAAAAGATGATCGAAGCAAATCCTGGGAATCCGCTGCTTCTTAGCAATTATGCGAGGTTTTTAAAAGAGGTAAACTTGCAAAGGACATTTTTTTTTTGGGATGGTTGAGTTTGATGTTTAGATCATTCTTTTATTTTTTATTCCAGAAAAAGCAGACGCTAATATTTATTTGATTGTGCATCATATGTTTTTCCTTTAAGTAGTTAGTGTAATTGTTAATCATCTCAGTGATGGAAAAATAAGCATCTATCATCTTTGGATGCTAATTTCTTTTAATATTCTTAATGACACAAAACTTATTTCTTTTTGGCACTTTCACCCTTTTTGGCTTAAAAGGGTTACTGTATCAATGGAAATTAGTTAGTAGAGATATTTTCTTAAGCTGCACAATCTTTGTTAAGAATCCGCTGTTGATTTTCGTTCCATTTTTGGGCCATACAGGATGATTCATCTACGAACTTTCCGATATATATAAATAAACAAACCTGAGACAATCTTGGTTTCCTCAATTTGTTCCTAATATGTTGTTTTGGATTTGAAAACAGGTTCGTGCAGATTTTGTAAAAGCTGAAGAGTACTGTGGAAGAGCAATCTTAGCAAACCCTAATGATGGAAATGTTTTATCTATGTATGCTGATTTGATATGGCAGAGCCATAAGGATGCTTCGCGAGCTGAGGCGTATTTCGATCAAGCTGTTAAAGCTGCCCCTGATGATTGGTAAGAGCCATTCTTGATTGTAATCATCTATGAAGTTTAAACAACCCCTGCATGGCTATAAATACTGACATGGTTGTTTAATAGCTAAGCTTATGTTTGCATAGGTGGCTTACAGGTATTTGATAGCATTTGCAGAATTTATGTGATGAATCACTTTATTGAATATGTTTGTGTTATGGTGCAGTTTTGTGCTAGCATTGTATGCTCGGTTTCTGTGGGATGCTGAAGAAGATGAGAAGGGGAAAGAGGAAGAGGAGATGAGCTTGTCATCGCCACCAATTCAGTTCCATGGAGCTCCTCCTACACCTCCACCTGTAGCTGCTGCTGCTTCTTAAATTACTCCCTGTTGATCAAATCTTGTATCATAGCTTGGATATAACTTCTGACCTGTTTATAAATATCTTTTCCTCTTTGTTGAGGTAAGTTATTAGCCAACTGCTACGTTTTCCCTCAGTTTTTGCGCATATCATGTAGAAGAGAAAATAATAAATGGAATTCATTTTTATTTTAAAAGCCCCTCACACTCTCATGCTAACTTATTGAATATGTTTTCTCATGAAAAGTTTAACAGAGCAGCTATGTTCTTGGTGGATTTTCAATTAAAGAGAGCATACCTTGTTAGTGGGCACCTTTTTAAAAAAAATAAAAAGAGAAATTTGAAACAAATTCTACCCTTTTTCATTAAACTATAGAGATCACTGCAAAATTTTCTTAGTTAAGATGCAACAGCATAAATCAATGATAAGCCTGTTAGATTTGATTATAGATTGATTAAACCTGAAAAGGTAAAGCCGATAAGGCATCATCCTACCTTCTTACTTGGGTTTCAGGTTAGAAATCGAACGCTGGATTTCTTACTAATATTATTTTGTAGGAGGAATGGTTGGTATAAACTCTAAATTTTCGCTGTGTTACATCAGAATATTTGGCAAGTCAGGCCAGCCTAGATTTCAAATATTACTCAGATTAATCAGCAATCAATTTATCATCGTTATTACTACTAGGAGGGACAAAGCTGGTCAGGAATTGCAGGTTGGTATCTAGTTAACACAGTGATTAAATTTCTATCTGAGGATGAACTAGCCATGTAACCCTTACCCTGAGAGCTCAAAATTTACGATCCAAAACCAACCAAGAATGGACCAGCAAACCAGCCCGATTACTAGGAACACAATCAGTACAATTGCAGACAACTCTGCTTCTCCAAGCGGAACTGATTTAGAGCCAAGAATCATGATGACGCTTGTCAGATACCCATTAGTTAGCCCAAGCATAAAGGTCAGTACAACTGCTGGCACTCAAGTTCTCAGCCATTTGGGTCCATTGAGGCAAGCTGCAAAGATTGGATAGAATAAAAGCCTAAGCATGCAAACCCATGTTGCCTTCTTGACGCTCTTCTCAACATATATTGCAGTCGAAGATTTCCCTACGAAATCCGAAATATTATACATTGTTACCAGCAGAACCGGATACCAATCTTGTAGCAGCTTGGATGCAAGGCTTTCAGCAATGAATCCAGGGAAAATTGACAAAGTCACAACATAAATAACAAGAATCCCGAGAACAGCAAGCCTTAATTTTCTTGCAACAGCCCAAAATTTTAGCCTCGAAGGGGAGGAATCATCATCTGGAAGAAGCTTGTAATGCTGTTCCATTACTGGCAATCTGTATAGCAAGTTGCAAGACAAAAATCTGCATGCTTTATCATTTTGACAACTTTTTCTCGTCCTATTATTCTAATAATATATTCTTGGTATAGGAATGAAAGAGAAAAAGTATTATATATACTTATATACCTGAAGAGGCAGTTTCAGCAAACACAACCTGCATATACTCTTTAGGAAGCCTTCCTGCTGATCCTATAAGACTTGCTGGCTTGCTGCTATCAAGCCATCAGCGAACCCACAAATCACAACCGATGCAATGGTTGCACTGTAGGCTCGTTCAGGTCGGCCAGCCCAGTCAATTGTTGGAGCCACCATTGAAGAAAGAATGAGCATGGCAAATCCCACGTTCATTCTCAGCCTGTAAGTCAGATTCTTGCTCCAGCCACCCAAACTCATAATTACAACTAGAATTAGCACTGAAGAACTCGTGTAAGCTACTGAAAAACCTTCTCAATGTGCTTGGTTGGATAGAGATGGCCAAAGTAATCAACAGCTGTTATAAATGTATTCCATGGAAGCAAATTACCAGCACCAAGCAAGAAATGAATTATATAAGCAATCTTGTGAGTATCTCTTGGCTCACTCTGTTGTTTCTCACCTTCAAATTTCTCCATTTCTTCAGGCTTACAATTTAATTTCTAACAGGCTTGCTTGGAACTTAGTAAGGCATAAAATTAAGAAAGATGAGCCTGAAATATGCTACCATCAGGTTAAACTGAACTGGCTAAAAAACTGAGCGAGTAGAGCTAGTTGATACCACTACTAGGAGATTTGATTGATGGTTAGTTATGCAATCAATCAAGAGCTAATCAAGGTAGATTTTTTTTTTTCTGTTGGTGCAGTGTGGGGACATTAATGAATGGGCTGTGTTAGAGGTACCTCTTAATTGTACTAGAACACATGGACAAGCTTGCTTGTACTGTCAAGTTTATCCTCATAATCTTAGTTGCGAACTATTTACTTAGCAGTAAATTATGACCATGAGTACTAACAACTATTTTGGGTCCATTTGAAGTCTGATAACTGGTCTTTTCGTGTTTCAATATCGTGCTATAGATCTTTTACAACTTGCACAAAAAAATCAGCACTAATTCATTAAACAATAGAAAGAAAAAGGAATCCAACATCAAAATTTCAGTATTAAGGCACTCAAATGAAGAGAAAAAGATCAAGAACGCTTGCAGAAAGAGCTGAAAGTGCAAGATTTGAATTAATTGTTGCTTTGCAACATCTTCAAAATGTACAAGTTTCACTGGAGTGAGGGTGAAAGAAAGAATTTGATTTTCCTGCACAACATGATTGCATTTCCATGCCTGTAATAATTACCGAGAAATAATTTTGAAAATAATATTGTTGAAAGCTTGATTGATCAATCTCCATTTTGACAAGTGTCCCTTTTATGGTGTTATCAGTTTTGCCATTATTCCTTACTTTCATCCCCTTTTCCATGCCTGCTTTATAGTATGTTGATAATTGAACTATCACCTATCCTTCATTGTGCCCTTTGCTATGATCTTATAGTGAAATAATTTGAATGCAATGGGCTTCTTTAGTTATTTTTTATAAAGATTGTTGCACAACAAGGGAGCACGTTAAGGTTGAAGAAAGTGGCAATGATATTGTTGATGAATATATTTATATATACAAAAAAAAAATGAAGCATGAAGGATAAAAAATTGTTTTTGCCCATTTAGAACTTCGAAGTCAGTTATGGAGGATGGCAACAAATTTTCAAATTTTTGTAATTGTACGATATTGAAAAGTAGACATGGCGACTAGTGATAATAAATTTGAGTGTAATGTTCAAAATATTTATTATTTTCGTTTTTGGAAAGGATACAAAAATCTTCAATAAGATGATAAATATTGGATAATCACGTTTTGAGATTACTCTTAACATTCAATTGTAAGAGAAAACTACAATATATTGTAATAATTTTATGCCTTTTATTGTAATTTTTTTAGATAGTGGCAGCTTAATTCTTTTGTTTTTCTTTTTTCCTTATTAAACTTCCTATTAATAAAAAAACACAATGTTGGTTTATGGCGCAAACTCAGATAAAATTTTAAGTAGATGTGTGACGCTAGCACCGCATCAACAAGCTCGGGACAGAGGGTTGAGTCTCGAAAGTGTTACGCTCGTGTTGCTCCCTCGCGAGGGAGCTACCCGCTGGCTCTCCTCGGTCCCGCACGCAATCTACACAGCCGCAACATAGGATATAGCATCAAGAGATGTGCCCGTGTCGAAGCCTTATACCCGGGTGGAATTTGGCAATCTCGGACTCGTCTTCCAGTTCTATATAGATTTCAGTTTTTTTGTACATATAGGACACGGTTTTCTTGTTCTACCTCTGCGAGGATTCATGGCAGGCCTAAGACGTTAATTAGGTCTATAAATACCCTTCAGTAGCTAGAGAAATTTTATGAGATAAGCCTTCAAGTTTTGCTTTGTTTGGATTGTGAGACATACTGTTTTATAATCTACAGTTATCCATTTAAAATCAATAAAACCCATATCTTGTGGATGTAGGTATATTGTCGAATCATGTACATCGTTTGTTTTTTTCTTATTTATTGTTTTATATTCTCACTTATTAAATTTGTTTTATCAACACATTTATAGATCCGTAGTTTTAACACACAATATTACTATAAGGTGCATAAAGACAAAGATTAATCACAATGAGCATTTTAGTCAGTTATGCTTGATATGGAAAATAATTTGAGAGAGAGAAGTAAAAGAACAAAAAGAAAGAAAAAGAAAAGCAATGACGGAAAGTTGAAAATTGTAAAAGAGAAAGCCTTCTTGTTGGAATATGGTGGACCTCCGATTTTGTTAAAACTTGTTTCAGTTGGCTTTTTTACCAAGTTCTCGCTTTATTTAAATGTACTTCATATTCGGTTGCCTCACATTCTAATTCTTATTGTATTATTACTTAATGGACAATGATTACAAATTTACAATCGTACAAGATAACGCCTGATGTCGTGAATCTTAATTCTCAAAGGATAGAAATAGAAATGGGACCCATGAATACACCAAAGTTTTCACTTTGATTATCAAATTAACAATGATTCTATGAGTGATATAAAACTCATGTGTTGAATGTTTAGTATATATTAGCTTTGGGCTTTGGCATTCTCAATTGACTTATTTATAGTCAAGTCGTTAAAGTTGATAACTATAAGGATCACTATAGTTGTAAGTTAGTTATTGTAGTTATTGTAGTGGGGTGGTAATTAAAATATATAATTACTCATCAGAAGCTACAAAATTGCATTCCCTCAATTTTTTAAAATGTAAATAATAATATATAAATTTATATTATTTTTAACATTTACTCTCCTGAAAAAAAAAGGCGAGACCAATTAAATGATACTAGATAAAAAATAGATTTAGATGAGTTTTAATTAGTTAATTGAAAAATATATAAGTAAATATATCCTATAAGAGCTTAGCAAAATATAAATGCATTCTTTAAAAAAATACTTTATTTGATAATAATTATTATATTTCCTATGAATAAGCATATATAAGGATTATAAATATATAGACAAATAATGGTAAATGATCTATAAATCTTTAATAGAATGGATAATGACTTAACTTGCAATTTTTCTATTTGTTTAAAATAATAGATACAATTTACTTTTTCCTTCCAATCTCTTCCTTTTCTTTTCATTTTTTATGAAATTTCCCCATTTGTCCAAATCATCTCTTTGAGTTCATCAACTCTCCAACTAACAATTATTGCATAACTTCAAGAAATGAAGATACAGAGGGAGAAGAACCAGAACAAGCCAATAATATATAACTTTTAGAATTGAGAGCTACATAAAAAATAACCAAACCTACCAAGCTAAATTGATCCAATTCAATTCAAACTGAAAATTATGATTTAACTAGTTTCATGGATGATTATGGTTTTGAAATTTTATAAACCAATTTTTTTGTTTGGTTTTGAATTAAAAAATATAAATTCAATAAAACCAAACCGAACAAATAATATAGTGTATCTTTTAATGCACAATATATATATATATATATATATATATATATATATATATATATATATATATATATATATATAGACACACACACACATTAATACTAATAATTTTATAGTTTTCTAAAATTATAGATTTTTTTAATTACCTACACTCTTTAATTTCCTTTGAAACACTATGATTGAGTAAAAATTTTCTTTACTAATCTATAAATTATATTTTGAATTTTTTAGAAGTTAAAGTAGTGTATCGGATTTTTATATTTTGAATGATATTCGTGTTGTTATTTTGATCATGATTTTAAGTTATTATTTGTCAAAATTTTAAAAAATTTTATTTTTTTTATTTATCAAACTGACCAAACCTAATCCAAATAACATTGGTTTAAATATTTTTAGTAGTATTTGGTTTGAATAAAACTTAAAATATTTAAAAACTGATTTTATTGGTTTGGTTATAAATTTTTAGTCTAAACCGATAAAACCGAACCATGAATACGTTTACTAATTTTAATAGAAAAAAAATTAGGATTTTCATTTTTAAATTTTTTTTATTCAGATTTGTCAATAAATGAAGGGTTAATGAATATTGATTTGGATTTTGGTTAATAGTTAATCTTTTCTAATTAATTTGTTCATTATAATTATACTTGCATCATAATACGGTTATAATATAAATTATAAGAACTTATTGTTTTCAAATTTTCATGTAGGTCATGGAGAAATATTTTAAAAGAAAATCAATTGAAGATGAAGAATTAGTTCCTCAAGAAAATAATTCTAGTGATTCTCGATATGGCCTAAAAAATCAACAAATTGAGGTAAATTTAGATGATCTTCCTTAGATCCTGGGTTACAAATTAAAATTTCAAATTTTAATCTAAATGATAGAGATAGAACTAGAAAAACATATATCAACTTTATCAACATAATTTTCCCTAAAAAAAGTTGGAAAACTATCACGATGATTTTGTGCCACTTGCTTTAATGAATTTGGAAATTGGCTAAAGTATAATGTAACTCCTGATAATTAGGACCAGTAAGATATGATGGTGATTATGAAACATAATGGGTAAATTAAGGTTTAAAAGGATGAAAATAGAGAAAAATGTGATTTTATGCTTGTAGAAATGTTGTGTTTTCAAAACGGTAAAATTTTAGAAGGATTCACACTTGTAAAGATGAGTGTCATGGCTGTGAATATTGTGGATTAGATTTACAACTGTGAATGGTTTGTCATGATTGTGAAGAAAGTGATTCACACTTATGAAGAAAGTTTCACGCTTATGAATGCAGGTTGGTTCTACATGTGAGTAGTCACAATTTTCTCTCCTCTACTCCTTATCTTTGCACAAATTGCTATCCATTGCCCCTATAACCCTTCCTGACATGGTAAGTACTTTGCTTCTAGCTTCTCTTCCTCCATTAGCACCAAACTTCATTGTTAAACCTTGTTGAAAGCTTGGAAAAAACTAGAAATGAAAGAGATAGGTGAGAGTATTCTTAAGGAGAGATAAGATAGCTAATCTTGGTACGAAGTTTTTCTTAAGATTTTCATGGTTATGAAAGATGTAGAGATAAAGAGAAACAAACACAATAGGAAGTGAAGCTATATTGGATCTTGAAAAGGCTTAAAAAATATTCTTAGTTAAAGGTTAGTATATATGTATATTAAACCTAGAAACATGCTTTTGAGTATGTTAAGTATTTCGTTTTGAGTGATATGAATGTTAAATGCCACTAATATTGTGAGAATAAATGATAATATGTTATAAATGTTGAGTAGGAAAGTTAATGAGATTTAGTTGGCTTTTTGGCATGATTTATGCAAGAAATGTGTTTTAATATTGTTGTAACATGTTTATAGCATGAAATATGAATTGGTATATTGATACGAGTGATTGAAATCAGTCAATCTTAGAGCCTTTAGGTGTGTTGCATGAAGACTATGTTTTTGGCTTGTTTCTGCCATTGAAATTCTTAGATTCACTCTCGTGATAAAAGAGTCACGCCCATGAATGTTTAACCCAGAACAGACTTCACGCTTGTAAAATGCATACCCAAACCAAATAGTAGTTTTTTACGTCTTGCTTCACAGCTAGATAAGCAGTGAATGCATGAGTTCATGTCTGTGAACAATTAGTCATGATCGTAAATATCGAGACCACAACTTCTTATGTTCACACCTAGGATTCACGATTTGTTTCATAGTCAGATAGTCGTAAAACATAGTTTTACTCCTATGAAGGGTATTTCATGACTGTGAATAATATGTATTTTGGAACCAGTAGCATTCATGTCTTAATTCATGGGTAGGCAATATGTAAAAAATACCTTCACAATTGTAAATTGGTATTCACAATCGTGAAACACATTGAATGTGCAATATTTTTTTTTTGATAATAACGTGATATGATGGGTTTAAATAATCACATGCATGAAATGTGTTTTAATGTTGTTGTAACATGTTTATAGCATGAAATATGAACTGGTATATTAATAGAAGTGATTGACATTGGTCAATCTTAAAATATTTGAATGTGTTGCATGAAGACTCTGTTTTTGGCTCATTTATGCCATTTAAATTTTTAGATTCATACCCGTTACAAAAGAGTCATGTCCATGAATATTTAACCCAAAACAGGCTTCACGTTTGTAAAATGTGTACCTAGACCAAACAGTAACTTTCACGTCTTGTTTCACAGTTAGAGAAGTAGTAAATGCATGAGTACATGCATGTGAATAATTAGTCATGACCGTGAATGTCATGCTTGCTAGTTTAGACCCTAACTGACAAGTGCGTTTCGCGACCGGATGCACCGAACTAACTGAAAATCTAACATATTCATAATTGAATCATAGATGATACAACCAGAATCTAAATTCAGATCGATAATAAGTAATAAACTAATTACAAGCAAGTGATATTAAATTTTTTATGAAAATTGAGAAAAAAAAGGTTTGACTGAAAAATACACGATTTTTTCCATGTTAGTGAATCGCAAACTAAAAACACCGAGACGTAGAGAATATTAAGATGAGTTTGTACGTATAATTTCAAGTCAAACTCTAAAATTTAGTGCATGAAATCAAAAAAATAAAATTTAAGGTAGCAATTTTGTGAAAATATTGGGAAATACAATTTTTCGCTTTGGTGCCCAAGTTGTGAGACCGATATTACCATTGCGTAGAGAAAAATCAAACATGAAAATCAATGTATGGAATTGTTGAAAATTAATTTGTTTAAGGCTTGAAATTGGAGAAATTAAAATTTGGAGTGCGATTTAATTTGAAAAATGAATTTGTATTCTATTGCAAAATTAATACAATTAAATTAAGTGATATGCAGAATAATTAATGAAGAAATTTATATGATATACCGATTGTTAAAATGAAAATAAATTAAGAACCAAATGAAGAATTTTGCCAAAAATTGCTTAACACCTCCTCACTTATACATGTGTAGGTATCCTCTTATCTTTTTCTTACCCGACCCTATACACACAATTTCTTTAAGTTTTTCTAGGTCAAAGGAAGAGTTAAAAGAGGAGATTAAAGAAGATAAAAGATAATTATAGGGAGATGAGTTCAACCAAGCCGAAAAAAAAGGGTAGGAGCGATTTTAGTGTAGTCTAAGCTATGGCTAAAAAGCAAAGGAGAAATTGATACTTGTATGGTGTAGGGCGGAATTAAATAGGAAAGCAAGAAAAAGATATGGGTAAAAGGAGGATGATAGCTTTGGATTCAAATTGATTTTGTAGAAGACACACTAACACCTCAAGTTACTGAGCCAGATAAGAATAAGGATCCAATCGGCGCAAACTCTTATAGTAATGGTCATGTACATATTTAATTTTATTATTAAATTAAATATATCTTATTTTTTAAAATAAAAATGTGTTATAAAATGATTATTGAAAATTTGTTATTTTGTAACTATTTGAAATGGTATTAAATGATTTTTTTGATTTTAGCTCATATATTAGCCTAGACGTGAACTAGAGTTCTATTGGCATGCTAATTGGATGATTATTCTCTGGAAAATTATTTTTGGTTATGTGATGGTCTTGAGCCATGTGAAATAGACTTTAGTCAAGTGAATGTCTTTGAACATGTGAATGACGCCTTTTGGAGAACGACCTACAGGTCATGATACCCTTTTGTGCTTTTTGAGATCTAGTCTAGGTGGCTTAATTTATGGGCACAACTGGAAAATGGGTAAATGTATGTTTGAAATTTTGGATATATTATTTTTGTCATTGTTAAATGAAATATGATTTTTTTATAAAAAAATAAATGAACGTATGTTATATGTACAAGTAAAATCAATTTATTCAATATTCTAAAAAGAAAATAGTTATTTATAATTGTCTCCTATTGTGTAATTTTATTTTCTTTTTTTAATGACTGTTAGTATAAAATTTGCACAACTGAGCTAAAACTCAGCGTGTGAGTTGTGGTTCTTTCATGCGGATAGTAAGCAACAAATAGATGACAGTGTACAAGTCAATAGAGTTGCAAATCCAGTGATTTCACTAGAGAAGCGCAGTTGTAATAGAAACAGTAATAGTCATGCATTAGATATATTTTAAAATAAATACATGTCAGTAAATGAAATCATGTACTACTTGATATTGTAAAAATACAGTTCACATATGTTTATAAGAATTACTTATTTTCATTTTGAATTATGTATTGGTTTATAGGTATTATTTATCTATAAGTCATGCGTAGACATATGAGGTAATTAGTCATAGACACCACTTACCTGATTATGGTATAGAAAGATAATGAGATGTTACAGTGAACATCGAGACCATATTTTCTTATATTCACACCTAGGATTCACAATTTGTTTCACAGCCAGACAACTGTGAAACATGGTTTTACGCCTGTAAAGGGTATTTCATTGTAGTAAATGATATGTATTTTAGAATTAGTAGGGTTCATACCTTGATTCACGGGTAGGTAATCTGTGAAGGACACCTTCACGAATGTGAATTGGTATTCACGACAGTGAAGTACATTGAATGTACAATATATAGTTTTTGTGATATGATGAGTTTAAATAATTACATGCTATAGGCTATATAAATACATGAATGCTCACATATGGGTGAGGGAATATGACTATAAATGGATATGAAATGAAGGGTTAATGCATAGAAAAATGAGTATGAACTAATATGATGTTATGATATAGGTATGTTGGAAAATCAATGACTTGATATGAGGTGTTAAGATTTCTATGAGATTATATTATGTTGAAATAACTAGTGATGAATGATATTATTGTATGAAACCTAGTATGTGGATAAATATATATGAATAACATGTTGAAATGAGAAATGACAGGGAATATGATGTGAGGTTTTCATGTATGTAATGTCATACAAAGATTATAATTATAATTGACATATGAATTGGAAGTATCTTGAATACTTATGATAAATACTTATGAGCATAGACGTAATAATAAAATAAAAAGGAAAAAGGAAAATATTTTAAATACCGTTTTCTCTAATATGAGACTTGACATAGGATAGATGACATACAACTAAGAAGGTTATGATACCGTAAAACATATTTTATACTCAATCAAGGTAGCTTAAGCTCAGATTATGAGTGCTCTTGATTTGAGAAGCTCGGTTGAGTATATCCAGATAAAGGACAAGGTGGCAGAAGCTCGAATAGTGTCCTTGATCCTATTTTTTATACTCAGTCAAAATGGTTGAAGCTCAGATAGTGTCTTTGACTTGGAAAGCTCGGATGAGTACATAAAGACAGTGACAAAGTGACTTAAGCTCGGGTGAGAGTATTCTTGTATCATAACCCACATCCGAATAGTCTGGTTTAAAGTTTTGGGCAAAGTAAAGTAAAAAGGTATATGGAAAACAAAAAATATGGAAATGGTTGAAATGATGTGATATATGTAATATGGTAAAATGATGTGATCTATGAAAATTTGTCTACAATGTTATATATACATGTTAAACAGGAAAAAAAAGTTAAAGGATATGAAAAACCAGTTATAGGGAAAAATGTTAAAAAAAATATGTTGTTATATATAAACGTATAAAAAAGGAATATGGTTTTGGTATTATGTTATAGTATATATGTATAAATGATTGTAAATACATGTTGGTATCATTATTGGTTTTTATATATTGTGTATATATGCATGAACACAAAACAAATAATATGAACAGTAATATTTAACTAAGGTAACATGTTAACATGATATAAAGGCATTATATAAATGAAAATGGTTGTATATGCATGACTTGAATGTATATAGTTGCTTGTATATATGTACCACTAGACGCGAATTACTTAACATATGAGTGCTTCTCACGCTCAGATAGTAGTCGGTTTGATGGGCGCTAACAGAAGATGAGAGCCCTCAGGACGAGTTACAAAATAAAACATAGTTTGGTGGGTGATACACCGGAATGTATTTTGGTTTTAAGATTTCATGTATTAAAAAAGATTGTATTTTCCCTTTAAAGGGTGTTGTTTATAAACCAGATGCTATGTGAAACCTATACAACATTTCAGAGTAATAAAATAATTATTTGATTTTCTCTTTTACGTTTTTAATATGAATTTTAAAATACTCATAATGACCATGATGCAAATAATATATTTAAAGGAAAGTTTTATTTGAATCGGTTTTGAAAAAGAAAGATTTCGTAATATTCATTTATATAATTGGTTTAATGTTAATTATATCTAAGGGAATTACATATATATAAGTAACAATGTTGAATTTTGTTTATGTTGTTATTTATTTCAACTTGATCTTTGGAAGTAAGGTGGTGGTGACTCATTTGTTATGGAGGAGTTTTCAAATTGGAATAAAAAAGAAAGTCTTCATAAATATATTGGTGAAGTAAATATTGTCTATAATCAAGTTTGAAAAAAATGTGAGGATTTAATGAAGTTGCTTTGCCTATATAATATGATTAGGCTTAAAAAATTTATAGAATACGATTAACAATATTGGTTGATTGCATCTGTTTTTTCATATGTCAAGAATTAGCTTTTTGTGGGCATAATGAGTCCAAAAATTTTATTAATTCAGAAAATTTCAAATTTTTTTTTTTGAAATTTCTTACTAATCACAATGAAGAAATAAAGAACGTAGTTTTAAATGATGTTTCATAAATCATCAATTAACTTCTCTAGCTATTCAAAAAATATTGTAAATACTGCTACTATTGAGACTATTGTTGTCAATATAAATAAACTTTGGGATGAATTGTTTAACATTATGATTAATAAGTCTTGTTATATAAGGAGAAAATGACTATTGCACTTCATTATATAAATTCAAAATATATGATGGTTTAACATTTTTTATGGATTGTACATGTTAGCGATACTTCTATTTTATCATTTAAAGTAGTAATACTTTTAAAATTTGGGTTAAGTAGTTACAGAATTTAAGAACAAAGTTAAGATAGTGCAAGTAACATGTGGGATGACTTTAATGGTCTCAAAAGTTTAATTTTGAAAGAAAATTCATTTACTTTTTTTGTCCAATATTTTGCTCATCAACTTCAACTTACTAGTGTTGTAGTTGCAAAGAATCATATTCAAGTTGCATCACCTTTTAGTTTGATTTTTAATGTATTTAATGTTGTTGGGGATTCATGTAAATGTCATGATATGCTTCGAGAAAAAAATGACTCAAGTTAGGGAAACACTTAAAAATGATGAAATTCTTTTGTGGGTGAGGTCTAAATCGAGAAATTGTGCATAAAAAACTAAGTAATACTTATTGGAGTTCACATTATGGCATATTGATGAAGTTGATTTTAAAATTTTATGTTTTTATTGATGTTTTAGGATACATTGCAGAAGATGGTACCACCTTAGAAAAAAGGTTGAAGTTAATGGGCTTTAGATTTGGTGCAAACTTTCAATTTTGCATTTAATTTACATTTGAAAAAAAAATATTGGGAGTGACAAATGAGCTATCATTAGTGTTGTAGAGAAAGAATTAAAATATTGTAAATGCTATGACTTAGGTTAAAATTTGCAAAAATCGATTGCAATTGATGAGGGATGAAGGTTAGGATTTTGTCATGTTCGCAATTTAGACTATGATTGTATACACGTATTGCAGTTGTCTATACTGCAGTATAAAGGTGTACTTATCATAGTTTAAGTACAGACAAATAAATGTGATGAATTTATGTTAATACGATAATGTGAATTTCGAATATGAAAATTAAATTGATTTGATGAAATTGCGATTTAGTGCAATGCACACAAATCGAGATAATAGACCGGACTAAAATTTCAAATTTTTTGTCCGATA
Source organism: Triadica sebifera (assembly GCA_023653625.1). Lineage (NCBI taxonomy): Eukaryota > Viridiplantae > Streptophyta > Magnoliopsida > Malpighiales > Euphorbiaceae > Triadica > Triadica sebifera. The sequence goes on along the minus strand of CM042910.1, from coordinate 19,178,918 downwards.
GTAAAAATACAATTTGAGCATAGAGAATATTATTTTAAGGTTATATGTAGAGTTATAAGGTAATATTTTAAAGTTAAGAACTACGATCCAATTTTTTGACCGAGAGTTAAAGATATACATTTACAATCGCAATTATGTTGATATGATCGCAATTGAATTCTAAGATTTTTAAAATTGATAATTTAAAAATCAGAAGGTGGATGATATTTTATAGACCAAATTAAGAAAAATGATTAAACCGTAAAAATTCGATTTTCACACCTGATGTCATTTTGTAAAATTGAAAAGAAAATTATTTTATAATTTTGAGTATATTTAATTTTATGGAATTAAATTGTTTAGATGTTAAATTTTAGAGAATTAAATTTAATAATGAATTAATTTTAAAAACAAAATTGTGATAGGTGGATAATTTGATTAAGTCAAAATTTATTAAGTTTTGATTGTGTCATTTGTCAACCTAAAAGATTAATTAAATTTTAACAGATAAATGAGAAGATGGATTAATTAAATTTAATTTGGGTATAAATAGAACAAAAATCATAATCTCTAGAATTATTTATAAAATTAAGACAAATTTTCTTCTTCTTCTACACCTTGTGGCCTACCACCATATTTGAGGATTCAAACTCCATTTTTTTTCTTCCATCAAGTCTTCAATTATTCAAGTATTTGAAGCAAAAAAAAAAATTATTTCTTGGAGGCAAAGGAAATAATTTTGAAAAAAAAATTTCATTTGGCCAAAAATTCCAAAAAAAGTTGGAGGTGAGTTTTCTTTCACTCCTCTTTCAAATTTCTATGGATTTTTGTTGAATTTTATGATTGTTTAAAGTAGAAATTGAAATTGTGTTGTGTTGTATTGCCCAGACAATAAACCAAGAACGGGGGTTGAATTGGTTAGCAAATAAAAAAATGTTTAATTGAAAGTGCGAAATAAATAAAATAGAGAAAGAAATAAGAGATATCACGCACAAGATTTATAGAGGTTCGGGTATTAATAAACCCTACTACTCTCCCCAATCTCAATTCGGTATTTGACTAATATACTAAGTGTTATAATAGAGTTTTTCAAACTCACTCCCAACTATAATATTTTTATCAATGGCTAACACCTAACCCAAAAATTCTCTTGTATTTTTCAATGGCTCACACAAAATCAATTTCTTGTGTTTTATTACTCACACAATAAACCCTTAAAATTATTTCATTCTTAATCTAATATATCCAAGCTCACTTGTCACGTCCATTAATTTAGGCCACGGTCGACACGTGTCTTTCGTGATCAAACGAGCCAGACCGACCGAAAATTATGCCCATGCACGATCAAAATTGAGCTGATATGACCAAAGTCTAAATTGGAATCGAGAATAAGTGATAAATTTTATTTTAAATATGTAACGCTAAAATTTTTATGAGAATCGATGAAAATGATGTCTGACCGTAAAATACGTGATTTTTGCACTATTAGAGAATTGCAAAAGGAGTAGACCGTGACGTAAAGAATATTGAGGCGGACTCATAGGTACAATTTGGTGTAAAAAATCCAATGTTTAAGGCACCAAATTAAGGTGATAAAATTTAACTTATGGTACCGTAAAAATATCCAGAAAAATATGATTTTTGTTCCGGCGCTCTGACTGTAAAACAGAAAATATTAGAATATAAAGAAAATTAATTCATAAATAATGATATATTTAATTGTTGAAGATTAAATTGTTCTGGGCTTAGAATTAAGGGATTTAACAAATATGAGGAAGATAAATTAAGATAATAATAATAATAATAATAATAATAATAATAATAATAATAATAATAATAATAATAATAATAATAATAATAATAATAATTAAAAAATAGAAAATATATATAAATACTGGATTATTGGGGGACAACTTAAATAATTGTGAATCATTAAATTAATTTGAATTGATTAAATTAAATAAAGTTTAATTATTACTAAATCCTAACATGCAACTTAACACTTGGCTTTCATGCACCTAATTATCATTGTAATTATAATATATAATATGCAGAGGAAATGGGCACAATGTAACATCCTTGACTTTTTTCATACGCATTTCTACAACATCTCATTTGCACATATATATATATATATATATATATATATATATATATATATATATATATATATATATATATATATATATATATCACTTGAACACGTGTATAATATGCATTTTTATTTAAATATATTCATGACATACAATTAGTTTATTTTCAAATATTTTACAATTGTATAGAAATGCATATGTCTGTTTTATAATATAGATGAAAATGACATGAAATTAATATTTAAGTGAATAAAGAGACTAAATTGAATTAATAAAAATTTGACATGATTAATTTAATTAAATTAAAATAAGTGATTAAATTATATATTTATTTATTATTGGTTAATAAAATTGGGTAAATGTATATATGTATACATGAATTTATGTATATGTATGTATGTATGTATGATGATAATAAAAATAAAAATAATAATAAAAATTAAAAAAAAGCATACAGCAAAAAGAAAAAAAAAAGGGAAAGATGGACGGCAAAGAAAAGAAAAGAAAGCAAATGGTGGTAGGTGGTTTTTAACCTATTAGGCTCTCATTATCTTCCTTTTCTTTCCTTATCTTCTTCTTCTTCTTCTTTGCTTCATTTCTTCAACCTATTTTATTTCTAAGTTTCAGCCACTAATTTTTCCTTCTTTCACTTGGTTTTTGAGGCAAATTGATCCCTTGCAAGTTTGTTCTTGGTAAGTAATCAATTCTTATTGCTATAAGGTTGATTTGAGTTGCTAAGGTTCATTAATAGGCATTGATTTGCACCCCAATTTTGATATCCATAAAAATTGATTCTGGAAAATCTTAAAACACAAAAGTTGGTCCTTTATGTCTTAGATTTATGGATATGTAAATAGTTTTTCAAGATGTGGTGTATAGAATGAGATATCCTCTTTCGTACTAAAATTGGTCCTGATGTGAACCTTAAGTAAGTTAGCTACTGTGTTTGTTAGTTTTGGGTATGTTAAAACCAATATTTTAACTACCTAAAAATATACAAGTTGTAGATATATGTGTTATGGATCTGTATACCAAATTTCAGATTCATAGGTCTTGTAAGTTTTGAGTTATGGTGAATGGAATCATGACTGTTCAATTATTTGAACTGCCTACTGAGTGCCCTGTACAGGTCTTGAACCTTATTTAATTATTTTAATCTTCTTACATATCGATTCTGTAAATGATCAAAACAGGAGAGTTATAGGTATATGTCTTAGCTAAATTTTGGTACTAATTTTAGATTAATATATTATGTATAGACTAAGTTATGGCCTTTGGAAGTCATACTGGTCTAGAAGCCAATTCTATTTTGAACCAGTAAACTGTTTTTTATAATTTTAAGACCTTAGAGACATAATTGATAAAAGTTGTAAACATGAAATATGTTCCATATAAACCCATATAAGTGTCTGTAAATTGTCATTAAAATAGGGCGTATATATTATAAGTTATGATAAACCCAAATGAGTACCCTGAAACTGCATAAGGGCAGAAAACAGGGCAGAAATCAGAACATATTTGGAAATTCCACCAAAAATTGTACAGTGATCCAATTGGTATGAAATTTTAATATATTATATATCAATATGTTAGTTTTAATTAGGAATAAGAATCATATTAATTAGTCAAGTACAGAAAAAAAAATATAATTAAAACAGTCTCATAAGGTCACACTGCCTCATAGAAAAATTTTTAATTATTGATATGAATAATGTATATTAATTTGTTTAAGCCACATTAAGTTTTTAGTCATAAATTAACCAATTATATTTCAATATTAGGCTCAAAAAAATTGGAGATATACAAAAATGGGGTAGACAATAAGTTAAAGGTTGGAATCAAAGGAAAAAATGTGAGTCTAATTATCAATTGAATTATTTAGTACATATGAATGTTGCTTGCTATGTGATTGTGATGATTTTTCCTTGAAAATATGATGATGAATAATTTGTGACATTTGTGGTATATATAAGTTTGTGTACTTGTGGTATATTTGAGGTATATATTTGACATAATATATATATACACATGGTATATGTATAGTATATGCAAGGTATATGTGTTGACATATGAGGTATATATGTGGTATATGTGTTACATATGAAGTATATATGTGGTATATGTATGGTATATGTGTTGCATATGAAGTATATATGTGGTATATGTATGGTATATGTGTTGCATATGAAGTATATATGTGGTATATATTTAGTATATGTGATAAGATACAATGGTTGATGAATATGTAAGTACAAGTGCATATGCATAATGACTTAAAAGGCATTGTGACTAATTAATCGACATTGCAAAGCAAAAAAAGAGGTCTATGGCCCAACAAATGTGCAAATGAAATAAATGATCAAGCTAGCTAGCAAATGCAAATGCAAGTGTTTACATGACAAATGTTCACATGGAAACCCGGGGCAATGCTCGTTTAACCTGGTCACAACAAAATAAAATTTATAAGCATAAGCATAAGTAAAGAGCAATTATTGAATACTTGATTTTATCTATATTTATATGTTATTGACTGATGAAATGGAGTATAAAGTATGTATTAATTATACTTGTTATTTGCTATTATAAAATGTTTGGTGCTTTAGAACTCATTTGATGGTTATTCTCACTGAGTCGCAACTCACCAAATTGCATCATTTTTCAGGTAGAGAAGATTAGTATTTCATATTGAGGTTTATATAAAAATCATAAATCAAAAGTCACCAGCCGAGGCTCATCACTCTCTCTCCTTGCATTCCACATAAGCATAAGAACATATCATTTATATTTGGGGATTGAATACTTGCAAATTTACTAACTTTTAAACGTAATATTTAAGTTATTAATATATGTGATGTTATAGGCTATAATTAAAGCTTCCGTATTGATTATGAAATTATTGTTGATAATATGAGATGAGTTTAAAAAAAAATTACTCTCGCTGTAAACATAAATTTTATTTTATTCTTGTTTCATACGTGATAATTTAATATAAAAACAACATGTGCGATATATAGATGTATAAGGTGTTAGGTGTTATATTTTTACGTTCATATTGAGGTGCATATAAAAATCATGGATCAAAGGTCACCGGCCGAGCCTCATCGCTCTTTCTCCTTGCATTCCACATAAGCATAAGAACATATCATTTATATTTGGGGATTGAATACTTGCAAATTTACTAACTTTTAAACGTAATGTTTAAGTTATTAATATATGTGATGTTATAGGCTATAATTAAAGCTTTTCGTATTGATTGTGAAATTATTGTTGTTAATATGAGATGAGTTTAAAAAAAAAAATTATTCTCGTTGTAAACATGAATTTTATTTTATTCTTGTTTCATACGTGATAATTTAATATAAAAACAACATGTGCGATATATAGATGTATAAGGTGTTAGGTGTTACATTTTTGCGTTCATATTGAGGTGAATATAAATATCATGGATCAAATGTCACCGGCTGAACCTCATCACTCTCTCTCCTTACATTCCACATAAGCATAAGAACATATCATTTATATTTGAGGATTGAATACTTGCAAATTTACTAACTTTTAAACGTAATGTTTAAGTTATTAATATATGTGATGTTATAGGCTATAATTAAAGCTTCCGTATTGATTGTGAAATTATTGTTGATAATATGAGATAAGTTTTAAAAAAAAATTACTCTCGCTGTAAACATGAATTTTATTTTATTCTTGTTTCATACGTGATAATTTAATATAAAAACAACATGTGCGATATATAGATGTATAAGGTGTTAGGTGTTACACACAATACCCTATTCATAGCTTAAAGTTGGTGAGGTTCTCTTTTTTCGTCTGACCATTCTTCAATGTTTTCTTTGAGTCATTTTCTTTATTTTAGATTTCTTCTTAGCCGAACTCATCACCCTCATTTTTCTATCATTTTCTCACCATTTCCTTTGAACCAAACCATAATAAAACAATTGTTACTTGTGATCTAGAGAAAGCCTAGCTTTAAACCCTTGAAATCTTTGCGTTTTTATTTTAGATTTCCTCACGGCCAAGGCATACACACCTAAGAAAAAAGTTTAATTTTGGCTCGGGAATGACATGAAAATAATGGAAAATGCTTTGTATATCAAAGATCTAAGTAAAGAGAGGAGAAATTGCAAAAGGGGGTTTGAACTAATCAAAAGGTATAAAAGGAAAATTTTAATTTTTCTTTCTTCTTAAATTCCTTTGGTATCCGAGAGCTCAAGCTCTCCTATTTATTTGTATTCCTTCTAATTCTTATTTTAATCTACAAAATTTAATATCCTCATTGCCTTTTGTTAAAATGTATTTGTTGGAATTGTGGTTATGACATTGTGAAGGTGCACTGAGGCTAGTAAGGACCCTTAATCATTTTTTTTTCTAGTTAAACTAAGACTAAAAAGGACTAAAAGATAGTATTTGGGGTATACAAATTATAGGTACCGAGAGCTAAAGAAGATGGTGCGGTGTTAAAATTATCAATTGGATTTAAGATTTGTATAAGAGAATCCACCTAATAATTAACTGAAATTTTTTTGGAGGAAGGAATATATTTTCCTTATAGGTCATGGCTGTTAAAGGAAGAAATGAGAGTATTGAGCCATGAAACTTAAGGACTTGAGGACATTAAAAACATAATATGACTTAGTAGAATATTAAATAGATTGAACAAATTGTCGATTAAAATGATGAATTAAAGATTAAGCTAGGGATAAGAAGAAGACCCGGAACCATCAAACTTTGAACCAAATAAATATATATAAATATAATTAATGACCAATTAAGTTAGTTAAGTACTGGAAACATTAAATTTAAGCCCGTAGAATTTTTGAGATTTGTGATCAACTCACTTATCTTGATTATGTGATACACTATTGAGATTTGGACAAAATGTTAACTATATGGAATTATATTAAATAGAAATACAAAAACGTATATCAACGTAAGAGATGCCAAATTTTATTTAAAAATGGTAGACTTTCAAATTATTAAAAGAATTATCATGTTTCTAGATATCTGATATTTAATTACACATATTTTATTAGGTGCACCTTCGACACAAGTACCTGTGTTGGGTAAAGGAAAAGAACCGGCAGACGCGACAAAAGGGTAAATTAGGTTTGTGCAATTATTTATAGTTTTTGACCATTAATAAATGAATTTAATTTTTATGTGATATATGGAATGAAAATAAATGAGTTTGAGAATAGTTTTGTATAATATATATGTAAGTTTTAATTATTTATTTATGAAAGTCGATATATTTTGGCCTACGTATTAGCCTAGACTTGGCTCAGGGATTTGTTGGCATGCCAATAGGGTAGGAATTCCATGGCCTGTGGTTATCTTGATCATGAGAGGTATTGACTGATCATGTGGTTATCTTGGATCTGATTTAGGGTTATGATTTAGCCCTGGTCCTGTGGTTATCTTGAACCAAACATGTTATATATATATACATATATTTACTGATCCTGTGATTATCTTGGATCGAGACTGATCTTATGGTTATCTTGGATCAGCTGTGGGGTTACGATTTGACTCAACTCCTGTGAATTTCTTAGACCCTAACTTTTCCATCGATTGACAGTACCCCTTGTTTTCCGAGAATTGGGTCTATGGCGTCTTAATATATGAGTTTGACAAAAGTTTTTATTCAGTAAATGGATGAAGTTTTATATTTTAATTATATGCTTATGATATAACACATGAATGAATTTATATTCTAAAAAATTTTACTATTACATTCATTTACCGAAAATGTTTATGCCAGTTTATTTATATAAATATAAATGTTATTAATGATATTATCTTATGCAAAAAGAACTTCAATGATTTTCAGTTATATATATATAATTGTTGAAGATTTTTCTTTTTGGCCGACAATTGTTGATAGGGTTGAATGATTCCTTCTTGTTTTCTTCTGATAATAGAGGATGGTGATATGTTCTTCTTTTTTGAAAAGTAGCTGCCGACAGGTAAAAGTGATATAAAATTTTCTGTTGAAGAACTATTTTCTTTTTGATTTTTTTTGAATTATTTATTTACATCTACTCAATATTTATTTAAGTGAAGTCAACAGTTCTTCTAACTCTGAAGAAATTATCCCCATTTTTAGTCCAGATTCACAAGAACCCGATTATAATTTTGATTTTTCAAGAACTCGTGAATTTTACTAGTATATTTTAATTGATACTGGATCAGTAGAGATTGAACATAATTTTAATAAAACTAATCCAACTAAAATAGATTATTTAAAAGTAAAAATTTTAGATGTAATTTCTTCTGTTAGGTGGAATCAACAGATCCACACTAGCAAATGTTTTTCAAATACTTTTACTCCACAAACGTATAATTACTATGATTATCAAATGACTTGGTATAAGACATTTTATTTGAAAAATTTTAATCATTCATTGTTTTTCTATTTTTCCAAGAATTCCTCCAAACCCCTTATCACTTGCATCTGTTTCTACTATAAGAAATACATATGGATGTGGTAAACTTAAATATGGTAAATTCTTAACTCTAGACTTTATTTCCTTAATAATTTTAGTATGCTCATCTGACCATGGTTTAGGATTTTTCTTAAGTATATCATATAATGGTTTACATAATATTCCGATATATATATATATAAATATATATCTTCAAAATGATCATTATTATAAGTTCTTGCACCACTGAGTTAAAACTCAGCGCAAAAGTTTATTTTTTCTTTCGCACATGTTTCAAGACGAGGGTTAAAAACAATGAGTTATCTGAAGGTGCTGCTAGTTCGGTGAACCCTACACATGGAACGAAGTAACAATGGTAGCCACCCAGATAAGGTTGGTTTATTTTTGTAACCATATATATATGTATATAAGAAGTCTGTAATTATTTATGACCCGTTGGGGTAATATAAAATTTTTATATAAATGTAAATATGTAAATTAAATATTTTTCTATGCATATATGATATGTGAATATATTGTATTACACAGAAAATTTTGAGTTGAGATGAATATATGGATATACTCATATGTTAATATATATATATATATATATATATATATATATATATATATATATATATACACACACACACACACACAGATATGTTCATTCTTATACGGATTTATGCGTATGTATATATGTATCATGGATGATACATATATATTGAGACATATGCACAGATGCACTTGATAAAAAAAATTATATGTGAATATATATATGTATCATGAATGATACATATATATTGATATATACATAGGTATATGAGATTGTGATATACAGGTTTGACCCAACAGATGGGTAGTGATATCAACTTACCTGACTGTGACGTAGGAAGGTAAAAAGGATGTCACATCACTTTTGAATAATTGATTACAATGAGAAAACACTCACAAACCTATAATGCTCAGAATTTATAAGTAATTAGGTTTTCACAAAAAATAGAGAATTGTTGAGAAAAATAATTAATGCACAATGCTACAACAAGATTAAAGATCAAAAATAATTGTTCTTCTTCTTTTTCTACTTGTTATTCTTCTTGTTGGGATTCATAAATGACTTGCATTTATACTTCATCTGTGAATTATAGCCGTTTTGGTGCATTTATTATGAAACTAGCCATTGAGTTAGCTTTTAAATCGCATCTGACATGTTTCTTTGTCTTCGTTCACGGGCGTGACTATAAGTGTCATGGGCATGAATGTTATTCCAACCGTGGTCCAAGTGGTGACTCTGGCCATGAAACTCTTTGAAAGAATTGAAAGTATTTGTTCACGGGCGTGACTAATACTTTCACGAGCATGAATATTCTTTCAAATTATGTTCCAAGTGGTGACTCTAACCGTGAAACTCTCTGGAAGAATTTGACATGTTTGGTCATGGGTGTGACTGTCTTTCATAGGCATGACTTGTTTGATCATTCACAGTTGATTTGATCCTTCATGCCCGTGAACTTTGAATGGTGGAAAGTTGGTACTCAGCTATATTTACGGGCGTAACATTAGTAGTAACGGGCGTGACTTTGCTAATTCTTTGATTTTTATTTTCAAAAGTTGTCTTTCAATTTTGCTTCATGTTCTAATCAAAGTATATAATGTTTAACACACTTAGAACACAAACATTGTTAAATATATTATTACTATTTTATTTATTGTCATCAAAATGACGGAAATACCCCACAAGGTTCAACATGTTGTGATATAATTTAATTTGATGAAAATTTGACTTAGAGTTTTATGGAAAATTATGAAAAAATTAGATAAAAATAGAAAATGAGTAGAACGAGCCTTAAAGATGATAGATATGGTGAAAATTTAATGAAAATCATTTTTAGGAATTTCTGTGGAATTTTTAGAGAATTTTCATAATTGTGGTCATTTTTTTAAAAAAATTATTTTAAAAGAATTATGCCTTAAATTGATGAGAATGAAGTTATTTGCAGTATTTGAAAGTGGGAAATAACTTTTGGAGTAGAAGAAATATTTAATAGAATATTTAGTAAATTTTTAGCCTAATTATGGAAAAATTTATTGAAATTTATTGAATATTATTTTAGTAAAATTGATGATGGAAAATGAAAGAAAATGAGTAAAAGTGATTATAGGAATTTATTTGAAATTTTTAGAGTATTTATTAAATTAACGAGAATTTTTGAGTTGAAAATGGAAATTTGAGGAAAAATAAAATTAAATTGAGAAAAATAGTTTTGGAAGAGGAAAAAAATAAAGAAAATAAAATATTATAAAGAAAAATAATATTTAAAATTTTTTGTTGCACCTAAAGCAATCGAAACCTCGAACTATATTAAAACGAGCATAATGATGAAAATTTCCGTTATAGGATTTCGATATACATGAGAGTAGTAGATAGTTGAAAGATTTTAATATTGTTAGATTTTATATCTTGTCTAGCTTGGTAATTAATTGAAATTATCTTTTTATTAGACGCGATGTCGGGATAAGCGTCAATCCAAAATAAAGAAAAAGAGCCGACAAACAACAACAAAGTATAAAGAGGTTAATGCAATTCCTTATAATATATATATATATATATATATATATATATATATATATATATATATATATATATAAGTAATTAAAGTAAATTATTAAACATGTTCGTGATATAAGTAAATTTAATATGATTTTAATATTGTGAGAAATTTTATTAGTAAATATGAAATAAAATTTATAATTTGTAAAAATTTATTTATGTGACTTTGTATGATTTTTACATGAAAAATATTTTAGACTATAAATAGATAATTTATGAATTATAAAGGTATTTGGAGAATTATGAGTATTTTGAAAATGTTAAAAAAATCTTGAAAATTTTAATTATAAAATTTATAAATTTATTCTATATATTAGCCTAGATTTTGAACTAGAGTATTGTTGGTATACCAATAGAATAATTATTTGTGGATTCTGTGTATATCTGTGGATATTGTAAAATTAATTTTGATATTATGAATTTATGTGGATCGTAATATTATCGATCTTGTGCATATGTGTGACTGCATAATTTATGTATCTAAGTCATGTGCATATTTGTGGATCAGGTGATTAACGCTATATTATATGAGATTCCTTAATTCCATAGGGACAAGTCTATGGTGTTGCAATATATTGACATGATATAAATATTTGATTTAGTATATGGATGAGATGTTATGCAAATTTTCCAAGAACAAGAATACAAGTGATATTCATAATTTTTATCTCATTGACATATTGATGAAACACATTCGCAATTGATGAATTTTTTTTTGTAGTTCTCAAATGAAAAGTAAAAACAAAAATGTGTTTTATGGTTATAGATTAAAATGATGCATTTTTTTAAAAAAAAGTTTATGAGATTAAACAATGTTTTATTTTATAATGACTGTTATTATAAATGTTAGCACCACTAAATTTATGACTCATCTTGAGAGTTTATTTTCTATCACATAGGTATTAGAAGAATAGGTTGAATCGATGAGTGTGTAGATAAAGACATCGCTAATTAATGGATCCCACAAAATGAAACTGAGTAGCAGCAACAGTGGTAGCTACCTAGAGGGGGTGAGATTTTTATCTGTATTTAAATTATTTTGATATGTTTTCATGTATATTAGAGTTACAAATTTTTTTAATTGTGACATGTAGATATTTTACTGGGGGTGAAAATATGAAATGTATGTAAATATATTATTTTCTTTTTGTTAAGCGTGTGTGTGTGTATATATATATATATATATATATATATATTAATAATAATTCTTTTAAAAATCCATACTATTTTTATCCGACTAGTATATGGTAGAGTATATCAAAGGGTAAGAAGTGTTACAGATTCTTTATTAGAAGTCATATCATTTACACTAAACAAAATATTGATATTCCTGACATGGATGATGTTTATATGCTCAAAGGAAGGTCACGACATAAAGATCCATCAATTACGAATTTACATTCCTAAAGTGGATTTGTTTTATAGTATTGTGGATATATAACTTCAAAAGCTTAATGATTGATTTCTATCTTAGTTCTAATAACTCTTTTGCAATTTTAACAAGACATTGAAAGATATTGGAAGTCTAGCTGAGAAAATGGTTGAGACAAAAATGCATATTTTGTATTTCTTGATCTATTTATTTATGAAATTAGCTTATATCTTACCAGTTACTATGACCACTGTGAAAATGGTATTTTCTACAGTAAAATTTGTGAAAAGTCATTTGCGTAATCAAAAGAGAGATGACTGGATAAATGATTGTTTGGTTACATATATTGAAAAAAATATTTTCAACAATATTAATAATGAATTAATCATACAATATTTTCAGAATAGGAGTACTCGTTTATGATAATTATGAACTTTGATTTATTTTTTATTTGTAATATTTTAAAATATTTTTATATCTACGCAATCAGTAAATTTAATACTATATTTTTTATGGATAGTATTTATCATTCCTTTCAAATTTTATTTATGTATCAACTATTTAATTGAATCATACATCATATCGTAAAAATATTTAGTATATAATACTTAGGATCTTGGCTCTGCCACAGGTTGAGGTTGTGGTATTAATAGTTGATAATTGTCTGTCTGAATATTAAATATCATATTTTTCATAATAAAATGGTTGGATATCATTATATTTTATTGTGTATGGCTTGATATGTCAAGAGGTTTAAGTTGAAAAGCCTTATAGTCACCGGTCTCATGTAATTTTTCAAGTTAATTTATGATAGAGCTTTATTATTTATCTTTTATCTCATGAAGTTTGATCTATTATATTTGTAACACCATCTTATATAGCTAGAAAAAATCCCAGCCATACAATTCTTCCGATTTAATAACCATCACTTACTAATACATAAATATATTACATCTCTTACATCTATGAATAAATTGTTTAATAGAGATAAAACAAATGAGGCTAATTGTATGGTTATTAAATCCAGCCTATCCGGACCTATTGAACCAATTTAATCGGAAACTGGTCCTTGAGCTGGGTGGGATCTCATGCTTCATCCGGAATGTATTGAACCAGCTAGAGAACCAAAAACTTAGACGGTTAAACTATGAACCGATAAAAAAAATGTTAATTAATGTCGTGAAAATGTTGTTGTAGAGAGTTAATCTCGAATTATGCAGCTAAAGAGAAAGACCACATACCACTGCATCAACTTCTTCTGTTTGTTTTATATCTCACAGTTTTATATATGATAAAATTGCTACTATTTATTTTATTCAAGAAATATATTATTTTAAAAATATGTATGATTTATAAAATTTAATTGATTCTTTATATTTTTATTATTAATACATATTATTAAAATATTTTACATAAATTGTTTTTATTTATATAAAAATTATTTTAATTAAGAAACAAAATATATAAGTAATGGTATTTCTTAGTAAATAATTCTATGATTAATAATATATATATATATATATATATTAAATTTAATTATTCACATTATTCAAGGATCATATATAATTGATAAAGTTAAATTAATTATTTATATTTTCATTATTAATATATATTAATACTGAATTTTATATAAATTATTTATATCAAAAAAATGTTATTTTAAAAGGAAAAATAACACTGTAATGTAATTTCTTAAAAAACTATTGTCAATTTTGATTTTTAAAAATGATTTCTATTCTATTATTTTTTTAAAAATAATAAATAAAACATATAAATATTATTATATTTGAGAAAGTCTTTGAAGATTATTATTTTGCATGAAATTTATTTAGTATAAATAATTTTAACATTTTGCTATATATAAATATATTAAATGTTATATTTTGTAAAATTTTACTTTCATCAATTCAAGTTTAATTCCACCTCCGACTCTTAATCCTCTCTCTTTTTTATTTATTGAATGGATTGAATCCAAAAATATTAGCTAATTGTATAAACTTTAAATTTTAAGAGTATTAATATAATATATAAAAATTGAAAAGATAAATAGTAATTTTTTTATTTTTTAAATGGCATGCATTTTTTATCATATAAGAGTACGTGTCCACATAAGACAAAAAAGTAATTTATGGGATTGTTGTGAGGATAATTTATCTCTCTATATGCATGAGAATCCCATTTTAAACTTCTAAACAAGTGGCAGTTTCTCATTGGCTAGCAATCAAATTGAAGTGTACGTATATCATAATTCAAAAATTTCAAAGAGGCCAAAATCTGAATCTCAAAAGAGGAATGTTAACATTTTCTTTTAATATATTTTTTTATTGATCCATCATTTTTAATAAAAAAATATAAAATCTCTTTCTAATAATTTTTTTCTCTTTTATAATAATAACTAAAATATTAAAATTTATTTTTTTATTTACTATTCTCTATTTTCTTTTTTTTATATATATTTCAAATTATTTTTTATTTAAATTTAAAAAATTTTAAAAAATAAAATATATTTTGAATTGATTTTTGAAAATGTAAATGACACTCTATATAGTACTCCTACACATATTGTCTATTTGATATTATAAATAATAATTTTAATTTTAAAAAAATAACTCGAAATTAATTCAGATACTATATATCCAAGTGCAAAATATTTTTTATAACTTTTTTACTGAAACTTAAGTAGTACAATTTTCTAAAAACAATAGTGTGCATGAAAAGCAATTCCAAAATTAACAAAAAGAGAAAATAAAAGAAATCTAAAATCATTAAGAGAAACAAAATAAAATATATAGAAAAAATAAAAATAATTTAAATAATGAAAATCTAAAAGGAGAAAAAAATCATGAAACAAAATATATAGAAAAAATAAAATAATTAAGCAATGAAGAATATAAAATGAAGAGAAAATTAATTATATTTTATATTAGATTTTTTTGTAGTTTTATTTATTTTTTTAAAAAAATTAAGATTCTGTTAATTATCAAAATTTTTTACTTTATCATTTATTCTATGTTTATTCTATTAATGATTTTAAAATAATTTTTTTTCTTTGTATAAAAATTAATCCAAAAATTTCTCATAATTTTTTGATATATTTTAAAATTTAAATAAAAAAGTGTAAAAAATATAAAAATGGTATGATATCTAAGTAAAAGGAGAGAAAAGAAAATGATAAATAAAAAAATAGATTTTAATATTTTAATTATTATTCTGAAAAAATTTATTATATTTAATTTTACATTTATGAAAAATAATAAAATAATAATAAAAAAGTAAAAATGAGTATTGAAATGTAGCACGTTGTCATCTGAAAATAGTTATAAAAGGAAAAAGAAAAAGGGAAGAAAAAAAAAAGGCGCGCTTCTTTTCGCTATAAAGCACTTAACTCCAGAGGCGTGCGCGTGTCCTACAGGGACTTCACACTGAGAAACAGGAAAATATGGAGACTAAAGACCCTCAAACGGTGTCGTTTGAGCCCAAACCACCACAGGACAGAGGCGCCGGCGGTAAGTTGAGGAAGCCGCCTTCACGTAGACCGCCGTCAACACCTTATGCTCGTCCCCCACAGAATCAGTTACATCGTGGCCATTGGCTCTCTAAGCTCGTGGATCCTGCTCGCCGTCTTATTTCCGGCGGCGCCAGCCTAATCTTGCCTTCCTTCTTCTCGAAATCGCAATCCATCAATGCACTCCCTGCTCCCACCGGTCAAGAAGAAAATCACGGTCGGTCCCTTGCTAGGACTCTCTTCTCTGTCTCTCTCGGCTTTCTCTCGTTTTTTTGTTGATTAGGGTTTGTGATTCTATTGTTTAATATTATTTATTAGCAAAGCAGATTATAAATTCTTTATGCATTTGCGGTTCTGATTCATAGTGGTATTTGGTGCTCCTTCTTGAATGACGTCTTCTTTGGCTCCATTGTACTTTACGAATTTTGTTTGAATGCTGTTGAGTTATTTCTTGTGTTTCTAATTTAATAGGGTATTTGGGGACTGACAACTTGCATATGGAGGTGGAAGATAATGCTGATGGTCATGATGGCAATTTCACTCAGAATGTAAGCCTTCACAACTTATTCCTATTCTATGAAAATGGAAAAATTCTGCTATGTTATTCCTGAATTTATTATCGCGTCCCTGTTAGATTTTTTGTTTTCTCGCATCACAGATGCTGTTGTGCATTGAATCCTAATCTTAGGATGCTGCGGACAGGAAATTTGAGGAAAATATTGATCAGCTTAAAGAAACCTTAGAAAAAAAAATCCTGAATTTATTATCGCGTCCCTGTTAGATTTTTTGTTTTCTCGCATCACAGATGCTGTTGTGCATTGAATCCTAATCTTAGGATGCTGCGGACAGGAAATTTGAGGAAAATATTGATCAGCTTAAAGAAACCTTAGAAAAAAAAAAAGACTTGTTATTGATTAAAAAACTTTAGCGAATGGCAAAGGATCCCAAGGCATTTAGTTGAACCTTGGTAGTAATTGCTCCTCCAAATGAATCTAGCTCCCTAGAAAATCGTATTATTTTAGAAAGGTTTCACAATTGCATTCGAGTTTTATGCCTCTTTTAACAGCTAGTAATTTGCATTCACTTTTGAAATATCACCCTTTGGAATTTTGATAATGTATTTCTTCTAACATTGCTACCAACTTTACTTTTCCTTAAATTAAGGAATGGGTGAATAAGTTATTTTCTGTGCTAAGTTATCCTTTTTCCCCAACCAAAAGTGAAGCAAAGATAACAAAATAAAATAGAGGAAATAACAGAAAATGTAAAAGACAGATACCTGTAAACATCATAAAGAAAAGTTCAGTTTGATGCATTTCAGATTCATGCTTGATTTGATTTCCTTAACATGGCATTACTAATTTTTCGATCTTTTTGTATCAATAGTCTGGAAATGCCTTCTTGCTTTGTTTAAATGCAGAAGATGGTTTCTGGCCCACACATTTTTTCTTCACGTTAAATTTATTTACTGGTTTTTGAACTCATTTTCATGGGTCTATCATGCCATATTTGCTCCACTATTTGAGATTCTATGTTTTCTAATTTATGTTTGTATAATAATAATGCACAACTCTAATCACTTATCAGGAGTTGGAATATATGTTTGTTTCTTTGTTATCTATTTCTCTTATAACATGATTGGATTAAAGTAGGAATTTGCATATATTTATTGTATTCTTGTATTTCCATAGTTGATCAACACATCTACAATCAATTGCAGGAAAAAGAGTTAACTCACTGCATAAGAAAACAAACTTTCATGCGCTGCATAAATTGTGCTACTTTTGTGAATAGCATATTCTGATTATGAGGAAAATTTACTTTGCAGCATGTGGAATCAAGGGCAATTGGAGAAGCTGGCAGTAGCAGAGTAGCAGGTAGATCAAATAGCAATTTGGACTTGAATGGATGGGAACAGAACCAAAAAGTTGAAGTGTCTGATCCTGATGGGCTTTCTGACATTGAGCGGCTAATAAAGGATAAAAAATTTTCTAGGTGAATAACAGTCATTGATAATATGTTGGTCTTTTGGATAGCAATTTCCTATCTCTTTATACTTAACATTTTATTGTGGTGCTTCGCAACAACAATTTTAGCTACAATGCCTGTGAACTAGTGTCAAAGTTGCTGTAATTTGATGCTAAAAACATATGTTTAAGTTCGCTCCATTTTGTGTAGGGACGAAATTAACCGTCTGATGGAGATTATAAATTCAAAGGTTGTTGATCTTCCTGATGTTGCTCAAGAAAATAAGCACTCAATCACAACTGCTGATGATCTTAGAGGGTCTACAGCTGCCCTTGAATATTCAGGGAAGTTAAGTGGAGCAAGGCAAGAAGATTTGAATAGAGCTAATTGGGAAACCTCAAGACTTAGAGAGCGAAAATATTCAAGTGCAATTTCATTAGATGCCAGAAAGCCTATTGCCCTTGAAAATTCAAGGGAACCTACTGAAGAAAAGCGTGAAGATTTGGGTAGAATTATTCTGAAATCCTCAACCCCTATTCTCCAGTCAGAAGTAAGTAGAAATTAGTACATTTTTCGCACTTTTGTTCTCAGTATCAGATTTACTATTCACATGAGGTTGTGCATGGTCTTGTTTGGCTCAATTTATGTCCCAGGTCATGTTTAAACCGCTGACTAGACTTTTGCATAATTCTTGAGGGATGGTTTTCCCCTTGTTTCTTGTCTGTGCCTGTTGGCAAAAGATGAGAATTTTAATTTCTATGATATCATTTTCCCCTTGTTTGGAGAGCTTATATAGCTGCTGTAAACCAGTTGAGTTATATGAATATGTTCTTTACAATTTAGTATATTAATAAGTGCATTTTGTTTGCTTCTACTTATATCCGTTGACATTAGTTATTGTTTGCAATTCATCAGCTGCAAGATGATGTTGGTGCTTCACCAATTGAAATTGCAAGAGCCTATATGGAACACCGAACACCAGAAGTAGTCTTCAACTTAACGTCAAGAGATGAAGCTGCATTGTCATGTGGTGATGAGCTTGCACTAAAGCCCTTTATTCCGACACCTGTCCCTAAGCCATCCCCATGCTGGCCAGGTGCCATAGTGCAGGATCAGCATAATTATATTACTCCACAAAGTGAAAGAGGGAGATTCGGACTTCAGAATTTCCCCCGAACCCCATATTCCAGAACCATTCATTCAAGGACTAAGTCCAGGGTATGTGAAATTATGGTTTCATTTTATGCTACTGATGCTCTAAAAGTGATTGATTGTGCACATGCTGATAGTTTTTTTCTTCTCTCTTATCAGTTGATTCAGTTACAGGGCAATAGTGATAGGCACCCGAGTGTAATAGCAACTCCCTTTCAGCAGACTAAAACTCCTTCTGGACAGGTAAACTTGCATATTAGCTGTTCCTAGAATTGTTTGTTTTGATGGCGGTGTGACTAATTTCTTTGTGATGATTCCTCATGGTCTTTTGTTACTTTGAAATATTTTGAACTTGGTTGCGTTTACACATCTTGGTTCACCTTGGTTATTTTCCTTACAAAAGAAAAAGGGAAAGGACTTGAGAATTACAGGATGAAAGTTTCTGTTTGAGTGTTTTAGTTGTACTTCTTTCTGTAAAAATGTTTTTCATTATGAAACACAGTGCCAGTAAGTTTTTGTTGCTGCTGATTTTCAAAAATATTGAAGTTTTATTGATGAAGTTTCTTGGACTATCCTATTTTCTGAATTTTTGTTTGGTGTATAGGTATACTCAAGGAGCAATGTGTTAAATGGTGGCCATGGATCTGTGGGACCCATTCGTAGAGTGCAGCATAAAGTTACTGCTGAAACTCCTAGAGTATCTGGCCATTTTCAGACATCTTTGAATGGTGCTCAGGTGGAAAAATTCAGTGTTTCAGAAGGCTTATTTTCTGCTCCAAAGACAAATGTGGAAATTGGACAAATAGGCTCTTCAAAGATTCAGTCATTCAGTAGTAAGCTACAAAACACTGAAGTCAGCATTCCAAATGTCCCTGCACATTCTAGCCAGGTGGCTCGAAAAATACTAGAGCACCTTGAGAGAAATCCACCTACTCCTAAAGATAAGTCTGCTGAGTTGAGGCTTGCCACTTCATGGAAGAAACCCCAGCCCTCCGATCTAACTTTCATGCCCAACAAGGTTAATAGACTAGCTCTTTTTGGAGGCCTTGCTTCTGAAAAATCTACTCAAGTTCACAAAGATAATCCTCAGGAGTCTACCGATGGGGTTAATGCTGTTGTGAGTAATAACACGTCAACTTCAGAGACAAAAGATGCTACTCCTTTAACACATGGTCATAATGCTGGACCTTCACTAGATTTCAGAAAAGCCCAGGATGCTCAACTCAAGAATAGAGAAGAGGTATTTGTTTCATCTTTTAATTGTTGTTTTGATCAGCATTGCTTTGCTTCTTTTCTTTTCGTAATTAAGATGCCTTTTTGCTTCAATGTTGAAGCATTGAAGAAGGCAGTCTCAGCATTGGTTCATTTGTTCCCATCATCTCTTGGCAGTCAGTCTGGCAAATGGAGTTGTAATGTACTCCATTTGATGAAGGCAGAAAAATAGTTTTGTTGTGAGCTAGGCGCCTTTAGTCATCGTCTTGACGAAGCATCAAGCAAGTAGCAAAGGCATAGTTAGATATTTCAACAACTATCAAAATTTCTCTTTACTGTTTATATTCTATTGAAAAGCATTACTAGCATTTTCGAGACCCAAGGTACCTTATATATAGAACTCCAAATTGTTTTAGGATCATCAAAAGTAAAATCCTGAATAAACTGATCTATTATTTTCCTAAACAATAAATTTCTCGATAAGAAAAATTACCATAATGTCCTAAATTGTCTATACCTGCAAGTATACGAGATCAAAACTCAGTGTTTTTAGTTATTTTCCTTTATCTACATTAAAGAATAAAGATTTTCATGGTTAATGCACGTGCTTATAGCATCTTTAAGATTTATGTATACTTGAATTGTGTTGCTGATCAATTACTGCATAGGAGGCCTTAAAGTTTGTGCCAAATTCTACCGATTCTGAGGTATCAAATCTGCAAAAGAAGCTTCAGCGTCAATCTTCCGGTGCAAAACCAGTGTTGCCTTCTATTGCCATTGATAAGCCAAAGCCAAGGTGGACATTTTCACCAGATAATAGCTTGGGATTTACTTTCCCGGTTTCCACAGGTTCTGGGGGGTCATCTGAGCCGCCAACTCCATCAATCATGCCAACTTCCTCAATCATTGTTCCGGCTCAACAGAACGAGGGGTCATCAATCCCTTCGTACAGTTTTGGCTCAAGAAGATCCAGTCCTGCCCTTGTATTTTCTTTCCCTTCCACAAGCAGTGCCTTCGTACTCGAAGATGCATCAGACATTAAGTTCAATTTTGGATCAGATGAGTCCGCAAGGATATCATTTGGATCAGTTGGCCAGGGTGCCATATGCTATTGAAGTAAAAGAATGACGTTTCAAGGATATTCATCATTTTATTTTTCTTATTTATTTTTATTTTCACTTTTCAATATAAATGGACCGTGTTGAATTTTTGATTCATAAGAAATCAATGAGTTTGTATATTTATACCTTTGCATTATTTTCCTTTCAAAGAAACACGGGTAGGAGCTAAGGACAGGGTAAATAACTAAATCTGAAGCAAAATCTAAAGACATAAAACCCATACAATTTTTGAAATATTAAATCTCAGTTTTGATGCGTTTTTTCATCAGAGCGTTAAGCGTTCAGCGGAACCTCTATTTTCTGATGGGCCAAGAAGGCCTCATACTTGGAAATTATTGTCTTTCATAATGTTAACACGGGTGAAAACATTTATAACATATCATGTATCGGGTGAAAGTCACCCGGTGAATACTATCTATGAGATCTTAAACATTATAATCTTAAAATGTGTTCCTCGAACCGATGGTTGAAATTTGAATTTTAGATTTTTAAATTTTGCAATCTTGATTTACAATCTATATATCCTTAATAATAAAATCATGATTTATATGTTAGAATTTTTCATATTTGTTTTTTTTAGATTATTTTATGCCAAAATCGGAAGCAAAAGGGCAATTATTCAAGAGAAAGAGGTATATGTGAAAGAAGATGTGTATTAGGATATTTATGTAAAGTCAATTTGATTTATGTCTAAAAGTGAAACTCAAATTATAAAAATTTTCAAGGAAAAAAGACATTTTACATGAGCTAGAAAAATGGTTTTCTAAAAGACTTCTGATCTAGTATTCTAATTTATTTAATTGGCAAATTTTTACTATAAAATAAAATAATAGCTAATTTTGAATTAAAGTTGAATGGTGAAAATATTTTTACTGGCTAGTTTTTTCATTTCACGTATAAATATGGATTAAAAATACTTTTTAGATATTTCGAAAACACAGATTTCTCAACAAAAAAGTGTTTTATATTCCTTAGAAAATTTTCTTTCATATTTTTTATTTTTAGACATTTTTTTTTTATCTTGACTCTAGTTTTTTATTGTGTAATTCATTTTCTCAACTTGTAAGTGGTTAGTTTCTATTAAAATTTTCAAGTCAAATTTAACTTGATTGCGGGTTGTTTTAGTGCTTTGGATATAAAAGCTATTTAAGTGTTTTTAACTTTTTCTTTGTAAAACTTGGGGTTTGGGTTTGAGATAATAGGCTAGTAAATTCTAGAATTGTATCCGACTTGATTTTTTGCACTTTAAATTATTAGTTAAGAGAAATTTTCAAACCAAACCCCTATGAATTTTAGTATTCAAGCTATTTCTCTTCATCTTTATATTTTATTTTGTCTATTGGATTGATTGAAAAAAATTTTAATATGACTTTTGAATAGAAAAATATTTGTTCGAGTTTTTATTGCAAATAAAATAGGTGATTTATTTGACAAAAACTAGTTTAAGAGGTTGATTAATATTTATGGTCTTACACTCTGATTTGTGAAAAAGAATTTTTAAAATATTTTGTATGAGTATTTTGCCCAATATTAGAATCCTATTAGAAAGCTTAATAACGTGTGTAATTTTTATAAGGGCTAAAAATTTCTAAAAGTTTCAATTTACTTCTCTCTTTAACTACTTTGAGACCTACATTAATACGTTCATTTTTTTTCATTACATATTTGATTTTTTTGTTATCAATAAATATGAATAATTAATTTTTTTAGTTTTTCAATATATATCTAAATTAATGTAGGTATATAGTAGAAAATTTTACAATTTTAATTAAATTAATTAAAATTTTCAATTTGAAAATAAAAGTGTTGGAAGGAAAGAGTTGATTGATTTCAAATTGATTTACCACAAGGGATAAACTCCTTCTGTCCCATTTCATGTGTTCAATTTAACATTTGCACAAGGATTAAGGAAATGAATGAATAAAAATTAATTTTATACAAAAATACTTTTAGTTGACTAGATTACCCTTTATTAATTCTTCAAAGAATTTCAAAATTTTTTCTCTCACATCATTAATTTTTACCAAAAATAGAAAAATATGATTAAACAAGAGAAAAAGTTAATAAAGTTATTAATATTGTGGATCTCATATTAATATAGTGAGCTTAATAAATAATGGTAAAGTTAAAAAAAAAATCTATAGTAGTATATAAATCTTTTAAAAGGACGCTTAAAGTAGAAAAAAATTAAAAAAAAAAATTGGGCACTTGAAATTGGATGGAAGGAGCATTTAAGAAAACTGAATGAAAATGGGCTAGATTTAGTTAGTTAGCCCACAAGTAACTCCATGGTTGAAATCATTTCAACGCAAATGATTTCAACCACTGATGCACTTTTGTCACCCCACTAGTTTCGTACTTCCATGGTTGAAGTCATTTCAGGTCGAATGCTTTACTGCTGGTAATGGTAAGTAAACCATGAAAGTAGCAGGGAGACAAAAGTGCAACAGTGGTGGCCCAAATGTGGTCGGATCCATGACAAAAAATGAGTAAATCTAAATACACAATTTAGCAAAATAATTATTATTTTGCTGATATTATAAATTTGTGAATTATATGTTCAAAACCCAATAATGGCATCAGAGGCACCCTATGTAAATTAATATTGGATTTACAATGAAATTGATTAAAAAATACAAAATCTAGACAAGAAAATTCCAGGTTAACAATTAGTGGCACAAATTTCTGATACCATGTTGAAGAATTTGAAAATAAAAAATAAAAAATGGAAGCACAGAAGAGCTTTACAAAAGAAAGAAGATGCCACAGGAATCACATGTTGCTTCCATTTTCATTTACAAGAAGAACTTATCCCATTTTAGCAGAGCCTGTTTTTGTGACCTTTAGATGACCCTTTCTTTCAAATTACGAATGGAATTTGGACATTATGAGAGCCGTTTATGATTCCTTTTAGCAACATATATGTTCATGCCAGAACTCACCTACCTTTATTCGTTTTATGTGTATGAAATTCTTGGACTTCATGTATATATAGTTGAGTAATATTCTCAATTATGCTAAAAAAAATAAAGAAACCACAAGCTTTACTATTATTATTATTATTATAATAATTATTTATTTTCGAAAAAATTATAAGAATGAATTATAAGGGCATGTTTCGTATTCTAAAATTTGGAATAAAAATAAGATTAATTTCCATTTCAAATTGAGTTTTTTAGTTAAAACATTTGAAAATAAGATTTATATATAATGATTCATAATATTTAAATTTTTTATGTTTTAAATGAAACATTTTATATTCCCAAAAATATATTTAACAAAATTAATCCAATTATGAGAATAGGATTTTAGTTCCTATATTGCATGAACATACTTGAGAAAAATATTAGAATTCCAAGACACTAATCTAGAAATAGAATTCGATTTTTCATGAAATCTTATTTTTTTAATATACCAAATATGCCGTAAAGAATATTATGTACTGTCTTCAAAATTAGGGAAAAGGAAAATGTCTAAATTTGTGAGTGGATTTTCTTTAACTCACATGTTGCTTGGAATTATGACTAATGATTGTGGATGGCCTATCAGTTTTTAAATTCATTTATATTGAAGTACGTTCTCGTTAAAAGTATATACTATTAATTTATAATTATTTCTATTATTTGTATTTTTCTCAAATCCAATTAATATTATACAAATATTTATATATTATTTGTATCAATAATTATTATCTAAAATTATTTTTTCTCAAAATATAAAAAATATTAAATAGTAATATAAACCATCATAATAAAATAATTTTTTGCTGAATAACATATATGATGCAATACGTAATTTCTTAAATTTTAATTATATCATAAATAACAATAATTATAAGTCTAAATTTTTTTTTATCTGAATTCTTCACAACTCACAAATAATGAAATAATTATACTCACATTTTTAAGCTTGACTTAAGATAAATATTACGAATTGGATTGGATAAACTAACATATGTGATAACAGGAAAAAAAAAAAATATCATTATTGATCACAATCTGCTATTTTACGAGCCTAGAGCTAATCTTCAACTGGGCCAAGCCCATTAAAGTGGTCCAGGATCTTGTTATCAATATCCAATCCTCTACATATCAATTAAGGGCAAAACCATAATTAATTATTTTGGTTTAAATTTGATTGAATCAAAGATTAATTTTTCATAGAGTCATTTATCAATGATGATTTTAATGCCAAACCCTTAAGAAAACCACTTTGAATAGTTGTGCAAAGGAGAAAAAAATTCGAAATACTCTCTATTTTATTTCTATTATTGCGTAAGAAAATAAAATTTATTTTACTGTAACTCACTATTTAGATTTTCAATAAAAAATAAATTATTTATTTTTAACTTTATCCAAATTTTAGTTTTGGAAAAGTGAATTTTATTGTAATAATTATAATTCATTACTAATTTTAGTCTTTTTTTAAAAGAGGATAATATTATTATTTAAAATTTTTAATTATCGTTATTTTTTTTTAAACGATGGTTAGAATGGAATGGAGAGAATAGTAATAAGGTGAGGAAATGGGGGAAGGAGTGGAATTAAGCAGTTAGAGAAGTGGGGGAAGTGTTTGTTAGAGAGGTGAAATGACAATGAAATGGAATGATATGAATGCATTAGAGAGACATGAATTCGACGTTTCAGATTCTAATTGTCAGAATGGGGGCCTCTGCACTCTGTACTATTTCTTATTCTTTTCGATTAATTTTGTAAAAGAACACAACACATTTGCTAGCTTGTCATCTACCGCTAACTACTTGTTGATCCCGAGGTCTTTCCATCATTACTCATTTCCCCATTTTCTTTTTTCTTTTTTTTTTTTCCCACCTACATTATACATACTTCAAATCAAATTAAGAAAATATTCATTACTTGCACACTTGAATGAAATGTAAATATATGTAAATTTTATGGAACACCATGAACAAACCATGGCAATCTTGGTGAATTGAAAATTATGAATTGAAGTAATTTTGCCTGTACATGCATTATTCATATAAATTAAGTGTTAAAAACTAAAATAATCCTTTGGGAAGGTATCTGTTGATTTTTGACCCGGTTCTATTCACAAAATTCGATTCAAAATCTGATAAAATTTGAATAAGTTAAGTTGAAATTTAACTTGAATTCAAAAAGATTATCTGACAAATACTTAGGTTAACTTAAGAACAACTCAAATAATCTGATTCGAAAATAATGATATAAAATTAATCAAATTCTAAAATGATTTAGCCAAAATTCATCAAATTTTCAAATCTATGTGCCTATAATTTCCATTAGGTTTGAAATTCACAACCAGAAATTTTCGAACAAAAAGCTAATTGATGCAGGCTTGCAGCTACACAATTCTAACATGATGCAACTCTTCAATTAAAAATATCAAAGTGCAAGAAATATTTTTAACCTTTATCTTTATTTATTGGCCTTTTTATTATTCTCCATAAGGGAAGTAACAGAAAAATTTGACCTCATAACACTTTAGTCAAAGTTCAATAAAATAAAAGATTGAACCAATTGATCTGCAAAAGTGTTTCCTCTATCTTTACTGCTTTTAATATGGAGGATTCTTTTTTCTTTTTTTTTTTTTCGTTTTCTTTTCTTTTTCATTTTAATTTTTTTAAATTTTTGGATGTTGAAATGGATTAATGCATATATATATATATATAGGTCACAGATAAAGTCTTTTCTTAGATATCTACTTTACACCTTTTTTTTATACTATTCATTCAAAAGTATTTTGTAAAAATGGTAAATTTCTCATATAAAGCCTTTATGCATCCTCTTGGTCAGGAAACAACTTGCTAGATGACACATATTCTGCTGATGTGTTTCAATTATGTAGTTTCGTATGTTTCTAGATTAGGATAACTGATTTCATAGCTAAGTGTTATAAATATGGGCAACTTGCTCCTAACTGGGCTTCTCTCCTCCCATCTGGCGTGGAGAGAATTTTATTTAGCTTCAAGCTTGCTTCGGGTATTAATTAATATATGGTTCTTATCTGTTAAAAAAAATCTTGAATATGGAAGGTTTTTTTTTGAAATAAAGTAAGGATGACAATTAGACCGTCTTTGGTGCTCCACTCTGAATTAAACGAATTTTTTCATCATTTTCATGTCTTGTTCTGAACCCGAATTTTTTAAGACGGGGATGGTATATACACCATCCACCCTGATCTCTGTCTCGATATATAATTTACATTTATATATTTATATATATATATATATATATATATATATATATATAATAATTACTTATCTTTTAACAAAATTAATATTTTTGAAAATAATAAAATAAAAATTTTAATGTAAAAAATATTTTTTATTTAAACAATTCTATAATTAACTAATTAATTAAAATAAAAAATAAAAATATTTTTAATATTAAAATAAAATAAAATAAAAAATTTTAATAAAAATTGGGCATCATTTCGGGTTCGGGAGTCCCCATCCTTGTGTAGTGTAAGGATGAAGATCCATAATTATTCTCTAGTGAGGAACGAGGCTGTAATGCTTTGTTTTTAGGGTTGATAAGTTAAGTGAATTGTTGTGAGTGAGTGTCAGTAGTTGAGAGATTAGAAATAGCTAGAATGATGCTTTCACGCCCGTGAGAGTGTTGTAATTCAAAACAACATAATTTTAAATATTGTTCACACCTATGATTAAGATTTCACGATTGTGAATGTCATGTGTTAGATTTTTCCCCCAAAAGATTTATCACAGTTGTGATAGGAGAGTGTTCACATTCGTAAATAATGGTCAACGAAGTTGGTGAGCAGCTCCCGTGATTTTCTCTCTCTCATACCTTCTTTTGCTATTTATAGCCACCCTATATTTCGTAAAATCCTTCTTCTGAAACTAAACTTATTTCTTTCCTTATTTTCTTCTTATTTTCTCTCTTTTCACCAAGTTTTCAAAGATCTCAAAGGGGTAAGTAAGAGAGAGAGAGTGAAGTGAAACCTAAGCTTTAGGTTTGGAGAGTTTAGTGTTCGTTTTTCTGAAGATTAAAAAGCTCATATGACATTTTTCTTGTTGATAGAAGTTAGAGATAGAGATGAGGATCAACCAAGGGCTAAACAAACTTGAAGAAATTGAAGATTTAGGTTCTATTTTTAAAGGTTAGTATGTATATATATATATATATATATATATATATATATATATATATATTAATTCCCTTATCTTGCATGTTGATATATCTTAAGTTATAAAATATATTACATGATGTGAATGAGCTTCTGATGTGTATAAACTTTATGTGATATATTTGTTATAAATGTCATGGAAATGAGTTAGAGAGATTATAATATTCAAGAGGCACGTTGGCATGAAATGTATTATGAGTGTTCCAATTAATGTTAAAACCATGTTGATAGTTTGATATATGGCTGAATATTGATATGAGTGATTGATATTGGTTAATCTTAGAGACCATTGTATGTGGCTTTGTTATGCTCTGTTTTTGGTCCTAAAAAATCCATAATTCATGTCTATAAATATTGTACATATATACATTTCATGCTTGTGACAAATGGAGTCATGCCCATAAAACATGAACCTAAAAAATGCCTAAAATAGACATAAGCTTTTATGCCTTGTATCATGGTTAAGAAAGTCATGAATCATGAGTTCATGTTTTGGACATATAGTCACGACCGTGAATATAAATATCCAGTTTTTATCATCATTTTTTCACGGTTTGATCCATAGTCATAAAATTTGAATTTTATGCTAGTGAACATATACATGATCGTGAATTATGTGTATTTGGGGACAAAAGCTTTCACTTGAATGGTCATAGTTTGGTTCGTATGTAAAAGGTTACCCGTGAACAGCCCTTCACGATTATGAACATATAGTTCACACCTATGAACTATGTTATTTTTGCATATATATTTTATGATTTATGATTTGAAATAAGGTTCAATAAAGGAAAGAAAAAGAGTTTTTATTTGGACAAGTTTTTTTTTCCTAAAATAGTTATCCAGTAGCATCTACACGTTTAGTTGGAAGTAATCCTGATTAGCCGATTGGGTGATACAAGGGTAGGGTCAGGAACATGATATACATTTCAGGATTGGGGATGAAGATAGTAAACTCTGTTCTACACCTGACTTATTGCCATTCCTAGAAAAAAGATAATAAATTCAATCAATTGGAGAATACATTTTTGGTAATCAATGAGACGTCTAACAAACTGGGGAACCTCATCCAAAATAGTAGGACTAGCAAATGAATGGGCAGTTTTAGCAAGAGCGTGGGCAACCTCATTTGCCTGTCGCCTAACAACAACAATCTTAACATTATTACAGGACTGGATAACACCTTATAGTAATGAATAAGACAACGTTAGGAATCAAATCCCGCCTTGTATTGGCACTATGAAATTGGTGAAGGAAATGCATGTAGCTCATTATAGCACATCCCAGAATATCATGCACTATGGACCAAAGTTTTTTTTTATTCCTTTGGTTCCATATGGTACACATGACCATGCACACTTTCACTTTGAAAACTTGATCCCCAACAACAAACGTGCACTTCATACCCATTCCATGAAATCATTTACTTGAGCTACAACAATATATAATTTTACTTCATTTCAGCAAATGACAACAAAATGACAGTCTAGGAACACGTTAAGGCTATGCTCTCGAAATTCATCACATAACATACAACAATTATCAATTGGAATCCCATTTAAAAATAACTTTTTATAGTTGGAAGATAATTGTTATGAGAGCTTTCCAAATAAACATATTCACTTTAGGCGGAATATCACATTTCTACACCTAGGCCCATTTTGCATTTAGTTGGTTTACATCAGTTCCAAAATGATGTTTTACTACTATTTGATATCTAGACCTCACACTATAACACCATTTCTTTTCATGATGCCAAATAATACTATCCTCAGAACCTTCATTTCCAGCTGACACATTTAAAATGGATAAAACATCCATCTCCTCAAAAATATCATTTAATAATTCCATATCCTACCTATGACCTTCTAGTTCTCACAACTCCTTAACATATAAATTCTCAAATCCTTCTTTCACCATTGAAACCTTTTTGAAGCTATTGTCATTAACTATCCAAGAGTCATTCCAAATGTTAATCTTGTTGCCATCATCTATCCTCCATCTACATCCCTCCACCAACATTAGTTTTGCGCTCCAAATACTCTTCCATACTAGGCTTAAGCTAGCCCCTAACTTAGCCGTTAAGAAGTCACCCATGAGGTAATATTTTTCTTTGATAATATGAGACACAAGAGCATTAGGATTAGCAACAAAGTTCCAACCTTGTTTAGCAAGAAGAGCCAAATTAAAGGATCTCAAGTGACAAAAATCCATACCACCATTTTCCTTTCTAAGG
Source organism: Triadica sebifera (assembly GCA_023653625.1). Lineage (NCBI taxonomy): Eukaryota > Viridiplantae > Streptophyta > Magnoliopsida > Malpighiales > Euphorbiaceae > Triadica > Triadica sebifera. Next base: position 19,148,086 of record CM042910.1, on the reverse strand, counting down.
CATAAAACCTTCTAAGAAGGCCAATGAATTCTTTTCTTGCCATCTTTTTAGTCCCACCAGAAAGAATTCACCATATATTGCAATTCCTTACAAAGGGAGAGATAGGAAGGAGGAAAGTACTCATGCTATAAGAGAGGGAATAACTTGTTTACCTGTTTGAGATAATAGTTTGTTATGCCATCCAAATAATCTTTTCCATAGCCTATCTCGAAAGAATCCAAAAATAGTTTTTTATTGTGGCTAATAAGAGAAGGAAGTCCTAGATAACACCTTGTATTAAGTGGGCTATCACCCCCCTCCTTTCCAAATAGCTCTAATATTCTCTTGCAACTCAATGTTCACATTGTAACTAGAAAATATTCCAGACTTCTGCAAATTGATGGCTTGACCCGAGATGCTGCCATAAGTAGCACATTGCATTCATTCATAAAAGCTTGAAAAAAAAAGAGACTATCATCTATGAAAAACAAATGTGAAAACAAAGGTGCACCTCTCCTGACTCGACAACCATGTAGCAACTCATTAACTTTAGTTTGTTTAATTAATGCAGACAAACTCTCTGCACATAAAATAAACAAATAAGGAAATAAGGGATCTCCTTGCCGAAGACCTATACCTAAAATTTCTACACAATTCACAGCCACATGATATTTAACAGAAGTGACACACAAAATAATCCAATTAACTCATTAACTTCAACTTGTTTAATATGTAAGATCTTTTGGGTATGTTAAATGAGCATATAAAAAATAAAAATAGAAAATAGAAAATTTCATTTTAAGAATTTCATATTTTTATTTTTAACTTTAAAAATACATTATATTTAAAGAGAAAAAAAATAAAACACAAAAACCTAGTCAAACATATTTTAATTTTTTTTAAATATATAAAAAATTTGATATGCAGATCTTTGATTGCGGTGAGAAAATATTTGCCCCCTAGTTGATAACTCATATTTTTAATCTTATTAAATAATTATATTAACAATTAGAAACATTTTCTAAAAGAAAATCATACAAATTAAGCACACATTTGATCATATTAAAAAGTTTTCTAAAATTTTATACTTTGCCAACTAAGTTATTATTAATTTAATGGATACAACAATTAAATCTGAATTTAATATTTAAATCACATTTAATATTAAATCCAAATATTGCAAGTAGTTAATTCATAATTAAACTGTCTTAATTAATTATTAGTTTGATGCAAAATAGGATTAAACAATCCTAGTTGCAATTATATTCTAGAATCCTAGTCAAACTAAGATTTTAAAAACCCTTTTCAAACTCAAATAAAATTTAATTTAAAAATTTCTAAAACTTTCAGAATTCATTCTTATCATTATAAGTAACTTATAATTAATTTAAACTAATTAAATTCATTCATTAGATAATCTAAATCATTAATCATTCAACTAGCATACCATTTAAAAATTGCCTAAATTGAATCATACATTACTTATGATTTTTTAGGAGCTTAATAACAAATTCAATTTGAATTTAGCATGCAACTGACATCAATATAACATCATGAATATCTTATAAATATGAAATTAAGGTTCTGGTCATTAATTTATATGCCATTAAATTAAATAACACAAAACAACCCCATCGCATGATAAAATTTTTGACCTAATTTTTTGTATCAAAAACGATTTTTGCATCATTATAGGTGCTGTCCAGAAGTTAAAATATATTCTAAATATGTCATAAATATATTTAAATAATCAAATTAACAAACAAAATTTGAACATATTCATAAAAAACTCAATTGGCAATACTAGGTTCTACAAATCCTAAAATTCAGTAACATACACAATTTTCGAATTTTATGATCAAATAAAATTCAAATCTTTTAATTATCATCAATAACATCTAATAGCATCATATTAAGATGTCATTGAATTGAAATTAAAATTTTAGGTCAAACAAAATCAAAATTGTTTTTAACGAAAGGAGAAAATCCAAGGTGTTCTTTTTTCAATCAATCTCATTGATATTTCAATTAAATCCAAACTTTATTTACATAGGATGATTCTGATAATATATATATATATATATATATATATATATATATATATATATATATATATATATATATATATATATATATATATATATATATATATATATATATATATATATCAAGAGGGTATTAATTTTTTGTTCTTTTGGATGATTTTAGAGGATCAAGGGTTTTGCTTTTCCTGTCTTTTTGGTATACGTTTATTCTATGAAGTGCAAACAAAAGAAAGGATCTGATGCTAAGGTCAATGATGATTCTATATCATTAGAACAATATGGATGTAGTTGTACAATTCCCTTTAGATGCTGTTTGAAATTGAGATCAATATCCAAGAGAGTCTAGGCCTAGTGCTACTTAATTATTTATTATTAATTAAAAGTTGCTATTCAGTGGAATATTATCAGCTTATAATATATTGATGACTACATGGATTCTTGTAATATATATTGTCCCAATTGATGACTTGTTTGCAATGATTCTTTATTATATCTAAGGATCTTTAAATTAAAGCCCACATGAGATGGAATCAGCTTAAAATTAAAAAATTAGCAAATGAAATTTAATATTAGGGGAATGCTATCAATATTTTTTTAGATACTTGCTGTATAATTGGTTCACATCATCTAGTTTTATTTATTAAATAAAATGACAAATTTTATAAATTAAAATTTTGATAACGTGAACCAATTATAAAACAAATGTCCAAAAAAATATTGAAAAGAAAGCGTTAGTAGCATTTCTCTGAATATTAAATAAATTAAACTATCATTATTCATGTCAATCAGGCATTATATTATAATATGTTACCGGTTTTTTGACAACAGAACTTAAAATGTTTTTTTTTCTAAAGCTCAATTATTAACGGAGAAAAGAGAAATTCTTGCCCTCATATTAGTAATATTGGGCTCTCTAGTGAATTATAGAATCGAAATGAGTCTTCCTCCTCGACCTCACCTAGGTGAGAATTCGAGGCTGATCATATGCAGGAATATAACAATATTTTCAAACCTCGATTATTAGTTTAATTGTCCACTTATCGCAATATCAGTAAACTTATGAACAATTGAAGTGATAAGGGTTGAATTCCACTTAATTCAATGCTTAAGTTAGTAACAATTGATAAGTTGAGGATGCGTTTGTTACTGTTATATGTTTTTTTTAAGTTTTCTAAAAAAATATATAATTTTTTTTATCAAGTAATAGTTGGGGGAGGGGTAGGTGAGATTTGATCATAGATTGCTTGGGAGACTTATAGAGTCTTTAATAGACCACAGGTGATTCCCAAATTTTTAAATTTTTTTAATTATTATTGGCTTTTCAAAACTGTTTTATATTTTCAAACATATAAATACATGGTGAGATAAATATGGAGGATTAAATTTGATAAGTTTAACTTAAATAAGATTAAATCTAATGAAGCTAGAATCATTGGACTGGATGGGTATAGAGAGATTTTATATAAGATTGGGATAAAATATATATGTATTATATTAAACCCCTATACATATATATAAATTAATTTCCCCTGTGAGCCCCTCTTGTCTTCGTCCCTGATTAAATCATATTTTATTACCAGATCAGATCTAAATAATAAATGGACTTAAATTTTCTATGTTCTTAGATATGGAAGAGTTTTTTCTTGTTTTTTTTTTTTTTGTGTTAAATGAACATATGAAAACTAAAATAGCAAATAGGAAACCACTTTTGAGAATTCTGTTTTTGTTTTTTATTACTTCGAAAATACATTAAGATTCTAAAGTGATTAAAAAAAAAAACCTAGCAAAACAAAATTTCGGTTAATCTTAAAATCGAAATGAAAAAAAAAACGTCCTAAGTATTTAGGGCTCGAGAGAATTCTGATAATAAGTGCATACATTTTGCAAAGCTCAATGCCTCTACTTATATTCTTAGCAAACTTACTAAGAAGGACAATTATAATTTCATTTCTATTCAGTTTAAGAGATCTATTTTGGATGACCTTTGTATTTAAGAAGATTAATTCAGCCCATATAGAAAGATTTAGAGTCAATCCCTGTTCAGATGCGCTTTATGAAAATCCTTTGCCCATTAGGAGTACACTTATTTAGGATGGTCATGATTTTTTTTTTCTTTTTCCTGGTTTTCCAGCTAAAATTAAACGTATAATTCCACAGTTTTAAACACTATTGTAATGCTACTGAACTCAATTCGACTCGTTAGCAGCATTGAAAGAGTTAAACTTGTGATACCTCCTCATTTTGTACTAATTTTGAACCTTGTTTCATTTATACATGACATAACACAAACTGCCAATTCAAAGTTGGCTATTGTACTAAAAGTGAATAAATGTAAGTATGCTCTTTGTATCCTTAGCTAGTTTTGATAGGAGAATAAAAAATTAAAATTTCAATTGCTATTAAAAGAAGAAGACGAAATGAAATATACACACAAGCAAACAAATTATGTATAGTGAAATTTATTATAGCTCTATCTTTCACTTGGAAAGTGGAAGATTTCATATAAACAACAAAATTAAAAAGAGTAGCTTAATTCAATTCAAGTAAATATAGCATCAGCTAAACAGCTTGTGCAGATACATTGGAGATGAAAGATGAGACATAGATACATAGATATAGATATTCATGTCTTTGAAACACATTAATTAACTGAAGCCAACAATTTCTTTATAATTACTTCAAGAGCTTTGACAACACCAACTGATCTTGAAAAATCAAAATCATTATTTGTTATACAGTGCAGTCCTTGACATTAGGTGCTTCTCAGAGTCCTGAACTGAAAATAAATTTGAAATAAGTAGTCAATAAGTAAGGCAAATAAGAAACTAATTACCAAGCTCATGAGATTTTATGTAACCTAAGAGTCTTTTTTTTATTATTATTTTTCCTTAGAGGACGAGGTGTCCTAAATGAGTCCCAATTATGGGCGGCACCTTTAAGCCATGACTGCATCCAGACTAATCACCGCTCGAGCCGGGAAGGACTCCCTTGCGAGGTGGAAGCTCTGGCCAAGAAAGCAGTTATGTACAAGACAGAGTTCGAACCTTGAACCTCTTAAGCCAAGAATAGACTCCTTACCATCTGATGTGCACGCATTGGTTAGAGTCTTTTTTGTTATTAGCTTTCTAAGTTTTTATCTTAGACCTTTATTTCTACTTATGTTGATTAAGATCCTATATATTGTTTAAAATGGGAATAATTCAGATACGGCATCGACCCATGATCTATTATGGACGGATCTTTCATTCCTAAACCGGGTCCAAGAATAAATTCTTGGATCAATCCAATCAAAAACCACTATATATGAAACATAATAATTGCTTTGCATACTAGCAATTTATGATTATATCGATTTGTAAATTCATTCATGGATTTAGTTTAGGAAAATTGAGGATTTTTCGATCTAAAGTATTAACACTTCATCGACACCCTACTAAATTGAAACAATGTAGAATGCAATCCAAATAACAGGAATATTTCACGACATGAAAGTACTTAATTTTCCACAAATTGTAAAAAGCATTAGTTGGCCAAAAGCTTAAACAATAGAGCAATTTCTATAAAAAGAGATTTTTTTTGGAACAAGTCGGAAAAGAGAGATCTTATATTGTTTAAAGTGTTGAAGTACTTACATCATCTAGCTTTGCTTGATTGTTGGACTCCAACATCAACCCAAAATGAATACGAGGATAATGTGCCCACTAGGATACAAAATATATTTTGGTCAATATCCGAAAAATCTTGATATAATATTATGGAAATCCAACAATAGGAGTCTGAATATTTGCAAAGATCTTTACCCACTTACATTTTTTGCAGCAGTACTGAATGCTTCTCTGTGGCTAATATCAGGGTTATTTGCTTTGATCCTTTGAATCTCCTCCCTACACAAAAATTCACACTTTGGTTTATTACACAAAAGAAAGAAAAAAATAATGATAAGAAAAAAGAAAGAATAATCATATATTTCCCAGTGAATAAAGTTGTCATTAAGCCAAAATATAAGGGAAATTCAAATGGAGACTCATTCACAGTACTTTATGAACTGGTTATATGCAGAAGGTACTCGCTGCCTCTTCTCGGGAGCTGAAATCGAAAATAACAACACATGAATAATATAATGTACATGATATATATATATATATATATATATATATACACAAACACACACACACAAAAATTAACAATTTAACAAAAAGAAAGAAATCTAAAATGTTAAAAGTTAATTATCTGGGCAACTAACGTCTATTATTAACCCTTTCTTCACTGGCACTATGATGAGTAGCTGGTGGTGGTGCTCGCATTGAGATCCTGCTATTGCACTTTGAAGATGAACCCAAATCGATTCTGTAATCTGGCATGCTGTAGTTGGGTGCCTAATTAAAAAAAATACAGAAGCTTCACATTTATTTACATCAAATCAAGTAAAAGAAAATGAAACCCTTTCTTTTTTTTTTTTAAATTTTAAATATATTAGTCCAAAAACAGCTGACAGTAGTCAAAGAAAGAAAAGAATAAGTGACTGAATCAGTTAGAATAGTATTGCATTATATGCTTTTGAAAAAAAAAGAAGATGAGAAATCATCAAACTTAAAAGAACCCTAATTGATATATATATATATATATATATATATATATATATATATAGTCTATCAAATCGAATACAGAAACAAATAAAAAGAAAAATATAAAGCCAGTGGGCTAAAGAAAGTGAAGAAAACCCTAGAGATTAATAGTCCCTGACGCATTTACAACTGTAATGGCTGCAAATATCAGTTTTATCTACAAAAAAGTGGAAAAAAATAGGTTTTACTTATGGCGGCTGCTAGGATTTCTGCAGTACTATAAGTTGTTAATTTTACAGAGAAATCTGAAGGAAAAAAAATTAAAAGATATTGGAAAGATTCGATCTGGTTAAAATACAGAATTACAGATAATTAATTGAAGGGTTTTCGATGATTTTCTCAAAATATGAAAAAACAAACAAAAAAGAAATCAGAAAAACCCTAGATTTCAGAGGCTAGTATACATAAATATTGGGAAAAATCCCCCTAAAAATAAGCTGATATTATTATGATTTAGAAATTAAGAAAAAAAAAAAACATCACCTGAACATCTGGCCATGAAATTGACTGAAAGGCAGCTGCCATGTTCACTGACCATAGATTGGTGCAGTGCCCACATCGGACGGTCACTTTGTCAAACAAGCTACTGCATGGTACACTCACCTGCAAATTAAATTAATTAACACTCACCCATTTTCAAATTAATTTTCTTGGAAAAAATATAATTAAATATACATTTCTTCACACCAAAATTAAACCCAATTAGAAATTGTGTTAATCATCAAGGTTAAAGGAAAGATCTCTTCTTTCCACTTGTTTCGTTTCACAAAATGACTAAAATCAAGATTGCAGGGTGGGTTTCTTTATTTTCTTGAAATGGGATTGTTCTTTTTGGAAGAAATTAACAAACCCAGTGCAGTATTTTAGCAAGGGAAAAGGCATGCTAAAGGAGGCAGAGAGAACAAAGAAAACAAGTGATGAAGGAGATATCTTCATTAATTTATCTACAAATGCTAGTTTTGACGATCAATGATCTTTAATCTGTTCATGAGAATAACAAAGAAAGAAAAAGAAAATATAGAACCCAATAATATATCACTCTCTTTCTCTTTCTCTTTCTCTTTCTCTTTATCAGTGTGAGTACTGAGTAGTGTGCATATATATAAGAAAATAATAGAGGATCTTCAATCTAGTCTGACTTTGCTTTGACTGTAAAATAAGAAGAAGAAAAAGAAAAGTCCAACGATGGAGACCTGACTGTAAAGAAAAACAAGAAAACCCCAAATTAAAATTAGGATTTCTGTTAAAATTTCAGCACGAGAGTCTGATTGATCAGCAGAGAGGGTAAGGACCAGCTTTTATCAGGATCTAAAATGTTCTTTTCTTTCTTTATAACCTTACACAAAAAAATAACAATTTTAATATTAACAATAATAAGAAATTAAAAAGATCATGAGCGATGAGTAGATCCCATCAAAGAAGAGATCGTAGATAATTATACACACACATATACCGCGAGAACAATATTGCAAAAGTTGCAAGGGATATAGCAGAGTTGCTCAGGCACAACATCGATGCAGCTCGACATGTTTCTCACCCAAATTGCTTTAAGATTTTAATATATATTCTCTAATCAAATATATATTTATGCGGCCCAAGAACAGAGGAAGCAGAAGGAAGAAAGAAAGAGAATTTGAAGAGAAAAAAGAAGAAGCTTAGCAGGAGCTGCAAATTGCAGAGAAAAACAATTTAAAGCAGAAAGCAAAAGGCTTTTTATTCTATCAATAACAAATCCTTGCTTTGAGACCGGACTATATTGTATCACAACAGTAAAACTCTATGGCCCATATTTGTAGACACACAACGAGAGATAGAGAGAACTGAAGAAGGGTAAAGCCAATAGGATTTTGGGGAAGAAAAAAATAAAATAAAAAAACAAAAGTGGGGTATTAGTGGTGGGCAAAAATGAGGGCAGTGAAAGATAAATAAAAAAGTTTGAAGTGTGGTATCGGTTTGTTAGTTAAGGTAGTGAGAGGTGTTGAATTTGAATCTTCATTCGATCTTATACAAAAGAAAAAAAAAGTTTGAAGTGGGTTTATCTTTAATTAATTTAAAGAAAGAAAATGAAGGTTAGGGTTTCAGCTGTAGGAAGAAGATAACTTTTTACCATATATAACTGTATGCACCGATTGAAGTTTGTTTTAGATATGATGATTAAGTTTGGATGTGACCACTCTCTTCTTATTTTCTGCTTCTCCACAGCGGACGAGGGGGGCGAATTTTCTTTTTTTCTTTTTTTTGATTTAATTCTGTGTATTTTTGTGCCTGCGTCCAGTTGTGACATTTTCTCAAACATGTTGTCATTTTTAAGTTAAATTTATTTCTTGCTTTGTCATTAAAACTAAGAAACTATGATATTATTATATATCTTAAAAAATCATTTTCATAGTTATATTTTTAAAATGAGCAACTCTACTCAGATATCATAGAATTCAAATTTTAATAGTTAATTCTCCTATTAATTAAACTATTTAGCTCCGTAAATTCTTTTGATACTTGCAGATTGAATAAAAAATAAAGTAAAAAAATTTTGCAATTTTCAGGAAAAAAAGAAGAAGATAAACACAATTTCAAGTCATCAGTGGAGCTAGGGTTGTGAATCGGTTTGTTCGGTCAGTTAACTAAATTGAAATTTTTGTAAAATCTTTAATTGATTACTGAACCGATTATAGTCGGTTAACCGATCAAATTGATTGAAAAAATTTGATCTATTTGGTTAATGTTTTCAAAATAACTGATTTTTCTTAACAAATTATATCTAAAAATTTAAATATCTCAAAATTAACATTCTAACAATTCAGTTAGTTCAAATACTTAAAAATTAATACAATTCAAACCAATATCATAAATCAAATTTCTAAATTAGAAGGGATAAAAAATTAAAAAAAAAATAGATGGGATGATAAAAAGGATGTGGCTTGAGCTGATTTAAAGGTACTTCACTCGGTTCATATGAAATTCACAATACTTATTCATTGAGCAAACAAATCAAAACAAAGGCACAATCGTATTACAAGAGTGCTATTAATTTTTGGGGAAAAAAAAAGAAAAAGAGAAATGCAATTGGAAATAGAAACATTCTGATTTCTGCTAGCTCTTTTTCAATTTCACAAAAATCAGAATCCACAAGTATCATAAAATGTTTGAAAAAAAAAACAATCAGAAAAACTTGAAGAAACCCGAAATAAAAGATCAAAATCCAAATAATAAAAGAACAAACACAAGCATTAACACGAAGACATTAAACAACGTAAGAGATAAGCAATAATGAAGAAAAAGAGAGAAAAAAAGGTTGTCTGCTATCATTCAGAGACGTTGTTGTTGCCTGCTGTCTGCTGATATATTGTCATGATGCGAGAGATCGTGGACACATAATTCACGTTGTATTGACGTTGTAAATGAACATTTCTGATAAATTGCCATGATGCAAGAGATCATGGAATGGAAGACGACAATGAAAACATAAGGACACGAGAGAAGATAGATAAAGCAGAACATTATTAAGATATCTTCTTCTTCGATTCAGTGATGCCTATTTAGCTTATGTTCCTTTCCATGTCTGGCATAATAAATAGGGTTCATATATATTTTCTTCACCATTTTTTCACCTACATATTTTAATTTTAATTTTAATTTCGGTATAATTGCCAAATTTGTTACATATCTATTCACAAACTTGATGAATCAAAAGATTAGAATTGTAAATACTTTTCAATGCAAAAAAAATCGTCACTTTTTTTATTTATAAAACAATAGTTTTTATTATAAAAACTAATTATATTTTAAAAGTAAAGAGATATATGTCTTTTGATATTAAAAGTGTACGGTGAAAATTGTATAAAAAAGTGTACATTTCTCTTACCATAAACCCACACAACAAAACCCAAGGAGCACAACAAATCAATTAACAGTAGAGATTTGGCGCGGCCAAGCTACTCCTATATATCTTATCTCGCCTCATAAAGCAGCAAAGACCCGAGAAAGGATTATGAAGCACCCGAATCCCAAGACCATATAGGGATTTGATTCAATGATGAAATAGTAAATATAATGTTGGAAATATTATAGTATGAAGAATGTGCTTTATATTTAGCAATTTTTGGAACCACAATGTCTTTTTGGTAGTATATTTTTTTAATTCTTGTTTGGTATTTATAAAGTTTAAAATCTTACTTGTGTCAGCATTTTACTTGAGCTGGGAGTTTTTTCTCTTACCAATAAAATTTAATTAATTTAATAATATTATGGATATTGAGTTTGAACCCACAATTGGAGACTCCTTATAAAAAAAAAAGTCTTTTTTTTTAAATAGAATATATGCATTTTAGTGTTGTTAGTTAGCGGACAATAAATGAAATTTAAAGAATGAAAGGAAAATTTCTGAAGCTCAAAAACAGATTAACTATAGAATAAAATCATTCCTATTCAAGAACAATACCAATAGCAAGTTTCCAATGGCATTATGTAATTCTAGAACACTCAGAAAATACGCAGCAAAACAATATAGTCTTTCGTGGGAAGAAATAGATATATGGGAACTAAATAATTAACTTTTTTTTAATGATGTCAATAAATTTTACATAAATTTTTAACATAGGCACAAAATTTTAACTTGTTTCAACGTAATAATTAAATATTTCTTTTTTTTTTCTTTTACAATGAATTTGACCGGAGTTCAAATTTAAAACCTCATAACTTTAATCAAATTGGTATTATTAAACTAAAACTTAAATCTAATTTTTCTATAAAAATTAATCGAAAATTGAATGTTATATAAAATATAAGTTTCTCGACTAAGCATAACAAGATTGTTAGATAGTTAACAACAACATTAAAATAAATTAAATTTCATAACCACAATGAAAATTGGTATGCACTGCTATCGATAATTTACCCTATGCATCCCATATGATAATTTACCAAGTCAAGATTTAAAAAAATATAGTTAACGAATTCAAGATTTAAAATGTAATTAAGTTAATTATGGATTTGAGAATTAAATTTATTTTTTTAAGAGAAAAAAATAGTGAAATTGGAAAATTCTAGCAAGCTCGAATTCAATCGCATTTTCAATATATAGGCTTTTTCTGTGCACAAAAGAAGTATGAAGAACCAGCCAACCTATTGCCTAGTGCCTATATAAAGTGTAGCCTCAACGTCTCCTGTAACTAGTGTTCCAAGGCATGGGATAATTAAATTGTACACCAAAGAAAAGACTGTCTTAATTAAGAAAAAATAATAACAAAAAGAATTTAATCATTCTTTTTTTAATTATTATTTTTTTAGAAGTAACTTTTCATTAAAAAAGGTTTGACTTCCATATTTTAGGAGGGACCCTTTCAAACTCTATATTTTGACTTGCCTCATTCCTTGGAGAAATGGCTAAGAAGCTGAGATGCTGAAGCTTGCAAAAGAAATATTTATCTTCATAAAACAAGATTTTTAACTGATGAAAATTAGTTTTTTCTATTTAAATATCCTTTCAGATTATCAAAATCATTAGCATTTTTTTTTAATTAAAAGGGAGAGAAAAGTCCAAATAAAAAAAACCAAACAAATTATCTCGGAATCATTCTTGGTCAAGAAAGCCCAATCTTATCTTCCTGAATCAGATGAACACGACCTGTGGGAGATATCTGTAACTCAGTAACTCCTCTATCCATTTTGAGAGCCTCCTTAGATACTAATAAGATGAACACAACCTGTGGGAAGGCCTGACAACGAGGTGGGAAATCCTTGTTTTTTGTAGAAATTTGCTTTGAATGGGACGAAAATTTCCCAATTCATCTCTCCATGGGAATGGAGATTCCTTCCCTGTTGATCTGAGTGGAGCGATGCGAGAATGGACGGATACTCTCCGTCCAGGCCTCATAGGGATCCGGTAATTATAATGACTTTTTAAATCTTAATAAAAATAATATTTTACAAAGTATAACCCTATATATATTGAAAAACAGTAGCAACATGAGATGTTTATGAATTATATGATTTTTTATAAATGTGTTAACTTTTAAATTATTTGTGGATATTTATATATTATTTGTATTTGTTTTAATTTATGAACTTTTAGATTTACATGACTATGATCGGCCACTATTTGGAACCTTCGGTTTTCCTGTCCCAAAAATCTAGAACCGGACCGGAACCATAGAGGCTACGGTTTGGAACCGGTAGTTGGCCAAGTTCAAATTTTTTTTAAAAAAAAATTACATTATTTTAATAAAAATTATAAAATTAATATAATAAATAAATATAATTATAATTATTAAAAATTAATTATAATTTTTTTCATGAATTTGAAATTAAAAAATTAATTTTCCTTATTAATTTGTTTTTAAAGCAAGAAAATAATATTAAGTTAGAAAAAAGTGAAAAAAAATGGAGAATAAGTTATATTAATAATTTTCAAATATTAATTTATATAAATTATAAATTTGCAATAAGTTACAAAAAAAATGAAAATTTTGAGAAAAAATAAATTAACTTATTAAATATTAATTTGTGAATTTGCATGTATAATAACTTATAAGTTAGATTGTTATAAAAAAAAAAAGAATATCATTTTGAGAGATTATAAGTTAAAATTTAGAAAATGATTCTTTTTGTTTTATAAAGTAATAAATTATAAAAATTATAATTAGACTAAAAATCTAATCAATTTCATATTTTTATTTTAAGAAATAATTTAATTATTAAAGTTTGAATTTATATTTAAAAAATAATAATATTAATAATTGAGTTTGAACTCAATTTTTTTTATCATTAAGTAAGTTACCTACTTATCATCTTGAGGTTTAAAGGATTTAAATCTCGCGTAATTTTTTTATCTTTTAAATTTTAACCGTTGACCACTCCTTTTACCTTTTTTTAATTGAAACTGTTGGTATCTAATGTATCAGTCGTTACTTCGGTAGTGAAGTTATATAGGTTCTCATTTTCATCTTTTTTTATTTCTTATTATTTTAATGTCGTTTTAGTCTAATTATCAATGCATACTTGAGCTTCTAGCGATTTAGGAGTTAAATTATACTGCGTCTCATCCAAAATATTATCTCATGCACTAAAAATTTATTCATCTGTAACAATTGAGACTGTAGTTGAAAAAAATTATTTTACAATTTGGAAGAGAATCAAATAAGTATTTTGATGTTAACTTCACTAATCAATGATTGGAAATTTTTTATCTGTCTTATTATCATCAAAGTCAAACGTAATTATTAAATAAATATCAAGTTTGGATGAATCAAATGATAATAATCTTTTTTTTTTATATTTTTACAACATCAAATGATCACCCCTCTAATTTTTATCAATTCATTCTCAACTTGATTAAATAGTGCTACTAGTAGGAGGAGGAGGGATATTGTAAATCATACTAAATTTAATAAATAAATTACTAGTTAATTTTTTTACATCATTAATTATAGCATCAACGCTAATATCATCAACTAAATCTAAATCTCAAATAATTATATAAACCATTTTTTTTTACATCTAGGATAAAAAAAAAACACAGTATACAAGATTAATCAAATAAATAAATTTAAAATATTCAACCATTTATTTTTCATCATACAAATAGAATAATACAAAATTTGATTATTAATATATTCTTGAAATACATCAACAATGTTAATATATTCATATAATAATAAATGATATGTTGGATAATAAACATAACTTAAAATATATGTTGCATCATTAAAAAATTTTAAAACATCTAAATGTTGTTGATAAATATCTCAATATTGTGAATATAAATTAATTTATGGCACATTATTGGAAATAAATATGCACAATAATTCTTTAAATCTATATGATTCGTTGAGTAATTCATAAGTTAAATTCAAACGAGTGAGAACATCTATTGGAAAGTTTTTGGATCTTTTGCTATTTTCACAATAAATTCGAGTCATTGATTTAATTGTTTGTAGATATAACCATAAATTCTATTCATTACCAATTACTATAATTATACATAGGGTAATTAATATATTTAAATTTTAATTTTTTAATTATTATCTCAAATAATATTTTCTTCAAGCGTTGTGCCGTTAGTTTTTTAAAACTTTATTTTTAATTGTAATTTATTAAAATTTTATAAGAGTTTTTTGTAATTTGTTTTAATAATAATAATATTATTATTATTATTTAACTTTAATTCTTTAACAAGGAAGACATACATGTAAATATAATATAACTAAATAAACCTAGAGAGAGGAAGAGAGAGTCAGAAAGGCAATTAATGGTGAAGAAGGTCTGAGTGACACACACTCTGGCTAGTTTTGGCCGTGGGTGGCATTTTCTGTGCCTCACTCACTCCCCCTCCCCATTTCATAACCCCAAATTAAAAGGATTAATTCCACCTGATAATTGAATGGTTGGGTTAAATTGGAGTAAGAAATTATCAGATTTAATATATAGATTATTGTACTGATATTTTGCTTATTTAAACTTCTGAAATTTTTATTAAAATTATATAAATATTTGTATATATATATATATATACTTTTTAACACCTTTAATTGATTTAATATTGATTATTATGGTTCATATACCTCACTTACTTCATGCCATATCAAATTAAAGCTGATAAAAAAAAGTATATTTATAGTTTTTCGAAATATAAAAATATCTAATTGACTATTTATTTTCTAAATATAAATGTTTTTATATGTATTAAGTTATTAACCCATAATTAAAAATGTGCGTTAAATTATTTATCTCTCTCACTTTCCTCTATAAAAATTTAATATATTTGCTCTCAAGAAAATAACATTTCTATGTATTTTAACTAGAGATATAAAATAAAGAAACTTAAAGTCTTGTTTTGGTTGGACTGTTGAGTGGAGTTGATAGCTGTTAGCTTATTTATACTTGATATTTGGTAAAATTATATTGAATTATTGATGATAGAATGTAAAATTATCAATATATGTAAATTTTGTTTAATTTAAAATATGTATTTTTATGATGTTTAAAAAATATATAATACTTATTTGTTGAAATTATTTATTTTAATAATTTAAATAATAACAATAATTAAATATAATCAACTATAAAAATATTCCCTGAATGTATATATTTTATATTTGTCCAAAATTTGCTAACAAAATCACTACCACTGGGATTCAAAGGGTTTTTTTTTTTTTTTGCGCTGCATATATATTTATTCACATAATTTGACAATCTTTCTTTCATATGGAAGGCCATCATGTAAATAAAGTATGACAAATGAGCTTACGGTGCACCATTAACTGACAGAAAGAATACAAAGCATAAAAATATTCATTCCACATGTAATTGCAAATGTTAGATATTTTTAAGAGGACGATTTTGACTTTATATTATGAAGTCTTCGTAAAAATCTTTAAAATAGATTTTTTCAATCAATAGATATTTAAAATCCCAATCAACTATCAGTTTTGATAAAATCCATTCAACAATTCAACTATTGGGTGTGAAAAAATTGTCAACTATGCCAATCAGTCGAATTAAGCACTCTCTAAATTTTTATCAAAACTGAAAGACACAACAATATTAAAATTTAAGTTTGTGGCTACCATGAAAATAGATTTTGTGGTTCAGTATTCTTTTTTCGATTCATAAGGCTAAAGGCTTATAAGAGAGCAGTTGTCTTTATCCATGAGAAAGGGGTCCAGCTTTATGAAACATTTAATTAAATTTGCCACATAAATGAATAAAGAACTTAATCTTTATTCATTTATATGGAAAGTTTAAATGTTTCATAAGAGAGAGCTAATTAAGCTACCCATGATCAATTCCATCGCTATTGGATTAATAATAATGTATAATTTGTAATGCGTGAAGTTAAGAAATTTTAACTCTAACAGACTGATAGTTCTTATTTTCTTTAAAAATTTGTGATTAAAAATGACAAAAATTAGCATATTCTATAATGGAGAGGAAACGAAAAGGTAATATTATTAAGAGAGAAATTCTTTTCAAAATATAAAAAAATTAAAAGAAAAGAGAGAAATCCCATGTGGTCTGTTTTTCTTGACAAATCTCATGTGGCTATGTTTCTTCACTTAGATAGTTCTTCAGTTAGGAGAAAGAGATGCTTTTGGTTTAGAATCCAATCAATTGAGAGAGAAGCAAATGTTCGATAAAAAGTGAAGGAATATTGTTTCTTTGTGTACTTGGTTTACTTGTCTACATCTAAATTCTAAAGAAGAATATTAGCCACTGTCAATTTTTTTTGTACAGAAATCATTATTTTATTTGCTAGTGAGAATAAAGATAAAATTTTAAAAATAACAAATTACTTTTCTCTTCTTTTTCTTACCAACCAAAAACATATAGAATATTGGATAGCTACTTGAAAATATAAATATTATTTGTAAGATTTTGAGTTGCTTATAATAATTGAAGGTGGTCCATCATTTTAATTTCATATATTAATTCTCCTTTTATCTAATTGTTGTTTTCAAATATAATGAGTAACTTTTATATTTTTCTATCCCATCTCCATCTATTTGGGCTTTTTGGATTATTTTCTTCAAGCCTCATAAGAACTTTTCTTCTGTTTATACATAGTAGTAGGAATGCTTGAGGTTTAAACCAAGATTTTCTTCAACTATCAACTTATTGGATTTTAATACCATGTAAAATTTTGAATTCAACATGTGACCCATCAACACTCCAAAATAATAAATTTTAGAGTTCCTTTTTTTATAATTATTAATTCTTATAGTGCAATTAAATTTAGATTGACTTAAATCATTTTGAAACAATGATAAATCTACAATTATTAAATCCAACTATCTAAACTCATCCAATTCTAATATAGTTGAAAAAAATTTCATATCGTGAATTTAAGGAATATAAGAAGAGCTTATAATTATTATGCAATTAACTTCAAATTATTTTAAAATAACGGTAAATACACAATTATCAAATCCAACTATCTAAACTCATTCTAATATAGTATAAAAATCATGAGAAGATTAATTGTTATATAACTGTAAATAAATTATGTAAGTAAAATCTGGAGCCTAATAAGTGAAAAAGGGCTCATATCAAAGATTAAGTATGTGACTTTAGAAACAATAAAAAGTCCAGATAGATAAAAATAGTGAATTAAGCAAATGATTATAAAAATCGTGTTATATTATAATATGGGTTAAACTCAATATATATACAAGGAGCTGTACAAACAGATATTGTTCACAATAAATACAAAAATATATGCAAAATGGAGATATGTGGAAGTTACAGATAATGTTGATAACAAACAGAAGAAGATAACTAAGAGAAGGATAAATATGATAAAGATTATCGTTTACACCCCTTACAAGGCAATGTCAATTGAGATTGGAACCTGAGCCTGCTACGAAGGAATAGAAACCGAGAAATAGGCAATGGATTGGTAAAAATATCTTCAATTTGATCAGAAGTAGAGTTAAACTGGACAAGTATGTGACCTGCAGAAACTCTTTCACACACAAAATGAAAGTCCAAATCTATATGTGTTTGTCCTAGTGTGAAACAAGGTTGGAAGAGAGGTACACTGCGCCACTGTTGTCACACAAGAGAATGGGTTTGACCAACTGTTCAACATTAAGTTCAAATAAAAGATACTTAATCCATATGAGCTTAACAGTGCCATTTGCGACAGCTTAGGTCATCTCTAACCAATTAGACTAAAATAGTATAAATTTTACATTAAAATAATATAACTACAGTAAATTTTTTTTAATTCTTTATACCATTTTTTATACCAAAAAAATATTATATATATATATTCTTATTTATATTTTATTTTATATTCATTTTTTATTACTTTCATACTATTTAATTATTTTACAAAATAAATATTTTTTTACATATTCTCCAATATTAAAAATTTTCTTATTTAATAATATTATAAAAATATAAATTCATTTTAATTAAACATTACTATTAATTAGACATCAAATTATTATTAATTAATTTTTAATTTATTAATATTATTTTTATTTAATTAAACAATTTTAATATTAATTAAACATCATTTTACTAACTAAAAAATTATTTATTCAAATATAATACAAATATTTATAAAAAAATACAACAAGGCAAAATTTACTCATTAAAAATTAAAAAAATAAAATTATTTAACTAAAAATAAAAAACCAAAGAACCCCTTTCTCGTTTTCTCTTTTCCCTTTCCTTCTTTTTCAACTTTCAATTTTTATTTATCAAAAATAGCGTTGCTACAGTGCGGTACTGTAGCTACTGCCAATTTTAATACAATTTTAGTGTCTGATTAGAATTGTCATTTTTGTTTCTTCTTCCATTTTGGAGATTGCCTTATATTCACTCTCGATAGAAGACCTGGCGACAATTTGTTACTTCTTTACTACCTAAGATACCTGTTGGAGCCTAAATAAATGGCATACCCATTTGTGGACCGACAGTCATCTTGACAACCTCCCCAATATGAGTCAGTAAAATATTGAAGTTGGAGGCATGAAGTAGCTGAGAGGAAAAGACTGTGAGATGAAGTTGATGCTAAATACCAAAGAAGTCTTTTTACAACCTTCTAGTGCTCATCCGTTGGTGAGTGTATGAACTGGCAAAGGCGATTAACAGTGAAGGATATGTCAGGGCGTGTCATAGTTGCATATTGAAGGGCCCCTATTGTTTTGCGATACATAGTGCCATCGGAGTGAGGTGAACCGGCCGTCTCTACGAGTGAAATTGTGGATGACATAGGCATGGGACAACCCTTAGCATCTATCATTTCCATTTGGTCGAACAAGTCAGTGATATATTCTTACTAAGATATAAAACATCAGTTGTGTCTTAAACCTCAAGACCAAAAAAGTACGACTCCTTAATGGGAAATTTTTATTGAATGTTGTCACGACCCTTTGAACAGCTTCCATGGAATAACATGTAATACTAAGTCATCCACATAAACCAAAAGGAAAACGAATTGTGAATTAACATTAGAGATAAAAAAGGGAAGTGTCAGCTTTTGAGGAGATGAAGCCAATAGAATGAAGAAAGTCAAGAAGGCGTGAAATCCAAGCACGCAGTGCTTGTTTAATCCCATAGAGAGAACAAATAAGTTTACAGATATGGTATGGATAGGAAGGATCAATAAAGCTCATTGGCTTGTCCATATATATATATCAACATAAATAAAACCGTGCATAAGCGCATTAGAGACATTTAATTGGTGCAAAGAACAATTTTTTGTAATTGCATAAGCCAAAACTGTTCTAATAGTTGTAGCCTTCACCACTGGACTAAAAGTATTGTGATAATCAATTCCCAATTCTTGATGATACCTTTTCATTACGAGTTGTGCTTTGTAGCGGTCTACTGATGCATCGGGTTTTCGTTTAATGCGATAGACCAACTTATTGCCCACAATATTTGCAGTGGAAGGTTTAAGAACAAGAGTCCAGGTGTGGTTAGCTATCAGTGCATCAAGCTCATTTTTCATGGTTGTTTGCCATTCTTTGTAAGGTTTGGTCTGTGTATAGGTGAAAGGTTCAACTTGGAGGTAGTTTGGTTTCGGGAATTTAGTAGAGAAAAAAGTGGCAGAGTGACATTGTCGTTTGGCCATCGCGGATGGGCAGAGGTACATGGGGTGAGGTCGGGTTGAGGAAGAAGAGCGGTGAAGTATATTTTCGAAGTGGGTGGAGTACGCAGTAAGGTCTCCAAGAAGATTAAGGCCTACTATATAGATAAATTTTGGTTAGTAGGAGATAAGGATAATGGTGGTGAGTGATTAGAAAAAGTAAGAGATCGATTTGAAGAGGTATTGGGATGGATGGGTGAGGTGGGAGGGGAGGATAATGATGACAGTGAAGTAGTTGAAGAATTATGATCAGGTGAAGAAGATAGAGTCAAAGAAGGATGAGATTGAGAAAGAGAAAAATGATGAGAAAGGGGATCAAGTGCCTGATTTTGATGGGACATTGTAGGGTTGGTCCACATGACAAGCCAAGGATTAGGGGGAAAAGACTGTTGGTTGCGTCAGTTTCCTTCTTTGACTGAAAAAGAAATTGTGTTTCATTCAAATCTAAACATAAATGACCTAAATGATTTGCTGAAGACCCTTTATGAATGCAAGACTTGGAGCGAAAATTAAATTTATTTCGGTTATAAGGCCGAAGAAAAGGGAATATTGTACACCCAAAAACATGTAAATTGGTATAATCATAATTTCGGAAAAATAATTTGGTGTATGAGTTATTGCCATTTAAAACCGGTGTGGATATTAAATTTATTGTCAAAAAAGCTTGTTGAAATACATATGGCTAGTATTTAAAGGGTACCAAACTATGAGCAAGTAAAGTTAATGCAGTGTCAACAATATGTTGTATTTTTCGTTTTGCAACACCATTTTATTTGTGGGTATGTAGACAAAAAATTCTATCCAAAATTCCATGTTCAAGAAAAAATTTATTGACTTTCTGAATTTTTTTGCCCCAATTTGATTGAAAAAAGACTTGATTTTCATGCTAAATTGATTTTCAACCGAAGACTTAAAATTAAGAAAACACTAAAAGACATCACCTTTATTCTTTATAAAATAAATCTAAGAAAATATTGTAAAATCATCAATAAAAATAATAAATTTACGAAAATCCAAATTGGACAAAACAGAGGAATGATCCCAAACATCTGAAAAATTAACTCTTTAAGGAAATTTGTTGTGATGAGAAACATCAGGAAGATGAATTTTAGTAATTTTGCCTAAGGTACATGCCGTACATTTTGATGACAAGGAGTTGGAAACTAATACCAATTTATTTTCACGAAGGATTTTTGACACAATGGTGGAATAAGGGTGCCCTAATTTTTTATGTCAATCATCAAAAGAGAGAGATGCCACATTGGTTTCCTTTACTGGCAATGGTGGCAAGAAGTTACTTGATCCTTGATAATAAAACAAGAAGGTCAAAATTCAAAGAAACAATTATTATCAAGGCAAAATTTATGAATAGATAGTAGGTTTTGTGAATTTGAAGGAATATGTAAAATATTTTTAAGATGAAATTTTTTGCTACAATGAGGTAAAAGAGAGTTACCGATATTAGTAGTTGTCAAACCTTGTCCATTACTTATTTTAATTTAATCATTACCATTATAAGGAGAGGTAAGATGCAAGTCAGCTAAGTTAAGAATGACATGATAATTGGAGCCAGAATTAACCAACCATGGTTGTGGAGGTGGCGGGTTTGTAGAAGAATGATGGAGCATATTTGCTTGAGGATTGCGAGGTTTATAGTGGCGACGACAGTAATCTGCAACATGGGCCATGGTTCCTTTTTTGGGGTTGGTTGAATGATGAGTTGGGCGCAATGGTTGAATTTTGGGTAATGATGGGTGGAGAAGAATTTGTGGTATGAGTAGTAAAATTGGCAATAAGAATTTTTTGTTGAATTTTAAGGAGAATTTTATGGGCAAAAAGTGACTACGTAGTTCATTCAAAGAAACGGATTCTAGGCTAAAATTAAGAGTAGTGATAATGTTGTGATATTCACTATTAATATTTCTATATATGATAGCATTAAATTCAGTAAGAGTCATGGTACGACTGATGGCGGTTAGTTCATCAACTAGAGATTTGACACGTTGCAGGTATTGAGAGACAGATAAATCATTCTTTTTGAGTTCAGTAGCTTACTGGCTAGGGTAGACCAAACCTTATAATAGCATATCATGCCAATAACCCAGGGAAATACTTCTTCTGACAAAGAGGGAAGTAACCCACAGAGCCATATCTGGTCTTTTTGAAACCAAATTGGGTAAGCTGAGTTTGTAACGGTTTCAGAGGGATTAACGGGGTCAGTAATGGTTTTGGTGGTGGTGTAGAGCCATCAACAAAACTCATCAAATTTTGATAGTTTAATAAATATAAAAATTGTATCTTCCAAGATAATTTTTGTTGGTTAGTTTGATGGAAAATGGAAAATGTATGGTGGGCAGAAATGAGTGGCATTTGAGATATTGGTGTATTTTTTTTTTTTTGCCTTCAAAGTTTAGATACTATATAAAAATTGTGTGCTATATTATGATATAAGTTAAACCCAATATATATACCAGAAGTTGTACATCAGATATTGTTCATGATAAATACAAAAATATATGTAAAATGGAGACATGTGGAAGTTACAATAATGAAGATAATAAACATAATATGATAATTAAGAGAAGGATAAAGATTATCATTTACAGTGACAATCGGTTTCAGTTAAAAGAGAGCATTGAACAAAATCCTACATTGCTAATATAAGGGTTTGAAGAATAATTTTATAATTATGGTATAATTAATTTTAAATTAAATTAAATTATTTTAAAATAATTATAAACCTATAATTATCAAATGTCGAAGTTGCATCCCATCATTGAGACCTAAATTGAGTGAATAGAAGGAATTATATATTAGAGTACTCACACAGTTACCAAAATATATTCTTGAAGGGACATTTGAATGACAGAATTTGACCTTATTCTAGGCTCCATCAGTCTCCTATTAATGAAACAAAATAAATGTCAAATAGGAAAAGTGGAACTCATAAACTATTGGAACACATTAATTGATTAAGATTGATTTTAATTCAAAAAAAATCACAAAATATATACACTAAGGAATAAACTATTAATTAATAAATCATTAATCATGCTTCCCACATTAATCAGTACTATGAAGTACAAATCATTAAACATATATGTAATTGATTGCAATACACTTGTGATTTTTTTTTGGGATAGAAAAACTGAAGCCCCATTATTTTATGTCATGTCACTCTCTTGTGACATTTGTGGTTGGAGGCTTTACCTACTAAAACAAGCTTGAGTTAGAATAATAATTAATTTAATTTGTTATAATTTGTTGCATACAAAAGGGGCAACTTTCGATTCTCTTTTTAAACATTACATTATTAGGAATACAGTTGTTCACAACATCTTCCTTTTTGTTTTTCAAACGAGAATATCATTTTGTTTAAAATTATTAGTATTGGTGGAACTATACAATTAAATTTAATAATTATAAATTTACTATTATTTTAAAATAATTTAAATCAATCTAAAATTAATTATATTATAATTATAAATTATTTTATCTTTTAAATTTTTAAAATAAGTTTCTCTTTAATATTATCTTTTAGTGCAACTGATCATGATTCAGTTATTATTTACTTAATTTAATATTTTTATATCCGAGATTTTACTTTTTTCGTGAGTTACAAACTTATTTATTATTTGATTTGAGTCTTTCTATTTTTTGAATCTCATATTTTACTCACAAAGTCTTACAGTTATGTAGTGTTTAGCTTTCTCATATCTCTGATATCATATTATAATTGAATAGATTTAGATAATTGAATTTGATGATTGTGAATTTAATATTACTTCAAAATATCTTAAATTAATATAAAATTAGTTACACCACAATTATAAACTCTTGAGATTCTTCTTAACAAAAATAATTAAGATCACTATTCATTTTTCGAATAAAAAATGAAAAAAATATCTAATTCCTAGGTACAAGAAGGTGACACCATGCAACACAAATATTTTAACAAACAAATACTAGGAAAAGAATGTATCTTTTTATTTTTTTCATTTTTTTTTGGCTAAAACTTAAGTGTATGTCACGCTATCTTTAGTTCAGGACATGTTTGATTCAGTTGTTTAATTATAATAGTTTATGATATTGATTCAATACAAATCAAATAAAAAAATTTGAAATATAAGATTTTTAAATTAATCATAATATTGTTTTTTTTTCTCTAAATATTTATATTTTTTTGCCAATGAAGGGTCCTTATTAAGTTATTAATGTGGAGTGGCATTTTCCCCCGGAGGATGCATGTTCATTTGTGGATTAATTGTTGGTATCTAAAAATATTTTTCAGGTTTTAATGTAAAAATAGTTCCTTTATCTAATTCTTCTTTTATAGGTTTGGATCGCCCTGTATATATGCCTATATATTTATATATATTTGTTTTGTACCTTTTTCTACCTCCTTTTTAAAAAAATGATATATCATACAATGAGTTTAGAATAAAATCATGATGGATTGAGATTTGACTTATGTAAATATTTAAATTTAAGGTTATGTACTTTTATTTTTTGAAAATGTATTTATTTTTTTATTTTAACTATTCAACATCCTACAATAAACAAATCCATTAAAAGGGTAAAACACTCACTTTTGAGATATGTGATTAAGGGAGAATAGACTCCTACTATCCCATCTCACCCCTTAATGATTGTATTTATTTTTTTTATTATTGGTGGTTAATGATTTAATATTATCAAAAAATTCCATCTACAAAAGAATGTTTGAGTCAATTTAATTACAACATATTATGAATAGCTATTCATTCAAACTATTAGAGATGAAAATCTGCAAGTTGATACCATGATAAAAGTTACACAGTATATTCAGTCGATATGAAATTTTAACATAATTGATCAACCCATTCTCTATAATTCTAATTTTTAGAGAAATTTCATTTTTTCAGTTTAATTATCAATGGTAATTAAGAGTATGAAGCCATGGATACATACAATCATGAATTTGAACTATCATACATCAAATTGTATGACTAGTGAGGACACGTAACTTTAATGTACAAAACCTAAGAATTTGCAAATAAAAACATAAATAGTTGCTGAATGATAAGTTGAACAGCAGCTCTCAAAGATGATGGCGATGGATCAAATGTTGATGGCTAGTCCGTACTATCTTTTGCCATGAAAATTCATTGGTAGCATGTGAAGAGTGTTTCCTTATCATACCCAACACTTCCGATATATATTGGATTCCCACCATACCAATTATCATACATATGACTAATCTTAATTATATATGTTATGAAGATTAAAAAAGGACAACAACCAGAAATAAAGTGTTAAGACAACATAAGTGTAGTGACCCATGATACCTAACTATACATATTAATATGGCACCCCACAATCAAATTGGATTTAGTATGCTTGGTTTAATTTCATATATCTTTTCAATCTATGGAAAAGCTTCAATCCCAATCCATTGTTATATAATAAAAAAATTATAAAATTTATCACTTTTATAATGAAAATTATGAAAAGGGAAAAAATTAATCCACTTAATTTGTAGTATTAACTCATCATTATTATTGACAATTAAATTTTCTAGATAAAAAAGGCACAAATTTAACTTGTGGTTTGGATCTTCGACAATAAGAAGGTTATTGTTTTATTTTTTCACAGTTTATTAAGTTGCGTAAAAATGGATTTGATATGTATCAATTTGAAATTGTCAAGTGTGTTAGAGATGGAAAGCAACATAACAAAACATGGGCATTTTCTAGATAGATGTTTTGGGCCTTGTATAGCTACCCCATGGTCTTCTTAGTTTGGGTGGGCTCCCATTCATAATTTCCTGGGTCACACTGACTTTTCTATATGCAGGGCCATGGAAACTAGATTGGGGGTCGCTCTATTTGTGTGGGTTGTTGCAGCGCCTTCAGAGCAAAACTTTGGTTGGGGAGTTTTCCATGGTTTGAATGAAGCTTCGAGCAGAGGCTGGAGAAAATTGAAGTCCCAAGTTGATAACAAGGGTGTTTGTCATGCCTTGTACCGTGAGTGTTCCTTTTCGGTTGCCAATATATAGATATGATTCAGTTCATTAAAAGCTCATGTTGATTCGAGATTGGGTTGAAACGCATTTACAACAATAGTTTGGCCAACTTTTTCTTCTCCCAGCAAGTGCCATATCTATATTTAGCATGATACAACTCCACTTGGGATTTGTTTTCTTCTCCTTGGTGAAGTTGCTGCCGTTGCTTTGCCAAAACTTATTGTTACTTAGGGTGTTTTTGTATTTTTGTTTTTCTCTCTTTTCAGATTAAAAGAAAAAAGGGTTGAAGAGGCTATCCCAAGATTAGAAGGAAATATTTTGTCCTAAATTTTAAAGAAAACTAAACATCCCTCACTAATTTTAAACGATTCACCCTTGAAGTTCTTATTTTTATTTTTTTTAAAGATCAATTATTATCCTAAATTTCTCAAGTAACCTATTACACACCTCAGCTTGTTTAAATTGTATATATTTTATCCAACAATTGCAACCTGACATACAGAATGGCTTCACCCTTCCAGGCACGAATCACTTAAAAAAAATGACTCAATACTGTAGATAATTCAACTCTACATTCCCTCTTTCCATTTTTGAGTATTTTTCTTTCTTGTAAACCAACAATGATTAGAAACAACATGGAGACACTACTATTCGATTTTTTTTTTTAATTTTTATTCTCTTATTTAAGAGTTTATGACCTCATTTCCATTTCCGGATAAGTACTGATATCAAAAGAGTTTAACTCCAAATTTTTTGAGTCAAATTAAAAGCATCTAAACAGTATCAATTTCCAATTAATATATATGAAAGTCGAGTAAATAATTTAATAAAAATTAAGTAACTGCATGTCATTTTAACATCAATACTTATTTACTTTTACTTAATTATTTTATTACATTAAAATATATGAAAATCATTTTTGGTTTTATATGATTAAATTTAATATTCTTTGTTTCAAGCAACTTTTATTTCCTTTTTTCTATTTCTAAGCAACTTTTAAATTTCACATAAAAATGAGGATAAAGTGTGGCCAGAGGATTTGAAGTTAGAAAGAGAATGGAATTAGCTTATACGCATTGGCCTAAAGGGTGCACAACATTTTTGAAGAACTTGAATTGAAATGTACTAATAATTATAATAATTATAAATTTATTAGTACATTGCTTTGGATAATTTATAGCCTAAAATTGCATATTTGTAGAGTGATAACTTAATATATGCTTGAAAGAGTTGCATGTAATTAAAAGAAATTGATTGATAATATAATGAAACACATGCAAATCCTCCTCAACACATAAATTCAAATGATTGGATTGCATTGTGTGGACATTGTGAAAATGAAAAGTTTATTGGCATATATTTTTGTCATATCATTAATATTAAATAATTAATAAATTATATAATAAAGTAAATGTTATTGAATTATTTTAACACGTAGCTAGGTAGGGGTGTTCATTGGGACGGTCAGTCCAAAATGGCTGTAAATCCAATCCGACCCAACATCAGAATGATGGATTGGATTATTCATTGTAAACTGAGTTGAATCAGCAGTAGGAAAAGATGAATTGAATTGGTTCCAATTCAAATATTTAATGCATTCATCACTTTTTACCCGCTCCTTAATATTTAGGCTCATACCAATAAAAGGCACAATATTCCTTGTTCATTCTTTTCTCTTAAATTATTTTTTTAATTTTTTTATCGCAAATTTCTGATTTTTACTCCGGTCTATAATATTTGAAAAAATTATTTTAATTGCTGCATGTGAAGATATAATGCATCTTTTCCTCTCATACATAAACGTAAAAACACATATCCCTCTCCTTTGTCCTTTCTAAACTTCATAAATTTGAAAATAATTTTTAAGTACAATAACTTTGATAAATTCCTATCTTAAAAGGCAATAATTTGAGTAGAACTATATTTTAAGTATTTTGTAACACTTTCTTAAATAATTAGGTTTTACCTAATTATATAAAATAATATTATAATGTGCATGATAAAACAATTTAAAATTTTTATGTACCATAATCATAATGACTAATTTAAAATATTAAATTTCATAAATAATTATTTCACTAGCCCTAAAGTTCTACAATAAGAATAATTACAAAATTACATGTCCTTGAAAATCAAAGCATGTACAAATATAACTATCCAATCGTCAAAATATACACCAAAACCAAAAATAAACCAAGGCGTATCACCAACTCCGATAGCTTATCCTTTGACTCTGTACTTAGACTTCTTTCTATCTCGCTTCAAATCATAGGTTCCAAACCTGCATATAGGAAAAAAGTCACACGCTAAACAACCTAATGTTTAGTGGTACATAACAAAACATGTAAAATGCAAGCATAATATTCTTACCAATATGTCCTACCTCATATGTCCACACATATAGTGTCCATTTATATATGATATCATGCTAAAAAATAATCATACAAGATACCACAAGCCTAAACATAGCATATCAAGTTATCAATCATATAACAATAAGTGTACATCACACTTAATATCATAAAACCAATTGCTCAATTTATTCTTAATTAGACTAAACTAGATACTGGTAATAAGATCCAAGGCTCACAACCGAGCCCTTCAGGATACATGTTTGAGTCTCTCAGAATACATATCTGAGATAAAAGAAGTATGTGCATATTTCCAAACCAAGGGAGCTCATATGAGCTTTTAGCCTTTTGTTTAAAAGAGATAATCCACATTGACCAACATATGTCATTCGATACTATTTTTTTCTTAATGACATGTCATCTATCCTAACTCTAGTTCTAGTTAGAATATTGGGCATAACCAGATTCATACCATTTACCATAACCATTAGCATACCTTGAGTTCAATTTTCATACTATATTGTCACAGGAATTAAAAAGGTATACTACCTTAAAATAGAATCAACCTTGATTTATATATCAAAAATTACAAAATCAAGTTTATATTGGTTCACGTCTGTGAACTACTTTTCACAATTGTGAGTTCATAGATGTAATGCCCGATAATTTAGGTCATGGTAGTGGTTGACCAAAATCCGGCGAGCCGAACCGATCGGGGTCTAAATT
The DNA here is from genome assembly GCA_023653625.1 of Triadica sebifera. Classification (NCBI taxonomy): domain Eukaryota; kingdom Viridiplantae; phylum Streptophyta; class Magnoliopsida; order Malpighiales; family Euphorbiaceae; genus Triadica; species Triadica sebifera. Next base: position 19,118,759 of record CM042910.1, on the reverse strand, counting down.
CGGATATGAAAGAAAAAAATTAAAATAATAATAAAATATGAAAAAAATATTTTGGATATTATTAATTTAGAATTTTGAAGTTCAAAAGTAAAATTGACAAAAAAATAATTTTTCACTGAACGAAATTGGAAATTGCAGTGTTTTTGGCACAAATATTTTAAGAAGACATAAAAATAGAATATTCTTTATCTAAGGAAAGGAATATTCCTTTGATTAAAATAAAGTAAGAGTGATTTAAATTAATGGACCAATGAAAAACAAGATTAGCAATTAATCCTAACCACCCACCTAATTCAACTATAAAAAGTCAAATTTCCACTTTTTGGTCATTATTCTTCTTCTTCCTCATCTAACCAAAGAAAGCTTTCTTTTTTCTTCTTCTTTTGTAGTGAGCTCTCCTTCCCCCATTTATTATTCTTTTGTTTTCTTCAATCAAGCTAAGATTAAATAAAAAAAAGGTGAAATTAAGGCAAGATCATCAAAGAAGTGAAGTTAAGTGAGCAAAACTAAGGAAGATGAAGAAAGAAAAGAAGAGAAAAAGAGAAAGAAGACTTTGGTCATTTTAAAGATCATCAAAGATGAGTTTATATTTTATATCTTCTCACTTTTCTTCTTCTATTTTCTTTGATTTTGGGGTTGGTTGCCATTAAAGTTAGTAATTTAGAGTTATTATTATGTTAATAGTGAATAAGGATGGATTAGTGTAAAATTTGTTGTTAGGATAAGGAAGTGAACAAACTTTGAACCAAAATCAAAGTGGAAGCAAGGGCAAAGAGAAAGCTAGCTAGGAAAAAGATAAAAGTGAAGAGAAATGAATTTGGTGAGGTATGTACATTTGGCCAAAATTCAATGTAGAAAAATGTTAATTTTTATTTTGTGATGTGAAATTTTGTATGAATTGGTGATAAATCATGCCATGAATGTGAAAATAAAAATTAGAATATGAGGTTGATGCATGAAAATGGAAATTGTATGAATTAATTGATGTACTGAAAAATTCGTCTTATGAACAGTGTCTAGTTTTCTAATGATAACTTGAGTTCTGGAAATACTTTTTGAGTGATTCTTATTGGGTTGGAAAGCTAAGACATAGAGCTTCAACTTTCATGGGACCATTAGACCTGAATATGCCTGAATTAGGTAAAAAATGGACTCAAAATTTATACTAGAAATCTGTAAAATACTGGACAGATTGCAGTGAACGTAGATGAGAAAGAAATTCATAACTTTTGCAAACAAATTTGGTTTAATATGATTCTAGTTGGATATTAAAGATAAGACATGTACTTACATTTTCGTTTTGATTACATGTCCAAATTTAATATAAAAATGAATGAAAAATATAGAGAAAAATAAGGTAGAAATCTGTCCAGTAAAATACTAGGCAGATTGGAATGAACGTAGTTTAGAAGAAAATCCATAACTTTTGCTACAAAATTTGGTTTAATGTGATTTCAGTTGGAAATTAAAAATAAGACATGTACCTACATTGGGTTAGTTGATAACTTGTCAAATTTCATCTATTAATGGATGAAAAATACAGGAAAACATGAAGAAGAAATGTTGTTCAGAATAGGGCAGTTTGGACATATGTGTTGATTGTGAAATTTTGTGATAGAAAAATATATTATTTGATTTTTTTTGTAATTATAATGATTAAATGAGCAAGTATAAGGTTGTAAAATGTTTCATGAGAATTATTGCATTTATTTGGAATTTATATTAGTATTACATACATAATATATGTAAACAATAATAAAGGTAACAAATATAATTAAGCCCTGTAACATCTTGTTGAGAACTAGAAATTAGGATAAGTTGGTATGTCAATAAAAAGGTAGAAATGTAGGCACTAAAAATAATAGTGCTAAGATTTAATTTACGTAGGCACTAAAAAATAGTGACTAGTTGAAATTACGTAAACACTAAGAAATAGCATTGAGTACGAAATTACGTAGGCACCAAAAATGTGTTGAGTTATTATTGAAAATATAGGCATTAAATACCGAGTTATAAAATAATTATGTAGGTACCAAGTATACTGCCAGAGAGCAGAAATCCTGTATCCATTGTTTAGTTCCGATCTAAAATGTCGTGGGCTATCAAATAAATGATAAAAAAATGTAAATTATTAAATTGATAGTTCAAATTGTATATCTTGTATTGTTAAAATTTCAAATACGTTTAATGAATGAAATGTCATAATTGATGAATTAAATATTGTTGTATGAAGAAAATAGTTTTACTATTAATTGAATGTTTGACATACTTAATAAATTAATTGTAGTTTCTAAAATGTTATTTTAGAAATATTTATGTATTATTGGATAGTTGTCAAATGTACCACTAAGATAGTAGCTTAGCGCATGTGTTTCACATGCAGATAAATAGACATAACTGTTACATTAGGACGACCGGAGATAAGGGGAACCCCAAGATCAGATTGTAGCAGTCTAGTTTCTTTTTGTATGTTTTGGAAATTATATTGTAAAAATTAAATTTTAAGAATTTCTTTTGATGTAAATTGTGGCATGTAGGATTTATAAGGATTGAATTTTGTAATTAATATATTTGGTATTATGGTAAATATATTTTTAAATATTATGGTTTAATGAATGAGTTATTTTAGATCAAAATATTTACATCACTAGTTACATATTTAAATGAAAAAAATAAGAAAAATAATTATAGTAATAAATATTCTGCTAATAATAAAATTGAAAATTGAAAAAAATTATACAATAATTTAAGTATTGGTTTTTACAAAAAACAAATGAGTTTAGTAGCACTTTCATACACTATTAACGACTAGTAGGGTAAGGAAGTGCTACAATAGATGTGAATAAGCTATTCATGGGTAGATTACCCATGAACCAAACTGTGATCTAGCTTATGAATCCTTTTGAACTAAAAGTTAGAACTCTAGATTTCACAGGTGTGAACCTGGTTATGAATCCAACCGTGAAGCTGCCCATGAATAGGCATGCTTCTTTAACAAATAAAACAATACGATATTAACATACTTGTGAACTACTTTTGACGATCGTGAATTTTGAAAATTTCACACATTTCATGTCAAAATAAAGCAACCTTGTACCACATGCATATTCTCTAAAATTGATTAATGTCAATTACCCTATCAACACTCTAGCTCACATTTCATTATTTTATTATGCCATTAACTCATATAAACATCTTTAAACCCCAAATTTGCCACATTATTATGAAATCAATAATAAATCCCAAACTTAACATTTAATGTTCTAACAATGAATTAATATTACCAACAACCCAAAATCATGCAATTGTCTATAACAATAACCATTTCAAGATGTATTTAAGGCACATCAGTCATACCAAAGCAATAAATGAGACTTTGAATATGGTTATGTACATACATTTTCACAAAAAATAGATCATTAACCTTTCAAGCTTCTTCAAGCTTACTTATCCATTTAGGGTGTGTCTCTAAGCACTTTACTAGCTCTTATGACCATAAAAAAAAGTCTCTCTTAGCTCAGAAGACCAAAAATCACTCTAAAACCAGATTTCCCTCAACCTCTTAAGAACATTATATTTCCCTTTTGGTTTTCAAGTTACTATAAGCTTCCAAAGTTGTAATCTGATGTGTATAGAGGAAAATGTGGTGAAGATGATGGTGGTGTGCAAGGTTGGTTAAAAGGGTGTGGGGAGTAGGTATGTGGTAGATATAATGCATAGAAGAGAGATAAAATCATGTCTACATCACCTACTTCTGATTGACCAAAATTTATGGTCGTGATTCATTTTTCACGGATGTGAACCCACTATAAGAAAATATCAATTTAGCGGTTCAATTTATGGTGTCACCAAATTGCGATGCCATGCGACTCATTGGCGACAATATGTTATAGTGGTAAAGTAGCAACTCCATTAGCAACACCACTAAGACGTGTGGTGACAGAATGTTTTAGTGATGCCTAGATTGCATCACTAAAATTAGCACCAAAAGTTGGTGACAAGTTTAGCGATGCTATAACAATGCAAAGATAATGGCTAATTAGTGATGCCTTTAGTTAGCATCACTAAATTTGGAGCCAATATTATTTAGTGATGCATACTGCGTGTTGCTAAATTTTAAACTAAACGCAAAATTAAAGGATTGTTTCATTTAATTACTGCTTTCAAATCCTTATTCCTTCTCACTTTACTCCTCTTCTTATAAGGTTTAGAACTTCACTCCAAACTTCCTTCCATCGCTTCCCCTGTATTCTCCCCCATCTATTCCATAAAACCCTAATTTCCCTTTTTAGTCCCAAATCTTAAAATCTCAATTCTGTTTCTCATCTCGTAATCCCTTTAATACACCATAGTTTTCACTCACACTTTTCTGCAATGATGAAAGTGTACGACACCAGCACCTTCGATTTTATGTGCCACTGTTTAGCCATATATTTAGTCGAGTTGCATTCCTAACTTGACAAGCCGGTCAAGTGCAAACTACTATGTGACAAATGGATTAACCTCACTCCCAAAAATTGGTTTAAAGCTGGAAGGTATCCATATGCCTTATAAATTGGTACCAACCCACTCATTTTATCGTTGTGGGATATTTTTATACATATTAGTCCACTCCCCTTAGGGTCACCATCCATGGTGACTTCATGGATCCCCTCCCTTAATGGGGCAGCAGCCGTCCGGGTAGCAACCCTCCTACAACTGCTCTGATTTTACTAATGTGGGATACCATTGCTACATGGTAAATGGGTAAAACTCACTCCTAAAAACTAGATCAAATGAGGAGGGTGGTCACATGCCTTATAACCTGATACCAACCCACTTATTTTACCGATTTGAGATATTTTTACACATAACAGAAACCTGGTTTCACTATTTAAAACTCGATTTATTCAACGCAACTGCTTAACCTTCTCTGAGATTCAACGCAACTGCTCACTCTAATAGGTACTGCTTACCACTTTATAATTTCTTTTCTTGTTTTTCCTTAAGTAGTTCTTAGATTTTTAAAGGCTTCAGTTTAAATTTTGTCATTATACTTGATTCTTGAGGAATAAAGAAATTTTCTTTTTCTTAAAGTGAAAGTGGGTATTTCTTAGATTTTTAAATGGTTGGACTTTAATGGTATTCTCAAATTCGAACCTTTTTCCAATTTTTTTACTGGAGAGATATTGCTTCTCTTAAACTACTTTTTTTGCTTTTACTATTTCTTAAGTTAGACTTGTGAAAGCTTTGGTTTTTTCTTGGATGTGCTTCTTGATGTTCGTGGTTTGTGTTTAATCTACAAGGATAATGTTTTGCAGTTTCATTTTTATAAATTGATTATATATATATATACATTATTGTGGGTTAGATTCTCACATTGTTTGGGATTTTTTTGGAATGATTGCTAGCACAAAAAGTGTTTATTCTTGTATATACAAAATATTTCCTTCTCAGCTTGACTCATACTTTTTAGTTTTTAATTGAAATAATTCTTATATATATTAATGGAATTCTTCCAAAAACAAGGAGTGGTGATTGCCATAACGATGGTCAAATGTCTGCATACTTTGTTTTGATAGGGTTGAATACTTGATCAATTGACATTTGGTTTAGATGTTGGATGATTAAAATTATGAGATTATTGAACCTAGTAGTGTATTGGAAACAAATTATATTTGCTAATCCTAACTTAATTGGGAGTGAGCCTGAGTCATGGTTGAGCTTGAATTTGCCCTGCTTAGATGATGAGTTCATATAAAAGCTATTTATCTTGGCATGTTAGAAGTTATGTTGCCCTATTGGGGTATTTGGGACAACAACTTGGTTTTGCCTTTTATTTTTCAGCATGATGATCAATGTATTTGAGGCTTGCTACATTTGGAGGATAATTGTTCCATTCCCTATGTTTTTTAGGTATTAGAAGACTCCATTGTCTCTTTTCTGGTATACAAAATTGTATTCTTATAACACCCACTAATTAGAATATTATTTAGAATAAGTGTATGATATATATAGAAACCACATGATAGACATTAAAAATTTTAAATGAATTAAACTTATTGATGGAGTAATTTGGTTAGATAGATTCTATGATTAAATTATAAATAAATAATGTCTAGTTTAATTAGGTATATGTAAAAGAAAAGAAAGAAAAAAAATATAATTAATAATTGGACGGAAGAAAAAAAAAGGGAAAAGATGTGGACGGGAGAAGATATTTCTTTGTTCCATATAATTGAGCTTCTTCATATTTCCATCAATCTCATCTTAGTTTTCTTCTTCCTTCCATATTTCAGCCACTTTCTCTCATTATTTCACTAAATTTTTGTATCAAAATCACTCCAATTAAATTTATTCTTGGTAAGTAATCTCTTATCCATTGTTCTTATGTCATTTCAAACTCATAGGGTTGTATTACAGCAGTATTTTGTACTCTTATTTTGATGATCTTGTGATCCGAATTTGGAGAAGTCTCAAATATACAAGTTGTTTATGTATATCGTATTTATATGTCTGTAAAATTGCATGAGTTGATTTTGAGTATATGAAGAGATATGGTCACTTGAGTGAGACTGATTTATGGAAAAACATTAATAGAGTACCCTACAGTGTTTTCTTAATTTGGTCATCTTAAAGGACGCATTTAAGAAAAATAAAAACAAAAAAGTTGTATCTCTATATATGATCTAGGTCTCTACCACATTTCGTATAAATATCTCTTGTGTAGGTTGAGTTATAGTGAAATTAATCATAGTTGTTCCTTGATCAAGTTGTTTCTTTGTACTTATACAACTCTAGTGAATTCGTTTTTATTTTTGAGCTCCTTAAAGATCGAATTTACCAAAGTACAAAACATAAAAGTTTAAACTCTATTTCATATTTAAATTCTTGTGTAAGTATCACCTTAAAATGTTATGTGTTTGGTGAGTCATGACCTTATAGTGGGTTCAAACTGCTTCAGTTGTCAATCTATGTTGATTCATTTATAGATTCTCTAATGTTTGAGGACCTTAGAGGCATAATTTGGAAAAGTGATAAACATGAAAAATATTTCAAATTACCTTATATAAATTTATAAAAAGGTTCATAATTAATAAAGGTATACATTTGAAGATATGAAGTTTTACATATAGTACTCCAAATTTGTCTAAGGACAAAAAACAGGGCAACAATTAAAGTTATACTAAAAATTGTGTAATTATTTAAAACTTCTGATATCTTAGTATGTTATAGTATTATATTTTATTTTAATTAGAAACAATAATTACACAAATTTGATAAGTGTAGAGAAAGTTATAGAGTCAACATTCCTAAGAGGGCTTATTCATTTACGAGAAATTGGGTGTTTAAATTTTATCTAAGGATTATAATAGGAAATTTAAGGTATGTAGGTTACATTTATGAAGTTATATTGAAAATTATGGTGCGTTTATTTATAAATGAGTTTATCCTATGGTAGGAATCAAAGGAGGAGTTGGAACTTCAAAGGAAAAGGCCAAAGAAAAAGAAGTTTAGGAAGGCTATACTAAAAACTTGAGGTTAGTGGTTATAAAATCTTTTATGATATATATATGTGTGTATTTTGCATGATAAATTGAAAGTAAGTTTAGAATCATGATTAAGGTCATTAAAAATATGGATTAGAATAGTTAAATTAAAATAAAATAATTTTGAATATTAAAAATATTATAGTGGCCGTATTGAAGAAATAAAAAAAATTTAATGTATTCTCTGATAATTTAACAAGAATTAAGCCACAAAATGCATATAAACATAAAATTTAGTGTATATGAATTAATTGAGAATTATTAGAATTTATTGAAATATTTTATTGTTAGTGAATACATTATGTATGAAATGGAACATAACGAATGTAGTATGTATAATTGAGTTTTATGGCTTAATTGATATTAATATTGAATATTTAATGCATTGTATTGGAAATTGTGGAAAACAAATATGTAAATATGGAATAAAATTTTAAGTAATTAATAATATAAAATAAATGAAATTTAGGAATTTAATGAGAATTAAGTTAAAGGAATAAATTTTTTGTCCTTGGTTGTAGTCTGGTAGTTAAATCTAATTTATGATATAATTGGCTAGCCATAGAAATATCATAACTGCGGTGCAGGTCATGATGACGCCTTATGTTGACCAATGACGGTCTACTTCAGTGATAGTGATTCAGTAATCAGTGTGCAGTGCAATATTTGGGTGATCCTTCGGGGTCACTTTTTCATGTAGTGGATCTATGGGGTCCACGTTTTATGTATCCAGTCCGAAGATTTTCTATCAGATTGACTATAGGGGCAAAAAGTGACAAAAAAATGCCAAAATGCCAAAAATGACAATAGTGGTAAAAATGCCAAAAATTACAAAAACAACAAAATGACAAAATGAAAGTTTATGAAACAAAATGTAATTTGTCGCTAAAGAAAAATAGAATGGAGAATTAAAATGAAAATTAAGTTATAAGATGAATACAAAGTGATTATTAATTTAATAAATATATTAAAGGTAATTGATAGTAAATAATGATAACAAAAATAATAATAAAAATAATGATTAGAATGATAATTATAATTTTTATGTTAATATAAATAGTGTATGAAATTTGCATGATTGTGTATGCATTATTTTAGGCTAGTGAAAATTTTTGGATTTGTAACCATCACTGAGCGTTTTTAATACTCAACACGTAGTTTATTTTGACTGTGTGTAGGTACTAGCTAGGGACTCACTGGAGCAATACATAACTCATTTTGGGAGTAGTATGAAGAAAAATTTTATATGATAAACTTAATGACATGTATATGTATAACGTTTTGTAATAGATTTAGGGGGTATTTGAGATTGTTGTTAGCTGTCCAAAAAGTATGTTTAGAATTTATATGATTTAATTGAATGATTTTTTAATTTTTTATAAACTATTTTTCTTAAACCTGTTTCTGGAAAAACATTTATTTACATGCTTCTCTCCAAAAGCAGTTTTCAAAACTCATAAATTTAAAAATAATTTTTTTTCTCCAAAATCGCTTTTGGCAAACCCAATATCAAAACGGACTCTTAAAAATATGTAAGTGAATGATGAATATATTTTCACGTGGTATGTTATCGACTTATTGACTAATAAGATAAAAACAATTACCCACATATGTCTATAATCATATTATAGACAATTTTAAACAATAATGGTAATCGCTTAAGGCGACATAACATATGTATTGTATGAACGTAATAAGAGTGTTACAATTCCATTATGATAGTGCAAGTTAGTTCTCAATTTGTCCTTATCTTTCAAGTTATTTTGTTTGCATTTCTTTTATGATTGGATACTTCAGTTTTTATTGTTAATTAAGTTTTCTTCCTCCAAAATATTTCCCTGTTGTTTGCAAACGATAGAAAAAGCTTATATTTCTCTATCATTGGCAAGTAATTAGAAAAAACATTTCCTTTATTGTATCTAAATGACTCAGGAAAAATACATTTTTCAACTGAAGAAAGACTATCTTAATTCATAATAAACAAAAAAATATTTTGAAGTTAATATTCTGAAACCTGATTATACATTGCAAATAGAGCAACTTAATTTGAGTGGGGCATGCAAGAGCAATACTTCGTTGGTGAAATGTTAATTATTTGCTTCAAATTATAATGCAATCCCACATGCAATTTCCATATTAATGATTTGGCATTTTAAAAATTTTGATTTGCTAAAAAATATAGTTGTTCATACACCCACTATTGCATTATGATAATTGTATCATGTGCTAAATGCCTCTTTGAATGCTTTAGGTTGGATCAGGCAACTCTTACCTATCTTAGAACTCAAAGTGATTATTCCTGTGTTAATTTTATGAATTATACTTTACAAAAACATTTGTCTTTATCTTAGTTTTGAGCAATTTCTACCTTGTTCAAAGCATTATGACTTTCCCTTTCCCTCTGTCCTAGTTACATAAAAGTTCACTTCCTATTTACCTTTTGAGTTAGAAGATGTGTTGGCCTAAATCATCTTGATCAACTGTTGTTTTGCCACTTGAATTACTATCATTTTGAATTAATTGTTCAGTTGTTGTATTATTAATTGGCTCTTGAGTTTCTTATTTGGTTAACCATCATGAGTTGAATATTGTGTTTCTTTTCATGCTCTAGCTTTATATAAGGGATGCTTCAAAAAACTAGAAATTAGCTGTGTAATTTATTATTCATATTTGAGGTCTAAAACTGCTTATTTAGTAATTATAGAAGGATATATAAATATTTATTTCTTTCTTTGAATTATCATTGGTAGTCTCCGAACATTTTATACTTTGCAAGGGACATATGATCTTAAATGTTTGCTAGTACTTTTATGGTTTTCTTGTTTCCATTTATTTATTGAGACATTCATATGATAAGATTCTAAAGATATATGTCATGATTATTATTTTCTAAAGTAAAGCAAATAAAATGTATATTAACTCATATAGTTAACAATTGAAGTCTTGTTGATTCTTAGCACTACAAAAAAATTGTCAATTAGCAATAGAATATTCTGTCACTAAACAGATAAATTTCGTCACTAATTATAAACATAAACGGATTAGTGACGGAAACTATCCGCCGTTGCCAAATTCCTTGCTAACCATTTAGCTATAAAAACAATTTTCATCATTAAAATTAACGATGGAACATCCGTTGTTACATTACTTTCATGTTGTTGGTAAAAATGATCGTCCTTTAGATGACAGAGTCCACTGTTAGAGACTAATTAGCGATGGAAATATTCGGTAACTAAATTAGCCACGAAAAAAATTGTAGTTATTTTTATTTTATTTTCTATTAAATAGCGATGACTTTTTGTCCCTAATTATAGTGACGGGAAATTCCATCACTATTTTATTTTTTTGCAAGCTCCCAACAAAAAATCATCTCTAATTATAGTGACGGACATATTTGTCACTATTTTATTTTATTTTTTGTAAAATAGAGATGGAAATGTTGTCTCTAATTATAGTGATTGACGTATCCATCACTAAATGTTTTAGTACGAACAAATATAACAACAACAAATTTCGTCTCCAAACTAGTGACATATGTTTCTGTCGCTAATATTTTGAATTCACATAGTGTGACGAAAATTTCCGTCATTTTTTATAGTTTTTTTAAATATATATATATATATATATATATATATATATATATATATATATATATATATATATATATATATATATATATATATATATATATATATATATATATATATATATAATAGACATCTATTTTTCAAAAGAAAATTTGCACGCTATCAATGTCATACTTGTAATATAATTGAACAAATAGATATACATTCTTCAAAATAATTCATAGGCAACCAAACCACAAGCACCACAATTTATCAAATGTATTTACAATAGTTTCAATATTAAAAATATAATACATAAAATTTTAGTTCAATATTCTAGTTTTAAAAATGTATCTAATGATCATTAGCATGTGATGTGATGTAACACCTAACACCTTATGCATCTATATATCACATATGTTATTTTTATATTAAATTATAACGTATGAAACAAGAATAAAATAAAATTCATGTTTACAGCGAGAGTAATTGTTTTTAACTCATCTCATTTATCAACAATAATTTCACAATCAATACGGAAACTTTAATTATAGCCTATAATATCACGTATATTAATAACTTAAACATTACGTTTAAAAGTTAGTAAATTTGCAAGTATTAAATCCCCAAATATAAATGATATGTTCTTATGCTTGTGTGGAATGTAAGGAAAGAGAGTGATGAGGGTCAGCCGGTAACCTTTGATCTATGACTTTTATATGCACCTCAATATGAACTACTAATCTTCTCTACCTGAAAAATGATGTAATTTGGTGAGTTACGACTCAGTGAGAATAACCACCAAATGAGTTCTAAAGCACCAAGCATTTCATAATAGCAAATAACAAGTATAATTAATACATACTTTATACTCCACTTCATCAGTTAATAACATATAAATAAAGATAAAATCAAGTATTCAATAATTGCTCTTTACTTATGCTTATGCTTATACATTTTATTTTGTTGTGACCAGGTTAAACGGATATTGCCCCAGGTTTCCATTTGAACATTTGTATTTGCATTTGCTAGCTAGCTTGATCATTTGTTTCATTTTAACATTTGTTAGGTCATAGGCCTCTTCTTTTGCTTTTCAATGTCGATTAACTAGTCACAACGCCTTTTAAGTCATTATGCATATGCACTTGTACTTACATATTCATCAACCATTGTATCTTATCACATATACCAAACATATACCACATATATATTTCATATACAACACATATACCACATATATACTTCATATGCAACACATATACCATACATATACCACATATATACCTCATATGTCAACACATATACCTTTCATATACTATACATATACTATATATATATATATGTTATGTCAAATATATACCTCAAATATACCTTAAGTACACAAACTTATATGTACCACATATGCCACAAATTATTCATCATCATATTTTCAAGGAAAAATCATCACAATCACATAGCAACAACATTCATATGCACTAAAGAATTCAATTGATAATTAGACTCACCTTTTTCCTTTGATTCCAACCCTTAACTTATTGTCTACCCTCTTTTTGTATATATCCAATTTGTCTTGAGCCTAATATTGAAATATAATTCGTTAATTTATGACTAGAGAAACTTAATGTGGCTTAAACAAATTAATATACATTATTCATATAAATAATTAAAAGTTTTCCAATGAGACAGTGTGACCTTATGAGACTGTTTTGACTATAACATTTTCTGTACTTGACCAATTAATCTGATTCTTAGTCCTAATTAAACTTAATATAGTTATATATAACATATTAAAATTTCAGACTAATTGGATCACTGTACAATTTTTGGTGGAATTGCTAAACATGTTCTGAGTTTTACCCTGTTTTCTGCCCTTAGGCAGTTTCAGGGTACTCATTTGGGTTCATCATAACTTATAATATATACATCTTATTTTAATGAAACATTATAGACACTTATATGGGTTCATATGGAACATTTATCCTGTTTACAATTTTTAACAATTATATCTCTAAGGTATTCAAATTGTAACCAACATTTTACTAGTCCATAATAGATTTGGCTTTCGGACCAGTATGACTTCCAAAGGTCATAACTTAGTCTATACATAACATATTAATCTGCATTTAGTACCATAATTTAGACAAAACATATACCTATAACTTTAAAGTTGGATGATTTAAATAATCTAGCTCTAATGAGCTCACATGATCCAAACCAGTGTCTAGATCTGCCTAGGGTACCCTGTAGGCAGTTCAAACTATTGAACTATCATGGTTCCATTCCCCATAATACAAAATGTACAAGACCTATGTATCTGAAATTTGGTATACATATATATAACATAGATATATACAACTTTTATGTTTTGCGATACTTCAAATATGGACTTTAACATATCCACAACCAACAAATACAATAGCTAACTTACTTAGGGTTTACATCCGGAACGGTTTCAGTATGAAGAGGATATCTCATTATATAAACCACCTCTTGCAAATATATTTATATACCCATAAATCTAAGACATAAAGGAACAACGTTTGTGTTTTAAGCTTTTCCAGAATCAATTTCTATTGATATCAAAATTGGGGTGCAAATCAGTAACTATTAATGAACCTTAGTAACTCAAATTAACCTTATAGCAATAAGCATTAATTACTTACCAAGAACAAACTTGCAAGGGATCAATTTGTCTCACAAACCAAGTTAAACAAGGAAGAATTGGTGGCTGAAATTTGAGAAAAAATAGGTTGAATAAATGAAGCGAAGAAAAAGAAGAAGATAAGGAAAGAAAAGGAAGATAATGGCAGCCTAATAGGTTAAAAGCCACTTACCACCATTTGCTTTTCCCTTTCCATCCGTCCTTTTTTTTTCTTTTGTGTATGATTTTTTTTAATATTTATTATTATTTTTATTTTTATTATCATCATACATACATACATACATATACATATAACCATTTATCCAATTTTACTAACTAATAAAAAAATATATAATTTAATCACTTATTTTAATTTAATTAAATTAATCATGTCAAATTTTTATTAATTCAATCTAGTCTCTTTATTCACTTATATATTAATTTCATGTCATTTGTATCTATATTATAAAACAAACATGTGCATTTCTATACAATTGTAAAATATTTGAAAATAAACTAATTGTATATCATGAATATATTTAAATAAAAATGCATATTATGCATGTGTTCAAGTGATATATATGCAAAATGTATATGTGCAAATGAGATGCTGTAGAAATGCATATGGGAAAAGTCAATGATGTTACAATTCTCTCATCCTTTCAAAAATTTCGTCCTTGAAATTAAATACCTAGAAATAGGTGTGGATATTGTTTTTTCATATTTTCTTTTGTTTCCCATATTGCTTCTTCTCGTGAATGATTTCTCCATAATACCTTAACTAAAGGTATTTCTCGGTTTCTCAACTGTTTAGTTTTGTATCCGATGATTTCCACTAGTTCTTCAACATAACTTCTGTCATTTGCAATCGCAATGGCTTGATCTTTAAGTACATGTGTAGGATCTGACATGTATCTTCTAAGCATGCTCACATGAAAAACATTATGAATCTGAGTCATATCTAGTGGTAAAACCAATCTGTATGCCAGTGGACCATTCTTCTCAAGAATTTCATAAGGACCTATGTATCTTGGGCTCAATTTACCTTTCTTTCCAAATCGGATTACTCCTTTCTATAGAGATACTCGTAGAAATACCTTTTCACCCAACTCGTATTCCATCTCCCTTCTATGTTGATCAGCATAACTTTTCTATCTGTCATGTGCTGCATTTAGTTTAATTTTGACAACCTTGATTTTATCCCCTGTATCTTGTATTATCTCTGGCCCTTCTAATGCACGTGCACCTTCTTCATCCCAAATGATAGAGCTTCCGCACTTTCTGCCATACAATGCCTCATATGGAGCCATCTGAATACTGCTATGATATTGATTATTGTATGCAAACTCCACCAATGCTATATACTCATCCTAAGCTCCCTTGAATTCCATAGCACATGCTTTAAGCATTTCTTCTAATGTTTGTATAGTTCTCTTTGATTGTCCATCAGTCTGTGGGTGGAATGCAGTACTGAAATTCAATTTTGTTCCCAATGCATTATGTAAACTCACCCAAAAACGTGAAGTAAATCGTGGATCTCTATCAGATACAATGGATACTGGAATGTCATACAATCTGACTATCTCATTCACATATAATTTGGCCAAACTCTCAAGTGTACACCCTCATATGGTAGGTAGAAAATGTGCTGACTTGATTAACCTATCAATAATTACCCATATTGCATCATTTTTCCGTGGAGTTCTAGGTAATCCATAAACAAAATCCATCGTTATCTTTTCTCATTTCCATTCTGGCACTGGTAAAAGATGTAGTTTACCAACTGGTGCCTGATATTCTATCTTAATCTACTGACATGTTAAACATTTGGAAACATATTCTGCTATGTCTTTCTTCATTCTTGGCCACCAGTAATTAGGCTTTAAGCTGTGATACATCTTTGTCATCCCTGGGTGCATTGCATAGGGTGCATTGTGTGCCTATTCCATTATTTCCTGACGTAAGTTTTCAGTGTTTGGAACACATATGCGTGACTTTAACATCAGTGTATTGTCTTGCAATTAAAAATCATTATTGTTTCCCTGCTTTACTAATTCAATTTTCTCACACAATTTAGGATCTTTACTCTGTGCAACTTTGATCCTATCCTTCAATATAGATCTGACCTGAAGAGCAGCAATCAATGATCCACCATCATGCATATTCAATTGAACATTCATGGACCGTAATTGAATCAAATATGGAAAAGATGATGCTTGCAAGTGAGCTACACTGCTACTGGCCTTCCTACTCAATGCATCTGCTACCACATTGGCTTTCCTTGGATGGTATTCAATTGAACAATCATAATTTTTCAACAGCTCTAAGCATAAGAACATATCATTTATATTTGGGGATTTAATACTTGCAAATTTACTAACTTTTAAACGTAGTGTTTAAGTTATTAATATATGTGATGTTATAGGCTATAATTAAAGCTTCCGTATTGATTGTGAAATTATTGTTGATAATATGAGATGAGTTAAAAAAAATTACTCTCGCTGTAAACATGAATTTTATTTTATTCTTCTTTCATATGTGATAATTTAATATAAAAACATGTGCGATATATAGATGTATAAGGTGTTAGATGTTACATTTTTGGTATCAAAGTAAGGATAGGTTCCAAGGGAACATGCATATGCATATAAGCATGATAACATATGCATAATATGTGTTGAACATTATGTATTGACATAATTTCATTTATTTTAGGGCCACATAAGACATGATTCACCAAGGAGAGAGAGGTCGGCTGAAATGCATCCTCATGAGGCATCGCCTCATTTGCATAGAAATCAACTAGTACTAGGAGCTAGGGCTCCTGCACGTGCATCACAATCATCACATGCCGAAGTACCTTATGAAAACCCAGAACATGAAGTGCATGGTCCTGCAATGTATAGGGAAAGACGATATGATAAGCTAAAAAAATAGGGTGCAGATGATTTCTATGGCTCGACTGATCCAGTTGAAGTATAAACATGGCTTAAAAGGACACAGAGGGTATTGAATATGATGAGATGCACTCCAAAGGAGAAGTTTGATTATACAGTGTCTTTGCTTCAAGGCAATGCTTATGAATGGTGGGAGACAATTCCAGATAGTGATGCACAACCACAAGTTCTGACATGGAATAATTTCCTCTTGGAATTTCAGAACAATTACATGCCTGAGGCATATAAAGATGAGAAGAGAAAGGAATTCCTGAATCTAAAACAGGAAAACATGTCTGTTGCGGAGTATGAAGTACAATTTAATAAACTTTCCCATTATGCCATCTTTATGGTCTTTACTGAAAGAGACAAATGCAGAAAGTTTGAAGATGGCCTCAAGTATGAGATCAGAAATAGAATCACAATTATTGATCTTGATAGTTATACCAGACTCAGAGCTGCTGCAATTAGAGCTGAAAAGTTAATGAAAGAAGCTAAAGAACAAGTAAAAAGGGTGACACGAGAGTTTCCTAGAGAGTCTAGTAGAGGATATGGAAAGAAAGCTAGATATATGTCGAGCAAGTTTGGCAACAGAAGTGGGTACTCCAGTTCTAGAGGTCGAGGTATGACTTTCTCTTACCCAGGCAAAGGACAAAGCCAGTATACAAAACAAAAGCCAATATTCATTATGGTAGGCAACACACTGGTGAATGCAGAAGGCTCACAGGAGCTTATTATTTTTTTGGGTCCTTAGATCACATGTATAGAGATGAGCTAAATTAGTAGAAACCAGCAGAGGCAGATGAGTATCTGAGACTACAATTGAAACATCAGGGGTTAACACTACTAGTGGGACACATGTCAGAGGCAGAGGCAGGGGAAGAACTAGTGCAGTAAGCAGATGAGTGACCAGATATGAGGGACAGAGTTCTAGAACCTTTCCACAGGCTAGGGTATTTGCTATGACTAGGCAGGAGGCAGTTGATGCTCTTAAAGTGGTTAATGGTAATATTTACATTTATGATATACTGACATTTGCATTGATTGACCCAAGATCCACACATTCATTTATATCATCACATATGGCATCCAAACTGCATAAAAAACATGAGTCATTGGGATTTGATATAAATGTGAGTACTCCACTGGGAGCAGTAGTAGTTGTGAATGAGATATGTCGTGACTGTTCGATATTCATTGATAAAGTTGAATTGAAAGCTTATTTGATCTTATTATCATTGCATGAATTTTATGTAATATTGGGAATGGACTGGTTAACTAAACATCATGCCATAGTGAATTTTTTTTCTAAGGAGGTAATTTTAAAGTCCTCTGATAAACAAATGATTGTGTTTAAAGGAGAAAGGAAGTTGGTAACTGCATATTTGATTTTAGCAGTTAAAACTTTTATGATGGTAAAAGGAGGGTGTGGGACTTTTTTAGCCTATGTGACAGACACAAGAACTCAAGATATTATGTTAGAGAATATTCCAGTAGTGTGTGAGTTCCCATATGTATTTTCAGAGGATTTGCCTGGATTGCCACCAGATAGAGAGATAGATTTTACTATGGATTTGGTGCCTGAGGCCGCACCTATTTCTATATCTCCTTACAGGATGACACCAATTGAGTTAAAGGAACTTAAAACTCAATTGCAACAGTTACTTGATAAGGGATATATTCGACCTAGCGTATCACCTTGGGAAGCCCCAGTGTTGTTTGTAAAAAAGAAAGATGGAACGATGAGATTGTGTATAGACTTTAGACAACTTAATAGAGTGACAGTGAAGAATAAGTATCCTTTACCTTGAATTGATGACTTGTTTGATCAGTTACATGGAGCTCAAGTATTTTCTAAGATTGATCTGAAATCGGGCTATTATCAGCTTAAGATAGCTGAGGTAGATATTCCTAAAACTGCATTTCGTACTAGATATGACCATTATGAATTTCGAGTCATGCCATTTGGATTAACCAATGCGCCGGCTGCTTTCATGGCTTTGATGAATAAGGTATTTCAGCCTTATCTGGATAATTTTGTTATTGTCTTCATAGATGACATTCTGGTGTACTCTAAAAGTAAAGAGGAACATGAGATACATTTAAGAATAGTGTTGCAGACTTTACAGGAGAAACAATTGTATGTAAAGTTTAGTAAGTGTGAATTATGGCTTGATCATGTTGCGTTTCTTTGACATATAGTATCAGGAAAAGGCATAGAGGTTTACCCAAATAAAGTTAAGGCCATAGTGAGTTAGGAAGCACCCAAGAATGTGTCAGAATTGCGTAGTTTTTTTGGGTTTAGCCGGATACTACCGTAGATTTGTTGATGGGTTCTCATTAATTGTTAGCCCTTTAACCAAATTGTTGAGAAAGAATGTGCCTTTTAAGTGGGCTCCTAAATGTCAAAAGAGTTTCGATGAACTAAAGCACAGGCTAACCTCAGCACCAGTGTTAACCATCCCTACAGGTACAAGTGGGTTTACAGTATATAGTGATGCTTCTCACCAAGGCTTGGGATGTGTGTTGATGCAACATGGTAAGGTGATAGCTTATGCATCCAGACAACTGAGACCACATGAGATCTCATATCTAATGCATGATTTAGAATTGGCTGCAGTTGTATTTGCATTGAAGATTTGAAGGCATTATTTGTATGGTGAGACATTCCAGATATTCACATACCATAAAAGCTTGGGTTACTTGATGACACAGAAAGGGTTAAACATGAGACAAAGACGTTTGGAATGCAAGGAGAGAGAATGATGAGACTCGGCAGGTGACCTTTGATCCATGACTTTTATATGCAGTTCAATATGAACTACTAATCTTCTCTACCTGAAAAATGATACAATTTGGTGAGTTGCTTATACATCTATATATCGCACATGTTGTTTTTATATTAAATTGTCACGTATGAACCAAGAATAAAATAAAATTCATGTTTACGGTGAGAGTAATTTTTTTTAACTCATCTCATATTATCAACAATAATATCACAATCAATAAGAAAGCTTTAATTATAGCCTATAACATCACATATATTAATAACTTAAACATTACGTTTAAAAGTTAGTAAATTTGCAAGTTTTCAATCCCCAGATATAAAATGATATGTTCTTATGCTTATATGGAATGCAAGGAGAGAGAGTGATGAGGCTCGACCGGTGACCTTTGATCCATGACTTTTATATGCACCTCAATATGAACTACTAATCTTCTCTACCTGAAAAATGATGCAATTTGATGAGTTGCGACTCAGTGAGAATAACCATCAAATGAGTTCTAAAGCACCAAACATTTCATAATAGCAAATAACAAGTATAATTAATACATATTTTATACTCCATTTCATCAGTCAATAACATATAAATATAGATAAAATCAAGTATTCAATAATTGCTCTTTACTTATGCTTATACATTTTATTTTGTTGTCCAGGTTAAACGGACATTGCCCTGGGTTTCCATGTGAACATTTGTATTTGCATTTGTATTTGCTAGCTAGCTTGATTATTTGTTTCATTTGCATATTTTTTGGACCATAGGCCTCTTCTTTTGCTTTGCAATGTCGATTAACTAGTCACAACGCCTTTTAAGTCATTATGCATATGCACTTGTACTTACATATTCATCAACCATTGTATCTTATCACATATACCAAACATATACCACATATATACTTCATATGCAACACATATACCACACATATACCACATATATACTTCATATGCAACACATATACCATACATATACCATATATATACCTCATATGTCAACATATATACCTTGCATATACTTTACATATACCATGTATATATATATTATGCCAAACATATACCTCAAATATACCACAAGTACACAAACTTATATGTACCACAAATATCACAAATTATTCATTATCATATTTTCAAGGAAAAATCATCACAATCACATAGCAAACAACATTCATATGCACTAAAGAATTCAATTGATAATTAGACTCACCTTTTTCCTTTGATTCCAACCCTTAACTTATTGTCTACCCCCTTCTTGTATATCTCCAATTTGTTTGAGCCTAATATTGAAATATAATTGGTTAATTTATGACTAGAGAAACTTAATGTGGCTTAAACAAATTAATATACATTATTTATATCAATAATTAAAAGTTTTCCTATGAGGCAGTGTGACCTTATGAGACTGTTTTGACTATAACGTTTTCTGTACTTGACTAATTAATCTAATTCTTATTCCTCATTAAAATTAACGTATGTATATATAACATATTAAAATTTCAGACCAATTGGATCACTGTACAATATTTGGTGGAATTTCTAAACGTGTTCTGATTTCTGCTTGTTTTCTGCCCTTAGGCAGTTTGAAGGTACTCATTTGGGTTCATCATAAATTATAATCTATACGTTCTATTTTAATGATTATTTACAGACACTTATATGAGTTCATATGAAATATGTTTTATGTTTATAACTTTTATCAATTATGTCTCTAAGGTCTTCCAATTATAACAAACATGTTACTGGTCCATAATAGAATTGGCTTCCGGACCAGTATGACCTCCAAAGGCAATAACGTAGTTTATACATAACATATTAAGCTGAATTTAGTATCATATGTTAGCTAAGACATATACCTATAACTTTCTAGCTTTGCTTATTTACATAATCTAGCTCTAACGGGCTTAAATGAGCCAAACATATTTCTGGATCTGCCCAGGGCATCCCATAGGCAGTTCAAACAATGGAATAGTTATGGTTCCATTCACCATAACGCACACTTTACAAGACCTATTAACCTGAAATTTGGTATACATATATATAACACATATAACTACAATTTGTATGTTTTGAGGTACTTCAAATAGTGACTTTAACATATCCAAAACTAACAAATACAGTAGCTAACTTACTTAGGGTTCACATCCGGACCAGTTTCAGTACGAAGAGGATATCTCATTCTTTACACCACATATTGCAAATATATTTACATATCCATAAATATAAGACATAAAGGAACAACTTTTGTGTTTTAAAATTTTCCAGAATCAATTTCTATTGATATAAAAATTGGGGTGCAAATCAATGCCTATTAATGAACCTTAACAACTCAAATCATCCTTATAGCAATAAGAATTGATTACTTACTAAGAAAAAACTTGCAAGGGATCAATTTACCTCAAAAACCAAGTGAAAAAAGGAAGAATTAGTGGCTGAAACTTGAGAGAAAATAGGTTGAATAAATGAAGCAAAGAAGATAAAGATAAAGAAAGAAAAGAAAGATAATGACAGCCTAATAGGTTAAAAGCTACCTACCACCATTTGCTTTTCCCTTTTCCATCCTTCCCTTTTTCTTTCTTTTTTTTTTATTTTTCTTTTTCTTTTGCTGTATGTTTTTTTTAATTTTAATTTTTTTTTATTTTTATTATCATCATACATGCATACATACATATACATACATTCATGTATACATATAAACATTTACCCAATTTTACTAACCAATAAAAAATATATATAATTTAATCACTTATTGTAATTTAATTAAATTAATCATGTCAAAATTTTTATTAATTCAATCTAGTCTCTTTATTCACTTATATATTAATTTCATGTCATTTTCATCTATATTATAAAACAGACATGTGCATTTCTATACAATTGTAAAATATTTGAAAATAAACTAATTGTATATCATGAATATATTTAAATAAAAATGCATATTATGCATGTGTTCAAGTGATATATATGTAAAATGTATATGTGCAAATGAGATGCTGTAGAAATGCATATGGGAAAAGTCAACGATGTTACATGTGAATCTGTAATAGGCTATCCAGGTGGTGGCTATTGTCCTGTAATTGAATTTCCTGAAAGTACCAACTGCATCAAATTTTCCAACCGTAAAATCTGTTTGTCTCTCTCCTGCAACTGCGTCTACAAAAGATAAGATCATATGGTCTCTCTCTTCACTCTCCTGCAACTGTGTCTCCATAAATGATATCAACTTGTCTCTCTCTTGCAATCACATCTCCATAGCTACGATACGTCCTTCATATGTCTCTTGCATCATCCGTGTTTGCTCCAACATATCCTCTATCTGCCTCGTATTCATAAAGGAAGAGGAACTAAAGCCTAGACTAGAGGAACTGAAAGAAGATGACTTGTAACCCAGACTGTATAGTCGCTATTAAATATGCATTGCATATTGAGCTTCAACCTTTGCTTTTATTTTTGATATTGTTTTTTTAACTTTTGAAGGTACCTACAATCATTATATCTTTTAAATTAAATTAATTTGTTGTTTTATATATAAGTTATAACACAAATGTAGTTATATTTACCTCTCATAATGATACATGCAACTGTATTGCACTGGATCGACTATCATAACTTCATAAGCCAGATGGATTGATAAATGCTCCATTGAGTTAAAAAATCTTGGTGGGAATATTCTTTCAAGCTTATAGAGAATAACAGGTATGTCACTCTCAATTCTTGTCATGTCATTTGTTCTGATGGTGGTTGAGATTAGCTTTTTAAAAAACATATTTAGTTTTGTAACCGTCTTTTAAACATGTGGAATAAGTAGTTCCCGGAATGCAATTGGTATTAATCTCTGCTTAAACATATGACACTCATGGATTTTCATTCCAAACAACTTCAGTTTCTTCATATCCACACATCTACCCATATTTGACACATATCCATCAGGGAATTTCAAATGTTTAACCCATTCACATAATGCTTGTTTTGCATTCTTATCAAATGTGTAACGAGCTTTAGGATATTTTCTTATCGCCTCATTTTGTTTCAATTCAAGCCAACGACAGTAATCATTTAACTATTCTCTTGATTTATAGGTGTCCTTTGTTTTCCCATTCACATTCAAAATAGTGTTGAACATATTATCAAACTACTTTTTTCCCTTATATGCATCACATCCAAGTTGTGCCTAATCAAATTGGATCTCCAATATGGAAAATCCCAAAAACTATTGTATTTCCTCCAACCACATGTTTTGCATATCGACTTATTAGTTTCAGCAGCATCTAATTGAGTTACCTTCTTCAGACCCAAACTCTTAATATCTTTGAACATATCATCTTCTAAATGTACATAAGGTGGAGGTGTTGTCACTATTTTGTTCTTAGTAAATGCAATTTTATTCCTACGAAATACATGATTTGCAGGTAGGAACTTTCGATGGTTATCAAACCACAATTGTTTACCACTAAACTTCAAAGTAAAAGCATCAGATTTTGCAATACTCCAACCATACAACATTGAATATACAGGAAAATCACTTATTGTCCACATAAGGGTTGCCCGCATAATAAAATTTTACTTCTTCAAAATATCATATGTTTTCACACCAACATCCCACAAATGTTTCAACTTTGTTATAAGTGGTTGTAAGAAAATATCCAACTTTTCTTTGGGATTTTGGCCTTGGGACCGATATAGATAAAATATATTGCTCCTTCATACACAACCATGAAGGCAAATTATAAGGTGTAACTATAACTAGCCATGTTGAATATTGTTGTCCTGATTGTCCAAACGACTGAAAACCATCACTGCAAAGACACAATCTCACATTCCGACTTTCAGCTGTAAAATTAGGATGCATCTGATTGAAATGCTTCCAAGCAACTGAATCTGATGGATGACACATCACTCCTTCTTCAACCTCATGCTCAACATGTCATCTCATATGATGTTTTGTAGAATTAGATGCATACAGTCTCTTCAATCGGGGAGTCAAAGGAAAGTAATACATTTTTTTATATGTTACTTTCGTTTTCTGTTGCTTCTCAGTACCCTGATATATATATTTAAATCGAGGATGAGCACCAAACTTGCATTCAATTAATTCACTCTCAACACCCCAGTATAACATACAACCATTAAAACAACAATCAATCTTATCCACCAGTAAACCCATACCTCACATTAACTTCTTAGTGTTGTAAAAGTTGTAAGGGACCATATTATTATCTGGAACAAACTCTTTCATCAGTTGTGGAATCTGATCAAATAAATTTTCAGACATATGGTTCTTTGAGTTCAAGCTCATTAATCGAGCTATAAGTGATAATTGGGAATGTCTAGTACAACCAGGACACAACTCATTATCTGCAGCATTCAACATATCATTAAACTTCTGAGCTTCAAGATTGGGTGGTTCTTCCATGTCATCCATATTAAAGTTCGAACTAGCAGCATCCATCACCATTCTATGGTAGGTATGAGTTGGTTCTTCACTATCTATATATGATTCCACACTATCATTGTCAATGACCGCTCTACTTTCCCTTTGATAAATCCAAATAGAATAATCTAGCAGGAAGCTGTATTTAGCCAAGTGGTATCTAACAGTGTCAACATCACGAAATGACATATATTTTGGCACTTGTGCTGATTACATGGACACTTAATCTTATTTCTATCCATCAATCTCAGTTGACTACGAGCAAAATTAATAAAAGTTTCTATGTCATCCATAAATTCTTGATTGAGCAAGCCATTTGTAAACCTTTTGTACATCTATTGACGATTTGAACTCATTTGGCATTGTTATATTTGCAAAGAATTTTGTTCAGTAATCATATAACTGAGACATTTATAATGATTACTCTTAATTTTTGCTTAAATAATTCCTAAATAATATCATTTTTTTAAATATTAATTTAATTAATTTATCATCCTGATAACTCATATATTAATTAGAAAGGTATGAACTTATCCCATCCAGGAATGCGTTGTCTATATGCCACGACCATACATGTATGACATATAACATATAAACAGTCATGTACAATTATATAAACACGTATCCACAAACTGTCAACATTGGATAATTCAGTGAATTCTCATAATCTAATGAGAAAGATACTGAACGAGTTTCTATAAGTAAAATATACAAAAACGTACATTCATTTTTTGTTATTGTAATAATGTTATTTTCTATAAATAACTATCAAATTTTGATTGATTTTTTCTAAAAATAGTTAATTTCCATAATTTACTTTGTATGTCTTTAGAGTAGCTAGATTTAGGCTTAATGATTCAAATATATAATAACTTATAATAACAATAGTCTCTATAATGTTGTATTGTACAGTAAGTCGTACAGTAAGTCTATATTATAATTTTCCATTTTTTATTAATTTTATGTAATATATTTAAATTTTGATCGTTAAATAGTCAAATATTTTCTAATTAATAATAATAGGTATCAAATAGCAAGTGATAGTTGGCCACTAACTACTATATATAACGATTAATAATTAACAATTGATTACCCATAATTAAAAGTTATTGCTGTTCTAATTGAATGGACTCTTAACTCTTATAATTTAAAGCCATCAATGAAAATTTTGTTGAATTCATAAAATTAAAAAAAAAGGGATTTATGTAATTGCATAGTCAAAACTTTCCTTAATCAGTTACAAAATCCATTGGGCTTAAAACAAAGTATCCATCACATGAAAGCCGAAATTCAAAAAGATTAAAATTGTCAGAAATTAAAGAATGATAAATCTCTTGATTATTCATTTCCAAATCAACATTAATAACATTATTGTTAATCAAGAGTCTCTCTAACACATAATTATTTTCAAGTCTTAATTATAATTTAATTTTTATGAGAAATTATAATAAAAAATATGTCATATAATTGTTGCTTCATATAATGGAGAAAGTAATAAAGAAAAAAGTATTTATTTATTTATTTAACATTTTTCTTTAATATTATAACTAAAAAGAAAATATAGGTGGCTTACATATGTATACTGGGTTTTAATAAATTATAATTTCGTTAATCAGAATTTAAACCAATAATATTATAATCATTACGTGGCAATTTTGAACTTTTTAGTATTATGAGTTGCAGTATGATGGTGGTAGAAGTATATGCCAAAGAACTTTTCCTTGGTCAAAGTGTAACACTAAACAAAAATAAATCAATGGCACACAAACAAACAAGGACCAACTGTTTCTAAATTAGGAAATAAATTATTAATGGTTAATTATTAGGAAATAAATTATTAATGGTCAAAGTATAACACTAAGCAAAAATAAATCAATGGTTAATTAGTGTATAGTTAGGATAATCATTACTGTGAGATCATTTTAAAAATAAATACTAAAGTTTAGCTCCTACGTACTCCTACTTAATATAAACAAATGATTATTCTTCCTCATCAATATTAAAAAGAAGTATAAATACATCCATAGACTTTTCAAGTCTTTCTTGGCCCACATATATATCACGGACTAAGATTTTCTATGTGGGCATAACATCAAACTGCAAACCTAATACATGGAGGATAATTCTAAATAAACTAATTTTAAAATGAGAGAAATCATTTTCGAGTAATTCAAAATTTTATATGGTTTTCAACAATGGATAATTCTAGCTCAAGATTTTTAATCTGACCCCTTTATTTTTTACAACTTCAGCTAATATCACAACTTTAGTTTATAATTCTAAGCTGTATTTGCCTTTTGAAAGTTGTGGCCACCAAATTTGAAGAGTCAAACTTATCACAAAGAAGATAAATTGACAATTCTTAGAAGGCCATTGTAATTTTTTGTCCCTAACCCCAATATTGACTGTACTTGTAAGAGGTAAAAAGAAGATGATAAGAGAAGTATTGGAGTAATTAACATAATAATGCCACTATATATATCCCTATTTAATTATCATTTATATATGTTCCCTCCTCTTATAGATAGTGTCAAAATAATATTATATATTTCGAAGGTCCCAAGTAATCAACTGGTGAAAATTTCACAAATTAATTACTTAGGCGAAATTATCATACGCGTTTGATGAACTATTTAGGATAAACTCAATTTTTTTGGCGCAACCATTTTTCTGTTTTTATATCTTTAAAAAATGATTTTTCACTTCATGAAATTAGAATATATTGACTACAAGATCAACCTTAATCACTGTATCACTATTGCTTCAAATGCACATCTCAGCCTTAATCTCCTAATCACCGTATCACTATTGCTTCAAATGCTGCCTTTCAATATCAACCTCCAAATGAAGCAAAACCCAACCCAGACTCCCAAATCTCTATCGGACACTCCCCAATTCAAAGCAGTTCCCTTTCTTCCCATTTTACACCCCATGCTCTGCTATAAGAATGAACTTCTTATAGTCACCGAAGCCCAAAACTTTTGTTTTCACAACTTATTCTATAGAATGAACAAATCAATTATATACCCACTATTTTGATTGTGATTTATAGCAACAACACTATAAGAAAACATTTACAGCTCTGAAGTATTACGATGCTAGAGAATGGCAACAAGATCTGTACCTCATAATGACCTAGGTTCAAATTAACAGGTAAAATGTGTTTGTTGTTCGTTGATGAAAGATAGGCGATCGACGAACAACGACTAGAGGAATGGTGGGCGACAGTGAGTGTGAGGGTGAGAGTGAGGATGAAGAGAGAAATTGATCTGTTGATGTGGGGGTCGAAATGAGGGATAAGCTTAGGGCTCGTAATATTTGTTTGGTAATTACTGAAATGGTGTCGTTTAAATTTAAAATATAGCGACAGACAATTGGAACGTTATTCTGTCGGTATATTATTATTATTATTATTATTATTATTATTATTATTATTATTATTATCTAAATATTTATTATTTAATATATATTTGTTCCATATTTCTTATACATTCCTATTTATTTTATTTAAGTTTGATTAAAAATATTAAAATATTAATTATATTTATATTAATAAAATTTTATTTTATCTATATTATTTAATAAATATATTTATTTATCTAATTATTTAATATTTAATTTAAAAATAATTAATATATATTTTTTATATATTTATATTTATTTTATTTAAGTTTGATTAAAAATATTGAATTATTAATTATAATTATTCATTAATTTATAATTTCATTTCAGTCTCTTTCTCTAATTATTAATAAAAGGTATAATTGACAAAAAAAAATTACAGTTATAGATAATTGTGAACTATTAAATATCATGGGACAAAAGCTCTAATTAATATAAAATATCATTTATTTAGAAACAGGGAAAGTAATTTATGTGAAATTATTGTTTCATTCCATATCCTAATTCTTTGAACTAATAAATTAATAATGACCTTAATTATTGAATGATTATAGGCTTTTAGGAATAAAAAAATCAATTGAAATTGATCGAGTCTATAACTTTTGGACTTAACTATCTCTTTTTTAAATATTTCCCTAATTGAGCCTAATTTTTTATGCTTCTAACCATCATTGCATCCACCACTCACAACTCTCACTACCAATATCAGTTTGTTCTCCTCCAGTGCACAATTACTAGATAGTCTTTCAAACTTCAAATCACCTTTTAGCGAATCTCATCTCATAGTCACAATGTTATATTATGTTTGCTCACATTCCTAACCTACTAAATGTATATTTTCACTTGAGTTGTTCATTTTTTTATCAATGGGTTCACTAGTGAGAGAAAAGTTTTAGTTTTTAATTGTTTATCACCGTATTTCACCATTTCAATTAGTTTTTGTGGGACATGCATGTTAAGATCTATGTTTTTCATTGTCGATTTGATTGAAATCATCTAAGTGATATTAGATAATTTTCAGAGAAAATTCTTCTCCCTAGAATTTTTGTTTCATTTGTATTAGAAAAATTTCTTATAGTTGGAACCCTAAATCTGTCAAAATATTTTGATTTTGCTATAATAGTCAAAGAAATGGTGTCATTTAAAATTTGCGACGGATTTCGAATCCATCACTATATTAGCGACAAATAAGAAATATGTCACTAATATAGAGACATAATCGAAATCCATCATTAAATTAGAGACGGATTTGAAGTTTCTCCACAAATTAGTGATAGATTTTGAATCCATCTCTAATTTAGTGACAGATTTTGAATTCGTCACTAATATAGTGACATATATCAAATTTGTCTCTAAATTACCATTATTAGACTATCGTAAAAACTAGAGTCAATAATTCCCTTCAACTTTAGCAACAAATTACTTCTTGTCACTAAATATCATCAATAATTTGTCACCATTCCGTCACCATTATGAGTGTCATTTTTTACCGCGAATTTTACCAACATTAGCGACAGATTTCTTTCGTCTCTAATTTCAGAGTTAATAGGTATGTAATCAGTCACATATTTTTAAAAAAAAATTCTTAATTTAATTATATCATTTTTCATTGTTGATTCGTCACTATTTAGAGACGGAATATTTTCTTGTAGTTATTTTGCATTTTTCATGTAGTGTAGGATTTTTTATTTTTAGTTCATACAATGTTCGACTTTTGAAATATGCTTATTATTCTATTTCTTGATTTTAAATAAATGTAGGGATTTATTCTTGTTTAGTTTACATGTATAATATTGCTATATTATTTGTTATTATCAAAATGAGGGAAATACCCATCAAGGTTTAACATATTCAATATTGATGGAAGATGATTTTGATAACCGATTTTAATGTTTAATTTATTCATTGCACTATTTTTTAAGATTTGGCTCAAATTCTTTTTTTAACAAAAAAACAATAATATGCAATGATTTTAACAAATTTGGTCTATTTAAATTATGTGGTTAGTTATTTTTATTTAGGAGTTTTGAATTGGGCTAATTGTATAATAGGTTAAATCTTCTCATATAATTATAATTGAAAATTTATTTTTCATAGAATTCTTATGCTTGCTTAATTGGAATGAATTATATAGTTTATGAAAAAATATTAAAAGTATAATTGCGTGATTTTCAGAGTTGTAATAAAGAATTTTATTACAACTAGCGTGATTTAATTAAGTTGTGTCTTTTCTTTTTAATTCTCCATTCCTCTTTTTGATCATTGATGGACTCAAATGAATTTGGTCTACTTGTTGAAGGCTAACTTGAGAGGAAAGGAGTAGTTGGAGTTGGCCGAATGCAAAAGATTTATTGGGCCTACTTTGGGACTATATGTTAGGAAATTATGCAAATTCTCCCATAATTAGATTTGTGGGAAAAACCAAGAAAAATACGGAATAATAAGACACAAAATTGATAATGAAGTTTGACCAATTATACTGATCTCTTTGGGTTGCTGCAGATTTTTTACTGAAAGAAGAAAAGTTTACAAAGTGTTTACAAATACTCACAACCAATAATCTAATTGCATCCTGAAAATTGCTCTCAATTTTCTCTCACTAAAGCTTCTTTACTCTCACTTAAATTGATACAAAACACCTAATGGAGTGCACTATTTATAGATGCATAAGTCACTCATTTTACATATTTTGTCAACTAATTTTTTAATTGAATTTTTTTTCTTTTTTAACAAAAGAAAACACCGTCCATATTTTTTCAACAAAATATGCATCGTCCATCTTTATTGTTATTTATTTCACCTTTTTGTGCATGTGCATTTTGACCAACAATCTCCCACTCGAAGACTGATTTCAATATGTCTTCACACCTTAATCTATGTAGCAGCCTTTTGGTCTTGGTACTCTAGTAGGCTAACTGAAGTTGAATACAACATTAGTTTGTTGATAGTCACTGCCTTTGTCAACATATATGTTGGATTCTTGCTTTATTGAATCTTCTTTAGTACTAACACATCATCTTCCAATAGAGATTTGAAGAAATGGTAACAAAGTCCAATATGCTTGGTTCTGAACTGAAATGTTGAATTTTTTGTTAAGTGCATCGCACTCTAACTATCACTATGCAAAACATTATTTCTTTGTTTGAATCCCAACTCAGTTAACAAACCTTAAAGCCATATAATCTCTTTATTGACTTCCATCATTGCTCATACTCAACCTCCGTAGTGGATAGAGTGATAATCTTTTATATTTGTGACATGGAACTAATAGTTATAGTTCCAATAATGAATATATAACTAATAGTGCTTCTTCAGTGATCGACTTTACCTCAAAAGTTTGCATCTACATGACCTTGTACTTTTAACTCTCCTTTACCATAGTACAAACACTTTTCTGCAGTGTCTCGTAAATATCTCAAAATCCACTTGACTGCTTTTCAATGAGCTTTCCCTGGATTTGACATAAATCTGCTAACAACTCCCACTGCATGGCTAATATTTGATCTCAAACTCCCCATAGTTGATGCATAAGGAACCTTAGCCATGAATTCTCTCTCTTCCTCTGTTTGAGGGGACTGGACCTTAGATAAACGAAAGTGACTAGCCAAGGGTGCGCTGATTAGATTGGCATCGTCCATTTTGAATCTTTGTAAAACACTGTTGATATACTTTGCTTGAGATAACTACAAGAACCCTCTTTGCTTATCTCTTATGATTTGCATTTCAAGAATCTCCTTTACTATACCCAAGTATTTTATATCAAACTCTTTTGACAATTGATGCTTCAACTTTCTGATATTATCCATATCTGAACCTACTACTAACATATCATTGACATAAAACAGTAAAATGATATAACTGAACCTATATTTCTTGAAGTAACAACAGTGGTTAGCATTGTACTTCTAGAAACCTTCTTTGTGCATGAAGCCATCAAACTTTTTGTACCACTGTCTTAGAGCTTATTTCAAGCCATACAAACTCTTTTTAAATCTTCACACTATGTTCTCCTTATCTTTTTTTGAGAAACCTTATGGCTAGTGCATATATATCTCTTCATTTAAGTCTCCATGAAGAAATGCGGTTTACACATCCAATTGTTCAAGATGAAATCTTCAATAGCAACAATGCTCAATACTATTATGATAGTATTGAGCTTCACAACGAGAGTAAAAATATCAGTGTAGTCAACTCTTTCTTTCTGTTAGAAACCTTTAACAACTAGTCAGACTTTTTATCTCTTAGAACCATCATATTTATTTTTTCCCTTATACGCCCATTTATTATGAAGTGCCTTTTTTCCCATAGGTAACTCAGCTAGTTTCCATGTCTGGTTGAAGATCAAAGATTTCATCTCATATTTCATGGCAAGTTCCCACTTACTAGCATCTCCAGTCTAACAAACTTCATCATAACATTTAGGCTCTCCTCTATCAGTCAACAAAAGATAGTTCATGTATCTTCTGTTAGGCACATGAGTCCGAAAAGACCTTCTTAATACAGGAGCTAGAGAAAAAGGTTGTGGTGTATCAGATTTTTGCCCATTGTTTTGTCCAACAAGTTCCTTTGGCTGATGACTTACTACAATCGGTTTTGTTGCGAAACTATATAGAATATCATCTGCATCTACAAATACCGACTCATTATGTTATGAATTGCTGTCGATTGTTTTATGCATGTTCTTGTATATCACCCTTTCATCAAAAATTACATCTCTATTATGGATTACTTTTTTATTTTCATCATCCCAAATATAGTAGCCAAACTCATCCTTGCCATAGCCGATGAGGGTGCATTTCTTGGATTTTGGATCAAGCTTATTCATTCCTTAATCACTAATATATACATATGCTACACAACTAAAAACTTTTAGATGTGATAGTTTTACTTTTTTTTTTGCTCCGTAACTCCTCTAGTATTTTGTGATCCAATGGAACTAATGGTCCTTGATTGATTAAGTAAGTTGCTGTGTTGACTGTTTTTGCCCATAACTGCTTTGGTAGACCTGACAGTATATGAATGCTTGTGGTTTTTCTGTTAATGTTAAGTTCATACACTTAGCTATACCATTGTGTTGAGGTGTGTCTGACATAGTTCTCTCCATTCTGATCCCATGCTCATAGCATAACTTTTGAATATGGTATTTTCATATTTACCACCATTGTCGATGTTGAGCTTTTCGATCTTCAGACCTATCTCATTTTCAACCATAGCTTTTCATCTCCTGAAAGTCTAAAAAAACTTCAAAATTATGCTTTAGAAAGTAAATCCACACCTTCTAAGCGTGATCATTGATAAAAGTCATGAAGTAGTATTTTCCATCAATGGATGAGACGGTCATTAGTCCCCAAATATTAGAGTAAACAAGCTATAGCCTTTCTTTCTTTGGGGTTCTGTCACTTATTTGAAAGTTTACCATTTTCTGTTTTCCAAGTATGTAATCTTCACACATGTCTATCTCCACTGACTATAGACCTAAAGGTTTTCCCTTCGAATACATAATATTCGTCCCATTTTCACTCATCTAGCTTAGTCTTTGGTGTGACAGATTGGAATTTTTATTGCCAACTGCAACTATAATTGAACAACGTGCTTCTGCTATCACGTAAAGAGTGCCATCCTTCTTGCCTCGAGCAACCATCATTGCACCATTTGAAATCTTCTAACCTTCATCATGGAAGATTGTAGTGTAGCCTTTGCTAGCCAACTCTCATACTGATATTAAGTTCTTTTCTCAAGTTGGGAATATGTCTAACATCCTTCAAATCCCAAATAGATTCGTTCAACTTAATCTTTACTACACTTTTACCAATAATAGCATAAGGTTGATCATCACCAAGGTATACCTTTCAAAGGTTTCTGAGGACATACCTCTTGAATAATTCTTTTTGTGAAGTAGCATGAAACAATGCTCTAGAGTCTAACACCCAATACTCCTCATTGATCTCTAAAAAGCATATCAATGCGTCATCACCTCCTAAGGTGGAAGTAATATTTGTCTTTGCTTTTGCTTACTTGGTCCTTCTATGCACTCTTGCACTGATTTTTATAGTGTACAGACTTCCCATAATTCCAAAATTCGACAGTCTTTAAGCTATGAGAATTACTGGAATTCTTGGATTTGGACCTCTTGTCCTTTGATCTACGTCAGTAGTTCAATTTGCGGTGTCTATTCCCTTTGGTTGATTTTTTTTTTCTTTTGACTCTGTATGCAAAACTGAAGATGTTGATGATTCACCCACCTCTCTCTGTTGGATCTCTTCACTAAGAACTAGATTATGAATATCATCAAATTTTAACTTAGTACTTCCTGATGAGCTACTATAGCCATGACAGTAGCATTCCAACTTTTTGGTAAAGAAGACAAAAGTATAAATGCTCGTACTTTTTTATCGAATTCAATTCCAACCGAATTCAATTGGGTTGTGACTGTGTTAAGTTCATTAAGATGTTGAGCTACTGATGGGCCTTCCATCATTTGCAAATTGAAGAAATGCCTCATCGGGTGTCCTTTGTTTGAGACTGATAGCTTCTCATACTAGAGAGAGTCGCCATAAGACCCATCGTGGTATTTTTCTTTGTTATGTTGAAAGTAACATTGCGGGATAATATCAATTGGATAATTCTAAGAGCTTGTCTATCGAGAAGATTTCATTCTTTTTCCTTTATAGCCTCTGGCTTCTTCCCTGGAAGAGGTTGATATAGACTTCTTTGATACAAATAATTCTCTATTTGTATTTTCTAAAAGCCAAAATATGCACCATCGAACTTCTTAATTTTCACATTTCCTTCATCTACGGCCATTGCTCCCACTCAAATATGACTTCTTATGGATTGTTTCTCACAATGCTTGCGAACCACCGTGTATTAGAACACCTCTATGGACAAATTGGTACTGCTGACCAAAATTTACTATTCATAAAATTTACTATTTACATAAATAATAGTCGCTTGAAAGAGACAGAAATATGCAACCAAAGCTTTGATATAAGTTGTTAGGTAATTATGCAAGTTCTCTTATAATCATATTTGTGAGAAAAACTAAGAAAATGAGGAATAATAAGACACAAAATTGATAACAGAGTTCGATCAGTTATGTTTACGTCTCCGGACTGCTGCTGATCTTTTACTAAAAGAAGAAAAGTTTACGAAGTATTTACAAACACTCACAACCCAATTATATCTTAAAAATTGCTCTATATTTTCTCTCACTAAAGCTTTTTTAGTCTCACTTGAATTGATACAAAACACCTAATAGAGTGCTCTATTTATAGATGCAGAAGTCCTTCATTCTACATATTTTGTCAACTAATTATTTAATTGGATTTTCTTCTTTTTCAATAAAAGGATGTACCGTCCACTCAATTTTCAACAAAATGATGCATTATTCATATTTTTTCAATAAAATATGCATCATCCATCTTTATTGTCATTTATTGTACCTTTTTTTGCATGAGCAGTTTGACCAACACTATAGTTGGTCAAAAAGTTCAACTTTAAATCTTAAATTTTATAGTAAATTACTAATAATAGTGCTATTTGTAGAGCATAAGCATGAGGCATTGATTCGATTATGTTATCAAAAGGTAATGATTCTTGTCCCGGTTATTGTTTTGGTCTGTTTTAACATCTTAATTTGAGAAGTGAAAAATTGCTTAGGATTTTTCCTTTTATACTGTAGTTTCCTATCACATGGAATTTATTATTACTCTAGTTTGGAAACACAAATAACGTAGTTGTTATATAGTTTTATCATCTTGGTAGTTGGGTGTAAAAAAAAGGAAAAAGAAATAATAGAATGAACTATATATGAAGTCCACTCTTAACAATTAAATGCTTAATTGTCCAATTACGAATTTGAAATTGATGTCATATTTATGTTTAAAAATTTTATATATATATATATATATATATATATATATATATATATATATATATATATTGGAGTGATTTTATTTCTATGTAGTTTGTACTTCCATGGAATTTAACATTATCCCTTATATGATTTTCAATGATTTGGAACTTCTTTTTTAGCCAATAATATGCCATGTGTGATTAATTTTACTCATAAGAAGCTTGTAGCTAGTTTAATTCCTCAACACTTCTATGTTTTATGTTTCAGGTAACCTATGTAGACTTTAAGAAAGCAAAGGAGAAAGTGATTTTCAAAAAGAAAGAAGGGGTGCCAGAAGGACTCTATGTTTAGGCCATCTTTTAACTTTTACCTCGTATTTTACAGTTTGTTTTATTTGGGGATGCTCATGTTTCAACCAATAAAAGTTGGATATGATCCTTTTGGCGACATTTTTATTGTTCGAAGGTGGCCTCATTCAATAAATCTTTTTTTTTTGTACTTATTGTTTGTATTTTGCATGCGCTGTACAGGTGCACAAGGTAAAAGCAATATAATTTCTTCATTTGCGCCATCATTTTCACCCTCTCCTTCCCAGAAATTGGTAGGAAAGTTCATTATGAAAATAGGGTAATGATCTAAGGTTTATTGAGGAAAAAATTGACTAGAGGTGAATGATTGTATAAGAAGATGAATTATTATTATTATTATATATATATATATATATATATATAATATTTTAAAAATATAAAAAATAAAAATACAGCAACACCATGTAGCGTTGCTAAAGTAGAATTAATTTAATTTATATCAGAAAATTAAATATCTCCTTTTAGTTACGCCATGTTGCATCGCTAATTTGTTGACACTTTTTTTGTTCCTAAACTAGTCACTAACTTAATCTCCACGTGATTCTTGTCGCCAATTTAGCAATGTCTGCTTTCCAATTAGCGATGCCTAAGCTGAGACACTATTTAGTGATGCCACAACAGGCATCGCTATATAGCAACACTTATTTTTCTTGTGTCGCTAAATCTGTTTAGATATGAAACTTTTAGAGACACCATTATGGCATTTCTATGTCATCGCTAAAAAGTTTTAGTGATGCCCTTTTTTGTTTAGTGACACTTTTTTGCATCGCTAAATCATTTTATTCTTGTAGTGACCTATATTTACGGTTGTGATAGTTCCATTCACGAGCGTGAATACTTAAACCATATTATTTATGACCGTGACAATTCACTAGAATGAGTCCTTAAGTCATCTCTATTTACGACCGTGACATTTCCATTCACATACGTGAATCCAATGACGACCTACAAATTTATGATCATCTCTTTAACTGCTCTTTCAAACATACTACTATCCTTAATCATATACTCAATGCTCTATAACCAATATCTTATAGCCCCAAATTAATAGAAGTTACATGTTTATTCCCTTACGGCAGAAACCAAATCCTTGTATTGCTGAAATTTAGATTTTACCATAATAATAATAATAATAATAATAATAATAATAATAATAATAATAATAATGCTGCAGACTACATAGCAAGTTGAATTATATTCTAAAAGAAAAAAAAAAAAAGTGGCCGTCTAGAAATATGTATAAAGCAAATAGAGGTGACATGGTGATTTTAATTGTTCTGATTGGTTTAGTAAATGATTTGACAAATTTAACCAAACTTAGTCATACAAAGCTATCAACGCATAATTACCATTTGAATATGATTTTTAGGATTGGATTAGGCGAGTGAGTCAGTTAATTTATATTTATGAACAGCCCCACTTGTAGGGAAATGGAGGTTCCACATAATTTCGGTTCAAATTATGTTATATTAAATTCATGTAGATGAAGTAATATTTAAGACTTTGCAGTCTTTAAATTCAAACTTATTATTCCTTTTATGAATTTTAAACTTAGGAAAATAATGAGAAAATATAGATAAAAATATGGAAGAAAGAGAATAATTGCTCTTTGAATTGTCAGTAACAATGATAACCTAGTTTCACACTCATATTCTTGCTATTCGATTTTTTGGTTATTACTCTTTTAAGTTGAGAGTGTCTGGGTTCATTATAGTTGCCTTTGATGTACAGCCATAAAATAGTTACCAGTCCAATTTGATAAATATTGGTCCACTTTGATTAATTTCAATTTTCTTCGTTTCAATCAACTTTTAGCTCCTATTTTTCATTCCAATGCATTCCTTTTTTTGATCCTAGCTCTAATCATTATCACCAATATTTGAAATAGTTCAAAATAAACAATTTTGATTAGAATATCGTAGTAGGAGTTGAATATATTCGAACAGCCTTAGTACGACATTCCTGTAAACTAGTGATAATATATATATATATATATATATATATATATATATATATATATATATATATATATATATATATATATATATATATTTGGGAAAGAACAAACTATACAATTACATCAAAATTCTTCTGGCAAATGAAGCTCCACTAGCATCTCCAAAGGAGATAATCTCAGAACCAGGAGGAGGGTTGGTGTGCCACACAAGATGATCTTGTTGAAGATAAGCCATATTAGCCAAGTAATTATCAAGCTTGTTTCCTTCTCTATAAACTTCAGAAACACGAACTTCCTAATCATACGAGAGGAGGGTACGAATTCTAGAAACCAAATCTGTGTTATGATTAGATGAAACAAATTTCAAACCAAAGAGACCAGCAACATTCTTTTTATCCAGCTGAGCATCAATTCTTCGAAAACCATTATCCCAAGCAAGCTGCAACCCTTGATACAATCCCATAATTCAGCTCTAAAGGAGGAACAATGACCCAAACCCATGGAGAAACCTCCCAACCATTTACCACAACTGTCACGCAAAACTCCACCACCCGTTGCTTCCCATAAACTTCGTCCAAGCGCTCCGTAGGTGTTAAGAGAAATAAAACCAGGGGTGCTTCCAATGTATCAAAGCATCAACACGTTGGTCTATCTTCCCTCCAATTCTGGCCAAGGTTTTGAGAGGCCTCAAAACTAGCATTTTATATATTTTAACATAATATATTTTAATATCCATTACTTGAGGTGTATATTATGTCATACTATCATTAATACTTTTTAGGGGGTTTGGGTGGACCGGAAAGACTCCAATTTTATGACTCCAATGAGAGATCAAAATTTTGGCTGTGTATGAAATTTAAAGAAAAAAAACATATATTGTTAACCAATTTAGATTATATCCATTGATACACTTACCATGGACAAAACTGAGAGTCATAAATTCAATATCTAACTTCTGCAATTAGAAGTGGTCTTTATATAATTAGATTAAGAAAATTAAATTATGTCAATGGTAATCTCAGCATGCATTGGTTGTTTGATTTAATTAATCTTAATGGATTTCTAATCATCGCAAATTTCTCTTTTGGTCCTTATCTTTCTCCTTTTCTCAATTAAATCCATAGTTTGATTTTTTTTAAATCCATCTCCAAACTTTATAATTTTCTTCAATTACATCTTCAATTGAATTTCCCTCTTCTATTTTTTTTAATTTTAACTTCTAATTTCTTTCAATTAGGTCCTCTTTTTTTAGATTTAACCCAAATTCCTAATTTTTTTTATTTAACTTCTCAATTAGAATTTCTATTTTTTTGTCTGAATTTAGACATTGGTTGACTCAATGCTTCAATATTAAGACACGTGTAACTCAAGATCTAAATTAATGGGCGTTATACAAGGTGATTGCTCATTGTTCCTAAAATATGTTTCTGTGTCATTCATAACATTATTGATATATATGGATGATGTAATAGTTGCCAACAATAATACTTCATGTTGAGAAAAAATTAATATTTTATTAAACTGAAAATTTTCCCGTCCTAAACTCCCAACTCTCACAACAACTCAACATCAACAAAACTACAATATATATATATATATATATATATATATATATATATATATAGTCTAATTTTCTTCTTCACTCTTTGATGTATTTGTAAACCTTATAAGTGTGTCTATTTATAGGTATAAAAATAAATCATCATCATATATTTGTTCAATTCCACACCACACATTTCAAGTGGAAAGTTTGGTGGTCGATGTACATAATTTACCAATAAATTAATGATGGTGGATATACCTAATTTACCAACAAATTAATAGTAGTAGATGTACCTAATTTGCCAATAAAATAATGATGGTAGGTGTATTTAATTTTCTAACACATGTTAAGAAGTTTATATGGGCTAACAATTAAACCAAATTAGTGTGACATTCTCCCTTATCACTAATTTTTCTCTTTGATATTTTTCCTTAAAGGCATGCCAAGTAGCTTTTGAAACTTCTCAAACTTCTCACAATTGAGTCCTTTTGTGAAAATACATGCTACTTGATCTTTTGTCTTTACCTGAATCATTTTGATATTTCCTTTTAAAGACTTCTCTCGTATAAAGTGATATTGTACTTCTACATGCTTTATCCTTCCATGAAACACGAGATTTTCAATTAATTAGATTGTCGACTGATTATCACAATACAATGGTGCTAGACAATCAATTGGTTGATATAAATTTTTCATCAACTGCAATAGTCAAGTGCTCTCCTACGCTGCTATTGTCGATGCACGATATTCTACCTCAGTTGTTGAGAGTGATATTGTTGGTTGTCTTTTACTGCTCCAAGTAATAGCTCTATAACACATATTGAATACATATCCAGTAGTTGAACTTTATGTGTCATAAACATCAGCATAATCAATATTACAATATCCCTCCAATTTGCAAGTTATTCCACTTTTCTAGAATAAGCCAAGATCAACTGTTCTTTTGATGTATCTCATAATTCTCCGAACTCCTTCCAAGTGGGACTTTTTCGGACTTTGTATGAATCGGCTGACAACTCCAACAGTGAATACAATATCAAGTTTTGTGAGTGTCAGATAGATTAAACTGCCGACCATCTGTCGATACATTATTGTATCCTCCAAATCTTTGCCTTCTATCATACTCAATTTTGAGTTCACCTCTATTGGCATAGTAAGAGGTTTGCAGTCAAACATTCTGTACTTATAAATAAGATCTTTGGCATATTTTTGTTAACACAAGAATAATATTTTCTTTATGCGCTCTACATCCAATCCAAGAAAGTGAATCAACTCTCCAAATTCTTTCATATGAAATTGAACTGATAGATTCTCCTCTATTTGATAGATTTTTTTCTTGTCATCTCTAGTAATGAAAAGATTATCCATATAAACCAAGATTATTGCTAATTTCTCTTCTCAAGCAAACTCAAATCAAGTGGTGCAACAACATATCCACTATGAATGAGAAACTCAACAATCTTGTCATGTCAAGCTCTGGGTGCTTGTTTCAATTTATATAGTGCCTTTTTTTAATTTGCAAACATATTCAGAATAGAGTTTGTTCTCGAATCCTTTTGGATGCTCTATATACACTTCTCGATCAAGCTCTCCATTCAAAAAAGTACTTTTCACATCCATTTCTCATAGATTCCATGACTTACTTGTTGCGAGTGCTAGCAAAACACGAACTATTGCAATTTTGGCTACTGGACTAAATGTTTTATCATAGTCTAGTCTATACCGTTGTGAAAAACCTCATTCCACCAATCGAACCTTAAACCTTTCAATTGATCCATCCGGGTGAGTCTTGATATTGTATACCTATTTGCATGATATGGGCTTTATATCTTTGGGCTTTGGAATAAGGTCTTAAGTTTGATTTTCTACAAGAGCTTTGATCTCCTTTTCCATAGATTTTCTCCATTCAACTTTATGCGATGCCTCTTTGTAAGATGTTGGCTCTCTTTCTTCTTCAATTAATGCAATATTGGCATTTTTGGGGTTTGACTTTCTTAGTTTGTCTGATCTTCTCAATCGATGTGGTGAAGCTACAACTAGATACATAACACACACATCAAAATACTTTGAACTGGCTCATTGAAAAGTTATGGAAGATGAAACTAGAAGTTTGTTGTCTTAGTTCATGAACGCTTTTTCATTTGATGCCAAGTCGTCACTAGCAGTTATTTTTCTCATCTCTATATATATTTGTGAGCTCAATTTCTCTTTAGTTCAATAAGAAAAAAATATTCAATTCAACTTTTTTATAGCAGTTACTGTAAAGATAATGAAAAACACATTATATTAATTTCCTATAAATTCAAATACAAGGACCTTAAAATCATTATATTCATATCTTTTTATGAACATTAATAGGTAGTATTAGTCTTTATTAGTAGTTTTATGTGTCCTGCAACAGAAATATAAGATTCTTACCATTGGTTGAGCTGTTGGGTATGTAGCAGATGAATCTAGTCTCTGATTGATGGGGAAATTGGAGGGCACAACTATAGCAGGTTGTGAGAGGGGTAACATCACGTGTTTGCGACTAGGGTTTGATAGGTTTGGCTTGTCTGTTAAGAGTTCGATAGCTGAAGATGAGATGCGGCTCATTTGAGATTAGCTAGGAGCATGCTTTTTGAAGGCTTATGGGAATATGGATCTTTGGGGGTGTAAACTATGTTTCTTCACATATAAATTTAATATGAAATTTGATTTTTGGAAAGTTTCAAGAAGAGGGCTTGGTAGTTGATAGAGAGGTAGAGGAGGGAGAGGCTAGGAATGAGTAAATATTGCATTATATAGATATATATATATATATATATATATATATAATTGTCAACGTTGACATTGGCATCACACTCACCATGAGTGTATTGAATTTTGGCAATTGGCATCACACCCCGGTACATGCACTTTTTTTTTTTTGGGTTAAACCACATGTATTAGTTAGTCAACTAATACTTGAGAATAATTCCATTAATGCTGAAAATGATCTCAAAAGCGCAAAACAATCATTCATAAATTTTAAAGTAACTGCATATCCATAATTTAAACTCAAAACTTTTAGTTAAGTTGTAAAAACTCATGTCATCTCATCTACATCATGATGGATATGTATACACTTTAAATAAATTGAAATGTCTAATATATAGGTCACTTAAAAAATCTAGGGTGCTTAATTGATTTTTTAAAGCTAACTTTAGAAATGAAATTATATCATATGTTTAAGTAAATTTTATTAATGAAATTCAGAAATCATATACAAACATGATGTTCAATTCTACTTGACTCGTTTACCAAATTAATCAAATTCAAATTAAAATGTCCTTTTTTTAATTGAATTAGTTCGAATGAGAGAGCTAAAATTTTGTTTGACTCAATTTATTTTCAATTTTAATTAGTCAATATTTCAT
This sequence comes from Triadica sebifera, assembly GCA_023653625.1. NCBI lineage: Eukaryota > Viridiplantae > Streptophyta > Magnoliopsida > Malpighiales > Euphorbiaceae > Triadica > Triadica sebifera. The sequence goes on along the minus strand of CM042910.1, from coordinate 19,075,357 downwards.
TTAATAAAAGTAAGTTATGTTATTAAAAATATATATTTTAAAAGTTTTTTTAATTATTATCTCCACTCTGTAAATAATATTGTTGTGAATTTCAAACACTTATAATTTCATCTAAAACCAAGTGATGATAGAAAAGACACTATCATTAATTTTATCCTGTACAGTCCAAATGCCCATAACATTCGACCATGACTTGACTCCACATTGAAACTTTCACCACATGACAATTGTGCAATTGCTTCCATTGAAAATCGAACCCGTGACTTCGACTCTGATACCATTTATGGACATCAAACGTTTATCATTTCACCTAAAACTAATTGGTGATAGAAAAGATGCTACCATTAGTCTTATCTTGTACAATCCAAATGTCCATAACATTCGAATGTAACTTAATCCCACACTTAAGTTTCCGCCATGGGACAATTGCTGTCACACTTTAGCCAGCACACGTATAATATATATATTTTTTAATTTTGATCCTTCATGAAAATTAAATTACAATTAAATCATGTAGATCATGGAAAAAAAAAAGTAAAAGTGAAAATATTTTGTATTTCTCTAATGATAAATATTATACTTTTTGTAAAAATGTGCATGAGATTCTCATATTACCCAAACAAAATCTAAAAATTAAGCAAACTTTGATTTGATAGAATTTATATCTAAATATCTTATTTTAGTTCGCAAAATACATTCTTCCAAAACATAGTATAATCTTTAGTTTTTTTAGGTTTTTATTTGGCATTGCATTGGTAGAAATAATTTTTGAAAAAAAAATTATTTTTTAAATTTTTTAAATTTTGAAAATTATTTTTAGAAAAATAAATAAATAAATAGATATTTTTTCAAATGTAAATTTGAAAAAAATATTTTATAAAAAATTAAAAAAATCAGTTAATTAAATAAATAAATTAAAACTTCTAAATTTATTTTTTTTAAACCTACAACAACCCCAAACACCCCCATTAATTTTCATCTAATTAGATTATGGTTATATAGTGCTCTTTTCTTGCTTTAATAAATAAATGTTAAATTAAACATTATCCAAAATAAAAAATAAAAACAAAACCATTGTGAACTTTTAACAACCATAACAGAAACACCTTTTTTAACAGTGTCAATATGCTATTATCACAACCGACATTAAAGACTGGCATGATTCAAACCGTTTACTGATCCGAGCGGAGACAGGTGTCGATCGCAAATTGCACCGTTACGCTCCAAAATACCCAACACGAAGGGAAAAAAAATCCAAAATCAGACGAAGAAGAAGAAGAGCGGACATGGAAACCAAAATCAAACGGTTGTCAGCTGGTTTCGTTATATATCAGAATTCAGAACCCTTTTTGTCAGTATAATTTTTGGTTCCTTTGCTTGCTTTTAAGAGAAGAGATAACACAGCGGATAAACTCCTGCTCAGTGTTCACATGTCCAAGTACGACTTTTATATCAAGAACCCACATCCTCTGTTTCTATGAGTCTCTCTGTGACTTGCTCTGCTTGTTTATTGTTTACGTATTTGCATATTATGTGTTGTTGATGTTGAAGGGTTTTGAATTTGGTAGGTGAAATTGGCGAGTGAAGTGGAGAAGATGACTTCGATAGAAGAGGATGATTTCTCTTTGGAGCTGCCTGCTCCTTCTGGCTGGAAAAAGAAGGTCCCTTTCTCTCTCTGTTTCTGTTATTACTTGATGGGTACTTTTTAGAGATGCAAATTGTTGTTTTTTTTCCTATGTTTTATTGGTGTACTTTAATTTCGCAAATTTCGATTGTGGGTCTGGATGTTTTTATTTTTTGTTTTTACAGTTTCTGTTCTTCTTTTGGTAGAATTTGGCTCCTAGGGCTTTTTGGGTTTGCTTCTAATTATTAGTGATTTGCTTCGCTTGTTGGAAATTCTGTTGGATTTTTGGGAGTTTTCCGGGTTTGCATTTATGTTCGGCTCTCTCTCTCTCTCTCTCTCTCTCTCTCTATATATATATATATATATATATATATAATCTTTTTAGTAGCAGTAGCTCTGGTTTTTAACGTTCCTTTCTTGGGGTTTTTTAACGTGAATATTTTTTTTAGCTGTTGTTATGTCCATTGTGGAAAATGGAAAATGGAAATTGTGAATGGAAAGTTGTGCAACTGTAGGCTCTTCGAATTTGATAACATTTTTCTGATGAAATGTGTAGCTGTTCTAGTTTATTCTGTGTCATTACCTCGATGTTACTTGAATTGCAGTCAACTATTAAAGTAACTATTTTCGGGCTTTTAGCTTAAAATATGTGAAAATTGACAATATATTCCGAACTAATATATGAAGCATGATCTTGTCATGATGATTGGGTTGTCGTAGCATTCTGAGTGGGTTCATATTTGTATTTCTGGTTTGGCACCTATGTAGGTTTTTCATCTAGTTAGAGATGAAGCAGGCATTTTGTTATGGTTGGTAATATTTGATGTTATTAGAGTTCAAGTCTGTGCAAAAGACTTGAGCTTATGTTTGAGGTTCTCAATATAAAGAGATAAGTTTTGATGGCAGGTTAATTTGTAGACTATATCTGGGAGGGCTGGTTTTTTTTCCTTCCCACCTTTGTGGGACATGAATTTTTTGGGTGGAAATTGATCTGATGCGAGTTCTATGGACAAAATATTAGGTCAGTTTTGAATATTGTTGAGGAGCTTAATAATAGATAACATGAAGTTAGTTTTCTGCACTATAAGTCATGTTTCTTGGATACTTCAAAAATGAAGTAGTACCCTTGTCAGATACTTACAATATGAGTATAGGTATGAGATCCTTATCAGATCCTCTACTTAAATAATGAGTATTTTCCGGTATAAAAGCATGTTGCTTGAACTTTAAAAATGAGTCATTATTATTTTGTTTAATGCTAATTTATTTAATTTTTTAAGTTATGTGATATCATTTTATTGTTTGTATTTGTGGTTTAAACTTTGGACTTTTAAGTTTGTAGTTTGATATATTTTATCTTAAAGTAAAATGAAGTATTACAATTTTATTTTATTTAGCAATTTAAATGTTATAATTTGATATATCTTTTAACTTAAATTATTATATATAAAAGTTAAAATATTTATATTTATATATATATAGACGTATTCCCGTATTCGTATCCTAATTTTGGGTACTTTTTAGTCATACTCACAAATTCTAAATTTTGAAAAACAAAACGTCGGACTTCTAAATATGTACCCATGTTAGATACCCGTATCCGAGTCCAAACACCATAGACTATAAGGTAGAACTTTGAGAAGCATAAATTCAGTTTCTCTCACAACCTACCTTGAGCACAAGCTTGGCATGCCCACAAGCTTGAGGAAGACTTTGTCAAACTCAATCTAAGGCATTTCTTAGCACTGCTTGGATTTTTTTTTTTTTTTAACTCATACATGTTCTCTTATTTGATAGATATGCTGGGCTAATGTGTTTGTATTGAGATAGTTTGCAAGTTGTTCTCCATACAATTCCTGAAAATCAAGCACAGGCAAAGATGTAGTACAGAACTAAATTCTTGTGAAATAGTTTATGCCTTCTCAATTCTTCCACTTAGTCAAAACATATTTTACTGGATACATTTATACTATATTGCAAATAGCCAATCTGGTATTTATGTTGGTTTTCTAAATTTGTCAATCTAAACACACAAATCATTTTGCTTTCATGAAATTATAATACTTGTTTCTTTCTCAAAATGAGACTCATTTATGTTTGAATCTGCAATTCGATTGAATTCTGTTTTTGTTTGTATTTTATCGTGTTTCTTCCTAATTTGCTGATTATGAGCAATATTTTTTTTTCCTTTGCTCCAAGCTTTGATCCTTAACTTGGTATGACAAAAAAGCGAATATTCCCAATTTTTGCCACTTTTCGATTTGCTATAACATCTAGAATCGTCATTAACAACTGCAATTTTATCATATCAAAAGCTTTCCATGATACTGTCACTTAAATTGTGGGCTCATGAAACATTTTAGCCTTGCTATTGTTGTTTGTTACCCTATAGATTTGATATATTTGAATTTAAGGCATGGGAAAACTAAGGAGTTATAGACGGGACTTTCATCCTTGAAAGAAAAAAAAAAAGAGCAAAGTAGATTTTCTTGTTTTTCCCAGTTATAATTTTCCCATCATCTCTTAAATTATCTTCCTTGTGTAATTATTCCATCCCTCCTTTGAAGAGGAAAAAAAAAAGCAATTTAGTCATAATTATCCATGCTTGATGTGAGACTTGCATTATTATTAGGACAGCTCAATTATTGCAAAGAGAAAACCCAAAACAAAAAAGAATGAAAACTGTGTCTCTGTTCTAGTTAACATATGGAATTAATGATGGAAACTAGAACTTACCAGATCTTGAAGAAAATTTACACAGTGCTGTATTCTCAGCACAAACATCACTTGTTAAGTCCAGTCTGGGTTGCATACGCCAAATTGGGCCCTAAGGATATTAATCTTGCTGAGATATATGTTTGTATAACCATTGTCTTGATATCGACCATGACATTCATTATTGATAGACTCTCAACTATATCATTGTGTTCTGTAAGAATTTTATCATGCTTTGTCTGTTATAAGACTATTAAGAAATTGACTGCTGAGAGTCCTGTTAAACTAATGAACTTCGTTAGTGATAGTGCACTTTAGTTGGAAGATCTTTGTTGGATGTTTGTTAGCTTACACTAGACCATCATATCATCTTCTCTGGAATTCATACTTTTGTTATCTAATAGCTTATAAATTTAATAGTATTATTTTATTCTCTGGCTGAAAACCATTGTTTTGCTCCATATATTTGTAGAATTCAGGGGTTTAATTAAATTGGGTGTTTGTTGAGACGCAGTGAAGATGGTAGTTGCAATCTATATCTTTTGCTGTGAAGGTTTGAGTTAATATGATCTGTGGACTGCCATTGTTTGTTGGAGATGGTTGTTTTTCTGGCTTGTTAAGGTTATTTATGTTAAATTGAGCTTTATTTTGTGCAAATTAGCCATTTTTGGGAGGTAGGTAGTTTAAAAATTAAGGAAGTATACTGTATATATGGTTGAAATTGGGATGTCTGGAAGTTTCTCTTTGCCAAAATATTTCGGGGGCAGAGACTAGGAATTTGTTGATGAATAGAATTTCAAGTTCTTTCTTTACACAACCTTTTGCTAGACTGTTGCATAGCTTCTCTAGAGAATTATGTTGTTTTTAATGATTTATCAGTTGGCTTTTTATTGTCAAAAGCAGATTCTTTCTTTAGTTATTATTTGAGGGATTTTGAAGGCAGAAGAACTAAGGATGGAAAATAGAAACAACACAGAATTTGCTTCTTGATTTTTGACAGGAATGGTTACAGAAAGGAAACATGGAGAAAATAACTCCAAAAGGTGCACTGAAGTGACAGAAAGGAATATTTGACTGTCATCCAGATTTTATCATTTTTGTTTAACCTTCTATTGAGACTTGGGCTAGGTTCTATTCCATCTAGTCCAGCAGACAGAAGGAAAGTCTTCCTTGTCTTGTTGTTCCTCTTCTTTTTTCCTTGTTTATATCAATTAGGACGTTAGTTTGATTATCTGTTAACAACAAATGTCAGGTGAAACCATGGGAAGTATGCTACTTAGTCACTTGGGAGGCTTACTCTTTTTTTTTTAAGCTGCACAGAGAAGATGGCATTTTGTTCAGCATTGGCTATATCAAATTTAGTTTGTGCTCTTCATCACACTTTTGACATCTCTAGTGACCTCCAGCCAAAAATTTCTTCTTTTATTTTTTTATTTTTTTTCCTGTAATTACCAGATATGGTCTGACTGGCAGTTAAAAATGCATTAACTTGAAGCATTTTATGGACATATTTAATGAAAAAGTTCATCTCAAGATCTCAAGATTTCTTTCATGTGAGATAGTAAATTGAAGCTCTCTCTTCTGATGACTTTGTAAGTACGTAGTAACTTGTTGGAACTATCTGTGTGTTGATCCCTACAACAACTCATCATTCTCTTGAATACACTGAAGTTGGTTACCCAGATCATGGACCATTGTTTGAGTTATCTATGCTGCTTTTGTTCATCAGAGTTGGAATTCTTGCATTTTATCACAATGTACACTGTGAGATCATCTTCATATGCCTTATCCTCTCTGAATTGGACGCAGTCACTTCTGTTGTGGCAGACATCGCCTTTCCAGCACTTTAGAGGACTTCTTCCCCATCTTGCTCTCATTTGGGCCTGCATGTACCAAGCATACTTCCTAGGGAACTCTCTGAACCATCTTATAGGATGTTGCTTCCTTAATGTTCTCATTTAATATTTGGTTGTTCTTTGCAGTCGAACTTTATATCCTCATAAACAAATTGTTGGATAGCCATGCAATTAGCTTTCAATCAAGTGTGTCAGTCAATCTTTCACTTGTATTTCCAGCAATCTGCTGTTCTATTTTACTTTTTCCAAAGTGTGCATTCTGCTTCAGCAATTGCTTTCCCCATGCACAATCATTACCGGCATCAATAATGTGCGTTACCATGGAGGCTGGTTTAAGTTCTCTCATGATTGAGAATTTTAGGAAGGCTGGAGAACTTTTTTGCCGATTCTTCAAGTTTGCACAGTAACTTTCAGGTCTAAATCAAGTGCATAGCTGAATTGGTGTATTTGAGAACCAGTGGGTGATTAGACAAGACAGGTTGATAACACAATCTGGTCTCACTATTTCGAAAACTATATCTTCCTTCACAATGCATTTCTGTGCTTTTGTTTCTTTATTTCTTGTGAAAATTTGAGCCAATTTACTTCATTTGCTGCATTTTGATGGGGTAGAAACCACCCCATACAACATCTAAGGATCTACTGGGTTATCATGCTGAAATTATAGAATGAAATTCTTCTTGTTGATTTTTTTTTTTTTTCATGAATGTTATCTTTGGTTGGCTGTATTTACCTAATTCCATGCGTCAAATCTTTAATTAGATATTTCCAGATTTGAAAGGTTAATTTTACAGTTTCTCTATAACATTTTTGGTTCTCTGTTCCGGTCACTGGAGAATATAAGTTGATAGTTTATGTTCATGTGCAGTTCATGGCCAAGAACAGTGGAACCTCTAAGAAAAATGAGATAATATTCACTGCCCCGACTGGGGAGGAAATCACTAGCAGAAGACAATTGGATCAGTACCTCAAAGCACACCCTGGAGGTCCAACTGCATCTGAGTTTGACTGGGGCACTGGTGAGACCCCTAGGCGATCAGCAAGGATTAGCGAGAAAGCCAAAGCAGCTCCACCCCAGGAAAGTGGACCCCCGAAGAAAAGAAGCAGGAAATCATCAGGTTCTAAAAAGGAGAGCAGAGAAACAGAAACTGCAACAGGAAGAGTTGAGGAGACGAACAAAGTTGATATGCAGGAAGCTGAAGAAACCAAAAGGGATGGTGCAGAAATGGGAGGAAAGGAGGAATCAAAAAAGGATCAGGAACAGTGCAAAGACAAACCACAAGATACTGATGCTGAACCAGAGGCAGCTCCAACTGAAGAAGCTAAAATTGGTCAACATGTTGATACATCTGATGAAGCCGCAAAGGAGAAAAGTAAAGTAGAGCCTGGGAACACAAAAGGGGCAACTGATGTTTGTGGGGTGTCTGAAAATAAAAAGGAAAATATTGAGGGGAAGAAGGTTCAAGAAAGCTATGAGCAACCACAGGTTGAGGCATTTAAAGAACATGGTTCTGGGGAACAAGATAAATCAGACACGGCCATCAGGGAGGAGAAAAATGCAGCTGAAGGAGAAGACAAGGAGGATCATAAGGGAAGTGTTCCTGGGGCTGAAAGAGAAACCAAGGATAAAGCGGTGAATGCCAATAATGAGAAACCCAATTATACAAACATAGCTGAGATGAATGAGAAGGTGCAAGAAATAGTTGAGAATGGGATACGCAGCACCGATGCCAAGCAAGGGTAAGCCTTGAATTAATATATGAAAAAGGCTGGCTTCTTCTTCATCCCCCTATTCTGACCTTTCAGGCTGTGAAGTCCTCCGATGGAAGTAACTTTAATGTTATAATAGATAGCAATCTGATTGTTCATTTGGACATTAATAGAATAATAGGTTAGATAATATAACGTAGTGTCGTGGTAATCATTGTAACGGTATGATACTAAGATACCAGTGTTGTAATATCATCTTTGTGGTTATGTAATAAGTTGCTATTAGAGATTCTATTTAACAATATAAACCGATACCTTTGTTCTGTGATGAGTTTGAGAATAATCTGCTTGTTTCTGCTGTTGACTGCTAAAATTTCCAGATTATTTTATTTTTAGATTGTGAAAGATGAGAGTTGGACAAATTTAGAGATTGACATTTTGTTAAGTAGCTCAATGTAAGCAAGCCATGAAATTTGAGAGCTACTTGGGAGCAGTGATTTAAGTATGGCATTGAAATTTATAATGTTGTCACTAACAAGCTTTTTAGTGATACTGAAATTATCTACAGAGTGCGAGTTTAACACCAGCGTGAGCTCTACAAACCGAAACAGGGCTGTATAATTCAGGCTTATCAAATATTGAAGTAGAAAGAATCATCACAGAGGAAGTTCTGAAATGAATGACAAAAGAAATTTCATTATCTTAAAACCGAAGCTCAAGAATATCGAGCAAAGAACTACAGCTCTCATGTAAGAAAAATATCCTGTTAAAGGTACTACTAAGAAAACTACAAAGACAATCAAATGAGTAAACAATGGAAGCCAGAATAAAAATATGAAATCAATTGGGAAATGAGAAAGTTCCTCTCAACAAAAGTTGAGAAGATGAAACAGGAAAAAAAAACTGAATCAAACTTCTCCTTTAAAGCCCTTTAAGCTGAGCAACCAATCCTGTTAAGGTTGTCCATTTCTCAAAAGCAGTGGCTGATGACACAAAAGCAATTTTGGATGATTCTATGTCATTTCCAGTAACTGCAAAGTGAAAAAGGCATAATTAAATTAAAAGAACATTATTTAAATTAAAATTTCACTCATATAGTTCTAAAATAACCCATCCACCTGATGAAATCAATGAAGCTAGTGATGAATTGAATGTATCCACCTGAGTCTTCTCTTCAGGACTATAGCTCAGCTGTTACCAAATACCAAAGCAATCAAAAATTCAATTTCTCTAGAGAGAATGAATCATGAATTCATGATATATTAATTCTAAAATGAAAGTTTACCTTAGAGAAAGCTAGATTAATTTTCTGGACCCAATCTGAATCAATGCTTCCACCAAGAACAGAATTAGCTGCAGAAAGATCATTGTTTTCTATGGCTTGACCTACTTTGCTCAGCTTGTAAACGAGATCCTGTAAATATCCTGTAATTGTAATTAACCACAATTAGAATACCAAAAACATGGAAAACAACCACTTGAAGAAAAAACAAAACAAGGCTTCTACTGAAAAGTTAACCTTTTTCCTTGTTAGATGAATCAAGGACAGTTTGTCTTTCAATCCTCTTCTTTCTGTCCCTCTTAACTTTCTCCAACAGTTCTTCATCATCATCAGCTTCTAATATAGCTGCACTGGCAATGGAATTGGCCAGTGAAAACACAAAGCTGGTGACTAAGCCTGTAGAGAGACTTCTCTTGGTGAAAATTGGAGGTGATGACTGTGACTCGCTTAGGGCTTTGCAATATATCAGCTGTCTCTTGGCATTGTTCTTTTGTGGGTTTAATATTAGAGGTGTTGTCAGTGAAGAGAAAGATGATGATGATGATGATGATGATAAAGAGGGGAGAGTAGAGGAGAGGAAGGAGTTTGCAGTTGAGAGAAATGGTGTAGCCATTTCTTGATTTTTCTGGTAATTTTTTGGTGGGAAAATTTGAGGTATTGATGATTTGCAAGTTTTTCAAGAGGATAAGGTCGCTGGATTCTGTAATGGGATCCAGTCATTTTGTTTTTTTTTAAATGCTCAAGGGTATTATAGTCATCTTATTTTTCTGAAAATCTAATCTTTCTTTTAATTATAGTTCACTTTCGCAATTTTTGGAATACTAAGTTATTAAATTCAACCAAACTCATTTTTTACAGATCAAGCCAACAGTAATTTTTTAATAATTACATTTAATATTTTTATAAAAGGTTAAAAAAATTTTTAAAAAAATAAAAAATCAGTCAATTATATAAAAAAAAATTTAAACCTTTTTTTTTTCAATCAATTCAAACACCCCTTATAAGAAAAAATATTGATGTTATCCCTCAACCACTAAAATATTAGCCAATTACATAGTAATTACTTTTTTTATTTTTTGAAAGAGTGATTACTTTCTTTGAATAGACCAAATCATATACTTTAGACTCAGTCAGCCTGATTTCAAAGTATCTTACTATTTTTCAGTCTCCAATTGTTTTTGGTAGAAAGGCAGATCAAATTTAAGAATTAATATAATCATAATTTGTAATGTATGTAAAAATAATTAGTTTGTAAAATGTTATATGTTACTAATTAATTTATTTATGAATCAAATATAGATAAGCAGTGTGCTGTTTAATATCCAAAAAAGAAGCCCATTATTTAGAATTTGCAGAAATTAGTCAAAAACATTTGGATGTTTTTTCAATTAAAATCATATTTTTTAAATAATTAGATACTTTTCTTGTTCAAAAAGCAATAAGAAACTTGATTTTATTATTCTTTTCAAATTTTAATTTTAATTCCCTATATTAGATTTTTATTCATTTTTAGATGATAATTCAACATAAATATACTTTTAGGACTCTCATTTTAAAGTCCATTTTCTCCTTAATCCATATCTTAGTTCTCTTTTAATATGAAAACATGCTTACTAGAATCCATATTTTTATAGTACTTTCAAAAGAGAGAAAAAGGAGATTAAGGGAGAGTTCTATAATATAAATCTCAACAACATTTTCAAGTCAAATTTTAATTAAAAAAATGGATGAAATGTTAACAAAAGGGTTAATTAAATTGAAATAAGTTATAAATCTCCCAATTAGAAGTCCTAAAAGGAAAAAAAAAATGAAAAGAATACCATTTCAAATTTTCAATCGGAAGTATATATATTTCCCTTAAACTTTGTAAAGGATTTTATCAAAGGAGAGATGTAAAAGTGGATTCCTTTAGGTGGAAGATAGCATTGGCAACGCATAAGTGAAAAACTTTACTATATAAATAATGATGATGACAGTTACCTTTAATGACAGTTATCTAAAGGGAATCCTTTCACCTCATTTACGTGGAGCTTAATTAGTAATGACTTAATATCTCTCACATTTGCTTAATTGGTATACTATTATAAAATAGTTATGACAAAAGTAGGAGATGACACGTTGGATATCTAACCTCTACAAAATATATATATATATATATATATATAACATAACATCTTAACCGACTCTTTTAAGCCTTTAGAACACCTCTTCTTCACGTACACACTTTGTTGCAATAAGAGAGAAGATGCTTTACAAAACTCAGGATTTTGCAGACCCAAACAATCAAACCAAATGGGTCTCCGCTCTGTTCATTGTCTTCTTCTCTTTTGCTTGTTCAATTGGAAAAAACCTTCAAGTATTAAGAATTGTTTTTATATAATTTTCCTTTTCCTTTTTCTTTTATATTTCAAATAGAATGCGGAGTTTAAATAAATTTTATTAATTAAATTTTAAGGATCAACTTTTATAAATAATTAGTCAGTTTTCACGTTTTATTCATCCCATTCACCAACAAAAATATTCATTACATTCATTGATATAACTAGGAATATATATGGTCTGGTCCAATTTAAAGATAAAAAAAATTTTCAGTATTGTTTTAAAAATTAAGAAATTTAAATTATTAAGTCTTGGAATTGTATTAAAAAATAAAATTTTCATATTATATTGTTCCAAAATTTTGGAATAATTAAGTATGATTTTTCGAACCTTTCATTGTTAAACAATACAGTACAAAACAATATACTACTACTAATTTAAACTTTTTTAAAAAATAATTAAACTAATTTTCAAAACATATATACTATTAATAATTAGAAATGTCCAGCTTTGAGCAAATACTTTTGCATATTAAAAAAATAATTCATTAAATTAATTAAAGATAATGAATAGAAAAGAAAATCCTGTATAATCAAATATATGTTAAACTAGAGCATTGAATCAATGATATGTTTAGAACTGCTTCAAATTCCTTAAATTCACTACAATATAATAAAGTTGGGTACGAATCTGAAACAGAGTCAGAAGAAATGGTTTGATCCTCTTATTTTTCTTTCTCGAACTGAAAGATCCATGAATTGGGATCCCAATGCATATAGATACGAATGGTCTAATGACAGCAAAAATTTTCAGAAATATTTAAAATTTTTATTTGTGAGTAGAATAGTTGTTTTCTTTTTCAAGTAGTGTTCGATTAATTACATATTAATCAATATTTGATTGATTGGACTAAGGTTATCAACAAAAAAGATTTGTCTAAATCACTTCGTTTCTTTTTGCCTAAGTTACTTCTTTTTTTTTGTCTAAATTTCTTCTCTTTTTTGTCTCACTCACTTCCTTTTTTCTTTATGAGTTTGGGGAACATCCCCATTCATAAGTCTAAAATCCATATATATGAATTGAAATGTCTGAATAATCAACTCTGTAATCAACTATTAAAACTAATAGGTTTTCAAATCGTTCATTTGAAAAAATTAAAACCCTTCTTAGTGGATGATCATGATACTTCCCAAAAATCAAAATTTTTTATTAATGGAGGAACAATATCACCATTTTGTTCAATAAGATACCAAAGTGGATTACTAGATATGACAATTTTTTCAATTGGAATATGGATATGAATAGAAACAAATTGAGAAAAAAGTTGTATTCTGAAATTTACCTAAGAAATCTTCATATGCAAGTGCAATAGTTTATTTAAGAGACTAATTTTGAGAATAGATAGTGCAGGGACCAAAGAGACTAAAGATAGACTTGGTGGCTACGGCGTATAGCACGCATCGTGGAGAAGAGGAATTATTAAGCATGGTTGTTGATCAGTGGCAATGAGAGAATTAGTCGCAGCAGGGATAAAAGAGAATTATTGAGGGTGATTGTTAGGTGACAAAAATGAAAGGCATGTAGTGTGTGAAGTGCGGCATGGAGAATAAAAATATATTGTCATGTCCATGATCTAGACTCCACTTTATGCGTGCATTGTAGTTGTTTGTATCGCAGTATAGAGGCGTACTGATTAGAGTCTAAGTAAAGACGTATAAGTATGAGAAATGTAATTTAAAATGATATTATGATGTTTTAGATGAATACTAAGTTAATTTGATGATTTTTCGGGATTTCATGCTTGACACACAAATCAAGGTAGCAGACCAAATATAAGATACAAGAATTTCATTCGGTGGTAAAAAGTCAATTAAAGCATACCAAAATATAGACAATATTATATTAATGTCATGGGTGGAGTTACATGACAAGATTTTTAGGGTAAAGACTATGATTTAAGAAAATACGGTCACGAGTGCAGATTTACAGTCAGATTTTCTGACCGAGAGTTATAAATATGTGTTTAGGATCGCAAGAATACCGATGTGATCACAATTAAATTCTAAAATATTTTAAAACAGATAATTTAGAAATCGGATGACATGTGAATTTTTATGGGTCAAATTAAGATAAATTATTAAATCGTAAAAATGTGATTTTTGCACAAACAGTCATTTAGCAAAATCGAATAGACCACTTTGAAGAGCAAATTAATTTCTAATTTTTAGCATATTAAATTTGACAGAATTAAATTATTTGGAGGTCGGATTTTAGAAAACTAAATTAAGTCGTGAATTAATTTGAAAAAAAAATTGTGATTGTTGGGATTAAGGAAAGTTAAATGTGATTAGTATGTGATTGGGTCATTTGTCAACTTAATGATTTAATTAACTTTTAAATTGGCCAATAGGGTGAAGGATTATTTTTAATTGTGATTAATTAAATTTTAATTTACCGATAAAAAAGCTAAAAAGGGAATTTATTTCCATTTTTCTAGAAATTTCACCAAAATATCAAGAATTTCTCTCCATCTTCTTTCTCTATTATTGTCGCCCACTATAACCAAGTAATTCAAGCTTTTCTTTATTGTTTATCTACCACAATTCAAACATTTAGACATATGGAGGCAAGATAATTAATTGGAAGGCAAGAAAATAATTTTGTAGAAAATTTTCCTTTGGCCGAAATTCTCTAAATTTTTAAAGGTGAGCTTTCTTAATTTTCCTTAAATTTTCGTGGATTTGAGTTATTAAAGTGATTGCTTTGATTTGATTTTGAGACTTTTGTGAATTTTTTGTGGATTTGAAATTTGGAGAGTTAGGGTATGGTGGATAAATAATGAGAAAAATGAATAAAAATGGAAAATGAGTAGAATGAGGTTTAAAGATTATAGATATGGTGGAAATTTGATTAAAATAATTTTTAGAAATTTTTGTGGAATTTTTCTAATTATGGCCAAATTCTTGAAGAATTATTTTGGATAAATTATGCCTTAAATTGATGAAAATAGAGTTATTTGAGTTATTTGAAAATGCAAAATAATTATTGGAGTAGAATAAATATTTAATATTATTTTTGGATTTTTGACTGAATTATTGAAAATTTTATTTGGATGTATTGAACATTGTGTTTGGTGAAATTGGTAATGAAAAAATAAATATAATGGGCTAAAGTAATTATAAAAATTTATTTATAATTTTTAGAATATTTATTTAATTAATAAGAATTTTTTAATAGAAAAATTGAAAATTGTAGAAAATAGAAATTTAGAGAAAAATTAAAATAATATTGGAAAAAATAATATTGGAGAAAGAAAAATAAGGAAATTAAATAAGATAAAGAAAAATATTATTGGAAAATTATTGTTCACATTGAAATATATGTCGGACAAGTATAAAAGTAAATTACATATTAAACGCGTGTAGTGTGATTTAATACTGATAGAAATATTGGCAAATACGAGAGTTGCAGAATTTATATGTATATTAATTTACGTTATAATTAGCAATTATTTTTTATTTAGGAATTTACTGGGATTTGTTTATTGATAGACACAACGTTGGAGTATGCGTCAAGACTGGATAAAAGGGAAAGAAACCAGTGGACTACTATTAAAAAACATATTTGTACAAAACTCTTATAGTAAAAACTAGGAAAAGTAGTTAATAAATTTTCATAAATAATATATTTGATAAGAATAATTTTAATAAATTCTTTTAGTGAATTTACTAAATGTTGAAAATATATTATGAATGAAATGTTAAATTGAGAATTTTTGACAATCTCCTAATACATGAAATGAGTAATAAAACACTTTGTTAAAAAAATAGATATAAGTATGATAAAATTTATTTATTAATTGAATTTTAGAAAAATAATAAGAAAATGATTTATATATGATCAAATATGATATTAAATAAATTTCTATTGTTAGAAAATAACCAAGTAGTATGTATAATGTCAAGTTAAGCTTAAGGAAAATTTTATTATTGGTGCAAGAATTTATTATATTTGGTCATTAAATGATTATATACTAATTTGATATGAAAATATTTTACATGAATATTTGATAAATTTAATATTTTTATATTATGTTATTATTTATTTACTAGATGAATCAAATGTTATGACATATTTTAAAAGAAAGGATATGGAAATAGCATTTTTATATACTTTTTTGTAAAATGAGATTATTAGTATATGTTAAGTTGCATAGGAAATGAAAAATAAATATTTGTTGAAAATATATTTTGAAAAAAATAGATGATATGCCATGATGACAAATAGAAGAGAAAAAATAAAAGTTAAGAATTGATTATTTTAAGCTTATGTATTAGCCTAGACAGTGGACTAAAGATTGTTGGCATGTCAATAGAATATATACTTTATGTCTTGTAGTTATTTTGGTCATGAGATATATTGTATGAATTATATTATTATCTTAGACTATACATATTATTTATATATCGGTCATATGTTTATCTTGGATCGAGTTTAGTTTAGTAGTTATCTTAAATCAGATAATACTATTTGGATCATGTGATTATTTTTTATTTTGAGATTTTTACCATTTGACGGTACCCTCTAGTTTTTGGAGGCAAATCTATGATATTTTAATACATGAGAATAAGAAAATATTATTGGATAATGAAATGGCATAATACCAATGTGTTAATTAACGGTTGATGCTATATGAGATCAATTTTGGATACTATTATTGGAAGAGTAAAGTTTATGTGAAAATTTAATAAATAAAGACAAAAGTTATATAAATAAATAAATAAATTGACATTTATAAATATTTTATGCAGCATAATTAGTTCACTTAATACTTAAAAATGTTATAAGAAATTGCCGATTAAATCAGTGCACATATAAAATTTTATAATTATTTTTAACTTTGGGTGGTAAATGATATTATTATAAATAAGAAGTGAGGATAGATATTATACCTATTTAATTTGTATGATTGTTACTGTAAAGTTTTGCAAAACTAAATTGGTAAACTCAGATTGAGAGTGTTTTTACTCATACAGGTATTAGAGTTGAGAACAAAAATAGAGTTCAGAAATATGAAGTACTTGATCTAGGAGTCTCACCAATAGAGAATCAGTTGTACTTAAGGAAGACATTACATGCGAGTAAAAGACATTATTATTGTATCTTAAAATAAAGAAAAAAAAATTGATTTGCAACTTGTTATAAATGTTTTAAATCAATGTGATTTTATACAAAAAAAATATTTTATTCATGTATGTTTATCTGTTATCATATATTGTGCATTGATTAATTTAAGTTGGTCAACAAGTCTTATGCAGGCACTACAGATAGTGAATTGTTATCGGAATACCCTTATATCTAATAGAGTTACTGTTAGGTAGCAGAGGTGTTACATTTTTTGCTATTAAGACAAATTTAGGCAGTCCTAAGTTAAATAAGGGTAATGTTAAGTATGCACGTGCATATGTATCCACATTAGCATGACATAAAAGGTTCTGATAAACAACTGCTTTTAAAAGTGAACCGTTGTTCCTACAAATAAGTGCGATAGAACCTAAATTATGGTTGATTCCTTAAAGGATAGGAGAAGGAATTTGAAGTTACTATTCTAAATATCTATAGTTACATATTAATTAAGTTTAACATGAAACATAAAATGGTATTTTTTCAGGATGAATGATGATAAAAATAATGATTCGAAATCGGATTTTGACCTTCTAAAAGAATATTAGACTGACATTGTCATAATAGAACTATAAGACATTAAGTAAATAAGTTTTAAGAACATTATGCTATGGAACCCTCACAATGTAACCCTAATGGAATATATTACATAGATTCATAGATAACAGAGAATGAAATAAAATATAAAATTGAACTATTGGGTTCCAAATATGCAAAATTGGAATTTTGCTTTTAAAGCATGATGCTACCTAAGATTAAGGATATTATAAATAGAAATAGTGAATGTGATAATTTAATATAGAGACATGATATTTCTGAACTATATTCAGAAAGGACTATACAACAATATTTCTTAAAAATATGATATAGATTTTCAAAGAAACAGCATAGAATAGACAAAACGTGGTAATGGGAAGCTGACAAGAGTACTCAAAATGAAAAGTTATTCTAAATAAAATGAATACTACTTTGATAATGAAGAGAATGAGTCACAGTTATGAGTTAAAAAAAACTAGGGGTAATATTTGGAGATTATCTAGATTATAGACAACTAAATAAGGTGACGGTGGAAGATGGTCAACAACTATTCAAGATTGATTATTTGTATAAGTCATTAAAAGTGTAGGATTTTTCTCTAAAATAGATCTCAGATATGGATATTATTTGTGGAAAAATAACTTAATGCTATGTACCCAAGATAACTTCAGAATTGTTACAACCATTACAAAATGCATAATAATGTTTATTCGAATATGTGAATGCAATTGTAGTGCTCATAGACTTGATGAATTGAGTCTTCATATTTTGCCCAAATTTGTTTGTGATAACTTCCACTGAAAATATTATAATATATTTAGAGATCATGAGAATATAGGAATAATTTTTTAGGACTATATCTTAAAATCTCTTGAAAGAAGAAATTGAATTTAAGCTGATGAAATGAGAGTTAGCCTTCTGACTCATGTTATATTAATTGAGAGGATACGAATAGATCATAGTAAAATAGAAGTTATTTTCGAATAAAAGTTGACTCATAATATAATGAAAATAGAGAATTTCTCTTGAACTAGTCAACTGGTGCACATGAATGGTGACGAGATTCACATCGATATCTACTCCCTACGAAATGGTTCAATTAGGGGAAAATGAAGTTATAATGATTAAATGGATGTTTGGTTGATGGGGATTAGTTGGAACCAAATATTTAAAAGTACATCAGGTTTGATACAATCCATTTCAAGAAATATTTTGAGGTACACAGAGGTATCTTTTTAGATGAATTATGTTATGTATGGATGCAAAAGGACAAACTAATTGTTTATGCCGCTCGACAGTTGAAGCTAGTTGGACGAAAATCTTTACCATATGAACTAGAGTTAGCAGCAAATGTAATTTCCTTGAATATCTGATAACACTATTAGTATGGAAAGAGAGAGAGATGTATGGAGAGAGAGATAGATGTTATGACCATATATATTAAAGAGTTTGAAGTATTACCCATAATCAAGTGAGTCAGATTTAGACACAAAAAGTGTTTGAAATTGCTTAAGGATCATGATTGTATGATCCACTATCAACTGGAAAAGACTAATATGTTGGTAGATATTTTGGATCGAAGACTCTAACAGGTCACATAACTTCTAGAAAAAGTTAGATGCTTTAGTATTCAATGAAAAAATGTTATAATTTTGCTTTTCACTTGAATTATGGAGCTTTGGATTCAACCTGTACTGTTACAAAGAATCAAGGTAGTTTAGAAATAGGATCCTAAGCTCATGAATATTTAGGGAGTTGTGTCTAAGGAGAAGATAATTAAGTGGAAGAAAATGGTGGTATATACTACAAATGCAGATTATGTGAGCTCGATGTGTCAGAATTGAAGCAAGAAATTTTAAAGGAGATTTATGGATTAGTTTATTTTGTGCATTCTAACAGTAACCAGATGTAATAAGATTTGAAAGCTTATTATTAGTAGCCGGCTATGAGAAAGAAAATATTACAAAAGTTATTATTATTAGAGATCTAGCTTACCAATAAAAGGAGGAAGAACATCAATTGCCGAGAGGATGGTTCCAACCAAACTCCATACTCAAGTGATTATCTATAAAATAATCAAATTTGTCTATTTTATGTCAGGTTGGATGGAGTGTTCAATGGACAGTTTAATAGAACTGTATGTACAAGAAATAGTCAAATTGCATAATGTGTTATGACCTATGATATTTAACAGAGATTTTAGATTTATGTTTCAATTTTGGAGGCGTTTACAAAAATAATAAAATGGTATGACATATTTTAAAGGAAATGATTAGAAAATAATATTTCTATATACTTTTTGTAAAATAGTATTATTAGTACATGTTAATCTGCATATGAAATGAAAAATGAATATTTGTTGTAAATATATTTTGGAAAAAAATAGATGTTATGTCATGGTGGCAAATAGAAAAGAAAAAAATAAAAGTTAAGAATTGATGATTTTAAGTTCATGTATTAGTCTAGATAACGAATTAGAAACCCCTCACCCCAACAATACGAAGGGAACATTATATTGACTTTATCAGTTAAAATATCATCTCATATAAATGGAAAATAGTGTGTATATATATATATATATAAAGAAAAATCGTAATAAAGAAAAAAAAATACATTTTATATTTACAAAACCGTTATTTTTCTAAAATATAAAACTTCTTTATAACTATACAAAAGTAACTTATAACAAAAAGTAAAAAAGCTGAGTAACCCACAATATTCAAGTTCGGGTACTTTACTGGATAGGATTGCTATTAGTTTTATCTATCAATTTCGTCTTACTCTTCACTATATATATGCGAGAGAAACTCTCACACTAAACTCTAGGCTTAATAGTGCATATAAATAAGATAATAAATTATATCATGCAATATGCAATATAATGTATTTATATTATGCACTATATAATTTATTTTCTTCATGCAATTTCTCATTTCATTATACCAATTTAGTTAACATACAAAAACAATTATCACAAATTATCCTATATCAAATTTTCATACTATTATTAACTTATTTATGTCCATCACAACTAGGACAAAACAAAATAATTAGGATAACAGAGTTGGCTATTTAGATATAATAAAATTGTCACCTAGATATAGTAGTATATGTATACAAATGTCATCATCAACAAAATGTAAATGTGTCATTACTGGATAATATAAGTGTCATCACCAGAATAATAAATGTGTCTTCTCTGGCATAATAAAATATGTCATTACGCATTAATAACTAAGCCCTTGATTGACATGCCAAACTATCCAAGACTCTAGTTCTATACTGGTTGTTCTAGAGCTCAATTAATATCATTATAAAATTTATAACTTTTTTACTTCATACATTTCATGAGTCTAATGACTCAATTAATCACATAATTACTCAATAAAAATATTATTTGTATAATATAATAAAGTCCAATGTAATATACACATCAAATCCCTCCATTTAAATTATACCTTGTTATTGGCAAATTTCATGCTCTATTTGGATTTTACTTTTGGATCTATTAAAATTAGAATTAAATTATAAAGTCTATTAATAATTTTATACCTAGAGCTTAGTTTTAATATGTAATTTGAATAACTTAATTTGAAATTTTGTAGTAAAAGGTATGCTCATTTAAATAATGACTGCTCATTAAAAATATTGCCCAGAATTTTCTGAACAATTTTCTGGTTTAATGTTTGTATAAAAAATAAGCACAATTAAAGTCATAATTATGTTTTATGTTCTTCATGAAAGGTTAATTCTATGTCTTAGCATTTAAACCCAACAAAGAATACATTAATCTCAATTCTAGAGCTTAAGTTATGGAAATATATGTATATACTGCTTCATAAATTCCAGCAAAGAGCATACAATCAACATAACTTAGTTTTTACCAAATATTATCTTAAGTTTATCCTCTTAATTTCATTACAAAATACTATCAATTTAAGATTATTTACATACTAAATGCTCAAATCATGCAACTTGATGATAAAATATAGGTTATTTTCTTAACTTATGTACTTCCTTTTATTTTGCTTTTCTTTCACTTCCTATATTGCTTTATCTTTTCCTTTGCCTCTTTGAGTTTGTTTCTTATTAACTTGTGCTCTTATAAATCATAAAACCATTAAAAACAATCCTTGCTTTATTGTTACTTTAGAAATCCTATACTCTCTCTCCTAAACCCTAAACTCTTTTTCTTCACACATAAGCTCTAAATGAGCTCAAAACTCTATATTCCTTTAGAAAAGATTGAAGAATAGAAGAAAGACATATTACATTCACTATTTTTTCCCTTTGATAAACTCTTTGAAGATTTATCTCTCCTTCTCTCTTACTTATTTTCCTTTCTTTTTTGCTCCCTCTAGCTTGTTTAGGTCTTATTGTGTATGAAAATATTTTTTTTCTTACTCTTCTCTCTCTCTTTCTTTCAATAAAAGCAAGTTTTGACTATGGTGGAATTTAAAGATTATGTGGGACTGGTTTTAGAAGGAAAAAAATGAGTCCAAGAAATGAGATAAGGAAGAAGAAGAGAAAAGAAAAAGAAGAAGAAAAAAAGTCTTCATGTGGGTCCTATTTTTTTTATCTTATACTTTGATATTATGCTACAAATTTCCTTTCCTCATGCTATGGACAACCAACCCATCTCTTTGGGTCCAAAAGTATTCTTTTAATTAACAAACATATCATTAAATTTTTAAATTTTCGGTAAATTATAAATTTACCTTAAAATTTTTAAAATTTTACAATTTAGTCATTTACTTTAAACTAATATTTTTACATTCTTAATATGTTTAATTTAGCATTCTTCATAATTATTTACCATTATTTAATTTTTCTTTAGTCAAAAATTTGAATTTAGACTCCGATCGAATCAAAATGTCAACTTTGTGACATGTGCAATTTGAGACCTAAATTAATGGATATGACATTCTCTCCCCCTTAAAATAAATTTTATCTTTGTAATTTTACCTGTTCATTTTGTATTGAACAAATGGGGATATTTCCTTTTCATAATTGCTTCGTTTTTTCATGTGGCTTCTTCAATAACATGATTCTGTCATAATACTTTAACTAAATGAACTTTCTTATTCGGGAGAAGGTTTTCTTCATATGCTAAGATAGCCACCGGTTCCATCTTTTTTCAAAATTTTATAGGGACCTATGAATTTTAAATCCAAGTTTTCTTTCCTGCCTAACCTCAATACTTTCTTCTAAGGTGAAAACTTAAGAAACACTTTATCTCTCACAGTATACTCTATGTCTTGCCTTTTTAAGTCAGCATATGACTTTTGTCAATCTTGTGATGCCTTTAACCTTTTCTTGATCACTCTATCTTTTTTCTCTGTGTTGTACTTTGTTCGACCTGATCAATTTCTTTTGGCTCAATTAGTTCAACAAACTGGTGTTCAACACTATTATATAGGCAAACTCAATTAGAAGTAAATATTGATCATACCTTCCTTTAAATTCAAGCACACAGCTTCTCATCATGTTTTCTAATAACTGAATAACTCGTTCTAATTGTCCATTTGTCTCCAGATGAAATACAGTGCTAAAACTGAGTTGAGTCCTTATAGCTTGCTGCAAACTCTTCCAAAATTACAACATAAATTTGGGATCTCTATTAGAGATGATGGATACTGGTACTCTATGAAGTCTCACAATCTCATTCTAAAGCTCAGCTAGTTTGTTCAATGTATAGTCCATCCTAACTCGTAGGAAGTGTGTTGACTTCGTCAATCAATAGACTATCACCCACACTACATCATACTTTTTCTGAGTCATTGGTAACCTTGACATGAAATCCATAGTGACTATCTCCCATTTCCATACTGGTATTTGTATTGGTTGCATCAATCATATGGGCAACTGATGTTCAACTTTCACTTATTGATAGGCCAGAAACTTAGTAACATACTCCGTGATATTTTTCTTCATTCCTGACTACTAGTATTGAGCTTTTAAGTCCTTATACATCTTGTTTCCACCTGGATGCATAGTATATACCATCTCATGTGCTTTATTTAAGATATCTAACTTCAAATCTTCTATACTTGGTACACAAATCATATGCTTGAAGTACATTGTGTGACACTCTTATAACAATTATTCTATATGTACGTTACGTGGGTAAATACAATTATAGCTGATGTGTGCCAAAAGATTTTTTCCTTAATTTAATTTAATAACCATAATATATATTATTAGCACTTAATTAATTTTTTTTTTATTTTTCAAAAAATTTCAACAGCATAACGACTATATATTAACTACTCCATATGCAATTCAAACAATCTACAACCCAATTTTGGGCACAACAAAATACATATAATACAAAATAGTCTTCATTTAACCATAAATCAACATTCCATTTTTTACACATATAATAATTCATAAATATCCTTTATCAAAATATATACAAAATTTTATTCCTATAACTCCATATATATATATATATACATATCATTCTTAATACTGACCTACTATTATTTATTTTCTGTTAGCTTCCAAAATTTGTATGTCTGCTCCTGAAACATTTTCAGCTACTACTTGCACGTAGTCAAATAACTACGTACTGAACATTAATATACTAAGTGATGATTACTAATCTAAAAATTTTCATTGGCTTATATTTTCATAAATACATGCAATAGTATTTACTACACTATTTAAATTTTCTCTTTAATATATTATTCTTTTTATCAATGTTTTATTATTCTTTACCCTTAATTCACTAATTAATATTTTCATTAAATTTACCAATTTTTTCAATTAAGTTTTTTTTTTTCAATTTAATCTTGACTTTCATTTTCTTTTAATTTAGTCCATGTTTCACCTTACCACTTTAAATAACTCTTCTTTTCTTTTTTTTTTCAATCTTCTATTTAATTAATTATAAATTTCACTTTAGTTCCTAAATTTTTATTTATTTACAATCATGTCACTACTTTATATTTATTTACACTTTTGCCACTAACTATTTTATTTTTCATTCATTTTCCTTTTAACTACATAATTTAACATTTTTATTCCACTTATTTTTCATTTTTCAATTTTACTATTTTTGTCACATTTATCGTTGTTATTATTATTATACCATTTTTATCATTATTATTATACCATTTTTTTTACCATTTTTATCTCTTTTATCATATTTATCACATATATCATTTATATCATAATTTTCACTTATATCATTTTTACCATATTTATCACTTTTATCTTTTTTTACCATATTTTTCACTTTATTCTCTTTTTCATATTTATCATTTTTATTCACATTTGCCCCTAGTTTCAATCCGATAGAAAATGTTTAGACCAGATACATGGGATGCGGACCCAAAAAATCCACTACATTGAAGAGTAATCCGAAGGACCAGCCAAGTACTGTATTGTACATTGAATCACTGAATCACTATCATTAAAGTAGGCCGTCATTGGTCCACATAAGCGAGTCACTATGACCCGCACTGCGGTAATGGTGTTCCTATGACTAGTCAATTATATTCTGGGTTAGATTTAATCATCATAAAAATAACTAAAGGCAATAACTTATTTCTTTAATTCAACTTCCATTTTTTTTATATTATTAATTACTCAATATTTTATTCATTCATAAAATTTTTATCTCTTCCATAAATCTTCATACTTTCCATTCTAATATATCAATATTTCATCATTAATAATCAATTAAGTCATTAAGTTCACTAAGCACACTTTATTCATTATTTTTCATTTCATTCATAAAATAATCAATACATATTTTAAAAATTCTCAATAAATTTTTATACACTCAATATCATGTTATCTTGCATTTTATGACTAAATTTTCATTTAATTAGTAAGGAAAATAATAATTTTCTCTTCTCCATATTTCTGCTTACACTAGATTTTCATCATTAAAATTTTTCTTTCACCTTTTTATTATTCATTTCATTAATTTATACATTCATTATTCCATATATATCATAATATTACACTAAAATGTAATTATACCTTAATATACATTTTTCACATAATAAGGTCATATTTTCCAATTTCCACTAATTAATTTTTAATTGAAATTAACCATTCTAATTCACTTTTTATAATCCCTTAATCATGTTTTAAGAATCAATTATCAATTACATGCAAAACACACAAGATTCCTAATTTTCATAACCCTAATTCATGTTTAATCAATGGAAATAAGTAGATTTTGAAATCACTAACCTTATTTTTTTTCCTTTAACCTTCCTAAGCTTCATTTTGCTTAGTATTTTCCTTGGAAGCACCTTTACTTCCCTTTGAACCTACCATGACCGAAATTGTACATCATTAATCCACAATTATTTTACTTCCTTAACTCAATATAACTTCATAATTATCATCTACATACCTAAAACTACCTATTTGAACCATTAAATTAATTTAAAACTATTAATTTCACTTCCCTCCAATTTGTATCTAAACTTGTCTCCTTTGATTTCCTTCCACCCTAGCCCTTTGAATGGATATTAAAGACTTCTACTAGCTACTAGAGATGCTGAAATTATATTAGGGTGGTAGATTTTGGTATAAAAATTGGAGAAATTGGAAAAATTTTGGAGGAAAAATGGGAAGAGATGAGTTCAGCCAAGCAAAGGGTTTGGGGAAGAAGAAGTTGCAGAATTCTCTAAATTTCTCTCTAGAGAATTCTGATAATTTAGTCCTTATATAGTGGCTTAAGGTGGATAGGCTTGGGTCAAACAAAGACCAACTCATTTAGGCCCAATTAAACATTATAAATTATTTCTTTCACTTTCCAAATTCAATTTTATATAAATTTGATTCTATAATTCATAAAATATTTTTATATATCTACACAAAAATTTTCAACTCAATCGGAGTCTGTTTCCTATTCGACTCACTAAAATTGGACTGATAAATAAATTTTCAGTATTACTGTAAAATTCTTTTTTCACTGTCAAATAATTCTAAATATTATTTAGAGTCTATCCATGTCTTAAAATAAATTTTTAGATATCGTTTGTTATTTTTCATAGTCTGATCAAAGTACGGTCAATCAATTATTTAATTAAACCGGATCCTTTTTTCTTAGTTTTGACTTTTGAGAACTTATTTGAACTCATTTTTATTCCAAATTTTACCCCAGACTAGTCATAATTTATATTTTTCAATGATCAAATAAAATATTTTCATCAACGGGTGTATTTTTGTATGCTGATCAATTTCAGAAACTACAGTTTACCACTAACCCAGTATTTGGGCAATTACACATTGTGTCATCTTTTGTCAATAAAAACTTAAGTTTTTCTCCCTTTTTCACTGCCTCTACTACCTTTACTAGCTTCTCATCTTTAATTCTTGTATCAAGGTGAATTCCATTTGCATCT
Source organism: Triadica sebifera (assembly GCA_023653625.1). NCBI lineage: Eukaryota > Viridiplantae > Streptophyta > Magnoliopsida > Malpighiales > Euphorbiaceae > Triadica > Triadica sebifera. The sequence goes on along the minus strand of CM042910.1, from coordinate 19,048,759 downwards.
CTAGCATTATTAGGGTTAATTACATGTGTAATCTTATTATTACCTATAATGTACAAATTTAAAGAGGAAACTTCTTATAGCTTACCAACTAAGATTTTCTTGCTTAGTGCATCTGCAACTGCATTTGCTTTTTTTGGCCGATAGTCGATCACACAGTTATAATTTTTAATCAACTCTAGTCATCTTCTCTACCTAAGATTCAGTTCTTTCTATAAGAGAAGGTATTTAAGACTTTTATGATTTGTATAGATATATCATCTTTCCCCATATAAATAATGTCTTTAGATTTTCAAAGCAAAAATAATAGTAGTTAACTCCAAATCATGTGTCGGATAATTAAACTAATGTGGCTTAAACTGTCTAGTGGCATAAACAATCACCTTTCCTTCCTGCATAAGGATACAACCTAACCCATTATGACTAGCATCACTGTACACAAGAAAGTCCTTACCAGGAGTAGGCTAAGTCAAAATTGGCACTTCAGTTAATATTACTTTAAGGCAATCTAAATTTTTCTGACATTTATCTATCCATTCAAATTGAATATCTTTTCATAGCAGTCGTGTTAAATGAGTTGTTATGGACGAAATATCTTCACAAACCTCTTATAATTTTTTACTAATCCAAGGAAACTTCTCACCTCTGTCACATTACGAGGTGGTTTTCTCATTAAGAATGATATCGATTTTACAAGGGTCAACCCAAATACCTTTTACTGAAATTACATGACCTAGAAAACTTACTGCTTCAAGCCAAAACTCGTATTTTGATAACTTTGCATTTAATTCCTTTTCCCTTAATATTTGTAGCACTATTATGAGATGTTGATCATATTGTTATCTATTTCTAGAGTACACAAGGACATCATCGATAAATACCACTATATATTGATCAAGATATGACCTAAACACTTGATTAATCAGGTCCATAAAAGTTGTTGATGCATTCATCAAACCAAATGGCATCACCCATAATACATAATGAAAATAATGAGTCCTGAATGTCGTCTTAGATATATCTGACTTTTTGATCTTCAGCTGATGATATCCTAATCAAATATCTATCTTTGAAAATGCATCTGCACCTTTCAATTGATCAAATAAATTATCAATCCTGGGTAACAGGTACTTAGTCTTAACAATCACCTCATTAAACTGTTTGTAGTCAATACAGAGACATAAGGTGTTATCTTTCTTCTTTATAAATAACATTGGAACACCCCACAATGATACAATGGGTCATATAAACCCCTTATCTAACAAGTATTGCAGTTGCACATTCAACTCTTTCAACTCCACTAATGCCATCTTATATTGTGTAATAGATATAAGAGCAATATCAAGTACTAAATCGATAGAAAAATCTATCTTTCGATCAAGTGGTAATCCTGAAAACTCCTCAGAGGGCACATCAGGAAACTCACTAGCAGTAGGAATGTCTGTCAACTTTGGACTACCCTTTTTCATATCGATCACATACATTAAGTATGTTTCGCATCCCTTATTAATGAGTTTCTGAGCTTTCAACACTGATATCATATTGTCTATATATCATCTATTCTCACCCATCACCACTATCTCATCTTGTTCTACAATTTTGATGATCATTTGTCTTCTTCCATAATCCACTACTGCTTCAAAATGAGCTAGCCAATCTATTCCCAAAATTACATCGAACTCATGGAATGGTAGCTTTATCAAGTCTGCTGGAAATTGCCTGCTTTAAATTTTGACTAGGCAACCCCTAATCACCTTGCTAAAACCCTTTCGATCCGGTGGTGGTGTGCATATGTATGAATACGTCAACCTCGGACTATCAATGCATGGATGTCAGAGCCAAAGAGAAATAATTTACCAATTATGACATCATGTGCATCCTGCTCCTCTTGGCCTCGCATAACATACACCGAGGCTGAAGCAATTCTACTACCTCCTGGCCTCTTCACAGTCTCTGATCTGAACTTGCTAGGCCCTGTTCGACCTCTTCTTCTTTGTCCTTGGCCTCAGCCTCTTCTTTGTCCTGAAACTTGCATCTATACTGACTCAACACTCCCCGAACCTCTACCAAATTGTAGTAATAGTCAATCTTTTCTCAAATGATCCTTGGAGCCACACCTCAAATAAACTCATATTATCCACCAACACTTTCCTAGATGAAGACGACTCCTTTACAAATTTATGTGATGCTTGTATCAGTGCATTAGCTGCTAAAGAAGCAAATCTCGTGATCCCCTCTTGAAATAAAAAGGCTTGTTGGAACCCCAACCTGGAATTAACCATTGAAAGATCTGGCTCTTTTTCCATTCAATAATCCCCTGTTCGACTGTGGTATAGGTCTCATGAACCCTCTATCCTGTGTTAGTTGTTGTGCTGCTAAAACTCTCTTAACTATTCTAGTATATGCTAGCGAACAGGAAAAGTTCATTAGACATAGGGTTAAGACTTATAATTTGAAAATATCCTTCAACCCATCTTTAAAATGTCAGCACTTATTAGCCTCAGTGGATACAATGCTACCAGCGTACTTATAGAGATGTGTGAATTTTCTTTCATATTCTATTACCGATATGTCCCTCTGTTTGAACATCAAGAACTTCATTTTCTTGTCATCTGAATAGATAGATGGAATATACTACTCCTTGAATTTGTCCAGAAAAAAATTCCAAGTCAAAGGATAAGGTACCTCTGAACTCTGTGACTCCAACTACCACCAGTTATATGCATGATCTTGCAATAAAGACACTTCATACTCATATTTCTACTCGTCCATGCAATATAGCTGGTCAAAGACTCTATTTGCTTGCTTTAACTAGAACTCCACCACATAGGGGTCATCTTCCTGTTTACCATAAAATTCTAGTGCCTCTTGTTGCCCAAGGTGTTGCAATAATTGTTCCATAACGGAGGCCCCAGTGTGGGGTCAAGTCACAATCAAATATTGTAGGCGCTTGGATGATAAGGCTAATGGTAGCACATTCCCTATCACCAATTGGTTTTAGGTGAAATGGTAAATGCTTGAGATCTACAACTAGTATCAGAGCCGACGTCATAGATTTGATTCCCAGTGGGAGTAATTATTGAAGGGGAGATTATTGGCCAATGTATGATAGTAATTGTCCCATGATAGAGGCCTCAGTATGAGGTCAAGTGATAGTAGAATGTCATAAGCATTTGGGTTGTACATGATAAGGCTAATGGTAGTGCATTCCTTATCACTAATTGTTTTAGGTGAAATGGTAAGCGTTTAAGGTCCATAACACCTTCAACTTTTGTAGCCTCTCAATTTGTAAAACAAATGGGGCTATCTGTTATGCTCTCTGTAGCAAATCAATCATATTTCGCAAGAGCTCTATCTGTCCCGTACCAGGAATAGACTACCCATGTGATGAGCTAGCACCGGATCTCAATGCAGAAGCTCAATCATGACTTGGTCATGATGAAACCTCTGTCTCTGTAGGCTTATTACTTTTGGCCTCTTCAGCCATTATCTGTTGCAATTCAAAAGTCATAACCTACGCAATATCATATATTTATATTATGCACCATATTATTATTTTTTATTTTTTTCATGAAATTTCTCATTTTATATCATTACTTGTATTTCATTATACTAATTTAGTTAACATACAAAAAAAATTATTACAAATTATCCTATATCAAATTTTGGTACCATTATTAACTTATTTATGCCATAATACATAGGACTGAATAAATAATTAGGATAACGAGATTGGTCATCCAAGTATAATAAAATTATCATCTCGGACATAGTAGTATGTGCATACAAGTGTCATTATCGATATAATATAAATGTGTCATCACGGTGTAATATGAGTGTCATCACTAACATAATAAATGTGACATCACCGGCAAAATAAAAATGTGCTATTACAACATAATATGAATGTGTCATCATTGATATTAATAATTAGACCTCTAATTGACATGTCAAATTATCCAAGACTCTAGAAGACTAGGTATTCTAAGGCTTAATTAATATCATTATAAAATTCATAACTCTTTTATTTCATACATTTTATGGTTTTAATGCCTCAATTAATCAGATAATTACTAAATAAAAATATCATTTGTATAATATAACAATGTCCAATATAATTTACATATTAAATCCAACTATTTAAATTATGTCCTGTTACTAGCAGATTCCATGCTCTATTTTGGATCTATTAACATCAAAATTAAATTATAAGGCATTCTTAAAAATTTTGTACATGGATCTTAAATTTAATATATAATTTAAACCACTTAATTTGAAATTTTGTAGCAAAATATATGCTCATTTAAATACTGATTGCTCATTAAAAATATTGCCCAAAATTTTCTGAACAATTTTCTAATCCTATGTTTGTGCCAAAATTAAGCATAGTTAAAGTTAAAATTAGGTTTTATGTTATCATGAAAATTTAAGACCCATTTATTCGATCTCAAACCCAATAAATAACACATTAATCCTATTACAGACTACTACGTAAATCCCTACAAAGAACACAAGATCAACATATCTCAATTTTTACTATATATCATCTTAAATCTAGCAAACATGCATTCTCAGAATTTTATCACAACAATACTACTACTTTACAATCATTTACATGTCAAATGCTCAAACTGTAATATCCGCTAATTTAGACACCGAGTCGCATGTGTCACGAAATTGACGCGTTTGACCAATCGGAGTTTAAATTCAGATTTTTGATTGGAATTAATCAAGTAATGACTAAATTAAATGATATATTCCTAATTAAGTGATTATCAAGTTTAAAGAAGTTGATTTACGGTAAAGGACTAAATTGCAAATTTTGATAAGTTTTGGGGTCAAATTGCAATTTACCAAAATTTAGAAAATTAATGAGATTAATTGCTAATTAACATATTCATTTTGGGGATATTTTAAATAGGTTGGCCGGCTACTCAATGAGAAAGAATGAGATTAATGGGTTCTTTAAGCCTAATGTCAAGAATGGTCAAGATGGTGGGCCCCACATAAAGATTTTTGGGTACCCTATTTAATTCTTTCTTTTCTTCTTCTTCTTCTTCTTCTTCTTCTCATTTTCTACTCTCTTTTTCTTCTTCTGCAAATCAGTCTCCATGCCAGCCATTTCTTTTACTCCATAGCCAATCTTGATTTCTAGAAAGAGAAAGGAAAAGAAGAGGGGGAGAAGATCAAGAGCAAGTGATTTTCATGGTTTATAACTCTTAAGGAAGCTGGGAAGAGCAAGAAAGAGGAAGAAAAAACAAGTTTGGTGGAGAGAGAAAATCTCCAAAATTTTGATCAAGTGAAGAAAAGAGTAAGGTAAGAAGTGATTCTTCTTCTTCATCATCTTTTCTTAAAGAAATTTGAATTTTGAACTCATCCAAGACTCATATGGAAAGAGAGAGAAATTAGGATTTTGAGAGAGAATAAGAGAGTTTATGGTCTTGAGAAAATGAAATGATAATAATGATCTATGATGTTGTAGGAGTTCCAAGTGATAAGGAACAAACCCTAAGGAGCAAAGGAAAAGAGAAAGCTACTTAGAGGAGTAAAGGAGAAAGATTAAAGTTTGTGCATAACTTAAAGCAATAGCCTATCTTTGTTTGAAATAATGCATGTTAGTATGATAATTGATGATTGAAATACATTAAGGATGACTATGGCATGAAACCATATGTTAGAGATAAAGAATGAGTTTTCTTGTGATTTGTTGAATTAAGTGATGCATGTTAGAGAATTTAATTATGATTAAGGCATTTATATGTATTAGTCATGATATGTTGAATAAAGGACTCCAAAAATGCATAAGTTGTGTTTTGATATGATTTGGTGTAATTAGAATGAATGAAATGTGAATATGCAAATTTCCTGCCGAAAGTCATGGGCGTGACTATCATGGGCACGAATGAGTATTCACAACCGTGAATGCTTTTGGCACGATTCATTCCAGTAGCATTCACAGCTTTGGATTACGGGCGTGAACTAATTCATGGGCATGAATTAGTAGTCACGGTCGTGAATGCTCAGTTTTCAAATAAATTATGAATATGATTATCTACTGATGTATCTAGTTAAACAAATGAAAAGATGTTATCCAGTATGTATGAGCATGATTATGCAAAACAAGAAAATTGAGATGTTGATATATGAGAAAATTGATGTGTCGAAATTTAAGAATGACGATAATGTTATGTATAATATGAGGATGATGAAATGGATGTAAATTAAAAACTTAAATAAAGATATATGATTGATGTGAAAATACGAAGATGCCCATTACTCTACCTGCGGACTAAAATCATGATAGATGACATGTCATTAAGGGGGCGAACGGTACCGTACTATATGAGATATTCCTCTATTAATGTGGTTTAAGCTCAGAAAGCGCCATTGATCTGAGATGCTCGGTCAATATGGCTTAAGCTTAGAGAGCGCCATTGACTTGAGAAGCTTTATAGAGCACATATAAATTGAGGACAAGGTGGCTTAAGCTCGGAGAACACCTTTGGTCCGGTTATTCATCTATGATGAAATAATACTCAATCAATGTGGCTTAAGCTCGGAGAACGCCATTGATTTGAGAAGCTCTGTTAAGCCAAATAGTGAACAGGGTGGCTATAGCTCTGAGAGCACTCCTGATCCATAACCCGTATCTAGTCAGTCCAAATTTAGAGTGATGCGGGCAAGATAATGAAGCTAAATCGGAAAATAAAAAAGAGAAAAAATGATGATGATGATATGAGATTGGTAAACCTTGAGGGGTATTTCCGTCATTTTGATGATAACAAATAATATAGCAATATTGTATTTAATATACATGGTTTTGTAAATATATTATACAGGACATGGATTAAAATAGCAAGAATGGAGAATCGGAAGAATAATCCTTGAGAGACAAAATTCAAGTAGTAGCATGTTCACTGTCGTGACTCTAGGAGTCACTCCCGTGAAGGAAGCTAACCGTTACCAAAACCAACATTTGAAGTTCACGGCCATGAAGAAAAAACAAACCGTGAAGTAAGCATTTCAGTCACCCCCGTGAAGATTCATGCAATTTCATCCAGAGAGCTTCACGACCAGAGTCACCACTTGGATCACGGCTGGGAAGATTGTCACACCCGTGAATGAGTATGTCACGCCCATGACTCAATATGTCAAAATATTCCAAAGAGCTTCACGACAAGGTCACCACTTCATTCACGGTTTGGGAAGAACTGTCACCCCCCGTGACAAGCATAATCACGCCTGTGAACAATGAAAGAGAAAAATGTCATGCGCAATTTTTTGGTTGGTACAACGACTAGTTTCTTATTTAATGCACCCCAACGGCTATATTCAGCCATGGGAGTATAAATGGAAGTCATTTATGTATTAAGAACAAGAGAATGAAGAGAATAACAAAAGAATAGCATATACTTCGAATTTAATTTTGATTACAGGCTATTTGTACTTTCATACTTTGAGAACAAATTTATTCTCTGTAAAAATCTTTTTGCTCCTCATATTTGAGCAAATTAAGATTTATAAGTGGTTCTCTCTGTAGTCATTACTCAAGTGAGCTTTGGGTATTTCTGGGTTAAGAGTAGAACACTTGTAAGGGTTAGTTCTGTGAACCTGTAAAACACAAAGTAAAAGGTTGTTTGTGTGAGCCTGTAAAATACAAAGTGAAGGTTGTTTGTGTGAGCCTATAAAACACAAAGTGAAGGTTGTTTGTGTGAGCCTGTAAAACACAAAGTGAAGGTTGTTTGTGTGAGCCTATAAAACACAAGGAATTGGTTATTGTGTGAACCATTAAAACACAAGGGTTTTCTGGGTTAGGTGTGAGCCATTGTAAGAAACACCATAGTTGGGAGTGAGCTTGTAAAACTTCATTGTAATACTTAGTGTGTTAGTGAAACTACCAACTACGATTGGGGAGAAGAGTAGGGTTTATTAACACCCGAACCTCTATAAATCTGTGTGTCAAATTTTCTCTATCCCTCCTAAAATTAATTGTTTATTTCTGCACCTTAAAGTTTAATTTTTAAAACTCCAATTCAACCCCCCTTCTTGGCTTAATATCTGGGCAACAATTGGTATCAGAGCCTTGTCTAGCATCGAAGCCTAAAAAGCGCTAGTAAAAAGTAAGATATGGCCAGTGAAGGATTCCAAAGTCTCAAACCTTACTTTGATGGATCAAATTATGTCCATTGGAAGTTTAGGATGGAGACATACTTGGATAGTGAAGGAATTGAAGTCTGGGATAGTGTACGAAAAGAATGGACACCACTAACCAGAAGAGGAGCTGATGGTAAAGAAGAAATCCTATCAAGAGATGATTGGACATAGCCTCAAAGAAAAGCAAATTTCAAAAACAAGAAGGCAATGACAATCCTATCAAGCTCATTATCTATTGAAGAATGTGGGAGAATACAACACTGCTCAACAGCATATAGCATATGGAAGACATTGGAGAACTATCATGGGGGAACTAAGCAAGTCAAATCCAAAAAGATTCAACTTCTAACCTCAGAATATGAGCTCTTCAAGATGAAATCCAATGAGTCAATCACTGACATGACCAACCGACTTCTATCCATTATAAATGGAATGAGGAAACTTGGGAAGCATCTGAGTTTGGAAGATGTAAACAATAAAATCCTGAGAAGTCTTCCTCTTAAAGACTATGGTTCAAGAGTTGCTGGCATAGAAGAAGCAAATGAAGATATGAGCATCATGAATACCGATGTGCTAATTGGCAAACTTCTCACACATAAGATGGTAGTGAAGAGAGATAGAGAGCTTGAAGCAGACCCAGAGAAAAGAAAGCCCTTAGCACTAAAAGCCTCTACTTCAAAATCTTAAGAAGAAAGTGAAGATGATGAAGAAATGAGTGATAATGAAAATGAGGACATCGCTATGCTTTCAAGGAGATTAAAAAGAATCATTGAGAAGAAAATGAGCAATTCCAGAAAATTCAGGCAAAGAAACCTCAAACAAACTTCTAATGACACACATAGAAGTAAGGAAGAGGAAAAATGCTATGAGTGTGGAAAGAAAGGACATATCAAACCAGAATGTCCAAGGCTCAAGAAGCATAAGAGCAAATACCAAAGAGACAATAGGGAGAAAGGTCATAAAGCCACATGAGATGACGAAAGCTCTTCAAGTGAAAAAGATGATAATGAAAGTGAAGAGGTCAACCTATACTTCATGGCTATTGAGGATCACGTCTCGGACAAAGTAAGATCACTACACTCATACTCTTTCAATAATGATAGTAGTGATAATGATAGTAATAGTGATGATGATGATGATGATGAGCAAAGTCTAATAGAAGAATTAAATATAGAATTAGAGAAATATAGAACTAAATTTAGTACCTATAGAAATAATATCTCTAATTTGAAAAATAAGATAGATGGTTTAGAAAAAGAGAACATAAAGCTTAAATTATCTAATGAATCTCTTCAAAAGTCATTAGATGAATATTCATCAAGACCCTTAACAGCTTCATTGATAAAAGAAAATAATACTTTAAAAAATGAAGTTGAGGAACTTAGAAATTCCATTTCTAAATTTCACAAAGGTAAAGAGAGCTTAGATACTCTCATTGTATCTCAAAGATCACCCTTAATTAGACATGGTCTAGGATTTAAGGACACATCATCATCTTCTCACAAAACTATATTTGTTAAATCTAAAGAATTTCAAATCTCCACACATGTTACAACTGCACCAAGAAATAAGAATGTTAAACCTTCTATACATAAAAAGAATAATCATGCCTTTATATATAAAAAGCAAACATCTAGAAGAATGCAAATTAATCATGATTGTGCATGTCATTGCTCTCAAAATCAGTCTAATAGAATTATGGCATTTAAATACAGTGTAAGACCAAAAAACAAGTTTAGACCTAAACAATGTAATTATTGTATGAAAATGGGTCACATAAATAAACATTGCTGGACAAGGAAGGCTCATTGGGAACCTTCATGTGCTAACCCCCAAGGACCCAAACTCATTTGGGTACCTAAAAATCATACTTGATTTGTGATTCTATAGGTATGCCTCAAGTCCACAATAAACAAAAATGCGTGGCTAGTAGACAGTGGATGCTCAAGGCATATGACAGGAGACAAAGAACTTTTTAATAAAATCAAAAGTATTGATGGAGGTAAAGTTACCTTTGGAAACAATACAAAGGGTAATGTAATTGGCATTTGTTCTATTGGTGTTAATGGTACTACTTTTATTAAAGATGTCTTACTTGTTGATGGCTTAAAACATAACTTGCTAAATGTAAGTCAATTATGTGATAAAGGAAACAAAGTAATTTTTACTTCAAATAAATGTCTTGTAATCTATATCGATGGTCAAGAAATATTTAAAGGAAATAGAGATATCAATACGTACATAATAAACTTACATGAACTATCTAACCATTTCTCTAAGTGTCTTGTGACTACTAATGATGAATCTTGGCTGTGGCATAGAAGACTTGGTCATGCTAACATGGACTTAATACAAAGTCTCAGCACGGGAGAGCTAGTAAAAGGATTACCAAAAGTTAAATATGAAAAAGGCAAGACATGTGATCCTTGTCAAAGAGGAAAACAACACAAGTCATCTTTCAAAGCCAAAAATATAGTAAGTACTTCAAAACCTCTTCAACTCCTGCATTTAGACTTGTTTGGACCTACTAGAATTGCTAGCTTAGGAGGAAAACATTATGCATTTGTCATCGTAGATGATTACTCTAGATTTACTTAGGTAATTTTCTTAGCTCAAAAGAGTGATGCTTTTGAAAACTTCAAAAACTTTGCTAAAAGAATTCAAAATGAAAAAGGTTACTGCATTTCAAAAATAAGGAGTGATCATGGGAAAGAATTTGAAAATGAAAACTTTGAAAGCTTTTGTCTTGAACATGGTATTTCACATAATTTCTCATCTCCTAGGACACCTCAACAAAATGAGGTAGTTGAAAGGAAAAATCGAACTTTAATTGAAATGGCTAGAACAATGCTTAATGAATATGAATTACCAACTTATTTTTGGGCAGAAGCCACAAACATTGCATGTTATATTTCAAATCGAGTTTTCAAAAGACCTCTTTTAAACAAAACCTCATTTGAGCTATGGAATGGAAGAAAGCCCTTGATATCATACTTTAGAGTATTTGGATGCAAGTGTTTTATATTGAACACCAAGGACAATCTTGGAAAATTTGCCTCTAAGTCTGATGAAGGTATCTTTTTTGGATACTCTACAACCAGCAAAGCATATAGAGTATTTAATAAAAGATCATTAACGGTTGAAGAATCCATGCATGTTATTTTTAATGAATCTAGTAGACTTGATCTTGTGAAAGGTAGTGCTCTTGATGATGTTGTAGGTAATATGGAAAAACTTGTTATTGAAAATGGAAAAGAAGAAAATGATCAAGAAAATTTACTACCTCAAAATCAAGAACAAATGGAGCAAGAACTTCCAAAAGAATGGAGAATGACGAAAGATCATCCAAAAGAACAAATAATTGGTGATCTATCAAAGAGAGTAAGTACTAGATCACATTTCAAGCATTTAGTCTCTGACATTACTTTTATTTCAAAAATTGAGCCTAAAAATATTGATGAGGCTCTTAATGATGAAAGTTGGGTAATTACCATGCAAGAGGAACTTAACCAATTTGAGAGAAATAAGGTATGGAATCTAGTACCTAGACCCAAGGATCATCAAATCATAGGTAGCAAATGGGCATTTAGAAACAAATTATATGAACAAGGGTTAATAACCAGGAATAAAGCAAGACTAGTTGCAAAATGATATAATCAGGAAGAAGGTATAAATTATGATGAAACATATGCACCTGTAGCTAGATTAGAAGCTAAGAATACTCTTAGCATATGCATGTCACATGAATTTCAAACTTTTTCAAATGGATGTGAAAAGTGCATTTCTAAATGGTTATATAGATGAAGAAGTGTATGTAGAACAACCACCAGGTTTTGAAAGCTATGATTTGCCAAATCATGTTTTTAAACTGTCAAAAGCTTTGTATGATTTAAAACAGGCTCTAAGAGCTTGGTATGAGAGACTAAGTTCTTTTTTATTAGAAAATAGCTTCACAAAGGGAAATGTTGACACTACACTATTCATCAAAAAGCATAAGCATGATATACTAATTGTTCAAATTTATGTTGATGATATAATATTTGGTTCTACTAATGAGTTGCTTTGTCAAGAATTTTCTAAGTGCATGACTAGGGAATTTGAAATGAGCATGATGGGAGAACTTAATTATTTCCTTGGTCTACAAATAAAGCAAAGCAATGAGGGCATATTCATCAACCAATCCAAATATGCCAAAGATCTAATCAAGAAATTTGGTATGGAAGGATGCAAAAATGCCAAGACTCCTATGAGCACATCAACAAAATTGGATAAAGATGAAAAGGGTAAGAGCATTAATGAAAAGCTTTTCATTAATGCTCTTACCCTTTTCATCTTTATATCTTACTGCTTCTAGACCCGATATTATGTATAGTGTTTGCTTATATGCACGATTTCAATCATGTCCTAAAGAATCTCATTTAAATGATGTAAAAAGAATTTTAAGATATTTACATGGATCATTGCATCTAGGTTTATGGTATCCTAGGAATTCATCTTTTTATATTATAGGATATTCAGATGCAGATTATGCTGGTAGTCTTTTGGATAGGAAAAGTACTTCAGGTACTTGTCACTTCATTGGAGAATGTTTGGTTTCTTGGTTTAGCAAGAAACAAGTTTCAGTTGCTTTTTCAACTGCTGAAGCTGAATATGTAGCAGTTGGATGTTGTTGTACACAAATTCTTTGGATGAAACAACAACTTAAGGACTATGGTCATGAGATGAACCATATACCTATAAAATGTGACAACACAAGTGCTATAAATCTTTCAAAAAATCCTATTCAACACTCTAGAAGAAAACATATTGACATTAGACACCACTTTATTAGAGATCATGTTCAATATGGAGATGTTGCATTAGAATTTATAAGCACAGAAAATCAATTAGCAGATATTTTCACTAAGTCTCTAAATGAGGAAAGATTTAATTTCATTAGATGAGAACTTGGTATGATTGATGGATTAACCTTGTGATTGCAAAAATATGAAATTTTAAATTCTTGATCTTAAATCATATCACAAGTTATAAGATAGAATCTTTGATGAGAATTCATGTTTTAAGAAGTAGAATATTTGTTGAAATGATTTAGTCTCGTTGTAGAACTTAATTTTAATTTGATGAAAATTTTAGGGGAGTCACGCCCGTGACATATATTCACACCCGTGACTTAAATGGCCCAAAGAGGCAGTGTCGTTCACGACTTGGTTCACGACATGGTTCACGGCTTCAAGTGGTGAAACTTATTTTCACGGCTTGAGTCACGCCAGTGAAAAGGGACTTTCACGCCCGTGACTAATTTTCACTCCTGTGAAGAATTACACCCCAAAACTCACAGAAGCTTTCACGCATTGATTCACGACTTGCTTCATGGGAATAAGTGGTAAAATTCAATATTTCACGCCCGTGACAATTGGTTCACCCCCATGAAGGATGATTATTCACGCCCGTTAGGTTTAAACATCATGCCCGTGAACGTATTCACTCCTTTATTCACGGGTGAAACACTTTTTCAGCAAACCGTGAACACGACCATTCACGGCCGTGAAACTATAATTCACGCCCGTGAATGTATCAAATATATAAGAGAACAGCCGGTTACAACCTTCATTTCAACTCTTCATCTCCCAAAACCGCTCTCATTTACTCTCATTCATTAAGACATTGAAGATTACGACCCCAAAGACTTGAAATTTCACTATAAATACCACCAAAAGTTCGAATCTTCATCAGAAATCATACATTTCTAGGGTTTTACATCAAATTTTCTGTCAAAATTATTTTCAACTCCATCAACAACAAATTTCTTCAAATATGGATTCTGCTTCATCTAAGGGAAAGAGAAAGAAGTCCCATGCACCTAAAAGGTATGCAGATTACCTAATGAACTGCATTCTGGAGAATTGCCATCCTCGGTATGCAACTTTGAAGAAGAGACCTCTTTTGTCATCAAGGTCTCGGGCTTGAGATGACTATGACAGAGCAACTACAAGCCTGTCATCTCAAAGATTTTGTTGAAATTCATCAGCCGACTCTGAGGGAGCCAACGCTGGAATTCCTCAGCACCTTGCAGGTTTCACCTAATGGAGTGGTGAAATTCCAACTCTGCAACAATCCTAACACCCTTAGTGCCATTGAGTTTGGGGAATTGTTCAGCCTACCATCTGAGGGCATCCTAAATGATACTGAGGTAGAATTCTTTGCTCCTCCAGCCTGGACACATTTTGGCACCGGTTGCAGCTGGAGTCTTGGGATGTCAAGAAAACAAAGAGCACACATCTCAGGACTCCAGTGCATATGTATTTGCATAGGTTCCTGACCTATAACATATTTGTTAGGGGAGAAAGCAACGGGACTATCAGGAAGTCAGAACTCTTCCTATTTGAGATGGCTCAGAGAGGACTTACAGTGGCACTTTCCAAATGGTTTGCTAACCATCTTCTTTCCATTGCCACCAAGCCCACAGAAGACATTTTGATTAGGGCATATGTCACCCATATCACTGTGAAGCTCAATTATTTGAAGCTGGATGACCATCACTTCAACATCATTCCTGCACATCCTCGAGATAGCCTGGATGTCGAGTCGTTCATCAAGATGAGAGCGGCTGTCAGAATCGTTTTTCAGAACGATATCTTCCACCGCTTCACTGACACAGCTGGGGAGATTATCTGGGAAGATAATGACACGGAGGATTTTAAAGCAGGCCTCCAGGGAGTCCAGCAGAAAAAGAGGGCTCGGGTTGAGGAAACACCTCCAGCAGTCGAGCAGGACATCGGACAGTCCTCAGCTTCCACACCGTCCTTAGCGCAGCAGGTGGTTGACCTCTTGGCACCACGTTTTGAGCAGCAGCAGACTTCGATGGATGAGAGGTTGGAGAACCTCAAAGACTTCATGGAGTCTTGGATGGACAACCTTGAGGCTGAAGTAGCTAGGCTTCGTGATAAGATGTCTGGCTAGGAGATAGGCTAGAGTGTAGCCTAAATTTGATTGTTTTTAGCTTGTTTGTTATTTTTATGTTTGCTTGTATAGGAAATTTTTAAATTTCCTTTCTGAATATTATAACTTAGTTTGTATCCTTTCCTTTATGATATATATATTTGTTTTTGTTTACTTCAATCTTCATATCCTTTTTGATTGATGACAAAAGGGGGAGAAAACTAGCAATATATGATAGGCAATATATGATAAGGGAGAATGGTATCAAACTAGCAATATAAGATTTTTGAATCAAAAAGTGAATGGACTTTGAAATGGATTAAAAATCTTGATTCAAAATTTCATATGCAAAGTATATAAATTGAGCTTTATATACCTTAGATACAACTTAAGTATACTTTGCATATACCTTGCAGCAAGACACAAATATAAATATGCCATGATATACCTTAAATATACCTTACATATACTTCATGTCTTAAAAATGAATTATGGTATGTATTGGATATACTTCTCATATAACTTGCATATACTTAAAATCTAGTTTAATGCAACATCATTATTTACCATTCTTGCACATTATAATTTTTATCCTAAGTATATTTTGAGGGGGAGACTTCTCAAAATCACATATTGCTAGATTATTTGTCACCATCAAAAAGGGAAAGATTGTTAAACCTTGAGGGGTATTTCCGTCATTTTGATGATAACAAATAATATAGCAATATTGTATTTAACATACTTGTTTTTGTAAGTATATTATACAGGACATGGATTAAAATAGCAAGAATGGAGAATTGGAAGAATAATCCTTGAGAGACAAAATTCAAGTAGTAGCATGTTCACTGTCGTGACTCTAGGAGTCATTCCCGTGAAGGAAGCTAACCGTTACCAAAACCAACATTTGAAGTTCACGACCATGAAGGAAAAACAAACCGTGAAGTAAGCATTTCAGTCACCCCCGTGAATAAAGGTGTCACCCCCGTGAAGATTCATGCAATTTCATCCAGAGAGCTTCACGACCAGAGTCACCACTTGGATCACGGCTGGGAAGATTGTCACGCCCGTGAATGAGTATGTCACGCCCTTGACTCAATATGTCAAAATATTCCAGAGAGCTTCACGACCAAGCTCATCACTTCAGTCACGGCTTGGGAAGAACTGTCACCCCTGTGACAAGCATAGTCACGCCCGTGAACAATTAAAGAGAAAAATGTCAGGCACGATTTTTTGGTTGGTACAACGACTAGTTTCTTATTTAATGCACCCCAACGGCTATATTCAGCCATGAGAGTATAAATGGAAGTCATTTATGCATTAAGAACAAGAGAATGAAGAGAATAACAAAAGAATAACATATACTTCGAATTTAATTTTGATTACAAGCTATTTGTACTTTCATACTTTGAGAACAAATCTATTCTCTGTAAAAATCTTTTTGCTCCTTATATTTGAGCAAATTAAGATTTATAAGTGGTTCTCTCTGTAATCATTACTCAAGTGAGCTTTAGGTATTTCTGGGTTAAGAGTAGAACACTTGTAAGGGTTAGTTCTGTGAACCTCCAAAACACAAATTAAAAGGTTATTTGTGTGAGCCTGTAAAACACAAAGTGAAGGTTATTTGTGTGAGCCTGTAAAACACAAAGTGAAGGTTGTTTGTGTGAGCCTGTAAAACACAAAGTGAAGGTTGTTTGTGTGAGCCTATAAAATACAAAGTGAAGGTTGTTTGTGTGAGCCTGTAAAACATAAGGAATTGGTTATTATGTGAGCCATTAAAACACAAGGATTTTCTGGGTTAGGTGTGAGCGATTGTGAGAAACACCATAATTGGAAGTGAGCTTGTAAAACTCCATTGTAAAACCTAGTGTGTTAGTGAAACTCCCAATTGCGATTAAGAAGGAGTAGGCAACAGAGATTGAGATATACTAATAAAGAGATTAACATAGTAACTTACCATCAAAGATAAATGAAAATAATATTGTAAATGTGAACATGATATTTATACTTGTATGACATAGGAACTTGTTGATAGGAATAACATGCAAAGATTTTAAAGCATAAAATGATACATGTTAATGCTTGTTGCATGATATTGTATATTGCCTTATATATATGCACCACTAAGCTTAGAGCTTAGTGTGAGAGTTTCCTTCCGCGCAGATATAGAAAGATAGCTGAAGGTGGTAGATAAAGCAAGGGTGTTCCTATTCAAATTAAAGCAGCCGATCTCGAAATAGTGGGTCACAAACTTTTGAACTCTTGTAATTTGTTTTCCGCATTATATATACTTATAAGTTGTAAATTGGTTTTCAAAGTTTATTAAATAGTAAATTGGTATTTATAAATACTATCTTATGTAAATAAAATGTACATTATTTATTATATAAAAAAAATGTCTGGCTCTGTAGCAAGCATAAAAGAAAATAGCGATTTAAACAAATAAATAAGACAGGCAGTAGCCCCCCCGCATCCGGGCACGTGCGGTTTGGGTGAGGGGGTGTTACACAAACAATGCAACTTGATGATAAAATATAGGTTATTGTTTTAAGTTATACACTTACCTCTTATTTTGTTTTTCTTCCACTTCTTAAATTGCTTTTTCTTTTCCTTTATCTTTTTGAGCTTGTTACTTATCAACTTGTGCTTATATAAATCATAAAAAAACCTTGTTTTATCATCTATCTTTAAACCCTATACTATCTCTCCTAAACCCTAAACTCTATTTCTTCACACATAAACTTTAAATAAGCTTCAAACTCTATATTCCTTTAGAAAAGATTAAAAAAGAGAATAAAGACATCTTACTTTCACTTTTTTTCTCCCATTGATCAACTCTTTAAATATTTCTCTCTCATCCTCTCTTGTTTATTTTTCTTTCTTTTTTGTTCCCTCTAGCTTCCTTAGGTCTTGTTGTGCATGGAAATGCCTTTTTCTTGCTCTTCTCTCTCTACTCGCTTTCTTTCTCTCACTAAAAGCTCTCTTTCTCTCACTAAAAGCGAGCTTTGGCTATGGTAAAATTTGGAGATGGCGTGGGACTGGTTTTAGAAGGGAGAAAATGAGTCAAAGAAATGAGATAAAAGAAGAAGAAGAGAAAAGAAAAAGGAAGAAAGAAAGTCTTCATGTGGGTCTCATCCTTTTGACTTTATACTTTGATATTATACTTAATTAACATATAAATTTCCTTTTCTCATGTTATGGCCATCCAACACATCTCTTTGGGTCCAAAATTATTTTTTTAATTAGCAAACATCTTATTAAATTCTCAAATTTTATAGTAAATTGCAAATTTATTCTAAAACTTTTCAAATTTTGCAATTTAGTTATTTACCTTAAACAAACATTTTTACATTCTTAATATGCTTAAATTAGCATTTTCCATAATTATTTAGCATTATTTAATTTTTCTCCAGTCAAAAATCCGAATTTAGACTCTGGTCTTAAACTTTGCAACTCGAAGTCCAAATTAATAAATATGACATAGGAACTCTATGACTTATAGTTATCTTGATCATAAGAGATATTGTATGAATATTGTGATTATCTTATACCATACATATTATTTATATACTTATCTTTTAGTTATTTTAGATCGGATATGCTCCTGTAATTATCTTGGATTAGATAATATTATTTTAGTAATGTGGTTATCTTTAGCAATTATTTTGATAACAAATATAATGTACATAGTAAGATATGCATATAATAATTTTAAAATTTAAACTATTAGGTACGTAAACACATAAGTGTAAAATATAAATATATTATAAAGAATAAGTATGTAAGTTAATGAGTATTAAATTATATAATATATATATATATATATAAGTTTATTTAAATATTTTTTTATTAAAAATATAATTTAGATTAATATTGAAGTTTAATATAAAACAATTGTTTTGATAAAACAAATCATATAATATAATTAGAACAAATAATAATTTAGATTAATTTATTATATAATTATAATACACTTATTATAAATTATGTTACTTTTTAATATATTGTAATTAAATTGTTTTACCAAATAATATATTAATATAAATTATATTTATTTTATAAAATAATTAGAATAAATTATAAATACTAAAAATATATAATTAGTTATAAAAAAATTAGAATATAAAATGAAAAGTAATAAAATATTAAAAATATATTTTTTATTTGTATATAAATAACAAAGATAAATGATTGACTTAATGATGAGTTTATATTAGACTTATATAAAAAATTATGAGTTCAATTTTCCATACGACCATCATAAATATTTAACATATAAATTTATTTTTAACATATAATTAAAATTTTTAATTATTTGAATCCATTGCTAAAATAAATGTCATACAAAATTTGTTAACGAATTGACAATTTTAATTTTATGGATTAAAGTGTATATAATTATTAGTTTAAGTTATATTGTATTTATATAATAAAACTATAAAATTTATAAATAATGTTATATAAAAATTATTTTATTCTTATTAGTTATTATATATAGTAAAATTATAAATATTTAAAAATTATTTATTTTATATAATTATGTTTCATAACAGTTTAGTACAATTCAGTATAGTGTTCAATTCATATATCATTAAAAAATCCAAATTTATCAAAATTAAAGTTAACGGTATAATACAGTTCGATTATAATAAAAAAAAGTCAATGGTTCGGTTTTGTATATTTTTCTTCGGTTCTTCAATCCAATTCTTAAGAATTTAAGATTCATGTACAACCCTACATAAATACTCCAAAGAAACAATGGAAAGTCCTAATGCCAATTGCTTATTCAAATATGCATGTGAAGTATCACTAGTACAAAATAGTGTTATATATGTCTATTATTTTTCATTTTATGCGTCTGTCAAATAGTAGCCACATATATAGGAGACGCATATGATATAAATTTTATGTGTCTGTCGTTGTGACAGACGCATATAATCGTTATACGCGTCTGTCGTTTATTAATAGCAGACGCATATAATAGTTATACGCGTCTGTCGTTTATTAATAGCAGACGCATATAACCTGATTATATGCATCTGTCGTTTATTAAACGATAGACGCGTAAGCATAATAGCAAAGTTTATACGCGTCTGCTATTAATAAACGACAAACGCATATACCTATTATATGCGTCTGCTATTAATAAACGACAGACGCCTATTGTCTTTTTTTTTAATTAGGTTCATATTATAATGCTACCATTCATATATATAACCTGCGCGCTTCAAAATTCATAATAATTCAGCTTCAATAAGCCACAATAGGCATTCAACATTCAAGTCACAAATACTCAATAATCAAGAATTCACAGGATAACACAAACTAAAAAAATTAAATAAATCAAAGCAATATCATCATGCCTAAAACAATTCACATCAAATAATTAATCCACAATTTCTTCAAAATTCTTTAATTTAAAATTGTATTTCTCATTAATATGAAATATTTTATAAAAGTAAATAAAAAGATTACATACAATCTCTCATAAAGTAATTTGACCACATATGTCGAATTTTATTTATTTGATCTTGACTATATAATCATTTTTCAAAAGTCTACGAGACAAATAAACAGATAATAGAAAATATGTTAGAAATGAAAAAATTAATAGCTAGTTATGTATCATACTTGTAATATAAACTGACTAGTATTTGAAAGAACATACCTTAAGCAATGTTGTATCACTGTTATGATATACGACAATTTCATACATATACCTCATGATGTAATATCCGCATTCAACACCTCCTTGTTGTTGAGGGCACTTAAAATAGAAAAAACAACAAAGACTCATGCCAAATAAAGGATTATAAAATCATAAAAACTTTAATTTAACTAGTAATTCAGAATATAAAATTCTCACCGAAATGTCATTCTATTTTAACCTGGCACCTTTATTTTTTCTACCTTCTATAGCATAAGTTCTATAGGCTCTGAAAAATAAGTGTATATCAAAATCTGCATTAATATTGAAAACGCTACAAATATCGTAGAAACTATTAGCTAGCAGTATTATAACTTACAGGTTAATATGAGGTTTCAGACTTATATCGCGGCTGCCACGAGCTAGAGGATTCATGAAAAATGCCTCACTCCATTCACAACAAAATACAATCAACATCCAATGGTTATTAGAGATATACAAATATGTTAGAAGTTAGTAAAAATGTTGAGAATAAAAATTATGCAAACATGAATGTAAATATTTCTTACTTCTCGAAATATGGTAGTAGAATGAAATGTTTATCTCTTTGTTCCTTCAAAGCTTATATAATATATCTTTCTACTGAGTTAGTCTCTGTGAACATCAAACGAAGCATTGTTGGACAAAAAAATCCGATCGACGATATGAAGAATGTATCGCACAAGTTATTAAGGTACCTGCATGCATGAATCATAATACATACATAAGTATTATTTTTGTATTTTTTAAATCAATCTTATAATATTAGTAATAAATAGTATAATCTTACATCATAAATATTCTAATGATCGAGACATCAAGCCATTCCATAGAGATGAGTTGAGCGATGTCTTCCATACCAACATGAATTATCTGATTATCTACTGGATACTTAAACACTGTAATGTCTGCAGGAACTTCAAAAATATACCCAGTAGGCAATTTAGCAACCATCTCATGCATCAACCTCATGTCACCACTCAAAGTTGTCAAAATGTTCTCATTAACTAAAGGCCCATGTTGCTTTGTAGTTGATTCTTTCGATAAATGCTACCTTGTTTATTCTTTGGAGCCTTCTTTAATGGCTTGGATTTAAGTTCCTATCAATTAATAATAAATTATGATATATTATGATATATGAAATGCGATAATCTATATTTTATTGTTTTATAAGTTTAGGAATTATTACCTCTCCAAGAACCACGAGATGTTATGACCATTGAACAAAACTACCTTCTGCTTTTCCAATTGTAGTTAAGTATTCAGTAGGCACAGGAATATTGACAATAAGCCAACCTTTTCCAATAACTAAAAAGAAACAGTCCAAGCAACTTTTTCCCCATTGTGTATAGTGGTTAGGGAATCTCTTTCTGAACCTTTTGATGTGAGATCCTCTGCAAGTAAGGTGTTAGGATTAGCTTTTGCAGCTTGTTTTTTTTTTATCTCAATTATGTGATCATTAATTTCAAAATGGCTGTACCATTTATTTTAAAATGATAGTTTTTACTTTCAATTTTTTTGTGAAGGTAAATATGGTAATGTTGTCTCGCAATTTTTAATCTTATGTTATAACAGGCAGGATGTCAGATAAACTGATGAATAACCTTGAATTTTTTGTTCCAATCTCTCTATATTATGCTTGATTCTGTCATAGTTAGGCAAATATATTAGGTAATGTTTTTCACTGGTTGGATATCATGCAGCTTATCATATCCTTAAAATTCAGAGTAAGGAGGAAAAAGGATAGAATGATTGACCATAAAACTGATTTTAGTCGTGGTGTTCTGATTGTCTTTGAGATTAGGATAGTAAGAGCCACAGTTGGACTGTTTCTATGCATATTAAAAGTGAGAACTACTAGCTTTAGTAGGAGTAAAAAGTGATTTTATTATGTTGTTTATGGTGAATGAGATAGTTGCATAATGGATTGCAACTCAACTATGGATGACATACAAAAGCTGCAGTAAAGCTTCATTGAATAACCCTGTTAGTTAAAAGAACAATCTCGATGGATTCATACATCAGATGTGCTTAATGTTTTATGGAGTCAATTGTGAGAAAGTTGGAAAACTGGTCAAAGCACCAACACCATAGTGTTGGGGTGATTATGTAACAGAAAGGTCAAATAGAAACTATTGTGAATTACTATTGATAAGTTACAAACAAATTGTTCATGGCAATGCACTTCTAATGTATATTGCACCTCTTATGCTAGCAACCAGAAGAAGAAAAGCATGTAAAAGATGCCAAGTAGGACTGTGATTTGCTTAAATTAAAAAGGGATTGGAGTTTAGATGTAAGATATCTTTAACATATGGAAATAACAAAAACACATTTCCTATTAGAAATACTATATTGTTAGTAAGTAGAATTTCCCATGCATCATGATAAAAGGTGGACATAAAGCATGCAATAAAGGCAGAACATCTTGAGTTAAAATCAGATCCTTAGCATGGATAGGTTATTCATAACCATTCTAACCTGAGATAGTCCTCCAGCACTTCCATTAACTCCTTGTATATACGCTGTTTGAATTGAATCAATAATAAGGGCAGAAGGGTATATAGGTTGAATTTTAGTTAATATGTCCTGAAAAAAAAAAAAGGAAAAGGCAAATGATAACAATTACTACAAGTCACAGGAGCCTTGCAGATTGAGATGCTTACATAGAATGCTCTTCTCATGGACATATGATAGGAGTAATAGTATTGATAGCTAACATATTCAGTAAGCATAGTTAGGAAATTAGTTAAGAAGCAGAAATATCATCGAAAGCAAAAGATTAAATAATAACCAGAAGAAGCAGAAATATCATTGAAAGTAAAAGATTAAATAATAACCAGAAAGATTAAAGATTAAATCAATATTAAAAAAAATCATCGAAAGCAAAAGAAAGAAGCAGAAATATCAAACAACTCATATCATAAAAAACCAGAAGAATAAATAACAACCACAGAATTAAAATTAAAATTCTAAGGTTTTAAGTTTTTACCCTTTTCTCTTAGAATGTCAGATTGGACTCCCCCCTCCCCACATCCCATTTAACAAGCTTGATTTGTTGATGAGACGAAATGTATGAAAGAATTTCAGATGAATATTTGTTGCAGACGATGAACACTGTGTAAGACGCTCATTTTAGGTTTTTAAAAAACTTATATGCGTCTGTCTTAAATAATAACTGACGCCTATTATAATATCATATGCGTCTGTTATTATTTAAGACAGACGCATATAACTATAATAGCATATGCGTCTGTTATTATTTAAGATAGACGCATATAATTATTCAGATAATTACAAAAAAATCACTGCCTATTATATATCATATGCGTCTGTCATTAAATAAAGTCATACGCTTATACCATTTTTATGCGTTTGACATTCGATAAAATAGACGCATATTATATCTTTTTTTAATATATAATATATAAAATAAAACTTAATTATCTGTATAATAATATATAATATATAAAATAAAACTTAATTATCTGTATAATAATATATTGCCTTTAATATATATATATATATATATATATATATATATATATATATATATATATATATATATATATAACTAAAATTAATAAAAAATTAAATTAATATTAATTAATTCATTAATTCATCATATATGTATTATATATTAGTTAACCAAACCTGACATATATTTAATTAATTAATTTAAATATTATTTGGTTAAATATCAAATTGTCTTTTTTATTTCAATTTATTTTTGACGAAAATATAATATATATATATATATATATATATATATATATATATATATATATATATATATATATATATATATATATATATATATATATATATATATATATAAATAGTACTGAAAAATTTATATGCGTCTGTTATTTATAATTACAGACGTCTAAACTTTATATAACTGACATTTGTAAATAACAGACACATATAAAAAGAAACATATTTACAAAAATGTCACCGCTTCCATTTTAAGCGTCTGTCATTTACACAACAGACATATATAATCTTTAATTTAAAGTAGTTATTGTAATGGTATATATATATATATATATATATATATATATATATATATATATATATATATATATATCTTTTAAATTATTCTTTGTTTTTTTCTAGGAAACGCACTTTAATAATCTCTTTTAAAAGACTTAATACTCACATGCATTAGTAAAATAAGTCACTTAAATATTTCGACTTTTCAAAAAATCACATGAAATTTTGAAATGTCCAAATATTTTATTACTCTTAAACATGTTTAGTTAATTGACATGACACTAAATTAGTTGTAAAAGTATTTGAGCAAAGCTTACAAACAAAACATAACAACGATCGTAAAAAAATTCCAACAATATATTGAAGAAACCAAATTTGAATCTCATCCAAATTAAACTCAAAACATAAAGATCAATGGGCAAGCCATGAGCGTGCTTCAAAAGAAAATTTATTAAAATATCTCATGTCGGCTAATTAAAAAATTTAAGTATTTTTGGACATTTCTCATTTCTTAATTTGACTTTTGGGATGAATTAGACTAAAAACTCATTTTATTCAACATGATATCAGAGTCAAGTTATCTTCCGATATTGAATCACTCACAGATGTTCAGTTCTGCAAATTTTAGATTCTAAATTTTCCGCATATATTCGGCCCTGAATGTAAAAGAGTGTGTTAAAATATTCCACAACAGCTAATTAAAAAATCGAAGTGCTTTTTATAATGACTTGAACATCATTCCTCCCTTAAACGAACTTTTGGAATGAGTTAAAGTCAATACTCATTTTATTCAACAAAATCAGCATCAAAATTTCTATATAAACGTCATACGACCACTTTCTTCGGATGTAGAAATATTGTATTATTTGTTGTATTCCTATTTGTATAATACTCTCTTATACACAAATGAAATCAATGTTTGCCAAAGTCTTTTGATTCCAATCTGTCACAATTGTCTGCATTGACTTTTTTTCTCAAAAAAGTATATATATTAATTGCATATATTTGCTATGCCTTTTTTGATATTTATTTATCTTCATAAGTAGTTAGCAATTAATAATTTTCTCTCAATTTTAATCATATGTGATTAACATGTATCTTAATTTACAATTTGATAGTTTTTTTTTTCAAATTTTGTTTTATAAATATTTATATTAAAAAATCATTTAGTTAATAAATTTCTAATATATAAAAGATACAATTAATTATGTATAAGATTCTTTTTTTCATTGTCCTATTCTAGAGTGGCCTTCCGGAATTTGTATGCACATACCTTGCTTGTTTAATATAAGTAATTTATCATTATAATATTAAGAGGCGGTTTAGAAGAAAAAAACTGAATAGAATCGAAATAAGCTGTAATTAATCATTTCAATTATTTTATTTAGAACATAATCAAAATTTGATAAAGCATAGGTCTCTAATCAACTAGGTATATTTTTTAAAAAAAATCAATCCTTTTGCTTTTAAGTACGGAAAAAATCTATTTGAAAAAAAAAGTATGGTATAAATTCTATTTTCAAAAAATAAAAAAAAAATCTCAAAACTTTTCTCTTTCTTTTGAAAGAAAAATATTCCCATTAATATTATTTTTCAAAGATGGACCTCAGTCAACTACCATGCCCAATTGGCACATATGCCCCAAGGGAAAAGACCACTGCCCATTAGCAAAGTGAAATATAATCCCACATCTATATAGCCTATACAGCCATGGTTTATTTAGGATCCCAATATTATTTTTAAAACTGACTAATAGCCCTGAGTGTATTTAATATATATTTTTCTATTTTATCCTTATTTATTAATATTACACATTAATCCTTTAGAGATTGATGAAAAAACATTACGGTAAATTGTAATAAATTTTATAAAATTGATACTCATATTTTATAATTTATATTATAATATAGTTTTACGTTACCAAACAATATCAAACAATATAATAGTACGAAAGTTACTCATTTATTAAATTCATTGAAGAATTGCACTTACTGGATTTAATTGGATCTAATTACCATAATAATTGATAATATTACATACGATTTATTCTAATTAATTTTTCTTGTCAAAATTAAATTTTTTTGGGGTAGAATTTTGTTATTTTCTTGTAACAATATTGTTTCAATTTGAATTCTCTAAGAATATTTTTTTTTCTTTTACCAAAACTGTATAAAGATGATTCAACGGGCTTTTAAAGGAACTTATATAATATTAATTTGATTATAAATAATTTTAATAATCACAATTCAAAAAGTGCTAAAATAAGAGATAAAATAATATATATCCTCCGTCTCTTATTGTTAATTTTATGAAAATAATATAATTTTTTAATTTTTGAAATTCTATTATTTACTTTAATAAATATTTCATAATTTTCAAGCTTTATAAATTTTCAGATTCAATTAAATTTTTTAAAAAATATTACAGCTAATTATTTATATAATTAATTTTTTAAGTATTAAGCAATATTAAAATTAAAAATAGATAATGCAATAGGTTACTTTGATACGGCACTGACACCAATTTTAACACAGACAATAACTTAATCAGTTAAGCTAAAACACGTGGACAAGCTGGTAAGGTTGGTCAAAAGAAGGCATTTCATTCTTTCATTTTTCAAAAAGATGTCTATTATTTACCCCCACGCGCTCTAGTTGCGCGTACACTGGCCTCTCATAAACTAATTAATTTTAATATTTAATGACTATTATCTAATCGGATTTGATATTTTTAAATAATCTCATATGCAGCAACATCTACAGTATTATTTTGATAATTATATTTGGAAATCATAATAACTATTTCATTTTTAATTATGTATGAAGAGAAAATAATAATGAATGCTGCTGATTTGGTTATCTAAATTTCTTATGCTACACCCAATGCATATGATTATATCTTGTACAAATTTTTTCATTAAAGAAATATTTATCTAGGATTTCAATTTCAAAAATTTCAATAAAAAAAAATGTTGTTAGAATTATATAATTGTATTTAGGGTTTGAAATTAATTATCTTGTTCTTATATCAATTTCAGTTTTTCAAAAAAAAATTTCCTTTTCTTTTTGTTTCTCTTAATTTGTAGACATACATTTATCTCCAATAATTTAAATTGGTAATTAGGTATTCTAAAATTTTTTCTTTTATCTTAAAATTTTAGGTAAAAATTATTATTTGTCCATGTACTTTTTGGTTCGTATGTGTATATCACTTGTTAAATGATTAACAATAAACATTAAAAAAAGATGAAAATTCATGAACACAATCTTTATTAAATAAAAATATAGGAAAATCAATATTAAGATAAAAATTCAAATAAAAGTATAGACACTCAATATATTAAAATTAAAAACACAATTTTATATATATATATATATATATATATATTTTTAAATGCAGTATTATATTTTTTTAAATATATATATATATATATATATATATATTTAAAAAAATATAATACTACATTTAAAAAAAAAACTTTGTCCTTTTTTGAATGGAGGATGAATAATCGTTTAAAAAAAAGATATGTTTCCTTTCGTTGCAACTAAAGCGCGTGCATACACCAAATAGCAAATAAAATGCAACGTATGGATTTTTCCTGTTTGTATACTTCCAACTTGCAAGCTTGAACAGGCAAGTAAACACCGAACAATAGGAGCTGAGCCTGAAAATTCTTAACTTACTACATTAATTACTAATATTAATATTATTTATTAATTAAAAAAAAACAAAATTCAACCAACCAAATAGAAACTTTTTCTCTTCAGCTTCAGTTCTCAGCTTATTCCCCAAAATCATAGACACAGATTTTATATCGAAACTGTAAAGATTGTAGAAAGAGAGGGAGAATAAGATAGAGCAATTGATGGGGAGAAGTGAAGATAGAATCTAAAGTATGTACTAAGTGAAAAGGGAATCTTTTTTTTTTTTTTTAATGTCCTATGGAATTTCAGGAGAGGAGTAGGAAGACGAAGGAGCATCACAATTGCATAGGAGGTTTTTATTCAGACCCAGATCTTTCCCTTAAAGATTTGAATCATATCTTCTTGATTCTTTCTTTTCTAAGGCGATGAAGAAAAGTTACCATCTGTTCTTGTTTATTTTCTTGCTCTTCTCTTATCCAATTGGTACTTTCTGCTCCTCTTCTCTTCACTTTTTACTTACTGGAGTTTTAGTTTTTGAATTGATTTTCTAGTTGTTGTATTGCATGCTTCTTGTTCATATCTTTCTTTGGGTTGATCCCTGAGTTTACTGGATGCAATGAATTTGGATCAATATTTAATTGCTTTCAGTATGGTTTGCTATGTTATTAAAATCGGGTTTTTGGCTTTTT
This sequence comes from Triadica sebifera, assembly GCA_023653625.1. Lineage (NCBI taxonomy): Eukaryota > Viridiplantae > Streptophyta > Magnoliopsida > Malpighiales > Euphorbiaceae > Triadica > Triadica sebifera. The sequence goes on along the minus strand of CM042910.1, from coordinate 19,019,657 downwards.
TTTTTTAAATCTTTGTATGGAGGAATTTTTTGGGGATGCTCTTAATAAATTTATTTTTGTCAATTTGAAATTTGTTGACTGTAGTCAACTGGAAGACTGGAAATTGTTTGTTTTCTAATTATGGTTGATCATATTGTTGGAATTGTTATTGCTTATATTTTCTTCTTCTTAAGGGAAAAACAAAAGAAATTGCTTGGGGTTTTCTTGGAAGTTGTGATAAAGCTGTTTGGTTAGTAAACAAAGAACATAAAGTAATTATGTTTATTATGTTCCTTACCTCAACCCCTTGCTGTGGGTGATTAAACTATGGCTGTATTTTGTTTAGTCTATTATGGTTCTGCTGGATCATTAGTTTCCATTTTACATAATCTGAGGAAATGTTGTGGAGTTGTACTCTTCAACTATTCTTTCAATGATCTTTCTTGTTGCTCCTTAGTTTTCCTTCTGAACATACAATGAACATTTTATTTAGTAGAGTTGCAAAATATGACTCCATTATTTTGGATGGGCAAGTCAATATTATTGCGGTTGGGTTTTGTTAATTCCTGCTTCTGGTGGTTATAAACAAATGAAAATTTGGTTGATTAAACTATTATTTTTCTCTTTTATGTTTTATGTTTTCCTGCAGCACCTCTAACAGTGCAAGCATTTACTGGAACATATGGAATAAATTATGGAAGGATTGCGGATAACATTCCTGCACCTGATGAAGTTGTTACACTTCTCAGGGAAGCAAAGATAAGGAATGTTCGGATTTTTGATGTTGATCATAGCGTCCTCAATGCATTTAGTGGGACTGGGCTAGAACTTGTGGTTGGGCTTCCAAATGACTATGTGAAAGATATAAGTGCTAATGCAAGCCATGCCATGACTTGGGTGAAAGAAAATGTGCAGGCATTCCTTCCCAAGACAAGAATTCGCGGAATTGCTGTGGGGAATGAAGTTTTAGGAGGAAGTGATTATGAACTTTGGGGAGCTCTTCTGGGTGCAATTAAAAATGTTTACAATGCTTTAAATAAGCTTCATTTAGCCGATGTAGTTCAAATTACCACGTCACATTCCCAAGCTGTTTTTGCTAATTCCTATCCTCCCTCTTCGTGTATATTTAGAGAAAATGTTGCTCAATTCATGAAGCCCCTGTTGCAGTTCTTCACGCAAATTGGTTCTCCATTCTGCTTGAATGCTTATCCATTCTTGGCGTACATGGGTGATCCAGAGCATATCGATATTAATTATGCTCTTTTTCAGAAAACTGAGGGTATTTATGACCCAAAAACCGATCTGCATTATGATAACATGCTTGATGCTCAGATTGATGCAGCTTATGCTGCGTTAGAAGATGCTGGATTTAATAAGATGGAAGTTATAGTTACAGAAACAGGTTGGGCTTCACATGGAGATGATAATGAGGCTGCAGCAACACAAAATAATGCAAGAACATATAACTACAACCTGCGTAAAAGGCTTGCAAAAAAGAAAGGTACACCTTTCAGGCCAAAAATTGTTCTAAAGGCATACATTTTTGCAATATTTAATGAGGATTCAAAGCCTGGGCCAACTTCTGAGAGAAATTTTGGACTGTTCAAGGCTGATGGAAGCATTTCATATAATATTGGGTTCAGTGGACTTAAATCTTCATCTGCAGATTCATCACGTTGATCTTTGAAGGTAGGAGGCTCCTTACACTGATGAAATGTTATTTTGAATTGTAACTTGTAGGGATTAGAATGAAGCTGGTCTATCTTCAAATCAAAACATATATATTTGGGAAAAGTTCAAGTAAGGTTATTGTATATGCCTTTGTTTTTATTATCTGTCCCATGAAATTGGCTGTTTTTTTTTTAATTTTATTTTTTAATTCCAACTAAATAAAATTTTGTTGGGTTTCAATTTTAGGGGGTGAAAACCAGGAGGTCCTAAAAAACAAGGGATAGGAGCTAAAATCCTTATATGGAGGAAACATATAAGGATGGTGCGGGGAGTTTCGTTTTATGTTTGGAGTAGAGAGTTTGGCTGTATATGGTAGGGAATTACTTGAGAGTTGAGAGATATATTAGAGGACACAAAAATTTCTGTCTTTTTATTTTAAAGAATTTATTGATTAGTTCAGAGAACAAGGTGATGTCACTCCGCAATTCTTTCTGAGAATGCCTTTGTCTTTTACTTTGTAGATGGAAGATCTCCTTTAACATCCATATCTAAATCCATCTAACTGACAGCAGTTATTCTTCTTTGCAATCTCTCAAATGGGATTTGTAATCCACTGAAGGGATTATAGCAGGAGACAGCTAGAAGGTTTTGCCGTTGATGATGCCCCCCTGTTTAGAGTTTATCACCTTTTTCAATCTCGCAGGTTTCAGTCTGAATCCTGTGCTTCTTGTACACTAGTGAAGTTTTTTAAATAGGCATTAATACGATTGCTTAAGAGCACTCGTGATGAACCGTTCACTTCACCATCGGTTGTGGAGTTGTATTTCTGGCCTAGTCCTTATTTATTTCTGACTCAATCCCTCTCTACCAGCACAAAGTTTTACTGGTAATCACAGTAGGTAATAATGTTTTCCATAAAGTAATATACCATTTCATAAATTTCCTCCAATTTTCTCAAACAGGAAAAAAAATGAAGAAAGAATTTCTATTTCCACAAGAATTTAGATTGTATTTCAGAAGACGGATGAGCATGCCTTCACATTCTTTCTAATTTTATGCCATTTTGGGGTTCAAACTAGCTAGTAAGCTTGCCAAATAGCTTCTCCTTTTTATCTTTCAACCAAATCCTCAAAGAATTACATAGTACAAAACCATAATTCAAGTAATAGTTTGAGTTTATTTGTGTCTCTGATATCAATGATTATTATCAGTCTGGCCTATGAATATACTGTCAACGATACTGTTCTATTGTCATTCAATATCTTGTTGAGCATGATCTGAGGAGACTATATATGATGGGCTGCTATTGTATGATTTGTATCTGTCTAAATTCTACATTGGTAAAAGTAGTATAGACATGGAAGAGCACAAGTCTAGCTTTTCAAAATTACCCATGAGATGGGAACTGACAAAAGTTTTATGTTTTGCTCTATAATCTGGTTCAATGTTGTGTCTGAATTGATAACAAGTCTTTTTAGGGTTTCATGTTTTCTTCTCCATTTGAATGTGGATGGTGCAGGCAGTGCGAGATCAGGGTTTGTCCAGTTTTATTTAGATACTGAATCTCTGCTGTGGAATTGCTTCTGTAACAAGACAATGATGATGTAGGGTTGTCATTATATGTTAGAGCAAAACAAAGCATTTGGAGCTCAAATAACCCTTTTTTTTTTTGGGGGTTGAATGGCATTCATGCCACACACTACAGTTGAAAAATACAAACATTTTTTACTGTATTCGCCATAAATATATGCCAGAAATAGCAGATTATTATCTTTCTTAGTAAAATATGACGTGAGCTACTCGAGTTTTAGCTGGTCACACTTGTGGGTTATAGTTCTTCAAATTGAAGTAATCTTCCTTTTCCACCCCTCAAATTTTAACTATTTAAACTTAAATAAATAGACCATGCTGTTGACCAATTAATGGCGAAGCCTATATTTGGTAGATTACGCAATTGAGATAGGAGACATCAAAGTAATTTCTCTCTTTCAAGCTTAATGCATGCGATCAATTTTCATAAAAATCACATATATATTTAAAATTATATATTTTTTTACTTCTAAATAAATTTAGTTGATGTGATGCTACCGCAATTGTAACGTTTGATTCATACATTTTGTCATCGAATTTGACTAAAATATTTGAAGGTCCACACATTTTTTTATATATATAAGAGTTTTTAATGGTACAATTATAAAATTTATTTTATTAAATAATTTTAAATTAAAATATTCAATAACATTAATTTGTCATAACTAATTAATATCATTAAATTTTAATTTATGGGTTGAAAGAATAATATTCATAGATGGTATATATATATATATATTGGCCACATATTATATCATAACTCTCTACCTAAAGAAATTTCTTTGAGGGTTAGTCCATGTCCCCAAAAAAAAAGCCGCCACTGCATATAAATTAGTCATGTAAATTAAATGTATTTAAATTATTAAAATAAACAAATTTAGGTGTATATATAATTTTTCGACAAGTTAAAATTGTTTAAATTGAACACTGGATGTTGCCAAATACTAGTTGTTCGAAAAGTGCTTGGTTGAATTGCTTGGCATTAAAAATAAATTATACAACAAAACCGACCTTCTGGTCCAGAAAAAAAAAAAAAAAACAATAAACCGACCACAGAAATATTTATTTGGGTTAATGAAGTTGGATTCTGTCAGCTATGCACATCCATCAACCATAACTTATTTTATATATATTTGGCGACATTGCCTGTTATAAAACAATGGTCAGAAGTCTGAGGTCAGCTATTGTGAAAAAAAAGGAGGTTTAACTTTACAAGTCATATCTCATAATTTTATACCTATATATATATATATATATATATATATATATATATATATATATATATATATTGATGAACTTTGACTTATCTATCTATTTACTAAGGAGGTTTGTTGTACTATGTAGTTGATATTTTTTTTTTTGTTTTTGACAGTTGAGTAAAAATATTTGATAATAACAGCTAATATAGATAGAAATTTTAAATAATTAGTAATTGAAAAAAATTATTTTGGTACTTTTTTTAATAAAGTGATAAAATTAATCTCTTTAAAATAAAATATATTAACCAGTCTATTTACGATAAAATATATTATTTTAAAAATATATTAAATTAAATTGTTGGTTGTCTAATTAATCCGAGTATATTTAGAATAAATTTGTATTATCATAATTTAATATAATTCAAAAAAATTCGAATAAGAGAAGGAAAAAGAAGTTAATGACTGACTTAATTATTATTTCTGAAGAAAATAGTCTCAATAAATGCAATCAATTTTTTAGAAAATTACTCTAAAAAATAGAAAATAGAATTTATTGTTTAGTTGTATTATTTTCTAATTTTGAAAACTAGAAACATATTTCCAAATTTTTTTAAGTTATAAGCAGTAGGTAGAAAACTAAAAAAAAATTATTTTTATTTATAAAAGTAAGCATATTTTTCAATTTAGTTTTCTATAACCATTTTAAAGCATCGAAAACATATATAAATAAACAAAATTTTCAATTTTTAGTTTTCTATTTGGAAAATAGAAAATTGAAAAAAACCAATAAAAGAAAAATAAAAATTGGAAAAGAAAAACATTTTTTTTCAAACCAAAAAACCCTTCATATTTTTCTCGGCCAATGGCTTCAAGAGATCAGAAAGATAGGTAATTATTTAAGAATACATAGAAAAAGCATCATGCCTTGACAAAGGGAAATAGATACACTTATCAGGAGAGTTTTAGTTGGAGTTGGATACTAGGATTAAGGGAAGTTGCTTGCAGAAATATATATATAATCACCAAAGTAATTTCAAATAAATTATAGTAATAAGATATTTAAAACTTAATGCCAAAAAAGATAGGTGCTCAAAAAGTCAAAATTAATAATCAAGGCAAAATTTCGGATTATTACGTAAAAATTATTCTAGTTAGAGCTGACAATTTTGAATACTATATGACATAGACTTTTCACAATACATTATAAAAACACTTAATCTATTTATGACACATTTAGAAATATATAAAATATTTAATTATATATTAATAATTTTAAAGATATGCATAAGTTCATATATGAATAAATTTATAATATATTATATGAATATATGTGAATAAAAATTAATAAATTATTTATAATTTATATTAGTAATAATCGTATATATAATAAAATGTTTAAAGTTTTTTATAATAATAAAATTTATTTTGCGTACATATGCATATATTTATATGATATATTATACTAAATTATTAATATACTATAAAAATTAATATATATTTATAAAATATTAATTTTAGTTGTTTGTAATTATATACGTATATGTATATATATTTATAAATGTATTACATGATTAAACAACACGATATAATATATTTAAATTGATATGAATAGCAATACAATACACTTATATGTGTAAGTTACAAATTGTTAACTCTAATTCTAATCCAAGCTATTAATTCTAATTCTAATCCAAGCTATTAGACTTCTCCTAGCTGTATTACCTCCATTTTGAATAATGAATAATGGAATTGAATTTTGCTTTGCTTTCAGAAAAAAAAGGAAAAAAGAAAAATTTATATATGGTAGTACGTATTTTCATTTAGGATGTCAAATTAAATTATGGAGCATTAATTCTAATGGATGATTATCTCACCATATGAAATGATATTTATTAAAAGATGGATACATACGTCAATCTTAGAAGATTTCTTATTAATATGTAGTCAAATAACAAAATTTTTTTGTATGACACTACTGGATATATCTTTAAAACTTTGAAAATAAAAATATATTTTGATCCTTAAAAGGTTACGAAATAGCAGAATTATGCTTATCAAATGATTTTTATTTAAATTGACTATAACTCTATTTGATATTGCGGTTGAAAAAAGAGTTTTTCAAAAAAAATAATTTTTTTAGCTTTAAAAATTATTTTTGCAGAGAATCGGATAAATAAATATTTTTTTTTAAAAATAAATTTGAGAAAAATAATTTATAAAAAATTTAAAATTTCACTCAATTAAATAAAAATTTCTAAATTTATTTTTTTAACATCCAACAGAAATATCAAATACCTTATATATGTTAAATATTCATTATTAGAGGCTAATTAAAAATTTATTGAATTAAATCCCTTAACTTTTATTTGTTGGATGTCAAATATTTTAATATGAATTGAATTAATACAACATTTATTAATAAGAAAATTTAATTATACAAATTTATAAAGTTGAACCAAAATATATTTTTCGCCCTCGAGACTTCGAAGAAGGTTCAATTCAGTAAGGTAATTGGCTGAAATCCTCTTGTTGCTTTTCAGTTTGTGTCCAAAATAATACATAATTGCTGCTGATGGCATTCAACAACTGCCCCCGAGTAGAAAAAATTTCTAGCAAAGCAAATGGATCTGTCCACGTGGCTTATCAACATCGGTGGATCAGAGGGCCCACTACCATATCATCATATGATGCACGCCCTGATTGTCCTCTATATATTCAGTACAAGCATAGTGACTAAACACAAAAGAGAAAAAAACAAAAAGCATTAGAGAGTGGGCAACCTGAAGAACACAGCTAAAACGATGAATATGCCAATTCTGATTATTGTATTTGTAGCCATGATTATGGGATTTCATAGCACAGAGGCAGCTACTTATGTTGTAGGAGATACTTGGGGCTGGCAAAACCCTCCTAATTCCACTTTCTATTCTTCTTGGGCTTCTTCTCACACTTTTAATGTTGGTGACACTCTCAGTAAGTTGAAGAAATCTTTACTGTCTTTTCATTTTTTTTCTTTTTATATCTTTTTTCTCTATTTTTTTATAACATACTTCGAGAGATATAAGAATGACTTATAACGGTGAATCTAACTTGAGTAACTTAAATCATTTTGAATTACTGTTAAATCACGGTTATTAAAATCGTTTTTAGAACTCGCACAACTTTAATTAAAAAAAAAAAAGCAAGCAAGCAATTGTCTCGTAAGCTCTTAGTGTACAATTCCATCAGTTGCATTTTTGAAGCATGCAAGATCATCTTCTATTCTAGATTAGTGATATTATGTGTAAAATTTAACAAAGAAGTTTGAATTTTGCAGCTTTTAACTTCGCCACTGGAGTACATGATGTGGCTACAGTAACACAGGATGCTTATAATAATTGCAACACAGCCAATCCCCTCAATATTACAATGAATGGACCCGCAAATATTATTCTCACAACCTCAGGCACACATTACTATATTTGCACCTTTTCTAATCACTGCTCTGTGAATCAAAAGTTAGCTGTTAATGTTGGTGGCAACACCTCATCCCCACCTGGCACGACTGCCGGTTCACCCCCGCCACCACCTCCTCCACCTTCCAATTCTTCAGCCTCAGGCGTTACTTATACCGCTGCTCTCGTGTTTATGCCTATGGCCGTGATGTTTGGGATGATGTAACACTAGTTAATTAACCCCTTTCTTATGGGTTGTGATATAAATAGTTGGTGGATCATAGTGCCTCTTGTTGATTATTATTCAATTTGTGATCACTGATCAGCTTTTTATTTTGTATTTTAATAAAACTGTTTGATTAATTTCTGAATTGAGATTTTCTCCCGTTTAATTTATATAACCTTAGATAACAATTTTATTAATTGCTTGAAAGCTAATTTACATCAAATATTAAATTTAATTAACTTAAAGAATATTTAAAAAAAATATTTTGTCAAAAAAAGAAAATAAAAAATTAAAACTATTTTGACTGTGTCATTCCATCAATAATAAACTCTATGTATATCTCAACTTCATATTAAAAGCAAGCAAACCCAGCTGAGCATATTTATCACATATCAATATCAAAGTAAGAATAGACCTTGCGTACGTGTAACCTCAATCACTTAGAGTAACAAAAATTACTAAGTTCTTACGATATTTTTTCATTTTAATATAATTATTAGGCCAATATTGACCATTGTATGTTTTTAAACATTAAAAAAAATAATAAAAAAATTTCTAGCATGCTATATGGAAAAAAAAAAAAAGTAAGTTGAACTTATGGTGCAAATTAGGTATTGACATGTATAATGTAATGTTGAATGGTCGAGGCAAGTTAGGAACGGGAGTATAGAACTCTACCAACTAGGGTTGGCCATGAATTTGGATGTCCGGTCTATCCGTTCATCACTTTTTGCGAGTTCAGATAAATCCATATTTAGATTTAAATTAATCAGATAAGATTGGAATTAAAAAATAAAACTCTAATTTTATATGGTGAAATTGAATATGTTACCTTTCATCTCAATCCATATGGAATAAAAGAAAGTTTTTTAGTTAATTAATTCATACATACATACATATATATATATATATAGAAATTTATTATTTAATCAAATAATAATATTAATTTAAATTTCATATAATAATTATAATTAATATAATAAAATTCAAATAATAATATATAGATATAAAAAAATATATCTAATAGATTATTATAACAATATTTTCTTCTTATTTTACTTTTAAAAAAAACAACATTTTCTTTATTTAAATTGAATAATTTATATTATTTAATTATAATTGATTATATAAAGATAAATATATTTTTTGAAATTATTTGAAGAAGTTTTCGTTCGTGCTCATGCATCAAGCCGGTGCTACATATAATTGTTCTTCTCTGGAATAAATGCATGTCTGCTATTATGTAGCAGCATGTACATTAACTCTCCACCTTTCACTTCAGTTAGTAGTTAGCAGGAGATTAGTTGAAGTAATAGATGATTAGTTTAGAGCAGTTACTCTTGAGACTACTATAAATAGCTATATCTGTAAATACTTCAATCGCTTCTTGAATTCAATTAATATATGTTTCTCTATCTGGTATCAGAGCAATTTGCTCAAGTTCCTGCATATTCTTAGTCTTCACATGATTATCAATTTGGTTTCTTACTAGTTTCATCGCTTCAATGGTTGCGGCTATACGAGTTGATGAATCTTTCATCAATCCTTACTTCTTGCATCCAAATGAGAATCCAACAACAATTATTATTTCATCTTTGTTAGATGGCAGTAACTACTATTCCAGGTGTAGATTAATGAAGATGGCTTTAAGATCAAAGAATAAGCTAAAATTCATGGATGACACAATAACTCTGATATATTTGCACAGAAAGATTCTTTAAGAATCTCACACTTGCAGCAAGAAATAGCCATGTATTCACAAGGAGAGAAATCAGTTACAAACTATTATACAAATCTCAATATTCTCTGGGATGAATATGTTACTCTAAGGCCGGTACCAAATATGTGTGTACCATCGTGTCAGCACAATGCCATAAAAATCGTGAGGAAATATCAGCAAATTGATCATGTAATTAAGTTTTTATGGGGATTCAATGATAATTTTTTCACTGTGAAGTCAAAGATTTTGTTGATAGATCCTATGCCTAACATAACAAGGTTTTTTCGCTAGTTATGCAATATAAAAGGCAATTAAATCTAGTTAAGATTTACGGCCAAGGTAGTCAATCGAGTGTTTTTGCTACGAAAACCAGTAATACTATGAATCTTGGAAATTCAAGTAATAATCTTAATAAAGATGCACAACAAAAGGGTAATCTTCAAGGGAAAAAGATATAACGTTGCAGAGTATAATCATAAGAGACCAATCTGCACCTTCCGTGGCATTGTGGGTCATACGATTGACAAGTGCTACAGGAAACATGGATTTCCTCCATGCTTCAATGGCAAAAATAAAGGCAAACGACATCACATTCATGCAAATCAAATACAAGTTCTTGATGATGAAGTGCCATTGGTGCAATATGAAGGTTTAGTTAAGAGATTATACAAGATCCATGCTATTATCAAGAACATTCTTATGTACTTGAGAAAGACTAAAGATCCATTTCTTAGTTTATGGAGAAGGTGAGCTTAAAGTAAGCATGTATATGAATGCCAACTTCTAATATAATAAGGATGATTTCAAATTCTAGTCAGACTATATTTTCACATTAAATTGTGGAGTAGTCAGTTGGAAGAGTTCCAAATATGATACGATTACAGATTCTAGAACTGAAGTAGAGTACATAACAGCTTCTGAGGCAACTAAGGAAGCTATTTGGATAAGAAAATACATCACAAAGTTGGAAGTAGTTTTAGTATTGTTGATCTGATACACTTGTATCGTGATAACAATAGAGCCATTGCATGAGCAAGGGAGCCACGATCTCATCAAAGATCCAAACACGTACTCAGACATTACTATTTAATTAGGGAGATCATTGGTGGACATGATGTAAAGATAGAAATAATTTCTAATTATCAGAATATAACTGATCCTCTCACCAAGTCACTTCCCTATAAAAATATGATAGTCATATACTTGTCGATAGTATAATGTATAAAGACAATTGACTTTAGTACAAATAGGAGATTGTTATAGAAGTTCCCTAAAAACAATCATCTTAGGCACTTCATTTACTCATTATTATTAATAAAAGATATTTTTCATTAAACTAGTATTCATTTATATATGAATTTGATTTAGATCTTAAACTGTTTAATGAAGTTTTTGGTATATAACACAATATGAAGAAAATCATAATGAGATCGTGATGATCAGATTCATATAATGTGCAATTATATTTATACCTAAATAATCTCTAATTATAGGATTAATAAGAAGAGACATTATTAATCCGGATAGACTAACACATATTATACTAATTGTCTGATTTAAATAGTTGGTTTCATAAATTATAGATATGAGATGTTTAGAGTTAACATGTGTATATTTGCTAAAGTAGTCAAGTATATTAGATGATTTAGCCATAAGGTAATCATATGGATATTTATTCAATGTTAATGATAGTTTCATTATAGTAATGATGCAAGTATCCTTAGACTTGAAATGTTCAAAGTTATATTGAATACTGGATTCTATATTTTGAGTTCATTCCTCATTACCTTTCAGAAGTTGCTCATATGGTGGTGATTAGATATAACATGAGATATTCGAAAGTAGTTAAGTAGTTAATAGAGGATTCTCCATTCTTGATAGGAGGAGAATATATCTATGGTCTCTTATGGAGATAATTACTTTGAAATCCTTTGATGAGGTGGATTTGTTTTGAAGATGGATTTCAAGAACATATCTAATAGAGTAACGAATCTTATAAATAATAACTAATATCATATGGACTAAATGTGATGTAATTAGTATAGTGAAAGTTGACTCTAGGTCTTGGATTGGATCCAAAAGGTTAAGAGAGAAACAATTGGACCAAAAAATATCATGAGCGAGAAAGTATTTCACAACCGCGAATGTTGTGCTCCACGTTGTGTGCTCAATAACAACAACATGCATGCTACAATAGATGTGGTAAACTTTTGTTACGGGTGTGACATTTTGTCATAAGCGTGAACATTGCGATAACAACTTTTGCGATTTTTTTTAATAAGAAATATACCAAGGGTTTCATATGTCCAACTCTAATTATGATTAGAAAACATATAAATAACTATTTTAATGGTCAAAATTATGGTTGTCACTTTAAAAAAACAAAAATTATTTTACTCTCATCTCTTTCTCATGAGACAATTCAGCATAGCTAGCACTTAGGTTGGTTGTTATCCCTTATCTATTGTGCTTTCCTTCTTCATTCCTTCGCATGAATTTCTATTAAAGACAATTCAACATTTGGATTATTTTGATTTGCTATAACCTAACTTAAAGGAGAGACTCATAAGTTGGAAGAGCAAGAATTGAAAACAAAAGTAATCTTCTTCATCCTATTAGATAACGTAATCCGATTTTGAATTACAGAGCATTCCTAGAGTTTTGGGTTAATTAAATTTTATATTTTCATCAAATATATATGAGATATATGTTAAAAATCCAATACTTCCGTCACGCTCATGCTACATATAATTGTTCTTCTCTACAATAAGTGCATGTACGCTATTATGCAACTTCATAACTCCACATTTCAATTTAATTATTAGTTAGTGGGAGATTAGCTGAAGTAATAGATGATTAGTTTAGAGCAGTTACTTTGAGACTACCATAAATAGCTATATCTATAAATACTTCAATCACTTCTTAGAATTCAATCAATATCAGTTTCTCTACATTATTTAAAAATAAAGCTCTTACCTAAAATTAGTAAAACTAATACTATCTGTAAATATTTCAATCACTTCTGGAATTCAATCAATATCAGTTTTGCTATATTAATTAAAAATAAAGCTCTGGTAAAACTAATACTCAATATTTATTATAAATTCAATATAATACTAATATATTGCAAAAATTAATTGTCATCTGGAATTACAAATTCAACATGTTAAAGTGATTGAAGTAAGATATAAATTAATGACCCAAACTAATTTGAATATGGATAATTAATAATTAATTATTATTAAACAATTACATAATGAGTTATGTATTTATAATAATATTTATATATTATTTTTATATCATATATTTATGTATTAAAAATTATGTAAAGGTTGTTGAAATAGCCACGCTGTTAAGCTTTTGGCAGCGCTAAGCGTGGCTAAGATTAAATTTAACTTCCTACCAGCTCTTTACTGATTTTTCTTACTGAATAGATTGTACCAAGTACCAGTTCTCAATTTAGCATCTTTGGAATTGGTGTTGAATGAAAAATAAAAAAAAGGAGAAACAGATTTATTTTTTTAAAAAATTTGATTGGCCGATTTTTTAAAATTTATTTTTTCTAAATTTACTTCTAAAAAAATAACTATTTATCTATTTTTTTAAAAAATAATTTTAAAAATTCAAAAAATTGAAAATATTAAAAAAATATATTTTTTTTTCAAACATAATATCAAACAAAACTTTAACACTTTGAATGGGTTGTTTTGGTCTGGTTTTAATATTAATGGTAATTTCTGAATATATAGATAGATACACAAATATATAAAATCTGTGTGGACTCGCATATAATAAAATGTGACTCGGACATTACCTGCATCAGATATATATGTTTCATTTGATACTAAAAATAAAATAAAATAAAAAGATGACTTGTGAAGAGCATGAAAATGAAAACTTAATAAGCAAAGAACGATTCTACAATTCTAGACAACAAACCCGACTCATTGACTATACATATTTATATATAAATCGACCAATTCAAACATTAATATGTGAAAGAATAATAATTTATGGAAATTAATTAATTAATTAATTTGCAGATCGCACTCTATATATATATTTTTATAACTGAGCACATAAAGCCTGATTTCGCAGGTATACATTGCAAGTTCTCCAAAGTTGAAAAATGGTATCTTAAATTCTATATTGATAGATGACAACTAACAGACATTAGTTAGGAAGTCAAAAAAAAAAAAAAAAAGAGAGAGAAATTCAAAGGCAAATTAAACGAAATAGACCCATTAACTGTTTTCTTCAATAATTATTGAATAATTTAAAAAGAAACAAGAAAAAGAAGGCACAGTTCAAATGAATGAAGCAACCATTAAAGCAAAAAAGAATGATGGTAGGACTTGGTAAATTAACTCTCCATGTTATAGCTGTAAAGACAAAAACTTATAACCATTTTTGCTAATAATTTCCAGCCATCTAACCAACATTTTTATATATAAGTCAAAGACTAAGGTCACATTTAATTTAATTTAATTTAATTGTTGAGTGCTGCAGTAATTGGTAACTGTTCGTTGATTTATACTGATATATGATACAAATTGATTAAGTTATTGCGGTTAAATATAAAATTATCAATAACAACATAATTTATGTAATTTAAAGTATATATTTCTTATGATTTATGAATAAACAAAAAAATTATAATAATTAGTTTTGATATAATTATTTATTTTAATAATTAAATAAAATATAATCAATTATGAATAAAAATTTCCACAAATGTATATTATGTAATTTACAAATATAATTAATTAATTAAATATATTTTTAATAAGACTTTCTCTTCTATAATGATATGGAAGAATGTGGGGATTAAATGGTGAAATATGAATGGTAGCAGGTGATGAAAAATATTAAAATTAAAAATAATGTATTATATTTTGAAGAAGTGAATTGTCTTTTTATTAAAAAAAAGTTTAGTTATTTCTAAAAAATTCTAAAATAAAGTTTTTTCTTTAAAATTAGAATTAGTTATCCACTACTATTTGAGATGTTTAATCAAATATCTTTATAGCAGCAGTTAGTTATCAAATAGCTATCAGCCCTAAAAATCTAAACCAAATACCCTTTTAGAGTCCGAAATTATCATACGAAAATAATTTCCATGAAACAAATAGTTGAGTTAACCTGTAGATCACTCGGAATTTCTCAAACAAAATCAGGGGGCCAATCCATTGATTTGACTTGAACTTTATAAAAAATATATATAATCTTAAAAATTATATATGATAAAATTAATTTTTTTTTTCAAGATTTTGACATAATATATTTTTATATTTATTATTGAGAAACCAAACCCTTTCAATGATCATACTCTTAAAAATAGAAAAAAGTAAAATGCAGAGTTCTAAATTTCAATGACTAAAGTTATTTGATTATTTATTTTTTTAATCATTTAGTATTTTAATGCGAACTACACTGGACAGTTTTATTAAAAAGACAAAATACTCTCTTTTAAATGTCAAAATGTCTATTGCATTACCCAGATATTTTCTTCCAAATTTTAACAGAAGATTTATTATTATTATTATTATTATTAAAGAACTCAATTTCTTTGAATTTCAAAAAGTCCATAACTAGGAAGAGAAAACACAAAATTAATATATATATAAAATCCGTTTGACATGCTAAAAGTATTTTTGGATAAATGTTTTGAGATTTAAAAACTGTTTTTGAAGATAATCATGTAAATATATATATATATTTTTAAAATAAATTTAAAAAAATAAATTTATAAAAAATTAAAAAAATCAGTTAATTAAATAAAAAAATTATAAATCTATTTTTTTAATATTTAATAGTAATTTCAAACTTGTAGAGAGAGTTTTAGCCCGGAGAACCTGACCTAAGGTTGGGGCCCTATATGCTGGTACCGTGTCCCAGACCATTTGCTCCTGAAACCAGATGTCCTATCCTCGCCGGAACTGAATTTTCTTTACCGTGTGGCGAAAGAGTGCCGAATTTTTGTAACTATTTTTTGAATTAAATATATGAAATTATTCTGTGATTTTAAAGACAACTATGATTTAATTTGTATCAAATCAATACTCCTTCTATTTCTCTTCAAATGTCCATTTTGGCATTTTTATACTAATTAATAAAATGATTACATTTTGTAAATTTTATAAATTTTTCATTGCAATTTACTTCTATATTCTATTGTAAATGCTAAAAAGGAGTATATAAATTCAATAAATGAGGAAAAGTTGGTAAATATACATTAAATACTTTATTCATTTTTGAAATGAAAAAAAAAATCAAAATAAATATTTGAAGTGAAGTGAATTGGAGGGTTTTTATTTTATGCTTACTTGGAGAAATTATATATCAAAGGAGAGAGAAAATGTTAAAATATCCATTTATTCTAATTTTCTCTATATTTTGATATTTCCTCCCAACTTACTAACTAATCAAAATGTCAGACAATCAATTATCAAAGCAATAAGCAATTGATTTTACCATTTTCCATAAAAATTTAAATGTTAGCATCAAATTACAAAATTTTCAAAGCAAGGAAATCAAACATTGACAATTGTAAAGCTGTGCTTTGATTTTAATCCCTGTAAAGAAAAAACAAATAATTGGAGAAGGAATTTATTAATCCAATCTAATAACAAGTCTTATATCTTAAGTCATTGTTTTATTTCTATATTCATCATCCACAAATTTTTTTATTGTTAATTGACCCTTACCAACAACCCAAATCGATTTTTATTTTTATTGCTTCTAGATCTCGCTAGTGAAACTAGCCAATGAATTCAAGGCAAGATAGAAAAGAATAATTAGAAGAAAGTTTAGTCCATGGAAATTGGACAAATAATCAAGTTTAATAGTCGTATGTGAGAATTTGTCAAATGACCAAAACTTATTTGCAATTCCTTCGTTTTTTCTTTTCATTTTAAAAAAAAATTAATCTCCTTGTTGATTTCACTAATCTCTATTTACAATATATTCTAATTGTGATGACGAATTAGCTTCTATGACCAAAATTAATGTAGTTTCTTGGACTTTCTATGTCTCTATAAAATGGTCACCAAGTTATTTTTAAGATGGCAATGCAGCTAAAGAAAAGTGCCAAAAACCCAAGAATTTAAAGCTAGTAGTAAAACAAAAAAAAAACATGGCCAAAATAACAAGTATAGCCATTTTAGCCATTGCAGTTGCTTCGCTTGTGCACTCAAGTGCGGCAAAAACACTTGTAGTTGGTGATGGGCTAGGCTGGCTCGTGCCTCCTGGCGGTGACCTTGCTTATGCTACTTGGGCCGCCACTAACATCTTCACCGTCAGCGATGTTCTCTGTATGTATGCAGAATTAATGCTCTCCCAGCCATATGCATTTCTTTTTTAATTTTGTCAGAGAAATACTTAATCAAAAAATGTTTATGAATAAATTTATATACCGATTCAATCACAACCTTACATGTGTGTAAAATAATTATCATTTTATATACATGATAGATTGTGATTAAATTAGTTTATTAATTTATTTATAGACCCGAATGAGGAAAGTAAAAAAAAATTGGATGCATTTTTCATTATGTAACTAATCCTTTTTTCATTTGTTTTTTTGGGTAAATTTCAGTGTTCAATTTCACAACTGGACTGCAAGATGTGGCTAGAGTAACAAAGGAAGCATATCTAACCTGTAATTCAACAAATCCAATCTCTCTTGAAACAACTGGTCCAGCAAATTTCACTTTAAATACCACTGGTGAATACTTCTTTATCTGTACGTTGGACAATCACTGCCCATTAGGCCAAAGGCTAGCTATCTATGTAACTGCCTCTGGACCCTATCCTAGCCCTTCTCCTCATCATCCACCTGTGGCTCCTTCACCGGTCCCGCCTCGAGCCCCAATGATTTACACCGTCGGCGATGGGTTGGGTTGGCTTGTCCCTCCTGGCGGTGCACTTGCCTACATGGCTTGGGCCTATAACAAGACTTTCATCGTTGGCGACATTTTAGGTAAAGTGCTCAATGCTGCAATTTTTTTATTTTTTATTTTTTATTTTTTTT
The DNA here is from genome assembly GCA_023653625.1 of Triadica sebifera. NCBI lineage: Eukaryota > Viridiplantae > Streptophyta > Magnoliopsida > Malpighiales > Euphorbiaceae > Triadica > Triadica sebifera. Next base: position 19,001,806 of record CM042910.1, on the reverse strand, counting down.
ATTGATTATCAATATATCCCCCAGTTACTCTCAAAAATCAACTAATCAACCTATATTTCTTCCATGATCCATTCCACGCTTTGAATTTGTTTAAAGTAACCTATTAAATACCTAAACTTATTTGAAATGATTCATTAAACATCTAAAATTTTTCAAACAAAAATCTCATACCTGCTGCCATATATTCTTAAGTAGGCATTTTTTTAAATAAATTTAAATATTTAATTGGCCACTTGAGTATAGAATGTCAAACATATGTTAGACATAAATTAAAAAGTGTGTGTATATATATATATATATATATATATATATATATATATATATATATGAAGTTTTTTTTCGTCCGTAAATATATACTATTCTGGTTTGGAAAATTGAATGAAATTCCAAATGTTTATATTTTAATCATTAAGAGAATATTTATATATTAAGCTTTTTTTCTTCTCGTCTTTAAATAATATTCTGGTTTGGTATTGAATGAAATTCCGAATGTTGTTGTAGTATTCAACTTTGTGAATGGGTTACAAGACGTTGCCCTGGTGAGCAAGGATGCCTATGAGAGCTGCAATACCAATAGCACCATCCATGTTTGGTCCACTAGCCCTGCAAAGATCACACTCAATGCTACTGGAGACTATTTCTTCACTTCCACCTATCCAAAGCACTGCGGCTTGGGTCAACAGCTAGCTATTAGGGTGGTGGCCACCACCAGTTCTGGTGGCGCTGCACCTTCTTATATCGCCCATCCGCCATCAAGCAGCAGCAGCAGCACCACCACCACCACAAGCAGCCCTGTTGCGGATGGCCCTGAAGGCAGAGTGCCTAGTGCACCTCCCCCAAGCAGCTCAGCTCCATCTGGGGTTATTGCTGGATTTTCTGTTACCCTTTTCTCCATTGCCATCGCTTTGTTTTAGACTCAGCTATACCTATCTGTAGCATTTACTTTCTCGTGATTATATTTTTGTTGCGTTGACCATGTACCCCATTGGTCTCTGATTATATCTCATCCCATTGTACGTGATATTGATTATTCTTTTTGCGAGATATATTGATATATAGTTTATTTTTGTCGTGTATTGGATCTTACCAATGCCTCCTATATATTATAGAAAGTTTTAGAAGTACTTATCATGGATATTAGATAAACTTTATTTAGATCTAATTTATAATTTTATTTATTGATAGAATCAAGGTTAGAATGTCATCTAAAAAATGTAATTTCATTTTTTTTCCTACATAGCATTATATCATTTAAATGGATGTTATATCTTAGTATTAATCACAATTTGTTTTAATTACTTTAAATGCTTTTATTTTTGTTAATTTTGGCAATGAAAAAATTAAATAAAACCTTATGAGATTTTAACAAATTAAAAAAGAAACATATTTTTAAAAAACTACTAGTTTATCTCATTATCTTTTGATAAAAATTGTTTGAGAAAAAAATTAGAAAAATTAAGTATTAAATATACTAATTACTTTACAGTTATAATCATTGATCACAAGTAGAAACCCTAAATTCTTATAAAAGTTTATGAGATTGTACATAAAACTCTAAAAAATTTGCCAAAAAATATCACAAATATAGAAAAATCATATGATATATTGAATTATAATGTTTGAAATTAATATAATATCTAATAAATGAATATTATTTCAAACTATAGAGAGTTAAACTGTTAGTTTTTAAAAAAATTTGTTTATAATTATAATTTGAAAAACTTTAGAAAAGTTTTATATATCTTGTTCTTTGGCAATTGATAAGTAAATATTAAATAAAAGTATTGTAGAATTTCATTCTTCTTCTTCTAATGATTATAAGAAAAAAAATATAGAAAATAAAAACTTATAAACCCAACTCTGTTAGGGAATAAAGACTTCTACTCTAATTTTTTTTTGTAATTGGGCAGTTTATTTTGTATTAATCCTTTCCTAATTTAGATGTACAGTCTGTGTACTTGTGATTACAATCAGTGAAAGTTAAGCAAAGTATTCCTTTATGGTGTTGCTTCCCTAAGTGTCGTTCCCCATGGGAGACACTCAAACAGCCCTCACAACCATCATGAGAGGCTCAATGTCACCCTCTTTTCCATCCAGCCCTAATTTTTCTCATCAGTTATCTGTTAAACTTATGCCAATTAATTTTCTTTATGGGAAACTGATCAATTTGAACCAATGTTCAGTGGGTGTTAACCCTTACACCCATCTTCATCACATTGCAGTTCCTTAAAGATAATCAACCCAATCTTGAATATCGATCCTGGGTAGGTCAAGACAAATTAGTCCTCAGCTGGATTGTGTCTTCAGTCTTTGAATCAATTACCTCAGCTTGTGGGTGTCACAACTGCACATGTGGTTTGGACCAAATTGGTAGCCGTCCATGGGACAGGTTCCAAACCAAAGATTCGAGAACTAAGAGCTCAGTTACATAACTTGAGCTGCGATAATATGTCTATTAAAACTTATGTCCAAAATGCTAAATTTATTGCAGATCAACTAGAACTTCACGATATTCGGTTAGGGAAGAAAAATTGGTTGAGTTTATTCTTCTTGGATTGGCACCGGCCTATCAATCATTTATTCGCTATATTGAGTCGCGACCTGATGATAGTAGTTTTGATGATCTTCGTGGAATGTTCCTGAATGAAGAGACGCAACTGAAACGTAATGAAAATGTGACAGCTCTCACTGCACAATATAATAAACTCTCTTCCGCCTCCACTGGTGGTCACTGTAGGGGAAGGAGAGCACGTGGGCGAGGCAGAACAAGTTCCCCCTTTCAACAATCGCCACTACCATATTCTGTCGTCAAGCACCATGTGCGACTTATTCTGGCAGTCCCAATTGCCAACCCTCTGCTCCTCCTATATCTCAATCAACTAGTAATACTTTACAACTAACTCCACTTGATGTTTCTTTGCTAGTTTGTTTTAATTGTAATGGATTGGGCCATGTGTCTCGTGTGTGTCCTCCAACGAAGAATAACAATTGAACTCGTTTAGTTAATCGTCCTTCTTCAAAACTTGTAAGCACTTCTACCTCTCAACCACGACATTAGTTAGTGGACAAAAGCGAGATGACACATCAACTCGCCGCAGACTTAGATAACTTCGCTTTGCATTCTGAATATTCCAGTCCGGATAAAGTTACAATTAATGGGTAATGGGTCCAAATTATCTATTTTGCATGTCGGTTTTTCTATTTTATCTGTCAATGATCGTAAGTTTTCTCTTAATGATATTTTGCACGTCCCTAATGCCTCACAAAATTTGTTATCAGTTAGCTCTTTTACTCGTTCTAACAATGCTTCAATTGATTTTTCTCTTAATTAACTATTTTATGATTAAGAACTTGGCAAGGAAGGACATTCTTTTCCAAGGACAGAATAAAGGGGGCCTCTATTTTCTTGAAGAATGTACACCTAATACGTTTTTCTTTAAAGATTTGGCTTTTTTAACATCTTTTGATGACACAAGACATTTTTAGGCTTTTTATATTTTATTCTTACTTTTTTACGTTTTTTTTCCTTTTATTATAAATTTAGCAACGGAAGCCGTTGCTATTTTTAGCGACGAAAAAAAGTCGTCGCCATTTTTAGCGACGGAAAATTCAACGACGGTAACTATCAGTCGCTACAATAGCGACGACACATTAGGATGGAAAATTCCGTCGCTAAAAATGAAAGAAAAACGATGCCGTTTTTTACTAGGTTTGTTATAACCCTGCAACCCCAAAATTTTTTTCTCATTTCCCCCCCCCCAGCTGGCATTTTTCCCTCTCCCTGCTGCCCAAATTTCCAGCTCCGATATCTCATTCCTCTTTTCCGGTCGTGGTCTTCCTCTGCTCCGGTCGTTCCTTTCCTTTGCTCTGGTCCTCTCTCTCCTCTACTCTGGTCCTCTATTGTTATCTCCCACTGCTGTTGTCTCCGAGCTCCGGTCACATTCCAGTCGGCGTAGCATCCCAGCCTTGATCAGTTGAAACTCCGGTCCCTCCCTTCCGGCGCCGGTCACCTCCTAGCGAAGAAGGTAGCTACTGTGTTTTTTTTTGCAAATTTTTTTATTTTACTTGTTTGTATTTTTTTATTAATTTAATTTTGATATGTTGGAATATATTATATGACTTATTATTAATTAATTATATGAATAAGTTACATACATATTTATATAAATAATATAAAGGTAGAACATAATATAGATAATTTAGGCAAAAAATTATAAAATAGTTAAGTTTAATAAAATAGATAAGTTGAGTTACTAATTTTAATAAAATAGCTATTTAGCTATTAAGTTTGATTAAAATTATAAAATAGCTAAGTTTATTTACTAAGTTGAATAAAATAAGTTGAATAAAATAGTTTAATTACTAAGTTTAATATAAAACCAGAACATAATATAGATAATTTAAGCAAAAAATTATAAAATAATTAAGTTTAATAAAATAGCTAAGTTTAGTTACTAAGTTTAATAAAATAGCTATTTAGCTATTTAGTTTGATTAAAATTATAAAATTATAAAGTTTATATACTAAGTTTAATAAAATAGTTTAATTACTAAGTTTAATATAAAGCTATAACATAATATAGATAATTTAGGCAAAAACTTATAAAATAATTAAGTTTAATAAAATAGCTAAGTTTAGTTACTAATTTTAATAAAATAGCTATTTAGCTATTAAGTTTGATTAAAATTATAAAATTATAAATTATAAAGGTAGAACATATGATAGATAAATCATTGAAAAAAAATTATATTAGTAGTAGTTATGCTTTTTGTTTTGTAATTAAAAAAATCATATTTTATGTTGCTAATTTGATAGTTTATATGAGACATGACATTTATTCTGTAATTGTAATCTGTTTTGTTTTTGCTATTTTATTATCTTCTTAAGAATAATTTCAATTGAAATTCATAAAAAAATTTATAGTTAAAATTTATTAATATAATTTTATTCTAATTACTCAGCTGCATATTTTATGAAATTATGGTTTTATTATACAATGCACTGACCAATTATTAAAATTATATATTTAATTCTGATAAGTGATAAATGACAGTATATATGAGATTTTAGATTGACTAGTTTACGATCAATACCAATTATATAAATTCTAAGTAGGACCTTAGAATGTTAAATAATAACTTCGTATGTGTTACGAGCTAATATGTACTTACATAATATTAGTACATTCATGAAATTATCGTTCACTTGAAAGAATAGCTAAGTTTGATTTCATTATGATTTATCAATTACAATTTCATACTTCAAATTGATTTTAATGTGTTCCTTGATTTAATAGAGGTAATAAAAAAATGAGATCAGATCATCAATGGATGTATAAACGGATGAAAGATAGACTTTTGAACCCAGAGTTCATAACTGGTATTAGATAATTCATAGAATTTGCATGCAGTCACCCGAAAATGATGGACAATGATAAGATAAGGTGTCCATGTTTTCATCGCAAGTGTTAGAATCACATGTTTCATCACGTGGATACAGTTAAGTTGCATTTGTATCGAAACGGTTTTGTACCGGATTATTATTTTTGGACTTTGCACGGGGAACAAACAGTTAGAAGTAACTTGAATAGCAATGTCAATTTTATGAGTGAAGGTTCTACGCATTTGATTATGCAGAATCATCCAATCGGTACCATTCCATGGTTATGGATGCTATTAGTCAAGCATTCAATGAAACTTACATGAAAGAAATACCAAATCCGAATTCCCAAAAGTTTTATGATATGCTTAGGGCTGCAGATGAGGACTTGTACCCTGGATGTAGAAGTCATTCACAGTTATCATTTGTTGCTCAATTAATGCACATGAAGTCAGAACACCATATGTCTGAACATAATTTTGATGACATGGTTCGATTAATGAAAGAGATTACTCCTGAAGGAAGCCTGGTACTTGAAAACTTCTACAGAACAAAGCAGTTAGTACAAGGAATGGGTCTTCTGGTTGAAAAAATTGACTGTTGTAAAAATGGATGCATGATATACTGGAGTGAAGATAATATTTTGACTAGTTGTAAGTTTTGTGGTTATCCTCGATACAAAAGGAAATGTCATGGTAGCAAAACGGTTACTCCTGAAAAGAAGATGTATTACTTTCCCTCACTCATAGATTGCAAAGATTGTTTGCATCCAATGTCACAGCAACGAAAATGAGGTGGCATGTTGAGCATGAAATTGAATATGGGTTTATGATCCACCAATCTGATTCCCCTGCATGGCAACATTTTAATGATACCCATCCAGAATTCGCATCAAAGACTCAAAATGTTTGATTAGGTATTTCCACTGATGGTTTTCAACCATTTGGACAATCTGGACAACAATATTCTTCTTAGCCAGTCATTATGACTCCGTACAATTTTCCACCTTGGTTGTGTATGAAGGACGTTTACATGTTCTTAACTATATTGATTCCTGGGCCAACTAACCCTAAGGATAAGTTGGATGTTTACTTACAACCATTGATATCAGAAGTTAATCATCTATGGCTTGATGGTGTGCAGACTTATGATATTTTGATGAAACAAAATTTTCAAATGCATGCTGCTCTTATGTGGACAATTAGTGACTTTTCTGCATATGCGATGATGTCTGGGTGGAGTATTGCTGGAAGGTTTGCTTGTCCTTATTGTATGAATCATACTGATGCTTTTACTCTTTCAGAGAGTAGAAAACAGTCGTGGTTTGATAACCACTGTAAATTCTTACATGAAGATCATCCATTCTGATGGAACAAAACATCATTCATGAAGAATAAGATAGTGACTGAAAAAACACCCCATAATAGATCTGAAAGTGAAATATTATTTGAAATTGATCAGTTGGGTTTCAAAAGGTAAGAGAACAAGATACCGAGAGAACTAATGGCCCTATTTGCAAGCAATGTGGTTAGAGGAAGAGAAGTATCTTTTGGGATTTACCTTATTGGAGTACCCTTCTCATTCAACATAACTTAGATGTAATGCATATTGAGAAAAATGTATTTGACAATATTTTTAACACTGTAATGAATGTTGTTGGGAAAACAAAAGATACATACAAATCTCAAAAGGAGTTGAATACATACTATCACCGGCCAGAATTGAAATGAGATTATGTAAGGGGAAAATATCCTAAAGCTTGTTACACGCTAGATAATCAATAAAAATCAGTCGTGTGTGAATGGCTAAGAAATTTGAGATTTCTCGGTGGTTATGTGTCAAATATGGCTAGATGTGTTGATATGAGGAAACTTAAGTTGTTTGGGATGAAAAGCCATAATTGTCATGTGTTTATGCAGCGTTTAATACCTATTGCATTTTAGGAACTACTTCCAAACAATGTTTGGAAGGCATTAACAGAATTAAGCTTGTTCTTTAAGGATTTAACATCTGTTGTTATAACCAATGATGACATGGCCCGGATTGAAGAAGTGACTCCTATTATTCTCTATAAGCTTGAGCGTATATTCCCTCCAAGCTTATTTGATTCAATGGAATATCTACCGGTGCACTTACCTAAGAAGCAAGAATAATATGTCCTGTGCAATACCGATGGATGTATCCTTTCGAGAGGTAATATAAAAGAACTTAATAATAATGCATATCATTATTATTTCTGTTAGATTTACAATACTTGTATATTTAATATCTTAGGTACCTTCGACGATTGAAAAACAATATCCAAAATAAAGCTAGAGTTAAAGATTCAATATCTAATGCTTATTTGGTGGAAGAAGCTTCATTGTTTTGTTCTTACTATTTTGAGGATTATGTGAATACAAAGCATCAAAAAGTGTCACGCAATGATGACGGTGGTCAATATAGGGTACAAGAACATGAAGGTAACTTATCCATATTCACACAATCAGGCCTAGCCTTTGGAAAGAGTAAATCCTGATTTTTGACAGAGGAAGAATATGCTACTGTACAATCATACATTCTTCTTAATTGCACTGAAGTTGCACCTTTTATTAAGTAAGTCATAAACTGCTAATAAATTATAACCTTTTCATTTGAGCATTGGGTAAATTATAAAATTTAATGATTATTATTCTTTTTTTTGTACCTTGAAAAATTTATATTGAGGAGCTGAATCAAATTCTAGTGAACATTTCTACTCAAGAAATTAATGTTAAACTTGAAAAAGAATTCCCAATTTGGTTTAATAAACATGTGAGTACTGATTTTCTTTCAAACATTTTTTTATTGACAATTAACAAGAATTATACTTTAATGTTAGCTTATACAATTGATGACATTTGTTTTAGGCACACAATCCATTAAGGATGATATCCAATCAGTTCATAAAGGACTTAGCAAAAGGTCCATTACCTAAAATTATGTCTTACTCGGGTTATTATGTGAATGGATACAAATTTCACACTGAAGTGTATGGATCTGGTAAATCTACAATGAACAGTGGTATATGCATAAAAGGCTCAAATTATAGTGTAAATGAATATGAATATTATGGTTGTTTGATTGAAGTTGTTCAGTTAGAGTATCATGCATTACCAATTAAGAAAACTATGTTATTCAAGTGTGAGTGGTTTGATCCAACGCCAAATTTGGGTACAAAAGTGCATCCACATTATAAGTTGGTCGAAGTGAATCAAAAACATAGATTTAACAAGTACGAGCCATTTGTTATGGCGGTTCAAGCTTGTTAGGTGAATTTTATCACATATCCAACTATTAAACGTGAAAGAAGTGAGTGGTTGGCTGTTTGCAAAATTAAAGCTAGGGCTAAATTTCAAATTCCACAAGCAACATCAAGTAGTCAACTTTCCAATGTATCAACAGCCTTTCAAGAAGATGACATTGATATTCATTATATAGATATTGAAAATGATGAAAGTGATAATTTAGTTGGTTCAACAGGTGCATTTATTGATATCGAAGACGATAATGAAGAAGAAGAGCTTGATCTTGAAATTGAATCACACGATGATGACGAAGAAACTGATGTGGATGAGTGGGATTATAACGATCATGATAGTGATTAGATGTAATGGCTAAACCAAAGATGTTATTTTCTTTTTGGTATTATGTACTATTCACAAATATTTAATCCCTAGATATATGTTTGTAAATTGTTACATATGTATTGCTTTTATTATTATTATTATTCTTTTTAAGTAGCAATTGATATTTGTATTTATTGTTGCTTTTGATATTGTTTACTGTTATCGAGTGACTAATATGCAGATGGGTCGCATATCATCTGAATATATATTACATGATAGAGGCAGAGGGCCTACAAAACGAGGAGAGAGATGGATAGAGAAGAGTAATTTCTTAAATCGACCACCAGTTCCACCACTTCATGTACCACCATCACCTCAATCATCTACACCATCATAACCATCGCCACATTCATCGACACCATCACAGTCATTGGTACAGTCATTGACACAACCACAACAATCAACACTACCACCAAAACCCTTATCATCAGCTCATCCATCAGCAACTATGTCCATCTTAGGAGGTTCAACATCAGCATCTCCCATATCACAACCTACTACATCATCTTCTCTAGCTGCTTCAGCCTTACATTTACAATCTGAAGCATTAGTCGCTGAGTCAACCAATGGTAAATGACAACTCAATCACGATCCTATAAGCTAATATTACTATTATTATTTCTCTTAATCTTTTCATTCATGCATTTAGTCTGTTTTTGATGTATTGTTTGTTTGTGCTTTTTGCATAGTGGGAGTTTTCTTCAGTCTCATGTAGTTTCTGCGGCTATCATCCGTAGTTTTTTACTCCGTTTGAGTGATGAGGACATGTATGGAAGACTGTGCCTGACGATGTCAGAGACTTCTATTGGCTTAAGTTTCAGGTAAAATCCAATTATTTAAGTAAAAAATGTGACGAGGTGAATGACTTTTTTAAAAATGTATTTCTTGTGATTGATTGGTTGTTAGAGACTTTGTACTTCAGGTGAAGTTACTTATGATATAGGTAAAACTCTGCCAAAATTTCAGTTTGAAATTGAACATTTAATCTCTCTTGTGCTTGATTGGTTGTTAGAGGCCACATAATTTAGGTCAGGTTGCTTGTGGTATAGACGAAATTCTGTCAAAATTTCAGTTTGAACTTGAATATTTAATGTCTTTTGTGCTTAATTGGTTGCTAGAGACATTGTACTTCAGGTCAGGTTACTTATGTTATAGAAGAAACTCTGCCAAATTTTTATTTTGATATTAAATATTCAAGTTAATTGAATGTTGCAAGACAAAAATTTGTCTTATATGTTTTTTTTTATTTCTATTTTAGAAAGAATTTACTTGGGATCCAGAACTTGAGATGGTAGTCAAGCGTAGATGATTACAACAGGCTGTTACACGTTATAGTGATACTTTGAGCAAGTGGAGATCTTCTGGCAGTAAACCACCACGTATTCCAGAGCAAGTTTGGAATAATTGGCAGAAAGAATGGTCCACTTCTGAGTTCAAGAAAAAATCTATCATTGCCTCTAAAAACAGACTTACTGAGACATGCGGCTTAGGTTCAGGTCCCTCACAACATACAAGAGGTTCTATATCTATAGTTGAGCGTAGCATATGGATGGTATATTGATAATAATAGCTTAATGTGAATTTGTTATTCATTTATATATTTAGGTTGTAAAATGTTTAATAAAATAGTCTTTGTAAAAATTTGCTTATGTATTATGCTTGTAATTTTGTAGTTAATGTGTTTTTATTTTTATATTATTCTTATGATCAGGAAAAAGAGTTAGGATGTGAACCAAATCCTATAGAACTCTTTGAGGCAATACATACCAGAAAGACTTCATCAGGAATTGAGTATGTAGACCAGCGGTCTAAATTTGTTGCAGTATGTATTTACAAAACTCATTAATTGTACATATTTAAAATTTTATTTGCTTAATTTTCTATTAATCTCATGGAATTTATATTTTTTCTTCTTAAAATTTATATTGAAGGATCGAGTACAAGCCCTTAGAAAGACTTCTTCTCAACCAATTGAGGGATCTAACGAGCCATGTGAACCAGATTTGAGGCAGTTATTTTTAGAGGCTGCTGGTGGCTAGAAAAAACGGCGCGTATATGGAATGGGCACAAAGGCAGCACATTTCTATACTGGTACCTCCTCTTTTCAATATTAATATAGAGCAGCTGCGTGCTAGTATTATGCAAGATATGCAGCAGGAGGTTCAGACTATTTTGGAGTCACAAAAGCAGCAAATGCGAGAACAGATGCGCGAAGAACTTCGACTTGAGCTTCGAGATAAGATGCGTGCAGAGATGCTACAGCTGATAGCAGAGATGACTAATTCTACCCACATTTCATCAACTCCACATAGCGATCCACCACAATCTGACAGGATGTAGGATTATATATTAACAATATTGTAGTATTTTCAATTATTGAATATTTTTTATGTCGGACTAAAAAATTTTAATATTTATTTAATGAATACGGTTAAAAAAATATTTGTTTTTCATTTAATTGAATTTTAAAATTACAAAAAAATTAAATTAAAAAAATTAATATATAAAATATGGATCTGCGACGGAATGCGGTCCTCAGTAAATACTTGTCACAATTAGCGATGACTGAAAATTAGTCACAAATTGTATGGAGTAAAGGCCCTACAAACTTTAGTGACAGACAACATTCGTAGCTATCTAGCGACAGACAACGTCTGTAGCTACATAACGATGAAAAACGTCAGTAGTAATGTAACAACGGACAATGTCCGTAGCAACATAGCGACAGAAAAGTCTGTAGCTACATAGCGATGGAAAACGTCCGTAGCAACATAGCGACAAAAAACTTCCGTAGCAATATAGCGATGGACAACATCCGTAGCAACGTAGCGACGAATATATTTCGTCGCAAAATTTCTCATTGATTTTGTCGTCATTACAATTCCTGTGAATACACTTCAGTGGCAGATATTTTGTCATTAATTTCGTCGCTAAATTTAGCAACAGAATTACAATCCGTCGTTATTGGACTTGCGAAGAGCTTTTCTGAGACGGATTAAATTCGTCGCAATTCTATCGCTAATCTAATTTAGCGACAGAATTCTTAAATTTATTGACGGATTTGTTCGTCGCTAAAATGCATTTTTCTTGTAGTGTTTGAAAGAACATACCTTAAGCAATGTTGTATCACTGTTATGATATACGACAATTTCATACATATACCTTATGACTTAATATCTGCATTCAACACCTCCTTGTTATTGAGGGCACTTAAAATAGAAAAAACAACAAAGGCTCATGCCAAATAAAATATTATAAAATCATAAAAACTTCAATCTAACTAGTAATTCAGAATATAAAATTCTTACCGAAATGTCATTCTATTTTAACCTGGCACCTTTATTTTTTCCACCTTCTATAGCATAAGTTCTATAGGCTCTGAAAAATAAGTGTATATCAAAATCGGTATTAATATTGAAAATGCTACAAATATTGTAGAAACTATTAACTAGTAGTATTATAACTTACAAGTTAATATGAGGTTTCAAACTTATATCGCGGCTGCCACAAGCTAGAGGATCCATGAAAAATACCTCACTCCGTTCACAGCAAAATACAATCAACATCCAATTGTTACTAGAGATATACAAATATGTTGAAGTTAGTAAAAATGTTGAGAATAAAAATTATATATGCAAACATGAATGTAAATGTTTCTTACTTCTGGAAGTATGGTATTATAATGAAATGTTTATCTCTTTGTTCCTTCAAAACTTCTATTCTTAACAGTTTTTCAACTTTGTACAATGGAAGGTATTATATTCTTATTCAAAGACAAGGTATATAACAGTTTCAATATTTACACTCAGTGAAACACAAGACAAACAAACATAAATTCCTTAACCAAGCAACATATCACTGTACCATATAGTCTGTGTAATCAACTTCACATGTAGGGCTGTGGCAAACAAATTACAAAATGCAGTGAGATTTTACACTATATTAGAAATTTATAACCACTTATTTTGCATTCTATCAAGTTCTAATACATGAAGTCTACAGTGAGAAGTCCCTAGATTCTAATATGTGGAGGAATTTCTTGCAATAAGGTCCATTGGACCATTTAAGCAAATAAGGTGCAATACACCATCTTTGAACATTGAAGGGCAAACAAAATAAAACTGTTCATACAAACTACCCATATTCAAGTAAAAAATACCCCTTCATAAGCATTTCATCAAAAACTTTGCATACCAAAATAAAAGATACAAAACAAAAATTACCTAAAAATGGCTCAATACCGTCGGCGATCTTCTTTTCAGTACAAACAAATCATTCAATCTCTTTATCCCAATACCGTAGGCGAGCACATCTCTAGTGTGGGAGAAACAATGGTCGAGCTCGATTTGTTGAGATAAAATTTATGAGAGAGTTTTTGAGTAGTGCAATTTATTGCAGACGAAATGTCATAGTACTGAAAGACGCTCGTTTTTTGTTTTTAAAAAACTTATATGTGTTTGTCTTAAATAATAATAGATGCCTATTATAATAGCATATGCGTCTGTCATTACATAATGATAGACGCTTAAAACTTTATATGTCTGTTATTTATAATAACAAACACATATTACTTTGATATATTTACAAAAATGTCACTATATGTTATATAGCATATGCGTCTGTCATTAACTAAAGACAGACGTCTATAATATTTTTATGTGTCTAGCATTAGATAAAAACAGTCGCCTATTACATGTTTATTTAATATTTAATATATAAAATTAAACTTAATTATCTACATAATAATAATAATAATTATTATTACAAATACAAACCTATAATTAAGTAGACAACCTTTAATATTTGTTATATATATATATATATAAAACTAAAAATAATAAAAAATTAAATTAATATTAATTAATTAATTCATCATATATATATATTATTAGTTAACCAATTAAGTCTGACATATATTTAATTAATTAATTTAAATATTATTTGTTTAAATATCAATTTCTCTTTTTTTAATTACCACTCTTACTTTCCAAATTAATTAATTTATTGTAGACGAAATATATATATATATATATATACAGTACTGTTAGAGACGACTGATGAAAATGCCCGTGTTTTTTTTTAAATTTATAGGTGTTTGTCTTAAATTATAACAGACGCCTATTATATAGAATATGCGTCTGTCATTTAATAAAGACAGACGTCTAAAATTTTATATGACTGACATTTATATTAACAGATGCATATAAGAAGTATACAGCTTGACATATTTACAAAAATGTCACCGCCTTTATTTGAAGCGTTTGTCATTTACACACCAGACATATATAACCTTTAACTTAAAATTGTTATTGTACTAGTGTAGCTAGGATGGATTGTCAGCAAGAGATCTTCTTGGACTCGTTGGATAACCACGGTGTTAATCAGTTTTCTAATAATTTATCTGAGAATTTTCATTGGAGAGAGAAATGAGCTCTTATTGGTGTCAAAAATCAGGATTCATGTGGATTTTCATGGAGTTTCAGGACCATATATTTCATATATACTTATTGTCACGTTAAATAGTTTAGGCCCTAGCCGGACACACACGTTTTGAGACTGAGTATGTAAGATCGGAGGGATGTCGAGATCACCCATGATCAAAACGGAGGCGATACAATCAAAGTTTTAACTTGGACTATATAAGAGAGAATTGATTATGAAAGCTGATTTGTGCAAAAACCAAGGCTGTTAGGTTAAACTGTAAATTTTGTAATTTTCATTTTGTAAGCAAGTTGTGAACTGATGATATCGGGACGTAGAGAATATTAAGATAATTTTGTGAATATTAAGATAAATTTAAGATAAAACCTTCCATATAATTTTGTGTCAAAACTCCAAAGTTTAGAGTGTGAAATAGAAAAAATAAAATTTAAAGTGCAGTTTCTTAAAAATATTGGAAAATGCGATTTTTGCTCCAGTATGTCAATCGTGAAACTGAGAGCATTAGTACATAAAATAAATTATATTGTGAATATTGGTATGTTTAATTGTAAGAAATTAATTTGTTTAGGATTTGAAATTTAGGAAATTAAAATTTGACTGCAAATTAATTCAAAAAAGACAGAAGTTTGAGTTCTACAATAAAAGTTTAAAAATTATATATATATATATATATATATATATAATCATGTTAATCATGATTGATTAAGGTAAGTAAAAATTAATTAAAACTAATCTCTTTTGCATGTAGCCCAGTATACATGCACAAAATCTCTCTTTTAATCTTTCATATATAAAGATGAATGGTGGTACACTTTTAGTTTAAAAAAAAAAAAACTAAACTACCACTAACTTAACAAAATGCTCTTCACTCACAAATCTTCTTCCACCGTCCCCTTCAAACCAGTCCCTCCTCTCTTATAATTTCTTTAATTTTCTTACAAAAATTCGCACGACCAAAAGAGGATTAGTGGATTAGAGATGGTGGCTTTGAGTAGGGAGCCGTGAGCTTTGAAGAAAAGCAACTCTCCATCCTTTTCCAAGTTGAGCCTGAAACAAACTAAGTGGAAAAAGAGACACTATAGCCTCGGTCAAAGCAAGGAGGAAGTAGAAAATGGCATGAAAGAAGAAATTGAGACGATAGAAGTGAAGAGAGAACCTAGAAGTCATGATTTGCCTTGAAGGACATAATAAGGAGCGCACTGACGTCATAGGAACCGAGTTAACTGAAGGCAAGAACCGCATGGAAGAGCAACATGCTTAATCAGATTTGTGCAAAGTTTATAACAATAACCATAGAAGCAAAAATATTAATGTTAATAACAATACTATTACGAATAGTAATTTATATTATATTATGAATTGATATACTGTAAAATTTTCTATTGTTGTGATTGCTATATTATACTGAAATATTGACACAGTGCATGTAAAATATTGTAAGAAGATTATGATATAATAAGATATAGTATTAGGTAATACAAAATAGGTTAGCAAGTAGGAATATATATATATATATATATATATATATAGCTTTGACTAGAGTATACAGTTTTGACTGTAATATATGTAAATGGCTTCTACCAGAGTAGACAACTTTAGGCAGAATATATGTATGACTTCAGCCAAGAAATGCAGTTTTAGCGGCGATATATGACTCTAGTGACTCTAGTAAGGACATATGACTTTAGCTAAAATATTTAATTTTTTAGTTGAGATATTTTTAGATATGTGCCTTGTTCAAAACGATCTACTAGTTGGAATACACCATCGTGTTTCTCTAGAATCTGAGCTAGGCGATTTAATTTATGGCATAGCAAATAAAATTGATAAGGTAAATTTTAGTTTTGATATAAATGCTTTTATTATCATTATCATCATTATGATTATTTTTGTCACTCTAATTAGGTGATATGTAATGATGTAACATTATTATTATTATTATTATTATTATTATTATTATTATTATTATTATTATTACATTGTAAATGTGTGATACAAGTTTACCTAAAAAGAATAACCAAGTTAATGTATGAAATTTTAATGAAGTAGTATATAACTATTTTTATAAAATTTGCACCATTGACTACAGCGTGGAAATTATTTTTCTTGCTAAATTAAAAACCTTCAAAAGTAATTAAGTAGAGAGAGGTGGAAATCAGTGGACCTCACAATCTGAGCAACAAATTAATAGCAAGAATCACCCAGCTAGGGTTCATGTTGATATTTAGTTCAAGTCATATACATATGACCATATAACATGCAATCATGTAAATATTAAGGATATATGTATGTAAATTAGTCTTGTAAGAAAATGGTACTTGTACACATATAGCAATAATACATGTTTGTTGTCAATTCATGGTCATATATCATATAGTAGTATTATATATTGTAAGTCTTGTGTACACTGAAGGAGTTTTATGGATTTTTTAGTCTCATTTCTTCCCAGTCCCAATCTAATAATTTTTAAAGGCCTTTCCAGCGTTGTTCATAATCCCTCCTATGTGGATACTCGCCATACCTGACAATTCCGTAGGTGTAGGGAGAGAAAAAAAGAATGAGAGAGGGAGGAAAGCAAAGAAAAAAGAAAAAAAAAAAAGAAAGAAAGAGGGCACAAAAGGAGAGAGAGAAAAGAACATAGGGGAAGGTTGTAGGTTTTTTCCAATGACCAAAGCCATTGTAAGAAGCCAAAAGGCTGTGAGGGTTGTTCCAGGAGCTAGTGCAGCTATTGGTACCGACAATATGCAGATCGGAGTTGGTACCCTCCTCTTTCTCGTTTTCTTCACCTTTTTCTTTGCATTAGTCAATTAAAATGTTCGAGGAGTGGTTAAAGGGGTGCGAAAGTGGGGAAGGAAATGAATTTAGCAGTTGATGAATGGTTAGTGTCAGTAGGTGAGAGCGTAAAAGTGTGAAAATTTTTAGGCGACCATAAAAATGTCCAAATTGTAAATAGGGTTTAAAAGTAATCTGATCCCATTTTGTACATATTTCTGTAAATAGAGTTTCACTCGAAGTCTTCTATTCAGTCTTATGCAGTGTCATTGCCTATCTAGCATGGTTAGTTGGTCCATGCGTCTCTCCCAACTATTTGCAAGGTTGTTCCATCTAGTTTGATTTTTATCTACTTCAAGTGTCAATAAATTATGTTTAAACTATGTTGTTAGTAAGAGTCATTGTCAATTGCGATGGGCAAATTATGAGGAAGTATAAGAAGGATGAAATAGAGATAATTGTAAAACACACTTATGTTATATAAAAAAATGCTAACAATATTTTTTTTTCAATAAATTTTTGAAAACTTATTGTATAATTAGCCCACATCATTAAAATTTTAATTTATAAAATTTGCTACTTTATTTAATAAACTATACTTGATGATGTCGACCAATTATAAAGCAAACGTTCAAAATAGTGTTGAAAAAAAAGGTTGTATTATCTAACAAGTTTAAATTCAATACCCCCTCCTTAATCTTGTTCTTTTGTCAATCTACGATAAGCTCTCAATCCGCAAAAAAGCATCGAACTTCAATGCTTTAGTATATATGTCTGCAACTTATTCTTCACTCTTCACATGCTTGAGAATTACTTCCTTTTTGTTGATGCTTTCTCTTGTAAAATTATATATTGTGTCTATATGTTTGTTCATGTTATGAAAAATTGGATTTTTGCGTAAAGAAGCAATTGTTAACTTGTTATTAATGAAAACATCAATAGCTTTATTTTGAGAAAATCCCAACATTTATAGCAACCTCCTTAACCAAACTCCATGACAAACACAAGAAACAGCTCTCATATATTCTACTTCACAAAACAACAATGTCAAAATTGGTTGTTTTAAACTCTAAGTGCATAATTTTTATGAAAAAAACAAAATCAGATCTGCTCTTCCGATCATCTATATCTCCACTCCAATCATTATCACTATATCCAGCCAATTTGAAATAATTTTTTAGCAGCATCAAACAAACCATAATCCATTTTTCCTTTGATGTATTAAAAAATTCTCATAGCTGCCTTCATATGGACTGAACTAGAAGCTTTCACAAAATGACTAATTATCTCAACTCCATACAAGATATCAAGTCTCGTGTAAGTTAGAAACCTTAAACTTCCAACAGTTCTTCAAAACATAAGTGGATTTACAATCTCACCATCACCAAACTTTGTTAGCTTAGTTCCGTACTCTACAGGTGTATTAACAAGATTACAATGCCCCATCTGAAATTCTTTCAAAATTTTCTCCACATAAGCCTTTTGAGAAATAAGGTACCTTTATCTCCTTGTTTTACCCGAATGCCTAATTAATAAGTCATCAGTCCCAAATCAGTTATCTAAAATTCTTGTCATTTTCTCTTTGAACTAATCATTGTAAAAATCAAATCATCTACACGCAAACAAACAAACATTACTTTTCCATTTGCATCTTTCTTGACATACAAAGCATGTTCATGAGGACACTTTATATAACAAATTTTTTTGGAAATATTCATCAATGCGAGTGTACTAGGCCTTTGGAGCTTGCTTGAGGCTGCATAATGCTTTCTTCAGTTTTAGCACCTTATCTTCATATCCTTGAACCTTAAACCTTAAACCCTAATGGTTGTTCCACATACACTTCTTCAAGTATGACATTCAAAAAATGCTGACTTCACATCCATTTGATGAATTTTCCTTTTGTTTTGTGCAACCAAGGTAGTGATCAATCTAATAGTCCCCAAACGAGCTTCTGTAGCAAAAATTGCTTCATAATCAATACCAGCTTATTGACTAAATCCTCTAGCAACAAGTTGAGCTTTATATATTTCAAGTTACCATTGAGAGCCCTTCACCTTATAAGTCTACTTAACACCAATAGCTTTCTCATCCTTTGGAAGTGATGCTAGCTCCCAAGTATCATTTTTTTTTTGTATTGCTTGAATTTCTTCATTCATGGTTGTTCTACGTCTGTGATCTTTTACTGCTTCTTCAAAAGTAATTGGTTTTGAATCTGCATACAAACAAAACAAATTACTTTTAAGTTTTATCTACATTATTTTTTTTCATCTCAACTTAAATGTCAGTTAAGCTTGTCATATGGGGTGTTCTTTTAGTTGAACTTTAAGGAGACACTTCACTGTTGCTGGTGTAGAATGAGGCGTCTGTGACACGATTGATGTAATTTCTTAAACTTCACCTTGATTTGAGTCATCATAGAAAGAAAGAAAATTATAATATTTATTTTTTCCATTCTAATCCTAAAAATCATCTCCATCAAACTCAGCATATTTGTTGATCATTTTCCTTCTGTTGATTGGATCATAAAGTTTGTTGCATTTGGAACTTGCACCATAGCCAATAAACACGAGTTTTATGCATTTGTCATCCATCTTGGTTTTGGTCTCATCAAGAACATGAGCGTAAGCAATGCTACTAAAAACTCGCAAAAGGAAAATGCTTGGCTTTCTACCATTCCACACCTTTTGAGGTGTGAATTTCAACAAGGCGTGTATAGGACTTCGATTTAACAAATACACTGCATATGTCACTGCTTCAACCCAAAATTCCTTTGGCATCAACTTGCTTTTCAACATACTTCGAACCATGGTTAAAATTGTTCTATTTATTCTTTCCACCATGCCACTTTGCTGAGGTGATTCTTGGGTTTGTTAATGGACATCGAATGCCATGAGATTCACAAAAATTATTAAATTCATAAGAGGTGAACTCCCCTCCACGATTAGTTCTCATAGCTTTGATTCTGTAGCCGCTTTCATCCTCTACTAGTGCTTTAAATTTCTTAAATACTTCAAATGCTTCTGATTTTTCCTTCAAGAAGTAAATCCAAATTTTAAGGCTGAAAGTAGAAATTTTCGAACACTTCGGAAAACTAGCATTGAGCTGAAGTTTAAACATTATGTTCTTTGACATTGGAAATTTTGCTATTAGCTTTCCTTCTTTTCCTCTCATGATCTGTCCACAATTCTTCATTTTGACTTCATAACCCTTTTGTAAGAGCTGCCCCAAACTCAAAAATATTTGATTTTAAAGCTGGAACATAATAAACTTGAACCTCCATTTTTCAATTTGACAAGTATATCACCTTTTCCCATTATTGACACTTTCGATTTATCACCAAAAGAAATACTTGTTATAGATATAGGGTTAATTTCCACTAAAATGAATAATTGTGCCAAAAATTAAGACAAATAAAAATTCTCAAGTAGTTGGTGGAGTTATAAATAGTCTTCCTTAAAAACCAACTTCCTTAAACTCTTAGAATCTTTGTAACAAATTTTTTTCAGATAATTTAAAGCATAATATATCACTAAAATAAATTACCTGTCAATAGCTATTAAATACACAATAAAACGAACACAAAAATTTAACAAGTTTTGACCAATTATGTCTACATCCTCGAACACTACTAAAATAATATTCCACTATTTCAAAAAAATATTACAAGAGAGATAGAAAATACAGTCAATCTTAAAAGTAAAAGATTAGTATTTTGAGATAATTCGTTAAGAGATGATGAAACATTTTTTATAAACTAATATTTTTTTTCCTCCCTCTCCCACTTCCGATGTGAGATTGAGAAATTGCCAAAAATCATCAAATCTCCACCTTGACAATCTCACAATATCAAAAAAATATTTTCTAAAATCTTATTTTACAAATTTCAGTAATGTCTCCAAATGCATTTCGAAACACACAATTTCAAATTCTAAGAACATTTATCACGTCCAAATAATATTGGAACTTGACACATGTTATAACTTTTGTTGTCATATCTGTAAGATTTTTAGCAGTCAAAATCTTTTGAAGTAGTATATCACAATCTTTAAAACTTTTCCGTACAAAATGAAATCGAACATCGATGTGTTTCGTCTTTATATGATAAACTTGATTATTTGCTAAACAAATAGCACTTTAACTGTTACAATGCACTTTAACATGCTTTTGACTAATTCTCAAGTCATTCAGCAACTTCTGAATCAAAATTGCCTCTTTAACAGCTTCTGAAACTGTCATGTACTCTGCCTTCATTGTAGACAAAATTACTGTTGACTGTAAGGTGAACTTCTAACTAATCGGTACTTTTGCAAGTGCGAACACATAACCGGTAGTAAATCAAGGCTTGTCTAAATCACCTGCATAGTCGGAATCACAATATCCAATTATATACTGACCAATTTTCTCATCTCACTCAAATATTATACCAACATTTGCAGTATTATGAATTTACCGCATAATCCATTTTACAGCTTGCCAATGTCCTTTATTAGGATCATGCATGTACCTGCTCACAACTCCAACTGCTTGAGAAATATCAGGTCTTGTACACACCATTGCATATATCAAGCTACCAACAATATTTGCATATGGAACCTTTGACATATATTCTCATTCTTCATCACTTTTCAGAGATAAAGATGCATTGAGCTTAAAATGAGGAGAAAATGGAGTACTAATTGGTTTTGTCTTTTTATTGATCCCAAAATGCTTTAGTACCTTTCTTAGATATTATTTCTAAGTCAAACAAAGTTTCTCCAATTTTCTATCTATGCATATCTCTATACCAATAATTTTTTTAGCTTCTACAAATTTATAAATCTCTTTTTTATCTTACACTGTCTAAAATGGTTAACCCATATTATTATTAATAGTTTGTGCATAGATTTATAAATCTCTCTTCTTTTCTCATTTCTTTTCGATGTACGATTGAAAAGCTAACACCTCTCTAGGTTTAAGCTCTTACATTCAATACTCAACATTTGTTCATGTGTACTTGCCGATGTAGGATTTGTCTAGAAATGTTACAATTCACCCTTCATATGAGACCCAATGTTCTTACTAAGGTTTTCCCACCATTGACCAATGTTGCACGTAGAGTGGCTCTAATACCAAACTGTAATGGTTTATGCCTAACTATTTTGTAACAATCTAGAAATGGTCAAACCACGTGACCTAAAATGGTTAAGCCAAATTATTAGTAGTAGGTGGTGCATAAGCTTATAAACCTCTCTTTCTTCCTCATTTCTTTTCAATGTATTGGAAAGGTAGCACATCAAGCTAGCACATTTCTAGGTTTAAGCTCTTTCAATACCCTATATTTGTCCAGGTGTGCTTGTAGATATAGGATTTGTTTAGGGTTGTTACATTTTTAAATTCCAAATCCTTTTACCCTTCATTATAAATGTCCATGGAGAAATTGTAACATCCTTTAATTTAGACCGTAAGTCACACATGTCTTTATAATCGATATGTTAGATTGACCGAAATCTAAATTTGGAATTATATGAAAATTGGAAATAAAAGATAAAATAATTAATGAAAATAAGAAAATATAGGGTTTAATATGGCGAAAAATGATGGAATTTAGAGGAAATTAATCACAAAACATGAAAAGTTTTAGGGTAAAAGTATAAAAATGAAAAATCGAAGGACCAAAGCTCGGAGAAAGATAGCAAACATCTATTTTATTTAGATATTTGTCAAAGTAGCACATGAGGGCAAATTTTTACCCCCATTTTCTACTCATAACTAGCATAAATATATCTTTAAAATTTTCTCTAATTACTTTTAAGATAGACTAAAAATCTTGCTTAAGTTAAAAGTGGGTCCCATTTCCAATTTCTCCATAAAAATTTTTAATTCTTCTTCGTTACAACCAATTTTTTCCCTCAATTTTCTATTATAGCATGTTGGGGTTATTCTCCATTTCCAATTTTTAGGGAGATAGAGTTGAGAAGAGAGAGAGAAAAGGCACTGAAGGTATTTTATTACACAAAAAGTAAAAAAAAAGTAAGAAAAAGAGGAAGGCAGAAGAAGAGAGAAAGCTCTATAGAGAATCCAGCTATGGAAGGAGGCTGAGCAAGTAAGTTAGTTTCTATTTCCTCTCCACTCCTTTCTTGATCATAAGTAAATATTGAGCTCTTATGGGCTTTAAAGTAAAGAAAATTAATCAAAAAGTAGGAGAATTTGAAGATGACGTAACTATAAGGAAAATTGGTGTATTTAGGCATCATAATATCATATCCGCTAATTTAGATCAAAGTCACAGGAGTTGTTAAATCGAATCATCGGTTTGACTGAAATTCTAAATTTGGATTTTTATCGAAAAATAATTAAAATGATGGCAATTAAGTATGGAATATAATCAATAAAGTGTTTAAAATATTTAAAGATGTTAAATTTTGGTAAAGTACTAAATTGCAAATTTTGAAAAGTTTAGGGGTCAATTTGCAATTTACCAAAAATTAGAGGATTAATTGGGATAGTCATCAATTAAATGCATGAATTGGGACATAAAATATATGTAGAGGCCAGCCACACTAAGTGACAAATTTTAAGAAGCCAATTAACATACATGAACACATTAATTAGTCAATAAATTCATAAGCCTTATGTGTCCCCCTTTATTAATTAATTTTATTACTTTGCTCTTAATTTCTTATCCTTTCTTCATTATCACTCTTGATCTAGAATTTTCCCATCATTAAGTGTCTTCCACATTTCTTGAAGCACCACACACCAGATGACATACAACAATTAGCCAAGTGAGGTGCATGAATTAAACATTAATGAAAGTTTCTAGATGATGCTTAGGTGTCCCCCCATCTTAATGACTTTTGTCATTTTCTTTTTCATATTTTATTCTTCTTCCTTATCTCTTTTGCATTGAGAATTTTTTCCTCCCAAAGCAGCCCACGTTTTTCCCCTTGTTCTTCCATAACCAAAGCTTGATTCTAGTGAAAGAAAGTGAAAAAAGACAGAAAAAGTAAGGAAAAATTCCATTTTCATTCTCAAGGTAGCTTAAGAGAGTAAGGAGAAAGAGAGAGATTAGGGTTTATGAAGTTTTAATAATCTGATTATAAATTTTAGGAACTCAAATTGACAAGGAGCTAGATCAAATGAGTAAAGGAAAGGAGAAAGAGAAGTAAAGAGAAAGAAAAGAGAGGTTTATGCATAACGTAAGAGAAGTAAAAATTAGTGGCCTCCTAAGTATCTCGATGACAACTCTGTTATCCTAATCAGTGGTTCATAGGTGTCTTGGGCATAAATGAAAACATAAATAAAGAAGTTATGGAAAATAAAAATAGAATTAGGAATTGTAACATGGTTAATTATGATGGGTTATGTAATGATATGTTAATAAAATAAATAAGTATGAGATAATATAATATAATTTGATGTCTATACATGCTAGAATACCATAATTTTCATGAGAATATGATTAAGCATGAGTTGATATATGATAATGCATGAATGCATAAAATAGTTTATTGCCTTATTTATATGCACCACTAAGCCAAGAGCTTAGTGTGGGAGTTTCTCACGCAGATTTAGTAAAGAATAAATAGAAGATAGTAGATAAAGAAAGCGGTGACCTAATCTAGTAAAACAGCTTATTGCACACATCGTGGGTTACAAAACTTTTGTGTATTATGTTGTAAATTTTTTTTTGTAGTATTTCTAAAATAAACAGTATTTTTGTAAAGAACATGTTATTATATAAAAATGTAGTTTATCTTTCATGCTATGATTTCTTTTATAATGCAAAGTAAATAGAAAGGTTATTGTAAATAAAGAAAGGAAAAAATATGAATGATTTTCATGTATACAAATTTAAAAAAATGATATTTTAACCGATGAACTCAGCATAGCACACCCTTATCCGGGCACGAGCTATTGGGGTAAGGGGGTATTACATTTTTTGGTATCAGAGCATCAGGTTGGTGTTTCTGGATTTTGGTATTAAGGCCCGGTTTGGGCGGTTTTGGGATTTTAAAATGGTTTTCAAAAATAATTATGACATGTGTGTACCCATAATTGAGTATTAAGTTGCTGCTTACTGATTGAGACTGTTATTTTATGATATAGGTATAGTATGGCTTCAAGGTCGCGACATATTGTGGCTGAAGGAGGCAAAAGTAATGAGGTTACTGAAACATAGGCTTCATCGTGACCCAGTCATCGCCGAGCTACTATATCTAGATCCAGTGCTAGCCTATCAAGAGGGCAGTCTATTGTTGGCACAGGGCAAACAGAACTTATGAGGAATATGATAGATTTGCTACAAAAGAGCTTTATAACCAGCCTTATCTGGGTTGCAATTCGAGAGGCTGAAGAAGCTAGGGGCACCTGATTTCAATGGTAAATAGGAAGATGACCCCTCAGTGGCAAAGTTTTGGCTAGAACGGGCAGAGAGAATTTGATCAGATGCATTACACAGACGAGTATAAATATGAGCATGCAGTATCTTTACTACAGGAGCATGCATATGACTGGTGGCGATCTGAGTCGCAGAGCACAGAGGCTTCTCACCCTATGACATGGGAGTTATTTCTAGAGAAATTTAAGGAGCAGTATATTCCTCCTATCTATAGAGGTAACAGAATATGAAAGAGAATTCACACATCTCTGCAAGTATGCTGGAGGCATTATATCCATTGAGGCAGATAAGTGCCGATGATTTGAAGATGGATTGAGAGACCTAATCAAGCTACAGGTCTCAGCCCTACGCCTGATGAGTTTTCCTAGTTTGCTAGCGTCTTCCAGAACAGTTGAAAGAGTTCTAGTGGCACAACAACCAGCATAGGACAGAGGGTTTAAGAGGCCCATATCACAACTGAATAGAGTACAGTCAAGTGGAAAGAGAGCCAGATCTTTTAGTAGCTGATTTCAAGCTGGGGGTTCCAGCAGGCCTTCTTCTTTCAGGTGGGGACAACCCGCGAGATCTGTTTCTTCGGCAGCCAATGCACCGATACAGACATTACATATATCCATACCTCTACCAAAATGTCAGCATTGTGGCCGTTCTCATCCCAAAGAGTGTTGGTGGATGACAGGAGCATGCTTAAGGTGTGGCTCCAAAGATCACTTGAGAAGGGATTGTCCTCTATTATAGTATGGCAAAGGTTCGGGGAGCACTGAGTCGATACAGACACAGGCTTCTGGGCAAGGCAGAGGTCGAGGTTAAGGGCAAGGCAGATGAGGCCAATCAGGGTCCAATCAGTTCAGATCAGAGACAGTTGAGAGGCCATAAGGTAGTAGAGCTGCCCCAGCCAAGGCATATGCCATGCGAGGCCGCGAGGAGCAGGATGCACCTGATGTCTTAATTGGTAAATTTATTCTCTTTGGCTTTGATATACATGCATTCATAGAACCGAGGTCAATGCATTCATACATATGCACACCACTACTGGGTCGAGAAGGTTTAGAACCACAGTCTCTAGAATTTGAGATTCTTGTGACTAACCCGTTAGGGCACAGTGTGAGGGTTAGCAAGGTGTTTAAGGGTTGCTCAGTTGAATTTCAAGGAAGGAAATTCCCAGCAGACTTGATATAGTTACCATTCCATGAGTTCGATGTGATATTGGGAATGGATTGGTTGACTCGTTATGGAATGGTAGTGGATTGTGGAAGAAGATAGATGATCATCAGAATTCCAAAACAAGATGAGATAGTGGTGATGGATGAGAATAGAAGATACCCAAAAAATGTGATATCAGAGTTGGAAGCTCAGAAACTCATCAATAAGGGATGTGAAGCATACTTAGCGTATGTGGTTGATATGGAAAAAGCAAGTCCGAAGTTGGTGGATATTCCTACTATTAGTGAGTTTCCAGATGTATTTCCAGAGGAATTTCCAGGGTTACCGCCAGATAGATAAATCAAATTTGCTATCAATTTGGTACCCGACACCACTCCTATTTCCATTACACCATATAGAATGGCACCAACAGAGTTGAAAGAGCTGAAGATACAGTTGCAGGAACTGTTAGATAAAAGTTTTATACGACCCAGTGTATCACCATGGGGTGCTCCAGTATTATTTGTCAAGAAGAAACATGGCACTCTTCATCTTTACATTGACTACAGACAGCTTAATAAGGTGACTATTAAGAATAAATACCCGCTCCCTAGAATTGATAACTTATTTGATTTGTTGAAGGGTGCAGTCATATTTTCAAAGATAGATCTTAGATCGAGATATCATCAACTGAAGATAAAAGAGTCAGATGTACCTAAGATGACATTCCGGACCCGTTATGGTCATTATGAGTTCTTAGTTATGCCCTTTAGATTGAAAATTGCACCAGTAGCTTTTATGGACTTGATGAACCAAGAGTTCAGGCCATACCTTGATCAATTTGTAGTGGTATTTATTAATGACATTCTTGTCTACTCTAGAGACTGAGTAGAATAAGATCAACATCTCAGAATAGTGCTACAAATATTGAGGGAGAAATAGTTGTATGCAAAGCTATCTAAGTGCGATTTTTGGCTTAAATCAGTCAGTTTTCTGGGTCACATAATTTCAGCAGAAGGTATTCGGGTTGACCCTAGTAAAATTGAGGCCATTCTTAATTAAAAACCACGACAAAATGTGATAGAAGTTGGAAGTTTTCTCGGATTAACAGGATATTATAGGAGGTTCGTGAAGGGATTTTCATCCTTAGCGACTCCTTTGACACGACTACTACGAAAAAAGGTCCGTTTTGAGTGGACAGATAAGTGTCAAGCAAGCTTTGATCGACTGAAGGCAATGTTGACTGAAGCACCAATTTTGACTCAACCTACTCTGGGACAAGATTTTATTGCGTACAGTGATGCTAGTCATAATGGTTTAGGCTATGTTCTTATGCAAAAAGGAAAGGTGATTGCTTACACCTCAAGACAACTTAAGCCTCACGAGCTTAACTATCCGACACATGATTTGGAGTTAGCTGCAATAGTTTTTGCTCTCAAGATTTGGAGACATTATCTATATGGAGAAAAATGTTATATCTATACGGATCACAAAAGTCTTAAGTACCTTCCTTCACATAAAGAGTTGAATCTAAGACAACGAAGATGGTTGGAGTTGATTAAAGATTATGACTGTGTGATCGACTACTAGCCAGACAAAACTAATGTGGTTGTAGATGCACTAAGCAGGAAGATTTTAACTGAGATGCGAATACAATCTACTTTGATACAGAGGATTAATGATGCTCAGAAGCAAGATGAGAAGTTAGTAGAGATAGTAGAGGCAGTGAAAAAGGGAGAAAAGCCTGAGTTTTCATTGACAGAAGATGGCACAGTATACTTCAAGAATAGGATTTGCATTCCTAATGTAGAAGAGCTGAAGTCCCATATTTTAAAAGAAGCACATGAAACAGTATATACCATGCATTCAAGCGAGAAAAAAATGTACCAAGATTTGAAAACTCAGTACTGGTGGCCAAGGATGAAGAAGGATATCACCGAATATGTTGTTAAGTGTCTAACCTGTCAGCAAGTGAAAGCGGAATACCAACTACCCACGGGATTGTTACAACCAATACCGATTCTAGAATGGAAATGGGAAAGAATCAAGATGGATTTTGTGTCTGGATTACCGGTGACTCAGAGAAAGCATGATGCAGTATGGGTGATAGTAGATCAATTGACGAAGCCGACACACTTCTTACCAGTCAGAATGGACTACTCATTAAACAAACTAGCCGAAATTTATGTAAGTGAGATAGTGAAACTTCATGGAGTGCCAATGTCCATCATATCTGATAGAGATCCCAGATTTACTTCACAATTTTGGAAGAGTCTACAACAAGCTTTGGGAACTCGACTCAATTTCAGCACGGCCTTTCATCCGCAGACGGATGGACAATCGGAGCGAGTTATTCAGTTTCTAAAGGATATGATGAGAAGTTGTGTGCTTGAATTTGAGGGAAGTTGGGATGGACATCTACATCTTATGGAGTTTGCCTATAATAATAGTTATCAGACAAGCATAGGCATGACTCCGTATGAGGCATTGTATGGAAGAAAATGCAGGACACCAATCTGTTGGACCGAAATGAGTGAAAAGAAGTTGATAGGGCCAGATTTAGTGCAACAAACAAAAGAAAAGGTTAGAATTATCCAAGAAAGATTGAAAGCAGCACAAGATCGACAAAAATCATATGCTGACCTCAAGAGGCGAAACATTGAATATGATGTGGGTGATAAAGTATTTTTTAAAGTTTCACCTTAGAAGAAAGTATTGAGATTTGGTAAAAAGGGAAAGTTAAGTCTGAGGTTCATTGGTCCTTATGAGATTTTGGAAAGAATCGGACCAGTGGCATATCGGTTAGCACTTCCACTAGAGTTGGATAAAATCCATAAAGTTTTTCATATGTCGAGGAAGAAATTTATTTTAAGGGGGAGAGGATGTCATATTCGCTGATTTAGACCAAACTCACGCGAGTTGTTAAATCGACTCGTCGGTTTGACCGAAGTTCTAAATTTGGATTTTTATCGAAAAATAATGAAAATGATGGAAATTAAGTATGAAATATAATCAATAAAGCGTTTAAAATATTTAAAGATGTTAAATTTTGGTAAAGGATTAAATTGTAAATTTTGAAAAGTTTAGGGGTCAATTTGCGATTTACCGAAAATTAGAGGATTAATTGGGATAGTCATCAATTAAATGCATAAATTGGGACATAAAATGTATGTAGAGGCCAGCCACACTAAGTGGCAAATTTTAAGAAGCCAATTAACATACATAAACACATTAATTAGTCATTAAATTCATAAGCCTTATGTGTCCCCCTTTATTAATTAACTTTGTCACTTTGCTCCTAATTTCTTGTCCTTTCTTCATTTTCACTCTTGATCTAGAATTTTTCCATCATTAAGTGTCTTCCACATTTCTTGAAGCACCACACACCAAATGACATATAACAATTAGCCAAGTGAGGTGCATGAATTAAACATTAATGAAAGTTTCTAGATGATGCTTAGGTGTCCCCCCATCTTAATGACTTTTGTCATTTTTTTTTCATTTTTTCTTCTTCTTCCTTATCCCTTTTGCATTGAGAATTTCTACCTCCCAAACCAGCCCATGTTTTCCCCTTGTTCTTCCACAACCAAAGCTTGATTCTAGTGAAAGAAAGTGAGAAAAGAGAGAAAAAGTAAGGAAAAATTCTATTTTCATGCTCAAGGTAGCTTAAGAGAGTAAGGAGAAAGAGAGAGATTAGGGTTTATAAAGTTTTAATAATCTGATTATAAATTTTAGGAACTCAAATTGACAAGGAGCTAGATCAAAGGAGCAAAGAAAAGGAGAAAGAGAAGTAAAAAGAAAGAAAAGAGAGGTTTGTGCATAACCTAAGACAATAGCCTATTTTAATTTCTTTAATTTCATGAATTAATTATTTGGCATGTTGATGATTCTAAATTAATATTATTTGTGATGAAAAATCTTGGTGATGCATATTTGCTAGACTTAGGATTTAATTTGGTAAAAATTGAATGTGATTAGTTGGTATATCCTTTGCTGGAAATGGATGAGCAGTGAGCACTTAAACTGTTATAACTTAATTTCTGAAACTCAGTTTATCATGTTCGTTATTAGTTTTGAAAGATAAGACATAGGGATATAACTTTCATTTAGACCATAAAATCTGAATATATATGTAATTATCCAGAAAAATTCATAAAATTCGGATATAGAATCTGTCCAGAAATTCTAGGCATAATTGTTAGTAATGAGCAATAAGTACTTAAACTATTATAACTTGAGTTCTGGAGCTTGGATTTATGTGTTCTTTGTTTGGTTTGAAAGCTAAGACATAGGGATATAATTTTTATTGGGATCATAACATCTGAATATGTTTGTAATTATCCAGAAATATTCATAAAATTTAGACTTAGAATCTGTCCAGAAAATTCTGGGTAAAATTGTTAATGATAAGTCAGTGTTTATTTTACCATATCTTTTGATACATAACTCAGAATTAAGTGATTATAGTTGCATATTAAATTCAAGATCCAGATCTAAAATTGTTAATAAGATCTTGTAACTAAATTCAGATTTTAACAGGACCGAAATTAAAGTCCAAGATAGAGAACATAATCTGCCAGTGACAGGGCAGCATATGAGATGAGGAATGAAATGAGTAAAATGATGTGAACCTTGTTATATTATGTAAATATTATTTTAATTGAGTCATTATTTGATTATTTGGAGACATTAAATGCATTAAAAGTGTGAATATAATTTCTATAAATTTTAATGAGATTGTATAAACCCTAGAACCAACTTAGGATAGTTTGGCATGCCAAATAAGGGGGGAGTATGATGAAATGAAAATCATTAATGGTATGATTATTGAAGCCGGTAATGGTACCGTTATCTAAATCGGTAATGACACTATTATCTACACTGGGATGATATTATCATCTACGCCGGTAATGACACTGTTATCTACGCCTGTAATGGCAGTTATATGCGCACATCATATTGCCCGGGTGGCACTCCTAAGTGTCTGGATGGAAATTCCGTTATCCTAGTCAGTGGTTCATAGGTGTCTTGGGTATAAATGAAAACATAAATAAAGAAGTTATGGAAAATAAAAATCGAATCAGGAATTGTAACATGGTTAATTATGATGGGTTATGTAATGATATGTTAATAAAGTAAATAAGTATGAGATAATATAATATAATATAATTTGATGTCTATACATGCTAGAATACCATGATTTGCATGAGAATATGATTAAGCATGAGTTGATCTATGATAATGCATGATTCTATAAAATAGTTTATTGCCTTATTTATATGCACCACTAAGTCAAGAGTTTAGCATGAGAGTTTTCTCAAGCAGATTTAGTAAAGAATAAATAGAAGATAGTAGATAAAGACAACAGTGACCTAATCAAGTAAAGCAGCTTGTTGCACACATCGTGGGTTACACAACTTTTGTATATTATTTTGTAGTATTTCTAAAATAAACAGTATTTTTGTAAAGAACATGTTGTTATATAAAAATATAGTTTATCTTTCATGCTATGATTTCTTTTATAATGCAAAGTAAATAAAAAAGGTTATAGTAAGTAAAGAAAGGAAAAAAATATGAATGATTTTCATGTATACAAATTTTAAAAAAATGATATTTGAACCGATGAAGTCAGCGTAGCACACTCTCATCCGGGCACGAACTGTTGGGGTAAGGAGGTGTTACACATAATGCCTAAGATGAAAGGATTTGAGTTTAGGATAGATAGAAAATATGAGCGACGACATAGGGGAATAGGTTGTTAGGGTTTCTTAAGTTGATGAAAAAGAGAAAGTAAAATATGTAATTAGTTAATTGATGAAGTTTTGATATATCTCATGTACATTAGGTGTAACGTTGGAGAGGAAAGCTACTGAAGGAAAAAAAAAAGATAAAAAAGAAGTAGAGAAAAGGACTAAAAAGCAATAAGAAGGAGAAAAGAAGAAAGATAAAACAAAATAAAAAGGTATATGCATGTTTTATGATAATAAGCTGTTAAATTGATAGATTAAGAACAATAAAGTTTGTTTTGCATGAAAATAGTCGTTTAACATCATTTTAATTGAGTTAATAACATGCTTGATGAAAAAGATATATGAAGTTGTGTACCTTGATGCATGAACTTGCTTAATGTTGAATAAGATGGATTATAATGTGTTTTGAATAGCTAGTGAATTAAAAAATGGTTGTCTTGAGCATAATTATGAGATAACTAAAAAGGTAAATGTATGTTGTGTATAAATTAGTAAAGATTGTATGAATGAAAGCATATGTTGTGTAAATTGATGAGATGATGAAGTGGTTGATGACTTATTAGATGATGGGAGTTTATTGGTCCAATTATGTGTGATTATTGAAAAATATGCATGATTACAAGTTGTGTTTGAGTTATAATTGAATGTGGGAAATGAAAGTATATAAAAATGGAATATTTTTGCATATGACTTATAAATTGAGACTGCACCTCCTTTGTTGCAATTGTGAATGTCTAAAAATAAAGGAAAATGACATTGTTGAATGGGAATCAGGGTTGTAAAATGTCTAGGGTGCATCAAAAACCAGTAAGGTTTGTAGGGAGAATCTCGACTGCGAAAGCTGTCACGAGAAGCAATGCATGACTACAGTTTAGGAATAACAACCGTGAATTTTAGTAAAAGCATAATATGTAAGAAATTTTTAAAATGATTAAATGAGTGCTTAAAATGAGTTAAAATGACATGATATAAATATAAATTATTGAAAAATGAGAATATAAGCCCATTAATTTGCCTTACCTGGACTAGAATATAGTAGACAAGTAGAAATGTCAATTAGAGATAATTCGGGCTACATTAGCTCATTATAAAGGTTATAACGACCCATTCAGGCATGTTATTGCCCTCGTAGGCAAAAAGTTGCCCATTTATATTAAGATCCACTATATTTCATTATATAGGCTCTATTTATATAGACCGAATGTCTCATTTATTTAGGCCAAAAGGTCCATGACATCCCTTGTCTCTCTCTAGGTTTGGTCTAGGCAATATTGGGCAAGGAATTGAGAAAAGTGAAACAAGTAATGGTATGGATATAATAGCAATTGAGTTACCTTATGATTATAAATCAATGGTAGATGGTAATGTAATTGTAAGATTGTTGTGTGGGCCTTTAAAAAGAAGTTAATGTGCCCAAAATGAAATTATTATTTATGAATGGGCATTGTAATGTTAAGTGAAACTATTACTTTCTTATATACTAATTGTTGTGTGTGTATGTGTTATTACTAAAAAACATGCACCACTAAGCATTTTGCTTAGCACGAGACATTATTCGTTTCTCTTGCATAGGTAAAAAAGCTACAGAATATTAGAAAGTAGATTATAGAAAAAACTGATTGAAATCGTTAGAGTTCATATCCAGAGAAGCAACTAAAGTCTAATTTGCGAGTTAATTATCTTTTTGTACTTTTTGAGCTTTTGCCATTGCAATTTTTTGTATATAATAAAACTAGTCATGTAAATAACTTTGAAGGATAAAGTTTGTATATATATATATATATATATATAATGTTAGCTATTTTTATAAATCAATTCGTAATTTTGAGAAAATGAACATGATTGAAATTTGTGATGTGATATAATATTAAGTTTTGAAAAAAAAAATTGTCTTCTCATAATAAATAAACAAGTGAAGTAAGTGGTGAACATGTGACATCACCTTACTCAGTTGATAATTCAATAGGGTAAGAGTGTTACAGAAATAATGTTTCATTTACACTATTGACCATATGGTAATTGATTAATCTCGTTACTTGAGTTGAATTCTTTATTATTGGTTTATCAAACTTTTGACTTAATTTGTGCTTTCTAGCTACTGGTTGACCAACCTAATTATTCAACTTGAACTTCTCATCTTCCAATTAATTAACCACATCATTCATCTACCAATAGATTGACCTTTTGACTCGACTTAAGCTCCTTTACCAATTGATCAACTTTATACTCTATGTCGATTCCCCTCATCCAGTGGTTAATCGATTTCTTCCTTTAGATTAATCTCCTCACCCACCAGTTGATCGACTTCAATATCTCCATCTTCTAATTAATTGACGTACCCATCAATAATACCACTCATATATTTGACTGATGGTGTAGTTCATCATTCTAGCATATTTTTCATTTAGCAAACTACTAATTTCAAAATTAGCAAAAATAATGTAACACCCTCTCACCCCAAAATGCGTGATCGGATGAGAGAATACTATGTTGTCTCTAGTAAAAAAATGCTTATTTAATAAACAATAGAAAACTATATATATATATATACTAAAATTTTTTCACATAATAAAAGAAAATAATAAACATTTTATATACATAAGTAGTATTTACAATATGTATAGTTATTTTACAGACATTGTAAAAGAAACTTCAAAATAAAAGTACAAAATATGTGTAACTCATGTTGTCTGAATTATGTTACTTTACTGGGTCGGGTCCACTAGCTTTATCTACCAATCTCGGCTACTTTTCACTATATCTGCGCCTTTAGGCTTAGTGGTATATATAAATATGACAATAAACTATAATCATGCAACAATGTGTCATCATACATATAAGTCAAGTTATATAACTTTTTTCGCTTGCATTTTCTTTATACATATATACATATATATTTTTCATATGCAAGCTTTACATAATCATTTTATACAAATAAATTATTCTTTTATATTCATATTTATGAGCAACCAATTCACATATAAAATTATTTATACCAAATTAAAATATTTATACACATAACACCTAGAAACCAATAATCAGGATAACTCAATTGGTCATCTAGGCATAATAAGGTTGCCACCCAGGTATTAGGATATGTGCATACAAGTATCATCATCGGCATTAATATATAAGTGACATCACTAGTATCAATGTATATGTGTCATCACCAATATTAATAAGAGTATTATCACCGATATTAATAAAAATATCATCACCGGTATTAATAGAGTCTTGATTGACATATCAAACTATCCAAGACTCTAGTTATAGGCTAGATGTTCTAGGCTTAATTAATGTCACTATAAAATTCATAACTCTTTAAGTCACTCATTTCATGGGTTTAATAGCTTAACTAATCACATAATTACTAAATAAAAATATAATTTTCATAATATAACAAAATCCTCATCTTCACATTTTATCATATTACTAGCAGATTTCATGTTCTGTCTTTGATCTCAATTTTGGTTCTGTGATAGTCTGAATTAGATTAAGTGGTTTTCTAGAAATTCATATCCCCACATCTTAAATTTAATTTTCAATTTGAATCAATTAATTCTGAATTATGTAGAAACAGTTATAGCTAATTGAACACTAACTCTTCAGTACAAATTTTGTCCAGAATTTCGGGACAGATTTCAGGTC
Source organism: Triadica sebifera (assembly GCA_023653625.1). NCBI lineage: Eukaryota > Viridiplantae > Streptophyta > Magnoliopsida > Malpighiales > Euphorbiaceae > Triadica > Triadica sebifera. Next base: position 18,965,645 of record CM042910.1, on the reverse strand, counting down.
CAATATTCATGTCAATTTTTAACATAGTTACCATCAAAATTAGGTATCGCGTTCTTCATAAAAGTTTTAACCCTATATCCTAACTTTCAAACCAATAAAAAAATATTAATCAGAATTCTAGAGCTTAAGTTATAATAATATATATATTGATTGCTCTATAAAATCTAATAAAAAACACACACAATCGCCTAGCTCAATTTTTACCAAAAATAATCATAAGTCTAGTAAACATACAAACCCAGAATTTTATTACAAAATATTACTAATCTACAATCATTTTACATGTCAAATGCTTAAATCATGCAACTTGATGATAAAATATGAGTTATTGCCTTAAGTTATGCACTTACCTCTTATTTTGCTTTTTTTCCACTTCCTAGATTGTTTTATCTTTTTCTTAGTCTATTTGGATTTGTTCCTTGTCAAATTGAGCTCCTAAAACATCAGATAAATATCATCAAAAACTTGTTTCACCATCTTTCTTTAAACCCTATCTTCTCTCTTTAGAAATCCTAAACTCTCTCTTGAAAAACATGCTCTATATGGCTCTAAACTATTTCTTCTTTTAGAAAGAATTACAGAAAAGAAGAATAGTTTCTTACCTATATTATTTTCCCCTTTTGATCAACACTTTGGAGATTTCTCTCTCATCATCTCTTGTTTGTTTTCCTTACTTTTTGTTCTTCTAAGCTTCTTTAGGTCTTATAGTGCATAAAAATGACTTTATCATGCCTTTCTCACTTTCTCTCTCTAAAGCAAGGTTTGGCTATAGAGGAATGGTGAAGAACGTGGGGCTAGTTTGACTAAGCAGAAAATAAGTGAAAGAAGATAAAAAAAAATGAAAAAAAAAGAAAGAAGGAAAAAAAATCCATATGGGACCTACCATTTTTTACCCAAAAATGATATTTTTGTGTTAATGAGCACACTAATCTCTTTTTATTTTATGGTGGTCTGCCAACATGTATATTAATATCCCATAATTGTGTTCAAATAGTAAATATCTCATTTAATCCTCCAATTTTTGATAAATTATAATTTAACTCTAAAACTTTTCAAATTATGCATTTAGGTCCTTCACTATAATTTAACAGTTTTGCACTTTTAATATGTTTTATTAAGCATTTTCTATAATTATTAATCATTCTCTCCCCCTAAAATTCCTCGAAATTTTACCTGTTCATTCTATGTTGAACAACTGAGGATACTTCTTTCTCATTATCTCATCATTTTTCCAAGTGGATTCTTCAACTGCGTGGTTTCACAACAAAACTTTAACTCGAGGAACACTCTTATTCCAAAGAATTTTTTCTTCACGTGTTAGAGAAGATTTCTATAGATCGGATGTGCTAGAGAAGAACTTTAACTTTCTTTAGCCCGATTCTTTCTAAAATCTCATAAGGACCAATGAACCTCGAACTAAACTTTCCTTTCTCACTGAACCTCAATACTTTCTTCCAAAGAAAAACTTTAAGAAATACTTTATCACCTACTGCATATTTAATGTCTCGCTTATTTAAATCAGCATAGAATTTCAATAGATCTTGTATAGCTTTTAGCTTTTCTTTGATAACTTTAACCTTTTCTTCAGTTTGCTGAACTAACTTTGGTCCTATCAATCTTTTATCATTTAACTCAGTCAAACAAATTGGTGTTCAACACTTCCTCCCATATAATGCCTCATAAAGAGTCATGCCTATGTTTGTCTGATAATTTTTATTATAAGCAAACTCATAAGAGGTAAATATCGATCTCAACTTCATTCAAACTCGATCATACAGCTTCTCATCATGTCCTCTAACATCTGAATAACTCATTCTAATTGTCCGTCTGTTTATGGATGGAAAGTCGAGCTAAAATTTAGTTGGATTCCCAAGGCCTGCTGTAAGCTCTTCTAAAATTGTGATGTAAATCTATGATCTCTATAAAAAATGATGGAAACTAGCACTCTGTATAGTCTCACTATCTTATTTGCATAAATCTCCGCTAGCCTGTTCAACGGATAATCCATCCGAACTAGTAAGAAATACACTGATTGCATTAATAGATCAACTATCATTCACATTGTGTCATGCTTTCTCTGAGTCACTAGTAACCTTAATACGAATTCATAGTAACTCTTTCCCATTTCCACTCTGGTATTGGTATTGGTTGCAATAGTCCTGTGGGTAACTGGTGTTTAGATTTCACTTGTTGACAAGTCAAACATTTAGCTATATATTTTATAATATCTTTCTTCCTTCTTGACCACCAATATTAAGCTTTCAAGTCTTGATACATCTTGTTCCCACCTGAATGCATAGTATATATTGTCTCATATGCTTCTTTTAAGATATTTGACACCAATTCTTCTATACTTGACACACAAATCCTATTCTTGAAATACATTGTGTCATCTTCTGTTAATAAAAACTCAAGTTTCTCCCTTTTTTTTACTGTCTGCCTTAACAATCTTTACTAGTTCTTTTTTCTTACTTCTGAACATCTTTAATTCTCTACATCAAGGTGAATTCCATTTGCATCTCTGCCATTATCAAGGTTAATTAGATGTGCAATCTTATTATTACCTAGAATACACAAATTTAAAGAGGAAAACTATTATAGCTTACCAATTAAGATTTTTCTGCTTAGTGCATCTGCAACCACATTAGCTTTTCCTGGTTGGTAGTCGATCACATAGTCATAATCTTTAATAAACTCTAACCATATTTTTTTGCCTCAAATTCAACTCTTCTATGAGAAAAGATACTTAAGACTCTTGTGATTTGTATAGATATAACATCTTTTCTCATATACATAATGTCTTCAAATCTTTAAAGAAAAAACTATAATAGCTAACTTCAAATTGTGTGTCGGATAATTAAGCTCATGTGGCTTAAGCTGTCTGAAAGCATATGCAATCACCTTTTCCTCCTGCATAAGAACACAACCTGAACCACTATGACTAGCATCACTATACACAACAAAATCTTTCCCTGAAGTAGGTTGAGTTAATCATTACTTTAACTTGATCAAAACTTTCTTTACATTTATCTATCCACTCAAAACATACCTCTTTTCTCTATAATCTAGTCAAAAGAGTCGTTATAGATGAAAATTCTTTCAGGAAACTCCTATAATATCCGGTTAATCTGAGGAAACTCTTTACTTCTATTACATTTTGAGGTGGTTTCCAATTAAGGATAGTCTTAATCATACTATGGTCAACCTGAATACCTTCATTTAAAACTATATGACCTAGAAAACTAACTGCTACTAGCCAAAACTCACACTTCGATAACTTAGCATACAACTATTTCTCCCTCAAAGTTTGTAACACTTTTCTAAGGTATTGATCATGCTCTGTTCAATCTCTAGAATACACAAGGATATCATCGATAAATACCACCATAAATTGATCAAGATATGGTCTGAATACTCAATTCATCAAATCTATGAAAGCTACTGGCGCATTCGTCAAACCAAATGGAATCACCAAGTACTCATAATGACCATAAAGAGTCTTGAATGTCATCTTAAGTATATTTTACTCTTTGAATTCAGCTGATGATACCTTGATTGAAGATCTATCTTTGAAAATATGTTTGAATTTTTCAATTGATCAAATAAATCATCAATCCTGGGTAGCGAGTATTTATTCTTAACAGTCACCCTATTAAACTACCTGTAGTTGATGCAGAGACGTAAGGTGTCATTTTTTTTCTTCACAAATAATATTGGAGCACCCCATAGTGATACACTGGGTAGTATAAAATTGCTTATCTAACAAATCTTACAATTGCACCTTTAGCTCTTTCAACTCCGCTGGTGCCATCCTATATGGTGTAATAGATATAGGAGCAATGTTGGGTACCAAGTCGATAGCAAACTCTATCTCTCAATCAGGTGGTACCCTTGGCAATTCTTTTTGAAACACATCAGGAAACTTATAAATAGTGGAAATATCAGCCCTTCGGATTACCTTTATTTGTGTTTATCATATATGTCAGATAGACTTCACATCCCCTAACTGATGAGTTTATATGCTTCCAGCATTGATATTACATTATCAGGGTATCCTCTATTATCACCATCATCATCTCTTCTTGGTCTGAAACTCTAAAACTTTGATACTCATATGCCTTTTTCCATAATCCACTACCACTACATGACGAGCTAGCCAATTCATTCCTAAAATAACCTCAAACTTATGGAATGGTAGCTCTATCAAGTCTGCTGAATTTTCTACCTTGAATTTCAACTAGACAACCCCTAAACACCTTGTTAACCCTCACAATATGCCCTAATGTGTTAGTCACAAAAATCTTAAATTATAGAGCCTGTGGTTCTAAACCTTCTCGACCTAGTGGTGGTGTCATATGTATGAATATGTCGACTATGGATCTATCAATGCATGAATGTTAGAGCCAAAGAGAAGAAATTTCCCCACTATGACGTCTAGTGCATCCTACTCCTCTCGGCCTCGTATGGCATATGCCTTGACTGGTGCAGCTCTATTACCTTCTAGCCTTTCCATAGTCTTTGATCTGAACTAGCTAGTCCCTGCTCAGCCTCCTCTACCTTGTCCTTTACCTCTACCTCTATTTTGTCTAGAAGCCTGCATCTGTACTGGCTCAGTGCCCCTTAAACCTCTGCCAAACTATAACAAGGGACAATTCCTCCTCAAATAATCTTTAGAGCTATATGAAAAACTAGTTTTTGTTGTCCACCAAAACTTTCTTGTATGAGGATGACTGGAGTGCTAATATAAACCTGGAGGTGGAGGTAGAGACCTGCATGATGCCTATATCGGTGCACTTGCTTCTGAAGAAATGGATCTCGTAGGTTGTCCCTACCTGAAGGAAGAAGGCCTGCTAGAACCCCCCAATATAAAATCGGCCACTGAAAGATCTTTCCCTCTTGCCACTCGATGGTCTCCCACTCAACTATGGCTTGGGTCTCCTAAATCCTCTATCTTGTGATGGCTATTGTGTTGAAAGAGCTCTCTCAACTGTACTAGCAAATGCTAGTAAGCTGAAAAAATTCAGCAGATGTAGGGCTGAAACCTGTAACTTTATTGGATCTTTCAACCCATCCTCAAATCTTCAACATTTATTTGCCTTTGTGGACATGATGCCTCTAGCATACTTGTAAAGATGTGTAAAGTTTCTCTCATATTCAGACACTAACATATTCCCCTGCTTTAAAGTTAAACATTTCCTCTTCTTGTCATCTGTGTAGATTGGTGGGATATATTGTTTCTTAAACTTCTCTAAAAATAATTCCTAAGTCAGGGGATCAAATGCCTTTGAACTCTATAACTCTGACCGCCACCAATCATATGCATGATCTTGTAGCAAAGAAATTGCATATTCATAATTTTACTCGTTCGTGTAGTGTAGCTAATCAAAAAAATTTTCGGCCCATTCTAACCAAAACTCTACTATAGAAAGGTCATATTCCCTTTTTTCCGTAAAAATCTAGCCACCCTAACTTTCGCAACCACTCAAATTGTAACACTAATGGGGCTATTTGTGTTTCTCTCTCTAACAAGTTTATCATATTCCTCATAAGTTATGTCTGTCTCGAGTTAGTAGATGATTGCCCTCATGATGAGCTAGCTCCAAATCTCGATGTTATAGCTCGACAATGATTTAGTATTGATGAAGTCTCTATTTCAGTAGGCTCATTACTTTTGAACTCTTCGGCTACTCTCTATTGTGATACTGAAGTCATATCTTACCTATATCATAAAAGTAACGATCCTAATCAGTAAGCAGCAACTCATACGCAAATGTGGGTACACATGTGTCGTGAATATTTTCAAGACTCATTTTTTGAAAATCCAAAACTGCCTAAACCGGGCCCTAATACCAAAAACTGTAACACCCTCTCACCTCAGCAACGTGTGCTTGGATGAGAGAGTATTACGCTATCTCCAGTCAAAAATCCTCATTTAATAAATAATAGAAAGATATATATATATATATTAATACTAATTTGTTTACATAATAGAAAAAATAATAAACATTTTATATACAGAAGTAGTATTTACAAAATGTGAAGTTATTTTACAAATATTGTAAAAGAATAGTCAAAATAAAAGTATAAAAATCTGTATAATCCATATTGTCTGAATTATGTTGCTTTACTAGGTCGGATCTACTAGTTTTATCTTCCAACCTCGGCTACTCTTCATTATATCTGCACAAAAGAAATTCTTATGCTAAGCTATAGACTTAGTCGTGTATAAAAATAAAACAATAAATTATACTCATGTAACATGCAACAATGTGCCATCATACATATATGTCAAATTATATAATTTCTTTTTTTTTGCTCTTCCATTTTATTTATACATATATATTTTTCATATGCAAGAATTACATAATCATTTTATACAAATAAATTATTGTTTTATATTCAAATTTATGAACAACCAATTCACATATAAAATTCTTTATACCAAGTTAAGGTGTTTATACCTATAATACCTATAAACCAATAATCAAGATAACGAGGTTGATCATCCAGATATAATAAGGTTACCATCTAGGCATTAAGATTTGTGCATACAAGTGTCATCACCGATATTAATATATAAGTATTATTACCGGTATCAATGTATATGCATCATCACCAATGTTAATAAGAATGTCATCACCAATATTAATAAAAGTATCATCACTGACATTAATATATCCAAAACTCTAGTTATATGCTTCGTGTTCTAGGCTTAATTAATATCACTATAAAATTTATAACTCTTTAAGTCACTCATTTTATGGGTTTAATGGCTCAATTAATCACATAATTATTAAATAAAAATATAATTTTCATAATATAACAAAATTTCTATTATTTAATTTAATATGTAAAATAATGTAGATTTTGTTAAAACTAGTAGACCCGGTCCAGTAAAGCAGAATAATTTAGACAATGTGAGTTACACAGATTTTTGTACTTTTATTTTAAAGTTTCTTTTACAATATTTGTAAAATAACTACACTTTTTGTAAATAATACTTCTTTATATAAAATGTTTATTATTTCTTCTATTATGTGTAGAAAAATTTAGTATATATATATATATATATATATATATATATATATATATATATATAGAGAGAGAGAGAGAGAGAGAGAATTTTCTATTGTTTATTAAATGAAGATATTTTTTTATTTGATACAGTGTAGTACTCTCTCATCCAGGCACGCGTTACTGGGGTAAGCGGGGTATTATAAATAATATAGATAGGTGGTTGTCCATCCTTATAAGTAAATAAAGCATGTCACATATCAACTTCTTCATCTTTATAGATTCCAGATAACCATATTTAGTACAAAATTGGATTAGTTAACACCAATAAAGGAGTATAATCAAATATATACTTTTACGGTGGCATTTGAAATTAACCAACTAAAACCTTGCATTGCAAATCAACAAGGCTTCACTTTAGATTCACCAAAATGTTTCTCCTCCGAAAAGTAGAATCCAATAAAAATAAGAGTGTTTGTTGATTCAATCAACATAGGGTCTCGATAATAAAATGAAAAGCCAATAACTAATTTCTAGGTCTCATATGAATGTGAAGGCAAATGAGAAATTGAATATTTGGGTGATGATACATTGATGACAAAATTGAGAGTGAAGGATTACAAAGAAAAGTAAGATAAAACTATATTAAGTTATATCAATCCTACTAAATAAATAAAAGGAAAGGAAATATAAAGGATAAATGATAAATAATAAATTGACTTAGTAGTGTCTGTGTAAGAGTCCCCCTTCAAAATGTGATGAATGCCTATTTATAGGCTCTTCAATAGCATAAAGAAGTTAATATTACCAATTTGAAATTTTTACTCGTATAAAAGGAATATTACCTATTTTGTCATTTTCAGAGATTTTTACGAGATGTTAACTCATATTAAATATATACAATGGAGATAATAATTTTAACACCACCATCAACTGGAATTAAAATTAAAGATTTATCTAATTCAAGTGTTGGATTTTTACTTTTGTTTTTTTACTATTCAATATTGGCCCCGGAACAAATTTTATTTATATATATTGATTGACTAGTAAATTTCATCAAACCAATATTCTCAAATTTTGAATTATCATATTAAAAGTTAAAAATGATTACGTGAGATTGGTTAGAATTAATTTACGTTTAGGCTTCCAAACTTTATCAATAATTATTGAAATTGAAAAAGGAGATATTAATGTTCACATACATCTTCAAAATTTGTACACCACGAAACTTCTATTAGACCAAATCTTCCAAGATTGTGGTCCGAGCATACACATTTTTTTAATTTGTGTCCCTAATTTACATAACTAACAAACAAAGAAAAGAGAGAAAAAAAAGCCATTAACTAGTAATAACCTGAAGTCGTGAAGTTTGGCGAGTTGGTTCTTCGTAGTCCTCACGCGGCTAAGTCAACCATTTCTCCAACTCCCATATCTCGGCCGCCCTTCAGGAATAAGGCAAAACTTGATCAGACAACTGGGTTTCAGCCACGTGTCCTATATCTACTGCCCAAATTTAATCACAAGCTCCAGGCAGCTTCCTCAAGGCTCTGCTCCATCTCTATAAATTGGCATAGCTAAGGCAATGACATTCAAACATACTCGGGTCACATTCTACAGAAGAAACAGGAAAAAAATTACAAAAAAAAAAAGCAGAGTTACACCGTCCATAACTAAAACAGAGCAACAAAAAACGAAGACAGGGGCGACCTGATCATCAAGAACACATAATAATGGCAAGAAAATTAAGCATGACATTTCTTGCTACTATTGTCATAGCTACTTTGATTCGGAGCACGGCCGCACAAACAACCCACACGGTGGGCGACGCCTTAGGCTGGGTCATTCCTCCTGGCGGTGCTGCAGCTTATTCCTCCTGGGCTGCTAACCAAACTTTTGCCGTTGGCGATACTCTAGGTAAGAATGCTGATTAAAATTAATTTTTGAACACAACGAATCATTAGGATAAAAGCTGATTTTTATTTTTTCTGAATGGCGCAGTGTTTAATTTTGTGAACAACCAGCATGATGCGACTAAAGTGAACAAGGCAGATTATGATGCTTGCACCACCACCAATCCTATTATGAGGGCAACAACTAGCCCCGCAAGGATCACTATTAATGGCGCCGGCGAACATTATTTTATCTGCAGTTTTTCTGGTCATTGTGTTGCCGGTCAAAAGTTGATGATCAATGTTAGTGCAGCATCTTCAGCTCCAACTCCTCAGCCTTCTTCTCCTACACCTCAACCTTTTTCTGTTCCAGCTCCTCAACCCACCACTCCTACCCCTATTTCTGCCGCATCACCGACTCCGATTTCTTCTGTTCCAACTCCTCAACCCTCCACTCCTACCCTTGTTTCTGCCCCATCACCGGCTCCGGTTTCTACTCCACCACTTACACCGATTTCTGCTCCCTCACCGACACCAACTAGACAGGCTATAACTTACACAGTTGGAGACAATCAAGGCTGGACCCTCACTGCTAATACTACTGAATTGTACCAAAATTGGGTTTCCGACAAGAACTTCATGCCCGGAGACATTTTAGGTAAGGAACAATAATTAACATAAACAAGTAATTAATAAGTAGAAATTAATGTTTAAATTTTCTAATTTTTTTGTCAAAAATTTTGCTTCTTTGTAGTTTTCAACTATTCCAGTGGGGCTCATGATGTAGCAGAGGTTTCGAAGGATGATTTTGATTCTTGCAATACAGCTAACCCAATATCTACCAATAACACTCCACCAACAAGAATCACCCTTACCACTGGTGAGCATTACTATGTTTGCGCCATCCCTGGTCACTGCTCAGCCGGTCAAAAGCTAGCTATCAATGTCGGCTCTGCCAGCAGTCCCGCTACACCACCAGGCACCTCTCCATCTCCTACCACCCCTTCTTCCCCATCTCCTTCAGGTTCCATCGCCCCTCCTCCACCAGACAGCTCCGCTACATCCCTTGGGGTTGCTGCTCTCTTTGCCACCTTCTTGTCTATGATTGTAGCTTTCTTGTTCTAGATTAATTTGATCAAAACAAATTAATTAGTGTGAGAGAGTGTGATTCATTTTTATGTAATATTATTATTATTATTATTATTATTATACAGATTAAGTTTCTTTTTCAACATTCAATAAAGCTGTTTTTTCACATTTCAGCTTAATTAATTGAATTTTGCATGATAAATTTATATCTTAAAATTGCAATTTCTATTTGCTCGTAAGAATTGGAGATTCGAATGCGCTCTTAAATTGAAGTTTATTGTTAGTAACATCAAACTGCAAATTTATGTTTTTTTTTTTCTAAAAAAAGAAGACCTGCAAATTTGGAAAAGCTAATGATGCGAACTCGTCAAACCCACTTCGCTATCAACTTGTAGTCGGGACTTTGATGGTTAGATTCCAACTTGAAGATCTAATAATGATACGTGTCTACTAGCAAATCTGATATGAAAATGCACAGCTTGACTTAAAATGTTCCCATCTTAACATAATTACTTTAATTTTAGGGGTCCAATGAATATAATTAAATAGGGTGTCAACATTCATAGTGAGTTGGTGGACTCAGAGTTGCTCAGCGACGGAGCTAACAACTCAAAAGCTGTCCGGATTTTTCCTGCGCAGAAGAGAAAGAAAGGCTAATCAAGTCACCTATGACAACCAAATTTGGTCAACCAACTTGAAATTTCTCCTCATTTTAGTTGAATTTAGGTTGTTACTTTTTTTTCATTACAAGTTTTTCCTTTTTTTTATCTGATTTGTGGAATTAGTCCGATTAATTCAGAACGTATTGAGTAGGATACTGAAAGACGACAAAATACTACTTCAAGAGTATTTAAAGTAACACTAAAAAAATATTAAGATCCCAACCAACAATTTTAGATTTCATTCCATTTTAATTATAATGCAAATTTTAGAGGTTTAACCTATTGATCTCATAAAAATAATTTATTTAATTTCTTCTGATTCATGTAATTATTACAAATATTCAATTTCCATTCAGATTCTTGTATGCATTATGGCTTTCTATCTTTATATTCTAAAACTTTTGCATTATGAAGAAAGCCATAGCTAAATTTCTAAAGCAAACTACAAGTAGCATACTCTTTTTTTTTCCTCTTTAATTTTTATTATTGGCAAGGATATTCCTTTTTTTTACAAGATAAGAGAGTGAAGTTTATAATTTTATCACATAATATTTATAATTTTATACAAATATTTTACTATTTTATTATTAATTAATTATAATTTTATTCAAATATTAAAATAAATTCAAGTTTGAAATTTTTTATATATTTAGATAATTAATAGTTTTTTAAAAAAAAATCCTTAATAAGATGATTACAAAAGTGATGGCAATCCAACCGATCATCCTCCAATTATATATCATGATAATTAGCACCTGCAATAGTAACTTTAACTGCTCTTCTTGGGAAAATCGTCCCGTGTATAACTGCTCAAATATAAATCAAATTCCTAATATTTGAGTGGACCAAAAAAAACAATTGGAATCAAAATCCCATATTACCCCAATAATGGAAAATAGACATTCCTCCTGGTCCCTTGGTAATTAAATTTGATTCTATAACGGAATCAAAGTAAAACTGAAATATATTTAATAAAGTCATAAATATTTATTAAAAAATAATACACATTAAAAATCAATTAAAATCATCATAATTAATTAAATTAGCACAATTATTTACCATTTCCCTAAATTAATTAGAGACCACAAAAATCAATCAAATCAATTAAAATTATCACAATATTACACATAAACAGGTTACAAATAAATTATCTTAGGTAGTTGATTTGTTTGTCTTGTGGGTTCACCCTCCTTTATTTACCAAAAAATGAATAAATTAGAAAATCATTGGATATGTAAAAAATTATCAAAAACATGAAAATAACATAAATATTTGGAAATTGATGTGTGAACTGTGCGCTAACAGATTTTAAAAATTCTGAAATTGGCAAGTATACTAGGTCAAACAAGTAGCAAGTGGTAAATCAAGTATTGTTCCCATGAGAACTAGGCTTGTGACTGTGCAAATGAATGAATTGAGTGTAAGCAAATCAAGACAAATGAAAAAGATAATAATTGGAACTAAACTAAACAAAATACCAATTAAAACTAAACTAATTAGTTTAACAATTAAGTCATAATCAAATATAAAATGATAAAGGTTAGGGTACTACTCTAATTCCCTCTATAGTGAATATGCTCATACACTACAAGAAAAGAATAGAATAACGACGAAATTTAGCAACAGATTGACATTCGTAGCATTTAGTTTCGAATCAGTGACAAATCAATGACTGAAATTAACAAAACAATTTGAGAAAAATAGCATAAAAAAATAGACAGATTAGCGAAGAAAATTTGGTACAGATTATGACCATAGCTAAATGTTGTAGCCAATATGACGCCAGAAAATTGCGACGGTTTATAGACGAATTTGCGAGAATCAATTAGCGACGGATAGAAACCATTGCAAAATCGATAAAATAGCGACGAAATTATATTTGTCGTAAAGGTTGCTACGAAAAATATCGTCGCTAAATCATAAGATCAGTTTACCTACATATTTAGCGACGGAAAGTAGTCGTCGTTATATTGGCGATGACTACTTTCCGTCACTAATCTGTCGCTATAATAGCGACGGCTACTTTCCGTCGCTATTATAGCGCCGTCGCTATTATAGCGACGACTACTTTTCGTTATTATAACCCTGAAACCCAAAATTTTTGGCTCAGTTTTTTTCCCCAGCCGACGTTTTTCCTCTCCTTTGGTGCCCAAATTTTCATCTTCGGTCGTCTCCTTCCTCTGCTCTGGTCGTGTCCTTCCTCTACTCCGGTCGCGTCCCTCCTCTGCTACTATCTCCCAGCTCGATTCGGTCCTCTACTCCTGTCTCCCAGCTCCAGTCGCCTCCCAACCGCGGTAGCCTCCCAACCCCGATCACCTCCTAGCTCCGGTCGACAAAGCCCCTCTCTTCCAACCCCGGTCACCTCCCAGCGTAGATGGTAGCTGCTGTTTTTTTTTTTTGCAGATTTTTTATTTTACTTCTTTGTATTTTTTAATTAATTTTAATGTTGATATGTTGGAACATATTATATAACTTATTATTAATTAATTATATGAATAAGTTATATACATAATTATATAAATAATATAAAGTTAGAACATAATATAGATAATTTAGGCAAAAAATTATAAAATAGCTAAGTTTAATTACTAAGTTTAATAAAATAGCTATGTTTAATAACTAAGTTTAATAAAATAGCTATTTAGCTATTAAGTTTGATTAAAATTATAAAATAGCTAAGTTTAATTACTATATTGAATAGAATAAGTTTAATAAAATAGTTTAATTACTAAGTTTAATATAAAGTTATAACATATTATAGATAATTTAGGCAGAAAATTATATCAGTGGTAGTTATGCTTTTCATTTTGTAATTAAAAAAATCATATTTTATGTTGCTAATTTGATTTTTTTAAAATATGATAATTTATATGAGACATGACCTTTATTAATTTTATATGTGTAGTGGTAATATATTTAAGTTATGTTAAGATAATATAATTGCATTATTATTAAGTTTAATAAAATAACTAAGTTTAATTACTAAGTTTAATAAAATAGTTAAGATATAGTCAAGATAATTTCATTTTAGAATATTTATTTAGCTTGGATTGTGGAATAGGCTCTATTTTGAATTTTTCAATGCTAATTGAAATATGATAAAATTTTATTTGGTTTTCATCTAAAAAAATTAGTATTTTATGAAAATGTAGAAATTTGATCAAGTAAATTGGGAAAAGGGATCTTAGATTTCTGTTTTGTGCAATGCCCAATAACAACAATAAGAGACATTGTAAATGGTCTCATCCAGTTTGAAGAAAATGGAAAAGCTAAAATAAAGAATGATCTCATTTTTTTCTTATGTCTATGATTTTATTCATCCTTATTATAATTGTTTTTGTTTTTACTATTTTATTTTATTTTTAAGAATAATTTCAATTGAAATTCAGAAAAAAAAAACTTATAGTTAAAATTTATTAATATAATTTTATTCTAATTGATCAGCTGCATATTTTATGAAATTATAGTGTTATTTTACAATACACTGACCAATTATTAAAATTATATATTTAATTCTGATAAGTAATAAATGACAGTATATATGAGATTTTAGATTGACTATTTTACGATCAATACCAATTATATAAATTCTAATTAGGAGCTTAAAATGTTAAATAATAGCTTCGTATGCATTACGAGCTAATATGTACTTACATAATATTAGTACATTCATGAAATTATCGTTCGCTTGAAAGACTAGCTAAGTTGCTCTAAAGCTAGATTAGTATAACTTGAAATCTTTATGAAAGTTAATAACAATAGTTATAATATTAAACAAAAACCTAGTTTGATTTCATTATGATTTATCAATTACAATTTCAAACTTCAAATTGATTTTAATATTTTCCTTGATTTAATAGAGGTAATAAAAAATGAGACCAGATCGTCAATGGATGTATAAACGGTTGAAATATGGACTTTTGAACCCAGAGTTTATGTCTGGTATGAGAATTCATAGAATTTGCATGCAGTCGCCCAGAAAAATGATGGACAATGATAGGATAAGGTGTCCATATTTTCATCGCAAGTATCAGAATCGCATGTTTCATCACGTGGATACAGTTAAGTTGCATTTGTATAGAAACGGTTTTGTACCGGATTATTATTATTGGACTTTGCACGGGGAACCAGCAGTTAGAAGTAACTTGAATAGCAATGTCAATTATATGAGTGAAGGTTATGTTGTATTTGATTATGCAGAATCATCCAGTCGATACCATTCCATGGTTATGGATATTGTTGGTCAAGCATTCAATGAAACTTACATGGAGAGACACCGAACCCGAATGCCCAAAATTTTTATGATATGCTTAGAGTTGCAAATAAGGACTTGTACCCTAGATGTAGAAGTCATTCACAGTTATCATTTGTTGCTCAATTAATGCACATGAAGTCAGAACACCATATATCTGAACATAATTTTGATGACATGGTTCGATTAACGAAAGAGATTACTCCTGAAGGAAGTCTGATGCCTGAAAACTTCTATAGAACAAAGCAGTTAGTACAAAGAATGGGTCTTTCGGTTGGAAAAATTGATTGTTGTAAAAATTGATGCATGATATACTGGAGTGAAGATAATATTTTGACTAGCAGTAAATTTTGTGGTCATCCTCGATACAAAAGGCAACATCATGGTAACAAAATAGTTACTCTTGAAAAGAAGATGTATTACTTTCCCCTCACTACTAGATTGCAAAGATTATTTGCATCCAACGTCACAGTAGCAAAAATGAGGTGGCATGCTGAGCATGAAATTGAAGATGGGGTTATGATCCACTCATCTGATTCTCCTGCATGGCAATATTTTAATGATTCCCATCCAGAATTTGCATCAGAGACTCGAAATATTCGATTAGGTCTTTCTACTAATGGTTTTCAACCATTTGGACAATCTAGACAACAATATTCTTCTTGGCCAGTCATTGTGACTCTGTACAATTTGCCACCTTGGTTGTGTATGAATGACGCTTACATGTTATTAACTATATTGATTCCTAGGCCAACTAACCCAAAGGATAAGTTGGATGTTTAATTATAGCCATTGATATCAGAACTTAATCATCTATGGCTCGATGGTGTGCAAACTTATGATATTTCGATAAAATAAATTTTCAAATGCATGTTGCTCTTATGTGGACAATTAGTGACTTTCCTACATATGCAATATTGTCTGGGTGGAGTACTGCTGGAAGGTTAGCTTGTCCTTATTATATGAATCATATTGATGCTTTTACTCTTTCAAAAAGCAGAAAATAGTTGTGGTTTGACAACCACTGTAAATTTTTACCTGAAGACCATCCATTCCGACGGAACAAAAATATCATTCATGAAGAATAAGATAGTGACTAAAAAAGCACCTCATATTAGATCTGGAAGTGAAATATTATTTGAAATTGATCAGTTGGGTTTGAAGAAGGTAACATAACAAGATGCCGAGAGAACTAATGGCCTTATTTGCAAGCAATGTGGTTAGAGGAAGAGAAGTATCTTTTGGGATTTGCATTATTGGAGTACCCTCCTCATTCGACATAACTTAGATGTAATGCATATTAAGAAAAATATATTTGACAATATTTTTAACACTGTAATGAATATTGTTGGGAAAACAAAAGATATATACAAATCTCGAAAGGAGTTGAATGCATACTATCGCTGGCCAGAATTGGAACGAGATTCTATAAGGGTAAAATATCCTAAAGCTTGTTACATGCTAGATAATCAATCAAAATCAGTCGTGTGTGAATGACTAAGAAATTTGAGATTTTCCAATGGTTATGTGTCAAATATGGCTAGATGTGTTGATATGAGGAAACTTAAGTTGTTTGGGATGAAAATCCATGATTGTCATGTGTTTATGCAGCATTTAATACCTATTGCATTTCGTGAACTACTTCCAAACAATGTTTGGAAGACATTAACAAAATGAAGCTTGTTCTTTAAGGATTTAACATATGCTATTATAACCAATGATGACATGGCACAGATTGAATAAGAGATTTCTATTATTCTCTGTAAGCTTGAGCGTATATTCCCTCCAAGCTTATTTGATTCCATGGAACATCTACCGGTGCACTTACCATATAAAGCAAGAATAGCAGGTCCAGTGCAATACCGATGGATGTATCCTTTTGAGAGGTAATATAAAAGAACTTAATAATAATGCATATCATTATTATTTGTGTTAGATTTACCATACTTGTATATTTAATATCTTAGGTACCTTCGATGATTGAAAAATAATGTCCGAAATAAAGCTAGAGTTAAAGTTTCAATATCTAATGCTTATTTGGTGGAAAAAGCTTCATTATTTTGTTCTTACTATTTTGAGGATCATGTGAATACAAGGCACCGAAAAGTGTCACACAATGATGACGGTGGTCAATATAGGGTAGAAGAATATGAAGGTAACTTATCCATATTCACACAATTAGGCCGAGCTTTTGGAAATAGTAAATCCCAATTTTTGATAAAAGAAGAATATGCTGCTGCACAATCATACATTCTTCTTAATTGCATTGAAGTTGCACCTTTTATTAAGTCATAAACTCCTAAGAGAATTGTGTTATTCAAGTGTGAGTGGTTTGATCCAACGCTAAATTTGGGTACAAAAGTGCATCCACATTATAAGTTGGTCGAAGTGAATCAAAAACGTAGATTTAATAGGTATGAGCCATTTGTTATGGAGGTTTAAGCTTGTCAGGTGAATTTTATCACATATCCAACTATCAAACGTGAAAGAAGTGAGTGGTTAACTATTTGCAAAATTAAAGATATGGCTAAATTTGAAGTTCCACAAGCAACATCAAATAGTCAAATTTCCAATGTATTAACAGCCTTCCAAGAAGATGACATTGATATTCATTATATAGATATTAAAAATGATGAAAGTGATAATTTAGTTGATTCAACAGGTGCATTTATTGATATCAAAGAGGATAATGAAGAAAAAGAAGAGTCTGATCTTGAAATTGAATCACATGATGATGATAAAGAAACTGATGTGGATGAGTGGAATTCTAACAATCATGATAGTGATTAGGTGTAATGGCTAAACCAAAGATATTCTTTTCTTTTTGGTATTATGTACTATTCATAAATATTTAATCACTAGAGATATGTTTGTAAATTGTTACATTTGTATTGCTTTTATTATTATTATTCTTTTTAAGTAGCAATTGATATTTGTGTTCATTGTTGCTTTTGATATTGTTTACTGTTATCGAGTGACTAATATACAGATAGGTCGCACATCATCTGAAGATATATTACATGGTAGAGGCAGAGAGCCTACAAAACAATGAGAGAGATCGACAGAGAAGAGTAATTTCTCAAATCAACCACCAGTTCCACCATTTCGTGTATCACCATCACGACAATCATCTACACCATCACAACCATTGCCATATTCATCGACACCATCACAGTCATTGCTACGGTCATTGGCACAACCACAACAATCAACACCATCACGACAAGCATTATCATCAACTCCTCTATCAACAACAATGTTGATCTTATGATGTTCTACATCAGCATCTCTCATATCACAACCTGCTACATCATCTCCTTCAGCTGCTTCAGCTTTATATTTACAATCTGAAGCATCAGTCGCTGAGTCAACCAATGGTAGATGACAACTCAAGCTCGATCCTATAAAGTAATATTACTATTATTATTTTTTGAAATCTTTTCATTCATGCATTTAGTCTGTTTTGATGTATTATTTGTTTATGCTTTTTGCATAGTGGGAGTTTTCTTCAGTCTCATCTAGTTTCTACGGCTATCACCCGTAGTTTTTTACTCCATTTGAGTGATAGATGACATGTATGGAAGACTATGCTTGATGATGTCAGAGACTTCTATTGGCTTGAGTTTCAGGTAAAATCCAATTATTTAAGTCAAAAATGTGATGAGGTGAATGCTTTGTTAAAAATGTATTTCTTGTGGTTGATTGGTTGTTAGAGACTTTGTACTTCAGGTCAAGTTACTTATGATATAGGCAAAACTCTGTCAAAATTTCAGTTTGAAATTGAATATTTAATCTCTTTTGTGCTTAATTGGTTGTTAGAGGCCACGAAATTTAGGTTAGGTTACTTGTGTTATAGAAGAAACTCTGTCAAAATTTCAGTTTAAACTTGAATTTTTAATGTCTTTTGTGCTTAATTGGTTGTTAGAGACATTGTACTTCAGGTCAGGTTACTTATATTATAGACAAAACTCTGCCAAAATTTTATTTTCATATTAAATATTAATCTTAATTGAATGTTACAAGACAAAAATTTGTCTTATATATTGTTTTTTTAATTTCTATTTTGGAAGGAATTTACTTGGGATCCAAAACTTGAGATGGTAATCAAACATAGATGGTTACAACAGGCTGCTACATGTTATAGTGATACTATGAGCAAGTGGAGATCTTCTGGCAGTAAACCACTATGTGTTCCAGAGCAAGTTTGGAATAGTTAGCAAAAAGAATGATCCACTACTGAGTTCAAACAAAAATCTACCATTGCCTCTAAGAACAGACTTACTGAGACGGACGACTCAGGTTCAGGTCTCTCATGACATACAGGGGGTTCTATATCCATAGTTGAGCGTAGCATGCGGATGGTATATTGATAATGATAACTTAATTTGAATTTATTATTCATTTATATATTTAGGTTGTAAAATGTTTGTTAATGTCTTTGTTTTTATTTGCTTATGTATTATGCTTGTAATTTTGTAGTTAATGTGTTTTTATTTTTATTTTATTTTTATGATCAGGCAAAAGAGTTAGAACATGAACCAAATCCTATAGAACTCTTTGAGGCAATACACACTAGAAAGACTTCATCAAGATTTGAGTATGTAGACCAGCGGTCTAAAGCTGTTACAATACGTATTTACCAAACTCAGTAATTATGCATATTTAAAATTTTATTTGCTTGTTTTTCAATTAATCTCATAGAATTTATATTTTTTCTTCTTAAAATTTGTATTGAAGGATCGAGTACTAACCCTTAGAGAGACTGCTTATCAACCAATTGAGGGATCCAACGAGCCATGTGAGCCAGATTTGAGGCAGTTATTTTTAGAGGCTGCTGGTGGCCAGAAAAAACGGCGTGTATATGGTGGGAACAAAAGGCAACACATTTCTACATTGGTACCTCCTCTTTTCACTCCACTGCCACATCACGAGATATTAGTACAGAGCAGCTGTATGCTAGTATTATGCAAGATATGCAGCAGGAGGTTCATACTATGTTGGAGTAACAAAAGCAGTAAATGCGAGAACAGATGCGCGAAGAACTTAGACTTGAGCTTCGAGACAAAATGCGTACAGAGATGCGACAATTGATAGCAGAGATGACTAATTCTACCCACATTTCATCAAGTTCACATAGCGATCCACCTCACTCTGACAGGATGTAGGACTATATATTTAACAATATTGTAGTATTTTTAATTATTAAATATTTTTCAAGTTGGACTAAAAAATTTTAATATTTATTTTATGAATCCTGTTAAAAAAATATTTTTTTTCATTTAATTGAATTTTAAAATTACAAATATAATTAAATTAAAAAATTTAATATATAAAAAATGAATCTGCGACGGAATGTTGTTGTCACTAAATGTTCATCACAATTAGCGATGACTGAAAATAGTCACAAATTGTATGGAGTAAATGTCCTACAAACTTTAGCGACGGACAACATCCGTAGCTACATGGCGACAAACAACATCCGTAGCTACATAGGGACAGACAACATTTGTAGCTACATAGCGACGGATATAAATTCGTAGCTCAATAGCGACGAATTTTTCGTTATAAAATCCCTCATTGATTTTGTCGTCATTACAATTTCTGCGAATACACTTTAGTGACAGATATTTCGTCATTAATTTCATCGCTAACTTTAGCAATAGAATAACAATCCGTCGCTATTGGACTTGCAAGGAGCATTTCTGAGACGAATTAAATCTGTCGCAATGTTAGCGACAGAATTCTTAAATTTAGTGATGGATTTGTTCGTCGCTTAAATGTATTTTTCTTGTAGTGATACAAGATTAACATTACTTATAATGATATATAATGGTAGCAGAATCATCATAATTGAACCACCTTATTAGGGTTCACACTCTTTTGCTACTTTCAGTTCTCTCTCAATTTAGCTTAGGCTAACAAATATAAAGCTAATCCTTCTTATATGCAAACCTTTCTCTTAATTTCAGTCTGCAAGAGCTACTCTATAGATCAAAGGTCACTTTCAGTTAAACCTCTTCCTATAGCTCTATGCAATTAACATAGTAGTTAGTCATTGAGTTAATATTGAATCTAATCTTGACTTAGGTATTCAGTTTAATTATCATCAAGGCTCAAATCAATACACAACTCAACAAAAGCATTAAACATATAAGGAATATCCATAGACATCCAATGATTGCATCAACTTCATTTCTATCATCAAAAAGCAACATAATCAAATATTTTCCTATTCTTGAGGGTTAAAGTCGCTCCCAACGAGATTTTTAGTTGTTCATGTTTGAATTCATCATCAAATGAACAATAAAGAACAATATAAAATGAAATAAGTCAAATAAAGAAATAGCACTGGAAATTAAAGAGCTTTTCAGCTCAAATGGTCTCCAAGCTCCTTTTAGACAAATAAAGAAAGAGAAATGCAAACTAAAGAGCTTTTTAGCTCAAATAGTCTTCAAGCTCCTTTGTCTATGCATAATCATTCTTCTAATATCTTCTTATTGCTTAAATGAAGCTTTTTTCTTAATAAGTTTGATGACTTCAAGTGATTGAAGTGGAGTGATTATAATGAAAAAGGAAAATGGTTAGAATGAGAAATGCTAGTAGGTGGGCTCTCTCCAAAAAGGAAAAAATAAGTCTTTTTATACTCCCTTGAAGGTTTTAAACCCCATGTTGATCCTTAGGGACATTTTAGACTTTTATAGCCTATAGAGATAAGGATTCTTGAATATTACCAAGTGGTCTCATATTAAGAGAGGCTAAAAATTGCTATTTTCAAAGACAAATAGCCATGTGGTTAAGGATATAGATCTGTCCCTATTGCTGTAAATAAACCAAGTCACTCGTGATTTATTCAGATCTCGGTTTTAAAAAAAAAACTTATTCGAAATAATTTATTATTGTTAACGAGTCATGCTCGAGTTCAAAAATCTTTTTGAGCTTAAGCTTAAACTAGAACTTAATGCTATTTAGTTTGTTAGCTCACGAACTTGTTCATTTACTAACTCGGAAACTTGTTCATTTACTAAGTTCGCGAACCTGTTTATTTAAAAGCTCGCGAATATATTCATTTAAGACTCATTTATATTATATTTTGCTATCGAACTCAAACTTTTATCATTATTAATTAACGAACTGAACTCAGATTTTATCATTATTAGTTAACGAATCGAACTCATGTTAAGCTCGTTAAGTATAATAATTGAGTTTTTTCAAAAACTGAATTTGAACCGCTCACGAGTTTAATAATTGTAAAATGAGTTGACTTTGAGTTCGAGTATAAAATCTCAAACCGCTTGCGATAAAGTTAAACGATTTGACCTCGAACTCATCAATATTCGACTCTATTCGGCTTGACTCGTTTACAGTCCTATATATCCCTACTCATGTCCTTCTCTAGACATCAAGGGCAAAGAAAATCAATCTGATGTGGCCAACACAAATAGAAATATGCTTGTGTCAAAACTTATGTCCTCCTCTCGACCTCCTTCAAGTTTTTTGGCCTTCATTTGACTCTCCTTTTGGGCTTGGATTTGGAAATTTAAGCAAAATTGGTTAAAATGTCTTTATTATGGTTCAAAAACACTTTCTCAACCTCAACTCACAACAAATTTAACATAAAAACACAATAAAAACTAATTTAACATAAAAACACAATAAAACAAAAATAAAAACACAAGAAATTATGCAAATTCATAAAGGAAAATAGAGTAAAATTAGGTGCCATAAGAAATTAACAAAAAGTTCAATAAAAATAAGAAATAAATGAAAAATACACAAAATTGGAAAGTGAAAATACAAAAGAAAATATACAAACAACAAAAAAATAAGAAAGATAAACGAAAACCCAAAAAATTTCAAAATTTAAAGTACAAACAGAATATAAAAAATTAGAAAATGAGAAGATATTTCAAAAATAAAATTGAAAAATAAACTTTAAATTAATAAAAAAAATTGAAAGTATTAAAAAATTTAAAAATTTAAAATAAAAGAAATTGAGCACAATCAAGAAGGTTAGAAAATAAACAGAACAATGGAAAATGATTGAAGAAGATTAATCATAAAAGAAAACTAATTAAGGGTCATTTTGATTTAGCTATTTCAAAATAGTTGGTAACTCATAAATTGTTTGATTGAAAAAAATTTATAGTTGTTTGATAAAAATATGTTATTAATTGATTATTAACGACATTATTTATTTTTAGTATAATTTATACTTAATAAGTTTTATAATTCATATAATAATTAAAAAATATATTTTTTTTAAAAAAAAATATTTATTTATATGCATTTTTCATAATGAATGATCTTGTTACTAGTTTAATTATTATTTATAATATTTTTATATTTATTTATTATTTCTTGTAATTATAAATAATTTGTATATTGAAAAAATTAATCTGGATACATAAATACTTATAATTAATAAATTTTTAAAGGAAAAAAAATTAATCAGAAATGAGAAAAAATTTCAAATTTGAGCTTTCGAAATCAATAGTTAATTGAGACTATAATCTGTAATCAGATGTTGATTGGGATATCTTGTCATATAATTTCAAGGCAGTTGTCAGATATGAAACATCTGTTAACTACCCCAAACTTCTAAATTAAACTTCCATTAAAATAAGTAAATTGGGTGTGCGCTCAACATTTACCTAAAATAACTCTAAATTTTAAATTTGAATTCCTTCAATTTCCTGTAATTAGCAAATATTTTAGTATTTAACTTTGTGTAGTGATTAAATTTAACCATAAGTATGTTCTGTTTTTAAGTATAAATTGAATTTCGAATGAAATTTGGTAGAGTTACAAAATACATATTTAAGTTTAATTATTATTGTTATTATTATTATTGGGCATAATTTAGAAATCTGTGATTGTGATTCTAAAATTGTTATAATTCAAACAGTTTTAAAGAGTTGGATATCATATCGAATTAAATATCACTGGATAACCATTCTGATCATAATTTTATCATTCTCATATCTTGATCTTGAGCAATACTACTTTGCATATCTCCACTAATTAGATCTTTTCTTACTTTTATATAAGGGTTTAAGAATTTTTAAAGCATATTTAATTATAGAACTCCTAAAATAAATTCAGGCGGCTAAGAAGTTTTTCTCTTTTTTTTTATTTATTTTACCAACAATAGAATAATAAGTGTTCAACAATTACTGAAAGAGTAAATGCAATTAGCATTGCTCATGCTAAAAGATTATATTATATAACTTTTTATATTTATACAAGCTTAATGCGCCAAAAGTAAAAACTTAATTAATTGCCTAGATATGCATCTGAAATTGCGTTTGAACAGGCAATTTAAACTGATTGTTTCATTTCACACTACTTAGAGGTGATTGGAAATTTTGTTGAATTTCAAAAAAATAGGTTTAATTTTTTTTATTTAATTATTTGATTTTTTAATTCTTTATAAATTATTTTTTTTTCAAATTTATTTCTAAAAAACAATAATTTATCTACTTTTCTCCAAAATAGTTTTTAAAATTCAAAAAAAGTAAAATTATTTTTCTTCAAAAATATTTTTTTCAAATGTAATACCAAACAAGGTCTTAAACTCAACTTAATATTATGCTCGGCTCAGTTATTCTAATATTGTTTGTAGCTCAACTATCTCTCTCATGCTCATTCATTTCATTCTTTCATTTTACTTTAATTGTTTATTTTGAAATATTAAGAGACATTAAAAAAGATTAATTATCATTAATTTTTTGAATTTCTCATTACAATTTAGCTCAATACCTTTTGTCCATTCTCTAAACAATTGTGTTAATTTCAGTTAATAAGAATCAAGTGAAAATAATATATATATATATATATATATATATATATATATATATATATATATCTGTCTTAATATTGATTCTTTCCTCTCCTATATATCTTAATATCAATTAATCCATACTCAATCTTAGAATTAACTAGCTCTTATTCATAACTTTATTAAAACTTATAATTTATATGCATTGCCTAATGTTTCAGCGTTTCAATCACTTTGTTTTTGGTGATGGGGGCTTATGTGCAATGCAAATTATTTGAATAATAGCTAAGCAAATTAATGTATAATAGTTGAAAATTTATTTCTAGTAGGTTAAAATTTTAAATACTAGCAATTCTCATTCTTTTTACATAAATATATTCCAAAGTAAGAAATGAACAACAGTGGAGTTAATTTTGACTATAGTCACTGAATTTTGCTTTAATCCCAGTAAAATTGCAAACATGTTTTTCATCCCAGAAAAATCACTACGTTCTATTTTCGTTTCACTAAAATTACCTTTTATAGTGTCATCTCATCTAACCAGAATTTTTCCTGGGATTGGCTTTGAGCCTTTCTTGCGCAGCTTAGGTAGTCGACAATATCTTCCGTTTCGTCCAAGAAGGATCCGAAGTATCGGCCTTACACAGATAGTGGAAAATTTTGGACTTTCTTTAACTCGACTAAACGAGCGAATGCTACAGATTCTGGTGTGCAGAAAACCTGTGAAATTTTAAAACTTTTCTTTTCTTTAGAAAATCTTTTTTCATAAACACTTTCTTTGAATATGAAATCATATTATAACATCTCTTATATATAATCATCCATGGAGAAATCTTTTGATCTAAGATAAAGCATCATCATATATATATAAATGAAATAATGTGTTTGGGTTCAAAAGACCCGATATTTATAAAAATACACACATTTACAAAAGCTAAATATATCTCAAAATGCATGACATTTATGCAGGTAAATAACTCAAACTCCTATGTCATATACAAAATATAAAAGTATGACATATGATATTACCGATCTGTATCGGGTTTGCACTATTATCTCTGATGTTGGAGTGACATCTCTAGATCAACTTCAAATCTATCTACAAGGCTCTGACCTGCATGAAAAAAATACTCGCACGTTAAGCTACTGAAAGTTTAGTGGTATATATAGGCATAAAAATTCAACATACAATCATACATTAAACAAATTTATGGCAACATATAAAACATCATGGAATAACAATGAATTCATAATATCATGTAGATATTTTACCTTATAGGATAAATTAACTCATTAAGCATTTAACAATAAGAAAGGGAACATAAAATTCCTTTTTAATAGCATGTAACATATTATCTGTGTATTCATGCATACTTGTGTTTTTGAACTTTTTTTTTCATTTCATTATGTTCTTAAATCACTTTGATATGATTGTCCAACAACTCTCAATATGGACTATTTAGATACGGGTTATGAACATGAGTGCTCTTCGAGCTTAAGCCACTCTACCACTGTCTATAATCATGTAAGTCAGTCAAGCCATCTCAAGTGAATGTCACTTCCAGAGCTTAAGCCACATTGATGAGTATAAACATATGTGCCAGTTGAGGCATCTCAAGTCTATGATGTTCCCAGAGCTTAAGCCACATTAACCAGTATATAATCATTATATCATAATCATGTACTGAACCTCTTTAATAGAATGCTACCTATCATACTTTTAGTCTTAGTATCAAGTCCAGACTTTACTTATTCATATTATCTTATTATACTTCATTATAGCATTTATATCTTATAATATATATACTTTGTTCATATGTAAACTCATCATGTAAAATTTGTATACTGATATTCACAGAATCATTCTTTAACATATCATCATGAAGGCATGTGCATAGTCATTGCATTATAACTATTAAACATACAACATATATTATTTAAAGCAGACTTCACGGGCATGAACTATGTGTTCACGGTTGTGAAGTCTTATTCACAGGTAACCCTACCTGCGAAACAAACCTTGAACTTTGTCGTGAAAGCTTTTGTCCATTTTGTGTATATTCTTCATATGCGTGACCTTGTTCGTGTGATGAGATTTACGGTCATGAACACCTAGTCACATGCATGAATCTGGATTTTTTTAGCAATTAATAGCAATAAAGACAAGCATGCATTACAAGTCACATGTAAGGCTCTAAGGATTGTCTCATGAAAACTTTTGTCTATCAATATTCTCATCACATCATGCATTAAAACATGTTAAAACATCATTTAAACCCATTAGAATATACCTCAACATAAATTACCCTATCAACTCATTCAATGCTAATTCATATATTTATGGTTTAACAACCTCTTTTATAACCTCAACAATATTTCCTTTTACCTTTCCATCATCATAACTTGGCATTCCATTTAAAACATATATAGCATACTTATAACAAAGCTCCTTTTAAGCATTTCCATTCATGTCTCATATTCTCATAACATTCATTGTATCACTTATTTTCATATTAACAATCAACTAGCATTTAAGGCATTTAAAGAATTTAACACATATAACATGCCAAATTTGGAATTTAAATGCATATATATACATACCTCTAATAGAACCTCAAAAATCAAGCTTCTCTCAAGCTTGCTTATCCTTTTGGTGGATTTCACCACCTTCTATATCAACTCCCATCACATATAACATGTATCCATCAACTTCCATATATAAAAAAAAACTTAGCCTTTAAAAGCTATAAAGCTCAAACTCTAACCTTAACCCTCTTATATGACTTTAATCTCATAAAATCTCTTACTAAAGTATACTATAACCTTAATCAAGCTTAAAGATGGTTTTATAAACATAAAAACTCATGTTCAACTGAAACTCTAACCCATATGGAAATAGGTCTCTACTATAGATAGGTTTTATATAGAAAAAGGTTATAAAAACTTATAAAGAAAAATGAGAAATGTAATTCCTTACCAAGATCAAAGGAAATACAACTGGAAAAAATGATTTCAGACTCCTATCTTCTTCTTTAGGTTGGCCTCCTCAAAAACACAACCTTCCTCTTACCTTTCTCTCTCAATAATTTGATAACTTTAATTTTCAATGTTGATTTAGGTGTTTAAAGTCTAGAAATCAAAGAGAACACAAGACTAGGTTTCTAGTAGAAAGAACATTCGAGTTACAGGGTTTCTTTTTTAGTTTAGGTCGTGAGAGAGAGAAATAATAACTTTGAGAATTTTATATCTGATGATGTTCACGAGCGTTACAACCACTGTCATGGCCACAAATCAACTTAAATCTAGAATTCTATCTCACGATGGTTTACGATCATGAAAGAATTATCACGAGTATGAACCATGTGACATTTCATTTTCTTGTTTCTTTTCAACTCTCTCCATATACCCTAACTCTTAAACACTTACTTAATTTATCTTAATTCCTCTTGTACACTAGGCCCTAATTACGGGTGTTACATTTCTCTCTCGCTTAAAAGAATTTCATCATCGAAATTACCTGTGGTACTATATTGGAATAGTTGGGGGTACTGAGCCATCATCACCTCTTCGCTTTCTTATGTAATCTCTTCTGTTGTATGATTCCTCAATAGGATTTTAACTAACGGTACTCGTTTGTTTCTGAGCTCTCTATTTTTGCAAGCCAAAATCTCAATTGGCTCTTCCTATTATGTAAGGTCTAATCTTACCTATATACTTTCGACTATGATGATGTGTGAAGGATTTGACTTGTACCTTCTCAACATGGAGATATGAAAGATATTGTGAATCTTACTCAACTCTAGTGGTAAAATAAGTCTACAGGTGACTGGCCCTATCCACCCTAAGATCTCATATGGTCCAATGAATCTAGGGCTTAACTTGCCCTTCTTTCCGAACCTTAGGACATTTTTCCATATAGAAAATTTAAGAAACACATTGTCTTCCAATTCATATTTTAAATCTCTTCTCTTCAGATATGCATATGATTTATGTCTATCTAAATATGCCTTTAACATTTCTTATATAATCTTCACTTTTTTCTTTGTCTCTAGCCCCATTAACTTTCACTCATTAAGCTATATCCAACATAACTATGTTCATCACTTCCTATAGTATAATGCCTCAAAATAAGTCATATGGATGCTAAATTGATAGTTGTTGTTGTAGGCAAACTCCATTAATGGAATATATTTCTCCTAACTAACTTCAAACTCGATCACACAACTTTTTATCATGTCTTCCAGAATCTGTAACATCTTTTTTGACTGACCATCCATCTGTAGATTAAAAGTCATACTAAAACTGAGCTTGGTACCCAAAGCTCATTGTAAACTTCCCCAAAACTGAGATATGAATTTTGGATCTCTATCCAATATGATGGAGATTAGAACTCCATATAACCGTACTATCTTATTTATATATAGTTCTACTAACTTGTTCAAGAGATAATCTCTTTTGATAGGCAAAAAGTGTAATGACTGCGTTAACCTATCCACCACAGCCCAAATGACATTAAACTTTCTCGACATTAGAGGTAACCCAACTACAAAATCCATCGTGATTTGTTCCAGTTTCCATTCTAGTATTGTAATCAGTTGCATCAAACCTAAAGGTACCTGATGTTCTTCCTTGACTTGCTAACATGTCAAACATCTTGTTGTGAACTTTGTGATATCGTTTTTCATACCTACCCACCAAAACCTTCCTTTAGATCATGGTCCATCTTGTTATTTCCTAGATGCATCACAAATCTAGTTTCATGCATTTCTTTTAAGATCCTTTCTTTTAGCTCTATAATATTAGGCATACATAGACAACATTGGTAGAACAAAATGTCATATGATTCAACTCTGTACTCGAGTTTCTCCCCTTTGGAAACCAACTCAGTGATCTCAACTAGCTTGCTATCTTGCCTTTGTGCATCTCTAATTTCTTGGTTGATCGTTGGTCATATGTGAAACTTTGTTATGGTCTTTTTGCTCAAGGCGTCAACCATAATATTGGCATTGCTTGGATGATAGTAGATGACACAATTATAGTCCTTGATAAATTCTAACCATCATCTCTACCTCAAATTAAGTTCCTTCTATGTCGAAAGATACTTCAAGCTCTTTGTGATCAGTGTAGATAAAACATTTTTCCCCAAATAAGTAGTGACACCATATTTTTAGACAAAATACAATGGTTGCCAACTTAAGATTACCATTGTGAGAAGCATCACTGCAGATGACATACTCCTTATCGGGAACTAGCTATGTAAGAACTGGAGCTTTTGTCAACATACACTTGAGCTTATCGAATCTAGCTTGGCACTTGTCATTCCACTCAAACTTCATATATTTTCTTAAAATTTTGTTCAAAGGAGAAATAATCAATGAAAAATCTTCTACAAACCTCTTATAATAGCCTACCAAACCAAGAAATCCTTAATTTTGATCACATTATAGGGAGGCTTTCAATTCAAGATTGCTTTAACCTTGCTGGAATCAACTCTGATGTTGTCTGCTGACATGATGTGTCCAAGAAAAGCTACTTTGTCAAGTTAAAACTCACATTTGAAAAGTTTGACATACTCTTATGATCCATGAGGATCTGTAATAATGTTCTCAAATGTTGATTATGCTTTGCACGATTCTGATAATACACCAAAATGTCATCGATGACAAAAACTACGAACTAGTCTAAATATGGCCTTAAGATCTGATTCATCAAGTCCATAAAAATTTCTAGAGAATCAGTCAAACCGAATCGCATAACCAAAAACTCATAATGACTATATCTGGTAACAAAACTTATAGTGACTATATTTAGTTCTGAAAGTTGTCTTGGCTATATCATCCTCTTTTATCTTTAAGTGGTGATAACTCTACCTCAAATCAATCTTGGAGAACACTTCTGCACCCTTTAACTGATAAAAAAAATCATTAATCCATGGTAATGAATATCAATTCTTGACAGTCACCTTGTTCAGCTGCATGTAGTCTATGGACAACCTCATAGACTCATCCTTTTTTTTACAAACAAACTGGTGCATCATAAAGAGATACACTTAGTTTGATAAAACCCTTGTCAAAAAAACTTTTGTAACTGAGCTTTTAACAATTTCATCTCTGAAGATGTCATTCTATAAGGTGTTATGGATATTGGTGTAGTGCCTGATGTGAGCTCTATGGAGAACTCGACATCTCTGTTCGGTGGTAATCCTGGTAGATCATCTGAAAAAACATCTTGAAACTCCCTCACTATAGGTATATCCTAGAGATCTGTAACTCTTCTTCTAATGTCGACAATGTGAGCCAAATGAACCTCACATCGTTTCTAATCATTTTTTGCACCTTCATCATAGAGACCATCTGTGGAGGTTGTGGAACCTCTTACCTTTTACTACCACTTCTTCATATTCTAAAGTCTTAAGAACAATTGTCTTAGACCGACAATCCATAACTGCCTTATGCTGTGAGAGTCAATCCATACCTAATATGACATCGTACTCATGAAACTGCAACTCTATAAGATTTACGGGAAACTCTTACTCATGCATAATCAAATGGCAACTTCTGTATATCCAGTTCACAACTACACTATGGCCTAAAGGGTTTATGACCTCAATCTCAAACTATAGCTTTTCTATTGCCATATTGTGTTGGCTAGGCGAGCTCATGCATACATAATATATAGAGCTTGGGTTTATCAAAGCATATAAATCTGAGTCGTGTAAAGAAAACATACCCACTATGACATTTGTGGCTCCCTGGTCCATATAGTCTTCATCACATATGCCCTAGTCGAAGTTTAACTGGGTCCTGATCTATTCACTATCTTTGAAATATTTTGGCTAGGGCCTACACATCCTCCTCGTATTTAGTTCCTATTCTAAACCAATGTTGACACTACTATATCTATGAGTGTCGCATTTGCTAATAAAGGGCAATCTCTCCTTATGTGATCTAGGACTCTGCACCAGAAGCAAGCCTCTATGAGCTCCTGACACTCCCCTCTGTGATTCCTCTAACATGTCCCGTATAAGGGAGAAAAATCCCTAATTGTATAAGTGTTAACGGTGGCTGATGTAGTCTTAGAGGGCGGTCCTCTCTTGAAAGAACTAGACTATATGTGACTCTGTCCCCTATTTTGTCCCCTGCCTAGGAAATTTTCTAAACAAAATTAGCCTTTCTTGCAGTAGTCTATGCCACACTAGTTGTAGGTCTTTCGACATTCTCCTATGCTCCTTTTTTTTCTTATTTTCTCTATACAAATAGTAGCGAACACAAGCATTGAGAATTCCCCAAGTTGTAGCGAAATGACATGATATCATATCTCATCATTCAACCCATCCTCAAAACAATGAAACTTATCACTCTCGTTCACCAAGAGAACGGTGGCATATCGGCTCAACCGTGTGAACTCTTTTGCATATTTTGAGACTGTCATGTTCCTTTATCGGAGGTTTAAAAATTCTCTTCTTTTATCATCTATGTAGATTTAGGATACATATTCCTTATTTAAATCTATAATAAAGTACTCCCAAGTCTGAGGTTGTGGGGTCTGAGGCTTATTCATAATCATTTTCAATCGCTCAAATATGTGTTCTTATAGTTACGATATTGGATACTTGGCCTTGTGCTCCTCGACACACTCTAACTCTTCGAAGACCCTCTCAAACTTCTCCAACCAAAAATTGGTGAGGTTAGGATCATCCTCACCTCTAGGATGAAAATCAGTGACCCAACCTGCATACTAAGTTATTGAAATCTTAGTGGTACATATAGGCATAAAAATTTAACAGACAATCATACATTAAACAAAATCATGAAACATATAAAACATCATGGCATGGCAGTGAATTCATAATATTATGTAGATACTTTGCCTTATGGGATGAATTAACTCATTAAGCATTAAACAATAAGAAATGGAACATATAATTCATTTTTAATAACATATAACATATTAACTATGTATTCTTGTATACTTGTGTTTTCAAACCTTTTTTCATTTCATTGTGTTCTTAAAGCACTTTTATATGATTGTCTAATAACTCTCAACATGGACTATTCAGATACGGATTGTGAACAAAGGCGTTTTTCAAGCTTAAGTCACCCTGCCACTATCTATAATCATGTATACCAATCAAGGCATGTTAAGTCAATGGTACTCTCAGAAGTTAAGACACATTGACGAGTATAAACATATGTGATAGTCGAGGCATCTTAAGTCAATGGCACTTTTAGTGTAACACCCGTAATTAGGGCCTATAAGTTATGTTCTTACTTAGTGAGATTTGGAGATTAAGTGGAGTGTTGGAAGTTTAAGAGTTGCTGAAATTAGATATTTCATGCCCGTGACAATGGGTGCCACGACCGTAAATATCAGATTTTAGCTTGCAACTGCGATGAGGTTCTTCATGATCGTGAAAAGTTTTTCCACACCAGTGAATGAGTGGTTCATGCCCGTGAGAGATGAGTCACGGCCGTGAAGCCTAGACAGTATGGGCAAATAAGGCAGTTACATTTTCCTTCCTGCCATGCCTTTAAATCTGCTCCCCACTCCCTGGTAACCAACAAAACATGTCATCTTAACCTTCTTATTCTTTTAGATACTCTTTTTCTCCGTGGTTGAAGCTTGAAAAGCTTAGTTTTTTGAGAGTAAAATAAGGGAAAATAGTGAGTAAGAGAGAGTTGTAGGTTACAAAATGAGGGTTGGTTTTGGTGTTCTTGCTTTTGGTTTATGTTCCAGAAGCTAATGAGTCATTTTTCTTGTGTCCAGGAGTGGGTAGAGGTGTTGAAAGTCCATTTCAAGGGAGAGTACAAGCTTAAAGAGCTCAAGCTTTAGCTAATCTCCATCTTAGATGTAAGGTTTGTACATAATAACCTCTCAAGCTCTAATCTGGTATTTGTACGTTGGTGTGACTTGATTGCATATTAGTATGAGTATTGGTTAATGATATTTATGATATTTTGGATTGATATGCATGATGGAATTTTTTATATTAAATGATTATGTTGAGGTGTTTGATGAATCATTTTAGTTAATATAAATGATGAAAAAGTATATGGATGTGATAAATGGTTAAAATGCATACAAAAGCGTTGATAGGGTGGTTGACATTGGTCAACTGTAGATAATATTGCATGTGAGAATGGTATGAAAATGGTTGTGCTTTATTTTGGTATGAAATCTAGAAAATTTCTAGATTCACGGTTGTGAACAAAAAGGGTTCATGGGCGTGAATGACATTAAAATGAGTTCATAGGCATGAATATAGTGAAAATGAATTTTTATTGTTGAATTAGACCCGTTCACAGGCAGCTTCATGGTTTAGTTTACACCTGTGAAGGGATGATCACAGTCGTGAATGTGTGTTGATTTACAGGATGAATCATAAGGATTCACGGGTAAGCCACTCGTGAAAAGATTATTCACCTGCCATGAAATGTTGTTCATGGGCGTGAAGCTGCTTGACTTAAAATTCTTATATGTTTGCTTATGAATTAAAGTTGATTCGCTATGAAGTGGTATATCTCTGTCATAAGATTATAGTATGTTACGAGAACGCATGTTATGGAATGATTAATGTGAACTGTGGTAATTGAGATAAATGATTAAGCTCAATACTCTTACTGAGACTATAGTTAGGATAAATGACATGCCATTGAGGGGGAATCGGTACCGAATGACTTAGGTTGGCCATGTTTAAGATTCTTTGAAGGTCAAAAGGCAAGCAATGAGAGCTTCCTCGGTTGGTTTATATGCAGACTTTGTTCCTCAGCCATGTGTTCTAGAAAGCTCAGGCAAGTGTCCTAAGATCTCTGGTGAGAGCTATAGATTACCCGTATCTATTTTAGTCTAGTTATAAGTAAGGTGGGCAAAGGTAAGATAATTAACTCTACTTAAGTGTGGCGTACACTTGTATGATTCTAGTTGGCCATTTGATATGCGATGTTTGATGTGTGCATTAGATATAAATATATGAGATATGTTATAGTATATCATGTAGTATGCGAGCTAGTGCATGTATGGACTTTGAGGTAAGTCGTTTATAGTAGCTCGGTGAGTATATCATGCATATTATATCATGTGTGTGTGTGACTTGCATATTGTTATGTACCCTTAGGCACGAGTTGCTTAGAGTATGGGCTTCCCATGCGCAGGTTTGGAGCTAAGAAGAGGATTGACAAAAGAGGACGCCTAGTGATCAGAGCCTTAGATATTTACTTGGGGTGGGTGATACACGATTGTACTTTTTTGGTTGTTTTGTGGATTGGATAGTTATAATTTTACATATTGTATTTCAGAAATATGTAGTTTATAACTACTCGTTTGTATTATTTTGGGCTAGTGCTGCCCGTTTGATTTATACATTTAACTTTATTTTTATCAAGTTATTATTGATATTTTATTTTATTTAAGTCATCATGGCCATTGTGCATGAAAGTTTTAAATTTATGACATTTTAACTCATGTGCATCATAGCATCTTTTGGTATAATTGAGATTATTTTTAATTATATCAAATGGTGTTACATCTAGAGCTTAAGCCACATTGATGAGTATGAAATCATTGTATCATAATTATTACGGTATCGAACCTCCTTAATGGCATGTCACCCATCCTACTTCTAGTCCTAGTATTGAGTTTGGACTTTACTTATTTATATTATCTTATTATACTTCACTATAACATTTATATCTTATAATATATATATATATATATATATATATATATATATATATATATATATATATATATATATATATATATATATATACTTTATTCATATGTAAACTCATCATGTAACATCTGTGTATTGATATTCATATAAACATACTTCAATATATCATTATGAAGGCATGTGCATAGTTATTGCATTATAACAATTAAACATACAACATATATCATTTAAAGTAGGCTTCAAAGGGGTGAACTGTGTATTTACAGCTATGTAGTTTTATTCACAGGTAACCTTACCCATAAATTAAACCGTGAACTTGGTCATGAAAGCTTCTATTCATTTAGTACACATTTTTCACAGACGTGACTTTGTTCATGGGATGAGATTGATGGTCGTGAACACCTAGTCATGAACGTGAATATGGATTTTTCAGTAGTTAACAGTATTAAAGACAAACATGCATTACAAGACACATATAAGGCTAAGATTGTCCCATCAACCTTTCTTAGAATATATCTCAACAGAAATTACCCTATCAACTGAATTAATGTCAATTCATGAATTTATGGTTAAACAACTTCTTTTATAACCTCGACAATATTTCCTTTTACCTTTCCATCATCATAACTTGGCATTCCATTTAAAACACATATGGCATACTTATAACAAGGTTACTTTTAAGCATTTCCATTCATATCTCATATGCTCATGACATTCATTGCATCACTTAATTTTATATCAACTGTCAACTAGCATTTAAGGCATTCAAAGAATTTAACACATATAATATGCCAAAATTGGAAATGGGTCTCTACCATAGACGGGTTCTATATAGAAAAAGGTTATGAAAACTTATAAAAAAGAATGAGAAACCTGATTTCTTATCAAAATTGAAGGAAACACAACTGGAAAGAATGATTTCAGATTCCTCTATTCTTATTTGGGTTGGCCTCCTCAAGAACACAACCATCTTCTTACCTTTCTCTCTCATGAACATGATAACTTTGATTTTTTATGTTGTTGTGGGTGTTTAAGGTTTAGGAATCAAAGAGAAGACAAGACTAGGTCTGGTATGAAGAACATTCGAGTTCTAGGGTTTCCATTTTAGTTTAGGTCATGAGAGAGAAAAAGAACAACTATGGAGATTTTATATCTAATGATGTTCACGAGCATTACAACCACTGCCACAGTCATAAATCTACTTAAACCCATAATTCCATCTTGTGATGGTTCACGATCATGAAAGAATTATCACGGGTGTGAACCATGTGATATTTCATTTTCTTATTTCTTTTCAACTCTCTCCATTTACTCTAACTCTTAAATACATACTTAACTTTCCTTAATCCCTTTTATATACTAGGCCTTAATTATGGGGCATTACACTTCTAGTCAATTTTTCGATATTGTAATAGGAAATCTAATGTGGCAATTAAGAAAGATTTCTAAAGAATATTGTGATGTGATAATAAAAAATGAATGGCAAAAACAAAATAAGATAAAAAGGTTATCATTATAATTGGTCTAGCCCTTTGTTCATTAAGAAGGATAAAAAAAAAAGATAAAAAGAAACATTGATTTGACACGAGAAATGAGAGATAATTTACAAAACATGATGTGTCACCAGATTTTTCCATGTCATACCCCATCATTATCTACATAGATGATACATTAGCAACTTCTAAAAATTATATCACATCAACTACCATATGGCAGAACCATCTAAAGAAAGATGACACATCAAGGTTAATTTTCATCAGCAGACACTGAACTTTGATTCTTTTGCTGTAAAATCACTAAACTTTTCTTGTCTAAAAAATAATAAAACCTTGATTTGTTTTTCACATAAATAACTTTTAGCCAAATATGATAAATAGACAACCGAAAATCTAACTTAACAGTTAATGTGACACTTAATTCTTCACATGAACTTCATGCCCATTAACTCCGACAACTTAATTCTTCGCATAAGCTTCATAGCCATTAACTCAAACAACTTGATTATTCTTCATTTGGACAATAGACTTGGGAGACTAATGTAACCCATCTTGGACAGAACTCGAGCCAGCACTATCAGGAAAATTCAGTTTATCATAGCCCTAAAAAATCATGATTTTTGAGAAAGAATAAAATATATTCAAAATTTTTGGCACAAATCTGGTGCTACATCTGCTACCAAGCCAGATTTTTGGTTGTCTATTTGTCAAATTTGGTTGGAATTTAAAGAAAAATAAAGTTTTTATTTTTCAAGACAAAATAAAGTTTAGTGATATTGTGGCAAATGAAGTAAAGTTCAATCATTGTAGATGAAATTAATCATTTTTTTTCAGTTGGGTCTACTACATGGCGGCTGATGTGGTACGATTTTTTACAAGTTGCTGAAATTTCATTTTATATGGATAATGACAAGGCAAAATTCGGTGACATGTCAACTGTCACGTCATATTTCATGTAACACCTACAAGTTAGGGCCTAGGAACAACATGTAATAAAAATATATGAAGTGTATATAATGTCCAAAGGTATTGGAAACATTAAAAATATATGCAAAAGTGAATGTTCACGATTTGAATACTATGATAATATATGAATGCATATTAGAATTTTAATAATTATATGTATCACTAAATTTTCAGTAACTTATTATGTGGATTTTTCTAGAAACAGGTTTGGAGTCGATAGAAAACTGAGTTGACATGAAGATGAGTCTAAGCAGTCAAAGTTGACCCATGTTGGATCTATTTATTTATTTTATTCATTGCATTTATTTGATATAGACATATAATTATTCATATTTTTAATAAGAACATGTAATTGAACTTATTTATATTTAATAAGGATATAATTTTGCAATAAGGGCTGGTATTGTCCAAACCAGCTATTGATTTTGTTTATGGTTTCAATTCAGATACATAAAGAGTTTTATACAATATATAGTAGATGAATATTTTATATTGCATGTTAATCAAATATGATGGTCTTAATATAAATATAAGTTAGAAAAAGTTTTAAATCAGAACATGTTTATACAGGTACATTCGTGTGACATTCGTCTGTATAATGGAGTTTGTCTTACTATATAAATAGGTGTTATATTTTCAATTACCAATATCTAAAAATTAGTTAGAAGTGATTTTATTGAAACAAAAATATAATTTAATAATTTTTCTAAGGAAAAATTTTGTTTATGATTTTACTGCAATTAAAACAAAGTTAGGTGATTATATATATATATATATATATATATATATATATATATATATATATATATATATATATATCTTACTAACCTTTTCTATATAAATAGCTGTCTAATCATTTCCAAACTAATACAGCAGCAAATAGCATTCCCTTTTATTCCTTGCAAATTTTCCAAGTCACAGATTTAAACCCAGGAAAAAAAATCAAAATAAAAGAGCAAATTTTTGTAATTCCTGGCTAAAGATAGCATCTTTTCAAGAGAAACACACACAAAAATGGGTGGCCATATAATGGATTTAATTGGAGTCATGATATTGGTGCAATTGCATTTTTACAGGCTGCAAATGTTGCTGCTGCCACATATACAGTTGGTGACAATCTAGGATGGACTATCCCTTCCAAGAATTCAGTTGGGTTCTATGAGATCTAGGCTAGCAACAAGACATTTCATATCGGAGATTCCATCGGTAAAATTTCTTCGTTGTTTTTCAATTTCTTCTTTTTCTTTTTTTTTTTTTTCTATAAAAGGCTCAACTAGAGTTAAAATTCGATACCAAATCAATACCATAAAACTTCTATTTATTTGCTGGATACACTTCTTTATTTTAAGTCTATTGTTGGAGTTTCATCTAC
Organism: Triadica sebifera; assembly: GCA_023653625.1. Lineage (NCBI taxonomy): Eukaryota > Viridiplantae > Streptophyta > Magnoliopsida > Malpighiales > Euphorbiaceae > Triadica > Triadica sebifera. The sequence continues at coordinate 18,926,455 of CM042910.1, read as the reverse complement.
ACAGAAGTAGTATTGATGCTAAATTCTCTCAAAAGTTAAAAAATAAAAAATTATTTACTGGCTTATACCTTGTGATCTGCATTATGAATAATACGTTTTTCTTAATTATATCACCTTCATTAATTACTAGCGCCAAACAACTCAAAATTCTATCTTCTATTACTACATCGAATCTAATATAATTAAAAAGAAGTATTTCTTCAATAAGTTGGTCACATGATATGTTGAATCCATGTCTTGAAAATTAATTTTACATTTATGTTCGTTAACTATTTCAATGATAATTATACCCTTAACAACATATATATGAAGATATAAGTTTACGAACGAAGTATTTTCAAGTGTTTTTTTTTTTAAATTGGATTGGCTGATCGATCATATTAGTTATATTTTTGAATTGATTGATGATTTAATCCGAATAAAGGTAAAAACTAAATAAAAAATTCTAACAGTGTGCATTCCTCATATTAACCATAAGGAAGTACATACGACTTATTTTATGAATATTTATAAAAAGAATAAAATCAGAGTTAATCTGATTGAACCGATTAAATCGTGATCTATTTTTTAAAAAAAAAAATTGGTTTATTTTTTTGACAGTGTTCAACACTTCAACTGGACTGGAACACACAACGCAACTGAAGTAGCCAATGAAGAGGACTACAAGAAATGCACAACGGTAGCAAATGGACTAATGGTCCCTCTTAAAGCCAATGGAACTCGCTACTTTCTCTGTTCAATAGGCTCACACTGTGAACTAGGTATGAAGATGGCAATCAAAGTCGGAAATGGATCAATTACACCACCTCCACCACCAGTTTCTCCCTCTGCAGCTCCTTCCCTCGCCGTCCGTTCCTCATTAGCTGCTATCTTATCCTCCATCGCCATCCTCTTCTGGAAACATATGTGAAGCATTCTTGATGAACAATAAAGCATGTTGGATTACGGCATGGTGTACAATTTTTAATCAAGTGAAAAAAATAATCAAGAAAAAATATTTCTAATCGAATCAAATTGTATTTGTGACTTTTTTTTCTTAAAATTGAACTGAACAATATTATGAATTTTAATTTGATATAATTTAAAAGACTAATAAGTTTGAGTATCGAACCGAATTGAAATGAAATAATGAATATTTAAATATTTGTTTATTTTATTTTAAATAATACGAGTAAAAATATATATAGATAACACTTCAAGTTTATATAATTGTATTTATGTAACTCGGTTATATTTTAAAACAATAAATATGCTTTTAACATTTGTTTTTGTTTTGAACAAAATGGTGTGACATTAATGAATATCAAACCACGAATATCTAATATATTTGCTATGGAATCCTTTGCTATATGCACAACACTTCTACCACTAATCTCGAGAGGGAAAGATCTCCATCACCAATAAACGAACCACGAATATCAAAAAATAAAAAAAAATAAAAAAAATCCAAAAAAATTGGACCAACAAACCTAAGAATACCCGGCGATAACTTGCCTTAAGGCTTAAGCACTAAATCTACAATATTTTAACTCAACAAGTGGTAATACGGGATAGTAAGAACTCTTCTTTTTTTTAATCAGCGATCTCAAGTTTGAATCCTAAATATAAAATATATTTAAAATAAGTTTAGGCCCATTTTTAGGCAACTTGGGCTTTCTAATTAAGCCTTTTCAGGTTTTAGTCTGAGCCCAAATTTAGATTATAGAGTCCAATCCAAACAAAACTAATATCATATCAAGTACAAAGAGAAATATCTCAAGGTATTACTCTCTTTTGCCTTTATTATTAAAATTAAAAATAGTCTTCAGTTTCTGAGCAAACCAACATCATTAATGAATAAATTGAGCTTATGAATTCATCAAACCCAAATCCCTAAATAGTTCAATTATGAAAATGGAAAACTTTCTGTTGCGTAATAAAACTGATTGTCAGCTTGTTCTGCCCATTGAATGCATAAATTCCAGTCACATACAAGTTCATGTGCATTTAAATAATAATAATAAAATTCAAAATTCAAAATTTGGCAAATAACATGAAGTTCTATAAAGACAATGCTATACAAAATTAGTTAATAAGACCTTACTGATTTGACAAGAAAATTCTACAAAGACAGAGTCAAATTGCGTACAAGGATAGTTAATATCTAAAAGGAACGTGTCCTAGTTTTCAGAAAATTTGTATAAAATTGAAAATGTCATTGTTGTGATCCTTCTTTATCTTCTCCTACGGCTGACCTATATATAGCAATTATCCATTTCTTTATTACAGCAAAAAAGAAACAGGAAAATGGCTAACCGTAGGATGAGTTCGATTGGATTCATGATCCCTGTAGTGGCTTTATTACTGTCTGTAAATGCTTATGCTGCTACCATATTTACTGTCGGTGACAGCTTGGGATGGACTGTTCCTCCTAATAATTCTCTTGATTTCTATGAGAATTGGTCTGAAAACAACACTTTTCAGATTGGTGACTCTTTGTGTAAGCCTTCATTCTCAATTTTCTTTGTTTGATATTGGAATTAATATTTCTGTATGATTAATTATCTGGGTTTCATCTAATTATTTTAATATGTTGATTATTTGTTAGTGTTCAACTGGAATGGAACACATACAGCAACGGAAGTGGCAAACGAAGAGGAATATGGAAACTGCGTAAAGACAGGAATAGCATTAGTAACAAGTGGAGTAATTGTCCCTCTTAATGCAAATGGAACTCGCTACTTTGTTTGTTCAATAGGCACACACTGTGAACAAGGTATGAAGGTGGCTATCAAAATCGGAAATGGAATTGCACCACCGCCTCCTCCGCCGTCTGCATCTCCTTCTCTTCATGTTGGTTCCTTATCTGGTCTCCTCTCCTCCATAGCCATCCTCTTTTTCAATTATGTTTAAAAATTCGTTTGTAAAACAATGCTTATAGCAGCACTCGTAGTGTGGTAATTTCGTGTGATTGATCACTTTATTTATTTATTTTTTATAGGTAATGAAATTGTTTTAGCTTGTTGAAATTATAATAAAGATTTTTTTTTAATTTTATTGCTAGCTTTCATCCTCTTCATTTTCTGATACTTAAAAAATAAGGCTTCTAATTGCTGAGATAGGAAATTGGAGGCACGTAAATTTGGAATTATGGAACAATCCAAATGGCTTTATTTTAATATTCACAATTGGAATTGCACTGATCATGCTCATATCATTAATCCAGCCGAAATGTACAGTGTTGGGATTCACATATGTATCCATGAAGAATTTCAGTGCTCACAATTAGGGTGTGAGAAAAATTCAGGCTCATGCCAAATTACTTAAAATGATCTTTCCTTGGATTTTTTTTTTAATTTTAATTTATTTATTTATTTGCCTAGCCTTACCCTCTCCATAGCATAATTATAATTTGGATCTAGTAATGATTGCGCAAACATAATTCAGGGCACATGATGCTGACTTTGATCACATAACCATTTCCCATTTGGTGAAACCCTGAGATTTTCTATACATTGTGACCCCAAGTATTTTTGTATTTAAGTCCACAAACTGTGGCCTACTGTCAGTGACAACTAGCTGTCTCAAAACTAGAGCAATAGCTCCATCATCTTCCTATTCCGCAATCTGTATTTCACAGCTTTTGAACAATATCATCCTAAACATGATGAGCAATTATCTTGAAAGATAAATTTGACATTACCTTTCTTTTAATTTTATCAACAGCATCTAAGTGTTTGCAGTTTCCAAATAAAGTTATAATCTCAATGCCTAAGAGGCACTATCTAAACTGTAATACTAAAGTTTAGTCCAGCCTTGCTGCTTAGCCAATGATTTTTCATCCTTAGAAAGATTTATATATTTCCCGGATTCTATAAGAAAAGAAGCATAATTTTCTTAATTACATCTTGCTGGGAAAAGTTACAATGTTCTACACATGGGTGATGAACTTAAAAGACAAACAACACTACTAATTTGCTTTTTCCTAATGTTTAAACAGGTTCTGAATTTATGACAACACATGTTGTGAACTCTGGCACATAGAAACCACCATAAACGACACTTTCTTTTTTCCTTGGCCCCCAATAATGGAAACATAAATCAATTCAATAGCAATTTCACAAACTGCGCACAAAGTAAAGACAAAACAGGAGGAACAAGACTTCCATCTTCTTGCCCTCCAGGAATATTACGGATGACCAAGGATAAACAATATCAAACTAAGCAGCCTGTCACATTTGCATTTTCAACATCAACTAGGAATATGCAGCCCACAAGTGATAATAGAAAGCCGCACAGAGAAGCTCCAAAAGCACCAAAACAAGATTTTGAGTAAAAGCATTTACTTCCCCACACTCCATCACCTTGCGAAACAACCAAAAGGATATCATGGCTTCTACAACCCACTTTTAAAATCCAACTGAAGCTTCTGAAATTAGTTTGTGTAATATAATAACCAATCATGCTGCCAGGCCAGCATAGCACACATAAAACAGGCTCCCATGCTTACACCATATTGAAAACCTCAAAACATCTAAGCCTTTAAATGGATCTTTACACAGAGGTTGAACCTTTACCAACCTCCTGAACCATTTCGGATAGAGAATAATTATGAAGGAAAACCAGGAATATTTATTCTTAACACCGTTCCATATTCTCATTATGTCCTCTCTCTACCACAGCCTACTTCCAAATTCAGACTAATCTTCGAGATAGACTAGACTACACACCAGTTACCTAGCAAAGTCTTCAGAAATACAAAAAAGGAACAGAACAGCCTATTCATATCGCAAGGGATAGATAAATCTAGAGTTTATTGCCTATGGTGGAACCTATCAATGTAAGATTGCCAAAGGAGAACAAGGAAAACCAACCCCTCTTCCAGCAACAGCAAATGTGCCACACCCATGAGTTTATTGAGCGAACATGAACGCCATGAAGAAGCAGCTCCTCTCTTTTTTTGTCTTCCAAAAACAAATGTTAAGAGATTTAAGCAAAATGACCAACAGTCAACTCACAGAAACGTGAGGTAAACATCTGAATTGATCAATACTCAGTACACTCGTTACTGTGACCATGATTCCCCTATTAGCGAAGGTGATTTTCTGCATGCTAGAGAAGCCAACTAAGTGAGGAGACTAGTTTCACAATAGTCTGGTCAAATTCAATTAGATGTTTATCGTCAGATTTTTATATGTTCTGTCACCAACTATTAACATACTAATCAAACTCAGACTTCATTTACAATTCACCTTTTACTAAATTTCAGTCTGCAATCTCACTGTTAGGGCGGACATCCTTTTTATCAGAACTAGATACAAAAATGAGGTTGCAAAATGGATTGATCAGAATAATTTGAGGCATCTCAAATTTCGATGCATATACACTCAATATGAAAACATTGTCTACAAACCTGATCTTTCTATCCCATCAATGAACTGGTTAGAGGAAAATTCAGGTCGCCAGCAAAATTGTCCATCCTCCACATTCTCATTAAAGGATGCCTTGCGTTTTCTGATAGTTGTGTCCAAATTCTGATTTTCACCCTCTGAAAACCACTTAGTTGGATGGGAATCGAAGGGATCATTAGTATTCCTACTAGTAGAAAGTTGCAACTCCACATTCTCATTAAATTTGCCCCTATCTTGAGAACTGCTTGAAGCAAGATCTTCAGTTTCTCGAGCCAAACTTCTTTCCATGCTCAAGCAGTGACCAGCGCAAAGGCCCAACCTTAAGGATAAATCACATTGCATCCCAGGTGGCTTCTCTTGCGCATTCCGCAAATCTGCTTGCAAGAATCTCTTGGCAGCAATTTCAGCACTAGGACAAATGAAAAAGTTCTGCAAAATACCCATTTCAGTAGGTTCCGCTGCGGATTTGGTGATAGGTTTACCAACAAATATAGTGTTGGAGTTCTTCTTCTCTGGAATATGAGAAACCAAAAGGGATTGTTTAATGTGATGGTGATTTCCATAATACAAGGGATAAACTGAACCCAAGTTCAGTTCTTTGTTAGTTTCCTTTGTCATCAACATGCTACAGCCAGGAGGAATATTCTCGTAGAGTAAAGGATAAAAGCAAGGAGCAGCAACTTTACTAGTCTCGGTAGAATGCCGGTTAGATTCAGAAACTAGGAACTTTGAATTTACAGTCATGTTGGTCCTCACAAAGTTCAACTGACAGCAGGACTGAAACGAAGACAACTGAGAGCATTGTTTATCATTAGTCTTCTCCAATACTCTAGGCGGTGCAGACAAAGGTTCTTGCATTCTCAGGCTGAGGTAACTCCTGGGATTACTATGTCGTTGGCTTCTTGAAGCTCTAACAGGAATGCAGCCTAGATTGAGGGCAGCTAGACAACATTTTGGCAAAAGATGTATGATTTAACACCTCGAGCCTAATTATTTCAAACTACTTCCAATTGTAAGACAAATTAACATTGAACCTATACATGTGTTACAAATTTAACACATATAAATTAGAGTCTCAAATTAATAGTTGCAAGTAATTAACTCTTTTTGAGAATTTGAGTAATTAGCAAAATAAGAAACAAGCCAGAAGCATAATTGATGAGTTAAATCCAAGAAATGCAAAAGCGAATTAAAAATCAGTACCTTCAATACAAGGAGGTAAAAGCTCTCCAGTTTCACTGCTTTCGTCTCTTCGAATAATGGTGTTAATGGCATCATTAAGACGATCCCATAATGTTTCTGGGTCCATATACTCAGCCTAGGCAATAAAACCACGTAAAATGAGCACAAACACAGAGCAGAGAAAACAAATAACCAATAAGATGAAAGCGAAAGGAAAATAAATACCTCGGAGTTGGCTTTAGAATACATGATTTCCTCAGCTTTTAAGACCACAATAGGAAGCTTCTCTTGCCACTCCTTGTTCTTTTTAGTAGTGGCACTGTGACTATCGTTCACGACCCTAATCAAACGCAGGGTGCACAGTCACAAAATGCACAAAAACACGGACTGGGTTAAAGAAAATAAGCAGAAATAAACAAAGACCCACAACCTGAAAATTTGTTGAATAATAGAACCTCTCATGGGTTGATGTCCATCGCTGTGCCAAGCTCGCCTCACGCACTCATAAGGTCTCGGCCCTGGTCTTGGCATCTTCCCCGGCAACTCACTCTAAGCAGACACAGACACACCTTTATGCGGGAGAGAGAACGAGAGAGGGGCGGTGGATATTTGAGCTTTTATAAACAGATACTACATGGGTATAGGTGGGTCATTTCAATTCTTATGTTGTTTTCCTCTCTTTCAAATCAAATCAAGTGCCAGTTTTCAATGGGGGGCTTTTCTTTTTCGTTGAATGGGGAGCAGTCCAAACTATAGAGAGAGAGAGAGAGAGAGAGAGAGAGAGAGAAGTTGCTTTCCCATAAACCATAACTTTGCCTTGGCCAATAATTCAGAGAGATTACCATATTTTTTCATCAAGTCATTTTTTTTTTTTGGTGAAAGTGTGTTGGGTCATTTCTTAGGAAAAAGGAAAAAGTTTTTCTTCTTCTTTTAATAAATTTTCAAGTGGGTGAGTTTCAATTTCAAAAGTTGGCCCTCGATAAAGTATGTCTATTGAAGTATTGAGCAGACCCAATAAAAAAAGTATGTCTATTGAAGTTTGTATCTTTATGTAGTACCCAGTATGGGCACAAACTAATATGAAATCTTATCCCATGACTTGAGAATCATTACACTTTCAAACTCATTCCTACTTAGCTCCCTTTCAATTTTCATTATGTTAAAGCATTCAAAAAGCAAATTCAATTCCGATTTCTTAAAGCTCAAATTACCTAAATAATCACCATTTTTTACCTTTTTTACAATTATAGTATCACCTAAACATTTTAACTATAAAATACACGGCTTTAACATTTTCGTTATAAAAATGGCTTTTACGAGAAAAAAAAATGGTATTTTTACTTGCACAAACCCCGGAGATTTTGGGAGAGAAAAAAAAAAAAAAAAGCAGAGTTGGCAAAGCAAGGGATAAGTCAGCATGCCCAACTCAAAACTCACAGTTTTGGGTCATCTCCTTCAATAAAATCCCTACAATTTCTAGTAGACTGGTAGCATCAAGAAATTAATATTTAAATTTAAATTTTGTTTTTGAGACTAAAGGAATGGGGTTTTCTTGATCCATTTTTTACTTTTTCAAAAAACAAATTCATCAAATACACAATAAAAGTTTGAATTACCCATCACTCATAATAATATTAGGAACAAAAATTAAGGCAATTAAATGCAAACTGGAAACAGAAAATTATTTTTTTTCCTGGAAAAATATATACACGAGAAGGAATTAGTATCAAAATTCAGATATCTAAGAAAACAATCCAAGATCAACGACTAAGGAGAATGTAGAATATCGCAAGTAAATGATGACCCATCACAATATCTGATCTTAACTCTATTCCAATTTTAGAAAATTGAACATCCAAAAAAAACAAATTCAATCAGTTTGTTGAAAAATCAAAATTAAAGGTAAAAAGTTGTTGGCGTTAAAATTCAATACAAAGGTCTAGAAAATGAAATATTTGGTGACACCTTGATTATATCGTCCCCTGTTGCTCATAATCCCAGAAAAAGCAATTTGAGTTCCTATTGCCTTAGATGAGCAACCTCAACATCACAAAGAACTGAAAGTTCATAAGCTCCTTTTTCGAATACGCCGCGATATTGAAAATCAGGTACCTACCAATGTTGAAATAGATGGCCGGCCTCCATCAGCGCCTATACCACCGTCACCAACAGCGGCACCACCAATCACACTATATGAGAATGGGACTAGCCATTAGCGCCACCACCACTGGCCTCCATCGATGCTAGCACCACCGATCTACGATTTCCGACGTTCAGTTCAGGTGCCAAAAGACACTCGTTAAGGCTAAGGAGAAAGGCAGTGTAATGGGCCATGAAATCCGATTTACCTGTAGAGGGAGAAAGGGTAAAACAATGTTATCACCGACTAACCAACCGGAAAAAATAGATGATCAATAATTAAAATTTCAACTAAAATCGAACCGATTATAAAATTCTTTAAAAATTATAATATTTATAATATTTTATATGCAGTAAAACGTAAAAAAAATTATATTAAACATGTTTAATGTTCAAATTTAAATTAATAGATAAAATGAAATGATCCTCATTAACACAACCTGAGGATTGGCCTTACGGTGAAATCTTTGTAAAGTAACGGTAAAGTCGCAGGTTCAACTCCTTCCACGCTGTGCAATTTTTGAATTATTTTTCAGCAGACCAATTTCCAGTTAAACCGATTGAACCGGTTTTAATAACACTAGAGTGAGAGAAACAACCCATTTCTCCTCTTAGCAAAAGTCACTTGTCTGAAAAAAGCTGGGTAGAATCGGAGAAGATGAGCAATCCTATATTCTAGGGATTTATTCGAAGGAGATATGTTTTGAGCTGGGTGTGTTGACTCAACTCTTGGTCTGCCAATTCAGTTTTTATTTTCCAAAAACCTCCGGGTTCATGTAGGCAAAAATACTATTTTCTTCTTGGCGGAAGCTATTTTGTAATGAAAACGTTAAAATTATATATTTTATGGTTAAAATATTTAGGTAATATTATAATTGTGAAAATCAAAGTTCTTGATTTTTCTGGGTAATTTGATCTTTTCTGAAAATTTGGATATTTTTAATCAATACGTCAGGATGTTGCATACCCACTTATTATAAAATATAGGTGTTATTTATAATTATTTGTATAACACTTCTTACGGTTCTATATGCACTGTCGTATACTAGACAGATAAAAAATATTACATTTTCTTAATTTTTTTTTCAAAATTTATAATAATAATAATAATAATAATAATAAATTTTAAAATATACGTACAAACTAAAATAAATTTTCAAAATTTATTAACAATGAATAAGTATATAAAATCTTCACACTCACTTATGCAATATAGTGGCTTCCATTGTTGTTTAGTTTTATACTATAAGGCTCACTCTTAACGACACTATATTTACAAAATTTATCGTTCTATCTTCGCTTCAAATCTGTGTGAGAGAAAAATAAACTTTTGGACTGAATTATACAATTCAGTGATACAATAATTTACAAAAATAGTCATAGGCAACAGAGATTATAAATTCATTTATCAAGATCAAACCATAATATCATATAAATTCATTTAATTAATGTTATTGTATCCTCATAAATTTTTTTTGATTTAATAGACTAACACCAGGAAAACGAGAGGTACATATCGTCTCATGATTCCAGAAAATCCATCTGATCAGAGAAAAATAATGTGAATAAATTATATTGCTCAGTCCCGAATATATCTATCATATGATCACAGAAAATTCACTAAGCCGTAAAACATATCATATTACCACAGAAAAATTCATCAGGTCAATAAACTTTATTGACATATCAATAACTCCTTAAATCGTTGTCTATACTAATATATGTGCTAAAATATCAAATACAATTTTTATATATTTATTCAAAATATCATATCGATCAAATCTTCAATAAAACATATAAAAATATTATAATAAAATTTCTTTCATAAAACATGTCATAACAAGTATTTAAAAATAATTTCTTGTTATAAAAAATTTCACACTTATCATATAAATCAATTTAAATAAAAACTTATTTAAAATCATAGTTTAAACATTTAATAGTTAAAATTATAAATTACTGTACAGATCTTAACTAACGCTTATCGATATCTGCTAGCTCTTTTCTCTGGTTGGCCTTTGGCGCTGGTTCTTCTGTCATGCCTTAACAACATATAATTTTTAATTAACTACATAACTATACTTAATTTAGATTATATTAAAAATAAAACTCCATGATAATTTTCAGCTCTCATGCATACTGAAAATCATTATTCGAATCAAATTTCGTTAAGCGCATTTAACTTGTAATTCAAGACTCCGACCGTCTGATACACTTTCCGATGCGACCAAAATTTTTAATATTATTTTCTTTTATAATATTTGTTGCCCAGATAATGAACCAAGAAGAGGGGTTGAATTGGATATTAAAAAAAAAGTTTAACTTTGAAGTGCGGAATGAAAAGTTAAGTAGAGTATGGATAGAAAGATATCACATAAGAAATTTATAGAGATTCGGGTATTAACAAACCATACTTCTCTCTCAAATCTCAATTAGGAAATTGGGAGTTTCACTAACACACTAAGTGTTACAATTAAGTTTTACAAGATTACTCCCAACTTTGATGTTTCTATCAATGGATCACACCTAACCCATAAATATCTTATGTTTTAATGGTTCACACAATAAACCAATTTCTTGTGTTTTATGACTTACACAAATAACCTTTATAGGTGTTATACTCTTAACCTAATATATCCAAACTCACTTGAGTAGTAGATTACAAAAAGAAATATTCGCAAATCTATAATACTCAGAAATTATGAACAAAAAGATTTTTACAGATAATTAAAATTTTTTTGAAAGTAATCAATGCACAAATGGCTACAACAAGATTTTGATTTGAAATAATTATTATTCTCATGTTCTGAATTCATAAATGACTTGCATTTATACTTCTTTAGCGAATTATAGTCGTTTGGTTACATTTAATGCGAAAATAGTCGTTGCACCAACTCTTAATTTTCGCTTCTGACATGTTTCTCTTTTTTCATTCACGGTCGTGAATATGTGTGTCACGGTCGTGAATGTTATTCCAAGTGCTGACTCTGACCGTAAAGTATTCTAGAAAGAATTGAAGTGTTTGATCACATGCGTGACTTTATTTTTTCACGTGTATGAATATTCCTTCCAAGCCGAGATCCAAGTGGTGACTCTGGTCGTGAAGCTCTCTGTAGGAATTTAACATGTTTTCTCACGGGCGTGACTGATATGATCATTCACGGTTGTTATGATTCTTCATGGCCGTGAACTTTAAATATTGGATAGTTGGCACTAAACTATATCATGGACGTGACATAAACAGTCACAGCCGTGAACATACTATTTCTTCATTTTTTTTATTTTTCAAAGTTAGTCTTCCAATCTTGTATCATATTTCATATCATGTTCAATAAACTTAGAACACAAGTATGTTAAATACATTATTTCTATTTTATTTATTAGCATCAAAATGATGGAAATACCCCTCAAGCTTCAACAATATTTTATTTCACTTATTTTTCCTCTTCAATAACTATTTTTCTCTATTTATTTCCATTTTTCCTCTTAAAAATTCATATTAATCCAACAAATGCTTCAAAATTTTCAAATAAATTCATATAATCACTTTAACTTCTCTTAATATAATTCAATATTATTTAGGTCTATAAATATATAATATACCCGATCAATATATAAAATAACTTCATAATTAATAATCATCAATTATTAATTTAATTATTTAATATATTAATATTATAACTTAACTAATAATCACCTACATTTAATAGTATAAAATTCAATTATTCACCAAATAATCTATAATAAACTCCAATAATTGTGCAATTGATCATGTAATTCAATTTAATTAATTAATTACTTTAATAATATATATATATATATAAACTTCACAAATAAATTAATATCTCACTATCTAAAAATAACTAAGAGGTATGATTAATACTGAATGACTTGGTTTAAAGAGCTGAAGATTCTATCCAAAATACTCAATCAGTAGTCACTGGACTCCGATAACTAGAAAATTTCTGACGGCGGCGATTTACAATGGGATGACACTAAAAAAAGTTTGAGGTGTGAGAAATCTAAATATATAAGTTTTGTGACTTTGAAGTGGCTAGAAATATCTAAATCTACAAAATTTTGCGGCGGCTCCGAAAAGAGAATACATCTCCGATCAACCCTCAAACAACTGTTTTTGAAACTCAAGTTACATATACCAAGATTTTTTGACATCCTAAATCCATTTTCGGTGTCAGATTTGAGAAAAGAAGCCAAAACTGAAAGGCAACCCAGAAATCCGAATTTTTTCTCTTCGATCCCAAAAATCCGTTCAGTTTTTAAAAAATCAGACGTCATCGAAATGATAAGAACGTTGAGAACTACTTCTAGTTCGAATTTGACAAAGATCAGATATCGTTTGGTTGATAAATGAATATGGTAATGTTGTATGTAAAATAAGAAAAAAAAATGAATTTTATTATTTTGATCTTTGACACCTATATATATATATATAAAGGCAATTTTATAATTTTCTACAAATTTATAATTTTTAATAAAATGTTACTTAGATATAATTATTAAATTATAAAAAAATTAAAAAAATTAATTGAACAAAATTAAAAATATAGAATATTACAGTTTGATTAATTATTTTTTTGAAAATAGTTTTTAAAAATGACTTAAATTTAAAATTTATTTTCATTTTAGTATCATAATCACAGACGTTTAGATATTGGGTCACCTATATATATCTATGTTCATTTTTACCAGTGAATGTGCAGTTCTACCATTCATGCTCTATATTTTAACACTTGACACTTTATGGAGGTACTATGCTAAAGTATTTTCAAGTAGGCAAATCTATTCGTAGACCTGCAACTCCTTTTTTAAACTAAAATTCAACTAAGTTCTTATCACACAAATATTTCCGACTTGAATTTGTAACTTCAATTTATTATACAAATACTTTCAACTTTAATTTATATAAATATAGAAATATTATTTGCACGTATTTCTATAAATTTTATGGATTACTTTGGGATTAAATGTCACATAGTCTTATAAAAAAAATTATAAATCGTGAAAAGGTGCTTAACTGGAATTTAAAAAAAAAGATATATAATAAACAATATCCTCAAACATATATATATATATAGAGAGAGAGAAATTAAAGAGTTTTTGTGTATTCTAGATAGGCAATAATATAATACTTAGCTATTGTGAAAATTATAAAAAAAAATTGTTATACGAATTTAAATTAAAAATATTTATATTATAAATTGAATTTGAAAAGTATTATTATGCATTAATGAAAAATTGAAAAAAGATATGTGAAATTTACCTAACATTTATTCCTTAAAATTTATATATATATATATATATATATATATATATATATAATTTATTCACATGAGTCCGTCTCTAGTCTTGATAGTGTTACTACTAATTCCCTTTGAATTTTAAAAGCTCTTCGAGGTAAAGGACAAGTTTATTAATTTGTTTATTATCAAAGTTATTTCCATTCGCTATTAATTTACTTGATATTTTTCTATAGAGCTGGTGTAGCAGAAACATTTTTTTTATTTATCCTAGGTGTTTTCTTAGATATTTTATCGTTGTATCTTGTTATGCCCTAGGTGAAATAAATTGAATCACATTCAAATATATTTAGATCTGAATAAAATATTTCAGCACGGTTTAATTAATTTTATAAATTAACTTATTATCATAAAATTATAATTATTTTCATATTTATTAATTATAAAAATTAAAATCAATCATAATAACTTTATCAATTAATATAAATTAAAATCAATTATTAAAATCTTATAAATTAACATATCTAAAATTAAAACTTTCTAAATTAGTATAAAAATTAGTATAAGGCAATCAAAGAATGTAATGTAATATTATTTAAAGAAAAATTATCAATCAAGTTAACTTTAAATTTCTAACAAATTGAGTTGTACCATTTATACAATTTTCTTAACAAATAACACCAGGTAATTACATTCTTAAAATTGGAAAGCTGAATTATTGTGTAACACAGGCTATAGCATAACAGTGTTTATAAAAAAAATGAAAATAAAAAATAAAAGTCATTTAGAGGAAACGTCTTGTAAGGTAGAATCTACCTTCTGCGCATCAACAACATCATCATCACCACCGTACATCTGGTCAAGAACAAGCACTAATCCCATGGCGAACGCAGCATCGCGGCCAGGCATAACAGTAAGCCAAAAGACATCTTTGCCCAGCATGACATGGGTTGAGGGATCCACCTTTCTTTTAATCTCAGCCACACGTTGCCTCGACGAATCATCTGATGAAGTAAAAAAAAATTTACACCTTCGCTGAGCATAACAACCCTCTATATGATACTCCTCACCATCATGACCACAAATCTCCACTATCAAGTTGGACCGTCCGATTATACTTGATCTACAGACACGAAAAACTGGGTCCCGATGATTATCTCCCTTTCTCTCGCCTAAAAAGCCATCCCACCGTTGATGAAGACTCGGCTTCTATACATCATAAACCGATTAGTATACGATTAACAAAAAAAATTTAAGTATATACTCATTAGGGAATCCACAAACCTTACGGAGAAGGGAGAGGAGGCAGTTGCCGGAAGCATCCATGAGAACAAGCTCATCTTTAGAATCGGAATCGGGGCCGTAAGAATCGAATCGGAAAATGACGTGGCCATCGGGGTCGTAGACGAGGAAGCCATCGCCGGGGAAGAAGATGGAGGTCTTGTGGACGGTGAAATCGGTTTGTTCAGAGAAGCAGAATTTCTCATCCACAACTACTCCTCCAGTCATCTTACTTTCAACATCAATCCAATTACAGATAGCTAGTGAGTGCTCATTATAATGGCATGGACGTGTGGGCCTATTGTGATACTGATATATGACTTTCCTTTTCTTTTTTTTTGGAAGGAAATTGGAATTATCGAAAAGCCAACAGTTAGAAAATTCTATGATTTAGCCAAAAAGTGATGGGTAAGTTAGATTTAGGTTTTGAGCTGTTTTGTCAAAAAAAAAAAACGTTTTTAGATCTTTTTAATTTAATATATATTCCATTAATCTTGTATTTACTTGTATATATTTATTTTGATTTGTCTAATTTTTTAAATCTTATATTCATACAAACATAGGGGATAAAAATTCATGTTTTATATTTATTTTGTATAATTTATATTTTTGCTGTAAATGGCTTATTATAATAGGAGATTTATTTATAAATATGAAGAAAATATAATTATCACGTTCGCTAATTTAGATCCCGATCGATACGTGTGTTTGGCGACTGAATGTGTCGGACCAACAGAAAATTGAGCGTATTTGTGATTGGAACAAAGCTGATACGATTGTAATCTAAATTGGATAATTGTAAGTAAGAGAATTTATTTTAAATATTTAATGTTAATTTTTTTTAAAAAATTGAGATCTAACCGTAAAATACACGATTTTTACATTGTTAATAAATTGTAAATAGAAGATACCGTGAGATAAATAATTTTAGGACAAACTTATCGTATATTTTTATTTCAAAATTTTAACGTTTATGGTATAATATTTAAGAAATAAAATTTAAGGAGCTATTTCAAAACAATATCAAAAAATGTAATTTTTGTTCCGGTGTCCCAATCTCCAAACCGAAGGCACTAAAATTTTGAGTAAATCATTTCGTGAGTATTAGTGTATTTAATTGTGTGAAATTAAATTGTATAGGGATTAAAATGGAAGGAATTGAATTGGAAATAGGATTAAAATATAAATAGTAAAACATTGGAGTATCAATTATGATATTCTCCAAAATTAAAGTTGAGTGGGATTATTTTAAGATAAGTAAGCCTGATTATGTTAATCCTTAATTCTAGGCGACACACGTGGCCTTCATGCAACTTAAATTATGTTTTAATTTTAATATAAAAAAAGACCACTTTTTTCTTCCTTTAGCTCATATTTTTCTCTCTCTTATCCTCCATGGACGGCCTTTCCTCTTCACCAACCCGAGCCTCCTAATTTCTTTTCAATTTTCCTTCTTTTTTCCCGTTAAACAAACACAAACCCAAGCTAAAGAATCATTAATTTGAAGAAATAAGGCATCCTTCTCTCTTTAGAAGTGATACCCGAGACATATGCCTTAAGTTTTCTTTCATTTTCCTTTTTGATTCTCACCTACCAAACACAACTCACCAAGTAGGAAGCAATAATAAGAAAGGAGGGTCACCTTTTCCTTTGATCAAGCATTAACCGTGACACACAAGTGAAGGTTTGGATTCGGTCAAAAAGTTTGGTTTGAGAGAGCAGCTAGATAGCCTCAATTTGGCCTTCAAAAAAATTTCTCTTTTTTTGGGTAATAGCCGAAACATCTATATCCAAGTCTTCTCTTTATTCATTTTATTTCTTATTTTTTTAAATTCGTAAAAGTCTAATTTTCTCTTTGTTCTTTTCCTTTCTTGCTTTGTTATAATGATTGAAATTTTTGGTTATGGAAGGATGTTGTAAACCGAGACATATGTGAAGAGTTTTAAGTTGTTTGATGATTTTTTTTTTATGTCTACTTGAGGTTGACTTGGGATGACCGAAAGCCATAGAGGATAGAGGATCAATTTAATTTGTAGTTAATTAAGGTAAGATTAGGATTTAAAATAAATCTTTAAATTGTATGGAAGGAAAATCAATTGGATCTTGAATTTTGACTTTAACCGAGACACAATTGGAAGAGTATTTGGAGATTGTGTTAATTAAGATTATTGAACCAAAGAACTTCGATAAAGTCGTGAGCCATGTGGTCAATTTGGAAGGGGATAGCAAGACAAGAATTAGAGAAAATTTAAATACAAAGTGTAGGACCCAAAAAACTAATCATATATATATATATATATATGTGTGTGTGTGTGTTAACCGGACTAGAAATAGAAAGAGATTTGAGATAGAAAATAAGTTGTAAGGATAACAATTATGACTATGAATTTTATTTTGAATATTGGACATATCTCAATACACATAGAATATAACGAATATTAGATATGAGTAACTGAAATGTTAATTAATCTAAATCTTAAAGTTACGAATTGACGCGAGAGATGTTATCTTTAAAGAGGGATGATGTTTTAATTTTTAAAATAATGATTATTTATGTTTTAATTTTTAAAATGATTATTATTTTCTCCATATATTTGATATTCAACTATATATATTTTATTAGCTTTAGCCACAATTCAAAACAGAATCGGTTAGTTCTGATTAGAAACCGCCAGCTTTGCGGTCCCAAAAAATTGGGATTGGATTAGAACTGATTCCAATACTTTTTAAATTATAATTAAAACAATAAATAAATATAATTAAAATTATTAAACTATAAATCTTATAAATTAAATTTAATTGTTGGATGAATTTGAAGTAAAAAATATAATTTAACTTATCAATTGGTTTATAAATGAAGGAAAAACAATTAAGTTAGAAATAAGTGAAAATATTTTGGGAATAAATTCGTTAGAAAGAAAGAGAATTTTGAGAAAAAATATTAACTTATAAAATATTAATTTATGTAAAGTATAAATTTGTACAACTAATAAGTTATAAAATTTTAATTTTGAGAAAAAATAACTTATTAAATATTAAATTGTGAAAATTATTTGATAAACTAATAAATTATAAAAATTATAACTAACCTAAAAACTTAATCAATTTAATTTTTTTATTTTAAAACAATAATTTAATTATAAAAGTTTGAATTTATATTTAAAAAATTATAATATTAATAATTGAGTTTAAACTTAATTTTTTTACGATTAATTAAATTACCTACGTATATCTTAGAGTTTAGAGGAATTAAAATTCACATATTTTTCTTATCTTTTAAATTTTAATTGTTGACTCGTTTTACTTTTTTATTTAAATGGAACCGCCGGTGCCGGATATATCATTCGTTCATTCGTTGGTGAAGTCATATTAGTCATTAAATTGATCTTTCTCTATTTTTTGTTGTCTTAATCCCACTTTAGTTCAATTATCAATACTTGCTTGAGCTTCTAGTGATTCAAGAGTTAGGCTAAATCGCGTTTTATCCAAAATATTACATTATGCATTAAAAACTTGTTCAACCACAATATTTGAGACTAGACTTGAAAAAAATTTATTTTGCAATTTGAGAGAGTGCTAAATAAGTATTTTGATGTGGATTCTACCAATTAAAGATTGGAAAATTTTTACCTATCCTACTATCACCAAACTCAAATATAGTTATTAGATAAATATCAACTTTTTGAGAACTGAATGATGATATTGGTTTTTTATATTTTTTCATCATTAAACAATTATCTCCTTTAATTTTTATTGATTCACTCGAATCTTAACTAGTAATGCTACTACTAGTAGTAGTAGAAATATTATAAATCAAACTAAATTTCATAAATAAATCATAAGTTAATTTTTTTTACATAATTAATAATAGAATTAATACTAACGTCATTACTTAAATCTAACAATGAATAATATAGATTCAAATAATCATATAAATAATTTATTTTATATCTAGAATAAAAAAATACAACATATAAGATTAATCAAAAGAATACATTTAAAATAATTCAACCATTTATATTTTATCATACATATAAAATCATGCAAAATTTGATCATTAATATAATATTGAAATACAACAATAATATTAATATATTTACACAATAATAAATAACATGTTGGATAATAAATATCATTTAAAATATATGTTACATCATTAAAAAATTTAAAATATCTAAAAATTATTGACAAACATCCCAATATTGTGGATATAAATTAATTTGTATCATATTATTAGAAATAAATATGGATAATAATTTTCTACATCCATATGACTTATTGCGTAATTTATATATTGAATTACAATGAGTAGGAACATTCTTTGGAAATCTTTTAGGTTTTTTATCATTTTCATTATAAAATCAAGATTATAATTTCATTGTTTGTGAATGTAACTATAAAAATGAAATTACTATTTTAATTCAAGAAATTATACCACTTAATGATTTCAAACCATTTTGAACACATAATTTAATACATGACATAAACATTTAACATGAAAAAATATAGTTCCAAGTTGACATAATAGTTGAAGATTTTGAATTGAGATGGTATTTACTGCCGCATTATCAAAATAAATTGAATATTTTTTATGAATTAATTCATATTCTTCCAAAATATTTTTTTATCATTTTAAAAATATTATCGACGGTATGTCCATAATAAAAAACTCTAAATGCAAGTAAGTTTTTTGTAATTGTCATTTATCATCAATTCAATGACATGTAAGAGCCATGTAAGAATACATTTGTTAATGATCACTTCAAATATCACTCCAAATATAAACATATTTATTCAAAGAAAAAAATATTTTGAACAATTATTTTTTATTTTCTTTATATAAATTATAGAAAACATGTTTAAGAGTATTTTTAGTACACATTTAGCATATGAATTTAACGCATTTTGACAATAATTAACAAAACCTACTTTTTTACCAAAACTAAAAGATAAATATTTCATACTTATCATTTTTGTCGATTCTTTTTTATTTTTTCATCATTATATTGAAATAATTGAGAATTAGAAGAATATATTGCCTACTTAAAAATTTAAGTTTGTCTTTTCTCTATTCCAATTTGACCAACATGTTTATTTTGTAAGTACCTTTGAAATATGTCATAACCACCTTCAGTTTTAAATTTATATTATTATGCACAATAATTGCATATAATATCAAATGACCCATTATATTTTTTAATTTTTTTCAAATGAATTTAAAAAATATCAGATATTCGAATTTTTATTTCAAATAATTCTGCTGCTGTCGCTGGACCCAATTGTTCATTATTCCTATTTCTTTGGTTTTCTTCAGTTGGAATTTCGAATTCTCCCTCATCATCTAAAATTTCAATAAAATTTTCAAAATTAACAATATTTTCATAAAAAAATTGGTCATTCCACTATGGCTTGCCATTATTTATGATAAAATTTTGTGAAACAAATTGGAGAATATTAGAAAAAAGTGTAGAGAAATATAATGAAAAAAGAATTGTAAGAATAAGGAAAAATTGAGAATTAGAGAGAATTAAAGAATTGGAAAAAAACATTTGAGATTATGTAGAAGTATAATTAGAAAGAAATTAGAGAGAAACTTTAACACCTTTCGATATAATTAAAATTAAACTCAATTATACCAAATGATGCTACACATGATTCAAAACACCATAATTTAAAAAAAAATACATCATGAGCATGACAACTTATTAAAAACATAAAAAATCATTAAAAGATTTCAATATAATAACAAGTGGGCAATTGTTAGCCTTAAGTTTATACAAAACAGATAGTTATAAAATTACTTGATCATTTGATAGCATACAACCATGTATCACCCACAAAACAACTATGTACTCTTATGATGACTTATTAAAAGTAATGTACTCTTATAACTACCCAACCCACAAAACAACTAAAAATACAACCGTGTATCATCCACCCCTGGACGTTATCCTCTATTAATCCTCCCATAAGCTCTAAACCTGGGCATGGGAAGCTCATATGCTAAATAACTTGTGCCTAGTGGTACATAATAATATGTAAGCACACCATATGACAAATGAAAATATGCATGAGATACTTATCAACCCTACCATAACATCTTACCTTGAAGCCGCATATGCATTAGCACACATTCTACATGACATGCCATCAAAATCTCATGCACTATATTTACATTGAACATGACATATCAAACAATTACCAAAAATCATACAAGTGTATATCACACTTAAGTAGAGTTAATTATCTTACATTTGCCCACCTTACTCATAACTAAACTCAAATGAATACAGGTAATCTATAACTCTTATCGGAACCCTCGTGACACCTACCTGAACTTCCCAGGATATCTGCATGAGTTTTCCAGAACATATGTCTGAGGAAAAAGGTCTACATGTAAACCAATTGATGAATCTCTCATTGCTTGCCTCTTGGCCTTTAAAGAATCTTGAACATGACCAACCTAGGTCACTCGGTACTAAATTCCCCTCAATGACATGTCATCTATCCTAACTTTAGTCTTAATCAGAGTATTGAGCTCAATCATTTATCTCAATTATCATAATTCATATTAATCATTTTATAACATGCATTCTCATAGCATACTATAATCTTACGATAGAGATATACAACCTCACGATAAATCAACTTTGATTCACAAACAAACATACAAGATTTTCAAGTTAAGCAGTTTCACACCTGTGACCAACATTTTACAGCCATAAAGTACTACTTCCTAGGTAGTTTACTCGTGAACCAAATCATGATTCATCCTGTAAATCAACATACATTCACAACCATGATCACCCATTCAGGGTGTGAACCACACTGCGAACCCAACCGTGAAGCTTCCCGTGAACGGATCTGCTTCAGCAACGAAGTTTATTTTCATGACCTTCACACCTGTGAACGGTTTTCCAAATTCATACCAAAACAAAGCATAACTATATTTATGCAATCTTTCTATGATTAACCAATGTTAATCACCCTATCAACATTCCAGTATGCATTCAAACCATATATCTTAACCATATTCTATCTAATCATTTATATTAACCAAAATAATTACTCTAACATTTCAAAACAATCATTTAACATAAAAACTCCCATCATGCATATCAACCCCAAATATCATAGATTTCATTAATAAAAAATCATACTGACATACATTCAAGTCACACCAACATACAAATGCAAGATTAATCTTGAGAGGTTGTTATGTATAAACCTTATACCTATGATGAAAATTAGCTAAAACTTGAGCTCTTTAAACTCGTCAACTCACTTAAGATAGACTTTCAGCTCCTCTACCAGATCCTAGCAAGATGAAAAATGTCCTCTTAGCCTTTAGAACTTGAACCAAAATCCAAAAACATGAAAATCAAGCTCTTCCTTCAAAGCTCACAAGCTCCCTCTCTTACTCTTCTTTCACACTTTCTCTATTGAAACAAAGTCTCTCCAAGCTTCAAAAATGGAGAAATAAGGGTTCTAGTGGAAGAGGAAGATGCAAATGACATGTTATATTGGTTAACAGAGAGTGGAAAGCGGATTTAAAGGGATGACAAAAAGGAAAATATGGTTGTCTCACTTGCCTATACTGTCTAGGCTTCATATGCATAAAGAAACTCATCACAGATACTAACTAAAACCCGATATTCACGACTTTGACACTCATTGTCACGAGCATGAAATATATGATTTTAGTAACATTCAAACTTCCAAAACTTCACTTAACCCCTAATTCTCACTAACTAAAAATATAACTCATAGGCCCTAATTATAAAATGTTATAGAAATAATAATTAAGAGTGTAATTAGAGAGAAATTAGGAATATATAGAGAGAGAATTGATATTAAATTATACAGAAATTGAGAATTATATTATGTAAAAAATGAAAAATATTGAAATGAATTTAGTAATTCTAGAGAAAAAAAAATTAAAATTAAATTATAATAATACCCTAAAATATAATTGTTATTTTTATATTATAAGAGATATTTTTGTCTTTTTATTTTATTTATATTTTAATATATTTAAAAAAAAGTGTGTGTGTGTGTGCACTGTGTAGTGTGCAGGGGGGCTGAGTGGGGTGTCAACCGTTATGAGATCGTTGGTTTTGTTTTTTTTTGAAATTATGGTCGAAATCGTGAATTATCAATTCCAAATCAAAACTGCAATTCTCGAGGAAAGGGTCCCGATTGGACCTTTCATCTACTGGGCCACGGTTCGGGTTGGGATTGGACTGGGCCGATTCCACATGTCCAACCGGTCCGTGGCTAGACCTGTATTTTATTAGGTGCATATTTGACACAAACATCTGTGCCAGATAAAGGAAAAAAGCTGACAAATGTGGAGAAAATCTAGAACAAGTTTGTGCAATTACTTATAATATTGATCATTAATAAAATGAGTATGATTTTTTTGTATGACATTTGAAATGAAAAATAAATGAGTATGAACATAGTTTTGTGCAACATTTATAGAAATTTAAATATTTATTGAGAAATTTATATATTTTATCCCATGTATTAGCCAAGACTAGGGGTGTAATCGAGTCGAGTCGAGTCGATACAATGTCAGGCTCGAGCTCGACTCGATTAAAATACTCGAAGCTCGAACTCAACTCGAGCTCGATCGAATTTTTTTTTTAAATGTTCGAAACTCGACTCGACAAAAATTCGAACTACTCAAACTCGACTCGATAAAGCTCGAATCAATAAAAACTTAATAAATAATATACTCGATTAAGCTCGAATATAAGGGTATAAATATAATTTAATTGAGCTCGATTAAGCTCGCAAGTCTTACGAGCTGAGTATTATGATACTCGAACTCGACTCGACTAACTACTCGAGCTCGACTCGATTAACTCCGAGTCGAATTCAAGTATTTTTCGAGTCGATCTCGAGTATCTCACAAGTAGCTTGATTCATTTACACCCCTAGCCAATACTTAACATAAAAATTTATTGGCATGATAATAAGGTATGAACTCTATGACATATAGTTATCTTCGTCGTGAGAAGTATTGTTTGGCTCTTATAGTTATATTGGACCATACATATTATTTATTTATTAATCCTATTATTATCTTGGATCGAAACTGGTTTTGTAGTTATTTTGGATCAAATGATATTATTTTAGGTCATGTGATTATTTTTTACCTTGATCTGTTGTTATCTTGGACTCTGACATTTTTGTCAATTGATGATACCCCTTATTTTCTTAGGATTAGGTCTATGACATCTTAATATATAGGCTAGACAAAAGTTTTATTTAGTAAATGGATGTAGTTTTTATATTTTGATTATATACTTGTTATATAGCAAACTAATGGATTTAGCCCTGGAAAATTTTATTGTAACATTTATTTACTATAAAATGTTTTATGTCTATTTCTGTACATAAGCATAAGAATTTATTAATGATTTTGTTTTATGGGAAAATAACTTCATTGATTTTCAATTTTTTTATGTTTTTCCAAAATGACTATTATTATAAGTTAATGCACCATTGAGCTAAAATTTAGTGCGAGAGTTTATTTTTTTCTCGCGTAGGTATCAGGACAAGGATCGAGAACGATAAGTTAGCTGAGAGAGTTGCTAGACTAATGTACTTTACTTATAGAGTATAGTAACAGTGACAACCATCCAAATATAATTAGTTTCTTTTTGTACCAATTATATATGTGTACTTAAATAGTTTGTAAATATTTATGACCCATTTTGGTTGTATTAAGTTCTATAAAAATATAAATATATAAATTAAAATTTTATTTCGTGCATATATGAGATGTATATATTATATTATATAGGGTTTGTGAATAGAGATGAGTATATAGATATATGTATATATAACGATATATATTTACAGGTATATTTAGTTATATTTTATAGGTTTGACCAAGTAAGTAGATAATGACATCAACTTACTTGACTATTATGTAGGAAGGTAAGGGGGTATTACATTTAGTGGTATCAGAGCACTCAGGTTTAGGTGGTTTTAGGACATAAATGGGGTAGAATTAGGGAAATGTATGTACATGCATATGCATCATTTTTAAGTATTTTATAAGCTTAAGTTATTATTATTGTTGCTCCCTAACGTGGATTATTGTTCTGAATTTTAGGGTGAATGAAGGTTAAGAGTACGGTGACCGAGGGATGAGACCCCTGATTTACATAAGTTATTCAGTACATATTCTTCATATCACCCCCCACAAATAGCAAGCAACTAGGGGTAGTGCATCTTCTGTTGGGTAGGATAGGCATGCCTCATATGTAGGACGAGAGAGACTGCTTAAGGACATAGCTGATATTCTATAGAGATCAACCAGGCTTATTGTTACAGAGTTGAGGTTTGACAAGCTCAACAAGTAGGGAGCCACTAACTTTTTTAGCTGCAAAAAGGATGATGTAGCGATCGCAAAATACTGGCTCGAGAAAACAGAATGACTCTTTGAGGATATGCACTACACATTAGAGTAGAAGTATAGATATACAATGTCTTATAGGAAGGGACACATGATTAGTGGAAGATAGTGAAGAAGAGGCCCCATACCCTAGTTCCTCCCACTTGGAATTTTTTCTTGGAGCAGTTCAAAGAGAAGTATGTTCCCCAAAAGTATGGAAATTAGAAGAAGCAAGAGTTTTTAGATCTAAGACAAAATAATTTGACACAATAAAGCCATATAAAGTCTTTTAAGAAAAAGATTACCACTGTTCCTCCCCCTTTCCCAAATGAAATCATATCCTAGAAGAGACAAATCAACTAACTCATAATTGTTCACAATATCACTAAAGCCATAGATTAAAGATAATGGATGGTCCGCTCCATCCCTTTTATCATTAATAGAAATAATATCATTGAAATCACTAATACAAACCCAATGAAGACTATTATGGCTTACAAGAGAAGAGAGAAAATCTCATGGATCCCGACGTCGAGCTCTTTCAAAAAAACCAATAAGCCTCCACTAGGGAAGAGGAGTGTTAATTACCATTTCTATGCGATTCTGAGAAAACCCACTGACATTTACCACATTAATAACCCTTCATAACACTACTAACCCATTCACTCTACCAACACAGTCAATACTAAAGCAACATTCAAAACCAAATTTGCAACGTAATTCCTCAATCTTCTAACCATGAACCAACATTTTGATGAAGAACAACACATCAAGCATATGTTAACGGAATATGTCTGATAGAGCAAGAACTACTCGGTTGAGAGATTCAAATGAGAATCCTTGGGGCCAGTAGGTCTTTCCTTTTCAACCTGCTAACTATGAAACCTTTCCATACTATTTAGAAATTCTAGACTCAATCTATCTCATTATCATTACACTAATTCAATCACACAGTAATACACATTTAATGATTTTATTCTCATTGATTGATTGATGTGAATACATATCATTATGTAATTAGATTAGTATACAGATAATATAATATATTGAGTCTATCTGAAAATTTCTCTTTAATAAATATATGTTTTTCCATGTGAAAAACTTTTGAAACTGACTCCATAATAGTTTTGGTATTAGGATCAATTCCATTCACGGATAATGCATTTATCTTTTTTAAAATAGTTTAAACCTCTTGATTTCTAGCCAAAAATTCATCATCAGAGATTCCAACCAAATCACGTATCCACTGATTGCCAAACCGCACACCGGATTGATTGCCATATGCCTTCAGCCATAGTCCCCACATCCTTTCTATTCTCTAATGAAGGATTATGAACTAATTATTTAATAAGGAATCAGAGTGGCCTAGTTTTCTGCTCATAAAACATAAAGCGGATATAGTTTTTCATATCGAAAGCTTACGTGGAGTTGATCTCCATTCTTCTCTTTCATTTTCTTTCAGCGTCTTAATGGTTCTCTGACATCAATCGCCACTTTTATCCTCATATAGCTCCGCAAAAAACCAGAAGTAGCATTTGAATCATACTCTACAAACTGACCCACAAAGTTGTCCAATTGTATTGCCAACGATTCTGATGCCAAACCCGATTGGAATACTATGAACTTGAATCCATAACTTCACTTGATTAAACTGAATTTCATATGGTATATAACCCTGAGATAGTCGATTAAGAATCAAGAGTTTGTTATTGAATTTCCAACCCCCAACTTTCTGAAGGTCCCGTTTATAGAAGAATTGGAATAAAAATATATCCGCTTCAAAATCTCCTTAACGTAGATCCCCAGAACTAGGCTCCACAATCGTGCAAGGGTGTCTTTCATGGCTTCCACACTTACTGAGCGGGTTGTGAGGAAACATCCTACCAATGCGAGATCATAATTGATACTTGGCTTCTTCTCTCCTTCTTCATCAGCAACTAAAACTTTCTCCTCATCATCCATTAACAACAAATTCAACAAATTTTCTAGCATAAATTTTATGGTAACAACAATAGAAATAACTAACAAACGACAAAAAGACCAATAAAAAAAAATTGATATTTTATGAAAAGATAAATCTTAGTTTTTTTTATATCTCTTTCAAACATTTAATATGTAAAAATTATTATTTTTTATTTTTTTAATTTATACTTATATCAATTTATAATAAAATATAATCACTAAATATTATATTTTTATTATAATTTTATATTTAATTGATTATTTTTTGTAGCACATAGGATACGCATTTTGATAAATAAAAAAACAGTATATAATAATAATAGAACACAAGCTTTATGGGAAATTTCAAACATTATATGTTCATTTAAAGATACATTAGTAATTAAATATTTTTAACAAAAGTATTATTACAATATTAACACAACATTTCATATTTTTATTTACAATTAAATATAATATATTATTAATAAAATTTAGATTAGTGTATTAATTGGATGAAAATATCATTTTATTGGGTCATGCACATTCTAAAAATGAATAATGATAGCACTGATTATTTTTGTAAGTGATAGAAATTAGCAACTAATTTATGCGATTAGATATAAAATTTCCAAAAATTAAAAATATTTGGTAAATTCTAAATCAGTTGATACAATTCTTCCCAGTTTAGGTCATTGAATTTTCACAAATTCTATTGTTGTCTTATGCTCTCTTTAACATATAAAAATTGGGATATGATTAAAAATGTAGAAGTAATACTAAATTGTATCTCACCATTTAAAATTCTATTTTAAGAGCAATAAGCTGTATGTCACGTCTTGGTGTTGGTGCAGATAATACCATGTGTCAGCTATTGTTGACATTGTTATGAAACCCCGTTTGGTCCAACTGGTTGAACCAGTTTAACCGGAAACTAGTCTCTAAACCGAGCAAATTTGAGCTTAAAAGTTGAGAATGGATAGTCCGAAGCGAAAGCCAATGATCCTAATGGATAACTGCGAACCGATCAATCCAGTCCAAATCAAACAGTTTAAACGGGTCATTGATTCTGAAACTGAAACACGCCAGAAGCAGTGATGGTGAAATCTTGAAGCCAATTGGTGAGGATAACTTCTTGATGCGTTGCATGTAAGGTTGAAATCACTCGAACCATATAACTTCCTACCTCCATTTTTTCAAAGCTCTTCATGAAAGGATACGACAAGCCATTGTTCACATGGCAAAATACCTCCATAACCAGATAGGTTCACTCATTTTACCTGTGAGATATTCTACACATAACAATCCATCCCTTAGAGTCACCATCCACGGTAATTTTACGGATCCCCTCCCTAGCAGTTATCCCGCAACAGACTCCAAGGAATGAATTACCCCGATACAATTATTACATATTAAATGAATAGAACTCATTTCAAAAAAACCAGTTCAAAAAAAGAGAACGCCCACGTATCTTATAATCTATTACCAGCCCACTCTTTTAGGCATAACATCGGCATGCAAGAATTCTTATTTCCTTCTTCTTCTACCTATTCCTTAGCATCACTCGGGCTGTGTCTTCAAAGATTTCCTCTCGGCGTGCCAGAATTCTTCACCACTTCCAAGTATCTTTCCTAGCCGAAGCAAGCCGTTGTTTCTTTTTAGTTCCCGTGATGACGCGACTTCTTCTTGTTAACTCCTCCTCCCTTTGGCTTCACCTTCTCTTCCTTTTTTAGCTAAAATTGCGGAGCTTTTTTTTTTTTAAGGAGGACATGGTTGTCGGTCGATGAAGAAAATGAAGAAGATAAGAGGGTGAATTTTCTAGAGGAATCTTGAAAAAAGAAATGTAAGGAACTGGCCTTATCCATTTTTATACTTGGGCTAAAGCAACATTAACTTAATTTAAGCGGAGATGATGGTCTCTAATTGGGCAAAAGGGACGGGTCTGTCGGTGAGCATGGTGATTTGTGCTAGTTATGGCCAAAATGCTATTTGATATATCATCTTGTCTCCGATTCTCAACTGTACCCCAAATCTTCCTATTTCCTTACAATAAAATCAATAATTAAATTCCATCTTCCTCGTTTTTATGCGCCACATATTATAATGCTTACCAATTGCATCTCCGATTCTCAACGGTACCAAGATTGAGAGCGGTTGTGGGTTTTGGGGCCAAGGCCATGATTGGCTAGATATGGGCAGAAATTGTCGAAAAGTGGGCATCTTGAGCAGTTGGAGAGATGATCAAGGTTGAAACGTAGTGGCAACCGTCTGATTTGGATCCAAAGGTTAGTGCAGTCTGCCTGTGTTTCTGGTTGCTCTTCTTCTGATGATTGTAGACACAAAGTTAGATAAAAAACGGCGATGAGAAGGAAGCATACAGAAAGAAATAAATGAGATTTACAGGCCATAGATATTGGATAGCGTAGGAAGAAGAGGAGGGAGAATGAATTGACATTGTAGGCTTGTAGCAGTTCCTTTTTGTTGTTTTCATACTTCAGTTATCTTTCATTTTGCTGCACAATTATGGTTTTCTTGGAACCCTATTTTGATGCTATGAGATTGAGTTATTTCAATTGAAGAACACGATTGAGGGGGGAAAAATTCCCATGGGTACAAAACGGTGCGTTTTAGCTTAGTAGGATTAAATTAGCTGAAATAAAAAATTAGTTTATATATTATTTTACAAATTTTGATTGTACATGTTTTCTTCTGTGTTATTGGTTGAGCCGGATTTGATAACCCTGACTGTTGATGAACTGGCTAGCGGCATGCCAGTTTAGTGATGACAATCCTCATTCTGCTCAACAATGTGATATGAACTTTTACTTGCTAGTTTTTGTGCTCACTTTGCACATCGCCCTTGAGCATAAAGGAGAAACTGAACCTCTATAGTATTCACTCCTATGCTGTAAGTAGTTACAAACTGAAGTGAATATTTTATTGGTTGCATCTGATATCAATCCATGAGACCAAAAGAACTCAGCCCTCGAATTAAATCTGCAGCAACTCCAACACTGGACTGCGAAGAGCTATTCCTTTCAAGTTGAACAAGTGTGCTTCTTGTTGAATTCAACATGAGTTCTGATAATTGGGTTGCATAGTGACAATCATAGCTTTCTCCAGCTATGAACAAGCTTCTGTTCCTGTACTGTGAGAATTTGACAAACTGTTTTTACAAGAAAACCAAGTTGGCCTTAGCAGTGGTGTTTGTCATTAACAGCCTCATAAGACTATGTATTAGTAAAATAAGAGAACCCAACTCCTATTGGTGACTCCAAATACAGCATATTGGCTTCTCTATTTCGGCTATACTGATTCTTAAAAACTTCCCTTGTTAGTTTAGAGTCTACTACTATGAAAAAACACAGCAGAAGCAAAACTAATGCAAAAACCATTATCTCCCTTGTTAGTTGAGGTATGGTTCGAAAGGAACCTAGAGAGTAGAGACAGACTATAGTATACATACGCCCCCATTAAATTATTTTGTTTTATACTTTTTCAAGAGAGAGAAGATTGATTATATATCTTTGGATAAGTATTCCATTTCAAATTTGATTTATTTTATTGGTAATTTCTATTAGGAGAAGCTGAAAAATAGAATTCCTTAATCGAGATTTAGAAGCTCCGAGAATGTATTGTTCCTGGAAGTACCTTAAAAGTTAGGTCCAATATCAGCTCGATAACTGACTTCAAATTCTAATAATAGCCTGCTATTGAAATAAACGGTAAATTAACAAAACCTTTATTGCTGGAAAAGACGTACAAAAAAATCATGGTTTCGTTTATTACTGTGTGAAAATTTATGGCAAAACGATACACAAGCAAATTCTCATCAATATTGCAGCAAACCAATTTGAAAGACTGCCTTTGGCTCTCTGTGATGCAGGTGATTACAAAAAGAACCACAACGGCAAATAGTAACAACTTGAATAAATATGATACTAATGTTTAGAAAGAAAAGGCATTTCAACAAGACAAGCAACTTCAATAAGGTGTATAATAGTACCCTCCTGGATGGCCCATGCCACTGACCTGTGGGATCCCATAAGGCATCATCCTTGACTGGGGAGTGGGATTGTTGTACCCCGAAGCATTGCTGATCTTGGTCAAACCCATTTGTCCTTGCATCCCATCCCTACCATACTGCTGCCAGAGCTGCTGTTCTTGAACCAGCAAGTGCTGCTTCTTTTCCATGTCTGCTATCTGCACATAGGAAGGCGGTGGAATTGCAAGAGACGCAGCAAAAGGGTCCTGGTTCCCAACTGGCTGGACCGTTCCATCAGGTGCAGGCAATGCCAACACTGGTGTTGCACTCTTTCCTGAGCTAGGCAATGCTACACTACTTGCACTCCCACCGCTTAATTGAGTATTGTTCACATGTTGCCTCACTGCCCCTTGATCATACATTCCATTCAATAGCAGTGGATCCATGCCGCCCCCCAAAGCAGCTTTCTGCTTCGATAGATTACTAGCTGTTTCCACCAATGCCAATTCCCAATCTGCTTTACCACTCTCAGCAGCTGGTGTCTGCCATGCTGAAGTTACTTCAGGCTCTCCATTTGACGAAAATGCTTCCCATGCTCCATTTGTATTCGTAGTTGGTGGTCCAGAGAACAAAGCCAAAGCCAATTTGTTGCCCCGTTCATCAGCTGAAACTCCATCATCCTTCAAATTCACCAAATCCTCTGCCACTTGCTGAGGTTGTGGTTTAGTCTGAGGCTCGGGAGGGAGTGGAGGTGCATAATTTTCTTGTGGAGGAAGTGCCTTGACCTCATTCACATCTGGTTCTTGCTCTTGCTTAATCTGAACCTTCTCCGTACTTCTCTCAGGACTTTTGGATGATGACCCATTTGTCATTTCTTTCAAAAATCCTTCCAGTGTACCCAATAGTTGATCAGTAATTCTCTGCACAGCAGGGAACTCGGATGATCGCCCAATCCCAATATCCTTACACCAACCATAGAACCCAACAAGCTCATCAATCATCTTTGCAGCACCGACATACATATCAAAACCCTTGACACAATCTACATATTCCATCTCAGTAAATTTATCCAGCAAAAACCCCAATGCCTCACATATATCACCATACAATGTAGAACTCTCCTTCACCAACATATAAACTGCAACCAGCACTAATCTACTGCTCTTAGCCATTCCCGCAGGCCTACAAGCCAAAACTCTATTAAGCATCCTTAACAACCGATCCAATTTCCCTAAAACCCTCTCTGGCCTCATTTGTCGAATGGGTGTAGCCTCTCTCTTCTGTTCTCTACCAACTGAATCATCATTCAAATCACCATAAGACCTCGATCTCCCCGGCATCCCATAATCATAATCATCTCTATGCTCTCTTGTTCTGAATCCATCACCACTCTCATCAAATTTTCTTTCACCACCCCTCGATTTCCTCTCACTAACTGCAACCTCAACCTTCTCATCAAGGTACATGGCATAAAATCTAACAAAAGCAGAATGATCCCACGAATGCGAGTGTGGCTCATCTCTAAAATCCGACATATTCAAAACCCGCATCCCTCTCCTTGTTGCAAAAACAATCTCCTCCTCAAAAGAGGGATGCCCATCGAGCAAAAGCCTATGCACAAGCATCAAGGCCTTGATCGCCACAACCCAATCATGTGTTTTACTCAGCCGTTTAGAGACAGTTGCCGCACAAGCACTAGCATAACCCCTAGAGTAAGAAGTAAGATTGATAATCTCTCTAAAGTACTTCTCATCAGCAGGATCATCATCATGGCTAGTAGCTTTAACCACTAAAACTTCAAGGTCTGGCGCTATATTGCCAGCCACTTTAGCTATCCCTATGCTTGTTTGGTCTTTCACAGCCCCGATCGCTTTGCGGATCGTGCTTGGTGCCATTTTCACTACTTGATACTTGATTATTCGAAAATGAAATTGAGAAGCGGAAAATGAACACTACCTCTTAATACTTTATGAGATCCACCAGCAGAAATGAGAAGATCTGTTGACAGGTGGTGCACGGCGGCGATCGGCTGGAGATGGAAGAGCATAAGATCGGAAAATACAAAGGAGCACTGTGTATGTGTGTGTATATATATATATGACTATGCCTTCAATTGTCTTGGAAGCCGTCTCTCCGCGTACCGGAGCGAGTGGCGTTATTATATTTATATAAAAGGAAATGGCGGGCACCGAAGATCATTATTTTATTAGATTGAAAAAGCGCGTAACTCACGGGGATCCCAATTCTGCAAAAAGATTAAAGTGAAAACGATGTCGTTTTTAGGCAGTATATTATCTTTTCTTTTTTTAAAAAAAATTAATCTTGTAATAATAAAGTACCAATTAGAAAAGGATTATTCTGCTAACCATCACTCGTGATAATGTTTACTTTGTCTTTGATAAGATTAAGATGGTTAATTGGATAGTGCAAATCAATCACATTTTACATCTTGCAATA
Organism: Triadica sebifera; assembly: GCA_023653625.1. Lineage (NCBI taxonomy): Eukaryota > Viridiplantae > Streptophyta > Magnoliopsida > Malpighiales > Euphorbiaceae > Triadica > Triadica sebifera. Next base: position 18,892,411 of record CM042910.1, on the reverse strand, counting down.
GATAGATTTTATCTTAGGCTCTATTTTTACTTATCTATTCTGTGGAAATTTATATTATATTTTCTTATCTTAAAAATAATTGAAATTGCTATCTAATAATGAATTTTTTTTTCAAATAATTATTATCTAACTAGACGTAGCCCCACGCAATGCGCAGTATTTTTAATTTATTTAAAATAAAGTATAAAATTTTTATGTATATTTTAGATTTATTTTTTTAGAAGAAAACAAACTTCATTAACAAGCACAAGAAGGGATATCCAACAAAACAAATGGTTCAGCTTGAGGAGGAACTTCCTCCATATACGCCACTCTATTACGTGAACGCCTAATAAAAGAAAAAGACACATTAGTAAAGCAGCTGCTGAAATCCGCCGTGAACACACAATCAACTGCTAAACATTCTGAGCGTTCAAAAAAAATGGATTTAAAATTTTTTTTATTTAATTAACTATTTTTTAAATTTTTTTAAATTGTTTTTCTGTTTATGAAAAAAAAAAGTATATATTTACCTTTTTTTTATGTTAAAAAAACAGTTTTTAAAATTTAAAATATTTTAAAATATTTTTTTTTTCTAAAATCGTAACGAAAAGCCCTGAATGTTACCACACCCTGAATGGTCCAAAGTCTAACTGCCTTCCGAATCAAAGATGAGAAGCCCTCTGCACATAAAATAAATAAATAAATAGGGCGATAATGGGTCTCCTTGGCGGAGTCCTATATTTGGCTTTAGAGAACCTCAAGGAGAGCCATTAACAAGAAAACTGTATGACACAGATTAAATACAATTCACAATCAGCTTAACAAAATAAAGGAAAAACTTCATCTTAATCATGACAGCTTTTAAAAAATTTCACTCAATGTTATTATAAGCTTTATTCATATCCAATTTAAAAGCAAAACACCATTTCTTTTACCGCTCATTCTATGCTTTATTGAATGAAAAAACACTCAAAAGCAATGACAGTATTATCGATAATCAGTCTCCGTTGGGCATAAAAACAGATTGAGATTCATGAATGACACTTGAAAGGACATGTTTTAACCTATTCGCTAGACATAATTTTATAGAAAACTGTGCAAATATATTTTGGATTTATTAAATAAGATAAAACAATGCAATTCCTTTTAAGTCAATTTAGATAAAATAATAAAATGATTTGATGGTAGAAGAGACTTTTTTTTTTCTTGGGATTATAAAAAAATAAAAATATAAATTTATATATGATTACAAAACATAATAATTTAAAATTAAATATAATATAAATAAATTTAAAAAATTACCATACAAACTTTCAAGAATTTTTATAAATAAGTAGGTTTAAAATTTTTTAATTTAATTAATTAATTTTTTTAATTTTTTATAATATATTTTTTTCAAATCTATTTCGAAAAAAAATATTTATTTACCTCATTTTTAAAAATAGTTTTTAAAATTCAAAAAATTAAAAATAAAATTTTATTTTCAAAAACATTTTTCTCAAATTCAATAGGATCCAAATTCATTTCGAATTTCTAGTGAATCCGAATAAATTGAATTACGGATATTATATTTGAATCGGTATATAATAATTTATTTTGATCGAATTTGGATAAGCCCAAACCTTTTTATTATTTTTTATCGAACTAACATTTGGGATCTACTTCAATTAACATATTGAAATTTATTTAAATTAAACGTGACCTAAAAATATTGGTAAAGTTTCCATTAGATTTATTTTCCTATCCATTACAAATGGTCTCCATTATTTGCTTGCAGCCCAGATGAGCTAATAATTATTATTTTTTTCAGTATTTAAGGCCACGATTTTGGGAATTAGAAAAATTTTGAGCTAATGAATTCTTTTCTATTCTATGAAAATGTAGTTATCACCTCATGAATCAGTTCATTTGTAGTTAGAAGAGTTGTGATTCATTTCTTACTGGTGTGGGTTTAATATTCTGCATGGTTAAGGAATTTGTCTTGGATAGTTTCTCTCTCTATAACCAATTTCTTCAATGCTTCGCTATGCTTATATTTGTTTCATTGACCGATGGTCGATATTGTACTTTACTAATGAATTTGTACACGAACAAATCTAATGCTGGCTATTGAACTTATTGACTGATTAATATCAATGTGCTTGTATGATCATACAATTGTAATATAAATATACGGATGTGAAAATTTTATGAATTTAAATAAAATTAAAATTAAAAGTAAATAAAAAAATTGTTTCAGGAGAGGGCATTATCCATGGGTTAATCCAAATTTGATCGAAATTCAAATTAATTTGATTCATTTTTACAGGTAAAAAGTGACATAAAAATAATTCAAAACCCACAATGATATGATCCTTTGGAATTCAAATTCAAATTTAATCAAATCCATTTGCCATGTCATGAAAATTCTTCTTATCTAAATCCAAAAATCTTATAAATATATTAAATATTTAAATTAGAACTGAAAGTTCGTATCATAAATAAATTTTATTAATATATAAAAATTATATAAATATAGTAAATTTAAACGGATTGGTATTAATATATAAATATAGTAAATTTGAACACAATACAATGGTATCATAATTATGAACACTTGACCAATAAGTTTATAATATAATATGGATTACACGACATTATAATGGATAAGGTAACACCTAAGAATATATTCCCGCGAATATATACAACATTTACACAGCTACATCAATCTGAAGGCGAGTCCGCTCACCGATTCAACTCACTCAAAAGCTGCGATGTTTATCCTCCGAGTCCACTCTGTGGACTCCGATCATACTCTCCCTCTCGAGGAGACTTCCTTCTCCATTGTGTCAAGTACCATCGCCCGAGTGACCCCTAACCCTAAATACAATGAAAGAAGGGGCGTACTGCACTTGTACCGAAACGCATCGCACAGCTCGTTGCCAAACCCTAGCTCTAGATCCACTTCTCTCTTCGTCGTCGCCGTCCCCAACTATCTCTCCGCCGAAGATTTCATCCGATACTGCGGATCTCACATCGCCAATGTCCATGAGCTCCTTTTCGTCCGGTATTTATCAAAATTTTATGTTTCTTTTCTCTTTTAGCGTTAACAAAATATTATGAGTTTGATTTTTGCTCTTTTATCGTATTCTCTATTTTCGTTGACTGCTGAGAAAATTTTTGAGAGTGAACTTGAAATGAGAAATCATAAATTTCGTGCTTTACGTTACTTTTGTAATAATATATAAACAAATATATTCTAATTTTGAGATCATAAGTTTTAAAAGTTGAATTCCAAGGATGTTACGGTTGGCTTAATAAATAAAGGGGGTTGAAAGGATTATAATTTATGTTCAGTAGTATGGGATAATTAATCAAAGTGACTGTTGCATAGATTTGTCTAGTAGACTCTTGTTGGGGTACTAGGAGGTAGGAAGAGAGTAAATTGTGTTCATATAATATGCAATTATTTCATATTTTGTGGTTAAATAGAGAAAAATAATTTCCTCGAGGGAATTATGGTGTCTGGACGAGTTGATGAGTTGTGTTTTTTTTTTTTTCCTTTATCTTACTTTTTCTCACTGGTGATTATTGAATTGAGTCGGTTTCTTCATAAGTGATAAGAATGAATTAAATTAATTGAAGGTCAAAGATTTTAAGTTTTGTGCAGCTTTTTTATATTTGTGTATTTATTAGAAAATGGGCATAGGTTTAATTTAGTTTCTCTTGATAATTCTCAAGGAATGATGCAATGGAAGACCGGTATAGTGTTTTAATCAAGCTCAATAATCAGTTGACAGCTGATGAATTTTATAACAGCTTCAATGGAGAGCGATTTTCTCCTGCAGAGGTCTGTTATCTTTGATTGTAGCCCTTCATTTGTAGATTTCCCTTTCTTTATTGTTACAAATGAAGACAATTATGTTTTTCTATAATTATGTAGGCTGAGGTATGCCATATTCTGTATGTGCTTTCGGTGGATTACACTGAATTGGCTGATATAGCCAGCGTGCCTCCAGCAGGATTCACAGAGTTGCCTACTTGTCCAATATGCCTTGGTTGGTGATTTGCTTAATACTGGCAGGAGTTTGGTAATAATGGCATTCCATTTTTCTGTTTCATTATTTTCTCTGTGCACTGAGGAAATAATAAAATAGAAAATAGAATTCCATTATCACCAAACTCTTGTCTGTGAAAAAACTGTTTTTGGTATTCTCATTACATTATAATAACTTTTTTGTTTCAATTTCAGAGAGATTGGATCCAGACACTAGTGGAATACTCAGCACACTTTGTGATCATTCATTTCAATGTTCATGCACTTCAAAGTGGACTTATTTGTCTTGCCAGGTGAACTGCTTTTTCTTTCTCTTAAGTTTGTGTTTTGTCCATCTTTAAGGTTTTAGATTATGGTGGCTGTCTGAGTGTTTAGTTGTTGATGTCGCAGATAATATGCATGATTTTGGTGTTCAGTAAGCAACTGAATGTCTATGACTATGGACTCAATTTATCATTTTTTTTTCTGAGAAAAAAAAAAGAAAAAAAAAACTCAACTCATCTAATTTTATTGCCACAGACTATTGAACCAAAAATAGTGAGGGATCATGATTTTTACATTATGTAACTCAGGCTCAATTTTAAGCCTGAATTTAGAATTCTTTTTTGGGGGGGCTGGGGGTTGAGCCCATTATGTCACCATTCCTGATGAATATATGGCATATATCCAATGATCAGGTAATTTAACATTGTGCTGGTCAGCATAAATTTAATGAAGTTCGAGAATATATTTTTGGCTTGCTGTATGAACTTGAATGACATGTATTTTATCAGCATTCAATTTCTATATGAATTAGAAAGTAATAATGGCATAAAAGTCTTGTTTGGTTTTTTCTTTTTTATCATAGCAACTCAAGAATATAAAGCAATAGAATTTAGAACAAGGGAATTTCTGTTTTACTTAGTTTCTTATTGGATAGCTTTATCTCATGGGGGAAGCGGATGGACAAGAGTAAAAGAAGCACATTATAATGCCATCTAGAATTCTCCAAGTTGATTCTTTCACTCTTTTCTGCATAAGAGGAAATCAGCAATATCATATGGAAAATATAATACTTAGGGAATTTTAACACTTAAAAAATTGGTTTTTATCATCTTTAATATGATTTTCCATCTTGTATGAACTGTACTTGTGTGGAGCTCTCATATGTAGGGTCGTACATAAAAGTAAGAAAATAATGTTAAACAACTATGCTGACTGAAGATTTTATCAGGTCTGTCGACTTTGTCAGCAGCAGGATGAGATACCTTGTTCTGTTTGTGGAACAATGGAGAATTTGTGGGTCTGTCTAATATGTGGTTTTGTGGGGTGTGGAAGGTAATGAATTACTAATCAGCATTTTTAAAAAATTCTGAACTAGTGAAACCAAACTGTTTTGATGATATGTTAAGTAATAGGCCATGATTTCTCTGGATTTAATGCATAGTCATTGAACCCTTCTTCTTAACAGATACAAGGAACAGCATGCTATAAGACATTGGCAAGACGCACAGCATTGTTATTCTCTTGATCTAAGTTCACAGCAAATTTGGGATTATGTTGGTGACAAGTATGTTCATCGACTGAACCAGTCAAAAACTGATGCCAAGCTGGTAGATATGAACTCTCGCTGTACGTCACATGAAGGAGATTGTGGCACTTGTGGATGCAGTGAGGATTCCAGTATTAGTGGGGCTCTCTTTAGTAGCAAAGTTGAAACAGTATGTCATTCCTTTGAAATATTACTTCTGAACTTGCAGATATTTAAATATTTTATATATGAAATTTTGTTTGGACTTCTATCAATTTGAACTGGCCCTTTATATTGTCAGTACAGCCTTGCACAGGGTTGGAAAAACCTTTTTTTCTTTCTTTTTTTTTCCTTTTTGTGTGTGTGTGTGTGTGTGTGTGTGTGAAGGCTTACTTTTTATAAACTATGACTCAGAGAGGGGTTAAGATTTCGTGTTCTGCATTTGGGCATATTTAGTGTTGTGGTTAAAGTGTTGAATGCATGCAAAATATATTGATCCTCGTTTTTACTTGCAACAGATTGTAGATGAGTACAATCGTCTTCTTGCAACTCAGCTGGAGGCTCAAAGAAATGTGACTACCCTTTTCCCAATATCACATTCCAAGTTTCCTGCCCCTCATCCACCCTTCTTTCCTCTTCCATGCTTGATTGTTTTCCTCCACTAGTGTAGTTATATTTTTATTTTATTCCTTCTGTTTTTTCAGTTATTTATTCTAGTACTTTTCGAGAGGGCAAACCTAGGCACAACATTGAAGTTGTTCCTTTGTGACTGGAAGGTCACAGGTTTGGATTTGGTAGCAACCTTTTTGCAGAAAGCTAGGAAAGATGTTTGTGTACATAACTCTCATTTGATTCTTGCAAAGCAGGGAGCCCCCTGCATTGAGAATGTGTTTCTTAGATCTTTATTCTAGTGTTTAACTGAGGGAGGCAGTATCAATTTCTAATTATTGAGCTATTGTGAAATATATATTGCATGATTTGGTTAGATTTCTTATGATATTAACCATCTAAGTGCAAACTTATCTAAAATTATATGATTGATTGGTTTCCCTATTTCAATTGCTTCTGTGTGAGGACAAATTTCTTAAGATTGCTACTCTGTAATCTCTAGTCTCTACATGCATATTATCTTGGTAGATGAATATAAATTAATTTGATGCTTATGGGTGACGATTTGCTCTCTACTGTTATTTTAGTATTTCTTACTTCATTTGTTGTTTCAGTATTATGAATCTCTAATAGCAGAGGCCAAAAGTAAACGAGAAAGTTCCATTTTAGAAGCAGTGGACAAGGCTGTGACTTCAACAATGCAGGATATCCAAAATAAATTGGCAAAATATGAACGGGAAAAAGATGCTGTTACAAATGTAAGTTATGTTATCACATGTGAACTAGCTTTTGGTATTTGGTTATGGAAATTTGTGAAGGTTTTTGTTAGCAACTTTTTAGCATGGCATTTTAATAATATTAATTTTCCGTGCTTAGGTCAACCGAGATCTCATCAAGAATCAAGAAATTTGGCGTCAGAAGGTTAAGGAAGTTGAAGAGAGGTAAACTTTATCCATCCCTCTGGATTCTGGAAGTAATTCAAGTCCTCATTTAGCTTCCGATGATATTTTGTTTATTTGATGTATGTATAGCTTATCAGATTTATTTATGAATATGTTTCCCTTCATCTTAGGATGGTGGATGGTGGCGTGTTTTAGTGTGGGGGCTAAGAGACTGAAGCACATAGGGCAGAGAATCTTTGCGCTCCAGATATACACCATATTTGGAAAACATGTTACTGTATAGGATGTATTGAACCATACAATAATTTGCTCCAGATAAGCACAAGTGTTGTTTTTCTGAGGAAAAAAATAAGGATAGTGGCCAAAGGGAGGGGTTGAGAGATAATTATGAAATGATCTTCTAAATCAATCTAATAAGCTTTCAAGATGGAATGTTTCTGTTATATGTATATATGTTTTTGGTTTATATTGGATGAGGTGTGAACCGGAAAATTGAATTGTTTGCAATAGATTCTACTGATGCTGCATCTGTCATACAAATCATCTTCTTGCCTTCCCCCATTCCATTTTCCATTTTATTAAATGATGATTTGCTTAATTGTTCATTATTGTTCTCTTAGGGAAATGTCCTCCTTAAGCGTAAGGGATGAGAAGATACTTGATCTTGAAGAACAGGTTGTTTCCGTATAGTTTTTTGGTTGACTATTAAAATACTTATCTCATATAGTTTAAAATGTTGTTGATCACAGATTCGAGATCTTACAGTATATATTGAAGCCCAGAAAACACTTAATAACATGGCGGATACAAGTGAGATTCATGGAGGGTCTCTATTACCTGTACCTTCAAAGCAGTCTTCCCCATCTAACAACAAAAGGCACATCAAACCTGGTCGAAGACGGAGTTAATAGATCATCTGTAAATTTCTTTCCTTTTTTTTTTCTGTAATTTTGATAAACCTTGGTATCATGTATTGTTGGAAACTGCCTGTCTTCTGTGGAAATATAAACGATGAATGGGAAGGTAGCAAAATTATTCTCTTCGCTTCAGATAGCAGCAAGTTTGGGAGCTAATTGACGGCCTGAATGCGCAATGTATTGAAATTTCTAAGCCAGAAAGAAGATATTAAAGTTTTCGAGTTTCTTCTTGAGGATTTCAAGTTCTGCAATTAACCCATTCAGCTTATTTTTGTTCCATCAAATCATTCATTGATTGAATGGACAATTGTCATGAAATTCGAATGTCGCATGTCAATGTGCGGTATTTATCATTTCTTCAATAGAAAAAGTTAAAACGCAAGTCAAAATGGGATTTCACAAAATTGAATTTTAGAAGAAGAATTATATGAACCAAGATGACATGAGGTTATTGACTATTAACTACAAATAGTTGATTTAGGTATATTTGAAGTCCTTATATTTGAGGACATATTAAGTGAGAAATTTAAAGGTTCTTAACGAAGAAAAGAAATACATATGAATAAATTTTGTACTTATGCATGATATATTTCACCCGAAAAAAATAATATTGAGGGAAGATAACTCTCGAATTGTTATGATACCAATATGTTTATCTTAATTATATTGATATATTGATCTCAGATTAAACCGTAGTCGAATCCCTTAAAAATGCTGACCTGGGGACCAAGATGATATGGGTCTTGACTTCAAATCCATAGTCGAATCCCCTAAAAATGCTGACCAGGGGACCAAGATCATAAGGATCCCGAGTTCAAATTTGAATGGGACCTCTTATAAAACTTTCTTTCATATGATTTCTTTACATATTCAGTCATTTGACTTGCCCGGCCTTCATAGAATTTTAATTTTAATTTTAAAAGAAGAAGAAGAAAGGTGTTATGATAATCACCGATTTAAAACGAAAATCGACAAGCCTAAGATATGAAAAGATAAGTAATGACGCTGTATACAATGAATTGGCAAGAAAAATGAAAGAAGACAACACTAACAGAATCTACTTGGTATTTCTCACAACTAGAGAGGCGATAATAATTTAATTTCATTACTAACCTTGAAACTAGATTAAATTTTCTTTCCAAAAAAAGAAAGAAAGAAAGAACATATAGAATAGCCAGTGATCCCAGCCAAACCGAGTCATAATATTTCTCCCTAGAAATTCTATTTTCAGATCACCTGCCTTCTTTTTTGTTTTTTTTGCATTAGACTTCTAAATTTACACCATAAATCTAAAGCTTCTCTATTCATTCAGGATGAGGAAAGCCAATGACACCATGCCGTCCAACGCTATAGTTGTGTATGTAATGTCATTTATATGATCTCTGTGTCAGGTTGAGCTGAAGTATTCTAAATCTATCCCATCTAATTTCCGCAGCTTCCCCTCGAAAATCATATGGTGGCGAGCCCAGGGCGCGGGATCACAACGAACTGTTACATACACTTCAAGTACACTGGTGAAAGTCACGCACTTATTTTTTGTTCACCTTTGAGCTTGTTCTGAACCAGCTGCAGCAGAAGCAGTGCTAGGCCCAGTACCATTTTCAACGGGAGGGGAGGTGCCCCATTTTCCCTCCGACTCTAATGGTTCGAGCACATGAACTCCTCCATCTGTTAGTCCTAACGCGAACTGATTGGGCTCTGATGGATGCGCAGCAATAACAAAAGGATATACCCTCAAACTGCAAAACAACCTTGTCAGATGTGTCAAACGAAAAAAAATCCACCAGGAAAAGAGAAAAAAATGTAGCAGCAGCAAAATCAAAGAGCCTACCTCGGATTGAGAGGTAAATAAGCTGCAGGATTTATTCTGCATCTCAATCTGAGTGTTGAAGTAGTCAGAACACCCACACTTCCATCTTCAAAGCTAACATATATTGACTGGCTATCACAGGAATATGTAGCATGTGTAATTGGACCACTTGCTTCCCGAGGGAAAAACTGTTCAGGAAAATAACCACAAGTACGCCAGCATCATTAACAGAAAAACTAGATGCCAAACCACATTCATAATACTAGGCCTTATCATGACCGACAATTATATTCAATTTTCTTATAAGACTGCACTCAAGATAATCAATTCTACTTTAAACCAAACTACTCCTGTAAAAAAGCTCCCCAAACAATATTGCCATGTGCCTTGAACATGCATGAAGACAGTATCTCTAATGATTAAAATTCATAACCACTTCCCATTAAATACAGACAAGGATAACCAATGGGAAATGAAAAAGGTAAAATTCCTAAAACATAAAATTCTACTCACAAACCTGTTTAAGACATTCTAATTTTGGTGCTTCAAATATAGCTATCTGCGACTCATGCACTGCCAACAGATGTGTCTGGTCAATGTGAAATTGAACACGCGTGTCTGCAAGAGAAGCCGAACCTCGTCCACTTGGAATTTGCAATAATTTACTAGCCTGCTTCTCCCATCCATCTATGCTCCAGACACACAACTGTGGAAAGAAAACATGCATCAGGCATGCAGAGGTCCATATTTAATCATCCTCCAGACAAAAGCGCAATTGCAGTACCAAATCAAATGATCACAACAGAGAAAAAATTTGTTTGCCAGTAAAAAATCAAAAGAATTAACCATTTCGCATGCCAAAGAAAACATGCAGAACTGAGTAATTCCAAAATGAGAAATTTGCAAGAATTCACAAGCTTTCCTCATTGTATAAAGCACAAAATGCATAAGATAAAAATATAAGATAAAACAAAGAATTTGATTAAGTAGGAGAGCTACATGATAATAACATTGGAAATGCCATCAGGTAAGGATGTTCATGGTTCGGCTGATTAATTTTCACTGATGGTACTCCAACTATACAACTCGTAACAACTCAATATTTGTAATGCTAAACCTCTTTTAACTTGATTTTGTAAAACAAAACTACTTCCGTTTGAATCTGTCAACCCGGTTAAATGGAATTTTTTCAAAAAAATGACATGAAATTTTAAAGAATAAAAAGACGATAATACCCTTTCTAATTACAGATTTCCTCTAATTTTCTAAAAACCAGATCTGGTTTCACACTTTCCATTAAAAGTTGAACTTTCTCACACTTTCCTCCATTTTCTAAGCAAACAAACAAGCCAATCAAATAAGCAACTACAATCTTTTTTTTAATTATCACATTCATAATCTCTAGCCAAATAGCTCAACAATGCAGATCTACCAACAATTCCCAAAACAAGCATTCTACATCTTGAAGCCAAAATCGCATGGCAAGAGAGTAAATGTGTCCAATGCAGAAAACCAAGTAATAGGGGCTGGAGTATGCCTGAAATTTGCGGGCAACAGCTAAAATCTATAAAGAAAGCTCACACTATGCACACATTTTTGCAATCCACAACCTGAAATTCTTCATCCCGTACTAAAGGGAACAAAAGAAGCAAAATAGCACTAAAAAAAACTGTTAAAAGATTTGAAATTCAGATTAGTGGCTGCACATCTAATAAAGAATCATTTCAAAGGCAAGATCTTGAGCATTTCGGAGGGGAGAGGGGAGGAAAGGGCGAGAAGAAAACCTGTTGACAACAAGAACACCCAAGAAGAAGCTGACAATGCAGAATACAGAAACCCATTTGAGCAGTGCAAGGGAGGTAAGCGAGAGTGAAGAAGTACAATGGCAATTGATTCAAGAAATGAAGAACGCGGGTTTCAAAAGAATCAATAAAAATAAGAACTTTCCATTTGGGTCTCTTTTGCTGAGATTATTTTGCTGGTGCCAAAAATTCAAGAATGAAGAACTGGGGTTTATACTTTGCAAGAATTCCATGTTGTCTACTGGGATTATTTTATTTTCTTAAAAAAATTAGTTTATACTTTGCAAATATTTCTTTTCTATTTTCTGGGTTTATATTTTGCAAAAATTTCTTTTGGGTCTCTCTTCTATTTGCTTAGTTTATATATACACTTTGCAAAAATTCCATGTTGTCTTCAGGGATAATTTTTATTTTCTTAAAAAAATCATTTTACACTTTACAAAGATTTCTTTTCTATTTGTTGGGTTTATATTTTGCAAAGATGTCTTTTGGGTCTCTTTTCTATTTGCTTAGATTATACTTTGCAAAAATTTCTTCTGAGTTTTGAAATCTAAGTCAACAGTTTAAACTCAATTTTTTAAAATTTTTTATTCTATATTGTTGCCAAATGAGAGATATATCCATATGAGAAAGACATCCATATACCCATACAGTTATGTTTTTAATTCTATTTTTGATCTCTTCACATCTTAATTTTGAGATTTTGTTTTTAATTCAGATGTTGCAATTGGTTGCGTTGTGAACTTCTTTTATTTATTTATTTTTTTCAACAAAAAATTGTTCCATAATAATTTGTTTGGATGCTGAGAAAATGCATTGCATCATAAATCTAGAAAATGAATTGTAGTAGGGAGTTTCAGAGCAGAAAGAAATAATGAGGGAGTTTGAGAGGAGAGTAAAATAATAAGGGAGGTTAGGTGGAAAATTGTCAAATGGTGTAAATGCCACAACAAACAATTAACCTAGTTAGCGGATATGAACGGAAGTAGTTTTGTGTTACAAAATCAATTTAAAAGGAATTTTAAAATTAAAACTTAAAGTACTAAGTTGTTAAGAGTTGTATAATTAGAGTAACGTTAGTAAAAATTACCCTGGTTTGGCTTGGTCTGTTTAGACCAAAAATTTATAATCAAACCAATAAAGTCAGTTTTTAAAATACTAAAAATATCCAAACCAATATTATTTGAATTCAGTTTGGTCGATTGGATATATAAATCCAATGTTATTTGGATTGGATTTGGATAGTTGGTTTGATAAATAAATGAATAAAATTAAAAAATTAAAATGTCATAAAAAAATCGACAAATATTAACTTAACACCGTGATCAAAATAACATGAAAATAATCAATACATTACTTAACTTTTAGAATATTCAAAATATAATTTGTAAATTAGTAAAGTAAATTCTTAATCATTCAAAGGAACTTGAAGAATATAGGTAATTAAAGAGTATAATTTTAGGAAACTAGGAAATTATTATTATTAGTGCACTATATATATATATTAAAAGAGATTCTATATTATTAGTTCAATTTAGTTTTATTGGATTTATATTTTCTTAATCCAAAATCAAACCAAAAAATCGGTTTATAAAAATTTCAAAACCATAATCATCCATGAAACCACCTAAATCATGATTTTCGGTTTAGATTGAATTAGATCGATTCAGTTTGGTTGATTTGGTTAATTTTTGTGCAACCATCAAGCATGTAGAGGTCCATATTTAATCATCCTCAAATAAAAGTGCAATTGCAGTACCAAATCAAATGATCTCAACAACAGAGACAAAAAATTTGTTTGCTGGTAATAAAATCAAAAGAATCAACCATTTCGCGTGCCAAAGAACCTGCCACCAGCTATCAGTACTATAGAGATTTTGATAACAGGTCACTTGATATTTGGAGGCCAATTATTAATAACTCTTACCTGAGCATCAGCTCCAGATGATACAAGAACATTTAGCAAGTGAGAGAAGGTAAGGCCTGTAATTCTTTTCTGATGACCTTTTAACTTTGTTCTAACCTGAGAAATAGAAAATAGAAATTGTCATTATTCCTTTTTTTCCATTTCAATATGGAAGTAAGATCCAATTGTTTTATGTCATACCTCATCAACTCGAACATTATAAATTTGGATAGAGGAGTCCTCCATGCCAATGGCAATGATATTATTGTCCTGAGGATGAAAAGCCAGAAATGTAGCAGCTGGTGGTGGTGGCATGAATGTAGTCATTGTCTGCAATTGAAAGGCATAATAATAAATATGATATGGAGAGGGTAATGTAGTAAAACAGAGAGATACATGTCAAACCTATTCTCATTGAAAACCCCGCCAGAAAGTCTTCAACAAAGTGGGTATTTTTCCCCAAATATTTCTTCCACAATATTTACTTTACAAATTAAAAATACAATAACCTTTTCATTGTAAGCACATCTTAAATTTCACAACAAAAGACATCACAGAAAGGTTGCTTCAAATAACACAGAATGCTAGAGATGAATATTGAACAACAAAAACCAGTGAATCAGCCTATTGGATATCGTCATTGACAAAGTTGCCTATGTACAGCCTTTACAGGAGTTCCACAAAATTATAATTGATTGTAAACATAAAAAGAGTTCACTGAGGCACAAGTAATTTACCTTAAATGTCATCATATTGAAAAGAGAGATTTTCCCCCCCGAAGCTGACATAACATAAGAGTCGTTCTTTGATAATGCAAAGCATGGAACAGCATCTTCAGGATTTGCCTCACTTATGTCATTAGTCATCAACATTCCACTAGAGGGATGCCATAATTGTGGTACAACACTAGCAGTGGCCTAGCCAAGAAAACCCATGGAAATTGCAAGCTTTAGAAACACAAATAAAATGGAAATGCTACACTTCTACACATAAAATAAAGTAAATCTACAACCCACAGCACTTCCTCAACTGCTTCTCTTCCCAATAATAACTATAATACCTTCACATTTGGATTTCGATCATTTCTCTGCCATTTCCAGAGCTTATGCACTGCATTTGATGCTAGTGCCAAAAGAGACATTCCATTATTCGTATAAATCAACCTAGCAACCTGAGAAAAATTGTCATCAAACAGAGATAAACATATATTAAACATTAACAATTTAAGTCACCAAAGCATAGAAATTATCAATCAGTGCAATTTAGATGTATTCTTGCAGACAACATGAAGCATAGGTCACAGCTGGCTTGTACATGGCCTAAGCATTAAAAATTACCATTCATTGTAATTTAGATTAGCTAGTCCTGCATGGTGCTTAGACCACAGCCAGCCCATCTTTGCTTTGAATAAACTTTTGCAGTAATATGCCAGCCAGATCTGCAATAGTGATCTATACTATACTTGAATGCAATCAGAAATGACTTCTAATAAAATCGCAGAAAGTGGACCATACCCTCATGGTTGTTAAATTATCAGGGAGCCTCAAAGAGCGACATTGTGATGGTTCATTTATTTCTGTCAATTTCCAGATCCTAGAGCTTTCTTCATCTGCAATTCTGGGTTTCACATCAGCCAAACTTCGACTATCACTGTTCTGTATGAACTCAAAAGAAAAATGCAAGAATTATGTCAACCATATAAAGATCTAAGGATGCTAGACATTAGATAGGGAATTGACATCAACACTCACTATTCCAATCACAGGGGCCACAGAAGCAGCTCTATCTACAACGCTGGTTCCAATGGCACTGGCAGAAGGGAAATTGCCTATTGCAGGGGCCTAATGTAAAATCATGCATTGAGCAATATAAATGCATGAGATTCTGTGTCCTTTCCAATAGCTAATTATTTTGGAAAATTTCAAGATACTGTAAACTCCTACCTTTACAACAGCTGCAGATGCAGCTCTGGAAGCATCAAATGGTCGGTTCTCTACTGTTCTTAGGAGCCTAATACCATCTGAATTTGCTAAAATTTTAATGCCATTATCACTGGTTGAGACAGCTAACAGTGCTCCTTCCTTGTTGAATCTAATACAAGGAGAAGCCTGCGGATTTATGGAAATCCAAATATTTAGGCTGTAAGAAAGTTGAAATTGATAGATCTAAAAATGAACAATGTCCTCAAAAAATTACCGGCAGTCCACCCTCTGCATCAATACTTGTCAGCAAGTTGACATTGTCCATATCCCAGAATTTGACCATGAACTCATCACCAGCAGCCAAGAAGCGATTCTTAGTAGTATCAAATTGCACAACCCCAGCAGACCGCTTCCCAAGACCTGTATACTTGCGCTTAACAGTTCCTTCACTTTCATTCCACTCCACCAAGTGTGATTCTCCTTCTTTGTTTGTCCCACATGAGAATAACCTTATAAAACATCAATCATGAGATTACTTTGTGAATAAAGACGCAAAAAGAAATAATAACAGGATAATAAAGTATGACTTATAAATGAACCTTGTTCCATCGGCACTGTATGCCATTGTGGTAGATGAATGATCTGGTGCATCATAGTCAACTCTAGAACCCAGATTATCATACAACCATGCCTTAATCTTTCCATCAGTAGCCGTTGAAAAGATAAACTAAGAAAGGTAGAAGGAGGGGAAAAGACAAGAAAGATGAATAAGGAACTCTTAAAACACATGCTATATGAAATCAAAAGATCCTGGTATACCAATGATAACCACCAAGAATGACCAAAAAACACAGAAAGAACTATGAAGAAAAAGGTAAGAAATGCTATAGGCAAAAAAACAAGAAAATAAACAAGGATTCATGCACATGCATGCACAGGTGAAATACAATATCATAAGAAAATCATATGCTTAAGATCTTAATTGTATATCATAACAAAGAAGGGACTTCTGAGTATAGTACACGTTACTCATCCATCATTGGTTAAAAGCTACACAAAATAAAATCTTAATAGACAAATATCAAGTCAAGTCAAATCTAACAAAGAAAGAGAGAAGTAGAGAGGGCATAAGATAAAGAAAAAAAAACACATTGTAAAACATATCTTGCACATATACATATACATATATTTTATATTTGTAAATACAGACACAAGAGCGATAATACCCATTACTCTACTGAAAAACACTTTCAAGTTTTGAGTGATTGATAGAGAAAGGGTATAGGCTATTGTGATGGCAGAGAACCTGCCTACCCGTGCAGCACCTGCTATTTGGAATGTTTATTCTAGAAGGAAGAAAATAGGGACAAGCGGAACAGAGAAGGAAGGACATAAGGGTTATTAGGGACTGCAAGTTTGTTATAAAGAAGAGGAGGTAGAAAGGAAGGGCATCTTTTCGAGAATTCTGCTAAAAAGGTCTCTAGGCTTGCTTGGAGAAGGGGACTGAGTCCCTGGGCTGTGAGAATTCCACAGAACTTATCCTTTTTCTCTTTTATCAGCTTTATTGTTCTTTTTCCTTATTCATCCATTGTAACTACCCATTACAGCAATATCTATATATTAAGAGAGCAGTTTTCTCTTACTTTTGTTCATCGTTAGTGTTGCTGTTTGTTTGAGGAATTGCCTTTTGCTATCATTGGTCTGACCTGCCGGATGGGAAAGACCGACGGTTCTAAGGAGACTCAAACACAAGCTCGCCTGGATGCGCAGGATGAGCAAATCCACAATAACAGATGACTACTCTCCAAGAAAGCCAAGAAAAATTGCAAGGAGTGGTGTTTCAATTGTTAAAGAAAATGGATAAGCAACCTGCCATGGAGGAAGGGAGGAGCTCTCTAGAATCAGTGGAGTCACCTGGTATTACATATCAGTCAGTCCCGTCTCACCTTGCTCATGCAGATGGATACCCGCCGCCCAGACTTGGAAGAACAACACCTCTCGGAGATACATCAGTGATGACCAAGAAGGTTAAAATACCTGCATTCAACAGAACTGATCCTCGTGGGTGGTTGACTTGAGCCGAGACCTATTTCCAGATCCACGGCACGCCGGAACAGCACAAAATCCCTTTAGCTCACATTTGTATGGAAGGGATAGCAGTTCACTGGTTTACCATGTTGCGGGAGCTTCATTTGGAGCTAAGTTGGGCTCAATTCAAGCTAGAGCTGTTGAACAGAATTGGGGGCATTGGGAATTTCAATTCGTATGAGCAGCTATCTGATTTGCAACAACGGAGAACTATGGACGAATATATAAATGAATTTGAGATGATTGCTTCAATGATTCCCCGAGAATCTGAAGCTCTCTATTTGGGATACTTCATGAGTGGGTTGAAAAAGGATGTTAAGCATTGGGTTAGTCTGATGGGGCCAGAAACTCGGCTAAACGCCATGATTACTGCTTGAAATGTTGAGGTAGCCTTAGGGAAGAAGAGTTCGTTTGTCTCTGGGAATCGAATCAGAATGGAGAATGAGAGAGAAGGGGCTCACATGGGTCCTCACGTGTTCAACAATAGTTCTAATAAATCTGTTTATTTGGGAGGCTGGACCACCACAACATACCCATTTAATGACCCAAAGCCCATCAAGATTTCAAATCCCTACAACATCCATGGCCCACAAAACACAACCTAGACCTCAATCGAGCTGCAATTGGTACTTCAGGTCCTAATTCTCTTCTGTTCCAGCGAAATCATGGTTTTAAATAACGGCTGTTACGCAATGTATCGGTCATTATTTAAAGGAAAAACACTATCGTTACTGTTGCAGCCGTTATACAACGGCCATATTTTTTTGCATTAAAAACAATCATAACGCATTCCATCTAACAACCTAAAATAACGGTGAATGTGTTACTAATTGTCCTCTATATTTTGAAATTCAGAATAACTACTGGCTTTCTAACCAAATCCTATCCTTAAATCAAGCTCCCCATACCATAAATAATACCACACCAAATTCAGACTTGTTAAAAAGAATCAGAAACTAACCTGGTTTTAGCCGTGTAAGAGATCTGGCCTCTGAGAATTACTCATTAAGATTAGAAATTGGTGGGTTCAAAGAGGGTAGTGGTCGGGGTTCACGAAGAGCAGCTTGTGGATAGCGATGATATGTTGAAATCGACGTCACTATTCTCAGTCAGTGTAGTGATTTTTCTATTGTTTTTCCTCTTGATCTACTGATTCTCTTGCATTTTAGTTTCCGGCCAGTTGATTTGGTAATTTTTTGTTTTTTTTTTGGTTTTGTTTCCATAAGTTTGAGAGAGAAGTTGAGAAGAAAGCAGCAACAGAAACAGGAAATTGTGCAGTATGCACCGACTAGAAGGAGAAGGGCTCTTATTTGGTATTAAATCTTTAATTAATATGTAATTTTGCCTTCTTTTTTTATTTCTATGGGTTGGGCTATCCTACTACAAGCATTTGAAACCTAAAAAATTCAATGTATCGGGATTGGGATTTTCTTTGTTCAAGAATGAATTTCATAAAAAAAAGGGAATGAAATAGATATATAAAAAAATAAAAATTGCTGTTAAAAATTTGAGAGTTCAATATTTGTAATTAACGGTCGTATCCTTTGTAAATTATCAATATTTTTGAAATATTGAGAGTTTAAATCATGATAAAAATTATCAATTGTAAATTCTTTAAATCAATTCAATATGATTTCATTTAATTTCTAAATGAATTTTATTAAAAAAATTGTAAAAAGAATTGCCATATTTGGTTATTTACTACTATATTTGATATAAATAAATTCATATGAAAAAAATGTATACATGGTCTAATTAAGCATAGTTAGTAAGTTATATTTAAACAAAAAGTTGTAATTTTATCAATGATTTGACATGAGTTTAGTTAATTTCGAAAAATAATAAATATGAAAATTTAAATCAATTTTTATTTAAATTAATATAAATACTCATTTTGGTGGTAATAGTATATTAGATTGTATAATATTCCAAATAGTGTTTTATACTAGCTATAATACTTATTATGTAATGAAAACTTACATTTTTAAACTAAATGTGTTTTTCTTCTGAATTTATGCCAATTAGATAATTATATTTCTTAATTGTAGTTAATTTCCTTTAAAATGTAGTAATTCCATGAGTATTGAAATTTTTACAAAAAAAAATTGTGTTACGACAATCCATTACCATTACATTACGTTGTTATGGACCCATTTCCGTTAGATGCAACCACGTCCGCGATCATAGCCGTTACCGCGATTTAAATTCATGAGCGAAATAGAGGTGCACGACACCTTACCCGAGCTGATCTTGAGGAGCGACAAAGAAAAGGCCTGTGTTCCATGTGTAATAAGCCTTATTCCCTCAACATTGATGCCTAAAGGGACAATTGAAGGTCACCATACTTACTGATGAAGAGGAACTTGATAAATTAGGGGAAATAGTGAGCAGTGGAATGACGAAAGAAGAAGAATCACAACCGACCGAAGGGAAATGTCAACTCTTTGATTTTTCGGGATGGGCAGCTTTGAGTGGGTCGAATTCCAAAACTTTTAAGCTATAAGGAGAGTTGTAGGGTATTTCGATTGAAATGTTGGTGGATAGTGGAGCGTCCCACAATTTCGTCTCTAGGGTCACAACTTCAGGCTTGCTTAAGCAAGTGTTTCCTAGAATTCATATCAAACAGGGAGATGGGCATAAGGTATGGGTGAAAGAAAAATGTGGGGGCCTAATAGTTCATCTCAGCAAAGGAATGTACTCCTATGAAATTTCAGCTTTGGTTTTTGATTTGGTCAATTTGGATTTGGTGTTGGTCAAACACTTTAGGGGAGGTTACTCATAACTGGAAATACCAATCCATGCGGTTTTGCCATCAAGGACAACAAGTTGAGTTAAAGGGCAAGACTTCTAATCAAGAACAGCAAGCTTCTCTCTACGAATTACTATCAGGGACTCAAGAGGGGTGTTTAATGGCACGGCTTATTAAAGAGAAAGGGGAGGAAAATCAGTCCAGGGATCAACAATTCTCCTCGAATCAGCAAGGACAATTAACTTGCTTGTTGAGTGAGTTTCAAACTATTTTCTTGGAGCCATAGGTATTGCCTCCTGCTTGGTCTTGCAATCATGCAATTAATTTGTCTCCTAATCAAGGGCCTATAAGTGTGAGACCATATCGGTATCCCCCATATGCAGAAGGAAGAAATCCAACGGCAAGTTCAAGAGTTACTAGAAAAGGAGTAATCTGGCCTAGTAAAAGTGTCTATTCTAGTCCTGTCATTCTTGTAAAGAAAGATCAGTCTTGGAGCATGTGCATCGACTACCGGGCTCTTAACAAAGTCACCATTCCAGACAAATTTCTCATCCCAGTGGTGGATGAACGAATAGATGAACTTCATGGTCTTGTTATTTCACTAAATTGGATTTAAAATCTGGATATTATCAGATACGGATGAAGGCATCGGATGTGGAGAAGACCGTTTTCAGAACCTATGGCTCTAGCTTTAGCAGTCCAACATCGGCATCCATATTTGTTGGGAAATTCCTTTAAAGTGTTTTTTGATCAAAAGAGTTTGAAACATCTCCTTCAGCAAAAGATCACTACTCCTAACCAATAGAATTGGGTAGCTAAATTACTGGGCAACGACTTTGAAATTTGCTACAAAGCTGGTAAGAAGAATACAATGGCTAACGCTTTGTCCCAAAGAGAAGGGGAATTGGGTTCCATTGTGTCATCTCCAGCTTGGGAGGATGGGTGCCACTTGTTGCGAGAAGTTGATTCTGACCCGCTAATACAACAAGTCAAGGCTGACCTGCTTAGAGATCCTCAGTCATGACCTGGTTACTCCCTGCAGCATGGGAATTTGTTCCACAAAGGCAGGTTAGTCATTTCCTCCACCTCCACCCTCATTCCAAAGTTGTTAGAAGAATTTTGTAGCACGAAAAGTGGAGGACATTCAGGTTATTACAGAACCTATCGACAGTTGGCAGCTAATTTATATCGGGTGGGAATGACCTCCACAGTCCAAAAGTTTGTCAGAGAACGTGGTGTTTGTCAAACAAGTAAATCAAGTACACTAGTTCCTGGGGGATTGTTGCAACTGTTGGAAGTTCTAGAGATGATTTGGGAGCAAATTTCCATTGATTTTATCTCTGGATGCCGAAATCGAGAGGATATGATACCATTCTAGTGGTGATAGACCGGCTCTCCAAATATGGTCACTTTATCCTCTTGAAGCACCCTTACACAGCCCATAGCATAGCAGAGGTATTTGTCAAAGAGGTCATTCGTCTTCATGGAATCCCAAAGTCCATTCTTAGTGACTGTGACCCCCTTTTCATCAACAAATTTTGGCAAAAAAATTTTCGAATGCAAGGGACTAAATTACATATGAGCTCTTCTTACTAGCCTAAATTCGATGGGAAAACCAAGGTAGTTAATAAGTGCTTGGAAATGTATTTGAGGTGTTTTGCTATTGAGCAACCTCGACAGAGGTCTATGTGGTTGCCTTGGGCTGAGTTTTGGTATATTATGAGCTTCCACAATTCTATTTGCATTACCCTATATCAAGCTATTTATGGGCAGAAACCACCTTCAGTGGTGCAACACATTCCAAGAGAAGTCAAAGTTGCATTAATCACTCAAGGATTGCAAAATCGAGATGAAGCACTACGCAACTCAAGTTCCATCTTACAAGAGCCCAAACCCAAATGAAAACGACAGCAGATGCTCATACCCGAGATGTGCATTTTCCTGTGGGAGATTGGGTTTACCTCAAATTAAGGCCCCATGGTCAGCAATCAGTGGTTGCTCGTATTAATCAAAAATTGGCACCTCGCTATTATGGTCCTTTTCAAATTGAGGACAAAGTTACAAAGTTGGTCCGGTGGCTTACAAATTGAAGTTGCCCGCCTCATCCAAAAGTCATCATGTATTTCATGTTTCACTATTAAAGCCAGCAGTAGTCTCAAACACTGTGGATGTTGTTCTACCAGAAGACCTAGCAATGGAGGTGACAGAAATTTTACTTCCCCACAAAGTCCTTGCTACTCGGATAATTCGCCAACATGGGGGCCCGGTTACACAATTGTTAATTCAATGGATTGATAAGCCGGTTGAAGAAGCCACATGGGAAGATGAATTAATTATTCGCAATCAATTTCCCCATTTCAGTCTTGAGGACAAGACTGCTTTTGTTGATGGGGAGGGCAGTCACAGAGAAAGGGTACAGGATATTGTGATGGTAGAGAACCTGCCTTCCTGTGCAACACCTGCTATTTGGAATGTTTATTCTAGAAGGAAGAGAATAGGGACACGTGGAACAGCGAAGGAAGGACATAAGGGTCATTAGGGACTGCAAGTTTGTTATAAAGAAGAGGAGGCAGAAAGGAAGGGCATCTTTTGGAGAATTCTGCTAAAATGTCTCTAGGCTTGCTTGGAGAAGGGGACTGAGTCCTGGGCTGTGAGAATTCCACAAAATTTATCCTTTTTCTCTTTTATCAGCTTTGTCGTTCTTTTTCCTTATTCATCCATTGTAACTACCCATTGCCTTTTGCTATCAGTGATTCACCTAAAGAAATCCATAAAATTTTTTTGCCAACTAAAAATGAAAACAAAACCATCTCTATATAGTTATCTAGTGAAGACTGTACTCCTCCCTCTCCACGTTACTACAAAATATCGACTCGAATGCCATCCAACAGTTGTTTTAAAATTAGCTCTTTCAGTCTTCCTAATCTCCAAATTACCCACAAAGAAAACAAGAATGGCATAAAAACATCTCTCCTATAGCTATAGGATGGGAATCTTCCAGCTATTTTCAGTTATACTTATTCTCTAAATCGTCCCAATTGATCCATTGGCTGCAAATGTATATGGTAAATAATTGCATTCTAGTAAATAAGTTCAAAATTCCAGTTCTCATGGGCAAAGTATTATATTTTTTAAACATTTTCTCACCAAATTGTCAATTAACAAGACTCCTTCCTCAAAGATTTGAAGGAGAATGTTTTAATCCACCAAACAGCTCTACAAGAAAAATAGCTGCTTGTTTCTGCTCCCACTCAAAAGTTCTTACATCACACTCCAAATCCATCATTTTTTCAGGATTCATTTGACTAATCTGCCATTTCCTCTAGTACCATTCAACCTCATAGCCATCCACTCTAGTATCTGTAGAGAAATTGTCAAGATTTTTCATTTAATTAATCCTTACAGAAGATTCATACAGATAAGAATAGACCATTCCTACCTCAAAACTGATTCAAAAGAGAGCTCTACCCAACCATGAGTGTTTCTAAATCCTTCTGTGAGCTCTACCTAACCAGTGTGATTCTAAATCCTTCTATGAGCTCTACCCAACCCTCTATTCTTCTCAATCCTTCCATCCTTTAGAAATTGCAATAATTTTCTCCCCACCATTTTTAGCGTTATGGCAATCATTCAGAAAATCTCCATCCATACAATGAATTTCTACAGTAATTTTTTGACATCTCTATTTAGAACTGATAAACTTAACCATCCATTGCAAATAGCGCCTCCACAAGACTAAATGATAACTGAATCCACAACACTTTCCTCAGAAACTTCTTTCACTAAGTCTCTTAGTTAGCCAAGAATATTTGATAGACACTTTCAGCTAAATTTAATGATATTGATCCATCCAGCACAAAGGATTCTTTTCTTTTTCCTGCATAAAGCATATTCTCAAATACATACGTTCACAAAGACCTTTCTCTTTGTATTTGCTCAAAAGGAAACAAAATTATAGATAGGAAGGCAAAAGGATAAGTTTTTAGTATTTACCTAGCAGAAATATACAAGATCTTAGCAATCATTAATATGCTTAAAAAGATTTTAAAAAAATCGCCATAAAACATGAAATATACACCAACAGAAAGAATCTTATTAATTTGATGCCTGTTAATGATATAGTTAAATGACAAAAAAACTAAAAGATATATGTATTGGACACCCTTAGAAAGTAAAGTTGAAGTTTTCTCATTAATAAAGAACTCAGTCAGCACCCACAGGGAGATACTTGATTTTAAAGATAAATTACAGGCATGCTTGATGTAACAACTAATTCGATATTGAAAACTTGACTATGTAAGTTTTAACAAATACAGAAATAACTCCTAACAAAATCTTTAGACAAGTAGGATGAAGTTTCTTGACTAGACTTCTCACTCTTAACTGTAATACAATTTCTTCACTCATCAATCTACTCATAAAGAAAGCCAACAAAAAAAGCACTTAAAGTCTTAAATCTATAGCAAATACAAATGATCCATGATCTGCTGTTACTAAACCTACATTCATTACATAAGAGAAGAAAAATTAATGGTCCAACCTACTACTTAGATATCCTGAAATACTCTGATTGCGGCTACCAAAAGTATTTTCCAGGAAAATAGATGACATACTTTCCTTAAATAATAGAAATACCAGAACATAACTAACATTTATTTTTCAAAAATAGATTGCCAATTTCAATTTTTTATTTCATTATAAAGAGATGCATCTAAAGGAGGGCTGCAAAAAAGACTCTAATTAACATTGAATAATCAATTACCTGAATATTTTCTTTGTGATGTGGACACACAGAATAAACAGGTGCTTCATGACCCTCAAAAGTAAATTTTGGGTTTCCTGTAACTGGATCCCACACCTGTCAAACCACAAACTATTAGAAGCAATCCAACTAGCACAGAACCATCATATTAGTAATATAACACAACAGACCTTAATGACCCTGTCCTCGCCGCAAGTGACAAGTACACTTGGCCGGTCATTTGGATAAGAGAAAGCAAGATCATTAACACTCCCAACATGAGCCTCAATCTAAAGGAAAGCAACAAAAAGTTCTCAGAAAACTAATTATTCAGAGAGAAATAGTTACAAATTCCAAATAATCATGTCCATAATATTTAAGGGCATAATCCACATATTAAATATGGAAGATATTTACAGATACTGTCATTACAGTGAACTTCTACAAGGTTCATTAACGAAACAAACCTCGCGGTAGTTCTTAACATCATCACCACCATGGTAGGAATATAGGTGCACAATGTGCTTAGAGTATGCAACACCTGAAGCAAGAAGGGGCAAGCAAATATTTACCAACAAGCTCCATTGTTTTAAGAATTTTCTTCAAGCAGACTTGTATACTAAAAGTATTTGAATAATACCAAAAAGAGATCCATCAGGACTCCACACCACACGATTAACTGATGCTGTATAATCATTGGTAACAGAAGCCTACACAAAAATCAGAATATTAAGTTTTATCCCAAGTAAATCTTAAGAAACCTCAAATAACTATTTTACATTCCAGAAAATCTAGAATTAAGCTCAAACCTGCAGACCCACAGAGCGTGCACCAAGTTCCCAAACCTTAAAACTTTTCATAGCAATCCTGTTCCTGCTACCCAAGTCCCACACCATGACATCACCCATGTTTGTTCCAACTGGAATAATAAAACCAGGCATAATCAAGCATTCAAAAAGCTAACCATGTGTGTATCCACATATAAGCTAAGAATGGAAATACAAATTTTGTTCTTTAAACACAGGAGTTTACCAAGAAGTAGAATTTGTTGCACTGGATGAAAATCCATGCTTTTGACAGCTGAAGCTTGATTTAAAGCCATAACAAGAGTCTTGGGCAAGTCATCAGAAGAATAGGAACTCTGTCCGTGAATCTGGCTAGTGTATGCAACAGGCAGAATATTTACCGGTAGATTACTCACCTAATAGGAAATTGATTACAACGAAAAAAGCAAAAAAAAAAAAAGATGGAAATTAGGAAAACTTGCCATTTGAAAATATATGAGAGAATTATTGGCTCTAAAATAGACAAACTTAATGCTTCATAACCTTCCATTAAATAGATCCATACTTGGACATTAATTCCCCCCTCCATGAAACTCTCACACTTTGTGCCATTTCCAAAGACAATTAAATCAACCTTAGCCCTCAACCCATGCTACAATAAACCACACTAGTTCTAGAATCCAGTGGGCCAAAAGTTCACATTAAAAATTGTACCATATGATTTAACCATAAAATTACATGGGAAATTACAGGGTATACCTCATCTGATATTCCAAATGGTCTTGTTCTCTTCAATACATGTTCAGAATCTGCTGTTTGATAATCCATGGCTGGGTTATTTGTTGGAGGGGTCCTAGGACGCTTCAAGATTGCTGCTAAAATGAAGGCAAGAACATTAAAAATCAAAATCAAAACAAAAATTAAAAAAAAAAAAGCAAGTGAAAATGAAAATATCAATGGAGAAAAAAAGAACGCAAAAGTAAGTAGAAGAACTGAGAGAAATGACAAATTATCACTCACCACATTACGTTATGGCCACTTAAGCATTATCCTAATATGATAAAATCCATGTTTTTCTAAACTAATGAAAATCCTAATAGGTAATCAACAGCCCAGTCTCTCTTCATGAAATATATATATATATATATATATATGAACAATTAACAAATTATCTTTAGCTGCATAAGGAAAGACAGCTTTGACCATAAGCCCTCCCAACCAAGCTAACATGGCTTTAGCATTCTAGTTTTCTTTTTAAAGAAGATTAAAAACTATATTTCTCTTCTTAATTTCAATTCCCATGCTCATTTTCTTTACTTTTTCCTCATCTTCTTGAAAAATGAGTAAACCAAGACGTCTCCCTTGAGTTTTTTCATTGAAAATTTTAATCTATCATTAGACAGGTTTCCGCATAGAGATTTAGACTGCTCATTAAAATAGCTCAAAAGAAGCTGATTCAAAAGGACTCATTTATTGTCTACCTGCATTGTTAGGAGCTGACAAACCGATTGGACCAGCAGAAGCTGAGGGATGAGGAACAGGAGATGGAGTTGCCATCCACCCAGCAAGAGATGTTGGAAGAGCAGCAGGGGTGGGCTGAAATGGCTGTAAGAATATACATATACTGAGTCAATGCTCTAGAAACTCAGACCAAAACTGGCATAACTACCCAGAAAATAGACGAACTGCTGCAAGCTTCTCTCACTTACACCATGTGCACTTAGTGGCGGAAAACCCGCTGCCTTAGGCACAGCACCCATTAAGGGATTAGTGACAGGAGATGGGGCCCGCGCCCCATTTGATTGCCCACAAGTGTGATCCACAAATAGGGTCTTTATATCCGGATTAGGCCTCGGATTCTTACAAAGTTGATGTTGCCAGTTTAAGCTGTGATACAGCCATGGAAAAAAAAAATGAGCAAAATATAGAAGACAACAAATTGAAAATAAATAACATAAGCATCCTATAACACTGAAAAGACAAGAATTGTCGACAGACCTCTGATTAATAAGTGTCCGCAATCTTGAATTCTTTAATGTTGGAAACTGAAGCTTATCACGGAAAAGAGGGTTAGCCTCTATCAACTTTTTGAGTTCAGCGAGCATAATACTTCTAGCAGATTTGGTATCTCCATATTTAGATAGTTGTTCATTATCTCTGCAATTAATAATAATAATAATAAGAAGAAGAAGAAGAAGAAGAAGAACGTTCTAGCAAATGCATAATTTGAATGTAATAAATATATAAAATGTAAAAACCAGCACAAAAAGAGTAACAAAAAAAAAAGCTTACCGGAAATTCTCCAATGTAAGTAGTTGTGTAATTTCTTTAAAAAGTTCTTCATTGAAAGCTGCAAACACTTTCAAGTCCTTCACTAAAATCTCCACTGCTTTAGCACGATCCCGCCTACAATTTAGTTACCATTTTTAAGTAATAAGGGAGAACTTCTCATAAATTGGTTCAGTTTAAAATCCACATCAGTGTCATAGATGCCGTAACAGCATAAAAATTCAATTTATATGAACTTCAAAGGCACCCACTTGTCTAAAGCCTCAAGATACTTCTGCTTTCGAATTTCAAAGAAAATCTTCATGGAATATCTGTTATCATCAACCTTTGTGAAACCCGACAAGTATTTCTCCACTTCATCCCACTCGCCATTAGTCACCATATCCTCAAAATACCTCATGTTGAAGAAGAAACCCGACTCTTGCTCCAACCTCCACACCCACGATTAACCATAAACAAAACCATTAATCACAAACAATTTCACTAAACTCCAACAAATACAATTACCTGAAATGACAATAAATAAGAAACAAAATAGTTAAAAAAAATTATAAGCCTACTTGTGAACAGTCTCTTTAAATTTCTCTTCATCAAGGAACTGAAGTATGAGAAACACAAGCTCTCTGCTAAGCGAAGACATGATCTATTTTCTTCCCCTTCTCTTCTATATCTGCACAAAAATCAAACGACAAACAACTCAAAGATCTTAAATCCCTCAGATCAATACTTCAATAACCAAATCAAAACCCCTAAAAAATCACATCACAAAACAAACAAAACAAAAGTTTAATTGCAATTAAAAAAACGCAATTCCAAAAATTTCAGCAACGAACATAATAGTTAAAACCCAGAAAACTGAACAAAAATCAGAAGACAGACAGACAGGCAGAGAGAATGAGAAGGAATGATACGGTACCTGTGCACAGATCGGAGAATATCAGGAGAAAGCGAAGAGAATGTCAGGTCGTTTTTAGTCCGCTTTATTATCTATTTTTCTATCTCCCCTTCTTCTTCCCCTCTCTACTTCTTCTTCTCCTTCTACTTTCTCTTTCTAGTTTCTCTCTCTCTCTCTCTGCACTTCTGGTAAGTATTTATACAGAAAGAGAGGCTAGGGATTTGGAAGGATGAGAGACGTATCAGACAAATTAAATACCGTGAGCGAGACGATATGAGATGGACTGGTATTATAAGTCCTTGAGAGATGATAAGTCATTCTACTTATAATTGTGATAGTTCCAAGCGATACGTCGTTTGATAACCCGAACAACTTATAGGCGTTATTAATACGCTGGATCTTTGATTTATCTCCGGCTCGATTTGCGGGGTTTTCCAAGTTTAATTACTCGGTTTACATACTAATCCTCCCTGCACAAATGGGAAAAAAAATGAAAATAGCAATAATAATAAAAAAAAAATCCAAATATATATATAAATACCTGAATTATTTTGCACAAGGCAGCTTAATGATTTTTTTTAATCCATTAGGAGCGTAGTGAATCTGGTAATTATTTTCTTATATCCGCCATAAAAAAGTTAAATTTCCACATTATTATGAAAACTTTTTTATTTTTTATAGTAAAAATATCAATCAAGTCATCTCTTGTTCGACAATAATTTTTTAATTGATTACGTTGGAATAATTGGATAATTAATTTAGAGAATTATCAGCTTTGTATGTAAATTTATTGCATTTTTTTTTAACATTCCAAAAATCCTTTGGTTTAAACTAAGCATGAGGGATGGTACAGTTTGAACTAATTAAATAGGGAACATAAATTTAGTGTATATTTTGTGATATAAGAAAAATACATGACCACCCAAACTTGGAGACACCTTGCCAGCCAATATCAAAGGACCATTAGCCATTATTACCTTTTTCAATTAATGGGCTATGACTTCAGTCTAGACGATCACTCACATGGTCAAAATAAAGAAACTGTCCATAAATTTGATCGAATATAGTTGATTTAAGGAATATTTGAAACATTTTTAAATAAAAAAAAAAGATATTTAAAACATTAATGAGTTCAATCAAAATAAATTCGGTCGTATTCACACAAAAAAAAATTGCTCATTTTAGATAATTGTACATCAACGAGAATAGTTAGATGAGTGGAAAAAAAATGTTACTTGTTCTAACTATTTTTATTTTAATTCATATCCAACATGTGTTAAAATATTTGTATTTTATCAACACATTTACTTGTATTTTTCAATTTATATTAAATTATTAATATTTTAATACAATTGAAATAAATTAATACAAAATAAATTGAGAAAGATAGTATTACTCCACGAGGGAACCTAATCCTAAAACATTTAATATTTCTTGACTATCTAATTTAAGCAACAAAATGTTGACGTGGAAAGACAGTAAATTATTTTATATTTTGAAGAATGATATGCATCATTTAGTATATGTGATTTAAAATATATGATATCTAAAAGAATATGTGATATATAAAATCTAATGAGTATGTGTTTTACATACTAGTTAATTTAGAATTATTGGAAATGTAGGAAAAGTCCATAATTTATTTTTTAACTTTATTATTATTATTATTATGGTGACAATTGTGAAAATAGATAAAAAAAAAATTATGAGTTTCACTATTCTCATATATAATTATTTGCTTCAATAAAAATAAATAAATTTGGAGTATTATTAAACTAGGATTTATATTTCCTCATTGGGATTGAATTTTTTCTATTCAGTATTTTTTTTCTTTTTTGGACACAATTTCTATTTTATTTTTATTACTTTTATACTATATTAATGATTTAGAATAATTTCTTTTTATTTTTTTCTATTTAGTTTCTCAAAAAATAGGTTTTTTAATTATAAGGAATATCTAAATCTTCATGGTTATTAGAGTGCAAAAAAATTCAAATACGTATTTTTATATATAATATGATTAGAAATTTATAATGATTGAATTCATGTTAATTGAAGAAATTGAATTATCTTTTTTCTTTAGGATGAAAAATTAATTTTTGATTATATATTTATTATTAACTTTGACACACAAAAAATAATATATCTTCCTATTTAATCTATTCCTTTCATATTATATTAATTTTTTTAAAACAAATTTTCTTATTTATTCTAATTTGTTTCCTTAAAAAATAGATAAGAATCTTTTAGTTATAAAAAATAAAATTTCAAGAGTATTAGAGTTTAAAAAGTTACATATACATATAAATCTCTCTCTCTATATATATATATATCATTATTATAATATAAACCAACTCATATTTAAAATTATTGAAAATAGTAATATTAGCGACGATCCCTTTTTAAAGATGCAAAGGATAATTGCGACCATTCATCATCACAAAGGAAAAACAGAAGAGTGAAATTTATTTATATTTCTAGATTTTCGTATTATATGAATTTAAAATGAAAATTGTACAACTTAAATTTATTTTCTTTTTTTTTTAATTATTCAATCTGGATTCACACCGAATAAATTTATTGATAAGTGATTGATAAAGTGCTCCCTCTCGACTTAAATTTTTCTTTTTACTACTATTGATATGTTCAATTAGAAGGTATAATTAATCGACAATAATATTGCATATTAAATATCTCTATGGAATATTTTTAAAAGAAAGAATGAATAGTAAGAAATCTTTCTTTTCTTAATACATAATAAATGTTAAGGTTCACATAACATAGTCAATAAAAATGGGTAAAACGAATTTATCATTTTCCACGCTGGCTAATTAGTTTGCTTTTGCTTTTGTTTTCCTCTTAAAAAATTAAATAAATAAATAATTAACACAACCCCACATAAACAAAATAAAAACTCAAATATCATTATGATAAAAATTTTCAATTAGATGAGTGCTAACTATTTTCTTTAAACTCCTTCCGACCATAAAAAAATTAGTCTCACTTCTCTCTTCATACGGATCAAGAAAATGTAGGTATTGTAGTTAAATTATAAATTTTTTTCTATTGTTTTCTTAATATACCCTTCATTTAAATTATATGAAAGATTGAAAATTTTGAATTGACATAAAAAAACATGAAGAAGTCAAAAAATTAAACTAATAATATTGAATATCATATAGTTTAAAATAAATGTTACACGTTCTTTTATTTTTTTATGTAAATTTTAATATATTAAAAATAAAAATATATAACAAGTAAATAATTGAGAAAATTAATAAATAAGTCAACCATCATTATTTTAAATAAAAAATAATTACTTTTTTTTTTATCAAACATATATTGGGAAAGAGAAAGAGGATGCAATTCGAACATGAGTTGCTCGAGAGACTTTTAATTTTCTTTAAACGAATAATTATCTCATGTCATAATTTTGATTTTAGGTAATAAAATTAAAGTGGTAGGGAATGGCAATCAGGCAAACCAAAACCCCTATGCAATAAAATTATTTTATTTTCACTAATTTTCAATTTGGACTCTACTGCCTCACGCTCTAAAGATAAAGGTTGGACACCAACAAAAGGAACATCTTCCATTTGGCCAATGAATTTATTATTTTCTTCTTGTACGCAAAAGAAGAAGAAGAAAAAAAAGAAGCACTTTAATAAATTAATGTGGTAAATTACAATAAAGTATCATTAATATTTTAAGTCTACATCATATAAAATTATTTACATCATTATTCAAAATCATCATTTTTTATTATAAATTTGGATATAAAAGAAATCATAACGTATTATTAATTTGTTATGTTTGACATAAAATATAAACGTCAATAAACTCAAAACACATCTACAAAGTTTGAAGAACAATCAATAATAAACTAAATAAGCCAACAAATGAAATAAGTAGTCAGACTCGTTACTTATAAAATTATCATATTAATTATATTATACAAAATATGCATTTTTTTTTTTAAGAAAGGATAACAGAACAAAGGGAAACTAGGGTTTGTTTAGTTTCAGAAAACAGTTTTCCAATTTTCTTTTTTTTATTTTTTTATTTTCCAAACAGAAAACTAATTAATAGTTGTAAAATTTTTTGTGTGTTTCCAGATTGGAAAACACACTTATTTTTATAAATAGAAAAAAGAAAACATTTTTATTGAGTTTTTTCACCTGCTATTTATAACTTAAAAAATTTTGAAAATATATTTCTAATTTTCCAAATTAGAAAATAACACAATTAAATGATAAATTATATCTTCTAATTTTTTTAAGCTAATTTTCTAGAAAATTTAAACACAACCTAAATAACAATGGATCACAATTTAAGATTCTGCTCTAGTCAAAAATGAAAAGTTTTGGAATCAAAGACCCAACCCCTTTCCAGATAAATAAAATAAAATAACAACGGAGCATGAAAAGGCTGACACCAGCCATATCACCAATAAGCAAAATTTAATCTCACAAAAGATAGGTTGACTTCTCATGTTGATTTATCCTAAATTATATGTCATTTTTTGAAAATATAGTGGATTTGTTAATTTTATTATATGCCCTCATTTAATGTGTTTGCTTATCAATAAATTATATTAAAAATGTATTTCGACCTTACTCACACTTAAAAGCTAATTTAAGAAAAAAATTGTCTAAATTATTTTCAACATGCATATTTATCTCAATTTATTCTCCTCATTTTTAAAAGCCGAACTTATGCAAAAAAAAAAATCTAAAACATAACGATTTGTATTACTGGACATTTAAAAATGAAGATCTATTTTAAAAAAAAAGATATAGATAAACTTTATAATTTTAATTATATTTTCTTAATTTACATATCTGTTTGATTGAAATTCTAACATCAAGCAATTAGAGGCCCAATGGATGTTTAGTAATTCAAAAACTATGTCAGCTCTTTAAAAAGAATATAATTAACCAATACCTTACCTTTTTCTATTTTTAATTTTATGATAGAAATTGAGTAAAATTTGAAAATATCAGATTATATATATATATACAAAGAGAGATTATTTTTAACATTTTTAGTTACATATAAGTGAACAAATTTAATAAATACATATATATTGATACTACATATGCTTATTATAAAATAGCAACTTTTTTTCTGAGCATATATATAACCTATATATGATTTCATATTTCAAAAAACAAAAAACAAAAAAAAATATAAATATATTTATTAACTGTTCTATTATTTAACAATTATTGCGACAGTCAAACTAGTATTTAATTTTTAATTAATATTAATTACCAATCATTAATTGTTGAAAGTGGATCACGATTGCTAAATCAAGTAGATTGTATGTGAATTTGGAAATAAATCTAAGTAATAATATTAAACTACCTAGTTATTATGTTGAGCAATGTATCTCAAATTTTAAGCACAATATATATAAACACAAAAATATATTTAGAAAAAACATTGGAAGATTGGTTTGATTTATCATTCAGGTTCTTTTTTTTTTAAAATAAATAAATGAATCAACTTTAATGACGATTTAAAATCAAAATTGCAAATTAATTTCTCTTTCACGTATATGTATGACTGATGAGTGATGGCTACCTTTTCCCTTTTACCATAAAAATGTAAATTAATAGAAGCTAAATATAAATTTATGAAAAGAAAATAACTCTTATAAAAACTAAAAATTAAAATGAAAATTGAGTGAGAGTACAGATGGGCACATAGAAAAGCGAGTACCCAAGTAAAGTATAGTTTGTGTCGCCCATTATTTATTATTTTCTTAGTAAGTTATTTATTGGATTATTTATTATTTTCTTAGTAAGTTATTTACTAGAGAAATTCTAAGCATAATCTCCATTTTTCAATATTTTTTAATGCTCATTTTTTAGAAAAAAATTTATTTTCTCTCTTATCACCAACCGGTTATAAGAAAAATATTGGAGAATATTGAAAAATGAATTATTTTTTAATATTCCTCTAATTCTTCTTTTTAAATTACTTAAAGAGATAAAATTTTGAAATAAAAGAGGAAAGAAAGATTTTTTTTTAATTTTTTTACTCACAATATTGAGAAAAAAAAAAGTGGTGAAAGTGAATGAAAGGAAGACAGAAAGACAGACACTATTTTTGACATACAATTTCAATTTATCGTGATGCATTTAAAATATCTAATATCGCGACAAAATAAACTGAATAATTTCATTTTATCGTATGGGAAAAAACCAACTGCACGTCAATTCAGTGTGACGCAAGACAATTTAAAACGGCTCTAATCAGATGGTTTTGTATTTATCTAATTATCTATATATATAAGGAGACATAGAGAGAGGGAGTCGTGGTCATATGTGGAAGCGCCCCTTTTAATTACAGTGCGGCGCCTATGTGTTCGCTTTTATACCTTCCTATTAATTAATTCTCTGCTATCACATCACATGCTAATATGCTATTTTTGTATTTTTTTTCCATTTTAGCTTTTTCTTTTTTATATAACAATTATCTTTAAGACTTTTATTTCTTTTTTTAAGCAACTAGGAATAAAATAAGAAAAAAATATTATTATAAAACTATTAATATAATAAAAAGAAATATTATTCTTAATATTCAAATGACAAAAATTACATATAGCATAATAGAAAAATTTTCAATTTTAAAGAGAACAGAATTCAAATTCCTAATTTAATAAGACTCTAAAATTTATTTGTTTTTAAGGAACCAAATATATTATTAAAAATATGAAGAAAATTTATTCTAAGACTATCAATACAATAAGAAATAAATAAAAATTAATATAGAAAATAAATTTTTTTTAGTGTTAAAATTAAGAAGAAATATATAATCGAAAAATACGTTTTTATCCTAAAGAAGAAAGATAATTCAATTTTTTGAATTAATATGACTCCAATCTTTATGAATTATGAATTATCATTGTAAACATGGCAATTTTCATAAAATTTTGTCACTTTTATATAAAAAATAATAATTTTTTTAAAAAAAATTTAATTTTTTATCTGAAGGTATTTGATTTGGTTTGACAGTAATGTAACACTCCAAACATATTTTTTTCGATTTAAATTGCTAATATATATTAATATGTATATGTGACATTTATTTTTTTTAAATAAATTTGCGCTAATCTAGTTATGTAAATAACTCACATACTAAAATTATGTCTATACTTATTTAATTATGTCTACATAGATTTAACCCATATACAACTATATTTGTATTTACGCAGATCTAGATTGCTTTTGGATTTTATAGCTAAGTTATTTGACAGCTAGTTCTGTATAAATTTAGATATATCTACGGATACCTAAATCATTTTGAGCATTGAGCTAATTCTACACAAATTTAGATATTTTTTTAATTTATTAATATATGTCAGAAATATTAAATCAAAAAAATTAGGTTCGGAGTATCACTCAGGCAAACCAAATTAAATTTTTTTTTGATATTACATTTGATATGAAAATAAAAGTATGTATATTTAAAAATTAAAAAAATTATTTTGATACAAAAATAAAAAATATAGAATATTTTATGCAATTTGCCCTCACAAATTTTGTTAAAAAATCACAAAAGTAATTATATTCAACGTTGGTCGTCTCATAGAAGGATTGTAAAACTAGTAAAAAGTTTTTAGTGCAATCATTTTAATTTAATATTTTTAAATTAAAATTTATTTTTATTGTTAATTTAAATTATTTGTATACAATATTCAATATGACTGCTAGTTGATAATTTAAGAACTAACTGATTTAATTAAAAGTATTTGGTAAAACTAACTGAAAAGGTAGTTGAAAAATATAAAATGATATAAAAGAATATGTTTATATTATTCAAAAATAATATATAAAATCTACTTAAATATATAATACAAACTAATTATATATATATATTATTATTATTATTATTATTATTATTATTATTATTATTATTATTATTATTATATATGTACATATTAAATAATTTTATACTTATATTATATATAATTTTATAATTTCATTATTATTATATAATTTAATAATTATATTATTATTATAAAATGATAAAAAAAACAAAGGGAAAATTTGAAAGAAAAATAATAATCAACTAGCTTATAAAAAAACTAGTTATATTAGTTTTTTTATTTTATAGATTATAATTTAGTTTTTTTAAATAAGTTATATTATCAAATACAAATTATTGGTCAAACTGAATTATAATTTAGTTTAGTGTTACCAAACAATACCTATATCTTAAACCCAAATTGATTTTCAATTTATATTTTAAATCTTGAATAATCCGTTTTTAGTATTAAATCAAAAATATATTTTTTTATATGAAGCAAAAGTTAAATGAGGAAAATCCAAAGATTTTGGAAGTATTATTCTTTATTTCAAATCATAAATTTAAATATTTTTAAATATTTTTTATATGTTCAAAATATTAATTTTATTAAAAAGATTACTTTGTATGTAAATATATATTTGTATTTAGAAATGAAAATAAATTGAATTAGAGAACCTAAGACTAATAAAGTTGGAAATACAATAATCCTTAAAACTTTAGTTAAGACTTAAGATGAAAATCCAAAATATCAATATACTTAAAATAAATTTACATATAAAAAGTATTTATATTTATACTTAACTCAATTATAATAATTTATTATATTCAAACATTTTATTTAAGCAAAAATTTTGAAAATTATAATAATATATTTTATATAAATAACTAATTACGTGCAACACAAGTATAAAATATACTAATTATTATAAAAGGTCCATTTTAAAGGGTGAAAATCAAAATTTTACAGCCCTATGTCAGTATTACTGAGATTCTGTTTGTTATAGTTGTCGAACATAAAAGCTCAAAAAAATAGGATTGTTTAAGCTATCGTAAATATAATTTTAATATATTATAATAAACTAATGTGAAATAATATCAATACACAGAACTAAAGTTTATTAATAAATGTTGAATTGGATTATTAATGATTCCACACTCCACAATGATTAAAATTAATGAAATTGTTTAAATTTTACGTACACGTTGAAGGTATATTTAATTTTTCAAAAATTATGAATAATACTTATTTTGATATGATTTTTCTATATTGTGTATTTATGTGACATAAAAGGCTGAAATTAAAAAATAAAATAAAATAGAATTTCAAGCCATGCTTCACTTCAAATTGGGAGCAAAAAACGAAAATGACATTTTATTCCAAGGACTAATTCAGAATTTATAATTAGCAAAGGTAATTAAGTAATTAAATATATTTTCGGTTGAGTAATTCTTTTTAAATTCCAATTGCGCAATTTAATTATAGGAAATTGTATTTATGGTTGGAATATGAGATGGAGAGTTAATTAAGAAGCAGAAGGAAAGAATACGTGCATGTGAAGAGCAATATTTCATAGAGGAAAGCACACAATGCAAAATGATCACTATTGCTCGATGAGTACCAGTATATATTATATAAAAAAAAATTGAAAACTTCACGGTAAGAGTTAATTTTCGGTAATCAAAAGTTTCGAGTTTAAAATATTAGAAAAATTATTTTACCCTTTTAATATATATATCTGAACGAATCTAAATTGGATAACTAAAATAAATAAATAAATTGAAGACTTCTCTTTTTTTGGGCAATGAGAAATTGAAAAATTAAGGAATATGCAGAATTATCTAAAGTTTTTATTAATTATGGTTTCTATTTCCAACTTCTCAAAAGGCAACTTAATCGATAAGGTAAAACATCCCATGTGGGCACATACACATAATATAAAATATATATGCATGCAGACAAGATTCTTTCTATCCTATGGAAAGCCAATGCAATAAATCTACTTTTGATCTTGAAAAAACATAGCTGCTGACCCTTCCTTACACTTATCCTACTCACCAACTTCATCTCTAATTATTTTTTCCCTAATCAAAATTACCTCTTACTAATAATCTTAATTACGTATCCTATTAACTCTCACCTCTAATTAATTTTTTCCCTAATCAAAAGAGCCTTTTATTAATCACCAGGAATCAACATTAAAGCATAAAGGAAATTTCCTATAGATGCATTATTGGACATACATGAAAACACATGCTTGTCTTTGCCTCATAAGAGAAATTATGCAAAACCCCACTTTTATCTGAAAAAGCAAAAAAGCCTTTTATCTTCTCATAATTTTGCATCAATTAAAGGCCACCTACTTTTTTCTCCCATAAAAGCTTAAGATGGAAATTTGAATAGAAGTATTTCTCGTCTTCATTGAGATAGAATCAATTTAAAATTATCTTTTTTTTTTCCCTTATAAAAGAGGAAAAAGAAAAAATCAAGAAAAGTATAGAATTAATGTAAAAATATAACTTCGGACCCAATTTTCCCTTAAAACTATTTTAAGAGAGGAGAATAGTTCAAGCAGTTACAAGTAATACTTTAATGATATATAGTTAATCCAATTAATCTTTCGGCGTCGCTATTCCGGCTTAGCGACGAAGTTTTTAACGATGCAGGCTTGACGTCGCAAAGAAGTTAGCGATGCCTATTTTGTGTCGCTAATTTTATAAATTCTACTAAAACGGAGGATAACCTAAAGTATGAAGGTGCTTTAATATTGCCTAATTATGATTTCTTATAGGATTCAACGTTTAAAACATAGATTCTTACACCTAATTTATTTTCAAAAACTAACCTCAAAATAGAGAAATTATCCAAACTATTATAATTAAATAACCAACCGATATCCAATAATATCAATAAACAACCATTCTTTCTTCAAATGGAAGTCCATATCCTTAGCATCAATTCCTATTGCATCCATTTGTTTTGAATCTAAATTTAAAGTTATTATAATCTCAAATGAAATTATAGGATATTATAAATATGTTATTATAGTTTGAGTTGTCATGAGTTAATTGACTCAGCCGAACCAATGAATTGCCAAATCATTATCACTAAATGTTCTGCCATTTTGCTGATTTAAGTGGGTAGTGCGGCAACTGTTATATATTATATATAATCCTTCGAACCACAAATATAGATTTACTTTTTATTTTTAATTAAAATAATTTTAAATATTTTAAATTATAAATTTTATTTGTTTTAATATATTCATACCCTTATTAGAGACATAATAAGACATTAAAAAAATAATAATTTGTATTTATTAAAAACAATTAACAAAGTTGTATTTTTATAGGAGAAAGTCACCTATAATTTAAAATAAATATAAATGAAAACTGAACTCGGGGCAAGTATGAATTTTATGTGAAAGTGAAAGAGCAATCTTAATTTCAAAATCAATAATGCAACTAAATTACTTTTTTTTTTAAAAAATTTCAAGAAATTTAATTTTAATAATTCATAAATAAATGAATAATTTTAAACTAATATAATATATTAGTTTTTGTTCAGTTTCCCATTTTGGTGTGTGCCATTAGTTTTATTAGTACGTTCTTTTTTTAAAAAATTATTTTTTAATGATAGTTAATGAGGGAGAAGAAGTAATTTGTTCTGCAAACTCAGCTACTCATTTACCTGAGTTTGCAGCTGTCTTGGCAGTCACTTTATCTCACCATTGATCACAAGTTTTGCTGAAAAAGATTGAAGTTATTTTTTCCTTCATGCTAATGAAAGTCTCTCTCTCGTACTCCTGTGCTCGATGGTTCTAAGTATCATTCTTGGTATCATTTCAATGAAGATGGCGCTCCTCTTGAAGAACAAATTTTAGTTTGTTGATAATTTGATTCTTGTGCCAGAGAATACAAATCCTCTGTTTTATGCTTGGCAATATTATAACACGATTGTGCTTTCTTGGATTCTTTATTCACTTTCACTATCTATTAGGGTTATAAATAAATCAAACCACTCGTAAGTTATTTGGATTTCGATTTAGAAAAAAAAAATTCGTTCGAAATTGTTTATTACTATTAACAAGTCGAGCTCGAATTTAATACTATTTGGTTCGTTAGCTCGCAAACATGTTCATTTATGAGTTTGATAACATGTTCGTTCAGGAGCTGCAAACATGTTTGTAAATATATTTCTTTAAAAACTCGCGAACGTATTCGTTTAAAAACTCGCGAACATATTCATTTACGATTCATTTATATTATATTTTATTATCGAATTCGAACTCGAGTTTTTATCATTATTAGTTAATGAGTCAAACTCTACCTGAGTTCATTAAGCATAATAAATAAGTTTTTTATAAATCGAGCTCGAGCTCTCGTAAATTTAATAATTTTCAAATGAGTTGTGCTCGAGCTCGATAAATGTAAAAGCTCGAATCGATCTCGACTCTATAATAAATTTGAATGAGCTGAGCTCCAGATCACCAATATTCGGCTCGGTTCGGTTCGTTTACAACCATATAATCTGTTGCTTAAAGTCTAATATGGATATGAATAATGCAATTGATGTGTGGAAAGATCTTGAGGCTTGCTTTTCGCAAGGTGATAATTTTTGTATTGCATATCTATAGTAAGAAATTTGTTGCCATTCTAAACGTCAGTTGTTTGTAACTGATTATTTTACTCAGCTCAAAGTGTTGTAGGATGAATTGATCAATCTCAGGCCATTGCCTATTTGTTATTGCAATCTTTGTTGTTCATGTGAAGTTTTTCAAATTATAAAAAAGTAGTATGAGTCTGATTAAATTCTTCGATTTCTAAAAGGACTCAATGAAAAATTTGGCAATGTATGTTCTCAAATCATGCTCATGGATCCACTGCCTACTATAAACAAGGTTTTCTCACTAGTCACACAATATGAAACATAGTTTATCACACATGTTTAAACAATAAGAAGTGACAGTGATCCTGAATTTTGCATCCCATGTTTCTTTTATTCTAA
Source organism: Triadica sebifera (assembly GCA_023653625.1). Taxonomy (NCBI): domain Eukaryota; kingdom Viridiplantae; phylum Streptophyta; class Magnoliopsida; order Malpighiales; family Euphorbiaceae; genus Triadica; species Triadica sebifera. The sequence goes on along the minus strand of CM042910.1, from coordinate 18,850,645 downwards.
AGGTCTTAAATATTAAACCATTTATATTGAAACTCCACAACTTAATAGTGTTAAGAGAAAACACCAACATATATTTAATGTAGTAAAAACTTTGAAATTTCAAAGCAATCTACCTATTGGTCCGAATTTGTCACTGATGTTGTTTTTCTCATAAATAGAACTCCTACTCCAATTTTAAATAACAATACTCTCTATGAATTACTCCATAATAAGCATCCTAATCTTTCTTTTCCTAAAATTTTTGAGTGTTTGTGCTATATTGCCATCTTGCAATAAAATAGAAAGAAATTCACTCCTAGAGTAACTAAGTAAACGAAAAGGAAATAGGATCTTTATTTGAATCCCATTTGTTAACCAATTTTGCGGAAATTCTTTTTTCTGTATTTTTGTGGGATATAAGTCTGGCATTAAGGGTTGCAAATTATTTAACATTCAACATAGACAATTTTTAGTCTATAGGCATGTCATTTTCCATGAATTAGTGTTTCCCTTTCATATAGATCCTATTGACATTATTGAATCCAATGCAGATTTTGTTATCCTTTACCATTTGATTTTTATGCTTCCAATGACATCACTCATTGTTCTCCATTTATTTCTCCTTATGATATAATTCTTTCTTCTTCACCTCTTAGTTCCAATGACTTGCCATTATCTACTTCAACCTTATTACTTAAAAAATCCACTAGAAATGGAATTGTTCCATTATATCTCAAAGATTACTATTGCGGGTTATTTTCTTATTTGTCTGAGTTCAACACCATATCTCTTTTAAGTGTGTAGTAGATTCACAGGTATGCAAATCAAATGTTCTCCACTCTCTTCATTATGTTCTTTCTTATTCCCATTTATCTCCTATACAATAAATTGTTGGTCCTTCCAATGGAAAATAAAAATTCAACAATTCACCAACAGTTGCTTTTGTTGAATTCTTTCACCAACAATTGCTTTTGTTGAATTCTTTCACCAAATAATTGCCTTTATTGAATTTTTTCCACTAACAATTGTTGATATTGTGTATTCTTATGCCTATATAAAGGGAATACAAACTTGATTTGAAATACAACAATCTCTTCATTCAATTGAGAGATCATAGATAGTTTATTGAGATAATTAAGTTTTTTTAGAAATTATTCCAAAAATTGGGGAGTGACAAAAATAGTGAGGAAAATATTTTTGGAAAACACTTGTGTGCCACTATTTTTGGGTTTATCTCAAAATTATTGTATTACATATAGTCTGTGTCTAGGGAAGACTCTCTCCTTGTACCCATTAATATTTTATTAATGAAAGAAAAATATTCAAAATTTTATCTCATGGACGTAGCCTAAATTAAAGAGTGAACCACGTTAAATTGTTGATATTATTTTTGCTGATTCTTTTATTCCACATTATTTGTATTATTTTATCTATTGTGTCCAACAAGTGGTATCAAAATCTGGTTGTTAGTCTTATAAAATTTCTAGTATGCTCTGTGGTTGAAGTATTGACTGATCTTCTATATCATAAAAGATTTTATTTGATTACTATTAGTTGAAAGAGTCTCAGTTTTTATTAAAAAAATGGAGATAAATAGCACTAAAATGATCAGCTTAAATAGAATAAATTACTACATATGGAGAACCAAAATGAAGGATCTCCTATTTGTGATGAAAATACATTTGTCGGTGTTTACTACAACTAAACCCGAAACCAAGATAGATGAAGAGTAGCAGTTTGAGCACAAACATGTGTGTGGTTATATCAGAAAGTTTGTTGAAGACAATGTGTACAACCACATATGCAATGAAACTCATGTCCGGACACTATAGAATAAGCTTGAACAGCTTTAGACATCAAAGACTGGCAATAATAAATTATTTTATTTGACAAAATTGATGCAATCAAAATACAAAAAAGGGACTTCCATAGCAGATCATCTGAATAAGATGCAAGAAATCATGGACCAGTTATCCAGGATGAGCATAAAGCTAGATGATAGAGTTTTCACTTTGCTCGTATTGGGCTCTCTACCAGAGTCATGAGAGACTTTGAAAATTTCAATTACCAACACTACACCTAATGGTGTAGTCAATATGGAGTCTGTAAAAAATAATATTCTAAATGAAAAAGGGAGAAGAAGATCTCAGAACACATATTCTTCATCACAACCAGATGTTCTGGCTACAGATTCTAAAGGAATGAGTCAGTCTAAATAAAATATGTCTAGAGAAAAGAGTAGAGGCAAGTCAAATAAATATGTCAATATTGAATGCTATTACTGCAAAAGAATGGTCATATTAAGAAATATTGTTGAAAGTTCAAGAAGGAGTAGAAAGGCAAGGAAGAGAAACGAGATGATAGCAGTGATGATGACGTAACAAATACCATGAATGAATTCAATGTCGTTTATGATGATACTATCAATTTCACATCCTACGATACCAGTTGGGTAATTAATAGTAGCATTACCATTCATGCCACGTCTTGGAAGGAATTCTTCTCATCCTACATAGTAAGAAACTTTGGCACTTTAAAGATGATGAATGATAATTTGTCAAAAGTTGTTGGCAGAGTAGATATTTGTTTGGAGACTATGAATGATACTAGATTAGTCCTAAGAGATGTTATGCATATTCCAGATATTCGCTTGAACTTGATCTCTGTAGAAAGACTTGATGATGCAGGTTTCTGTAGTACATTCTTCAATAATCAGTGAAAACTTACCAAAGATTCTTTGATGGTGGCTAGAGGCACAAAATATGATACCTTGTATGTGATGCATGCAAAATTCTCCAACAACACTATGAGTTATGTGGAGAAGGATAGTATTGTTGAATTATGACACAGGAGACTCGATCACTTGAGTGAGAAAAGGATGACTACCCTTATTACGAAGAAGATGTTGCCTGGAACGGATGAAGTACATTTGGAGAAATGTGTTTATTCTTTTGCAAGAAAGCAAAACAGAGTTGCTTTCAAAAGTTTCCCTTCTTCCAGAATGAAAAATGTGTTAGATCTGGTTCATTCAGATTTATGTGGGTCAATATCAAAGTCACTGGGTGATGCTCATTATTTTATGACTTTCATTAATGACTATTCAAGGAAGACATGAGTGTGTACTTTAAAGACAAAAGATCATGTGTTAAATGTCTTTAAAGGACAGTTGAGAGATAAACTGGGAAAAAGTTGAAATGCATCCAGACAGACAACAGTGGAGAATACATTAGACCATTTGATACCTATTGCAAATAACACGATATTCAGCATCAGACAATGCTTCCAAAAATATTGCAGTTGAATAACTTAGCTGAGAGGATGAACATAAATTTAATGGAGAGAGTCAAATATTTGCTCTCACATACAAAACTGCCTAAAATATTTTAGGGTGAGACTTTACTTACGGCTGTGTATGTGTTAAATATTTCACCCTGTATCCCTCTAAATGGTCAGGAAAATGTGTTTTTTATAATCATTTACGGGTGTTCGGTTGTAAAGCTTTTGTACACATCCCCAAGGATGAGAGATCCAAGCTAGATGTCAAAATACGACAGTGTATTTTTATTAGCTATGGTAAAAATCAGCTTGGTTACATATTTTATAATCCAATAGAGAAGAAACTTGTAAGAAGTCATGATATTGTTTTCGTTGAGAATGAGACCATTGAAAATATTGTCAGGAAGAAAAAGGATACTCCTGTTTCATTGGTGACTCAATAAATTTGGAATTGATTCCTCCAACAACGGTGCTGAGACAGATTGGAGATAAAGATCATGTTGATATGCCTAAAGTAAATGATGCTCCCATTGATAATCCAGAAGATGTTGTTGAAAATGATAATGTTCATCATCAGCCATCACCTGTGTCATCTCCAGTTCCTTTAAGAAGAAACAGTAGAGAAAGACAACCTTCTACAAGTTATTCAGAAAATGAGTATATACTCACTGATGGGGGAAAACCAGAAAGCTTTGAAGAAGTTATAGTTGATGAACACAAGCAGAAATGGATAAAAGCTATGCAAAATGAAATGAAGTCCTTGCATGAGAATAAAACTTTTGAACTAGTGAATCTGCCAAAAGGCAAGAGAGCTTTGAAGAATAAATGGGTGTTCAGAATCAAACATGAAAAAAACAGTTCCCATCCAAGATTCAAAGTCAGATTTGTTGCAAGGGATTCAGTCAAAGGAAAGAGATTGACTTTTATGAGATTTTCTCACCAGTTGTAAAAATGAAATTTATTCATACAATGTTGGAGTTAGCAGCAAGTCTTAACTTGGAGGTTGAGCAAATTGATGTCAAAACTGTCTTCCTACATGGTGAATTGGAAGATGAGATATATATGGAGCAACCAGAGGGTTTTGAGCATAAGGAAAAAAAGGAATATGTTTGCAAATTGAATATAAGCCTCTACGACTTAAAGCAAACACCAAGACAATGACATAAGAAATTTGAGTCTGTTATTGGGGAGCAAGGCTATGAGAAAGACTACTTCAGACCATTGTGTTTTTGTGCAAAAATTCTCTGATGAAGATTTCATCATTCTTTTGCTCTATGTGGATGACATGTTGATTGTTGGCCAAAATATTTTTAGAATTAACAACTTGAAAAAACAATTGAATAAATCTTTTGCCATGAAAGAATTAGGGCCATCAAAACAGATTCTTGGCATGAAGATTATCAGAAATAAAGATGCCAAGAAATTATGGCTATCACAGGAGAAGTACATTGAGAAAGTACTTTAGAGATTTAAAATAGACCAAGCTAAATCAGTTAGTTATCCTCTTACTAATCACTTTAAGTTGAGTTCCAAACAGAACACTTTTACAAATTAAGAAAATGATGAGATAGACAAGGTTCCATATCAACAGTTGGAAGTTTGATGTATGCTATAGTATGCACATGATCAGATATCACTCATACAGTTGGAGTTGTGAGCAGATTTCTTTCAAATCCTGTAAAGGAACATTGGGTTGCAGTAAAATGGATTTTCAGGTATCTTCGGGGTACTTCCAAAATATACTTATGTTTTGGAGATACTGAACCTATGTTGATTAGATACACAGATGCATATATGGCTGGTGATGTTGATTTGAAAAAAGTTTACATCAGGATATAGGATAACTTTTGCAAGGGGAGTTGTGTCAAGGCAGTCAAAGTTACAGAAGTGCATTACATTATCCACTACTAAAGTATAATTTATTGCAGTAACATAAGCATATAAATAGTTGCTACGAATAAAGAATTTCTTCAAAAAACTTGGGTTGCAGTAAGACAGATATCAGTTGTTTTGTGATAGCCAAAGTGCTATCCATTTTGGAAAGAATGTCTATTTTCACTTAAGATCAAAATATATTGATGTAAGATATCACTGGATCAGAGATGCGATGGAGAAGAAGCTATTACAACTTAAAAAGATCCATACAAAAGAAAACGGATCATACATGTTGATGAAGATTATACCAAAATCATTCTTTGAGTTATGTTGGCTAGCTGTAGGACTGTTGGAGTTTTCCATGTAGTCAGAAGGAGGATATTTGTTGGTCCTTTTAATGGAAAATAAAAATTCAACAATTGCTTTTGTTGAATTCTTTCATCAAACAATTACCTTTATTGAATTTTTTTCACCAATAATTGTTGACATTGTGTATTCTTATATCTATATAAAGGACATACAAAACTGATTTGAAACACAACAATCTCTTCATTCAATTGAGATATCATAGACTGTTAATTGAGAGAGTCAGGTGTTTTTTTTGGAAATTATTCCAAAAATTTGGAAGTGACAAAAATAATGAAAAAAATATTTTTGGAGTGTTTTTGAAAAACACTTGTGTGCCATTATTTTTGGGTTTATCTCAAAATTATTGTATTGTCTCTAGTCTGTGTCTACGGAAAACTATTTTCTTGTATCAATTAATATTTTATTAGTGGAAGAAAAATATTCGGAATTTTGTCTTGTGGACGTAACCTAAATTAAAGAGTAAACCACATTAAATTGTTGGTGTTATTTTTACTGATTATTTTATTCCACATTATTTATATTATTTTATTCATTGTGCCCAACATAACTATCTCAATTTCTATAACAGTCCTTACAGAACCTAAAACTTATAATTAAGCTATTAAACACCCTAAGTGGCAATAGATAATGCAAGCAGAAATTGAGACTTTTGAGGCAAATAACACATGGTTTCTCAAAATTTATGCAAACGTAAGCAATCCATTGGTTGCAAATGGATTTATAAAATTAAGTATCATGTTAAATGATACTATTTAAAAATATAAAGCCAAGTTAGTAGCATAGAGTCTTACATAAAAAAAAAAAGGTGAATTACATTGGTACTTTTTCACCAGTATCTAAAATGACTACTATAAGGATATTATTAGCTATTGTAACAACTAAAGGATGGTTTCCTTGATATTAATAATACTTTTCTTTGTGTGTAAAGATCTCAAATAGGAGGTCTATATGCAACTCCCTCTTGTTTTCCAAAGTTCAAATCCTAATCAAGTTTACAAATTAATAAAGTCCTTATATGGACTTAAGCAAGCAAGCAAACAAGTAGTGGCACCATAAACAATCAAGCTTTTGTTGATTCCTCTTTGTTCATCAAAAGGTTAGCAAACAATTTCATTGCTCTTCTGATTTATGTTGATGATGTTGTGCTTGTTAGTGATGATATGGACCAAATCATGCACATTAAGAGTTATCTTCATGATAATTATAAGATCAAGGATCTTGGCAAGCTCAAATATTTCCTGGGATTTGAAGTGTCTAGGAACAAATCTGGTCTTAAAATTTACCAACACAAATATGCTTTAGAGTCATTGGAAGACACAGGTTTCTTAGGCAGTAAACTAACAAGGACTCCAGTTGTAAAAATAAAATAGACAGTTATTACTTCTTTTAAACTCACTAATGTCTCATCCTATAGAAGGTTGGTAGGTAGGCTTCTTTAACTCACCAATACAAGGCTAGATTTAGTTTTTGCTATTTAACAATTATGCCAAGTGTTTGATTCTGCCACTGAGTTTCATCTTCAGGCAGTACACTGGGATTTGCGATATCTAAAGTCTAATCCAAGTCAAGGACTGCTTTTTCCCACCACCAATCAGTTGTAGCTCAAGGCTTTTTCTGATTCTGAGTAGACCACTTATCCTCTCACACGAAAGTCCATCACATGATTTTGTGTATTATTGGATAGTGCATTGATTTCATGGTGATCCATGAAGCAAGGAACTATTTCCACTTTACCAGCTTTATCTATTGAAATTACACATTTTTTTTTTCTCAATTTCAATAAAAGTAAAAGGGTATTGAGATAATTTGCAATAAAAAAAATTTATGAAATTAATAGTTATTAATCATTTTCTTAATTTGTGTGAAAAATCTAAAATTGACATTTGAAATGCGACGGAGAGATTACTTGTTAATTCTTTATGATATATTTTTTTGTGAAATTCATTATTATATTCTTATTTAACGTGTTTTGACATAAATAAATAATAATTATCATTTATTAATTTTCCAATGATGTCTCTAATTTAATATAAGAGTATATAATATATAATGCAAAATGGTATATAATTTCAATTATATTCATTAAATAAATCAAAAATAAAATCTATATAGCATATAAAAATGTTAGGCAAAGATGGAGGTCGGTGGTCTTCATTGACTTGTATATAGCATATAAAAATTTTACATAGCTGGCTAGTGGCAAGTGCTACTCTTTTTCATCCACTATAAAATTCTTATTTATTGGGGAAATCGCAACAAAAATAAATAAAAAATAAAGTCTTGAATAAACTAATGTCACTTTCAAATTCAAAGGAGTTTTCAACTCTTTATCAGTTTTTTTTTTCCATTTTATAATCTTATAATATATATTTGTTCTTCAAACATTCCTTTTCTTTGGTCAAATCCAAAAATTCTAGCTTTCTATGTACGTAATTTGTTTTTTTTTTTCAATAATTTCATCTTATATAACTAAATTGTAATTAAGTTATTAAAGTTTGTAATATTTATACAAATTCGACATGTTTTAATCAAAGATTAGGAATACCACTAAATTTTATTTTTTATTTTAAATTTTATAAATTTTTTTGTCATTTATTTTTTTGTCTTAATTTTATTGTGGGCCTTAATACGTTAAGACAATTTCATTGGGCAAAAAAATTAAATATTTTATTTTTTCAAAATATTATTTAGATATTAAAATTTATTTATTTTGTTACTTTTAAGCACTTTTATTTAATGTGGCTGTAATTTTTATAAGTCATATATAGTTAAAAATATTTAAGACTATATTTGATATAAATAAATTTTACAAAAATAAAGAAATTCAATTATAATTTTTTTCTGATTTTTTAAAGTAAAATTTTCTCCCTTTTAAACACTTGTGATGCACAGAAAACTTATAAATATATTATTTTTATACATAAATTTAAAAGAAATTTGTAAATATATTTCATTTAATTTTGTAGAATTCTTTGTACAAAATATAGACAAAAATAATAAAATAAAGAAATATAAATGTGCATATAATTTTTCAAAAAATTAAATTTTTCAAATAATTTTATTTTAATTTTTTTGGTGGAAGTAGAACCACTTCCACCACATAATTGGATTCTATTGGTCCACGCAAAGTTTAGGCCATGCCATGAGGATGAGGGAGATAATTACTCGTTGAATTCACTGTTTGATGGATTGACAACCGAGTGATTTTGCTTAATTATGAGTGCTTGTCCCCATACATTTATCCCATGTTTATTTTTTTTAGTTCGCCATAAATTGGTAAACTACTAGGTTTCTCAATATATATATATATATATATATATATATATATAAGGAAAATTAAAAAAACAAATAGTTTTTTTTTTCGATTTAAAAACTAATATTTTCTTATTAATTCTAACCCCTAATATTTTATTGACAAAATTCCATTTTCATAAAATAAATAAATAAAACAAAATTCCAGCATGATACCTGACTGAGTAATGAAAAAAGAAAAATTCTCCTCATGCCTTTTATTCATTATCTCCTGTTTTAAATGAAACACACTCTTTTTTCCTGTGCTTCTACTGATCTACTCTGTTCAAAAATGGAAGTATTAAGCCCTCCCTAAATCCCTATCTCAATCGAATAGAACGTGACGAATTACATACTAACACTATCTATTTTAAATTTTGTCTTATTGAGTTTTAAGCTTCATTTTATTTTATGCAATTGTACACAATTTTAACATACTTGAGGAGACATGTTTGATTCAATTGTAACGGTCAATTTAATTTTAAAGCAAATTAATTCTAATTTATAAATAATTTTTAACAACCCTTGCATTAGTATAATTTATTTTTGAAATATTTCTAAAAATTTATAGTGCAAAAGAAATGGTAAAAAACAACTGAAGCCTTAGGGATTTTCCACCAAGACCAAATTCAAAATCTTCCCTTTCTTCAAAATTCAAATTGCCGTATCAAAATTTTATATGACAAATCTTTCCTTTTACACATTGTAACAATTTTTTTTAAACCCCTAAAAGCCTTCCTCAGGAGTGGGAATGGGGAAAGGAAAAAGCTTTCCCTGCTATCAGACGGGCACAGAACTTATGAACAATTGCAATCCAATGTACTGTCTGATACAGATACGATATTCACATCCCCTATTGAAAATTAGAAATAAAAATATTTTTTAGCCTAAAATGGACATAACATTCAGTTCTGCATTGATATCTAAATACTACCCTGATCCTTTTTTGTGTGTTTATCGCCATAAAAGTTCATTCTGGTGACCGCAGACAGCCCCCGGGAAGAAGAAACCTAAATTCATCTGCATTCTGTATCAAATATGCTGGAAGATGAACAGCAGAAGCTGAACGGGGTATTGAACCCATCTTCTTAATTAACTCCTCAAATGTGTACTCCTCTGGCAGCATATCGAAGAGGTCATTTCCACTGCAAATTATTTTTTGAATTCTGGAATAACTTAGAAAACATTTTTTTCTTACTCTATCTGCATGGCTATAAGCAGTCGTCTTAAATACAATATCCTTAATCCGTCGAAAGCAAAAGCTACAGTGCCAACCAGCATCAGAGAAGATACGGTCAGTTTGGCGTGAATGCCGGTACTTGGTCCAAGAGCCATAAATATGGACTGTGGCACGCCAACTACTATAATCTACAGGGTATTCAAATGAGTACAAGTAGTGTCTTAGCTCTAGATGCAAGATTGGTGGTATTCCATCACACCATTGGAGTAACTTCACTGTGTGCGGGCTCGGAATCTCATCAGTGTCTGACATAATAAGCAAGTCACCATCTGAAATCCCTGCACGACGGAGTAATACATTCATTGCTTCCCGCTGCTGTGATTCAAGTACAAAGGGATCATTCTTCAATCCATGGCCAGAAAATACATCATGGACAATCTTGTCCTGAGCAAAAGCAAACCTGTTCCGGTTTGAGGCAAAGAAGAGGGGTTTGCGAATGCCTGTGAAAGTGGTGTTCGACTCTAGGATCACAAATTTAGAAATGTAGGGATGAAGCTCACGCCATCTGATCTCAAGAATGTCTAGCTCATTGCTGAATATTACGACATCAAAGACACGGCGAGGTTCACTGCGTAGGGACCAACCATGAAGTTGGCAAAGATGTTCCATGGAAACATTCTCCGCATAGTAGTGCGGTACGTGCTCAAAGGGAGGAGGGGGATTGTCCCAAAGAGGGCGGAAAAAATAAGAGATTTGCTGGGCATTTCAGAAAATTCCAATCACACAAATTGGCACTAGTACTACAAGCATCATATAAAGAAGCCTGCGAGGTGCTCTTTTGCCAGCTAAGCAGAGACGTTGAGGGGCCATCCTTTGGGGTAGAAAGCTCATGACAAAGGGTTACCAGCATGCTAATCCAAATATGGTTAATCCAAGAATCATGGCATAGCTCCTAATCACCTGCATAATATTCAAGGCTTGGTTAATGAGTTAATAATAAAATGTCATAATGGCTTGATAAAAAAAATAATAAAATAAAATGTCATAATGAAAAATTTTCAAAAGTCAAGAGTTCCCCTCTGAAAAAGAAAGAGAGAGAAAAAAGATCCTGCCTTTACTCAAGAATCATTATTTTCCTGCCTAATATTTAAGATACGGATAGCTTACTAAAATCTTACATAGGAAGCATAAAATTGACAGCAAAGGGTTGAATTACTATAGAAAATTAAATGACAGGTGAGGAGTGGTGCATTACCACTGCAATTAATCCCTATAACTAAATTAGAATATAAGAACTTTGAGGCAAGCTTAATGCACAAAAACTTGCAGTCAACTTGAGACCGAAGGAATGGTTTAGAATTTGCAATGTAGAACACAAAGAACAAACAACCACAAAAGCACAATGCTCAGAAACATTGATCTAATCTCAATAGTCAAAATATCAACCTCCAGCAAATGACTAACACAGATTACTTATAAAATAAAAACTAATCCTACAACTGCAAATAGAATAGGAAGATCATAAATTTTTAAACAATCCTGATGATAGTAGAATTCCTAGAGATAATGGACATGAATTCTGAATAGATAGTCGACCTTAACTTCAATAGAAATTTTACATGAAAATCTGTAAGACAAATATTAATTTCATAATAAATGTAAGAACTAAGTCCAGTTTTCTTTGACAGCATCAATTTGCCAACATGGCTAGACACTTTGCATAAAAGAACATATATAAGTAACGTTCCTAAACATGCAGTCAGATATCACATCAGCATAAAAAATTAGTAACTCCCCAGAAAATAAGCTATACTTGGTTATCACACAAAAAGTCTGAAATGTGTGGCACCAATAACGGAGCAAGTTACATGCCTATTTAATTTGCTGTTCTTTGGGTAACGCAAAACAGCTGTAGACCAAAACAATACATATAAAGTTCAGATAGAACAAATGGAAGGGAGATACAGCTCATGCAAGGTGAACAGCTATAGAGAGGAAAGCTAAAAAAGAAATTCTGAGTGCTATGAAAGTGAATGCAATTTATATAAACCAACTCAAGTGCTATGAATTTTAGAATCTAAAATCTGCTTATGATAGTGAGAATGAGATAATCATTGAGCAAAGTAAAAAAAAAAAAAAAACCCTAATCCAATTCATGCAAGTATTTTTTTTCAATATAATTTGGCATAGGAGCAGAAACTAAATCAGAAACTATATACACATATAAAGAATAACATTATCTCAATACAGAAAAGAGCTGTAATTAAACTATTGAATATTAAAGCTTGCTTATAGACAGAGAGAAATTGGGAATGGGAAATAGCATATTTGACCTAAAGCAGTAAGTAGCTACTTTTCTTTTTTATTATAAAGCCATCATTATTAACTATTCAATTGACTAATTGCACCATTTGGTTTGCAAGCATTATTGCAAAGCAACCAAGATGCTGTTACCGTACACTGTACATAAGTGATGCATAATAATCATATAACAATCTGGAAGGGCAGCTAACAGAATCAATAGTTATCCATAGATCCATGTTTCTTTTTATGCCAGTGACGCCTTTGCAAGGGTAAATATACAACCAAACTTATACATAAAGTATTAACAGGTACTAAGGTAAAACAACCTGAATGTAACGTGATTCATGATTCCAGCTAACCTAATTCTCTTCTAGCAGTAGAATACAATTCCAGAAATGGAAGAGAGTTATTGTTACACTAACCCACCACATAATGAATAGAAGTAAGACTTAGCATATGCCTTTAAATAGAAGACAATACCCAGGACAAAATTGTTGATTCAAAATTAATATTTTTCAGACTAAGAATGTTACTGTGGCAGCTGTTAGTGGACTCATGTTTTACTAATTAGTTCGTTTCTTTTCTAGTCTTTGGGAACGTGTTAACAATCCCCCTACTTCTTTGGTTACCTGTTAATAGTGCAAAGATATATTAAATTTGTGATCAAGTTGTTCTTTTCTTTTAGGAGTCTAAGATGTAATTTTGTTATAAATTTCTTATTTAAGGAGTCTGGTGTAATTGAATTATATAGCAATAAACTTCCGCTTCTGCAAAGCCTCTTTTTCCTATTTTCCGATTCTTTACTTTCTCAAAAGTTCCAACAAAAAAGATCCAGAGAGAAAAATATTTTGCTAAATGAAGGAAATTGTTATTAAATAAAAATATTCAAATTTCTAAATAAATAAATAACCTCTTGAATATAGGATCCTAGTGTCTGCAATAATATAAAATTTGGCTAAACAGGTATGCTATAGTATAATAATCCAAGAGTTGACTATGAAGCTAACGCATTAATTGCGGCAACACCATCAACGCTAGCGAGGAATGTTCCAATATGTAGTTGAAATCTATTATATATATTAAAGAAGCACAAATATCATAATAAAGCCATCAAAACGGAAAGTTGGCACTTGGTATGCAATCAGGTCAAATTTAATATCTTTCTGGGAAAAGAAACTGTTCATATCTGACATATATTATTAAAAAATTAAAATGAAAATGTCAACATTTAAAAACTAAAACAAACAGCAGTCAATAAAACCCATTAAATAAAAGATGCAGCTCCTGCTGCAGAAATTGTGAATTGCGTTTAATCCAATTCAATCTAAAGACAAAGCGTTTTAAAAGGTAAACCCAATTTTCTATATGATAATTTACTTCTAAAATATTAAACTCAATATTCAACATAAGAATACATCCCTAATCACACGAATAGAACCCTAATCCTTATCTTGTTAAAAATGCAGATTTCAAAAACACTCAAATTGATTGCACTAAAAAAACATAAATTAATGCATAAAAAAGAAAATAATAGGTTAACGCATAACAGAATTCGATTAAAGACCAAAGAAATCGAGAATGAAATCGAGAATCATCAAGAAAAATTCAAAGAAAGGGAAAAATAAACTGAAGCCAATCAAGCTAGGAAAAAAAAGAAGAGGAAAACAAACTGAATAAATAGAACATACAATACCTTAAGGAAAGGTGCAACAATGGAAAAAAAAATCGAAACATCAACAAAATATTTCCAGCCAGTTAATGAAAAATTACCGTTTACTCAGTGCCGCCGTTTTCATTTCGTAAAGAGAAACCTAGCCACTGGTTAAAGTTAAAATCTTTTGCCGCAGAGGGAGAGAGAGAGAAATTTAGGGGGTGAGTCGAGTGATGGAAAACAAGAAGACACATACCAACGGAGAGAAGACCGAGGAAGCATCCGTAGAGCGGAGATAAAGATCATCTACGCTCAAAATCAAAGTAAGACAAAGTGTTTGAATAGAGGATAGCCACGTGGGATGTTTCTAATGGATTATTTATGTTGACTTCTAGTAGATTATGATGTGGAGGAGAGAGAGATAAAAATTAATCTGATGACATGGCGTTTTAAGATTAAAGTAAGGAGTTCGATAACTGATGAGTCATGGGTCAAGAGAGTAAAGTAAAGTTGACATAAATAGCCTTATTAGAGAAACTTTTAAACATATTATCACGTTAGTTAATAACACAATATTTATTAATTATCTATTAATATAAATAAAATAATTAAATATATATAACTATATAATTAGATTAATTTATAAGTTATATATTATGTTGAATCTATCTAAAAATTTATCTCAATTATAATAGGTAATTAGCTAAAATAATCATATTGAATGTCAATTTAAAAATTTGTAGTTTTTTTCTTAAGTAAAAAATGTTTAAGACAGGAAAATTGATGAAATTCGAATTATATTATTAGATTTTTAGTTTTTTTTGTGTGTTTTTCTGAAAAAACTGTTCCGTTGAGAGATGCATACAAATTTTGGATAATTATGGTTAAACAATTGCTGGTCGTATTAAAAAAATACTAATAAAGGAAACAACTTTTATTTTTTATAACTTCAAGGAAACAAATTTTTGTTACTGCTAATTTAATTTGATCAAATATATTCTTCTCGTATTCAACGTTCTTATTTTGTCCACCAAAATAAAATCATTTTTGCAATATTTTTGAGAATTTCAGAAATTAGTATATATCGAGAAAATTGTTATTTATCCTCAAAATTTTCATCTATTGTACTAATATTTTTGAGGTACAAAAATTATACGATTGATCCATTTATTTTATCATATTCTACAAATATATCATTTAGTTATATTATTTTGTTAAAAATATATAAAAAATTACTATTTATTACTAAAATTTCACCTATTATACTAATATCTTATAAGTAAAAGAGAATAATCTTTCTGACTGACAAAATAACTACACAGTTTAACGGAGATAAAACAGAGATAGTTAATCATATAATTTTTGAATCTCAAAAAATACTAATACAATAGATCAAATTTCGTAAAATAAATAGTAATTTTCTCTTAATAATAATACGATGGGTTAATGCATATTTGGAGACATGGATTGATTAGTCCATCGGTTCATTAATAATTCTTAGAATTTTGTCTATTAAATTTGATATATTATGAAAATAAAAACATAAATCAATCCATTAAAATAGATTAAATTAGTATACGTCAGGACATTTGGAGTTGGATTTAACCACGGAAGATGAAAGTGGATCGACTAAGAAGGGAATTGTGCTAAAATGAGTATTATCCTAAGCTGACCCACATATGCCTTCTTGTAAAAAGATTAGTGCAATGGTCTAATCCAAAAAGATATGCATCATTGGAATTAAGACGGAATTCAATAATAAAACTGCATTAAGCTCAAATAGTGCATACATATATACAGATAATGACATTTTATTGCTAAACTAATCGGTGGCCCTTGTGCTGCGTTGGGAAAAGAAAAACCCACCATTAATTGTTATTGAGTAAAAGATGTGCTACATTCCTCCTACTCTTCAATCGCAACATATAACTCTTCAGCTCTTACTCAATTCCTACAATATCACCGACGTCTATCTTCCCCTCTCTTCCTCTAACTACTGACATGGCCGCGTTCTCTTTTCTTTTCATTTTCGGTGCCTATTTCCAAAAAATAAATCATAAACGCATTGCTCGTTTTGATTTCAAGTCGTCTCATGGTTTCTCATACTCCACTCTCCATTAGGAGTGCAAACGAGTCAAGCTACTTGTGAGATGCTCGAGATCGACTCGAAAAATATTCGAATTCGACTCGGAGTTAATCGAGTCGAGCTCGAACTCGAGTAGCTCGAGTAGTTAGTCGAATCGAATTCGAGTATCATAATACTCAGCTCGTAAAACTCGCGAGCTTAATCGAGCTCAATTAAATTACATTTATACCCTTATATTCGAGTTTAATCGAATCAAGTCAATTGTGAGTCGAGTATATTATTTATTAATTTTTTATTGATTTGAGTTTTATTGAGTTGAGTTCGAGTAGTTCGAATTTTTGTCGAGTCGAGTTTCGAACATTTAAAAAAAAATTTTATCGAGTTCGAATCGAGTTCGAATTTCGAATATTTTAATCGAGTCGAGCTCGAGCCTAACATTGTATCGACTCGACTCGATTACACCCCTACTCTCCATCATATTACCAACTCTTTTTTCTCTTCCCATCGTCTAGGCCAAGGCAGTTTTTGGCTCATTTTTCGCGAAGCTCTTTCGAATGGGCAAACAACCGCCGTCAACGTCATGGTATAAATTTTGGGCGATGTCTGCTTCTTCATATTCTACAACTTTTGATGTGAAAGGTGAAATTCTAGGCTTGGGGTTTCATAAAATTTAAGAAATTCAAATGGGGTTGGGGTAGGAAAAGCCGAGGTACAGGAGAGGACCCATGTTTAATATTAAATATAGTTAAACAAAAATAAAATGTTACATATATCAATTAATAACTATTTTATTTTATTTAAGTAGTAGTCCATAATTGATCCGCTCTATGAAAAAAATTACGAATCTAAGTCTTTCTCCAAAAACTTTGTAAAAAGGTGAAGAATCGGTTCCTACAATCAATAGTGATATTTAATTAACTAATTCTCCGTATCCAACTAAAAGGAGCCCTTCAACATTTTATTTAGGGTGATATTTAATTATATCTCCATTTTATTTCACTTTTATTGATTAATAAAACAATATCAAGTGTCAATCTTTAATTTGATTATATGAGAAGTTTTTTTGTGTTTTTAATAGCGAGATGATTCTCTTTATTTGTACATTTAATTATTAAGTTGTCAGTTAAAATCTAAAATGAAAATTATTAAATATATAAAAATGAATAAAAGACCAATTGAAAATAGAAATTCATATGTATTAATATTAGTTGGTAGATGGATCGCATAATTTAATATAAATATAGTATATAAAAATTAATGACAGTAAATATTAATAAATATAATATTTATTAATTTAATATATTATATTAATATTAAATAATATAATCAATAATATAGTATTAATATGAATTTGAATTTTATTCAATATAAGAAAATGCATAAATAAATTAGATTTTTGAATCTCATATGAGCCCAAAAATAATATTCCAAAACTTTGTGTGTTCTCCAGCAAAGGGGGGAAGGGGGTTTTCATTAATTGATATAGGTGCCTTCCTTCTTCCTTTAGGAGTTTCTTATGACCTTGCTCTTTGCATAGGCATTTTGTAACCTAAATTCCTAGTTTACTTTTGAAAAAAAAAACAAAAAAAGACTTTTTATCATTCTCTTGAAGTAGGCAGCTCCCAAGTACCATTTGACTCCAAGCCTAACTCTCACTTCCCATTAGTTTATTTGTATAATAAAAATAGAAGAAATGGAGAAGTAATAATGATTATATGACTTATCATTATTGTTTTTATCATTATTGTTTTTCTCGTATAATTTAGTTTTTTGTTTAGTTATTTGAGCCCATTTGAAATCTTTCTAATATATTCAAAACATCGTAGAAATGAAGCAGTTAGAAAAGTTCAATATCGTGCCCTAGATCCAGCTCCTTCGCCTCCAATATGGCAACATACATCGGCTCCAGCTAGGGCTGGCCATGGACCGGTTGGATCCGTAGATCGGATCCGGTCCAATTCGAACTGAATTAGATCAGTTTTAGATCCAATTTGAACTGGATTTGATCAGTAAATAAAAAGTTGATTCTGAATCTATTCTCTAGGAACTATCGGTTCCATTTTAGAACCGACAGCTTTCAATTCCAACAGAGAAAAAATTCATTTTTTTTAAATATAGGCAACAACGGTCATGAGACCATTCCCTCATTGCACACACATGCACATTTTTTAAAAATAATTAAATATATTAAATCGTAATATAATAAGAAGATAAATATATATTTTATAATAGAAAAATAACAATTATATTTTAAAATATTATTAAAATTAAAATTTTCAATTTCTTCTATAAATAGTAAATTCATTTCAATTTTATTATTTCATACACAATTTTATTTTCAATTTCTCTCAATTTCTATACAATTCAATCTTAATTCTATCTACATATATTCCTATTTTTTTTATAATTACACTTTTAATTATTTTTTCTCTCTAATTTCTTTCTAATTATACTTCTACATAATCTCAATTTTTTAAAACTCTTTAATTTTTAATTTTTTTCTTAATCCTACAATTCTTTTTTTATTATCTTTTTTAATTTTTTTAATATTCTCCAATTTTTTCATAAAAACTAATTATAACTAATGGCAGGCCATAGTGGAAGAGTAATTTTTTTAGTAAAAATATTATTGATTTGGAAAATTTTATTAAAATTTTGGATGAGAATAGGGAGTTATGAATTTCAACTTAAGAAAGTCGAAGAAATAGTGGTGATAAATAACTAGGTCTGGATCTAGGTCCAGCAACGACAGCATTATCTGAAGCAAAAATTCGAGCATCTGTTATTTTTGAAATTCATTTCAAATAAATGATATGTCATTTGATATTGTGTGCAATTATTGTGCATAAATATATAAATTTAAAACTAAATATGGTTATGACACATTTCAAAAACACTTATAAAATAAACATATTGCTCAAATTGAAATAGATTATAGACAAGGTTAAATTTATAGATACGCAATATTTTCTTTCACTTTTCAATTATTTCAATATAAAGATAAAAAAATAAAAAATAAATATAAAAAATGATAAATATGAAACATTTATATTTTAGTTTTGGTAAAAAAAAATTAGGTTTTGTTAATTATTGTCAAAATGCATTAAATCCATCTGCTAAATATGTACATAGAAATACACTTAAAACATGTTTTATATAATTTATATAAAGAAAATAAAAATAAATTGTTTAAAATATTTTCTTCTTTGAATGAATGAGTTTGTATTTGTTGTAATATTTAGAGTGATCATTGACAAATGCTTTATTATATAGGTCTTTCATGTTATTGAATTGATGATAAACAACAATTACAAAAAAAAATTATTTGCATTTAGAGTTTATGATGATTAACAAATCATTGATAATATTTTTAAAATGATAAAAAATATTTAAAAAAATATGAATTAATTCATTAATTTTTATAATTTTTTTGATAATGCAGCGGAAAATACTGCTTTAATTCAAGATTTTTAAGCATTATACCAACCTAATATTTGAAGTAGATTTTTCATGCTAAATGTGCATTTTATATGTTAAATTTATGTGTTCAAAATGGTTTAAAATCTTTGAGTAATATAATTGCTCCAATTAAAGTAGCAATTTTATTTTTATAGTCACATTCACAAACAATAAAATCATGGATATAGAGAATTATTGTGCATATTTATTTCCAATAATGTGCTACAAATTAATTTATATCTACAATATTGAGATATTTGTCAATAACTTTTAGATATTTTAAATTTTTTTAATGATGCAATATATATTTTAAGTGTTATTTATTATCCAAAATGTTATTTATTAAGATTATATTAATAATAGATTTTGTATTATTTTTTTTGTATGATGAAAAATAAATTGTTAAATTATTTTAAATTTATTTATTTGATTAATTTTGTATGTTGTGTTTTTTATCCTAGATATAAAATACATAGTTTATATAATTATTTGAGTCTTTATTATTCATTGTTATATTTAATTGATGACATTAGCATTGATTCTATTTATTAATGATGTAAAAAATTAACTTGTGATTTATTTATGAAATTTAGTTTGATTTATAATATTTCTAGAGCTACTAGTAGTGACACTACTAGTCAAATTTCAGATGAATCGATAACATTTAGAGGGAGTGATCGTTTGATGATGTAAAAATATATAAAAAAAAATTAAGATTATCATTTAGTTCACTCGAACTTGACATTTATCTAAAAATTACATTTGAATTTTGTGATAGTAAGACAGATAAATATTTTTCAATAGTTAATTGATGGAATTGACATCAAAATACTTATCCGTTACTCTTCTAAATTGCAAAATAATTTTTTTTAAGTCCAATCTTAACTGTTGCAGTTGAACACATTTTTAGTATGGAAGGTAATATTTTGAATGAGACGTGATTTAACTTAACTCCCGAATCGCTAGAATCTTAAGCATGTGTTGATGATGATACCAAAATGACATTGAAACAATAAAAATAAAGAAAAATTAATTTGACGATCAATATGACTTCACTAACGAATGAATGGTTGACATATTCGACACTGTCGGTTCCGATTAAAAAAAAGTAAAACCGGTTAACAATTAAAATTTAAAATGTAAGAAAACCACGTGAGTTTTGATTCTTATAAACCTTAAAAGAATATATAAGCAACTTAATTAATGGTAAAAAAAATTAAATTTAAGCTCAGTTATTAATATTATAAAAAATAAATTTAAACTTTTATAATTAAATTATTTTTAAATTAAAAAATTAAATTGATTATATTTTTAACCCAATTATAATTTTTATAATTTATTAATTTATCACATAAAAATAATCATTTCTAAATTCCTAACTTATAATTTCTCAAAATCAAAATTTTTTTTATAACAATCTAACTTATTGTACAAAATCACAAATTAATATTCAATAAGTTAATTTTTTTCTCAAATTTTTTATTTTTTTATAACTTATTAGTTGTAATAATTTATAATTTACACAAATTAATATTTTATAAGTTAATATTTGTTTTTTAATATTTTCATTCTTTCTAACTAATTTATTCTCTATATTTTTTTTACTTATTTTTAACTTAATATTTTTTGCTTCATTTATAAACAAATTGATAAAATAAATTAATTTTTTTGTTTTAAATTCACCAAAAATTTAAGTTTAATTTTAAATTTTAATAATTTAAATTTTATTTATTTATTGTGTTAATTATTTAATTGAAAATTTTAAAAATAAAAAAAATATTAGAACTGGTTAAACTGTCGGTTCATGAACTGGAACTGGATCCTCCTCAATTCCGGTCCTGTCCGGTCCCATATTTTTTACTGGCAGTTCCAAATGTAGCCATGACTGGTTCCAACTCTACCTTCATGACCACCACCACTGCCACTGTCGTAACCAACTTTTTTTCATCAGAACCATATCCAACACCAACACCACCACCTTCACCATTGCCTTTACCATTTCCAGCACTGCCAGCTCCTCTAACATAACCAGTACCAACTGTTGTGAAAATCGGGTTAGTTTTCACCGAAGTGAATAATTGTGCCAAAAATTAAGACAAAGAAAAATTCTTAGGTAGTTGGTGAATGCACAAATAGTCTCCCTTAAAAACCAACTTCCTTAGACTCTTAGAGTCTTTGTGACATAATTTTTCTTAGATAATTTAAAGCACTAATATCACAAAGTAAATGACCCGACAATAGCTATTAAATAGACAATAAAGAGAATTTCAGAATTTAACTAGATTCGGCCAATTATGTCTACGTCATCGGACACTACTAAAATAATATTCCATTATTTCAAATAAATATTACAAAGTGAAATATTAAAAGAGAGATAGAAAATACAACCAATCTTAGAAGTAGAAGATTAGTGTTTGGGATGATTTGTTAAGAGAATATGAATTTTTTTTTATAGGCTAATGCTATTGTGGAAAAAAGACTTCTTTCTGATGTGGGATTGCCACATTTCAACAAATCTCCACATTGGCGATCTCACAATTCCAAACAAACATTCTCTTTACAAATTTCAATAATGTCTTCAAATGCGCCTTAAAGCGTCCAATTTCAAATTCTGAGAACATTTATCAAGTCCAAACAATGTTGGAACTTGACATATGTCACAACTTTTGTTGCCACATCTGCAAATTTTCAGCAGTCAAAATCTTCTAAAGTAGTATCTCACCATCTTCATGAATTTCTCGTACAAAATGATATCGAACATCGATGTGCTTCATTCTTGTATGATAAACTTAATTCTTTGCTAAACAAATAGCATTTTGACTGTCACAATGCATTTTGACATGCTTCTGACTAATTTCCAAGTCATTCAACAACCTCTGAAGCCAAATTGCCTCCTTAACAGCTTCTAAAACTACCATGTACTCAGCCTCTTTTGTAGACAAAGCAACTGCTGACTGTAAGGTGGACTTCCAACTAACTGGTGCATTTGCAAGTGTGAACACACAACAGGTAGTAGATCAACGTTTGTCTAAATCACCTGCATAGTTGGAATCACAATATCCAATTATATACTGACCACTTTTCTCATCCCGCTCAAACATTATACCAACATCTACAGTATTCTGAATATACTGCAGAATCCATTTCACAGCTTGTCAATGTCCTTTGCCATGATCATGCATGTACCTGCTCACAACTCCAGCTGCTTGTGAAATGTTAGGCCTCGTACACACCATTGCATACATCAAGCTACCAACAACATTTGCATATGAAACCTTTGACATATATTCTCATTCTTCATCACTTTTTGGAGATAAAGATGCACTAAACTTAAAATGAGGAGCAATTGAAGTACTAACTGGCTTTGTCTTCTCATTTATCCTAAACGCTTTAGTACTTTTCTCAGATATTGTTTCTGGGTCAAACAAAGTCTCCCCAATTTCTGTCTCTGCATATCTCCATACTGAGAATCTTCTTAGCTTATTCTAAATTCTTCATTTCAAATTCCTGATTTAGTTGAGCTTTTAACTTCTGAATTTCTCTTTTATTCTTCGAAGCTATCAACATATCATCAACATAAATGAGAAAATAGATAAAATAACCATCTCGTAGCTTGCGCAAATATACACAATGATCATATTTACTTATTGTGCATTTTTGCCTTATCATAAACTTATCAAATCGTTTGTACCACTGTCTTGGAGATTGCTTCAATCCATACAACGATTTGCTCAACTTGCATACCAAATTTTCTTTTCCAGCAATTTTAAATCCTTCTGGCTGAGTCATGTAGATTTCTTCTTCTAAGTCTCTATGTAAAAATGTAGTTTTTACATCCAGCTGAACTAATTCCAGATCCAATTGTGCTACCAAGGCCAACAGTATTTTAATGGAGGAATGTTTTACAATTGGAGAAAATACTTCATTATAATCAATTCCCTCTTTCTGAGCATAGCTTTTAGCTACCAATCTTATCTTGTAGCGGATATCATTCTTATCAGAAAATTCTTCTTTCTTTGTATAAACTCATTTACAGCCAATTGCTTTTTTTCCCTTTGGCAGACCTGCTAGCTTCCATGTCTGATTCTTTTCAAGGGGCTGCATCTATTCTTCCATATTCTTTCTTCACTTTTTTTCTTCTGAGCTTTGAATAGCTTCACAATAAGTGGAAGAAATCTCATCATTTACTGAAGATGTATAATTAGTCATATCTTCAAGTCGAGTAGGTTTTTTAATATTCCTTTTCGGTTTTCGTAGTACAATTAGCTCAAGTTGCTGAGGAGGTTCTTGTGTTGAAACCTCTGCTTCCTCATCTGATCCATTTTCTACCATTATCTCCTCTTCTACTGTAGAAGTAATTTTATCAGACTTTACAATTGTTGGATCAACAATTCTTCTTCTATCAAACTCCACCTGTTTTGGAGTTTTCTCCACCTACTGTGGAGAACCATCTGTCTGCTCCTTTATTACCTTTAACACGGTAGACTCATCAAAGGTAACATCTCTACTAAATATTATTTTCTTCATCTCTGGGCACCATAAATGATATCATTTGATACCAGAGGATATCCCCATAAAGATAGCTTTATTTGCCCTTGGATCTAACTTTGATTCCTTAACATGATAGTATGTAGTGAAACCAAACACATATAAGAAATTATAATTTGTAGCAGGTTTTCCATACCATACCTCCAAAGGTGTTTTGCCATTGATAGCAGTTGATGGCAAACGATTAATAAGATGACATGCGTATGTTACAACCTCAGCCCAAAAATGTCTTCCTAATCTAGCATTAGACAACATACACTGAACTTTTTCCAGTAGAGTTCGATTCATGCTTTCAACCACCCCATTTGTTGTGATGTATTTCTGATAGTGAAATGTCGAACAATTCTTTCATTTCTGCAAACTTTCATGAAGGGATCACTTGTGTACTCTCCGCTATTGTCTATTCGAAGACATTTGATCTTTCTGCCCATATGAGTTTCTACCATCTTCTTCCAGATGAGAAAAACTCCCAACACTTCATCCTTTGTCTTCATTGTATACACTCATACTCTTCTTGAACAATCATCAACAAAGGTAACATAGTAGTGTTTACCTCCCATTGAAGCAGTTTTGGAAGGACCCCATACATCTGAACGAACATAATCCAGAATACCCTTGGAATCATAAATTGTAGTGCCAAACTTCATTCTCGTCTGCTTCCCTTTGATGCAATACTCACAAAAGTCTAATCTGCAGGTTCGTACTCCTTGCAATAATCCTTGATTTGCCAGAAGTTTCAAGGATTTTTTACCTGCATGCGCCAAGCGCATATGCCACAATCTGGTTGTTTTTAGCTATTGGTCATCACTAGAAACTGCTGCTGTTATTCCAACAATTGTATTGCTTTCATAGTAATACAAGTTGTTGCTCATTTGAACTCCTTTTATCACTACAAGTGCTCTAGATATAACATTCATTACTTCATTTTTAATGACTATAGTGAAACCCTTTCTCCCAAGAATTTCCATAGAAATGAGATTTTTTGTCAGACTGGGCACATATCTTACATTTGTCAGAGTTCTGATTGATCCATCATGATTCCTCAACTGGATTGAATCAATTTCAGTTGTTTTGTAAGAGCTGTCATTTACTGTATAGACAACTCCACCTTCAATTTCTTTAAAATCGAAAAAACATTCCTGATTGGGACACATATGGTGGCTACAGCCTGAATCCAGGATCCAAATAGTTGAACTGCTTATTGATGGCATCAATACTAATGAAAAATATGAATCATCACATTCAGTTACATTTGAATCTGCAACAGCCTTGCTTTTTCCATATTTGCTTCTCAACTTAGGACAACCTTTCTTCCATTGCCTATTTTTTCGATAAAAGGCACATTTATCTTTGCCCAGTCTGGACTTTGATCTTTCTTTCTTTCCCTTGTTCTTATTTTTTGAACGACCTCTTACTATTAAAGCTTCTGCTGCTCCACTAGTGTTATCCTTCTTGTATTTTCTCCTCAATTCATAGCTATATAGTGCAGCACATACTTCACTAAGAGACATCTCAGCTTTCCCATGAGTAGAGTAGTTTCTAGAAACTCAAACTCCTCAGGAATGGATCCCAATAGCATTAGGGCCAAATCTTCATCTTCAAAAGTGACATCCAAATTCATTAGATCTGCTACAAGTTGATTGAAATTGGTGATGTGATAATTCATTGTGGTACCAAGAACATATGTGAATCTGAACAACCTTTTTTTCATATGGAGCTTATTTTGACTGCTCTTTTTTAAGAATTTTTCCTCCAGTGCCTTCCACAATTTACTTGCAGAAGTTTATTTACAAAAGACATACTTCTACTCTTTGGATAGGTACGATCGAATTGTACCACATGCCAAACAATTGATTGTCTTCCATTCTTTCTAATCTACACCTTCTGGCTTTTCTCCCTCAATAGCAATGTCTAAGCCTTGCTGAAATAAGGCGTCTAGAACTTCATCTTGCCACATGCTGAAATGACATGTACCATCAAAAATCTCCACTGCAATTCTCGTATTTACCACAGTAGTTCTCGCCAAAATTGATGAAATAGAAGCTGTTGTGCCCATCATGGATTTTTGTCCGTCTCTTGCCATTTCTTCTTTAAAACTATTTAATAGCTTTCAAATGCGGAATACCCAAAAATCCAAGAAAACCTTTATGATGTGGAAGATCAGCTTATGCCGCAATCACAGAGCATATAACTCAGTAACCTTGGCTCTGATACCAATTGTTGTGGAAATCGGGTTAGTTTCCACCAAAGTGAATAATTGTGCCAAAAATTAAGACAAAGAAAAATTTTCAGGTAGTTGGTGAAGTCACAAATGATTTTCCTTAAAAACCAACTTCCTTAGACTTTTATAGTTTTTGTGACAGAATTTTTCTCAAATAATTTAAAGCACAATATATTACAAAGTAAATGACCCGACAATAACTATTAAATAGAAAATAAAGAGAACACTAGAATTTAACGAGGTTCGGCCAATTATGCCTACGTTCTCGGACACTAGTAAAATAATATTCTATTATTTTCAAAGAAATATTACAAAGTGAAATATTAAAAGAGAGAAAAAATATAACCAATCTTAGAAGTAGGAAATTTGTATTTGAGATGATTTGTTAAGAGAATATGAAATCTTTTTTATAGGCTAATATTATTGTAGAAAAAATATTTTTTTCCGATGTGGGATTGTCACATTTCAACACCAACGCC
This sequence comes from Triadica sebifera, assembly GCA_023653625.1. Taxonomy (NCBI): domain Eukaryota; kingdom Viridiplantae; phylum Streptophyta; class Magnoliopsida; order Malpighiales; family Euphorbiaceae; genus Triadica; species Triadica sebifera. Next base: position 18,823,927 of record CM042910.1, on the reverse strand, counting down.
ACCAACAACTCCTCTATCATATCCAACATCACTAGCTCCTGTAGCATAACTGGTACCAGAGACACACTCATTAATGGTCAAGTGAGGTAAAAAATAGGGCAGAAGTGGGAGAAGAAAAACGGGAACCTTTTGGGCAGAGCATGTTTGCCGAAGAAGTTGTAAACGGTATCGTTTAGTGGTGGATGTTACTTGAAACTTAAAATGACGACGGCGTCGTTTTTTCTTTGGGCAATTTTAGAAGTTTACTACAGTAACTACAATACTTTTTTGTCTCACTATTATTATACATATAGGTTATGTTATACATGTGACGGAATATAAAGACAATGTTGGTATGCTGCTGTCAAGTCCATTAGTCATTATCATTTATTGAATGTGATGAACTGAAACTTAATGCTGCCATTTATTTTGGGCCTAGATATATGGCATGATTCGTTTGGTGTTATTTTTAGGTATATTTTTATATTATATTATCTATAAATTAATTCAGTTATATTAATTTTTATATTAATATTTATCAATGTGAATAATATATATATATATATATATATATATATATATATATATATATATATATATATATATATATATATATATATATATAAAGTTGAATTTTTGTAAAGTTAGTAAATTTATACAAATTTGTTATATTATTTTGAATTAAGAGGTTTTAGGGTTCAATCTTTTTAGATATTTTTTTAATAATTATAATATCATTTGCTTCATTAGTAAATTATTACTGTAGTTTGTGTCTTTAGTTAAACAAGAGTTTCGTGAAAATGAGGGAAAAAAAAAGAAAATGAAACCTGTATGAGAGAAATTTATTTTATTTTATTTTTCTGAAAGAAGAGAGAAAATTTATTTATTTTTAAGTAATTGATAGTTAGTGGGGCCATTATCAAAGGTAAAAAAAAATTTATTGAATAATCAAAGTGACTCCCATGTTAGCTTTCATTAAAATCTTTACTTGTTACTTACTAAAAGTACTATGAATTGAAGTTACATTTTTATATAAGTTGGTGAAATTTTCTATTACGAAATTAAAATTTAAAGGTAAGAATGTTACAAATAAATAGTAAAATTTAAGGGCCATAATATATAATTTACATTGCAATTGCATTACATGCCCTCATTGCCCTGTTAGAGTTTTGATTACTAATTTTTTTTTTTGATTTGTTGTTGAGCCATTAATTTTTATTGTTTTTGTTATATTGAATCTTTGAATCTTCATCATCATCATCATGTAGCACTTTAATCTTTGAATCTGCCCACTATTATCATATTAATACCTTTTACTTTATGTAAATTATTTAAATTTTTAAAAAAATGATAAATGATAAGTTCGTCATATATAGAACTGATCATACCAAAGTTGGTGCAATAATTAAGATTTAGAGGATTAATTGCCAGGCAATTAACCTAAATTGAATATTATGAACCAAATCCAATCCCGAAACTGTTCAGTTTCCCCAAATTCCATGTGTTTCGTTTTAGGTTGATTTTCGAATTTTTCGTCTGGTTTTAGCAAATTGGCTTTAGCTAAAATTTCGACTAACATCGTTCGAATTTCTCCAGATTCGTATTCTGACCAATTTCATGTTAATTCTATACTAAAATTTAAAAAAAAAAAAAAGATGGTCACTAAAAGCATTTGAACTATGTTCGTTCATTTTTCTATATTAGCTAAAAATATTACATACAGCCCTTCAAAATTCAAAGCAGAGAAATTAAAGCTAACAAAATCAGAAAATTTGATAATTTTAAATAGCAATCAACCGCTGCTCCTCATCAATTTGAGCCTTTGAACCGACTGAATAAAGCTTCTGCAAAATTTAAAAACATACGAAAAATATAAAAAAATCATTAAAACCCAAAATCAAAACCAGGTTGTTAATTAAAACAGTTGCACCAAAATGATAATTACCTCCAAGATACATCTTCAGCAAGAAACCAGTCACCTTCCCTGTCCTGATAAGCGAGTTTATAACTGGTAGAATTTTCTTGACCTGTTCAAGAAGCAGATTAAACAGAAAAATTTTATTTTCAAGAAATTAATTAACTTTATTGTTAATTTTGATAATGGAGATATATATATTTATGAACTTACATATCCCAAACATGGCAATCAAGATTTGTTTAAGATGATGAAAAGAATTATAGATGCTTAGATCAATTTTTCTTGCTATAGCTACTCCCTCCATCTTCACCTTCACGTACAAGGAATTCGATACTCTACCGTGACGACAGTCAGCGCATCCGTTATCCACAGTTGAATCGTTTTCTCTCAGGCGAACAATCTTCCTCCTCCGAAACTTAATCGGCGGCCACCCTACTAGATCCTCACTATCATCTTCATCTCCATCAATTCTGCCCAAACAAAAGTGTAGATATATCTCAATTTTCGAGAATAAAAGAACCCAGTTAAAGAAAGGAATATTAAAGGGAGAGTATGTACTTGTTAAAGGAATTAGAGAAGGAGTTGTTGTCTGAATGTTGAGGGGGGTCATCTCCGTCGTCGTTCGGTGGATTACTCCATAGCAAAAGAGGTAGAGTTTGATCGTTTCCTGAAATTCCATCATCAAAGGCATAACGAAAACTGCGTTTTCTGTGGTGGACCGAGCTAGATCCTTGGTTAGCAGTTGAAAGAGAGAGACCCAGTTGAAGCTCCATTATAGATTTTATCAAATTTCTTTCTTTAATTGGTTTCTTTGTGTGCTCTGGGTTTCTTGCTCTGAAGGGCGTACGTTTAAGAATATATATAGAGATTTTTAAGTATAATTCACAATAATATATATCTAATTTAATTATATTAATTATTATATTATATGATTGTATTAATTTTTGAAAAAATATATGGTATAATAAATTTATTAATATATATATATATATATATATATATATATATAATAAGAGACGTTTATTAAAAACAGAAAAAAAATAAAAAGGAGGTTGGGGGTGGAGTGGGGCCAAAGAGAGATTATAGAGAGGGGACAGTGTGTTGGCATTGGGAAACAGTAGCTATAAAGTATCAGTTTCAGTGTATTGCTTTCAGCCGACCCATTTGCCCCTCCTTCGTGCCCTTTTTCTTCTTTGCTTTTCACGCGCTTGTCTTTTCTCTTATTTTTAGATACTAACCGTATCTGCCTCCAATTTTGTGAAGGATATTCGTCTCCACGTCCTTTTACTTTTTATTAAATATTAAAACTTTTAATTTTAACCATCTATTTATTAATAAATAATTAACACACTTTAATTGAATTTTTTATTTTTACTTAAACTATATTATTTTAAACAAATTATTAATTATACAATAACTATTCTCCCCCTATCAATAATTATTCTCCCGTATGAGATTTAATGATCTTAACAATTCATGAATAAACGACTAATTAGAATTATATTAACATGATTTATTGTATTTGGGAAAAAAATAAAAAAAGGAAGGATAAAAAATGAATATAATTTAAAATATTTAGAGAGCTGATAAAAAATAATTTAATAAATTAAAAATATTTTTATGTAAGTTGCAATTATTCAATTATTTTTTTAATTTTTAAGTAAAAATAAAAATAATTATTTAAAGTGGAACGAATAGCACTTGAAGTATTAATAAAAGTATACAAGATAAGACTTTATGTTTGTGAAATTGTAACACTCAGACTGAATTTTAATAAAAAGTTATCGGTTGCTTTTATTTGATTTATTAATTTCTTAAATATAATACATTAAACTCATTTAAATTTTATAATCTTATTTTATTTTTCTTCCTTTCTTTTATTTATTTATTTTTGAAAAAAAGATTGAAAACTTCTAGAGAGAGAGGGAAAGTCAAGTGTAAAGATGCGCGTTTACACTCCATTTCTTGAGTTTGTTGATCCGGCGTCGCATCAATAAACAAAAAGAGAGTTTTGATAATCAAAGGAAAAGGTGGGGCCCTGTCACATGTGGGGTCCAATACTACTAAATGGAAAAGTCCATCTTCTTCATGCTCCACACGTAAATCGTAATTGCTACGACTCTTTCCTTAACAATCACACGTCCCCACAACTGATAAATTTTTAAGTAGCTGGACTGAGTCTACTGTAGACTCTGGATGACAATTTGTGTTGCTGGATTTATTTGTGTCTGTGGTGATACACTTGTAATACAATAATTGTCAATTTTAATATAACACTTTCTAAAATATAAATATAAATATTATAACATGTTACATTTAATAAAATTAATTTATAAATTGAATTGAACTAATATAATATGATCTACTTAATTCAATAGAATCCATTGATATATTATAATCCAATATAATAAATAGTGATGCTAGTATTTTAAATAAAATTAATCCTATCAATTTTTAAATAAAAAAAGCTCAAATACAATTAGATAATATTAACACAATAGAATGTTAAACTATATAGTTTATAACATCTTTTTAAAATATCTTAATCAAAATATAAATTGAAATTAATTAAAATAAAATATAACTTATATTTGATGTCATTTTTTATTAGTAATTTAGTTAATGTATATATGAATTATAAACGTGTTTATCTAACATGATAAGGATTATTAACGAGTTAAATGTATCTTTTCATGTTGGCAAGTCAATTCGTAATACGACACTATAATTTTTGTGTATTTTTATCGGATTGATATGATTGCAATACAAATATTTTAAACCTCAACTATAATATGCTAATTTTGTGTATGTTGGGTTCGTATCGTGTTTATTATTGTCATTCCTACTATAAACTAATCCAATAGAATCAAAACATATTAATTAATAATGACATATAACTTAGTAATTGTTTTAAAGTTAATTGATATATTTTAATTATATTGGATTAGTCTACAACTATGGTAGTATACTCGGTCAACCTAAAAATTTTTCCACTTACGTAGTCGGATTTTCTTATTAAATATTATATTTTTTGGGTACAAAAAAAATTATTTTTTTATTATTTTTTTGGAGATTTTCGTGTTTAAAATTTATAGATTTTTCTTAATAGAAATTTTCAGTTAATGAGATTTTGATACAAGATAATATTTGTTTGAGATTTAGGAGTATATTATGTTTTATAACTTTCTCATTGTTGTATTCCATCCCTTATAATTTATCTTGTATCTGAAAAAAAAATCTGTATTTAATAAATAATTTATAAAAATTCTAACAATTAAAATAATTAGTTTATAATTTGAAGAAATTTTAATGATCACACATATCTAATAGTAGCTAACAATAAGTAGGTTAGATATTAATTATATATTACCTACTTACTTTCTAAAAGAACACTTGTATCAAAAGTGTCCATAAAAATCATACCATATCGTCCAAATTGATAGCTTTGTCTCATTTTAGAGTAATTAAAATAATACGGTGGATAAATTGATTAAAAATTGTAGAAAATTTCAAAACAATTTTAGATTCAGTCTCTGTATAATATTAAAAACATATATAATCCCAAACCATACAACTAAACTACAAAAATGTCGGCGTGATATCTTTCCTAAAAGAAGAAACAAATCACCAAATTTAATATTAAAAAAAACAATACAAATCCAAACAAAGCCTATGTACGTGCATGTTCCCTATGTGCCTTGTTTGGTTTTGTTGTTAAATAAAATAATACAAATGTTAAATGGTCTCCTTTTCTAGTATAAACCAAAGTTCCAATGAAGGGTATTTAAAGCAATTTTGGCTCATTAATTTAAACCCGAAGACAAGCTCCTAATATATATAAGACTAATGTCACTATATGCTTGAACATGATTGAGTTGGAATCACGCCAACCTCACGTGCATGATTGATCTTTCTAACCGGCAAGCCCACGAGATAGATCTAAAACCTGGATCGGATAACCCGCACGAGAGCCAATCCTTGCCTTAGGTGCCACCCACATTCCATCAAAGGCTTCCCTAGTGTTTTTCCCCCTTTTCTTTCCAAATTAACAAAAATTATTAGACTCAATTTATAATTAGTCAATAACGAAATCCTATATAATAAAATAATTATTAATTTTCTTATATCACATTTTTATTATAGCTAATTAAATTAACAAGTAATTTTATAAATTAATATCTAATTCAACGCAATCTCTGGAAAATCAATAAAGTTGAACTTCTTATAGATAAGGACTAGTTTAATTAAAAATCGAATAAAATGAGATTTTTGATTAAAATTTCATTACAAATAGCTAGCCCTTGTGTCATCAAATTCTCTCTATTTTTTTTCCGAGCTAAATTGCCTAACATTTTAAAGTTACATACTAATTTGATCGTAGAGTTATTAATTTTAAATGCAAATTACATAAAAAAATATTTTGAACTTTTGCTTTTGTATCAAAATAATCATATTTTTTTATTTTTTAACTTTTAAATATATATATAAATTTTTAATTTTATATCAAATGTAGCCTCAAAAGGAATTTAATTTGATTTGATAATGACGTGACACTCTAAACCTAATTTTTTTTTTCTAATTGGGCATTGTTAACATGTATTAATATGTATATATGATAATTATTTTTTAAAAAATAATTTGACATTTAGTTTTTTTTAAATTGTGTGACATTTAGTTAAAAAAATATCTAGATATATGCAGAATTAGTCCAATGCTCAAAGTGGACTAAATCTTTATAAATATACTTAGATATGCTTAGAACTAGATATTGGAGGGCTCTAGATTTATATAGGTGGGCTAGATCTATATAGATATAACTATATCAACGCAAACATATTTTTAATATAAGACTCGTTTATATAACTAGATTAGTTTAAACTTATTTAAAAAAAACTAAAATATCATATATACATATTAATACATATCAGTAGTACTAAATAACAAAATAGGTTTAAAGTACCACACCACTGCTAAACCAAACTAAATTCCTCTCCGAAGCTATATTTGATATGAAATTGAAATTGAAAGTATGTATATTTAAAAGTTAAAAAATAAAAAATAAGATCATTTTGACTCAAAAAGTGAAAGTTTACTACATTTGATATGAAATTGAAAGTATGTATATTTAAAAGTTAAAAAATAAAAAAATAAGATTATTTTGACACAAAAATGAAAGTTCAAGATTTTTTTATGCATATTGCCCTAATTTTAAACGTCTAAATTAAATTTTATTAATAAACTCAAGAGAGAGATTAATGTGTAATCCAATTTTTAGTTATATATTAAAATTGTCTTTTAAATGTTATATACATTAATTGTTAATTAATAGCAATCATTGACTCAAACATATATACCCTAAATGACTAAATATATAAGATGTGAGATTATTTCAAAGAATTAGGAGTTTTCATTTCAAAGTGAACATAAAAGGGAAAAAAATCAACCAAAGTGAAAATTCCTAATTTTTTTGTTATATTGAGATTATTAGGGTTTAAATTTTTGACTTGTATATATTAGAAAGCAGAGATTCATGTTATCATCCTACTAGTCCAATCATTATACTAGCTACTGGTCCAATCGTTATACTAGCAAATCTGGTCGGATATCCAAAATAGTCGGCCAAATTAGACTTGAAAGAATGAAGGGCACGTGTTATATGGTCCTAACTTGATTAAGTATTACTAAGGAAATGGCCATAGCCCATGAGGGTAGGGGACCTTCACATTAAGTTTTTTTCATTTTTTTTTCGAAACATTCTTAAGTTGTATATATCAATCTATATAATTATCTATCACTATCTTTGGTGATTGTATTACTACATAAAAGGGTTAGGGATTCATGATTTGTATGTTCATGGTGATAAATTATATAAACATCTCCTCCACTTAGATTTATGTGAGATTTATTGTGGCTCTTCTTTTTGTGCTTTGTTGCTTTCAATGGCTCTAAAGTCATAGGATGGGGAAGCTCTATGTTTATAGAGACTGACTAGTGAGGTCCCCTTTTTAGAGTTTATACTTCCTATAATTTCTATTCATGCAAAAAGAAAATTAGAAAAAAAAAGAAGGGAAAATTGGTCATCACGAGTTTTATCATAAGGTCCTTGTTGATCAGCACTAACGTATGATGAATAAATAAATCCTAAATTTGAATTTCTTATTTTTATTTGTAAAAATAGAATAATAATAATTTATAACAAATATATATTTGATACGGAGATAAATGCATTTATCCTCAAAATTGTACCAATCAAGGCTTTAAGAAGTTGCATTTGGCTAATCATACATGAATTATATCATAATCCATTTAAAAACATGTATATTTGAATTATATCATAATCCATTTAAAATAAATATATTTTATAAGGAGACAAATGCATTTATCCTCAAAATAGCAGCAATCAAGGCTTTAAGAAGTTACAATTTGGCTAATCATAATCATACATGAATTATATCATAATTCATTTTATTTTTGGATTGAATTAATTCGATTTGGTTTTGATCGGATTTTTGTATTTTTTATCCAACCCTCAATAGAGAGAAACTCTATTTTGATAGGACTCAATTTCGGGTTGAAGATAACTCTTCATCTATTGGAATAATTAGGAAAATTATATAGTATGATAGGTAATAATGTGTATATATATATATATATATATATATATATATATATATATATATATATATATATATATATCTTAATAAGATATATAGGAAAAATTCTAAAAAACTTTTAACAAGAGAGAAATTCTAAAAAAATTAAAAATTAAAAATGTCCAGATTTTCTATTAATAAGAGAGAACAATTAATGCTAAAAAACTATAATAAGAGAAAAAAAAAAACAGAAAAATCTCTAAATTTTATATAAATGCGAGTTTTAACATATGCATATATTTGCAAACACAAACATTGACATTTTAGATATAATATATAGGGACCTTTTAACATACTTTCTTTGACCGGACATTTTTTATATATATGGAACCTGCCCATGAATGAAAGAGAGCTAAACATTATTGTAGTAAGGGAGGATGGAACATTTCTCAGTGGTAGATTTTCTGGAGAATTGATTGCATTTTTTTTTTTGCATGTCTATGCTCGTTTTTACTTTTAAAAGCTAAATAACCTTTTCATTATAGTTTTATTGCAAATAATGATATTGAAGGTTGTAATGAAATGTTATTTGTTTTGGTCAATAGTGGTTCAGAGCCAGTCAACTTTAATTTTCTTTGTTTCGACCAACTTTTAGTGCATCTTCTCTATTCCAATCCATTTCCTTGGTTGGACAACAAAGTTAGAAATAAAAAAGAAAAAATATAAAGAAAAGGGAAAAAGCCACTTTTATTATCTTACATTCTTTTTCATTCGCATGGATTTTTTTGAATAGAGAGTCACTTCCCAACTAAGACAATTATCCCGTACTCATTTAGTGCCTTCCCCAGATTGTTGATGAACTCCTTAATTAACTTTACAATCATCTGTAATGCAATTAATCAATTCTTGTGATGACACTTAATTACTCGCAGTGCGTTTCTGCCAGTACATGAGAATTGGTTTTGGACTCAAATCTATGCAATCATCATGGTTTCTGTAGCTAAATCTAAAGGACGGTCCTTTAATTCCTTGAATTCATCCTACGCTGAATGCGTATGGGATTCCACCATACTCTTAGTGAGGGTTGCTAACCATTCTTAAAACATTCTCACTAGAGCACAAATATGCATAATCATCACTTCAACTCTTTTATTATCAAATATCTTTCAAAACTATATATGTAGAAAGTCAATCTCCAAACACATATAGAAAGTCAATAAGAGAAAAATAAAATGTATACAATTTGATAAAATGTAGTCATGCCTTCCCCACCTTTGTTGATACCATATACAAATGTAGAAGTTGAAGAAGATACCTAACAATTTCCAATATCAAGAAATGCACAGCTTTAGCTGGAGGCATTTCAATGTGCTTTTACGATTCATGTGACAGTATTGATACTTTTAAAAGGAATTCTTTTTGGCCGTAGCTCTCGTTTGATACCAGATAAAACAAATCTTAGTTTTTGTTTTCCTTATGATGGACTTGGAAGAGGGGGAACATGTCAAGTATCCGCTTGGGATCATAAGTTCTTAGGGCTATTTTGGATGTACAATTCAATTTCAATAGTAATATTCTATTTCAGTTAGAAAATGCAGTAAGATGTCTAGGGTAATAACCAAATTGGAATGGGTGAATGAACTTGAATTATTTCTTCTCTAGAAACTTTCAAGGCAATAACCAAATTGGAATGGGTGCAATTATTCTTTTTAAGAAGAACCAGCTAATAGTTGAATGCACATTTAACCTTTCAAACATTTTGAGAGGTCTTGTGACTCTCCGTATATTGAAGCATATTGAAAAAGACATCATTGCCAAGGCATATCTATGGACTTCATTTGGTATTCATGTTTGAATATGGATTTAGGAGGGATTTTTATGGATTGATCTAATATGAAATCTTGCAAAAACAAAAAAGCATGAATCATGCTGATGGAGCCATAATTCTTAACGACATTAGCAAGTGGCTTTCCTAGGTATATGCATTCAATAATTAACCCTGTTTTATTTAGCCTATTTGCATGTTTGTTGGTGCCTAGATAACCCTAATATGCATCATGAAAAGAAGCTCAATGCCACAAGAAAAAAAAGCTCTTACCATGCTTAGGAGTTGTAATTGTCCATTTAAACCTTCTACAACATGAAGGGTTAAACCTGAAGATAAAACTAAGATTGTGATGAACCACCATTCATGGACAACTACACAATTCTTCTTCATAATGTCTATGCACATCTGTGAATTTTTAGTCTTCTTCCATAATGTCTATATAGTCTTTTTGTCAAAGAGTGCAATATGTGGAATGGTGGTCATATAAAAATAAATTCATTTACACATGCTAACCATCAAAGTGAAAAGTATTAAAAAAATATATAAGGAATTTTCAGGCATAAAAAGAGTTACTCCCAAGCAATGGAAATTGGGACATACTTAATCAAGAAAAACCCCACTCGAGTGTTTGCAATTGCAAAAAAAATGGTATAATTAAGGAACTCCTTAAGAAGCCAGCAATAGTTGCTTAATTAAGGCCAAAATAGCCAATAACAAGCTCATTTAGACCTAGAACAATGTATCGTGCAGGGACTGAGTCATTCCATATCCAACATACAAAAGATAGTCAATAAAGAATGGCAAAATTTGATTGGAAAATAGTGCTAAAGAATCGTACTTAGTAAGTCCTCCATTTGGTCTTTTCTCCTCATCATGTATTGCCTTGAATAGAGAGACTTGAATAAAATTTGAATGTTAATAAGAAATAGCAATCAAATCAAAAAAATTTCCTTAAGGCAAACACAACAAACGAAAAAAAAAGAAGGTATTCAACTTCAATTCATCAAACACAATTTTGATTTACAGTACACAAAATAAAAGAAAAGAAAATCTTTGTTGCAAAACACAGAGCTTAGAGATCAGCCCATTCTTCATGCTAAAAGCTTAAAGACCCAAATATTCCTAACACTAAAAACTTTCCACTCTTTTTCTTTTTCACCTTTTTATAACCAAATTCCAAAATCTCAGCCATTTCACATGTTCTCTTTCTTTATTTCTAGAATGTTCAGTAACTATTCTTTATCATTACTCCCTTCATGAAAATAATCTTATTCTTAAGACTGAAAAGTTGGTTCCTCTCTTACTTGATCAAATACTTCCTCCTGTTTTGGCTGTGCAATCATACCTCTTTCAACCGATGCTTCATCATCACTAAGGAGAAAAACTCATAGTTGTCTCGTTGGGAACTTATATTTTGGGTTATATAACTGGTTACATTTAAAGCTCGTCAGTGTTCTTCTAATTCTATCAAAGAGATAGGATGCAAGATGCGATTTCTAGAGATTATAGAAGATGCATGAGTTGGTGGGGGAAGATTGTTGGGTATTGAAGATGAATCTCATTTATAAAATGCAGTAAAAAATAAAATTTTGAAAATTTGAAATAATAATTTTGCTTGTGCCATTAAAACTAATTTATCAAAATATCGAGGTATGAAATTATACTTTGCAATTTTTTGATTTATTCTTCAAATTTTTATCTTATTGGGTTGTTGTAAACCATAACAATCCACTTTAGGATGTCTAATATTAATCCATGTGAAAATATGATAAAAAAATTACAAGAGAAATTGTTAAACACACCTCAAAATGCTAGCAATGATATATGCTCAATTTGAGAGAATACGAAAAATAACTATTATTTTTCTTTTTGAATTTTAATAATTTCCAGACTTTTAAATATTTCAAAAATATTTTTACCTAAAAAATAGTCTAGGAACAAAGTGCATAAGACAAGGGGAGGGATTTTGGATTTTTTTTGGTCTTAATTAGCCTCAGCTACTAGCTAGCAGCATGCTGGGCAGGCAGTAGTCCAGCTAGCTTGCTTGGCAGGCTAGCAGCCCGCGCGGGTCCGAGCGATCTCGTATGAGCCTATGACCCTCCAAACGATTTTTTATGCGATCTCATCTCGATACGTACTAAAATAATTCTCTCATATTTTTTGATCACATCCAAGACTATTTTACTCATTCTTTATATTTCCAACACGTATAATCCATTAGGTTTCCAGTTATATTAACCATTTAAATTAATAATTAATTTAAGTAAGTCATAAGTGGTATTTAACAATACATCATGACCCCCAATTGATCGGAAAAGTTAGTGGTTTCACTATGAACTTTATGAACTTTTCCATAGATAATTTATGTACAATTATTTCTTTTACCACTTTATACCCCACTTGGTTCAGAGTATGGATATGTGTCAACTCCCACTAGACTGACCGTGACTCATTTGCTTGTGCAATGACTCCATTATTATCACTATACAATTGTATTGGATCAACAATGCTAGGAACCACTCCAACTTCCATGATGAATTTCTTTATCCAAACTGCTTTCTTTGCTGCTTCAAAAGCTGCAATGTACTCTACTTCAATTGTTGAATCAACAGTTGTTTTCTATTTTGAACTCTTCCAACTAACTGGTTTACCATTTAGAGTGAATATATAACTTGACTGAGATTTTGAGTCATCCTTATCAGATTGGAAGTTGGCATCAGTATACCTGCTTACAATAAGATCTTCATCTCCATATACTAAGAATACATCCTTAGTCATTCTCAAGTACTTAAGAATATTCTTGATAGCCATCCAATGACTCTTACCAGGGTCTGATTGGTATTTTCTTGTGACACTTAGAGCAAATGATACATCGGGTTTTGTACATATCATAGCGTACATGATTGATCCTATAGCTGAAGCATATGAAATCAAACTCATGCGTGTCCTCTCATCTTGTGTCTCTGGACACATAGACATTGAGAGAGTAATCCCATGGGTTATGGGAATATATCCCCTTTTGGACTGCTCCATGCTAAACCTCTTTAGCATCTTGTCTATGTATTTAGACTGTAAAAGACCAAACAATCTTTTAAATCTATCTCTATAGATCCTTATTCCCAAAATATAGACTGCTTCTCTAAGGTCTTTCAAAAAAAAATTTTGGATAACCAAATTTTGACTAATTGTAAGGCTGAGATATCATTTTTCATTAGCAATATGTCATCTACATACAATATAAGGAATATGATTTCACTCCCACTAACCTTCTTGTACACACAAGGTTCATCTAGATTTTGTAAGAAGCCAAACTGTTTGATTGTCTTATCAAACCGAATATTCCAACTCCTGAATGCTTGCTTTAATCCATAAATGGATCTTTGAAGCTTGCATACATTTTTGCCATATTTGGATATGAAGCCTTCTGGTTGTGTCATGTACATATCGTCGGTCAAATTTCCATTAAGGAAAGTTGTTTTCACATCCATTTGTCATATCTCATAATCATAATGAGCAACAACGGCTAGGAGTATCCTTATGGATTTGAGCATAGCTACTGGGCTAAAAGTTTCATCATAGTCAATTCACTGTCTTTGATGATAACTTTTAGCTACAAGTCTAGCTTTATAGGTAACCAAATTACCATCCATGTCAATTTTCTGTTTGAAAATCCACTTGCACCCTATAGGCTTTATCCTTTTAGGTGGGTCAACGAAAGTCTATACTTGATTTTCATACATGGAATCCATTTATGACTTCATGGCTTAAAGCCATTTGTCATATTCTAAACTATTCAGAACTTCTTCATAGGTTGTAGACTTATCATTTTCTTTGAGCAATATGTTGTTGTGTTTACTAATGAGAAATTCATATCTTTCTGGAACAATACGTATCCTACTTGACCTACGAAGCTTTTGTGTTTCAGAAGGTTGAGCTACTATATCATCTGTATGAATAACAGGCTTAGGTTCAAGCAGTTGATCAGCATCTGCTTGAACATTTTGAACTTTCTCAAGTTCAATTTTGCTCTCACTATCTCCTTTTAGAAGAAATTCTTTTTCTAAAAAGATAGCATGTCTTGAAACAGACACCTTTTGTTTTAAGGGGTGGTAAAATTGATATACATATGATGTTTTTGGATATCCCACTAATAAATATTAGTCAGACTTAGCTTCTTGCTTATCTAATATTGTCCGCTTCACATAAGCAGGACAACCCCAAACTCTTATGTAAGAAAATATGTAACACCACATCTTATGCATTTAAGCATAACCTATCTCTGTATCAAATAATCACACATAGAATGTTGGAAAAACAAAATATCCTGTTAATAGTGATAGTAAATTTTTTTTTATATCCTGTAATATTATTCAATGACTTTGCAAGTCTCATATCTTATAATTTCATTCAATGACTTGCAAGTCTTATATCCTGTAATATTATTCAACGACTTTGCTAAGTTAACACTGAGGTTTTCACCACAACATAATATATATCACATATATCAAAACATAAACTTTACACATAAGTATTTTCAAGTTGCTTTCATTTATACATGTTTAAACTCATTCCAAAATGACTATACATATTCAAGCACGTAAATACAAAACATAGATGACATATTTTCATGGTTGTGTGAAATGCAAAGAGAGAGAGTGATGAGGCTCGGCCAGTGACCTGTGCTCTATGTCTTTTATACGCTACTCAAAATGAGCTATCACTTTTCTTTACCTGAAAAATGATGCAAATTTATGAGTTGCAACTCAGTGAGAATAACCATCAAATGAGTTCTAAAGTACGAAACAACTCATAATAATAACTCACAAATCCAATACATACCATGTATTCCATTCCATTCATCAGTATCATATAAATATCAATAAAGTTGAAACATATAATCATTACTTCTTACGTATGTAAATGCTTTGCTTATTTCATTTTTTTGTGACTAAGTTAAACATACATTGCTCCGGGTTTCCATGTGAACATTTGCCATGTGAACATTTGCATTTGCTAGCTAGCTAGCTTGATCATTTGTTTCATTTGCACATTTGTTGGGCCATATGCCTCTTCTTTTGCTTTACAATATCGATTAACTAGTCACAATGCCTTTTTAGTCCATATGCATGTGCACTTGTATTTAAGCATTCAACAACCATTGCATCTTTATCAAATACAACATACATATATTCCATATATACCTCATATGTCACGCAT
Source organism: Triadica sebifera (assembly GCA_023653625.1). Lineage (NCBI taxonomy): Eukaryota > Viridiplantae > Streptophyta > Magnoliopsida > Malpighiales > Euphorbiaceae > Triadica > Triadica sebifera. Next base: position 18,808,392 of record CM042910.1, on the reverse strand, counting down.
ATACCTTGCATATACTATACATATACCATGTATATATATCACATATGTCAAACATATACCTCAAATATACCACAAGTATACCATTTGTATGTACCACAATGTCACAAATTATCCATCATCATATTATCAAGGACCAATCATGACAATCATATGAATCACATAGCAAGCAACATTCATTTGCACTAAAGAATTCAATTGATAATTAGACTCACCGTTCTCCTTTGATTCCGACCCCTAACTTATTGTCTATCCGCTCCTTGTGGGTCTCCAATATGTTGTGAGCCTAATATGAAAGTATAATCGATTAAATCATGATTAGGGAGACTTAATGTGACTTAAACAAATTAATATACATTGTTCATGTCAATAGTTAAAATTTTTCCTATGAGGCAGTGTGACCTTATGGGACTGTTTAGCCTATAACTTTTTCTATACTTAACCAATTAATCTTATTCTTATTCCTAATTAAAAATAACATATAATTATAGAATATATTAAAATTTCAGATCAATTGGATCATTTTGCAAGTTTTGGTGGAATTTCTAAGTGTGTTCTGTTTTCTGCCTTTAGGCAGTTTCAGGGTATTCATTTGGGTTCATCATAAATTATAATCTATAAGTCCTATTTTAATGAAAATTTACAGAAACTTATATGGGTTCATATGGAACATTTTTAATGTTTACAAATTTTATCAATTATGTCTCTAAGGTCTTAAAATTATAACAAATATTTTACTGGTCCAGAATAGAATTGGTTTTCGGAACAGTATGACTTCCAAAGGCTATAACTTAGTCTATACATAACATATTAAGCTGAAATTAGTACAAAAATTTAGCTAAGACATATAAATATAACTTTACTGTTTTGATCAGTTACAGAATCTAGCTCTAACGAGCTCAAATGAGCCAAACAAGTTGTTGGATCTGTCCAGGGTACTTAGTAGGCAATTTAAACCATGGAAAAGTCTTGGTTCCATTCACTATAACTCAAAATTTATAAGACCTATGAACCTGAAATTCGGTATACAGATATATAACACATATATCTACAACTTTTATGTTTTAAGGTACTTCAAATAATGGCTTTATCATATTCAAAACTACCAAATACAGTAGCTAATTTACTTAGGGTTCACATCCAGACCAGTTTCAGTACGAAGAGGATATCTCATTATATATATCACATATTGTAAAAATATTTACATATACATAAATATAAGACATAAAGGAACAATTTTTGTGTTTTAATATTTTCCAGAATCAATTTCTATTGATATCAAAATTGGGGTGCAAATCAGTGTCTATTAATGAAGCTTAGCAACTCAAATCAACCTTATAGCAATAAGAATTGATTACTTACCAAGAACAAACTTGCAAGGGATCAATTTGCCTCAAAAACAAAGTGAAACAAGGAATAATTGAGTTTTGTAATGGAGGAATATGAAGAAGAAAATGGGGCTGAAGTGAGGAGGCAGAAATGGGGGAGGAAGATAAAGCCAACCTCTTTGTTTTTTTGGCTTTTTATCTTTTTCTCTTCATCTCTTTTCTTTTCTCTTTTATTTTCTTTTCTCTTTTCTTTTATTTTCCTTTTGTTTCATTTTCATTTTATTTTTTCTATATTATTATTATTATTATTATTATTATTATTATTATTATTTACATATATTTATAATTCTACTAATTCACACAATAATACAGTTTAATCATTTGGCCCGATTTAACTAAATTAACAATGTAAATGTTTACTAATCTTAATCTAATCATTTTTCTTACTTTAATTTACTCACCTTATTCAATTTATTTCTAATGTTTTGTTATCATAATTTAGGTTATAAGGATACACGTGTGACTCGATACAATTGCCAAATACTAAGACACGTAGCTAGTGCATGCCATGAACTTGTTTCTAAGAAAATATGTATGAAATGCACGTGTTCAATTGGATTATATGGAAGATGCATATGTTCAAATGAAATGCATGTGGATATGCATGTGGGGAAGGTCAAAGATGTTACAAAATTTGAGTTTCTTGTTATACCATATCTCATATGGAGTACCATCAACTGACTTCGAAGGGACTCTATTTAATATATAAATGATAGTCTCTAGTGCATAACTCCAAAAGGATTTAGGGAGTTCTGCAAAGCTCATCATAGACCTTACCATGTCTAATAGGGTTTGATTTCTTTTTTCAGCCACACCATTGTGTTGTGGCATGTAAGGTGAAGTCCATTGAGATAATATCCCATTATCCCCAAGATAATCTAGAAACTCTTGGCTCAAGTATTCTCCTCCTCAATTTGATTGGGTATTTTAATACTTTTGATAAGTTGTTTCTCTACTTTATTTTTGAACACTTTGAACTTTTCAAAAGCTTCAAATTTGTATCTCACAAGATACACGTACCCATATTGTGAGTAGTCATTGATAAAAGTAATGAAGTAGATGAAGCTACCTCTAGCATGTGTGGATATTGGATCACATACATCCGAATGTATTAAGTCTAAAAGCCCATTAACACGTTCACCCTTTTTGTTAAAGGGTAATTTAGTCATCTTGCCTAATAAGCAAGATTCACATGTGTCATATGATTCATAATCAAATGACCCTAAACTACCACTCTTGCATAGCTTAGCCATGTGTTTTTCACTTAAATGACTAAGGTGATAATGCCATAAGTAAGACGATTTAAACATATCTTGTTTTTGCCTTTTATTATCATTGATGTTTAAAATTGGATTTGACATATCTAATATGTATATTCCATTGCATAATGTATTGCTAGCATAAAGAATTCTATTCAATATAATAGAACAACAATTGTTACTAAAAGCTAAATGGAAACCATCTTTATTTAAACTTGAAACATAAATAATATTTTTAGTTAAAATAGGTACATAATAACAATTATCCAAATTTAACATAAGTCCACTAGGTAGGGTCAAAGCATAAGTTCCTACAACTAATGTAGCAACATTTGCTCCATTTCCAAAGCTTAGGTCTAACTCTCCCTTATTGAGCTGTTTACTGTTCCTTAGATTGTGCATATATGTGAGTCACAACCGATATCTGATACACATATATCATTATTGAAAACAATATTAATTTCAATTACAAAAATACCTTAAGTAGATGGGACATCAAATGCTTTCTTCTTCAAAGACTCCAAGTAAGCCTTGTAGTTTCTCTTCCATCGGTCATCTTTGACACAATAGAAGCATGTCCCCTTTGGAATAGTCTCATTGGCCTTCTTTTTGGTCACGCCTCCCTTAGGCTTCATGGACTTATTCTTCTTAAGATTCTTCTTCTTAGAACCAGAAGAGTCCACCAGCATCACAACCTTATTGTCCTTTTTGACAAATGGCTCAGCTGTTTTGAACATGTTGATCAACTCAGAAATAGTGGTGGAGATTTGTTTCATCCTATAGTTAAGTACAAAATGTGAAAAATTATCAGACAAACCAGTTAGAATTAAGTCAATACTCAATTCATGATCCATCACAAATCCTAAAATGGCCAACCTCTTAATATAGCCATTCATATTCAGTGCATATTGCACTAGAGATATCCCCTTAACCATCTTAGTGCAGAAAAGCAACCTTGAAGTTTTGAAATGTGTTTGCTCATCAAAAAACTCTCTTAAATGGTAGACTATAGAATTAGCATCCATAGCCTCATGCTGTTTTTCCAACTCAGCTGATATAGTAGCAAACATAGTACAACTTGTCATAACACTATCATCGAAATGCTTTTGATATGCCTTTTGAACATCTTCAAAAGCATTAGAAGTAGGAATATTCGGGAGTGCCTCATCTAGGACATAGCTAATCTTTTAGGATTTGAGAACTATTCTCAAATTCTTTAGCTAATCCAAAAAAATTAGGTCTAGTTAACTTATTTGACTCTATTAGTGATCTCAAATTCACACTTGTCGACATGATGATTATTCTAGTATCCTAGATGTAAAATAAAACATGTTAGAATGTACATAAAAATTATATGTTTATTAGATCTTTAATAAATCGCATTATGACTCCCACTATTTTATTGTGAATCCATAGTCTTCACTATAAACCCGAGAGAATCTATATGGAAGTTCTCGTATTGGGTCGATATCCAACTAGCTAAGAATAACCTTGAGGCAACTTAATAAGTCATCATTAGTTTGGTTGGTAGGTATCTAATCCATACCAATTGTATTATTCATGCAACTATCGAATCTTGTGCTATCAACTAATTGATGTGTGCACATACATTGGGCTATCAACTCTTGATATGAGTACATATCATGTACACTAACCCAACTTCTCTTCTAATACACATTAACTTTAGTGCAAATCCAACAAGCTAATGATATCGGTTAAATCCAACTCATTAATCGTGAAATCTAATTTCAATGGTTTGAACATATTCTTATAGAGTAAGCTTGAGGCAACTTAATAATCCTAACTCTGGTTCTCCTCATATTAATGGAAGGCGTAAGACTTAATTATTTATTTAGTGAAAGATTTCTTAATTAAGTCTCATCATGTTATTAGTGCATACTTTTATATATCATACATTCATCACATGAAAATATAAAGATAGTTACATTAACTATATGACATGATTATAAACATATTAAAGTCAATCATTTGAGCCAAAGAGAAATTGACTAGGTCTTACCTAGGTATATGCATGAGTTTATAACCCAAAATAAAAATTAAATTCCTATTTCCAAGTCTACTTGTTTATGACACCACCTCATTTGCTTCTTACTCATTTGTATTTTTATTCTATCCTAATCTTATGTAATCTAATTACATATTTCGAATTATAAGAAACCTCTATTTATATTTGAAGGGAGTAAGATGAAAATAGAAATACACAAAAAAAAGAGAGGTGGAGACACGCAGACTCTATTTACCATATAACAAAATAAATCAATGGATGTTCAATCACATTGGGCCTAAGTCCATAACCATCTATCATGTCTTTCCATACACCCATATCATACATTCTCTAATGCATAAAATAAAATAATGACAATTTTGGATTTCAATTTGAAAATCGATTCAACACTTAAACCGAAATTGCCTACTAGTTTTGTTTCGGTTAATTTAATTTTGTATATCATTTTAATGTGACTTTTAATATTAAATTAAATTCCATATTTTCAAAATTAATTCAAAATTAATTCACCTTAAAATTAAATTATTATGATGTCATAATTTAATAATTTAATTTTAATATACATACCAATTTCTAGTCATACTAGAATTATTATTGCTTAATTTAAATTAATTTTTAAAAATTCTAAAAATTCTCAGAACTTCAAACCATCATTCTAAACATCTTTAGGTCAGTTCAAATTCATCAAAATATTTTTTTGGCATAAGCTAAAATTACTAAGACAAACAAACCAAATAAAATATTTTTTTTTAATTTTAAATTCAAGCAAAATAATTTTAGAATATATCTAACATCAATATAACATATTTTTAATTACATAAAAATTATTTTATGGTGCTGAAAATAAAATAAACATATACAAATAAAATCAAACAAAACAGTCCAGCTTTTGTGTTTATTTGAAAAATTAATTAAAATAATTTTTAATTAATTATTGGACATTTTCAGAGGTTTAAATACATTCTTAATATGTATAAATAATTTTTCTATAATTGAATTATAAGAAAAATATAAATAGTCCAATTAATTAAGTCAAAGAACAACACATGTACAAAAATAAATCAATGTTTAACATTTTTAAAATGGATCTGTAATTAATTATTTGAATCACATTCTGTAACATCCTCTCACCCCAACCTCAAGTGTCTAGATAAGAAAGCGCTACACTGATTTCTTCAAATCATTATTTTAATAAATGTTAAAAAGTCATACTTTTTTTTACTCAAATTTCAAAGATATAAAAAAGATAATATATATTTTATTTACATAAAATAATATTGATAAAACTTCAATTTAATTATAAAACCATAAAAGATAATTTATACATCCAAAATAAAGAAATATAAATATAAAGTATTGTGATTCACGATTTTCACTCTCGACTGTTTTACTGGATTAAGCCTCAACTAGCTTTATTTACAATTTTCAACTACATTTCTAAATATGCGCGGAAGAAAACTCATACGATAAGCTCTTAGCTTAGTGGCGCATAAAGATAAAGACAATATATTATATCATGTTATTCATAACATATAAAAATTCATGTAATATGCTTTTATCATGCTTTAATGGTGAACATTGTTCATACAATTTATTATCTTATTGTTTACTAGCGCGCGCACACACATACACATATATATACCAACTCAAATATTTTTCTTATATTCATTTTTCTTTATCATAAACTCTTTTAATTTCATTAACTCATTTAAGTTCATAACACCTAGGAACCACTAACAAGGATAACGAGATTGTCATTCGAGCATTTATGAGTGTCACTCAGGTATTTATGGTATGAGCATACAAGTGTCATCACCATTATATATATATATATATATATATATATATATATATATATGTCATTAATGACATTAATAATAATGACATTACCGACTTTAATTATAGTGTCATCATAGACATTAATAATCCATCTGATTAGTATGTCAAACTATCCAAAATTTTACTTCTAAGCTAGATTTTTTAGGACTTAATTAATGTCATTAAAATTCATAACTATAAGAAAATAAAAATATATATTCATTTATCTTTTATTATCTCAATCATAAAATACTCAACGATGATTTTGTTTGTTTATCATTTTTATGAGTCTAATAGTTCATTTGATTTCTCATATACTTCATTTGGGTAAAATTCACATTATAAAAATTAACCTAATATAACTTAATATTTAAATTTCATTTTTTTTAATCTGCATTGTTTCAGGCAGAATTTGTATTCTATTTTTTACCTCAATTTTGGTCTTATTACAGTTTGAATTAAATTGTAGTCTTTTTTATGAATTTTATATCTAAATCTTAGCTTTAATATGTAACTTGAATCACTAAATTTGGAGTTCTTTAGAAAAAGATATGATTAATTGAACACTAACTGGTTATTAATAATTTTATACAGAATTTTCTAGACAGATTTTAGGTCAGAAATATATATATATTTTTGGATAAATACAGACATATTTAGATTTTATAGTCTGAATGAAAGTTAAATCCCTATATATTATCTTTCAAACCCAACCAAGAACACATTAATTCAAATTCTATAGCTTAAGTTATAGCAATATATGTACTTATTGCTCTATAAATTCCAGAATTACACACACACAATCACCTAATTTAATTTTTACTAAATATACTCTTAAGTCTAGCAAATATTCATACCCATAATTTATATGTCAAATGCTCAAATCATACAACTTGAAAATGCTCCAAATGTTCAACAAAATAATATTAATTTATATGTCAAATGCTCAAATCATACAACTTGAAAATAAAACATAGATTATTGTCTTAATTTATGCACAAACCTCTTCTTAATCTCCTTCACTTTCTCAATGTAGATTTCTCTTTTTCTTTGTTTTCTTGAGCTTCTTCTTCATCACTTTGAGCTCTTAAAACATACAAAATCATCATCAAAATATTACCTTATCAAAACTATCATGAAACCCTAAACTATCTCTCTCATAATCAAGCTCTAAAAGAGCTCAAAAGTATGTTTTCCTTAGATGAAAGTTGAAAAGGAGAATGAGAGCTTCTTACCTATACTTTTTCCTCTTCTTGATCAACACTTGAAGGTTTTCTCTCTCTTCTCTTGGTCTTTTTCCTCCCTTCTTCCCTTCATTAACTTCTCAAAGTCTTGTTGTGCATGAAAATGACTTTGTCTTGTTCTTTTCCCTCTCTTCTCTTTATTTCTCTCTCTAGATTAAGCTCTAGCCATGGTGGAAAGGAGGGGATGATGTGGAGGTTTTTCTTGAGCAGAAAAAGAAATAAAGAGAAGAAGAAAAGGAAGAAAGAAGAAGAGAAACAAAAGTCCTCATGTGAGACCCACTAACTTTGACCATATACTTTGATACTTAGCTTAATTAATATTTTAATCTTCTTCCATCATGCTATGATTAGCCAACCCATATTAGATGTACAATTTAATATTTTTAAATATCAAATATTTCATTAAATCCTCAAACTTTTGGTAAATTGTAAATTGACCTCAAAACTTTTTAAATTTTGCAATTTAGTTATTACTATAAATCAACTTCTTTAAGATTTATAAATACTTTATTAGGCATATATCATAATTATTAATCATTATCTTGATTAATTTTAGTCAAAATCCAAATTTAGACTTCGATCGATTCAAAGAGTCAGTTTAGTGATATGCATGACTTGGGACCTAAATTAGCGGATATGACACATTCAATCTATTTTTCAATCAAAATAATCATCCTTAATCATCCCATGATTAGATTAAATAAAGAAAAATGTGTAAAATAAATTTTACAAATTAATTTCAATTATTCAAACCTATTGATCCAAAACCATCAAAACCATGTAGTCGCATTGCACTTTCAATTAAAATTAATTTTAATTGACACAAGAGGACTCTGATACTACTGTTGGATTTTAAAGACGAATCTCATTTATAAAAAGCAATCAAAAAATAAAATTTTTAAAACTCAAAACAAGAATATTGCTTGTATCATTAAAACTGTTTTATCAAAACATAGAGCTATGAAATTATACCTTGTAATTTCTTGTTTTATTCTTCTAATTTTCACTTTGTTGGGTTTTTGCAAAAAAATACAACAGAAATGATTGAATACATCTCAAAGTGCTACCAATGATATATGCTCAATTTGGGAGAATATGAAAAATAACTATTATTTTTCTTTTTAAATTTTAATAATTTTCAAAAATAATTTTCAGACTTTTAAACATTTCAAAAATATTTTTATCCCAAAAATAGTATAGATACAAAGTGCAAAAGACAAGGTGAGAGATTTTGGGGTTTTTACCTTAATTAGCCTTAATTGGCCAATGAGGCTAGCTGCTTGCTAGCAACCCGCTCGGGATCATACAGGCCTAGGACCATATCCGGAATGATTTTTCCATGCGATCTCATAACGATTCATACCAAAATAATTCTCTCATATTTTTGGATCTCATCCAATACTATTTAGTCAATCTTCATATCTTCAGTGGGTGTAACCCATCAAGTTTCCAGTTATGTTGGTCACTTAAAATAATAATTAATTTAAGTAAGTCATGAGTGGTATCTAACCGCATATCATGATCTCCAATTGACTGAAAAGTCAATGATTTATCTATGAACTTTTCCATAGATAATTTCAGTGCAATTATTTCTTTTACCATTCTATACCCCATTTGGTTCAAAGTATGAATATGTTTCAACTCCCACTAGACGTGACAGACAGACAGACTACGTCACGTCTAGTTAAGGTAATGTTAGTTCTTGTCTCTAAGACTCATTACTCTGTTAGACATGTTATTGAATACTATTTTCATGATATTTCTACTCCGGTCAAAAATTTCCATGTAATGACTCAGATAAGAGACCATGGATATACACTCCTTCTATCAAGAGTAGTGAATCATTTATTGGTTACCCAATTACCTTCGAATATCTCAAACAGTATTCAACCACCACCCTATAAGCAACCTCCTTTTGGCAACAAATAATAGTGTCAAAATACAGAATCAGTATCCAATATATCCTTGAGTACCTCAAGTCTAAGGATACTTGCACCATTATTATATTGAGACTATCATTGACATTTGAATAGATTATTCATATAATTGTCTCATAGCAGGTCATTCAATATACTTAGCTACACTTAGCGAGTATCCACATGTTAATTCTAATATCTCATGTTTACAGATTATGAGATCTACTACTCGATCCAATCAAGAACTGTAATATATGTTAGTCTGTTTGGATTAACAATGTCCTGTCTCATTAATCCTATAACTAGGGATAATTTAGATACTAACATAATTACACATGATAAGAATTTCAATATCATGATTTTCTTCATGTTATATTATGTATCAAGGACTTCATTAATTGATTTAAGATCACTATCAATTCAAATATCAAATTAATGAAAAAAAATATTTTATTAATAAAAAATTTGTATAATAATTTATAAAAGTGATTGCATTTAGAATACTTCTCTAATAAAGATTTGGTTAGGTCTTAGGTAAATTAGAATGTGTGGGCTGAGTTTCATTTTTTGGAGTGAAAAAAGTGGGCTCAAGGCCCAAACCCAGCTGATTAATTACTGTTGTGCCTTCCACATGATCTTCTCCTTTTTCACCTTTTCCCCTACCTCTATTTAGATAGTAAGAACCATACCCATTTTTTCCCCAAATGCCATTTCTATATTTCCAGTAGTAAGCATGGCAGATTCTCCCTAATCACTGTTGGCCCTGATTTGATCTATTCTGGTTCTTTTCCTTCCTTCGGAGATTCTTTTTCTCACCCTTTATTATAGCAACAACATCTCCCATTTTAACTAAAACATGACCTTTATCCCAAATATCCTTATCATCACCGTCGTCATCTTTGTCATCATCACTCTCATCATTATTGCCATCACTTTCATCTTCACTTGCTTTTTCATCCTCATCGTCATTTTTGTCCTCTGAGGCTTCCATCCATTCTGATTCAGGGGTCCAAATAATACTCTTCCACTCATCTTGTTTGCTAAAAGAATACAAGCCATTGAATATGATTTATCAATCTTTTGTCTCCATCATTTGCAACTTATCTAGCTTCTTCATCCATTGGAAAACTACCCCCCAGAATTTCCCTTGACTCTCTTGAAGGGCTATAACTTGTTGGGTTAATGAAGCCAAATGTCCAATCAGTTTGTGGATATGCTCGTCATTGCATCCAACCTAGCTTACATCCTGACCTCTTTTGTTCCGTCCATCTTTCCCATCGGTATCCTACTAGTCGAACCAATAATAAGAAATAACAATCAAACCAAAAACAATTTACTCAAGGAAAACACAATAAACAAAAAGAAAAAGGTATTCAACTTCAATTCATTAAACATGAGTTTGATTTATAGTAAACAAAATCTAAGAACCTAGGATACCATAAAAAAGAAAAGAAAATCTATATGCCGAAACATAGAGCCTAAGAACCAGCCCATTCTTCACACTAAAAGCTTGAAGACCCAAAGATTTCTAACACCAAAAAAGTGTTGCTTCTTTTCTCCTTCACCTTTTTATAACATAATTCCAAAACCACAACTTTTCTTCGTGTCCTTTTTCTTTATTACTAGAACATTCACTAATTATTCTCTATCAAATGTTGCGATGAATCTACTAGAATTCTTTTAAATACCAACCATTCATATCCAAGTAACTAGCTTGTTTGCAATAATAACATAGTTGCACTAGTGTTAATTTTCTCAAACATAACTGACTAGCTAAGATTGATATTGACCAATAAAAAATCCAATTCATTATAATGTTTAGTCTTTTTTTTGCAATTAAACTATAAAAAAAATTATTTAGCATACTTAAGTCCTAAAAATATTTTGGCCTTTCATTTTTCTTTAAAATTCTACAATTTCTACAATATAGACATGCATAATCATCACTTCAACTTGTTCTTTATTAAAATATCTTTTGAAGTTGTATATATAAAAAATCTAATTTCCAAACTTTATATTTCTTTCAATAAGATAAAAAATAAAATAAACAAATTTTAAACAATTTATTTACTATATTTTCAAATTTTATTCTTTGGAAATATGTCTTATTTTGAAACAAACAATTGCAATTATATTAAGGATAATAAAATTGTAATATTCCTAAACAAATCTCAGAACGACAAAACATAAGAAAAATTATAAAATAAATGTAAAAACTTAAACTTGAAGAGATTCTAGTTTCCAATCCCACATAAAAAATGAATGAGAAAGGAAGAAAGGTTTATAGCTTTATGCACCAACTAGTCCCAGCAACGGTTGGGAACCGACCAGTTCTGCGATTTCAGAAATATGGGACTGGATTAGAACCAGAGAGGGGGTGGTTTGGAACTGGCAGTTCGATCGGTTCCAATATTTTTTTAATTATAATTAACACAATAAATAAATATAATTAAAATTATTAAAATTTAAAGTTTAGAAATAAAACTTAATTTTTGGGTGAATTTGAAGCAAAAAATAATAATTTAACTTATCAATTTGTTTATAAATGAAGCAAAAAAATATTAAGTTGGAAATTATTTAAAAAAATTAGTTTAAAAAAATGAGAATTTTGAGAAAAAATATTAACTTATGAAATATTAATTTGTGTAAATTATAAATTTGTATAACTAATAAGTTACAAAAAATAAAAATTTTGAGAAAAAAATAATTTATTGAATATTAATTTGTGATTTTGTGTAATAAGTTAGATTGTTATTAAAAAAAAAGAGGAATTTAATTTTGAGAAATTATAAGTTGGAATTTAGAAAGAATTATTTTCATTTGATAAATTAATAAAATTTAAAATTATAACTAGGTTTAAAACCTAATCAATTTAATTTTTTATTTTAAAAAATAATTTAATTATAAAAGTTTGAATTTATTATTATATTAAAAAAATTATAATATTAATAATTGAGTTTAAACTTAATCTTTTTTACTATTAATTAAGTGGCATGTGTATTCTCTTAGAGTTTAGAGGAATCAAAATTCATGTAGTTTTTTTACTTTTTAAATTTTAATTGTTGATCTCTTTTACATTTTTTTTAATCGGAACCTCCAACACCAGATATATCAGTCGTTCCTTTGGTGGTTAAGTCATATTGGTTTTCAAATTGATCTTTCTCTATTTTTTGTTATCTTAATATTGCTTTGGTGCAATTATTAATACATGCTTGAGGTTCTAGCGATTCAGAAGTTAAGGTAGATCGTGTCTCATCCAAAATATTACATTTCACACAAAAAACTTGTTGAACCGCACAGTTCATACTGAACTTGAAAAAATTTATTTTGTAATTTGGGAGAGTACCGTATAAGTATTTTGATATTGACTCCACAAATAAAAAACTGAAAAATCTTTACATGTCCTACTATCACCAAACTCATATGTTGTTGTTAGATAAATATCAAGTTCTGATAAACCAAATAATGATCTTGGTTTTTCTATATTTTTGCATTATTAAACGATCACCCCCTTTAATTTTTTTCCATTTACCCAAACCTTAATCAATAGTGTCACTCCTACTACTACTAGTAGTAAGAATATTGTAAATCAAATTAAATTCCATAAATAAATAACAAGTTAATTTTTTTACATTATTAATAATAGAATCAACACTAACATCATTATTTAAATCTAACAATGAATAATATAAATTCAAATATTCATATAAATCATCTATTTTACATCTAGTATAAAAAACACAACATACAAGATTAATTGAAGGAATAAATTTAAAATAATTCAAACATTTATTTTTCATCATACATATAGAATCATGCAAATTTTGATTATTAATATAATATTGAAATGTATCAACAATATTAATACATTCATACAATAATAAATGACATGTTGGATAATAAACACTACTTAAAATATATGTTGTATCATTAAAAACTATTAAAATATCTAAAAGTTATTGACAAATATCTCAATATTGTGGATATAAATTAATTTGTGGCACATTATTAGAAATAAATGTGCATAATAATTCTCTATATCCATATGAATTATTGAGTAATTCATATGTTGAATTCGAACAAGTAGGAACATCTCTTGAAAATCTTTTAGATTTTACCACAAACAATAAATTAATACTTTAATTGGAGCAATTATACCATTTAAAAATTTTAAACCATCTTGAATACATTAATTTAACACATGATATGTACATCTAACATAAAAAAATCTATTTCCAATGTTAGGTTGACATAATTCTTGAAAGTTTTGAATTAAGACGGTATTTATCTCTGTATTATTAAAAAAATGAAATTTTTTTATGAACTAATCCATATTCTTCCAAAATATTTTTTATCATTTTAAAAATATTATCGGCAGTATGTCGATCATTAAAAACTCTAAATGCAAATAATCTTTTTTTTTGTTGTTGTTATTTATCTTTAATCCAATGATATGTAAGATCCATATAAAAATGCATTTATCAATGATCATTCCAAATATCATGACAAATACAAACACATCCATTCAAAGAAGAAAATATTTTGAGCAATTTTTTTAATTTTTTTTTATATAAATTATATAAAACACGTTTAAGTGTATTTCTAGGTATGTGTTTAACAGATAGATTTAATTAATTTTGACAATATTTAACAAAACCTACTTTTTCAGTAAAACTAAAAAATAAATGTTCCATACTTATTATTTTTCCAATTATTTTTTATTTTTTTTATCATTATATTGAAATAATTGATAAGTAGAAAAATATGTTATATACCCGAAAATTTGATTTTGTCTTTTCTCTATTCAAATTTAAGCAATATGTTTATTTTGTAAGTGCCTTTAAAATGTGTCATAACCACCTTTAGCTTTAAATTTGTATGTTTATGTACAATAATTACACATAACATCAAATGACCCATCATTTTTTTGAATTTTATTGAAATTAATTTGAAAAATATAGAATGTTCGAATTTTTGCTTCAGATGCTGTTGCCACCGTCACCGGACCTGGACCACCTGGTTGTTCATCACTCCTATTTCTTTGGCTTTTTTTAGTTGGAATTTCAAACCCTTTTTCTCATCCAAATTTTCAATAAAAATTTCCAAATCAACAATATTTTTATCAAGAAAAATGTTCATTCCACTATGGCTTGCCATTCTTTAAAATAAAATTTTGTAAAAAAAATTAGAGGATATTCAAAAAAAAAGTGTAGAGAAAGATAATGAAAAAAAACTGTAGGATTAAGAAAAAATTGAGAATTAGAGAAAGTTGAAAAATTGAAGAAAAAATTGAGATTATGTAGAAGTATAATTAGAAAAAATTTAGAGAGAAATAATAATTGAGAGTGTAATTAGAAAAAAATTAGAAATATACGTAGAGAAAATTGAAATTGAATTGTAGAGAAATTGAAAGAAATTGAGAATTAATTTAGAATAAAATTGTATAGGAAATAAAAAATATTGAAATGAATTTAAAATTTATAGAGAAAAAAATTAAAAATTTCAATTTCAATAATACCCTTAAATTAAAGGGTGTTTTTATCTTTTTATTATATTTATATTTTAGTATATTTTTTTTTAAAAAATAAGTGTGTAGCTGTGTTGTGTGCAATGTGCTGCAGGAGGGCCAACCGACAGTTTTATGACCGTCATTTTTTTAAATTCCGGATCGGAACCGTCAACTATCTTGTTGTTGTGGTTGTTTCCTATCGTTGAGGTAGTTGATTTGAATATATTAATTTGCAACATTGAAGATTTTGTTTGAAACGCAGCTGCTGACTTGAACGTGCACAATTTATGTGTATGATTGTTGCTTCTGCTCAAGTCTTGAGATGCTTTTTTAGCTCTATCGCTCTCTCAAGAATTCAAATTAACCTTATATATATATATAGTTATACTATTGTATTGTAAAAGTATCACATTTCCATATAAGAATATTTCTCAATCATAGAGGAATGTGAAGATGCTTTTTTTCTTTCCTTTTTTCTAGACTGTGTAGGAAGATATTTGATCATGCTACTTATATAAAAAGCCATTAAAATCTTAAATAGTATTCCTCATATTTTCCAGCCTATATAAGCATCACATTTCTTTCCCATATTGCCATCAATATATTGTTTTAGTAGTACTATACGCATTAACAAAAGTATAACTTTGAAGAATTCATATAAATATTAAATTTAGTGTTATTATATGTATTTTTTTTTTAAAAAAATCAGGCTTAATACATATATTGCCCTTTATACTTATCTCAATCGGTCATTTTGCTCTCTATACTCATTTTTTAGTATGCATTGCTCCCTTTACTCATTTTTTTAATTACAATTGGCTATCTAATTATTCAATTTAGGATTCAATTAACCTCATTAGTATGATGTTATATTGATGTGACATGTAATTTGGTGGATATCCATGTCAATGACATATTAATGCCACATCATCATATTGTGGTTAATTGAATCCGAAATTAAATAATTAGAAGACTGATTAAGAAAAAAAATGTGAGTAGAGTAATGTGTATCGAAAATGAGTATAAGAGACAAAATGATTAATTGTTAAGAATACAAAGGCTTCACATGTATTATAATTATATAGTATAATTATATGAGGGTGTATATGAAATGAATTAATATACATATCATGTAGAGAGAAAAGAGGAAAGAAGATGTAATTTTTTCTTTGAAAGAAGACAGAAAGCGAGATCAGCCCATCCACATTAAGCCCACAAAGTCGTCCATATAAATCAAAAATGTCAGATATGGTCGGTAAATCCTTTCTATTTGGTCCAACCTTGTTTTTGGATAGCCACCAACCCATTGTTTGTTTTGCCTTGTTTTCTTCTTGGGCAAAAACAATAGATCATTAATTTATTTTTTTTATGGAGTTTTTCAACTACTGTTCTTTTTATATTTTAAAAAATAATGTTATGGTTTGAATTGCACAAAAGACCTAACTTGTTTGATTAAGATAAAAGAAATTGTTAAATAATATTTTTCAAAATTTTTAAATGTAATTATACTAGTTTTCGGGTGATATTTGCTGGTAAAATTCTCAAATTTCATCCAATTTCAGGTCTTAGCATAATTAATTCAAAATTTTAGTCTACAGAAAAATTCTAGAATCACACATATTTTGTGTGCTCTTTATTTTCAATGGTGAAAAATTTTATACTAAAAGAATATATATTTAATATTGTTTGGCTATAAAATTATTATTTAATTAAAATTATAAAAAATAATTTAGTGATGTCAAAAAAATAATTTAAGAACTCAATTGAAAAAAGCAAATTGAATTATCTATTATACAAAAAAGGTCCACAAAATTCAGAGACCCATGATATATTTTGCTTTGCCTTGTTTTAACATTCTATCTTTATAGCTTTGCAATTGCAACAAAGCAATCAAGTCGAACAAATTTTTTTTTTTTTTTTTAATGTCGAACAAATTTAATCTTAATTGTTCATTCTAGACATTTTGATTGGTTTATGCACTTTTTTTTAAAAAAAAAAAACTGTTTGAATTTGTTTACACTGCCCAACAGAAAGAAACAACTTTGATATGAACCTGATACACAATGACAAGCCCACCACCCATAAAAATAAGGTGACATTTTAGTAAGAGTGTTGTTTCTGTAAATATTCTATCTGACAAAAATTCTCATTGATCATGCGTGTTGCCCATGTGGTACTATAAATATGATATTATTTATTGATATTAAGATTGTAAACTAATCAAATTGATTGCGAGTTATTTGATTTTGGTTCGGAAAAAAATTCGTTCGAAATTATTTGTTAATATTAACGAGTCGAATTCAAATTTAAAACTAAGTTGAGCTTGAGCTTAAATTTGAGCTCGAAAATCTTTTTGAATTCGAGTTTAATAGTGTTTGATTTATTAATTCGCGAACATGTTCGTTTAAAAATTCGCAAAAATATTTGTTTATAAATTTATAAACGTATTTATTTAAAAATTTGCGAATGTATTTGTTTAAATATTTGTGAACATGTTTATTTAAAAGTTCGTGAATATATTCGTTTAAAATATCGTGATCGTATTCATTTAAGATTCGTTTACATTACATTTTGTTATTGAACTCAAGCTCAAACTTGAACTCAAATTTTTGTTATTATGAGTTAACAAGCCAAAATTGAATTTTTATCATTATTAATTAACAAGCCGAACTCAAACTAAATTCGTTAAATATAATAAACGAGCTATTTACAAATCTAGCTCGAACCACTCACAAAATTAATAATTTTGAAACGAACCGAGATCAAGTTTAAATATAAAAGCTTAAATTGAGCTCAAATCTATTACATTTTTAAATAAATTGAGCTCGAACTAATCAATATTTATCTTGACCCGATTCGTTTACAATTCTAATTGCCATAAAAGTTTTTTTTTAACCACTTTTTGGTAATACAATTACCTTTATTCCTTTTGTTTGTAAGTGCTTTTATTTACAATGGGCAAACTTTTTATTTTCTCTAGCCTTTGTTTTCTATCGATTATACTTTGTCATTTATGACATTTGTTTTTAAGAATTTATTAATCTTTATCACCTGATTACTTGTCGTGACCGCGACCCACTTTCACCATAATGGTCGTCCTGCCATTTAAATACTCGAATGTGCAACCACGGCCGTTCAACTTGTTGGACGTAACCCAAACTGGTAGTTTTATCATACAAAATTTTAGGGGACATATTTATAAAATATGTTTGAGAGTTATTAAATGCAAATGTAAAGAGATAAAATGTATTAGGCAAGCTGTGCGGTTACAAGTGACACGTGTCCTTAGAAAAAAAGTAATTGCAGTTAAAAAAGACATTGAATTCTTCAAGTACATAAAAAAAATACAATCTTACTCCTACAACCACGTCAACACAACCTTCTTCCAATGGCTGATTATACAAGTTGAAGATTGGCCGGTATAACAATTAGAAAGAATGGACCTTGTAATTGAAAGATGACATTTATTTATACTAGCCCAACAGAAGTCTTAGTTTAGAAAGAAACAACTATAATCTAGGCCAATGCAAAAAGACAAATCCACCACTACCCCTGAAATGATATTTTGGTAAATAGCTCCATTTTGTGTAAATATTATATTTGAAAAAAAAAAACTTTATTAGTCACATGTATTGGTACTATAAACAGAACAACATTTATTGACAAATGAGATTGTTATAACTTTTGGCAATACAATTACCTTTAGTGCTTTTATTTACATATAAACTTTATTTTCTATCCTTTAGCCTAGCATTTACTATTTTTGTATTTTAAGAATTTATTATTCTTTATTATGTGACGGTTGTTTATTGTGATCGCAATATGCTTTCATTGTAACGGCTATTTTGCTGTCTAAGTGCCTAGACATACGACCATAACCGTTCTACTCGATGGACACGATTTGGGCTGATTGCTTTGTCAGAATAAACCTCTTTCAAGCGGACCTAAGACTTACATTCCCAAAAATAATATTTAATTTGACTTCATCCTTTGGAGGTGAACATAGTTATTTCATAAATCAGATTAATTTGAATCTATATATGTTATGTTCTTTGTTTTATTATGAGTAACTTAATTATGTATTGTAAATGAATTTAATTAACTTGATACTTTTCGAATGTTCAATAATTATTTAACTGATATCATAGAAAAGTATTACAATGTTCCGTTATATTTCATTATCGAATGTTGTATATTTTTATTTATTAACTTTATTATGTGAGAAAAATATTTTATTTCTAAATATTTTATTCATATTATAAAATAATCAAAAATAGGCTTTTTAAGAGCTATTGCACTTTTACGTAAATTAATTGAATTGAATTTAAGGATGATAAATAAATAAGTCCGATCAAAGAAAGTTACAATGCAACTTACAAGGCATATATAATCTAGTTAATAAAGGTGACAATTGGAATGTAAATATTTACTTTTTAACAAAAAAAACTAATTTTAACAAATAATTTATTTTAATGAAGGGGGATGTAGCTCAAATGGTAGAGCGCTCGCTTTGCATGCGAGAGGTACAGGGTTCGATCCCCTGCATCTCCATGTTTTAATTATCATTCGTAGTTGTATGGGACAATCATTTTTGTATAATTTCGCACCTTTTTTTAATAAATAAGAAAATTACAAGATAATCACATTAGCGTTAATTTTAAAAATATTTTTTGACATTATTCAAGAAAGTAATCCTCGTAAAAATGAAAGGAAACATTTCAAGTCCCATCATAGAGTTTGCTTCATCTATATTTTGTATTTTGTTGGATAGAAATTAACAAAGATATAGAAGATTGCAATATAATATCAAACAATTATCCCACCTTCTCTCATATAGGAAATAAATTAAAGAAAATATTAATTCACATAAAGAATTCTATTGCTGCCGGTGAATGAATATGTCATGGAACAAATAGTTGCATCCAAATCCCATGTATGATCAGACTCTATTCAATAATTAAAAAGAAAAAAGAAAAAAAATCTCTTATAATTTTTATTGCATAATTATTGGATGAGAGGAGGAATTGCTTTCACTTTCAAGTGTGAAATTTCGTGTAATTTTTCTTGGAAAAAAAAAAATTGGAACACCATGTAGAAATAATGCAAAAGGGAAGGAATAATAATATTAAAAATACCCTGGCCAGCTTTAAAGTAATGTGCTACCTCTTCGAAATATGTGCTCAATTTCGTATAATAACATTATTGTTATATGATAAATTAACAATAAATCAGCTATAATTGTTGGAATATTATAATGAAAAAATCTATAACGAAAACTTTAAGATCTTAACCAATGATCTCATACATGCATCTTAAAACATAAAAACAAAGAGTTAAATTGATAAATAGGAAGATATATACTTGATTTGGCTGAATCTATCATCGTAGAAACAATCTAAAAAATTTTGCTCCAAGATTTTCTCTCATTTTCTAACTCAAGAATGATGAAATTTTATTATTTTTCTTAACCTCTATCATTTCTTATATAGAAGAACTCAATTATTAGAGTTAGTAACAAAAGAGAATTAGTTTACCCGTATATAATAATTATGAGTTATCCATCGTACTCATATTATTATCTGAGCCAATATTAAATATTTCACATTTAATTAATTAATGAAGTCATGCCTAAATTAAAAATTGATCAAATTTTTATATAAGATATTAAAATAAAATATTTATATTCTTCCATTTGGGTGTATTAATTGAGAATATATTACAAAAAACTTCACATTTCCGCTCGATTCAATAAAATCATTTGCAAAGAATCATAGTGAAAACCATATAATCAAGACCTTCCATAATCACATATACCAATAACCCTATCAATCATAACAAGCAATAATGTGGTAATTTAATAAGAATTAGACAATACTAACTTTATGATCAAAATTTTATGTGTTGATTTTCATGTTAGTCATATTACTTATTTTTATATAACATAGTTACTCTCAAGAAATTATTTATGACCTCAAATGAAGTCTGTATATATTAAAAATTTTATATCTCGAGATATTTTATGTGACATAAGATACACCTTCAAAGCTATGAACAACAATATGCCAAGCATTTGCTTAAGATGACACTTATCTTAAGACTTTCAAATATCATATCTGATATATAATAATTATGAGTTATCTATAGTACTCATATTATTATCTGAGCCGATATTAAATCTCTCACATTTAATTAATTAATGAAGTCATGCCTAAATTAAAAATTGATCAAATTTTTATGATTTTTTATTTATAATTTGACCTGATGTCTCAATTAAAAACCCACAAATATAAGATATTAAAATAAAATATTTATATTCTTCCATTTGGGTGTATTAATTGAGAACGTATTACAAAAAATTTCACATTTCCGTTCGATTCAATAAAATCATTTGCAAAGAATCATAGTGAAAACCATATAATCAAGACCTTCCATAATCACATATACCAATAACCCTATCAATCATAACAAGCAATAATGTGGTAATGTAGTAAGAATTAGACAATACTAACTTTATCATAACAAGTAATAATGTGGTAATGTAGTAAGAATTAGACAATACTAACTTTATGATCAAAATTTTATGTGTTGATTTTCATATCAGTCATATTACTTATTTTTATATAACATAGTTACTCTCAAGAAATTATTTATGACCTCAAATGAAGTCTGTATATATTAAAAATTTTATATCTCGAGATACTTTATGTTACATAAGATACACCTTCAAAGCTATGAACATCAATATGCCAAGCATTTGCTTAAGATGACACTAATCTTAAGACTTTCAAATATCATATCTGATATATCATATAATATTTTCTAATGAAAATATAACATTTTTTTTATTTTTCCACGAAACTATAATATATAATATTTTCCAATGAAAATATGCCAAATTATATTTATGGTCATTAAAATACAATAATGTACATCTATATTAATGTATAAAGTACAGATAAAAAATTACATAGAGCAATATGAAATTTTTTCACTAATCCAAGGAATCAAAGCTAGACTTTAGACCCATACTGATGATATGTCTCATATAAACATTGGGTTGTAGTCTTCTGCTTAGAGAATTTGCTATCATATTATCTATACCAATATGCTCTAGCTTAACGTCACATTTCTTTATTAGTTCTTTCAATGTCAAATACTTGATTTTCATACACTTAGACCCTGTGATATTCTTATTATTTTTCGGAAATGACATAACTGAAAAATTATCACAATATAACTTTATGAGTCTGCAAATGAAATTAACGATTGACATTTCCGCAATGAGATTTCGTAGTCATACAGTCTGTGTGGCTGCACTATAACATGCTACAAACTCAACCTGCATCGTGGAAGAATATACTAAGGACTATTTAATACTTTTCCAAGATATAGCCCCACCAGCCAGCATAAAAAAATATAACCTATTTTGGATTTTCTATTATATGAGCAATAAGCAAAATCAGAATCTTTATAGCCAGTTAATTTAAGATATTCAACTTTTCTATATATTAAGATGTAATCATTAGTCCCTTTAAGGTATCTCAAAACTCTTTTAGTCGCAGTCCAATGGTCCATTTCAAGATTAGATTATACTAACTGTAAATGCAATGTTTGGTCTAGTACACACTTGGACATACATCAAGCTTCCTACTACATTAGCATATGACATTGCTTTCATTGACTCTCTCTCAATCTTATTCTTAGGACACTATGTCAGACTCAATTTATCACCTTTAGCAATTGTCACATCCTAAGATTTACAATAATGCATATTGAATTTCTTCAATATCCTCTTTATGTATGTCTTCTGAGAGAGACCTAAAAGGTTTTGAGATTTATTCATTTGGATTTCAATCCCAAGGACAAAAGATGCTTCTCCAAGATCTTTTATATCAAAATATTTAGATAACAATTGCTTTACCTCATGCAGTGTACCTAAATTATTACATGCTAAGAAAATATCATCTACATACAATATTGAAAAAATATATTTGCTTCCACTGATCTTTAAATATATGCATTTATCAAATTTACTTTCAATAAAGCCTAAATAGGTGATTACATCATCAAACTTTAAGTACAACTGTTGTGAGGGTTGTTTTAAATCATAAATAATTTTTTTTTAATTTTACAGACAATATGATTTTTACCATCTTTTTGAAAATCTTTAGATTGTTCCATATAGAAATGTTCATCTAATTCTCCATTCAGGAATATGGTTTTAACATTCATCTAATGTAGCTCTAAATCATTATGAACTACTAGTGCCATAAATTACTCTAAATGTATCTTTTGAAGATACAGGAGAAAAAGTTTCACTATAATCAATTCCTCATTTCTGAGTAAATTTTTGGCAACTAATTTAACTTTAAACCTTTCTATATTCCCTTTGGAGTATTTCTTGGTCTTATAGACCCATTTACAACCAATAGGTTTACAACATTTAGGTAATTCAATAAGCTCCCACACACCATTACAATCCATAAATTGCATTTCATCTCTCATTATTTTTCATCACATATCTGATTGGGTACTAGAAACAACTTTTTCAAAAGATATAGGATCAGAAACATTACCAATGTCATAATCACTTTCTCCTAAATAGACCATATAATATGATGGAATAGCATATTTTATTTCTCTGGTAGACTTCTTAAAAGGAGGTTATGCAACTGCACCCTGTGATGATGAAGCCTCATTTAATTGTATAGACTCATTTTTTATTGCTGGAATAATCACAAGTGTAGGAACTAATATTGTAGGTTGCTTGGGAACAAATATATGTATAACTTTAGTTTGTTGTTCCTTATTGGTGGTCTCAGAGTGTTCATACTGATCAACTATATCAAACTCTAAAAATTTAGTTGTGTAATTTCACAATTCTATAACCTCATTCTCTACAATAAAATTTATATCCTTTAGAATGATTTGGATATCCAATAAAATAGCAACAAGTAGATATAGATAGCAATTTACCTTCAGTAGGATTATAAAGGCGTACTTCTAAAGGACAACCCTAAATACAGAGGTGACTTAAGCTAGATTTCCTATTGGTCCACAATTCAAACGAAGTTTTAGCCACAGACTTATTGAGTACTCTATTGAGGATATATAATATCATTTTAATAGCCTCACCCCTATAAAAAGTTTAAGAGATTAGACATCGACATCATGCTTTTAACCATTTCATTTAAGGTGCGACTCTGTCTTTCAGCCACATCATTCTGTTTGGGACTACCAGACATAGTAAACTGAGCTACTATTCCATAGTCTTCTAAGTATTTGGAAAAATGACCTTTTAATTGTCTTGTTATACCATATTTTCCATAATATTCACCACCCCTATCAGATCTAACAATTTTGATAACTTTTCCCTACTGTTTTTCGACTTCAGTCTTAAAAATCTTGAATTTTTAAGAGATTTGAACTTTTCTTTAATCAAGTACAAATAACCATATCGGGAAAAATCATCTCGCATATATCTGTTTGGATTATCTTTAAGAGATATGAGCTCTGGATAGATCCATTTTTCTTAATTTTAGTTAGTTTACCTCTACAACAATCAATACATATTTCTATATCACTGAAATCAAGAGCATATAAAATATTATCTTTAATTAGCCTTTTTACATTTTTCCCATAAATGTGGCTAAGTCTTTTATAACACAATATATATGATATTTCCTTTATTAAGAGTCTTTTGATAACAATATGTTCAACATTACAATATGTGAAATATATTTCATTTGAACTTAAAGAAACTTGATGCGAACTATATGACAAAATACACCGGTCAATTGCCTTTGAATTAAGAGTTATATTAACAACTTTATCTTTAAATACAAAATATATCCAATTTGTCTAATTTAGAAATAGATACAAAATTTCGTCTGAAAGATGGTATGAACAATACATTTGATAAATATAGTTCAAAACCAATATCTAAGTTCAAACAAACATTTCCAACTAGTTGAACTTCAACCATAACATTGTTGCCTACCATGAGCAATGACTCATTTTTATTTGGCTTTCTCATGTTTATGAATTCCTGTAATGTGAAGGAAATATATTTAGTCGTTCCACTATCAAGCCACCAAGAACTGGATGTGACATCAATTAAATTAGATTCACAAATAACAAGACCAAAGAAGTTACCTGTACACTCACACTTTTCTAACTAAGCTTTATCCTTAAGACAATCCATTTTTTATAACCTTTCCTTTTGCAAAAGAAACATCTAATTTTCTTTTCTCAATGCCTTTAGGATCACCCACAATACTAGGTCGGGAAGACTAATGTCCTTGAACAAAAGAAGAAGCACAAGTCTTAGTTTTCTTACCTTTTCATTTACCTTTCGAATAAGGACTGGGTACAAGAAGTGCGATACTAGATTGTTCCACCTTTAGCTTCTCTTCCTCAGTAACATAGACGACAATGAAAATATTGACAATCCAAGTATCCTCCCTTAAGTTGTAAGTCATAATCTCAAACTCGGGAGACAGAGTATTGAGAGATTGATACACAATATAAGCATCAAGGAGAATAATGTCAAGGTTCTTTAATTCATTCTGTATGTGGATCATCTTTAGAATGTAATCCCTAACACCTCCTACTTCATTGTATTTCATGAAGTATAGTTGCTTTAGAAATGTACCAATCTCACCATTTATAAATACCTAATAACGCTGAGAGATAGCATTCAGTAAATCTTTTGCTATCTGAGTCTCTGGTAAACCGCTCAACAGATGCTTTGAAATTGACCTTTTAATATGGTCAAATAGCATATGTAGTTCATTTTATTCCAGATTGAATATAATTCTTTTTCTACATCAGTATTTTCAGGAGTCAAATTGGCTAGTTTA
The DNA here is from genome assembly GCA_023653625.1 of Triadica sebifera. NCBI lineage: Eukaryota > Viridiplantae > Streptophyta > Magnoliopsida > Malpighiales > Euphorbiaceae > Triadica > Triadica sebifera. The sequence continues at coordinate 18,782,373 of CM042910.1, read as the reverse complement.
GGAGTAGTCATGGCAGGATTAATATCTGTCAACTTCATAGTCATTTTAATGTCTCTTTTACACTCTTTGAAATTAGAGGCAGTTAACATCTCTATTGTCACATTATAGTTATTGATTGAGAATGTGACCAAAAAATAAATATAATACTTTAGTTTAAAATAATAATAATACTCAAAGCTATAAAAGAGTATTAATCCGAAAAATTTCAGCACATTATTATATAATCATCTTTGGGCAGAAAATATAACATGCAATAGATAATTCTTCAATATAAGAATGATATAGGAATTTACCAAGTCTTTACAAATTTAAATACCTTTGGCAGAATAAACCACTTAGATCGGTTCACTCTCAATCAGCACACCCCTTCTAGCTGCCTTTCCACACGACACACGCACCCCCTGGTGCATGCAATGCACATGCCAGCGTTTTCCTCCCCTGATTTCTCTGCAATTTTCTTCCAAAAATTTTCTAGAAACGCACATCACTCCTATCAATCCAATTTCTTTTGAATTTTTATTTTAAATCAACATGCAACAACATATAATCTTGATTTGATCAACAAAAATTACTAGAAATCAATAAAATCAGAAAATCAATTATGTGATTAACCAAATCAAAATTTTCTTAAAATCTTAATTAAACTCAGTTTTCTCTAAATCCATATGAAAAAAAAAACTCAAATATGATTTTAAGAACATGTGTTTAGGCTTTGATACCACTTGATGGAGGGATTTATAACAAAAATTTTAGGATTTCAATCCAGGATCTAATACATACATCTTAAAACAGAAAAACAAAGAGTTTAATTGATAGAGAAAAATATATACCTGATTTAACCAAATCTATCGTCATAAAAATGATCCGAGAAGTTTTGCGCTAAGATTTTCTCTCATTTTCTAACTCAAGAATTATGAAATTCTATTATTTTTTTTAACCTCTATCTTTTATTATATAGAGAAGCTCAATGATTAGAATTAGTAATAAGAGAGACTTAACTCATCGGTATATAATAATTATGGGTTATCCATCATATGCTTATTATTATCTGAATCCACATTAAATCTTCTACATTTGCCACTAAGTAAAGGTAAGAAAAATAATTAATCTCTTTATAAGAGAAAAATAAGAGTGGAGAGTAAGACGGGTAAAAGTGGAGGAAATTTAGGAAAAATGATGTCCATTATGTAATTTTTATTTTATTTTTTTAAATTACAAGGGATGGAAAAACTCAAAAACAGCACCAAGGAACTAGATTGGGATCATCCTCGGCCAAAAGACACCGATCATGTCATCTTGCATAAAAGGAGCGACTCCCACAAGAGAGACAATGATATATATATATATATATATATATATATATATATATATATATATATATATATAAGTAAATGAATTATGTATAGATTTATGTGATATATGCATCTAATTAGGTGAAAAGTTCAAATTAAGGGAATGTGTAGTAATATTTTAATGTAATCGAGGAGTTATTTTAGAACTAGTAAGTATATATATATCATCCTAAAATGCTGCTAAGAAAGAGGGGAGGAAGATGATCTCCCTTTTCATAAGAAAAGAATAAGAGTAGAATGGAGTAAAGACTCTTCATCTTCATAAGAATGAAAGAGTTTAGAGTAAAAAATTATCCTTCATGTAATCTTCCTCTTCAATATATTATATTAAAAAATAGCTCTATACCAAAAGCATCTTTATTTTCTAACAGTAATTTATAAAATGTTATATTTAATTTCTTGGTTTATTTTTTTCATTTTACAATCAATAACATCGTATTAGGTTCAAGAATTTTTTCATCCACCATTGGTACTCATGTGGAAGTATATGGCTTATTTATGGAAAAAACAACTATCAATTAATCTAACTCCAATTACTACCAGAAGAATCTTGAAAACTGAGGATGGACTTCTGAGATAGATTTATATATATTCATGTGGGAAGTTAGTTAATTAATGAAATTGGTCAAGGCCAACATGAACTCCAACCTAATTGCTAGAAAATTAATATATATGAGAGGGTAGTGCTCCCAAGTCTAAATCCATTGAAATCAACTTTACAATTTACATGGTGATAATGGCTGGAAAAAGGCAAGTGAAGTACAATAACAAGTGATGTACAACTACAAGAGAATATTATGCCTCAGAATTGGTGCCAAATTTTTAACGAAATTCAGATTCTCCAACAAATTTATTCATCTGAGAATTTTCTTGTTATTAATTTGGTGAGTTTGAAGTTTGATTTACCTCAAAAGTTTCCTAGCTCGGTTAAATTCACTTTTTTTTTAGTTTTTTTCAATTATTGAATTTGATGGAGACACAGAGACATGGAAAAGAAAGAAAGAAAGAAAACAATAGTTTACTTTGATCATATAGAGAAATTGTAATAATAAAAATAGGATGAATGCTATGGTTTGGATGGAATGATTTCAAATAAGTATGGTTCTTCAAATAATAATTCTTCAACGAAAGTAGATTAATTCATAATTCACTCTTAAGTTGATTAGGTTTGTGATAAATATTATAGAAATTTTAGGTAGATTATTCATCTGGAAAGGAAACGCTGTGTGTGTAGTTTTGAGAGCTGACTCAAATAATGTGAAGCAACAGCAAGATGCTTTTTGGTGGCACAATGATGCCAACATATTATTGCTTCATTCATTCCTTATTTTGGTTTGTCTGGTCAATTGGTGAATGAAAGAGAGGACACAAACTTGAAGAAAAATGAAATCCAAGACGCATACTAGAATGACATGACAATAATGCTTTATATATTATCTTTTTTCCTTACAAAAATAGACTTATTTTTAATTTTATAGTGATTCTTGATTTTTAGTAATAAGAAACTATAATAAAATAAATCAAACACTTAGTTTAATGGTACTGATTTGATAATCAAGATTGTGAGATATCGAATATCTAATCGGATCTCTTGTAAAAACGCAAATCAACATACTATTGAAAAGAAAAGTATGAATATATATATATATATATATATATATTATGCCTACCAATTTGAGATGAATGGAATAGTATGTATTTTATATAACCCCAATCAATGAAAGACAATTATGTTCCTCACATATTCTCTTTTCAGTTAGATGGGACCAAAAGTGAAGGAAATGAAGAGGCACTGGACACGCATTACCATTATTAAGCGGTAGGACTTCGCAAATGCAAAAGCTGCATATGATTGGGGGTAGTGGTGTCATTAGTCATTTCATATTCACTTACTATTCCTTCTACTACCTAGTAAGTTTAGTGCATTTTACTAAACTCCCTCCAATTACTGTCCCTAAGTTGGCAATAATTGTGAAGTACCATGTGATAAGTTTCCCTATTTCCCTTCCGAGACTTGGGAATTTTGAACACATATGAAGCTGAAGATGCATGGTAATGAAATGAAATTTATTTGCAAGCATGCTCTCACACTCAACATGAAAATGCACATACTAAAAATATATGGAGGCTTTGAAATTGGTTTTGGGTAATCGAGAAATTTTGTAATCTTGCAAGCCCAAACCATTGTAGGAAGTGCGCTGTAGTAGTCGATAGTGAGATTCCGAGTGTCATAAACGTATTACACATGCAAAAAAAGATGGACCGTCTTGGAGCTTGTCATTATATGGAATTATTCAACATACTGTTTGGATGGGTCCTCCTCCCAAATAATAATCAACAGCATGATTCAAATCAAGCTAAGATCAGAGCAATATGGAATTGGAACTGAGATTTCCTTTACTCTTTTTTTTTTTTTTTTAATTCTATATTTTTTACAGGGTATAATGCCAGAGAAAGCTAAAGTTGAATCAGAACAGGGCACTCACTTCAATCCTTTTTCAAGATTACGATCCCTAACGCACGGATGATCTCTGTTTGCAGATGGATCATTTATGATTTTTAGGCATATGCACAACTCTCCTTTCTATATAAGCCCTTCCGCTTTTTACACTTCCACATACATAACATGGAAAGTAAAGAATTGAAGCCACGAATCAAGAAAGGTTTATGGAAACCAGAGGAGAACCTCATCTTGAAGACTTATATAGAGATCCATGGTGAAGGCAACTGGGCTACTGTGTCCGCAAAAACGGGTATTGCTTCTTTCTGTTTTTATATCTAAATTTATTCTATTTGAGAAAGGTAACTTAATACCAGGTGAATAAGCTTCGGGAGATGAGAACATTTTGATAAGAAGTGAAGACTTATCTAGCATAAGGAATGTAGATTCTTTACTGTGCAGGTTTGATGAGGGGTGGGAAGAGTTGCAGACTAAGATGGAAGAATTACTTAAGACCAAATATTAAACGTGGAGGAATGTCCCAAGAAGAAGAAGATCTTATCATTAGGATGCATAAGCTTCTTGGCAACCGGTATGCGCTTCCCTTATTCATAATATAACACATTCGAAAATTTTTGAACTACTAACATACCTCTCATTCTTCATGTAGATGGTCACTCATTGCTGGTCGACTGCCTGGTCGAACAGACAATGAGGTGAAAAACTACTGGAATACCCATTTGAACAAGAAGTGCCATTCTGGTAAAAGAACCACTGATTCAGAAAACAACCAGAATGGCAATGATGATAACAAGAAGAACAATGACAAAAACAAGAGAGAACGAAATTTTCAGCCCATCTGCAATGCTAGTCCAGAGAGCACTCTTGAAGAGTTGGATGGAAAGAGAAGAGAGAGAGACGAGAGAACTCCTGCAGATACTTGGATACAGGATGTACAGGGCATGAACTATTATGTGGAATCTCCAATCGTGCCAGCCAACAATGATACATTTTTCCTTGACGAGCCTTTTGTTGCCTACTTGGACTCCTTCGTTTTTATTTGAATCATTTGGCTCTAACGCTGAGCAGAAATATTCGCAAATGGACCTGCAATAATTCATGCCATAGTTTCTAATATTCACAAAAAAGACCTATCATGCCTTGTAGTCACAGTATCTCCCAAGGGTTTAGTACAGTATATGCTGTCCTTCCTGATTTATTGAAGAATGTATCATTATAAATTATTAGTGCTGTGTTCTAAACAGGAATGGCAATGTGCAATACCTATCCTAACCCATCAACCACCCAACACATATACACACGCACATCAAGGACTCATGCTTGCAAGTAACAAAACCATGCTGAATAAATTGGAAGTGACTCCCATATCACGGGTTCTCACGATTACAACGACAAAACCTATAGGTGATTCCCATGAGCAACAGTAGATTCAGCCAGTCAAATCTCATAAGAAATTCAATGCTAAACATCAAAAGAATTAGATACATGCTCCTAAAGCAAATCAATGACGTGAGATGATATTCCAATCCTGTGTCAGACTAGATTGTATTAGCTTTGCTCAACTTGGCTAGCCATATAGCCTTGTCCTTTTTGACAAGCACCATCAAGGAGAAAGTTGGTGCTCAAGTCATAACGTCAGATTATTTCATCATCGTACAGAGGAGAAAACCCTAACCCACTACATGTATCGAAGATTCATTAACTACAAGGCATAGTAAAAGCAAGTTGATTAATTGATACAAATATCAATATTGCCTTGAAAGATCAGCATTTATACAAAGCTATGATTATATCCACTGAAAAATCAGACACTAAACATGATAAATTGTGAGAATAGATAATATTTGCACTTACAATATTTCATCCTGTTGAGAATATAACAAACTATTCTCTTCAAGAGGCAATGAAGGTGGAGTACCAGGTGGGATACAAGCAGCACCATTCTCACCAGCACATATGCACAAAGCCTCAGCCTCCCTGAGAATTGCGTCAAGGTCAATATGCCCACTAAGCTCATTGATGAATTTTAAGAGAGTGTCAAAGTCCATCTTCTCCCCTATTATCTTGCTGCGATACCGCTTCAAGATTGCAACACATGCATATAGGTGCAGGTGCTCGGACAAGTAATGTGTCCACAATACCTCCCATAGTCGCATCGTTTTATCATATTCAAATTCCCTGAAAGTTTTAATAAAATTATAGTACTAATTATAATGTTCAAGATAAAGTTAATTGAATGCATGGGAAGTCCAACTTCAATGCTCCAAATATTAACTTATGTATTTGCAAAATAACATGTTTTTAACCAAAAACGGAAAATACATTAGAAACGCATATAAATAACATCATTAAAGAGGTATGCATCCTGAACTTTATTACCCGGACACTTCAAAAATGAAGAAATACCAGGATTCTTAGGATACTCTATGTTACTCGGACACTTCAAAAATAAAAAAGTACCCGTGTCAGATACTTACAACATGGGTATGGGTATAGGATCCTTACCGGATTTTTAACTTTAAAAATGAGTACTTCCCAGTATAAAAACATGTTGCTTGAACTTTAAAAATGAGTCATTTGATGCTAATTTATTTAATTTTTTAAGTTATATGATATCATTTTGCTATTTGTCTTTATGATTTGGACTTTTAGGTTTGTAGTTGAAATATATTATCTTAAAATGAAATGGAGTATTGCAATTTTATTTTAAATATCAATTTAAATGTTATAATTTGATCCATCTTTTAACTTAAATTATTATATATAAAAATTAAAATATTTACATTTTCATATATACAGACGTATCCCTATACTTATATCCTAATTTTTGATACTTTTTAGTCATACCCACATGCTCTAAATTTTAAAAAATAAGATGTTGGACGTCTAAATATGTACCCATGTCGGATACCCGTACTCGAGTCCAAGCAACATGGAGGATACTACAAGAGTACAACTATGGGATCATTCCCGGATCCTTTACTTTTAAGAGTGGATATGACCGATTTCTCCTAGCACTAGAAACTTCATTTCTAAAGAACCATTTTTCTCATTATTAGTTTGTTTAATTATAATTTGTTACGCTTTTTAAGTTATGTGATATCATTTTGTTGTTTGTTTTTGTGATTTGGAATTTGAACTTTTAAGCTTGTAGTTTGAAATATTTTATCTTAAAATGAAAAAGTATTGCAATTTTTTTTATTTAGAAATTTTATGTTATACTTTGATCAATCTTTTAACTTAAATTATTATATACGAAAATTGAAATATTTAAATTTTTATGTGTACAAACGTATTTTTGTATTTGTCTCCTAATTTTGGATAATTTTTAGTCATATTTACGTATCATAAATTTTAAAAAGTAAGAAATCAGACTTATAGATATGTATCCATGTTGGATACCCATATGTGAGTACAAGCAACATAGATCCTAAAAGGCTGTATCAAGAAATTAACAATCCAGCAATCTGACCTTTTAAACTGTATCAGAATCCAGCGAAAACAAAAGAAGTAATTCAAGCAATCATTCTGCTTGAAATAGTTATGCAATGGACTGTCTAGCAACTCCACCAGCTGTCACAACAATAGTGAAAATTAGAACTCAGTCCAATTAACACTCTCAATAGAAACGATTTAATCAATTATTTTTTGACATCAAACCTCCATCAGACATAATAAATAAATTTGCCATCCAAAAATTTATTGCATGAATAATTTTTACAGTTATAAAGTAAATAACAAATGGGGGAATCAGAACCAATAAAGCCAAAAGCCCTTCTAATTTAGGGAAGGGAAGCAAATAATTTAAACAAGATGGACTATAAATGAAAGATGAGAACTGTGATTCATAAAATAGCAACTTCAACCAGTAAGACAAAATGCGTTAACTTGAGAGAGAGAAAGAGAGAGAGAGAGAGAGAGAGAGACCTTATATAATGCAAAAAGTTGAGAGTGCATGCCACTTTGGTCACGATTAAAGTTAGGACCAAGTCGTCCCATTAATGCAACAAAACACCAAAAAGATTTAGATTCATCCTCCATCACAAACATAATTGGAGACAGCAAATCACTCATACCCTGTGAGACAAGGATAAAAATAATATAAGCAAAGGACAAAGGAAACAAACTATCTATCCAAATTCATAGGAAATGACTAAGTGATAAAACTGTTTGCTGCCCTTGAGGATGTGAGACAACGTTAGGCTAATCCACAACTAAAAACAAATGAACATCAGAATTCTAGTACAATTTTGCTACTGTTTTCAGTGAGATATTTGAAAGAGACAAAATACAGAAAAATGATATACAAACATATAGAAAAAATATCAGAAACTAAAACTGGAAAAAGGACTAGTAAGCCTAGCCACCTACCATTGAATCCAAATTTTGTAATTTCATTGAGATATGTTATCTAGAGTGCAATAATTGGTGTCAATATGCTATGAACATGTAAGATACTTCTGAGTTTACATAAATGCAAAATCTAAAACAACCACCAAAGCCAAAATGATGAGTGTGTAGAATACTAAGAAGCAAAACCAACTATATCCCCGGTAAAAAACCAATCAATCAATGAAGGAAATTACCTGACAATACCCAAGATCAAAATTGTAAAATGAGTATGTCAATAGAATATCACGTAAGATATTCACATTTGGATTGTCATCCCCATCATAGAAAGAAACCGATCTATCAGTCCTCACCTTGAGAAACATATAACAAATTTAACACAATTAACTCAAAATTAGATTCATATCTGTTAATCTAATGAAATAAATTTTTGGAAATTCCAAGACTAGAGTAGGTTGCATACCACATCTTTGTCTATTAGGCCTTTCCTTTCCCTAAATTTTGTGAATCTCTTTGCCTGCTCAGGAGAGATACTCTGCAGAAGGGAAAAGAACAGGAATTAAATGTATGGATTAAGTCTCAAAAGAAAACTTCTTCAGTAGAGAAACAGTAAAGTCACAATGGCCATAGTTTGAAAGGAAAGCATGATCTAATGCTGTGCTAACGTAAGATTTCATACCTAAACTTAGTGATCATACGAAGACATTTGCCAATAATTTCAATCAACCTTAGGACATACATAGGATAAGCCTACCAACATCCATTTGTGTAAAATGGTGCATCTATCAGTTCAGAGCAATACTGTAATCACAAACAAAAGGATAACGTATTGAATATAAATGTTAAACCTTCATTTTGATTAACATTGGATGATAATTTGGTAGAGATGTGCACATAAAAGAAATAATGCCAATCCTACTTACAATTGTGTTTCAACTCTAACCAATCTAATTCTGTATCCACACATCTAGATATGTCAATTATCCTATATCAACTATCCTTAAATAAACGTATCACTGAGAGAATAGAGTCCGTTTATGATACTTACACTTATTGAGAGACCATAAGAAATCAATTAAATATTGAAACACTACATTTTCTTAATGGAACCGAGAGATCAAAACAATTGAGTAAATCTGTTTGCATTCCACTCGGCTGGTAAGTGGTAACAATCATTAGAAAGCTAAAATACATGAAAGACCTTAACAGAACAATCTTTAGTCTTAATAGAACCAAATTAAAGTCAATCATAAGACGAAAAGGCACAACTGAAACACTAAGGACAGGCTACAAACTGAAAGTTTAGAAAAAGCGAATTCTCTTTTAAGAAAAATATAACACCATGAAGAGAAACAAATAACAGTGCAATGAAGAAAAAGCTAATTTAAAACCCTTCAAGCTTTCATAGAAAAATCGGCTACACAGGGATGCAGCAATCTATGATTAAATAAACCAAGAATTCCACAAACCTGCCATTGCTTTTTCACAGTTTCATACTCCAACTTTTTGGTGTACTGCAGGCATTCCCTTTCTGCATATGTTGAATCATAAGCGTAAAATCCCAACAGAAACGGCCACACCTACCATCCGTATCATGATTTTGAAGAATGAGTATGATATTAAGACAAAAACAGAATCTACTAACATAGATTTCCACACATTGTAACAAACCTCTTTCCTCAATGGGTGCTCAACTCCTCCATAGAATATTCTCCTTCTTAAAGCTTTAGAATCCATAACTCGTCCTTCAGAATCGAAAAAAGTGGCCCACTAAAGACAAAATTCAAGAGAAAAAAACATTTGAAATAAAGAGCATATAATACCCGTGAAAAATCACAGGGAAGATCCACTAACTAATGTAAAACATCTATGTTTAGTAGTAAGTATAAGCACCAAGGAATGGAATAATTCCATTGCATAATGAAATATCAGGGTGAGTTCTATAGGTAGGCTATGAACTCGCAAAAGTATAGCATCTAATCTTAAAAAATAAGACACAATAATGGCAACAACATCAAATCAGAGTTAAAAGCAACTACTGGCAGCCACAGGCTATACCAGTTTCATTACCCTAATTCCAATTTGATGAGAAAGCTTGTCTCATAAAAGGTTTTCATGGACTTTAATGTCAACTCACAGAATTGACACCAATAAACCAAATGTTGAACCATATGAACCTCCTAATTAATCAAAACTCTAAAGAAAACATTGATAATGCTTTTAATTGTCAAAAGGCGATCTTTAAGATAATTCAAACCTTATGAAATGTTTCCACCTATCAACATGTGTAATTCATATACTTTGCCAAAAATATTGTGATCTATGTTACTTGGACACTTCAAAAGTGAAGAAATACTTGTGTCGGATACTTACAACATGGGTATGGATATGGGATCCTTACTAGATCATTCACTTTAAGAGTGGGTACTTCTCATATAAAAGCATGTTGCTTGAACTTTAAAAACGAGTCATTACTAATTTGTTTAATTTTTCAAGTTATGTAATATCATTTTATTGTTTGTCTTTGTTGTTTGGATTTTGGACTTTTAAGTTTGTAGTTTGAAATATTTTATCTTAAAGTGAAATGGAATATTGAAATTTTATTTTATTTAACAATTTAAATGTTATAATTTGATCTATCTTTTAACTTAAATTATTATATATAAAAAATAAAATATATACATTTTTATATATATAGATGCATTCCCGTATCTGTATCCTAATTTTGGGTACTTTTTAGTTATACCCATGTAGTATCCTAAATTTTAAAAAACAAGAAGTCGGATATCTAGATATATACCCCGTATCGAATATCCGTATCTGAGTTCAAGAAACATAGATTGTGATGTACATGCTGCAAGCATCATTATGAGTGCACATAATACATTCATGCATCAATACCTTCAGAGTTCGGACTACACAAAATCAAAATAAGGTAGAAAAGGAACATGGTCTCTCAAAACCAAAACAATATCCACAAGTGTCGGGGCCCAAATAAGTTAAAGCTTGGACATTCAAAAGCAAATTAAAATCCACAATAAAATGAAAAATGACATACCAAAAATAAAATTCTTTCAAAGACTTAATAGTTAATCCCTAATAGAATATTCATAATGAGAAATTTAATTGAAGAATTGATAGAGAATTTCATCATGAAAGAATTCTGACCTCTTCAGAACCCAAGGGAGGCTGTCGTGGTTTTCCCCACACAAGCGTCAATTTGTCAAACTGCCAAAAGACAGGGCAAAATAATTAATTCTACATCCAAAAGAAGGAATTTTTGTCTGTATTCACCAAAAAAGGGGAATTTATAAGAAAATCACGTGTCACATGAAACATGGATTAAATTATAACTTTTTTTATCATAAATATCTCAAATTTTATAACTAGAAATTTTTTTTAATCTATATCAGAAGCAACTGAGTGAATGTTCTTTTGTTCTGTTTTATTTAGCATCAAAAGCAATGAAGTTACAGGCAATAAAAAATATGCACCACTCTCTTTGCACTATGTAACATTTTCCTGTATTACCATAAAAATATATAACCCACCCCCCCCCCCCCTATGTGCATACTGCAGACCAAAATGAAAATTAAGAACTACATAAGCATACAAACATATTGCTGCAGGCTTTGCATTTTAGAGTCAGATAACAGTGGGCACACAAACTGTACAGCTTACCTTGTGTTTAAACCTAAGGGCTTCAATTTCTTACATTACAGCTATGATATTTGAAAGCTGATAGGTTCCAGATGAGTTAAACATATAAGTTTATTTTTATGGAAATTGATGTGAAACCAAAGCCCACTACCACCACCCTTCACAGTTCACACATCATGTGTTGGAGATTACGTGTGTAAAATCTATGGACACTTAACACACACTCTAACAGAAAAATAAAATAAATTGAAATTGACATATGATAAGAGGTAACTAAAATTCTCTAGCTTAAGCTGAAATGCATTAAGCATCCAAATTCACCAACCTGCATAAGGCTAGATATGCTAGTGATTGAAATTCCCTAGATCAGCCTAGAAGATGATACGGGAAACCCAATATGAAAATGCCAATGGACCGTTTTTGCAAAGCAATGTAACAATCACATTTCTACATTTGGCAATCCAAACTACCCATTCATGCAATCCCTTTCAGTATCATTCCAACTTGATGTAAAAAATGTCAAAGGTAAGTCAATTGTAAAATGCACGATCAAGAACATTGTGGATGATTTGTCCATAATAGAAAGAAGTCATGAGCAAAGATATGAAAAAACAGAAATTTGCAAGATTATATTAATTGCCAAAAAAGCATATAACCTACCACAGATTATTAGTTATGAACCGATAATCACATTGAATAAGGACTAAATAACAAGAAAAAATACAAATGAACCCAGAACTAAATCAAACTTTAAGGCTCCTCTTTATACCTCCTTAAAATTGATTATCTCAAAAGGTCCCACATTGGAGGCAGCTTCTTCACCCTGTTCGTGTGTCCTACATAGTTGATTCTGTTTAAACAGAATGGATGTCTATATCAGATTGCTCAGGAACAGAAATTTTGTTCCCAACTAAAATTACTCCAGTAACCAAATTTTAGCTCAATTTTTTTCAAATGTAATTTTTCCCTAAGTTATTCGGCAAGAATTCAAGCAATTTTAACAATCCCTGTAAAAATTCTAAATATGGCTCTAGACCCAAGAAATTTATGTGTTTCCTCTTTCCAATGATTCAAGATTTGATATGTTTCAAATGTAATCATCAAAACATGAAAATGCCAACCATCCCCATAAGCAGATAGGATAAGATGTATACTGATTCATTATACATAAATGTGTGCTAAAAGAAGGATTAACAACTTGACTGAATGATGCTACAAATTCTACCAGAAAACCAACTAAATCCTAACAGCTCAAAGCTACCAACAAATCCATAAGAGGGAAAAATGAAGGGGGAGAAGCACGAATAATTAGAAGGCAATTGTTGTATTCATGCTTTTAACAATATACATTTTGAAAAATTATTATGAGAGAGTAAAGTGCAGGCCGAACATCTTGTGTATGTATTCTGATCTACAGTCACATGCCTTTTCATGTCAAGTTTCCAACATATATCAAGAAAGCGAATTAGTCTCTCTATTTTATCCCTGGCTAACTTTATTATAATCCATCAGAACGTTGAAAATAAGATCATATCAACAAAAGAAAAATTGAAAGATGAAAGTAAGCTGCATTGGTCTAAGAGAGAGTGTGAGTGGGAGGGTGGGCTTGTCTTGTTAATACAATATCAGCAATATGTGCTGTTGAAAAGCATCTATGCAAATGCCCAATGATGATGCAACTGGAAGAAAATTTGCAAATATCTTGACAAAAAATCCAAACTCCACATAAATACATACTTGGTATATGCCTGAATACAAATTTAGGTCATAAGAATAGACCTGTATATGCACAATTATAATCATGTGCACATCAAGGCATGTGTTACTCAAAATAAATGCACCACACAGCCCATCAATTCTAAAGAAGACTGAATTCGTATGTAAAGCAACATGCACCAAGGGAGATAATTCAATTACATACCAGGATAATCCCTCAAAATACCAGTAAATGCAAAATTTTCCAAGGATTCAAAGGGTTACCTCCAATGGATCAGCAGGTACAGGAATTCCAGCATGATCTTCTACATTATTCTTCGGTGTCTTGTGAGAAATATCAGAGGATGAGTGGCTAAAGCTTTTTCTCTCAAAAGAATCATACCCATTGTTATGATTTTCTCGGAATAGTTGTGATGTTTCCCGGGCAAATTTGGTTACAAGAGAGAATTTTTCCAGCACTTGGATTGAGAGATCACGAGCAGGATCATTACTTTTTTGTCTTTGCCTCCCAACATTTTGAGATATAATAGAACTTTCATTGTCGATATCACCATCGGCCCTTTCTTGGTTTTCATAAGATGGAGATTCGCCAGCTGAGGCAGATGCAGATGCCCCACTTGCCATAGGAACAGCCCTTGGCAGCTCCAAAGAGGACAAAGTTCTCTATTAATAGCAAGCAAAGAATGAACCAGAGGATAAAAGACTAAAACAAAAGATGTCGGCTGAATGTATTAGGTTAGATGTAGATATATAGCTGATTATAGGGACTAAAACAACAAAACATAAAAGTAGTTAGCGATTGAATAGAAACAGCCAGTGGAAAGTAGATATCAATATCTCATTGGACCCAGATTTAAAGGCAATATTTGGAATTAAGGACTACCACAAGTAATACAAGGAAGCAATTTGAACTTAATTTTGATAGCTAGAAATGCAAAGAAACAATCAAAATTAATTAATTCCACACACCTGCAGAGGATTTTGAAAATCATTGACGAGAAAAACATTTGCGTCTTCCAGTGACCTGGAAATATCATACACAATTATAAGAAATGCCTTTTGCAATGACATTTTGCTCAAGTTGGATGTAAGTGTAACCAATTTATGAACCTTACCTTAAAGTTAGGTGAAATAAAATAAGAACAAAATGAACAATCAAAAGAAGCAAAGAAAATATAAGAAGTATTAAACATGATTTGACAACATACTTAATATAAGTTGTTATAGGTTAAAATAGGAATAATATGATGCCTAGCCCATGTTAGACAACATTCATCCTCTAGTAATTAACTTGCAAATTAAAATATACTTACCATGTGAAAATACAGAAAACTTACAAGAAATGCAGTGAGACATAGAGCAAAGGAGCAAACAACTGTGACCAACTTCTCAAATTAAGACCACCTACAAAGGCCAATCAGGAAGAGAGAAAAAGGAAACTTGAAGAAAACATCCAGGAAAAAAGTGCGTCCAAAAGCAGTCGTTTCAACCTCTGTACAAAAGTCCTACATGCTATTATATGTGAATATTGCTCTCATACTGGGCATTCCATAAAAGACATAGCAGAACCACAATTTACACTGTCCCCTTATGCTTTGCAAACCTGACCTTCCAATAAGTATTCATTTGAGGCAGACATGTGTCAAGCAACATGCATGACTACATCTGCAAATTTCCATAGATGAATATTATACTTGTATCATTTAAGAACTTAACCCCAACCGTATTGGGAATTCTCAGGGTGTCAAAGCAAATTCTATCACCATCCCCAACAAAAAGAAAAGGAACCACACCAAAACATGGGCATTGATCAATCATCAAGCTGGCTTTTCTTCCATATTTAGTGAATAGAAGTTAAAAAAAATTTCCTCATGTCCACAGAAATAGTTACACACAAAAGCAAGCAAGAACCCCCAACCTGAGCCCAACCCATAAGATAAGGAAGATATGTGACCAAGTCATAAGGCCACTGGATAAACAAGAAAAAGCTCTATAGCCTAAGCAAGACCATGGTCTCTCACATACTCCACAAGTAATGTCCCAGTTTTGGCCCTTCTAGAGCTCCACAGCTAAAAACAAAATGGACCAGAAAACCCTAAATCAATCGGTAAAAAAATTCAATTAAGAAATTAAGATCCTTTAATGTATAAAAAGTTGTCCATCCACATCATATATAAAGATGAAGTTCAACGTATTATAGACATGCAAAACATAAATATATGCCAAACTGTCATTTATCTATTTTTTTTGTGTGTGTGTTTGTGTGTGTGTGTGAGAGAGAGAGAGAGAGACATAAAAGAAAATGCATGCCAAAGCAGTAATCAACCTCACAATGAAAACATGTTGCTTTATTGTAGCAAGGAACTCTTTGACTCCTCCATTGTAGAAGTAAAGAGGAGGAAATGCAAGTCCTGCAAAAAGCCACTTTGAGTATTAAATTGCAAAACATGTAATTAGAAATAAAGGAACAAATGACCAACCAAATATCAGTACCAAGAGCTAGAAAAAATAATAAAATTAAAAAGATGCTTAAGATAAAAATTGAATTTGCATTATTGATTCATAATTCAAGTAGCATCACTTTAACTAAAATCAGATAAAAGTTTGCCTACTTGATACAAATGGCACTGCAATAAGAGTACAAGGACGTGATACTCCGTATTTGTTACATGGTCAGGTTTATAATCCAAAATTATTTTTCATGAACAAGCAAGATAGTAATTGTGGGAAAACGACATCGAGGCTTGAGATCTCCAACATTCATTTTCCTACCAGCATTAATAATTTCAAACTATACAAGGGCATACAACTTGTGTGCTAGGAGTTTTTATGATGCAAAAAGAAACATTTGTAATTGACAGCCTCGTCTATTCTGCACCATACTTTTAATTGAATAATCAACTGGGAAAAACACAACTGCAATCTTGTTTCTGTCACTGTTAAAGCCTTGTAAAGAATCCATATATTTGGTAATATCATTAAAGAGATCAAACACCCACAAGGGAGAAAATAATTCATAATATGATTCTTTGTAATGGTTTTCCTCATAGGGCATATTTCAGTTAGCATGGTAATTGCTGTGACCTTCTAAGTTCTTACGTATAAACCAAACCAAACAATTAACAGGTCACTCAAAACCTATATAAACTAGACTCAGGAGTTGCTGTTGTCATCTTCTGAAATTTTTGCAAAAAACAAAATGCTTAATAAATGTTGTCCTGCCTAATAGAATTAACATGTTTACCTGATGACAAAACAACAATTATGTATTGCCACCCAAGAGTCGGAGTATGACGACGAATGGAACGCACGTCAGCAAAAGCCACAGCCCTTATGGTGTAAAGATTCCTATCTATACAAGGAAACCACAAGATAATAGATTCAGCAACCACGTCGCTGAAAACCGTATAAATTAGTTAAGAAAAACAGTAAGTTCAGAGCTATGAACCTTTCTCAGACAACCTTGCATTCGAGGTTTGCCCTTTGTATGGAATCCATGTCTAGCATCACCGAGAAACCAAAATGTTACAAATCCACATATGGAAACACATACTCACTCACTCACTCACTGCCATAAGCATATGGATAAACCTAAAATTCCAGAGGGGATTACCATAAAGAGAGAGGAGCCTTGCTTAATCAGCTTCAATCTTCCACTAATTCTCTCAGATGCAAATTGAGTTGGATGGATTGTAACATTATCCTTCGAATACACCACTTCAGCGGCTTCCGGTTCGCTCGATGAGCTTCGCTTACTGGAATCGCAGCTCATCATGACGCTAGCTGATCCCTGCAATACAGCCAAAAATTCGGCACAGTTAGAGAAAAACCTAACTTAAAAACTATAGATCAATACCGAATTGAAATTTTGAGCTCGTAACCGAATCGCACACATTTGAAAATTTAAGTCGAATTGACAAGGCACGCACGGATAGATATAAGTGATGGATTGAATGCTTACTTGCTGGATAGAAGCAGCGTAGTCTGCGTCGTCGGAAAAATCGTGGAGCTCAGTTTCCTGCATGGCGTGAGATATTGTAATTGCAGAGAAACAAGAGAAGAGAAGTGATTTTGCTTAGCAAAGAAGGAAGGAAAAAAAGAAGAAAGGGGCAGTTTGTAGCATAGGAGAATCTGGGGAGGGAAAGGGAAGGAAATGGAGGGCCCCGCGTAAATGGATTGGAGGTTAGTTATTGGTTGCCCTTCATTTATTTTATTTTTATTGTTTAACTTAAATAAAATTTGTATGTAACATATAAATTATTTTATTTAATTTATAAATATTTTTTTAAATAAAATATAAAACACAATAAAATATTTTATTGCTAATAATTATTAAAATTTCAAAACAGATAATAAATTAGTAACTAAGAAATTTTTTAAAATAGGTTAAGACATAAAAATTCGTATTAATTTCATGTCTTACTCAAATGAAATACAAAACACAACCTAAAAATATGGTATTTCAATTTTTTATCAAATCAAAATTAAGAATCACAAAAATTTTACTTGTGAATATTTTAATTTTAGAAAATTTTAACTCTATCATATTGATTTCATCTTATAATTATGGGAGTACAATTTTGAATATCAATGAAGAGTGTCTGCGATTTAATTCAAAATTAGCATAACAACTCTTATGAAATTTGGTACATTAAAAGAAAAGAATTTCATGAAAAATGAAATCATATTTCTAGAATGGTATTTTAAAATTATAATATTTCTCTATAGTTTATTCATGTAATAAAAACTACAATTCTATTTTATATTCAGTTTATTTTTATTGAGAGTATTTTTAAAAATATAAAATATTTTATTTAAAAAAATTAAAAAAAAATAAATACTAACAAATTTGAGATATTATGAATTTTTATATATTAATCAAAATTATATACTCAAATGCTTGAGCTACCAAACTCGAATTTGAAATGAAATATTATTCCTATTCCAAAATTTAGCATACCAAACATGTATTTTGAGCAAAGGAATATTTGGGTTTTGGAATAAATTCTAGCTTTTGAAATTCATGATTGGGTTCATTAATGGTGTACAAGTTCTTTCTTTGAATGGTTGCAGTCTGTGTTCGATTTTTTTTTTCTTTGATAGACTTCTCTAAAATTGCCATAACTTAAAGAATTGTAACAAATTGGTTTGGAATGGCAATAGTGATTCGATTGATATAATTAATTATTTTTTCTTTCTTTCTCAAGAACAATAGTTAACACTATGTAAAAATCTATCGAAATGATAAAATAGACAATATTTATTTAATATAGATGAAAATCCCATGAACCAACAAACACTCATTTTTATTGAATTTAACTTTTTACGATGTGAAACATTATGGTGAACTCACTCTTGTATGATCTAAGATGTAAGATTTCTATTGGTTGATTTCAAATGCCCCCTTACAAGTACATTGATTATACTTTTTTATTGAAGTTGATCAATCTAAATTTATACCAAGTATGGCCGCATAGAATCCATCAAGATGAAGAAATTAATCTACAACATTATTTATTTGAGTATAAGGATGGGTGACCACCTATCTACAGTAGTTTTGCTGATTTTCTAATTAATAGTTCATTGTACCAAAATTATATTAGATCGATGGATTGCGACATTGGTCAAATGTATGATAGTACTAATGTTGATGAGTAGGTCAATCAATTGAAAGATGGAGACCTTGAGGTTAATCAATTAATGGATGAAGAGATCAATCGATTGATAGATGAAGAGATCAATCGATTGATAGATGAAGAGATCAATAAATTGGTGGATGAAGAGATCAATATAGAGGAAAAAGATCAATCAATTGGTGGATAAAGAGATCGATCAAAAGGAAAAGATCGATCAATTGGTGAATGAGGAGATCAATTTAAAGTATGAGGTCAATCAATTTTTAGAAGAGCTTAAGTTAACTCAAAAGGTCAATTTGTTGATAGATGACAAGCTTAAGTTAAACGATGAGGTTGATTAAATGGAAGATGAGAAGTTCAAGTCGAATGATGAGGTTGATCATTTGGTAGCTGTAGAGCTTAAGTTTAAGTAAAATGGTCAAACAACCGGTAGATGAAGAATTCAAATCAAGTGAAGAGGTCAATTGATTGGATCATGACTTGCAAATTGACCATTATTTCTTTATGGACGATTATGCTAAAGGACAAAAGAACTTAGAGTTTGAAAAGCCTAGCATAATGGAGAATCTTCTACAAATTTATCCATATGAGAGTTTTTTGGTGTATTTAGCTTTTGATAAATCTAGGTTCTTAAAGTCATTTTTCTTTGTGTAAATTCCAAGCTGAAAGAAAAGGTTAATAATTGCATGAGTAGGTTTATATTCATATGCAAATCGACCTAAAATTGTTAACAATATAGGATTATATAAAGTATGATTATACAATAAGGTTGATTGATTACATATAAATTGTCAATTAAGATAGTGGATAACATATTTGGCAAAGGTCAAATATCATCTAAATATGAAGAATTAGATGGGCACAAAAACTAAAAAATTATGAAAGTCATGCTAAATGGAAAATGATGGCACATATATTTAGCTTATCAAGACCGAATGACATGGGTTTCAATGATGGTATATACATTTGGCCTATCAAGGACAAAAGACATTGCATTTCAACAAACTATATAGTTCATGCCATTAACGATTAGTTTATATGGTTAATGACCAATTCAAACTTTATGACGATCTCGATAAGTTATGCAAAGAATTAAGAGTTTACTTGGTACCAATTAATCCATATCTTCAATTTGTATTTTGGTCGATCACATTCTTGGTTAATCTTTTTAAGAAATCACAATAATGATTATGACAAATCTAAGTAGCTTCAAATTCTTCAAAAATATGAGAAAAATTAAGCATACAAATGGGTTGATTATTATAAGGTCGATTTGTCGATCGATCAAAGTAATATAAAATTTTTGTAATGCATATGTTTTTACAATAGTAATGATTAATGAGAGCAACATTCTTCAAACTATAACCATCAACTATTGGAATTGTGGAAACATTTTCACAAATGCGGCATTTTTTTGTTGATTATGGTCAAACCACAAAAAATATTAACCTTAAAGGTAGAGTATAAGAGAGGAGAGATATTCAAAAACTTGGCTACATCAAAGTGTAATCACACATATGTAGGTGTTGTTGACACTCATCTAAGCCGTATGAAAAGTTTAGCCTTACATGAGAATTTTATGGCCAAATTGTCAAATATGAAGATTTTAGTTGAAATGACCATAAGAATGATGGAAAAATGATTCAACACTTAGCTAAAGGTTAAGGACATTTGACAAAGAAATTAAATGGCTTATTTACACTTCATTTGGCAAGAAATCATTTATGGCCAACAAATAATTCTCATAGGCAAGGGACAAATTAATAAAAATATCAAATTTTGCTTTTATAAGTAGCAATGTGGTGATTAGAAACATATTTTTATATAATAGCCAGCATAAACATGTGTAGTAGAAGAGAAGAAAAATCACTAAATGACATTTGGGACATGAATATTAGCTTCAAAGACAATACAAGGCATTCATCTTACATGTACACGGTTTTCCATAGTCATTAGTTCTGCATGTATTAAACACTTGAAGGATGAAACTTCGGTCTCATTCTCTACATTATTAAAGTTCAGATGACCAATAAAATTGATTGAGATTAATATGATATTTGGGTTGAATATTTGAAGAGATTTTTACAAGTTTTTAGAAAAATACGATCATTCAATTTCATTCAGTCAATCAATTCAAGGATCGTGGGGAGTAATATTAATATTGCGTAAAAATCTCTTAAAATGATAAAATAGGCAATATTTTTTTATATGGATGAAAATCATACATTGTTAGAATTGTCTTCTTTATATCCTTAAAGAGTCTATAAATAGGCTTTTATTTTTCATTTAGAGGTGATATACACACTTCAAATCAATTTATCATTTATTAGTTATCTTCCTTTCTTTTTATTACTTTTCTTATAGGAGTAAGATTAATGTATTATAACTCAATATTCAATTTTTCACTCACATTTGCATTCAGACAAGACCCAAAGATTGATTATTTACTTGTCATTTGAGCATTGAAATTCTGTGTGGATTGGACCAATAGACACTCGTATCAAACAACAATGCTAATCAAGTAAAACCAACAAACTTCTCAACTTTTCTCTTTGCAAAATATATTACTAAGTAGAATTAGAAGCCAATTGTGGATGGTCATAAGTGGAACATTGATACAACTATCTTTAAATAAACTAAATTAATATGGTTTTTGTGTTTCTAACCCACAATGGTCACTTTTTAGGTAGGTTGTGCTCTTCCTCAGGTTTTGGAGTCTATGATTAACATTTTGTTTGGATTGGGTTACGGTAGGGTAACATCCATAAATATATTAAAAGTGGGTAGGGTTCAATGTTCATTACTATAGTAAAAACAGTATAACTCCCCAAAATACCTACACAAAAAATGATGCATTCTCATACTTAGGACCTGTTTGGCATTGCGTTTGTCAAAAGCGTTTTTGGAAAAAAAAATTATTTTTAAATTTTTTGAGTTTTGAAAACTGATTTTGGAGGGAAATAGGTAAATAAATGTTTTTTCCAGAAGTAAGTTTGAGAAAAACAGTTTATAAAAAAATTAAAGAATTCAGTCAATTAAATCAAAAAAATTTTAAACCTGCTTTTTGAACTCCCAACAACAATCCCAAACACCTCTTTAAACTCCATCATTTTTTTTAACTACACCATCTCCCCTCCCAGTGTACCAAGAAGTCCATTGTCTCACTCGACATTGTTTCACACTAAAACTTCATCATTTTGCACAGGCAGACAAGAGTTGCCTACAAGAAAAAATATAATCGTTTTGCAATGCTCTTCCTTCTTCTTTGCATCTCTCTCTGCCTCACTATCATCTTCAACATTTGAAACAATGACATTATTTTACATTGCTCTTCCTTCTTCTTTGCCTTTCTCTCTCTGCCTCACTGCCATATCCAGTTTCCTTCTTCCTTGCCTTTCTCTCTCTGCGACCAAATCAAACTAGATCCCAAATAAATAAACTCATATCTTTATGCGCTACAAAACATTGTATAGATTATTATGAGAAAAAATAAACAAAGATTTAAAAAAAGATTTTTAATAATAAAACGGTCTTGTTTTCAACTTTATTCTTTTTGGTCTTTCTCTCTGCGTCATTGTATGTTTAGAAAAAAATGGGAAATATATAGCAGATGAGATCAAATCAAATCAAACTAGATCCCAAACATATAAATTCACATATTCATGCAGATACCAAACATTGTATAAATTATTATGAGAAAAAATAAGCAAAAACAAGATTGGAAAAAAAAAAGACTTTTGACAACAAAATAAAACAAAGGTATAGTCAATCGTAATATCAAGACCGGAACATACTAGGAGCTCCAGTATAAGTTAAACCTACCATCTGACTAATTAAATTGCAAAAATATAATGATAAAAAAGAAAACCTATAAAGAAAAAGGAAAAGATAAAGGGGCCTAACATCCACAATTAGCAGCAAAGGGGCATGGAGTTTGCAAAAAGTTATGAAAAAGCTCTCAGAAATTATTTTGCCGATTGAAAAATATTATAATTTTTTAGTAAGTTTATGGGAGTTGAAATTAACTCTGCTTTTATTTTACCAAACACCTAACTTAGTTTTGATTTGTTGAATTGCTAAGAATTGAATTACCCAATTCAGTTTTTAGTTTATCAGACAACAAAAAATTATGAACAAAAATTGAACCAAACGATACTTAAAATGTTTTATGATATAATTAATAAACACTAGAACTAATATATATATATATATATATATATATATACAATCCCATTCAAAAATTTGAGAGGTTAAAGTGTTGTTTAAAGAATAATTGAATATTGATAGTAATTATTTATAAAATCCCCACCATAATGATTATTGAATCCCAAATCTAATTTCGAGCACAAAATGTGTGTTGATATGGTGGGCCTAAAGATACATCAATATCTCCTGTATTATTGATGCAATGAAGGCACAAGTAAGGGAGTGGCACAAGCTTTGAGGAGGAAACGGAGAAAAAACATATTTTCCAATCACAATATTAGGTCATTTAGGGTTGTAAATGAAACAAGTCGTCTGCGAATTAATCGAATTTCAGTTCGGAAAAAAAATTCATTAGAAATCATTTATTATTGATAATGAGTAGAGCTTGAGCTCGAACTTGAAAATTTTATCGAGTCTGAGCTCGAATTTAATATTGTTTGGTTTATCAGATCACAAATATATTTATTCATGAATTCGCAAACACATTCACGAAGATGTTTGTTTAAAAGTTTGCGAACGCATTCGTGAATATATTTGTTTAAAAGTTCACGAACGTATTCATTTAAAAACTTGTAAACATATTCATTTAAAAAATCACGAATATGTTCGTTTAAAAAATATCGAATATGCTCTTTATGGCTCGTTTATATTATATTTTGTTATCAAACCCGAATTTTTGTCACTATTAATTAACGAGCTAAGTCGAGCTTTTGTTATTATTAATTAACGAGCCGATTTCGAAATTTTATCATTATTAGTTAACGAGTCAGATTTAAGTTAAACTCGTTAAGTATAATAAGTAAATTTTTTTCGAATCAAACTCGAGCCGCTCGTGAACTTAATAATTTTCAAATGAGTTGAGTTTGAGTTCGAGTATAAAAGATCAAATTGAGGTCAAACCTATAATAAATTTAAATGAACTGAGTTCGAACTCATCAATATTCAGCTCAGTTTAGTTTGTTTATAATCATATTTGCATTTGTAATAGTATTATTTATGTAACTGGATTGGTGATACTTTTTGTATCAGATATAGCTAACGCATGAGCATATTTCTGATTATAGTGACAAAAAATTTATTATTATTTGCCTTGTGTTTGATAGATTATATTAGGACACTTTTAGATTCAAAAATGATATATGATTGGTTCCTTTTATTTTATTATATTCTACTAATATGTAATTTTGTTAATTTTTTTGTTAAAAAGTTATTAGATCGTGGTGTAACAAAGAGAAAATTACTATTTACCCACATGGTTTGATCTAGTATAATAGTATCTCGTTGAGCAAAAAATAATATTCTTTTTGACTAACGGTAAGTGCTTTAAAATTTAACATGACTACATAATTTAACAGAGATAGAATAGAGAAGACTAATTTTATAATTTTTAAACCTTAAAGGGTGCTAGTATAATATGTCAAATTTCTGAAGGTAAATAATAATTTTCTCATTTATTAATTAATGTGATTACTTTAGGTTTGGGATGATAATAAGCTAAGATTGTAAATATATAGTTACTATTCAATTGCTTATGAATAAATTTAAAGGGGTTGAATATAATGGAATTTGACTTAAATAGGAGGAGAGACGGGGAAATGAAAGAATTTATGGGTTAGGAGTTTGTAAAGGGCGTCTTATTTGTGGAATAATGTTTAGATAGATGAAAGCAGAGAATGTGCTTGAAGGGTGTGATCGTTGTAAGGTTGCTTGGAGAGACGCTGTTTCTATTTGTAATACCTTAGGCTGTATTTTTTTTAGTGAAAACTAAGTTTCTTGGGTGAAAATCTCTTCTGTTTATTTTATTTTCATTTGTAGTCCCAATTTAAAAGGCTGAAAGTATTATTTTACTACAAACAAACCGAGCCATCGCCATATAAAATGAGTGAAGACATTCGTTTTTTAATTTTATTCTGACTAGTCTGACAATGCTTTGTCCCCTTGCTGCAGTTCTCTTGATAATGTTAAATAAAGCAGCCCTTTCTTCTTACAGTTTCCAATATGCAAATGTTATAACTCTACCTCAGGTATTTCTTTTACCAGTCTAGTTTCCAAGCTGGTCCATATATTTATTTGGCTAGATGTATTAGCGCTGCTTTGCTGCATTTTGTTGGCAACTCCAAGGTTTTAAATTGATAGTGAGCCATTAGTTTTTCTTTAGCAAGCTTACATGATTTGGTGTCATTACTGATTATAATTAAGAACCTTAATTATGATTAGTTTGGAAAAAAATTATTTATTCAGACCAGCTTGTTATTCTTTTTTTATTTTCAATACTGTTGTGTACGGTTGTAGACAATCTGTTCATGTTTATCGCTCTATGCTATGAAATATTGGAAGATCATATCTTTTACAACTGGAGAATCAAATAACCCAGCAAGACTTTTACCTGTCAAGGAATTGCTTTGCACCCTTCCTCTGGCAGTTTCATACTTGCTTTACATGGTATGTATTTCAAAGCGTTGCATCATTTATCATATACTTTAGAAGTTTTGATCTGACTGTCCCCTGTTTTCGTTTCTTCGGGACAAAGCTGATCATAATGGAATCTGTACGAGCGATAAGTGTCCCCTTGTACGCTACCCTTTGGCGGACTACTCTTGCATTTACAATGGTTGCGGCGTATCTTTTGACTGGAAAGAAACATTACTTGCCCGTTGAAGGCAGGTAGGCAGCCCTTTGATGCTCCTTTAAGTCTTTTTTAAAAGTAGGTAGGATAATGGTTGTCCCCCCTCTTTTTCAATTCATTTGTGCGACTATTCATGACATTATGTGCATTCCACTTGGAATATAATTTGCCATTTTTTGCTATGCAATGTTTATGATTATAATAAGTGGTACCCTGTCAATATACTAGTGATTTGGGCGTATTATTTCTTTATATAAAAAAGGAACTTCTCTGGTGGAAATTTTACGTTGTTATTATGGCTTGCATGGTCTCGCTCAGTCACAATGTTTAAGTCATGTGGATAAGAACTGATAAAGTTGATGAAATATATAGTAGACAATCATTTGGAGTTCTCTGGCAGTTCATGGTATTTGATTGCATATTTATCTGTGAATTCCTAACAGAGTTCTCTGCTGGATGGATTATCAATTGCCTGGTGCTTGAAGTGTTAGACAAAGATTATACACGAATAGAGAAATGATCTACGCACTAAAGAATGAGCTTCACAATGAGACTGAAGAGTTCAAAACACAGAAATTAATTACTTTGTATATGCTTGTAATATTCTTGGGAGCTATCCAATCAAATTGTGACACAAGAAACACGGGCATTATCTGTGGATGTGAGAAGAGAAGGGAATCCGAATCAATCATGAAATGATGGAAGTTTTTTCAAGTCTAAAGTAAATGATAAATGCATTAGTAAGGAGTCGTTTGACTTGAAATACCATAAGGTGGGAAACAAGCTTAAAAAAATAAAAAATTACAGGCATAGGTATTGAGCAAAGATATGGCATTAAGCCCTTGTAGGATGGAGATGAACTTAGTGAGCTGAGCTTCATGGATTCTCTTTTTAGCATAGTAAATGCTGAATGTTACTTATTATGTCTTGCATATTATATGTTGTTTATAGTTTTATTTAGTGCGGATGATATTCACGGTATATTTGATATCCTAAATTTTGAAATATATATGAGATTTTTATTCAAAATTTAAATTTAATAGTTAAAACATTCGAGAATAAGATTATGATTCATGCATAAAATTTTTAATATCTCAAATTTGTTGATATTTATAATTTTTTTATCTTTTTAAATAAAACATTTTATATTTCCAAAAAAATATTTTCAACAAAATTAAATAGAATCTAAAAATGGAATTTAAGTTTTTATTACATGAATATACCGAATAAAAATATTTGAATTCAAAAAGCTAATCTATGAATAAAATTTCATTTCCCATGGAATTTTATTCTTTTAGCATACCAAACATATCATAAAACATGTTTGGTATCCTAAATTTTAGAATATGAATGAAATTTTTATTTTAAATTTAAATTTGATAATTAAGACATTTGAGAATAAGATTCTGATTTTTATATAAGGATTTCTAATATCTTAAATTTTTTTTATATTTTTTAAATAAAATATTTTTATTTCTAAAAATACTTTTAACAAAATTAAACTTAATATAAAAATAAGATTTAACATATCAATTTTTTTTGAAATTTACCAATTTAGGAATATAATTTTATTTTTCATTAAATTCTATTTTTTTATAGTATATCAAACATGTGATAAATCCAAAATATCAAGTGTGTCTAATATCGTCAAAATTATAATATGAGTGCGATATTTGAATCAAAATCCAAACGCCTTATCTGCGGATATTCCCTAGACATGCTTAAATTCAACAACCAAAATGATTAAAGCATAAGATATTACTTTTTTAAAGTGGACATGACTTCAGTTGTTCCACCAGTACTGCAACCGTAGTAGCAGCATGGTCTGGGTTCTTAAGCAGCTAACAATATTTACAATGGATAAACCAAGGATTTCATCAGTGTGTGGGATTATTATACTTGGTGCACTTATTGCTGGAGCTCGAGACTTGTCATTTGAAGCCAATGGCTATGCTGTTGTCATCGTCGCTGACATATGCACAGCAGTATATCTCACTTCAATTTCTCGAATGGGTATTCTTTATTCTATCTTTATTTATTTTTATATAATTTTTACTTTGTTATTGTAAATCAACCGGTCTTAATAGCTTTGGCCTTATGTGGAGCAACGGTGAGATAAAAAGGGGCAAATGAGCGTTTATTTTAACATGAATTGAACTAACTTTAATTCAGTGCACAATTGTATTCCAACTCTTGTGAACACTCAATAAATTTGCTGGAGGCCACAATTGCGAGCGGGCTTGTATTCATTGAGTGTCAGGCCACAACTAATTAGCAGATTGAGGATTGCTAGAAATGGTGAGCTGATCTTTATCCAAAATACCACACATTACTCTCGTTTGACCCACTAGACTGTTATAAACTGTCTAGCTTTACGTTTGCTATTCAATGTGGGATTTTACATCCACAGCACCTCCCTTTCCTTGCCAAAGTGAAAGAAAATAAGGAAAAATAAAGTTGAATATTGCCTATTTTCTTTCTCCATGTTTTATGTTTCTGCTCACGAGCATTAGAATCAAATTGACTCTGTGTTCTCAGATTATCTCCATCTAAATACCTGATCTCGAGTAATTTCAATCTTTGCAGAAAAAGTATCATAATTATTAGTCAGCAATGTCAATTAAGGCTCAGCCGCTCAGCTAGTAAAAACTGTTCTAAAAGAGTTGAGATTCTATGAAATAAAAGTTTCTGCTCTACACACATGATATCTTTTGAATGTGAAATCCTTTATCTCTGAATACCACTCACACTAGTCAATTGCATGTTTCGTTTCCTCCATGCTTTTCTATTGAAATATTATTACAATCTCAATGCTAATTTCCGGAGCTTGAAGTTACAATGATACAGAAAAGCTGCAAAATCAACGAATTGGGAAAAAAAGCAATATTTGCTCCATTAGTATCTTGTTGCTAAAATGGGGGGCATCTACCATTTTCAGAGCAATTTATATGAATACCTCTTAATTACTGATGAATTTGAAAGGTCCACTCTGAATTTACTTCATTGATATCTTTTGAAGGCTGTGATGCTGCTCTCATGTATCATGGCTTTCTTAATAAATTATTATGCATTTCTGAATACAACAATAACACAGAAAATCTGAGGCAATATGAAGGTGAATAATAAAGTTTTATCAACTCAATTTGCAATACGGAATTATCATTTTCTATGTTTGACTTAAGCACAAAAATTTCCAATTGACATATTGACTGTTCTTTGTTTATCAAAATGCCATCCAGAAGTGATGGGAATTATATATGTTGTAACCTTTTAGGCCCCTTAATGGCCTAATACTGAAAAACTCAATTTCTATTATGCTTAAAGTCATTTATCTTCGGTTGTTCACTATAAATCCATTATTGACCCAAAGAATATGTCTGAGAATGAAAATTTTGGCATGTTTATGCTCTAAACACAAATTATATCATGGATCCAGGTACACAATATTTTGTGTATCATTAATCAGTATAATACTATTTTCTTTTTCATCGTATTTATCATATTCTTTTTTTCAACATATTATTCTTCTTATTCATAGAGATAAAAGAAAATGTTGCCCAAAACAATAACCAAAAAGGGGGAGAGGGATTGAATTGGTTGACAAATAAAAATTACTTGAAGAACGAAAAAGCTAAATAATGAATGGTAAAAGGAAAATGAATATAGTGCATACAAGATTTATAGAGATTTGGGTATTAACAAACCATATTCCTCTCCTCAATCTCGATTGAGTGTTTCACTAACACTTAAAATATTACAATAAAGTTTTATTTTTAGCTCACTCCCGACTATATTGTTTCTTTCTTGGCTAATACATAACCCAGTCACAACCCTTGTGTTTTAATGACTAACACAACAACTAAATCCTTATATTTTTTATAGCTCACACAAAAATCCTTATAAGTATTTCATTCATCATCCAACTCACTCAAATTCACTCAAACTCACTTTTGAGTGA
Organism: Triadica sebifera; assembly: GCA_023653625.1. Classification (NCBI taxonomy): domain Eukaryota; kingdom Viridiplantae; phylum Streptophyta; class Magnoliopsida; order Malpighiales; family Euphorbiaceae; genus Triadica; species Triadica sebifera. The sequence goes on along the minus strand of CM042910.1, from coordinate 18,752,408 downwards.
TTGATTACAAGATTAAAACACTCACTAACCAAAATGCTCAGCAATTATGAGCAATTATGGTTTTACAATCACAAATAATGAAAGTTTTTAAATCAAAAATTAATGCACAAAGTTATATAAGTTTAGAAGATTGAATGATTATTTTTCTAACTTATAAAAGTTATAAATGTATTTTATTTATAATTTCATATCAAATATAACTGTTTTGGGGTGCATTTAATGTAAAAAATAGTCATTCAACTGCTTTTCCATTCGTGCTTAACAAGGTTTTCTCTCCAGGTTCATAGGCGTGATTGATTCTTCACCGGCGTGACTGTTCTTTGTAGCCGTGAATGAAAGTCATGACTCTGGCTGTGACTCATTTTGTCTGAAAATGAATGATCATTCATGGGCATGATGTTATCAATCTTCATAGTTGGGTCAATGCTTTATTGTTGTGAATGTTTGAATGAACAATTTTGACACTTACTAGTTTCACGGGTGTGACTAGATCTTCACGTACATAAATAGTTATTTTCATAAGGGTAGTGATTTTTCACCACGGGCGTGACATTAGTTGCGGGTGTGACTTTTCGATTCATGAGCATGACTCTTTGCTTATTTTCAATATCTTCAAGGTTTTAGGAAAGCATAAGTTGTCTAACACACTTAGAGCACAAATGTGGTTAAATTCCTGGTTGCCTAATTATTTTTTATCATCAAAATGACAGAAATATCCCTCAAAGTTCAACAATTTCTCCATTTTTTATGGTAACAAATAATTAAGCAATATGAGGTCTAAAAAGAAAGTAAATTTCTCCCCCCTCAATTGATGCTTAATATATATGAATCATAAGAAGTACAGGATACATAAGAAACTTCAAATGGATTGAAATAAGCAATAAACATAGCATTCATATCAAGATAAACATAGTATTCATGTCAAGTATATGAAGGGTATATTGCAAGTATATCATATGTTGATAAGGCATTTTATGTTTTATTCAACTTAACATTAGTATTTGCTTACTTATTCTCCTCCTTTGTCACAATCAAAAAGAGATATAAGACAATAGAGAATAATAAAATATATATCATTGCATTAACAAAAGATTTACAAGTCATATGAGTTGTAAAAATATATAAAAGAGACTTTTCTAGACATAAAAAAAAACATACTACGATAATATGATCCTAAGGATCCTAAGACATAACAGGTAAATTTAAGATAATGAAAGTCATGGCTTGAAGCCAAACATCTGCTTGTGAAGACGAGCTACCTCTTTCTCGAGGCTATCAATCTTGGACTTGATAAAGGTCTTGAGGCTTTCCAGCTTTGCATCACTCCTGAAATTTGTTGTGTCAAGTTTGGCAGAGGTGCTGAAGAGGTCTTGGTGGTAGGAGGGGCATCTGGAATAGTTGGAGCTGGAGTTTCAACTATAGCTCTCTTCCTTTGCTGGGGCCCTTAAAGTCCTGCTTTGAATTCCTTTGAGTCTTCAGGCTCTCGTTCCACCTTTCTTGCTAGGGTGATAATTCATATTTATAGTGGACTCTCACTACTTCTCCCATCTTGATGAATGACTCAATATCGAGTCGGTCTCTAGGAGATGTTGGAACGATATTGTAAACATTATTGTTGAGGTCTATATATCCTAGCTCTATTGCCAAATGAGTAACATAATCTCGAATAAGAATGTCTCTTGAAGGCTTGGAGGCAATGGATTGAAGGTGAGAAGCAAACCACCAGGATAATGCCACAGGCTCATCTTTCGAGCCATATCAAACAGAAGCAATTCAGATTTTTGAATTAAGTTGTTCTTATCACCTTGAGCAAATATGTTATAGGTGAGAAACAGGTGAATGTATCGAAACACTGGTGATATCAAATGTGTGCTCTTCATCTTCTTGACATTCCAACTGCAGTCACTGCCAAAATAGGACTAGACGTCGTGAGGGTAAAATCCAGTCTCATTGTCATAGATCAATCCCTCATATGGGAGCTTAAAAATTTCTCTGAATTTAGCAGCGATCGGGGTTTTCTCCTACTTGCAGAGCTGAAAGGAGACTTTTCCAACCGGAGAGACTTGTAATATGCTAAAAAGTTCCAAAGTTAGCTCTCAAAAGGTAGGTCCATAAATATCAACGAACTCCAACAACCCACACTTGCATAGCTAAACCTTCATATCAGAGGTAAAACCTATTATCTTGACACACCCCAATCGAAGATCCTTATTGATAAAAGAGACCATTTTTTGAGGCAAACATATCTTGGATGGAAATGTCGGAGTATGACATTGAGTAAATAATCTGTGTGGAGCTTTGGGGCCATACTTTTCTTCCCTTTTGATTGACCGGATCCTGAAGCCATTGAAGAGTTTGAAGGTTTAAGAGAAAAAAGGAAACACGAGCTTAGGGTTGAAATTGGACCCTAAATGTTAAAAAAAGTGATTGAAGTGTTTTGTGATTGATTTCAACAAAAATATGTGGTAAAAAGGTTTTTGGGAGGCCGGATTTGGCTGGAAAAGGTGAGGAATCGTGATTGTCGTGAGGTTGAAGAGAGAGAAAACAAGAAAAAATAGTGAATTTCAGGTTTTATTTCGATCTATTCACCCTTCATTTCCAGATTTCTTTAATAGCTTTTTGGTGTACTTGGATTGATTGATGAAGATGTCATCATTACTTTGCTTGATTTGAATACCAAAAAAGAACTTGAGCTCACCCATCATGTTCATTTCAAACTCTCTAGTCATACATTTAGTAAATTCTTGGCAAAACAATCTATTAGTAGACCTAAAAATAATATCATCAACATAACTTTGAACAAGTATTATATCATGCTTGTACTTTTTAACAAAAAAAGTTGTATCTACATGTCATTTTGAAAAATTGTTTTCTAATAGAAATGTACTAAGCATTTCATACTAAGCTCTTGAACCTTGTTTTAAACCATATAAGACCTTAGTGAGCTTAAACATATGATTTGACAATATATGACTTTCAAAACCGGGATGTTGTTTAACATAGACTTTATCTTCTATAAATCCATTTAAAAATGCACTTTTGACATTCATTTAAAAAAATTTAAAATGCATACAAAAGCTAAAAGTATTCTAATTACTTCTAATATAGCGATTGAAGTATAGATTTTATCGTAATCTATGTCTTTCTCTTGATTGTACCCTTTGGTAACTAATCTAGCTTTGTTTCTAGTTATAAGACCTTGTTCATCTCTCTTATTTCTAAATACCCATTTACTACTAATGACTGGATAGTCCTTAGGTCTAGGAACTAAGGTCTAAACCTTATTTCTTTCAAATTTGTTGAGCTCCTCTTGCATAGAAATTATCCAATTTTAATCATTTAGACCCTCATCAATATTCTTTGACTCAATTTGATATACAAAAGCAAAATTAGAATATAAAATTTTAATATTAGATCTAGTACTTACACCCTTAGTAGGATTACTAATGATTTATTTAATGGGGTGGTTTCTTATGAATTTTTACTCCTTTGGAAGCTCTTGGGTTCCTTGCTCTTGAGCTTGAGGTAGTAAATTATCTTGTTGTTGCTTCTTTTGATCATCATCATCTTTCGTTGAGGTTCCATCATCTTTTCATGATCAAGATCAAGTTTTTTCATAGTTCCTACAATGTCATAAAAAACACTACATTTCACAAGATCAAGTTTACTATATTCATAAAAAATAATATGTATAGACTCTTCTACAACTAATGATATTTTATTAAAGACTATAAGTTTTTCTAGATGTGGAGTATTCTAAGAAGATACCTTCATCGGATTTAGAGGCAAAATTTTCAAGGTTATCCTTAGTGTTTAATATAAAATATTTGCATCCAAATATTCTAAAATATGAGATCATAAGTTTTTTTCCATTTCATAGCTTAAATGAGGTTTTATTTAAAAGATGTCTTTTGAAAATACGGTTATAAATATAGTATGTAGTATTTGTGGCTTCGGCCCAAAAGTAGATTGGTAGACTATACTTGTTGAACATTGTTTTAACAATTTCAATTAAAGTCCTATTTTTCCTTTCAACCGCCTCCTTTTGTTGAGGTGTTCTAAGAGTTAAAAAATTATGAGAAATATTATATTCTAAATAAAATTTTTCAAAATTTTCATTTTTAAATTCTTTGTCATGATCACTTCTTATTTTAGAAATAAAATATCATTTTTCATTTTGACCTCTTTTGGCAAAGTTTTTAAAGGATTCAAAAGCGTCACTCTTTTGAGCTAAAAAAATTACCCATATGAATCTAGAGTAACCGACAACAATAACAAATGCATAGTATTTACCTCCTAAACTATCAATTCTAGTAAGTCCAAAAAGATTTAAATGCAAAAGTTGCAGTGGTTTAGAGGTACTTACTACATTCTTAGACTTGAATGATGTTTTGTGTTGTTTTCCTATTTGACATGATTCGCTTGTCTTATCCTTTTCAAATTTGACTTTTGGTAGTTTATTGACTAGCACTCATTTGCTAAGACTTTGAATTAAATTTATGTTTGCATGACCAAGCTTTCTATGCTATAGTCACAACTCATCGCTAATAGTCATAAGACACTTAGAGGAGAGGTTAGATATCTTGTGTAAATCTATTATGTAAGTATTGTCATCTCTATCTCATTTGAATATCTCTTGGCCATTTAGAGTGTTTACAAGATATTCATTAGAGGTAAATGTGACTTGGTTTTTCTTATCACATAATTGACTTACACTTAACAAGTTATGTTTTAAACCATCAACAAGCAAAATATTTTCAATTAAAGTTGTATCATTTAAGCAAATAGAGCCAATGTCAATTGTCTTATCCTTGACATTGTTTCCAAAAGTTATCTTACCACTATCAATCCTTTTGATATGGGTGAAAAGACTTTTGTTACCGGTTATATGCCTTGAGCATCCACTATCCACTTGCCAAACATTTTCCTTTGATATGGATTTGAGGCATACCTATAAAATCATAATTTAGATTTGGTTTTTAGGTACCCAAATGAACTTGAGTCATTGGGGGTTAGCACTAAAAGGTTCCCAATGCGTCTTTCTTATAAAACAATATTTGTTTACATGTCCAAATTTCATGCAATAGTGATATTGTTTGGACTTATATATGCTTTTCCATTTTTCCATATGTATAGGCTTTATTATTTTTCTAGTCGGTGTTTCTGCACAATGACATCAATATGCATTTGTGATAGGTATTTTCCTAGGTTCAAGCTTCTTGTATAAGAAAGAATGATTGGTTTTTTGAGGTTTCTCTCTTGAGCTAAGTGACATTTGATTACTCTTATTTTGAGTAGAGAATTTTGTGTGTGCATTGTCTTTAGCCCTTGGAGCTATTACCTTAATAGTAGAGCTTTATGGTGTGTTTGATTTAACAAATATAGTTTTAGGTGAGGAGGATAATGATACTCCATGAAGCCTAGAACATGTCTCACTAAGAGAGGTCTTTGTGATATTATTAAAGTATCAAAACTCTCATTCCCTTTGTGGAATCTATAAATAGAATTTCTAAACTCATCAACTTCATTTTTCAAAGTATTATTTTCTTTTAAAAGAGAATTTGTTGAGGATTTTGAAGAAATTTCATCTAATGATCTTTTTAAAGAGTCATTTGAAATTTTTAGCTCTTCAACTACCTTTTAAAGGTCATTAAAATCATTTCTAAGCTTTGAGCTATTATTTCTATAAAGTTCTAGTTTTTTTGTATCATTCTATTTCAAGGTTTAAGACTTCAACTATATCATCATCATCATCATCATCATCAATTAAATCACATAGATAATCACAATATTGGGATGTAGAGCATACCTCATAAATGGAGTCATTCTCAATAGCCATGTAGCATAAGTTAGCCATTTCCTCTTCCTCTTCTTCTTCAATGAATGAAGATGAGTCATCATCCCAAGTAGCTTTGTGACCCTTCTCTTCATCTTCTTTATTTGGTCTCTTCTTGTACTTCTTAATCTTGACAAACTTCGATTTGATGTGACCTTTCTTCCCACATTCATAGCATTTTACTTCCTCATTGCCTTTGTTGGATGAAAAGTTTCTAGAAGGGAACTTTGAAGCCTTTTGTTTGTAGTTCTTGATTGAGCCATATTTGTTGAAGTTAATATCTTGATCCTCCTTGAAAGTAGGGTTATTTGATCATCTCCATCAACTAATTCTTTATCACTAAGAATATCTTCATCTATAGGCATAAAATTTGATGTTTTGAGTGCAATTAGCTTTTTCCTCTCTTTTTCTCCTTCATTCTTTTTATCTCTTACTAAAACATCTTATGAGTGAGAAATTTTCCAATTAGCATGTTGGTGGGGATCACACTTAAGTCTTCATTTTTTTCTTCTATGCCCGCAACCCTTGAGCCATAATCCTTCATTGGAAGACTCTTTAAAATCTTATTGTTTATGTCTTCCAAGCTATAGTGCTTCCAAGCTTCCTCATGCCATTGACAATGGCAAGAAGACGATTTGTCATTTCAGTTATGGTCTCGTTTGAATTCATCTTAACGAGCTCGTATTCGGTAATAAGAAGTTGAACCTTCTTAGACTTAACTTATTTGGTGCCTTCATGGTAGTTCTCTAAAGTCTTCCAAATAGAGTAAGCAGTAAGACCATATTGAATCCTACCACACTCTTTAAGAGATAAAGAGCTTATTAGGATAGTCATGGCTTTCTTGTTCTTGCTATTTGCTCTTTTCTAAATTTATGTCCAATCATCCATTGGAATGATTTCTTTTTCTCCTTTAGAATTCCTTCTTGTTGGAGGTGTCCATTATTTCCGAACAAACTCTCAAACATCTATTCCTTCACTATCAAGATAGATTTCTATTTTGAATTTCCAATTCGCATAGTTAGCTCTACCAAAAAAGAGCTTGAGATTAAGAAATTCTTTGTTGGCCATAGTTTGATCTTTACTAGTATTTTTTAGACTTGATTGCTAGTCTTTGCTCTAATACCAATTATTGCCCAAAACAATAACCAATAATGAGGGTTGAATTGGTTGACAAATAACAATTACTTGAAGAAAGAAGAAGCTAAATAATGAATGGTGAAAGGAAGAATGATATAGTACACACAAGATTTATAGAGGTTATGGTATTAACAAACCATACTCCTATCCTGAATCTCAACTGAGTTTTCTAGTTAACTCCCAACTATGATATTTCTCTCTTGGCTAACACATAACCCAGAAACAACCATTGTGTTTTAATGACTAAGATAGTTACCAAATCCTTGTATTTTTGTATGGCTCATATAAAAACCTTTACAAGTGTTTCACTCATAATTCAACTCACTCAAACTCACTGTTGAGTAATTGATTACAAGAAGAAAACACTCACCAACTAAAATGCTCAACAACTATAAGCAATTATAGTTTTACAATCATAAATAATGAAAGTTGTTGAATAACAAATAAATGCACAAATCTATACAACATTAAAAGATTGAATGATTATTTTTCTAACTTATAGAAGTCATAAATATGTTGTATTTATATTTTCATATCAAATATAGTCGTTCAATTACTTTTCTGTTCATTCATGACGTTCATTTAATGATTACTTTTTTTATATTTCCATATCAAATATAGTCGTTCATTCATGACGTTCATTTAATGTGAAAATAGTTGTTCAATTACTTTTCTGTTCGCACCTGATAAGTTTCTCTCTCCAGGTTCACGGGCGTAACTGTTCTTCATAGCCATGAATGAAAGTCATGACTCTGGATGTGACTCATTTTGTCTGAAAATGAATGGTCATTCACGGGTGTGACAAAATCTTCATGGGCATAACTTCATTAATCTTCACAATTGGGCCAATGTTTCATTACCATGAACGTTTGAATAAATAGTTTTAGCGCTTATTAGTTTCATAGACGTGACTAGATTTTTACAGGCATGAATAGCTATTTTTACGAAGGTGGTGATTTTTCACAACGAGCGTAATTTTTCGATTCACGAGCGTGACTTTTTACTTATTTTCAATATCTTGAACTTCAATTTTTTTTCTTTCAGCTTGCTTCAAAGTTTTAGGAAGGCATAGTCTGTCTAAGACAATTAGAATACAAATGTGGTTAAATTCCTAATTGCTTAATTATTTATTATCATCAAAATGACGGAAATATCCCTCAAAATTCAACATAAAAAATTGTATATTTTAAGTTTATTTTTATAGAGAGAAAATTTTTAATTTGCATATTTTATTTTATTTTTAGTATTTTTAAATATTGTAATGATTGTTATTATTGTTTGGGATAAAAATATTTAAATTAATTTTTTTTTGTGAAAAAAAGGTTGAAAATGAAGATATTTGAACTGAAAATGAGTAATATAAAAGAATAAAGATATTTGAACTGAAAATGAGTAATATAAAAAGAGAGAATCAAGTTACTGGAGGTTGAAAATGATGAATTTGGTAAAAGTAATTAACTTACAAGTAATGAACCTATAAGCTATAAACATAAAAATGTAAATAATTAATCTGTAAGTTTAAAATGAACTTGTAGCTTTAAAATGATGAATTTGTATGTTTAAAATGATCAACCTTCAAGTTGTAAATGATAAACCTATAAGTGATAAAGTATTAAGTTATAAACGATGAATTTATAAATTCTAAATGATGAATCTGTAACTTTCAAAATAATGAACTTGCAAGTTCATTACGATAAACCTGAAATTTGGAAACAATGAATCTGTAGTGATGAGATAGCAAGTTGTAAACGATGAATCTGTAACTTAAAAATGATGAACCTTAAAGTATAAAATGATGAACCGAATAATTATAAACGATGAACTTGTATCTTATAAAAGATGAACCTGTAATTTCTAAACAATGAACTTCAAAACAATAAACATGTAAGTCCAAAACAATGAACCTGTAAGTTATAACTGATGATTCTGTTTTATATTTATTATTTTACTAAAATTCAATTCCATAAAAATGCATTTTTGTGAATTAATAGGATGCATAATGCAATTTTGCAACAGAAACAAAGGCTGTTCAGTTCCCTTCAAGTATCCTTATAACAGTAAAGTAGTAGATTGGATCTTAAACATATTTATTTATTTGCTCATTTTCATCTCAAAAGAAATAAAGATTCGGCTATAGAAAATGAAGTGTCATTTTCAGAGGTGGCAAAGTTTAATTTCAGTTGAGCTTTTTCTTCTGTCCTTGTTTGCTTTTCTGTCAACTTTTGGTAGATAAATTTTCACTGTTTTCTTTTGCTTTATGAAAGAGAATATAGCATACAGATGTCTTATAATCAATTAGTTGATTTTGCCATTGGCAATATTATGTTAAGTTTAACAAAAGATTTAGGTTTAAGGTTCCTTTACTAAGCAACTTAAATCCGATTCTAATATGAGCTTAGATGTTTATATTTTCCTTCTAATATAAAGACACATGCGTTATTTCATCCTTGCAAACGGAGACAGAACTTTCTTTCTGATCCTACCAAAACACGAGGGTTATCAAGGGCCCATAAGACTGATCATTATCATACTCAAGTATCTACAAACTCTGACTGAGATATGATATATGTTCATTTTGTTTCTTAATCTTATACACAATAATGTAAAAAATTTCAGTTGGGTAGGTTGTGTCTCTGAAGTGGGATGGTTGAAGTGGGGATCGTGTATTAAAAAAGGAAAAGGTGACCTTATGACTCATTTATGCTTCAATCTTTTGATAAGCAAACTCATTCCTTTCTATCCACTTGCTGCCTGAAAATATTTTGGTAGGTTCTTGGAGAAGATCAAGAGTCTGCTTGTGTGGACAAACAAATTTTATTAAGAGAGCAAAACAGCAAAAACGAAAGAGGAATATTAGATTGATCAATTTTAGAGCTAAGTTGCTTCTTATTTCAGTAGTGAGAGGTCTCTAAATTAAAAAGAGACCAATCAGCTTTAACTTAATAGTATTAATTTGAAGAAATTTTTGGATAGACTCAATCAGTATAATATGTCATTTGTAAACTAATTTAATCATAAAGTAATACACATTTAATGACATCTAAAAAATTTTAGATAGACTCAGTTTACCGCGTCATCTGTATATTAATTCAATTATAAAATGACATATATTTAATAATTTTATTCATATTGGTTGATAGACATATATGTCACTGAATGATTGGATCAATCTATAGACTGTATACTAATTTAATTATATAGTAACACACATTTAATGATTTTATTCACATTAATTGATAGACATATATGTTATTGAGTGAATGAATTAATCTACAATGATATAGTAGACTAACTCTAATTAATAATATCTCAATGATTTCTCATTAATTTGACTAGGACTTTAATGTCTCAACTTCAAAACCCCAGTTAACACTCTTGTGAAGAGGTGGCGGCAAGAAGTGTAGCAACTCGAGTTCCAGGAAGGGAGATGTCTTTCTGGTCTCCACAAAATGACAAGTGAGATTGGCCTAATTGCCATGCATGATTGAAACATACCCATCATCCATTTGCGAAAGCTTAAAGTTTACTTCAATATTTTTCCTTTCTCGATCCGTATTTCATGCTAAAATTGAATTTGAGTGTGCATGGAGAGATTATGCACCAACTAACCCACTCATACCTGATATAGTGCTTTTTAACCAATTTCAGATGCAAGTGGCAGTCAAAGGGAATTTCCCAATAAAAAATTATCTATTATGCAACAAAAATAAATTACAAGAAAAAAAACAAGTGACAGAATAAAACTTTATTATCGACGAAATCAAGCATATTATATGCTCTAGACAAGGACAATGAAATTAAAGTACGTAGATGGAAAGGAAACTTAAAAAGTCATCAAAAATATTCTCTTGAATAGAGAAATTAAGTAACAGAAAGTATGTTTGCTTTGGTGATTAAGAAAAAGTAAACATGGCCCATTGAAGCTTCAAGAGATCTAAGTAGGAGTAGAGCATGGGTATCTCTTTGTCCCACTCCTTTAAATAATCAAGAGTCTCAGGACCATGAATTTGAACTTGGAATTCATTTTAGTTTTTCTTTTTTCTTTTTTTTTCTCCTTCCAATTAGTGATTGAATTATTCATCAGTCTAACAAATAAATATTAACAAATTTTCTAATAAAAACTTGTTATGCATTTAATTGTTAGTATACATACACTTAAAATTGTTATAATATATATTAAAATTGTTGTACAACATGTTGTCGACATCATTCAGTTGCTACGTCTACTTCTGCTTTTGGATATTGTTGCAATAATTTAAGTATTTTACTGCACGATTAGAATTAGAAACTGTTATCAATCAGATTCAATCTATTGTTATGAATTTGTATGTATTGAGTCATATAAAAAAATAATTTATTTTCCCCTCTCACATGGGGTTTTCAATTTGTATACTAAAACATCATTTTCATCGCACACGTAAAAGCCAAAGTTGAAGTATTGCTTTTGACCCTCATGAAAGAAAGAGAGAAATGAAAGAAAGGAAGAAAGAAGGTCCTAGGATCTGGTGAGGAAAGAAAGAACGAGAAAATACGAATGGTTTAAGGCGTGAGGAAATCTGTTTGTTTAGTGGCACGCGAACTTATCGCCCCAAATCATGAGTATTACAGAAAGAGAAAAAGAGCATAAAAACAAAGCAAAGAAAGTAAGGATCATAAATAAAACACTTTTTTAATTAGTATAGTAAAAGGGTCTTTTACACTTCCCCAAAATCTTCAAAGAGATGAAGAAGCAAAAAAGAAAAAGAAGAAATTGAAAGATTAAAAAAGCAAAACCCGAGAAGGGTGTCCCCTATGGCAGGCCCAAGGCAGGGCTCCTTTAGCGCCGGTGTCTCCGCTTTGTGGTGTTTGCTAATTTTCCTATTTGCTAATTGGCATTGCTATGTGTTTCATCATGTGTTGGTGTTTGTGTTTGTATATGTTGAAAAAAATAAAACTTTGTAATTGTATGTACGTACCCTTCTAAAACCAAACTCATTCTCTCTAGACAATCTCTTCGCTGACATTCTGCACTCCTGTTTTCAAGATTCTTTTCTCTTTTGTTTTTTCTCATTATTATTTTTACCTAAACTATCTAGTATCCTATGATGAGAGCTGCAAATTAATGTGATTCACGTCGGACTTATTCATGTACAAATATTTTTTTTCAATTTTAAAAAATATTTCATACATAGATCAAACTTGAAATATTTGATTAAAAAAGAAAAAAAAATTCTATAATCCTACCTCACCTTTGGGGTTTTTTCCTCTTTTTTTTTTTTTCTAAATATCTCTCTCTATTTAATTTACCTCTTGTACATACTTTACAAAAACTTTATATATGGCCTAGCCCTTTTGACTACTTCCAATTTCTACATATGGATTTGTAGCTTCTTTCTTATTTTGTGGACTACCATGTACCATTTCTATACTAGAGAGTTTACTACTCTTTGTGGAAATGAAACTATAGCTAGCCTTCTTAATTAGTTTTGAAGTTTTTTCTTTATGGCCTGAAGTCCCTAAAGTTTTATTCAGAGATGAAAAAGTTCTAGGTGAAATTTAATATATCATATAAATATATACTAAAACAATTTTTCACCACACAAATTTGGTTTATAATTTGTAATCAAATATACTATTAATTATTTAATATCACAATAAATTTTAATTTAATATACAAGTATGATGACTAGAGTTATGAGTTTTTGATTTCAAACTTCATTCAGAAATTTGTAATCAAATAATATATATATATATATATATATAATACATCTTCATTTGGGTACGTACGTAAATGAAAAAATATTGAAGTTAAATTACATTTAAATAAGAAATTGCAGCTAAGTGAATTCATATAAATATATATTTCATTAAGGTAATATATACATATATATTTAAATATGTATGGCAAAGGGTTGATTTGGTTGTGTATTAATTTAGACATATAAGCCAACTATCTTATTCTGTTAAATTAGGTAACAGTATAAACTTAAACTAATCAAAGGCAAAGCATGATTTGAAAAGGTGAGGGTGTTAAAATAATAATTAAAAAATATTTTTCTGGAAAGAGAGGAACAATCAATGAAAACTTGAAAAGGAGCATTAATTGTTTGAGGGGATTAATTTGGTGAAGGAATATTTCAGGTGCATGCGTTTGATTTTTATTTGAGTACAATCTAAGCATGGCAAACCCTAAAAGTAAGCTGCTTCCCTTTGACATCATTCCCCTCACATCCTTCTCTTTCTCCTTCTCATCCCGAGGCATAAACCCACCACTATAACATTCTCTGCCTCTGCCTCTCCCTCTCCCAACCCTTCACTCCATTCTCACCCTTCTCTTCTCTTCTCATTCTTTTGTAAACCTAAAATTCTACTATTCAATTTCATCCTCTTCTCTTCTCATTCTTTTTAATTTCTTTTCTTTTTATTGAACAAGGGGAAAAGGAATTTTCTTGAATTTGATAATTTGTTTAGTTAAAGAGTTTTTTTAAATTATTTTGTACTTTTCTTTTTTTTAAAAAAATAATTCTTGCTGATAAAAATATACTTTGTTGGGTCTCATTTTGACACATAATTGAGCTATATAGAGCTAGGTAGGTTTTTGACGTGTGATGTTGAGGTGAGTCTTGAATTGGATAAATGTAAGAGAAAGAATTAATATAATTGGCAGTAAAAAAGTGTTTGACTGAATTTATGGAATACAGAATAATGATTTCAAAATATATATCCCCACCTGACTGTAACCACCACCACGACGACCGCCATCACCATCTCCAGCTCCATCATTTTCCCTACAAAGAGATACAAAAAATGATGATATTATTGTCCTTTTAATTGATAATGGCAATATATGGGTCAGTATCTAGTATTCTTTATTCAAGTACACCTTTTTTTTCTTTCATTATTTTTGCTTTTTCCTTCTGGTTGGTAAATGAGTGGTACCACCAATCCTGCAAATTTCAAAAAAGCTAAAATCTGTTCAAACCCTTTAGTCCATATGGACAAATGGGTTCTTGTTATATATATATATATATATATATAGAGAGAGAGAGAGAGAGAGAGAGAGAGAGAGGAGAATTATTGGTGGATGAGAGGGAAGCAAAGAAAGCGATGTTGGTGAGGTTCAATCCGAAGACGGATTTACAGATTAAGTTGTAAAAAACGATCTCAGATTGAGCCGCGCCAATATCACTTTCTATTTCTAATATGTTTTATTAATTAATTGCTTTCCCTTTTCGTTCTTTTCATCTGCTCTTCTTCTCTGCTTCTCCCATCAGCTATGCAATTAATTTTTATTTCTTATTTATCTTGCTAGTTTCCAGTGTTCTAGCAGGAGATGAGGTATGCAATTCTGCTTCTCTTCTCTCCCCAATATCTATAAAACTATTGATTAGGGTTTTTAAGTTTTTCTTAATAAGAATTGATTGGGGTTCTTCTTCTTTTCTATCATTCCTTTTTTTCTTCAGTTTGAAACTATTGAGTTATAAATGATTAATTAGGAAAGTACCCATTTGTAACAGAATGAATAGCATATGTGGAATCATATATAGATAATTTATAAAACAAAATGAGAATAAAAAGAAAGCTTATAAATTATAATTGGAGTTAATAGATTCATTTGTAAACATATGCATTACAGACTAAGTATGTATAATCTCTGACTCATTAGAAGCAGAGATTGCATGATTTCCTTTATGGTGTATATTATAATTGCTGAGAAAATGAAGCAATGGCACAAGCTGCTCTCCATGCATATATGAAGAAAAATTTTCACCTTCTTTTTTTTGGTAATTAAGTTTATCGACTTGAAATATAGAATAAGATACTTTTTGTCTTTAAACTTGGTTTGAGATGGACCAAACTAATGATAGAGTTGATAAGGAATTATATATATATATATATATATATATATATATATATGTAAAATATGCATAAACGTAATAATTATTGTGTTAGGCAGGTATATTCAATATATGTAGGGATATTGGTTTATTATTTTAGTATAATATTAGGATTTCCTGTAAAATTTATTATATTTATAGTGTTAGGTTTTTCTACTAAAACTCTACTTGTGTATATAATAACTATGTGATTGATGTCGATACTACTGAGCCTTTGAATTCTATTAAAAGTGTTAAATAAATCGTTTATATGACATTTTCTCATTGATTGAGTCAATATAAACTGGTACTAAGAAAATATTTTTCATGAATAATTAAATAAATAAAAGCAGACAGATAAGATCCCTAACTAGCTACAGTTATATATGGAAGAAAGAAAGAAAAGAAAATGCATGATTTTCAATAAGGCGAATATATATAAATGCGCTTTGCTGGATGCCAATGAAGCTTCTAAAGTGAGACTTGCATTATAACCAATTGTGCCAAAGTAGCTGTGTCGGTACATTATTGTTAATTATCACTTTTCTCTTCATCTTTCTTTATTTTTTTCCTTTTTTGATCCACACCGATCATGATTAATTCTTTCTTCTTTCTTGTTCTTTAATTTCTCTTTTCCTTCGGTTAGTTTCCACCCTCATACATTAATTTCTTCTAGCAGCTTCTAATACAATCAGATAATTAATTAGTGCTTCTTATTGATTGAAAATAATTATTCTATGTGGTATTGATGTCTCGGAAGCTTATTAAGCAAAGAAGGGCCAACTTTTCCACCTAATATCTGGGGCTACTTGATATAACTTTCTATAACTTTTATTTAACTCTAATTAGCATGGCAGTCACTTTAACGGGTATGGTATATAATATGTTCTCACTGAGATTCAAAAGCAATTTTTGAAAAGTAGAGATATATATAATTGTCAAATCTTACCATATGATGGAAATAAATTGGGATGATTTACTCCAATTAATGACATTTTCTCCAATGATATAATGATTGTGAATTTGTATGCAGCAAGTAGTTGGTTAAGTTTCAAAATTTTATACATATAATTAATATGCATATATGTCTATACATTTTGATGAATAACAAATAATCTCTTGAGAAAGGAAAAAAAAAAAACAACTTTTAGGATTATTTTCTTTGGAAGAAGTATAGTTTGCTCCAACAGCATAACTAATAATTATTCTTGAATTTTAGCTATAAATCATTTAAGAATGTAGATTGTAATAGAAATGAATATGCACAATAAATGAATGAAATTCTCGTCCTTGTAAATTATTTCAAAATTTTAACACTTTATACTAGATTAGCTGCAAATGATTGGTTGAGAATTGAAATATGATTATATATATATATATACACACACACACACACGAACTAAGTGATTTTACTATTTCTCAAGTTTTTTTTTTTTTTGTGTCTATAATTTTCTGATATTCCATTAAAGAGGATTGCAACTTATTTTAATATGTGTTTCATTTCATTTCAATGTTAAGTTTAACTGAAAACATATGAAATTAAAGGAATTTAAATAATATTTAATAAAAATGACTTATTTGGATCGTGTATATATATATAATCATAATCTATCATGTATTTAAAGTGGTTATTATTTTAATATGTATACATTTATAATTAATTTGGTTATCTAAACAAGAAAATTTCATTAATTTATATGAAAAAATTAATCTGTAAATTGTAATTAATGAGGGGTTCTATCTCCACACTGATCTTCTATCTCTTATGTATAATGAGATGACCCCTTGGTACTCTCACGATACATATTGTTTTTGCTTCAATTTATGCCGCTAATTAACATTTGCATGGCACATTTTTCACCCTAAATGGTTAGTAAACAACACTTCATCAGGGCTGTCGGAGCCCCTCCAATACCTAACTTTTCATTATTGATTAAAAGGAGAAGAAAAAAAAAGTTTCGAAGAAGACTAATATATTCAAGCAGTCAATTTTAAATTTGTGCACTGGCTATATTCTAATTTATGAAAAATTCTTAGATATATTTAATCTATTACGTTATCTGTAAACTAATCTAATCATACAATAATATGTATTTATATTATATTCACATTCACCAATAAGAATAAAATAATTAAATACATGTCATTGTATAATTGGATTAATTTATAGATAACGTGGTAGACTGAATCTACCTAAAAATTTCTTCTAATTTACAGTTTTTAGTTTTTCTTAATGTAAATAATTATCTTTAATTAGTTATGTTGTGACTAATTTAATTTATAAATAATATCATGAATCAAATTTAAACAAAAATAGTCATATATTATGTTATCTACGTTGGACTAAAATGGAAAAAAAATTCATTATTTATTTATTTATTTTTCCTTTGCTCAAATTAACCATGAAATAAACCATATTTCCATCTCTCCGTTTTGAAAGCCAAGCCAACCACCAAAAAAGATAGAAAATCAGCTATTTCCTACCTGCCCCTGTAAAGCTTCAAACATAGAAACCCTAATCCTGACCCTAACTTGTTACATGTAGGATTTGTTTCTGATATACGTATTAGCAGCTAACTTTTTTCCATCTGCAAAATATATATCAGAATTCAAACGTTAATCATGGAATAACTGGCATCTAATTTCATGAACCTAAATAATTAGGGTTCCATTCGTATATTTCAAGGCAATAAGCTGTATATTCTGTGATTTTTAATTCATTATTGAGATTGTGAAGAAGTAAATTAAATATAGAGATAAATACATAGCGAATTAGAGAGATAGAATATGTCAATGATCTGCCCCTCACTCACCTGTACATCTTTTCAATACGAAAGACTCCCTCAAGACCATTTCAGGCTCTCTATTCTCAAATTGAATGGTTCTTATTTTGGTAATTAATTACATCTCCTCTTTTCCTTTTCTTAATTTCTGATTATTATTTTTAAATGAAATCATAATCGGATTTTTTTTTTTTTTTTTGTGGGGGTGGGGGGCTGATAGAGGTGGATGTTTCGATGATGGCCACGGTTGGGGAACTTAAGCAAGCAGTGGAGAATGTGTTTAGAGATTCAGCAGAGGATCATATGCAACTCAGTATTTCATGGTATGAATCTCTCTCTCTCTCTCTCTCTCTCTCTCTCTATATATATATATATATATATATATATGGCTTCTTTAATTCTGCTATCTTAATGAAAGCACAATCTTCTTTTTGACCTAATTCAATTGTAATGCACAGATAATCAAGGAAACATTTTTTTTTTGTTTTCTTTTTTAATCCATTTTGATATTGGTAATATATGCACGCAGGTCACACGTGTGGAGCCATTTTTGTTTATGTTATAGAGGTCAAAGGCTAGTCGATGATAAGGCATATATTCGATCTTTTGGTATCAAGGATGGCGACCAGGTGACTTAATTTCTTCTTTAATATATTACTTCAATGACAAGAAAAAAAAAAATCTGATTATTCATTTCCATCCCATAAAGATAGGGTTTATTTTACTTTTTTGATCCTTCTCAAATTATAAATACGTTTTCTTTTAAAAAATTTTAATTGATTTGTTTTTAATCTTAGTTAATGTCTTGCTATAAGTAAATATTTAATCTGTTTCACTTCAATTGTCCATTTTAAAATTTTCACTCATATTAAGAAAATAATTAATTACAATGGTGTCATAAGATTCTAATTGAAATTTATCTCAATACCCTGTCATTTTTTCTTGAAATTATATATATAAAAAAAGAGTGTGTAATTTCAATAAATAAGGGTAAAGTGAAAAAATATATATTAAATATTACATTAATTTCAAAAATATTGAACATTCGAAGTCAAATAAAAAAAATCAAAATGGATATTTGAAATGCAAAGAAATTATGAATTATCCTTTTAAATTTAATATGTTCCTAATTAATGTAGGGATATATTAAAAAACATTCCATGTATATTAATGTTTCCATGTAGGGAAGAGAATAAAGTAGCACATGAAATGATAAAAGCTATTTGTTTTCATGCTTCTCTTTCTATATGGAAACCCCTCATTCTTTCTTGGATGATCCTCTTGCTTAATGATATTCATATTTTCTTCCAAAAAAAATGTAATTTTTTTTAATACGTACGTGTGATATGGGTCTAATATGCATGGCTTTATTGAAGAAAAGCAAGAAACTATCTATATTTTTTATGATTTTGCTTATGACTCCAACTTTCTTTATAATTTGGATTTTCAAGAAGGTGCAATATTATGAAAAATCATTTATGAACTTTTTTCTATCGAAGGTGCATATATATGTGTGAGATATGTTTTTTTTCATTTCATAAGAGCCAATAAGGTTAAGCAGGCGAGGCCCCCCACCACACTGAATGTTGAACTTTGCGCCTCCAGAAGGGTCAAGCCAAGCCTGAATGAAATTCATATCTCCTTCCTCTGGTCGAGAAGGGACTGTGACTCTTCTATTACATTACGGAGAAGTCCATTTTCGTCATGATCGATCCACGTCCTACCTGGGCTTAGAAAGCTATATATATATATGACGTTTGATTTAGAAGAAATGACTGCGTATAGGATGCCTATATACAATTTGATGTTGTTGGCTAGTGCTAATTATACCTTTCTGGTGTATGCAGCTTCATTTTGTCCGGCATTTAGCAATCAACTGACAAGGAAAGATAGAGTATGATGATGATGGCATATGAACAGTTAGAATTTTCTAAAAGAATTCTAAAAGCCTTGAAACAACTATTAAAGAGGATCTTTTGAGTGAGATAACACTGTCATAAAGATGACTTATGGCAATGGTATAAAACTGTTACTATATGTATTATAATTATTGTCATTTGTACGAAACAGCTTATTATAGCTATTACGCCAACTCCCACAACAGTATTGTAACAGTTTGAACATCTTGTTGCGATATTTAGAATTTAAAATTGTACAATTTATTGCATAAATCTTATTTATACATGTAATAGTGTAATATAGGAATTTAGCTCATTTTTGTGCTCATCAGTCATTGCAAACGTACAAGCTTAGCTACACAAAATTTCCTTGAATAATCATGGGATCACTAAGCTTTTGACACAGAGACGAACGATTCTTGATGGTGCTTTGATCTTATATTGCTAAGCGGCATGAATGAAATTTTGGTTTTTTTGGTCACAGATTCTGTACAAAGTTGGTGGCCGAACCATAGTGTTGTTCGCTAAAGCAAAGCATATTCTAAATTAAAGCGCAACAAACGAAATGATTTCCAATTTCTAAAAGTCAAGGCAAGATAAGATTCCAAAATGATTGCGATGCAATCAAATGCAACCTCATTATGATGATATGCATATGTCAGAAGATAACTTTACTGTACCCTTCCTGGAAAATGATTTAAAGCTATAAATGCAAGAGATTCTAATTTGAATGTGATTCCAATATTATATACAGATGATGGAAAAGTGCATAATGCCAGATTTTTATGCCCTTCTTAAAGGGGAGAGATATTATGCCTTGTATCCTTTTCCCTTGTATATGTATATGTGCTGATTTTGCCGTTACTGCAAGTAGCTATCTGGCTCATGATTTCTGCACATTCTGATAATTTTTAACCAAACAAGATGGAGCCCGTGCACGCGCTAGCTTGTTGTTCCTTATAGTGAAGTTAAACTTTCATACAAGAGGCAGAATCTCTTTGACAGGAAGGACTATTGAGGGTTCAGGAGATAAATTCAGCTACAAACAAAGAAAAGCAAAGTGCAATCCCAAAAACTCAAAAGCAATTGATATTCAAGTAGCTGCTGATAGATAGCAATCTTAGAAATGGAAGGGTTTTCCTTTTTCTTTTTATCTAGTTACAAAATATATCTCAATTACAACACAGACAAATCGCAAGAAAGATAAACATCGGTGGTTAGCTTTCTATTGTAAGGTTTTACAGAACCTGATTTAGCTTTCCCCTTCTGATGTCTTTCTGGCTCAAGCAAGTTTTAAAACACCCACTAACTTGAAATGCTGTCTTCATATAACCAATAAACCAAAGGTGGACATACCAACCCTTTGTTTATGTTTGACAGTTGAGCCAACTAAGGAGACTGAATGATCATCCATCATCTACAACGCGGCTTGCCAGTATGCAAGGGAGAGTCTCTAATGCTTTTGGATGAGGCATTTGTTTGCAGCTGAGTTCCTTCGGATTTCATCTTGCGCCTTGCTTGTTGAGACAAACGAGAATGATAAGATAATATGGCAAGATCATTTAGATCTTGCAATGGAGTGAGAACCTTCACAACTTCATCCATTGTAGGTCGGGACTTAGGATCCCTACTAAGACAGTTGTAAGCTAATTGAGAAACTTTCTGCACTCCTTTAAGAGAGTAATTCAGCTCCAACCGAGGATCCACCAGCTGGTATAGCTTTCTCTTGTCAGCTAAATAAGGCCTGGCCCAGGCAACAAGATTCTGTTCACCACTAGGGCGCTTCTTGTCCATTGATCTTCTGCCTGTTAAAATCTCAAGCAGTACAACACCGAAGCTGTAAACATCACTCTTAGATGTCAAGTGTCCTGTGAAAGGAGTCAAATTTGTACAATTTATTAGATTTACTTCAACAACAAGCTCTAAGACCTAGGCTTGAAGAATATGTTCCAAAGGAGCTAAACCTGATGAAGTGAGAGTTTTAGTATTGCAGGATCACTCAATACATGCCAGGAGCAAGTATTCATCATTTTGTATTAATATAAACTTCTTGTTTGATGACTTCAAACGATTTGTTTAACAATTATTTACAACTAAAAGATGATGTTTGATAAATGATTCAAAGTTCTTTGATCTTCCTACACATCTGCATTGAGCATAAATAGAGGCCAAATTTCAGATTCATGAGATGCGAATGCAAATTATCATGAAGCTTCCTTTCATTGTTTACTAGAAATTCATATGGTTTTCTCTACTACCTGAAGAAGTTTCTGGATTATAGAAGAATTCATCGCCATAGGTTGATGAATATTTCAGTAATGTTGATCAATAAAACAAGTTTAACACAAGTAGCATGTCCAATTTATGACGGAATACTACAGAAAGGTAGATGTAATCAAAGATGCCTCCGGTGCCTAAATATCCTATTAGTCTTGCTTGTTTGGACTATTCATTCATGTTCAGAAAAGGAATCAAAACCAAGTATTATAACATTACATACCTGTCATCACATATTCTGGAGCAGCATAGCCATAGGTCCCAACAACCCTGGTAGAAACATGAGTTTTGTCCCCTTGAGGCCCAGCTTTTGCTAGACCAAAATCTGAAAGCTTTGCATTATATTCCTGCTAAAGAGATTGTTTATAATTAGGATGCAATTAAAGAAAAAAATTCAAATACTATCATTTCAGTAACAGCACGTACCGAATCAAGCAAAATGTTTGATGTCTTAAAATCTCTGTATATAACTGGTTCTGGACCACCATGAAGAAAGGCTAATCCTTTTGCTGCCCCTAGAGCAATCTTAATCCTGTTGGACCATGGAAGAGGTATTGTCCCTTCAAAAGGTATGACAACATCAGCATTTCCTTTAATTAATACATCTTAAAGTCGTAGAAGCATGACAATTAAAAGAATTTAAAGAAAGAAAAGGTACTGGAAATTTTCATCAACTTGAAGAAAAAGAGAAATAAATGAAAAAGAAAAAAGTTAAAGAAGAAAACAAGGAAGTTTTTTTTCCACACTCTGAGCTTCATCAATAGCTGATTAGGTACAACACGGGGTTCTTCAGAAGGAAATTACAGTCCACCAGAATTAAAGTATGAAGAAATAGCATGTCTTCAACAGAAAAATATGCAAACGGTGCATAATCTTACAACATGCCAATTGGGCAGATAGTCCTGGAGAAAAATTATGGAAATCGAAATAGTGTGTGATCTTACAACAATTCAAATTATACTGCTTGTTAAAACTCACTTCTAAAGAGATGATTTTCAAGACTTCCTCGCGTCATAAATTCATAAACAAGCAACCGCTGATCATCCTCAATGCAGTACCCAATAAGCTTAACAAGATTAGGATGGTGAAGCTGTCCAAGAAAATCCACTTCAGCCTGCAAGAATGGAAAATTGCAACGATATTAAATTACTAATTTCTTATTATCTCATATAACACTTTCCTCGTATCACCCAAGAAAAGCAGATATTCTACTAACCACCCATTCTCTATGGCCTTGAAGACCATCTGGCTTTAAACTCTTCACTGCAACTGTGATTCCTGAGCCAGGTTTTGCTGGTGCAGTCCCATTCTCCTCTATCCATCCTTTGAATACATATCCAAATCCACCCTCTCCAAGAATGCTATCGGGCCTAAAATTACCAGTTGCTGATTTTAGTTCTTGAAAGGTGAACTGGAGTAACTGGCATGTAGATCTTTCATCTGTTGGTGGTGTATCAGGATTATCAGAAGATAATTGTGCTTCATTAGGAGGGCATAACTCTCGATTGCTAGCATTTAGGTATCTTGTTTCAGTAGCTGCAAACACAGAAAATTTCCATGCTTTTACAGTCAAATTTTGCTTAGTTTTGGGCCTTGAAAGAGAGCATTTAAACATTTTTCAGGTTTTGTTAAAATATAAATAAAGCAGAAAGAAGAGAAACTCAAGTTCAGCTCAAGTTGGGAATCTGAGTCATTGGTCAATTATTTTTTGCTAGTGAAAAGGACGGGTTTTTTAAAAGCTAAGTTTTTGACTGTGATGATTTTGTGACTTAAAAAGAGAAATTGCATTTTCCCAGTGCCTGAGATTCAAGAAGCTGATCTCTGTGGAAAAATCAGCAAAAACCCAGTTTGAGATCTGTTCCAAAAAAGCCAACTTTCCCATAAATTCCAGAGGAGATTTATGTCGAGCTCAAAATTCGAGAAAAAAAAATCATAAAGGAACTGACTTTGATACACTCCCAAATTAAATTACATAATCCATATACGAATCAGTCAATAAATTAGAGAAGAGAGACACCAAATAGTGCAATCAACCAATGTCAAAAAAACAAAAACAAAAACAGATAGATATGGAGCATTTTGAAAGATAATTTTAATCAATAATTTAGCCAAAAAAAAAAGAAAAGAAAATCCAATCAGAAGTACCTGCATCATAAACAAGACTAGTACGAGGGATAGTATTAGCAGAGTCTCTAGAGGCAGAGGGTTTACAGGCACCTCTAACTCCTCGTCTAAGAAGAGCCCAACACCCACACTTGTTCTCCATGAAAACTTCGTTATAAGCTTAAGGCTAAATGTTTTTCTAACATGGGTTGTCACTATAATTGCATGGGATGTGATAAGGAGACAAGCAGGGATTGGTCATGGTTATGAATGAGTAAAGAAACCAAAAAGAAAACAGAGGAAACAGAGGAGAGAGAGAACGGGGTACAACAGTGAAGAGGGAAGAGAGAGAGAGAGCGTGAGAGAGAGATGAAAATGAAATTCTTTTGAGCTAGTGTTAGTGTTGTTGGAGTTGGAGCTTGCAGGCATCATCACCATCACCATCATCGCAGTGTATACAAAAAGAACTTTTTTGCCACAACCTTTTTGTGTGGGGGATGCCAGAGAATGGAGAATGGACCTCTCCCTGTGGAGTCTCACCGCGCAAAATTACCAACCTCCCCTGCCTACAACTCATTATTTCTAACTTCAGCTAGCCCACTCATCATTTTTCCATAAATATTTTTTGTTTACTTTTTCGTCTATGAGATTTTTTTTTAAAATTTTTATGAATATAATTTATTCACAAATATTAAGCCAAAAGTATAAATAGATTGCTAAGCCTAAGATAGGAATAAAACATCACATTTATTTTTATGGTATAATTCTGTTGAATTGAATTTCTAAATCAAATTTTATAGCCAATTGAACTTCTGATATTAATTTTTATCAAACGTTGGGAATTCTCTAATTCTCTAATTTGCTAAAGGAGTTGGATGGAAAGTTAACTTCAGAAAACCTTGAAACTTTGATTCAATAATATAATTGGACTGGATTTTACAATAAAAATTTATTTATTTTTTATAATACACTTTCGACCTAAATATTATTCATACTTTTTATCCGCTTCACTCTTATATTGTATGTATCTCCATTTTTATGTGAATTTAATAATATTAAAAAAATATATGTATAATTCATAGTTTTTTTTTTAAATTTTTAGCAATTAAGTTAGTAGCATAGTTTTAAATAACATCAATACATAATGCATCGATATCCAAATCAGTATAACGGTGTTGGTCTAAATCAGAATATATCAGAATGTACTATCTGTCGAAACTGTGAATTTTAAAAAATAACTAGCAAAATTATCCAAATTAACAAAAAATGAACAATAAAATTTAATATATAATATATTAAATTAACAAATATTTAAATAAATATTATTTTACTTTAAAAAATTACATAATATATCTATAATAATAGCATAATAAACACTATCAAATTAAATAACTTTATTGTAGAATAATTTTTTTTTTATTTTTTGATAAGTAAATAGATATTTTATCATGAAAAATAAAAAAATTTCAATTTTTGTACATAGCCTATATGTGATTGAAAAAATCTTTATTATATAATACACATTGTTAATATTAAATACATTTGTTAAAAATACATACATAAATAAAAAAAATATATGCACAAATATAATAAAAATATGAAAAAAATATTTTGATCATTAATATATATTATATAATATTTATATTGTGAAAATTATTACAAAATATTAAAAATTTATTACATGAATAATTTACAAGGACTCAAAAAAATTTTACATCAATAATTTAAATTAATAATAATTTAAAAAAATTAAATTTTTAGACTATTATATAAAGTCCATATCACTTGTAACAAGCAATACAACATTATTATATTTCTATTTTCAATTGACAAATATGTATTAGTCTCATATTGTATATGAACTTTAAAAAAAAGTGCATAACGGTCTATATATAATATATCGGCCAATATTTAAAACCCTAATAAGTAGTTGAGTTTTAATAAAAGATTGTATATTATTATATTTAAAAATAAATGTCATATATCAATAAAAAATTTAATACAAATAAAATTATTAGTTTCTACCTCATAAATATTAAAAAATAAATTAAAATTTCTACAGTCTCTTGGCAAGCATTTATTTTTTTCATTACTTTATTTTCTGTTCTTTTTCTATTTTTTACTTTATACCATATTTATTTTATTTTTATAATAGTAAATCAAAGCTCAATTTTAGCATACATGATTGTTTTGCTCTAACTAAAAGTAGTATTTAGTATATAACCTAGCTACCAAACAACCTCCTGTCCTCTCTCCCATGATTGTGCCGGTTCTTTTTTTCTTTTTCAGATGTTGTGTTGGGTTCATCAAAGTAATTTCAGTTCAAAAAATATATAAATAATTTTTTTTAACATTTATGTGAAAGAGATATTTTGATTAATTTTTACGCATCTCAATTTTATTATTTTATTGAATTTTCGCATATCAAAATATCATATTCACATAAAATTGATAAACAAATTATATTTTTAAAAACTAAAATAATCAAATAAAAAAATTTATTTATGGAATTTGGGGTAGTGACAAATATGGTATGATACTATATGCGGGGCTGTGATAAAGTGGGTTTGTTGAGTGAGATTAAGGACTCGCTAATCTCCCTCTCCAATTAAATGGAGATTCCTTAATTAGTTCTTTTACATGTTAATGAATTTACTTAAAAGAACAATTCCCTTTTTAAGATTTTAAATACAAATTAGTTATGATATTGAAAACAATGATTGATTCTTTTTATCTTTTTTTAGCATCTATTTCCATGTGAAACTTAAGATAAACTCTCTTGGTCTCTCCATAGTCTATATAAGCTTGCTTCTAAATAAATATTAATCAAACTTTTGCACTTGTAATTATATATTCTCTCAATTTTATTTCAAATTTCTTATAAGATATATTGTACAAAATTAAAATATATATATATATATATATATATATATATATATATATATATATATATATATTAGACTACCTTATTTCTAAAAAATACTTATAATTAATTAATTTATTCTTTTATCACTTCTTTAAACATCCCATAAGATTGAAAGTCGGACTGATTGATTTAATCGGTGAGATTGAAAGTCGATTTAGAGTAATCCAGTTCGATTTTAAATTTTATTTTATTTTATTTTTTTACATCTTAAAACTCAATAAATATTTTTTGATTTCAAATTTATAACTATATTTTGAATGTTGAATAATTTAATTTATTCTCATATCCAGTTTTGAAAATAATAAAAGATTTCAAAACAGGATGTTTTGCATATTTAATAAAAGAAAAGAAATGATAAAATAATTAGGGAATAATAAATAGGACAACATATTCCTACTGAAATAATTAATGACCTAATGGCAACAAAAAGAATAAATAGGAACCATTAAAAAGTTTTTGTGGGCTTGTATACCTCTAATATGCCTTTCATTATTGCAATTAAGGATGGAATATACAAATCAAAATTAAAAGAACTCTAAAAGGTAAATTCCAAACAAGGAGGTAGGCATAAGTGAGATATGGGGTGTGAAAGAGTTCCTAATTGAGGGTCAAAATGAGGTTTAATTTAATTAATCCCTTAATTAATATTCTTGGTCTGTATTATTGTTTGGTCAAAGCTAATAGGAAAGATTTAGTCAAAGAGCATATTTGAGTGCAATCCCATCGCACCCACACAATTGCTTTCTCTATCAAGGCAAAGAGAGTGTTAATAACAATGTTTATTTTTATACATTTTTTAATACTTATTGTTTTGATTGATCGGTAAAAACAATCTTATTTTTAAAATTTTCTATCTTTTTATTAATAGAAATATAAGTATTGAATAATGTGTTATTAACATTCCTTTAGATATATTTCTATTTCCTCATGGGATTGGAGGCTTATAATTGGAGGGTTTTTTACTTGCGAAGATGTGTGGTATATTTAAAAAATAAAATAAAAGTGAGGAAAGAAAGAGTGGGCATGGAAGGGGGAGGGGGTGCTTGGTGAGAGGTCATTTCATCAACAACTATTAAACAAAATGGGTATTCTAATTCTATGATGCTTTGGGTGAAGAAAAGCAAATTGAGAGAGATCCTATTCTTTTTCCTACACTAATGCTTGCAACTTGACAAGGTCGTTGTTGTTGAGAAGAGATACCCATTGCCCCCACTATGTGTGTGGGTCCAATTATAGGTCCCATCACATTTCGCTACATATATATGTGAAAAAAATTTTATTAAATATTTTCGGACTATAACTTCCTTTTGTAGACAGAATCAATTATTTTACTTATATGTTTTTAGAATTTAATAAAATAAAACTATATATAAAAATAAGTTGTCAATTTGTTTTGTTACTCCCTATAAGTCCTTAATATTGACTATTTCAGAGTTAAGGAATTAAATAGATAAAAAAAAAATTAAAAATTGAGTTAAAAATATATAGGGACTGAAAAATGTGTTTTGCTTAAATAAAAAGAAAAAGGGTGAAGGGAAGAAGAAGACTAAGGTGAGAATTTTTGCATTTTTAATTTAGAGAAAAAACACATTCTAGTGCGGCCCATCCAAGGTCATAATATAATATGGGCAAACAAGATATCCTATTTTTGGAGGTCTAAAGTTGGAAAACCATATAATTGAAATTGGATTCTATTTGATATTGCATTTTGAAAAAATGTAATATTTTTTTTTATTTTTAAAAATTATTTATGGAGAAAAATAAGTAAATATATTTTTTCTATAAATAGATTTTAAAAAATAATTTATAAAAAAATTGAAAAATCAATCAATTAAAATAAAAAATTTTAAATCTATTTTTTTGACATCCAACAACAATTCTAAATACTCTAAATCTTTCAATGCTGAGAGATATTACAATGCATAACAAATGCAATTTTTATTTCATGAAATTAGGTTCATATTGTATCATGGATTTGACTTATTTCACAAGTAAGACACCATTATTTTTTTATATATTTTATAAAATAAGATCGCTTTAAATAAAATATTTAAATAAATGATACGCATTATATTATAAGTACTAATTCTAACAAATGTACCATATACTTTTTGAGATGGACCATTTACTATATGGACAGGTTTCGGCCATCCTATTGGGCCCAAAAGATCAAAACCCCATAGATAATCGATGACCAAATATTAAAGCTTACAAATTAATTTGAATTAGTATTGTATTTGATTACTTTGGCACGAATTGTTTCTGTTTCTTTGATGTATACTACACATTGAACCACTAGTGCAACATGGCTCCATGTTTGGTATCATCATCATCATGATGCTCGCAACTATTTATCTTATGAGGATCCCATTAATTTTGGTGGATATATACATAAACTTTTATTTATCTTAAAAGATATCTTGATGTGAAAGTTCTAGTTTTGAATAATTTTCTCAAAAAATTATTTATTAGGATTGTTATATCACAGTACATCTTTCTTTATAAATGAGTACATATTTTATTTATTTTTTTTGTAAATAATGAAATTAAAGTGTTTTATCTTAGGTGTCGTTTTAGATTTTTTTTCCATTTTAAATGTGCTTTTAAAATTTAAGAAAATAATTTTTTTCCAATTCCACTTGTGTTTCTTGTTTTTTTCATTACATTTATAAAGAATTGAAAAAAAATACTTTAATCTATTATAATTGTTTTTGTAAAATTAAAATTGTTAAATTACTTATTTAATTTCTGTATAGTTATTTTAAAAGACACAAAAACAGTGGAATATTTCAAAGGAAGACCAATCAATTGAGAACTTGAATTCAACAAACGAGGAAAGAGATAATCACATGCCTTTATGATTTAGTGGTGGGCATCCAAATTTTTAATTCGTAATTCAACTGTTTTGTTACTTTCGGTGATTTGTGCGACTGTGACTCTATTGGTTAACCAAATCTGGTGGCTTAAATTAGACAACTTTTGTTCATCATCAAAATAGACAATATGATGTGAAACAAAATTCCTTAGCTAAAAATTTTGGTTGCTAACGATCATAGATGGACTCTTTTGTCCCCTCCCTCCCTTTCTTTTATCCTCTTTATATACATAATAAAATAATTTGAACTCTTTGATTCAAATAATAATAATAATAATAATGTGAACCCATTATGTCTCCTCCTATAATGAGGAAATCAATTAAAGAAGGATTGCAAATGATCTTCTTAATTCAATATTGTTGACTGTGGATTAAATCCCAATTGGGGGTGGCAATAATAACATGACATGATAATATAGTATGAAACCAACACAAAATTTACGGATTAGAATTGAGGTTTATAATACTGTTGTTACAATTGTGTCTAACTCAATAAATATACGAAAATTATTATATTGTGTTGTGAGTTGACCCACCAACACAAAAAAATACGGTTAATCCACTAATAATTTGTATCACATCAGGTTAACATATTTATAACTAATATACTCGATAACTAGATCGTGTTATATTAATTCAATTTAATTTATAGATTAACCGTATTAAATGTATTGTGTAGTGTCAGGTTAATACATTTATAACTCATATACACATTAACTAGATCGTGTTATACTAATTCAATTCAATTTATAAATCAATTGTGTTAAATATGTCGTATCGTGTTAATCTGTTTATTAAGTGGATTATGTATGTATTTGAATTTTAGACACAATTAGCTTATTGTGTCGTATTTAAATTGATTTTTATCGTGTTATGAGTATATCAAGACATGACACGAATATGAATACGACCTACTAATATGAACTACTACCCCTAATTCCAATTAAAAATTATTTTTGAGAAAGTAAATTCTAGTTGCAACTGAATGAGGTCCTTTCAAGTAGAGCAACTGACCTAGGTTGATTTCAATAGGTAAGACAGTTGCAGTCATATATTTGGATACATAGATAGCGAGACAACTGATAGAGTGAAAGTAGGTTGTGGCCGTGGTTACAGTTATGACAAGCAGTAATCACATGATTAAAGAAAAATAATGCTAAGTGAAAGAAAGCAATAAATAGCATAACATAAATAAAAAAAAAATAAAAAGTTTGACTTATACAAATAAAGAACTTATAGACAAAAAGAACAAAAGTAAGAAATTAGCCCCATATGTTAACATATGCAATTTTTGGTTTTCGATCCTATAAAATATGTTAACAAAAAGAACAAAAGTAACAAATTAGCCCCATTCATAGGTGTGAATTACATGCTCATGGTCGTGGAGGCCATTTATGAGTATCCCCATATGTGAACTAAACAGCCAACGTATATGTGAACGCTACTGCATATAAAATATATATATATTTTACGGTCGTAATATATCCTTTACGAGCATCCGTGAAACAAACAGTGAAAATTTGGATTGAAAATATGAAAATTGGCATCAATATTCATGGTTGTGACTATATATTCACGGGAGTGAAATTCCTTTTTCATAGCTTTTTTAGCCTTAAAACAAGGTATGAAGAGCTATTGTCCTTTTTAGGCATATGTTTCATAGAAGTGACTCTTTTGTCACTGGTGTGAAACCTCTTCTGGTTTGACAATTCACGGTCGTGAACCCTATGTCATAGTCATGAATTTTAGGTGTTCAATAATATAAACTTAATCAAAACAGAGCATACTTTGCAAATCAAGCAAGAGCTTATAAGATTTATCAACATTCAATCACATTTCATGCTAATAACATGCCTTTAACAATATTTAAAGCTATTTAATTTCAATCTTGCCAAAATGTCTCTTTCCACATCATTAATCCATCATGCAAATGCATTCCAAAATCCATTCTTATCATTAATCATGTTTTCAAGTCATTTCATGGCAACACACAAGAAAGAGAGAATTAATATGCATATATGTACTAATCTTTAACAATAAAGCCTAAACCTTTCAAGTTATTCAAGCTTGCCTAGCCCTTTCGTGATCCTCACCATTGTCTCTAGCTCCGATCAATATAAAAATGTTATCTTTAGATCCTTTTTACTAGAAAAATAGACACAAACCCTTTTAAAATTGAGCTTAGGTTCAACCTTATAAACTCTCTTACCTTTCTCCCTTTGATGTTCAACCCAAGGTTAACAAGGTATTTTTATGTTAATGGAGGTGAAAAATGGTGAAGAAGGTGAATGTGGCATGCAAGCTTAGTTTATAGGGGTGGTGGAGTAGTAAAAGGTAGCAAAAAAAACATATAAGAGAGTGAAAAATATGGCTTTGTTCACCTACTCTGCTGACTATCATTCATGGGCGTGAACATATTGTCACAACTATGAAAAAACCATGAACAAGCATGAAACTGCCACACGACATTCATGGTCATGAAATCTCATTCACAGGCATGAACACCCTTTCTAACTATGTTTACCCTTTCTGAACCTCTAATCTACCCATGTTCTCACATCAAAACCAACTTAACTTATAGACCCTAAAATCGGGTGTTACATTTCTTCCTCTCCTTAAATAAATTTCATCCACAAAATTTACTTGGTTGTTCGAGTTGAACAACTAGAAATTTAAAACTATGAAGAGAAAATGTGCCATCAAAAGCATTTATAGGCTCATGATCTTTTTTGGCTCTCATAGAATAGTCTCTTGTCAGCACTTTGTTAAATCCTGACTTATTAACCGTCTCCAAAATGGCTTGACTGGCTCCACTCCTAACTTATCCTTGTCTTTGGCCTTGTGTCAGCTCTGATCCTCTAGTCTATGTATGAGCCTTCCGAAACTGTAAAGGGAATCTATTTTATAATGGTTTCTAGCCCCACATCTGAAGCAAGACCCTGATGTTAAACGATACTCTTCTTAATGGAATTTGCAACATGTCTCGCAAAAACGTGCATTATCTTTAGCTAACTAAGTAATGATAACGGCAAATGTAGCCCTAGATGGTGGTCCTCTCTTAAAAGATCCTATTTGGGAATGACTTTCTCTCGATCCTCTGCTCTGTGAATGCCCTAAAGAGCAACATCCTCTATCACCCAGAATTTTGGACCACTAGAGCTATTGGACGAGTTTTGAAAAACTCACATGCTGGAACATCATCACAAAATCTCCAATCTCTGCGTTAAGGCCATATTCAAATCTATGACACTTGTCAATCTTGTCAGTGATAAATCCGAATGCAAATTTACTTAAGTGAGTAAATTCTCTCTACTACTCGGTGATCATCATCCTTCATTGACTGAGGTTTAAGAACTCTCTCTTATTTTCATCAATATAAACTCCGAGGAGATATTGTTGCTTGAACTCCGTTATAAAAAAGTTATATGTCAATGACTGATGAACCTTTGGTTTTAGTAGAACCATCTTCCATTAGTCATATACATGTTCCTACAGGAGAGAAACAACATATTTAACCTTGTGCTCTTCAACACACTCTAACTCATCAAAGACCCTATTGGTTTTCTCTAGCCAAAACTCGTTTGCAATTAGGTCATCTTCACTCCTCCTAAAAAACTTTGTGGCCCCATACTTCTGTAGCCTGTTCATCTGCATCTTGGGTCTCTTTTGTTGTGGCAGTGTTAGAGGTGGAGCAGCCTGTGGTACTATTTTTCATCAAGGGATCTTGAGTATGATCCATTAAACTCGTCATTGGCTTCTGTGGAGGAACTGGTGCAGCATCTAGACCACAAACACTTGCAATAATGGGTTGGTCCTGAGCCCCAGTCTCTAGAAGACTGTTGCTCTCAACAATATCGTGCGCCTCTAACTCCATAAACCTTCACACTAAACTATAACACTCTTCCATACAGTCAAAACAAATCTCACTGTATAGACGAATGCCACACGACTGAATCTGTGTAAATCTGTCTGAATTACAACTTATACATTTTTAAAAATTAAGATTTTTACATCATGAGCTTTAAAATTTTAGACAACCATATAACAAAATAAATCATTTTATGTAACTGGATATTAATCATTCTCAAATACTATCTTAGGATTTTAAATACTTTATTACAAAAATCCATACTTCTTGTACTTAATAAAATCTATTACATGCCTTTAAAATATGAATTAACTATATCTATCCCATGATATGCTAAAACAAACAAATAAATAAATAAAATGCATGAAGAAATAAACAAACCTAACTCAGGTAAACTCCGACTGCTCTAACTGACTTTGTTTTCCCTTCACATCACTCAATAGTCTACGGCTCCAAATCTGCATGCAGGAAAATCCACAGGCCAAGCTATTAATAGCTTAGTGGTACATATAAGCATTTAAATTCTAGCATGCACGCACATAGTAATATAACATCATATATTCAGACTTATCTATATGCTTGGCCATATTGTCAAACATGCAATTATTCACAAGATAGCTTAGTCATACTGATTTGCATAATATTCAACTCACTCATAACATATATCGCATAAATGAGTTTATTATCAAAATAGTATTACATGTCGATTATCCTATCTATATATCATCATGTATTCAAATTTATTGATTGTTGTACACTATATTTAACTTTTTGTATTGTCGATTTCTAGTTTCATAGCGCAATACTTTAAACGTGGACTATCTAGATGTAGTTGTGATACATGAGCGTTCTTACCTAAGCTTAAGTCACCCAACTCACTATCTGTGTCTATCTATATTGCAAATTTTTGATCTCAAATCATGAACACTTTTATCCGACCTTAAGCCATCCTAATGAGCAACATAATAACTGTATGCATATGTGCAAATTTTGCATATCAAATCAGAAGCACTCTAACACGAGCTTAAGCCACCTTAATGAGCAAATATATTAACTGCATGCATAAATATTTCCATAGTACCATAACCCCCTTAATGACATGCAATCTATCTTAACTAGTACCTGAATAGAGAATGAACATTCTTATTCAAATTTTGGTTATCAATATTAATTACGTCATATTTTATAATTTAACAAGATCATCATATAATATGCTGTGATGTAGAGCATCGTGTGCATAATCAATTTCCTCAGTTATGTTATCATATTGTATACAATCTCACTTAATTATGTTAAAGGTGTGTGCACATCATACTCAAGTAGTCTCATTATATAAATTCATTTATTCATTTATGGAAATAGGGCATTCGCGGGTGCGAAACCTTATGTCATGGGTTGTCTACCCATGATGAGGTCGTGACTGATTCATGATTATTCATGAGCATGAACATTTGTTCATTGGTGTAAATTTTATATTTTTTTATGGGAATGAAACTTGGTTTCACTGTCGTGAGGTCCTTTCATGGGCATGAAGTTTGACTTCACAGGCATGACACATTAGACAAAAATAATAATTCAACACTGATTTTACTCAATTTTACACACAATATGCATAGGATCTAAAGCTAACCAATGTAAGCCACACTTATCAATACTTTACATATTCTAACATTTAAACACAACCATAAACAACCATTTGATCATACTTAACAAATAAATCTAGGCTCAATGCCTTAATTATCAAACATAACAATATTTCATACTCACTTGCCAATATATTATTCCCATTTTACATTCCAAGAATTTACAAGTTAATTAACTTGACTCCAACAATATCAAAATATCAAACTAATACCCTTTAGCATATCAGAATCATGTTTCACACCATAAACATATCAAAATCAAATAAAAATGCGTATATACATAAACCTTAATAATGGAGCCCTAAAACTCAATTCTCTCTTGTCTACTGGCTCTGGTGGGGTTCTCCACCATTAGTTTCGATCCCTAGCATAAAAATAGAGACTACATTATGTTCTATATTGACATTCCATCCATGAACAACATGTAAACCTATCTTGAACCTTTAAACCTTATTTTTCCATTAACAACGAATTGAAACGAATCAAAGAACACATGGGAACATGATTTCTTACCTTAATTTCATGAGAACAATTTGATTCAAGAGTTTCAGAACATGTTTTATGCTCTCGTTATTTTCGGATTCAAGATATACGATGGAAAGCTTCATTTTTACTCTATTTATGGTAAGGATTTCATGTTTAATCAACTAGAATTGAAAGGGTTTGACAGAAAATGGTTTATGAGGTTTCAGAGAGTGGTGGATAAGGTTTTAGATTGAAATTGCATGAGTTTTTGTCAAAAAAATGAAATTGATATATTTAAACCTGCAGGTATTCACTGGTGTGAACACTAGTGTTACGGGCATGAACATTGGTGTCACGGTCATGAAGATCCTCAACTTCTAAAACTAAAATTCATGATATTAATGACAGTGATTAACTCTCTCATGGGCGTGAACGTTAGGTATTCACTGGTGTGAACACTAGTTTCTAATACTCTTAACCCCACATATACTTCCTATATACCCTTAATATACCTTATTTAACATTAATTCAGGACCCAAATTTGTGAATGTTACATTTCTCTCTCCCTTAAAGAAATTTCATCCTCGAAATTACCTGATATATTTTCTCTGAATAGATGTGGATACTGGGCTCTCATCACTTTTTCACTTTCCTATGTAGCCTCTTTTGTAGCATGATTTCTCCATAATACCTTGACTAATAGTACTTGTTTGTTCCTGAGTTTCTTGAAATCTCTGGCTAAAATTTGAGTTGGTTCTTCATTATAGGTCAAATCTAGTCTCACCTTAATTTCCTCTACTGAAACAATATGAGAAGGATCAGATCTGTATCTCCTCAATATGAAGATGTGAAACA
The DNA here is from genome assembly GCA_023653625.1 of Triadica sebifera. Classification (NCBI taxonomy): domain Eukaryota; kingdom Viridiplantae; phylum Streptophyta; class Magnoliopsida; order Malpighiales; family Euphorbiaceae; genus Triadica; species Triadica sebifera. The sequence goes on along the minus strand of CM042910.1, from coordinate 18,715,886 downwards.
CATTATGGATGTTGCTCAATTCTAGTGGTAGAGCAAGCCTGTAAGCAATTTGTCCCACAACTAGTAACTCATAAGGAGCAGTAAATCTCGGGCTCAATTTGCCTTTCTTTCTGTATCTCATAATCTTCTTCCATGTAAAGACCTTAAGAAAATCTTTATCTCCCACTGCATACTCAACATCTTTCCTCTTGAGATCTGTATATGAATTCTGTTTATTAGAAGTTTCCTTCAATCTTTCTTGAATAACTCATACTTTTTTCTCTATCTCTTGTACCAAGTCCATCCCCACTAGTCTTCTCTCATTGAGTTCTATCTAACACAAGGGTGTTCGACACTTTCTACCATATAGTGCCTTATATGAAGCCATCTTGATACTAGACTGATAACTATTATTACAAGAAAATTCCATCAATGGAATATATTTATCTCAGATACCCTCAAATTTAATCACACAACTCCTCACCATATCCTCTAGGATCTATTTGACCCTTTTTGATTGACCATTTGTTTAGAGATAAAAAGTTGTACTGGAACTGAGCTTGGTACCCAAAGCTCTCTATAGACTACCCTAAAACTGAAAAGTAAACCTAGGGTCCTTATCCGAAACAATGGAGATTGGCATTCTATGAAATTGCACTATCTCATTGACATAAAACTCTGCTAATCTATTTAAAGAAAAATAACTCCTGATAGGCAAGAAGTGAGCCGACTTTCGTAAGCCTATCTACAATAATCCATACGATATCAAGTTTTGAGAAGTTACTGGCAATCCAATTACGAAATCCATAGTAATCCATTCTCATTTCCATTCTAGTACATCGATGGGTTGTAGTAATCCTGATGGTACCTAATGTTCTGTCTTGACCTGTTGACATGTTAGGCAGCTAGTTGTATATTCTGTGATATCTTGTTTCATACCTATCCACCAATACTGTTAAACCTTGAGGGGTATTTTTGTCATTTTGATGATAACAAATAAAATAGCAATATTGTATTTAACATACTTGTTTTTGTAAGTATATTATACAGGACATGAATTAAAATAGTAAGAATAGAGAATTGGAAGAATAATCCTTGAAAGACAAAATTCAAGTAGTAGCATGTTCACTGCCGTGACTCTATGAGTCACTCCCGTGAAAGAAGCTAACAGTTACCAAAACCAACTTTTGAAGTTCACGGTCATGAAGGAAAAATAAACTGTGAAGTGGGTATTTCAGTCACCCCCGTGAATAAAGGTGTCACCCCCGTGAAGATTCATGCAGTTTCATCTAGAGAGTTTCACGAGTAGAGTCACCACTTGGATCAAGGCTGGGAAGCTTGTCACGCCCGTGAATGAGTATGTCACGCCCATGACTCTATATGTCAAAATATTCCAGAGAGTTTCACGACTAAGGTCACCACTTCAGTCACGGCTTGGGAAGAAATATCACCCCCGTGACAAACATAGTCACGCCCGTGAACAATGAAAGAGAAAAATGTCATGCGCGATTTTTTGGTTGGCACAACGGCTAATTTCATATTTAATGCACTCCAACGGCTATATTCAGCAATGAGAGTATAAAGGGAAATCATTTATGCATTAAGAACAAGAGAATGAAGAGAATAACAATATAATAGCATATACTTCGAATTTAATTCTTATTTCAAGCTATTTGTTCTTTCATACTTTGAGAACAAAATCAATTCTCTGTAAAAATCAATTCTCTGTAAAAATCTTTTTGCTCTTCATATTTGAGCAATTAATATTTGTAAGTGGTTATCTCTATAATCTTTACTCAAGTGAGCTTTGGGTATTTCTGGGTTAAGAGTAGAACACTTGTAAGGTTTGTTGTGTGAGCCTCCAAAATACAAATTAAAAGGTTATTTGTATGAGCCTTAAAACACAAAGTGAAAGTTGTTTGTGTGAGCCTGTAAAACACAAGGAATTGGTTATTGTGTGAGCCATTAAAACACAAGGGATTTCTGGGTTAGGTGTGAGCCATTGTGAGAAACACCATAGTTGGGAGTGAGCTTGTAAAACTCCATTGTAACACTTAGTGTGTTAGTGAAACTCCCAATTGCGATTGGGGAGAGGAGTAGGATTTGTTAACATCCAAACCTCTATAAATCTTTGTGTCAAATTTTCTCTATCCCTCCTAAAATTAATTATTTATTTCCGCACTTTAAAGTTTAATTTTTGAAACTTCAATTCAACCCCCCTTCTTGGTCTAATATCTGGGCAACAATTGGTATCAGAGCTTTGTCTAGCATCGAAGCCTAAAAAGCGCTAGTAATGAGTAAGATATGGCCAGTGAAGGATTCCAAAGTCTCAAACCTTACTTTGATGGAGCAAATTATGCCCATTGGAAGTTTAGGATGGAGACATACTTGGATAGTGAAGGAATTGAAGTCTGGGATAGTGTACGAAAAGAATGGACACCACCAACCAGAAGAGGAGCTGATGGTGAAGAAGAAATCCTATCAAGAGATGATTGGACAAAGCCTAAAAGAAGAGCAAATTTCAAAAACAAGAAGGCAATGACAATCCTATCAAGCTCATTATCTATTGAAGAATGTGGGAAAATACAACGCTGCTCAACAGCATACAGCATGTGGAAGACATTGGAGAACTATCATAAAGGAACTAAGTAAGTCAAATCCAAGAAGATTCAACTTCTAAACTCAGAATATGAGCTCTTCAAGATCAAATCCAATGAGTCAATCACTGACATGACTAACCGTCTTCTAGCCATTATAAATGGAATGAGGAAACTTGGGAAGCAGCTGAGTTTGGAAGATGTAAACAATAAAATCCTGAGAAGTCTTCATCTTAAAGACTATGGTTCAAGAGTTGCTGGCATAGAGGAAACAAATGAAGATATGAGCATCATGAATACTGATGTGCTGATTGGCAAACTTCTCACACATGAGATGGCAGTGAAGAGAGATAGAGAACTTGAAGCAGAGCCAGAGAAAAGAAAGCCCTTAGCACTCAAATCCTCTACTTCAAAATCTCAAGAAGATAGTGAAGATGATGAAGAAATAAGTGATGATGAAGAAATAAGTGATGATGAAAATGAGGACATTGCTATGCTTTCAAGAAGATTAAAAAGAATCATTGAGAAGAAAATTAGCAACTCTAGAAAATTCAGGCAAAGAAATCTCAGACAAACTCCAAATGATACACAAAGAAGTAAGGAAGAGGTAAGATGCTATGAATGTGGAAAGAAATGACATATCAAACTAGAATGTCCAAGGCTCAAGAAGCATAAGAGCAAATACCAAAGAGACAATGTGGAGAAAGGTCACAAAGCCACATGGGATGACGAAAGCTCTTCAAGTAAAAAAGATGATAATGAAAGTGAAGAGGTCAACCTATGCTTCATGGCTATTGAGGATCACGTCTCGGATAAAGTAAGATCACTACACTCATACTCTTTCAATAATGATAGTAGTGATAATGATAATAATAGTGATAGTGATGATGATGATGATGAGCAAAGCCTAATAGAAGAATTAAATATAGAATTCGAGAAATATAGAACTAAATTTGGTACTTATAGAAATAATATCTCTAACTTGAAAAATAAGATAGATGGTTTAGAAAAGGAGAACATAAAGCTTAAATCATCTAATGAAGCTCTTCAAAAGTCATTAGATGAATATTCATCAAGACCCTCAACAGCTTCATTGTTAAAAGAAAATACTACTTTGAAAAATGAAGTTGAGGAACTTAGAAATTCCATTTCTAAATTTCACAAAGGTAAAAAGAGCTTAGATACTCTCATTGTGTCTCAAATATCACCCTTAATTAGACATGGTCTAGGATTTAAGGACATATCATCATCTTGTTACAAAACTATATTTGTTAAATCTAAAGAATCTCACATCTCCACACCTATTAGAACTGCACCAAGAAATAAGAATGTTAAACCTTCTATACAGAAAAAGAATAATCATGCCTTTATGTATAGGAAGCATGCATCTAGAAAAATGCAAATTAATCATGATTGTGCATGCCATTGTTCTCAAAATCAGTTTAATAGAATCATGACATTCAAATACATTGTACGACCAAAAAGCAAGTTTAGACCGAAACAATGTAATTATTGTATGAAAATTAGTCACATAAACAAACATTGTTGGATAAGGAAGGCTCATTGAGAACCTTCAAGTGCTAACCCCCAAGGACCCAAACTCATTTGGGTACCTAAAAATCATACTTGATTTGTGATTTTATAGGTATGCCTCAAGTCCACAATAATAAAAAATGTTTGGCTAGTAGACAGTGGATACTCAAGGCATATGACATGAGACAAAAAACTCTTCAATGAAATCAAAAGTATTGATGGAGGTAAAGTTACCTTTGAAAACAATGCAAAGGGTAAGGTAATTGGCATTGGTTCTATTGGTATTAATGCTACTAGTATTATTAAGGATGTCTTACTTGTTGATGGCTTGAAACATAACTTGTTAAGTGTAAGTCAATTATGTGATAAAGGAAACAAAGTTATCTTTACTTCAAATGAATGTCTTGTAATCTCTATCGATGGTCAAGAAATATTTAAATAAAATAGAGATATCAATACATACATAATAAACTTACATGAACTATCTAACCATTCCTCTAAGTGTCTTGTGACTACTAGTGATGAATCTTGGTTGTGGCATAGAAGACTTGGTCATGCTAACAAGGACTTAATACAAAGTCTGAGCACAAGAGAGCTAGTAAAAGGATTGCCAAAAGTTAAATATGAGAAAGGCAAGACATGTGATCCTTGTTAGAGAGGAAAGCAACACAAGTCATCTTTCAAAGCCAAAAACATAGTAAGTACTTCAAAACCTCTTCAACTCCTACATTTAGACTTGTTTGGACCTACTATAATTGCAAGCTTAGGAGGAAAACATCATGCATTTGTCATCGTAGATGATTACTCTATATTTACTTGGGTAATTTTCTTAGCTCAAAAGAGTGATGCTTTTGAAAATTTCAAAAACTTTGCTAAAAGAGTTCAAAATGAAAAAGGACACTGCATTTCAAAAATAAGGAGTAATCATGGGAAAAGAATTTGAAAATGAAAGCTTTGAAAGCTTTTTTCTTGAACATGGCATTTCACATAATTTCTCATCTCCTAGGACACCTCAACAAAATGGGGTAGTTGAAAGGAAAAATCGAACTTTAATTGAAATGGCTAGAACAATGCTTAATGAATATGAATTACTAACTTATTTTTGGGCAGAAGCCACAAACACTGCATGTTATATTTCAAATTGAGTTTTCAAAAGACCTCTTTTAAACAAAACCTCATTTGAGCTATGGAATGGAAGAAAGCCCTTGATATCATACTTTAGAGTATTTGGATGCAAGTGTTTTATATTGAACACCAAGGACAATCTTGGAAAATTTGCCTCTAAATCTGATGAAGGTATCTTTTTAGGATACTCTACAACCAGCAAAGCATATAGAGTATTTAATAAAAGATCATTAACGGTTGAAGAATCCATGCATGTTGTTTGTAATGAATCTAGTAAACTTGATCTTGTGAAAGGTAGTGTTATTGATGATGTTGTAGGTAATATGGAAAGACTTGATATTGAAAATGGGAAAGAAGAAAATGATCAAGAAAATTTACTGCAAAATGACACTCTACCTCAAAATCAAGAACAAATTGATCAAAAACTTCCAAAAGAATGGAGAATGACAAAAGATCATCCAAAAGAGCAAATAATTGGTGATCTATTAAGAGGAGTAAGTACTAGATCTCATTTCAAGCATTTAGTCACTGATATTTCTTTTATTTCACAAATTGAGCCTAAAAATATTGATAAGGCTCTTAATGATAAAAGTTGGGTAATTGTCATGCAAGAGAAACTCAACCAATTTGAGAGAAATAAGGTATAAAACCTAGTATTTAGACCCAATGATGATCAAATCATAGGTAGCAAATGGGTATTTAGAAACAAATTAGATGAACAAGGGTTAATAACCAGGAATAAGGCTAGACTAGTTGCAAAAAGATATAATCAGGAAGAAGGTATAGATTATGATGAAACATATACACCTGTAGCTAGATTAGAAGCCATAAGAATACTTTTAGCATATGCATGTCACATGAATTTCAAACTTTTTCAAATGGATGTGAAAAGTGCATTTCTAAATGGTTATATAGATGAAGAAGTGTATGTAGAACAACCACCAGGTTTTGAAAGCTATGATTTGCCAAATCATGTTTTTAAACTTTCAAATGCTTTATATGGTTTAAAACAGACCCCAAGAGCTTGGTATGAGAGGCTAAGTTCTTTTTTATTAGAAAATAACTTTACAAAAGGAAATGTTGACACTACACTATTCATCAAAAAGCATAAGCATGATATACTAATTGTTCAAATTTATGTTGATGATATAATATTTGGTTCTACTAAAAAGTTGCTTTGTCAAGAATTTGCTAAGTGTATGACTAGGGAATTTGAAATGAGCATGATGGTAGAACTTAAATATTTCCTTGGTCTACAAATAAAACAAATCAATGAGGGCATATTCATCAACCAATCCAAATATGCCAAAGATCTAATTAAGAAATTTGGTATGGAAGGATGCAAAAATGCCAAGACTCGTATGAGCACATCAACAAAATTGGACAAAGATGAAAAGGGTAAGAGCATTAATGAAAAGCTTTATAGATGTATGATCGGATCACTTTTATATCTTACTGCTTCTAGACCCGATATTATGTATAGTGTTTGCTTGAGTGCACGATTTCAATCATGTCCTAAAGAATCTCATTTGAATGTAGTAAAAAGAATTTTAAGATATTTACATGGATCATTGCATCTAAGTTTATGGTATCCTAGGAATTCATCTTTTTACATTATAGGATATTCAGATGCAGACTATGCTGGTAGTCTTTTAGATATGAAAAGTACTTCAGGTACTTGTCACTTCATTGGAGAATGCTTAGTTTCTTGGTTAAGCAAGAAACAAGTTTCAGTTGCTCTCTCGATTGCTGAAGCAAAATATGTAGCAGCTAAATGTTGTTGTACACAAATTCTTTGGATGAAACAACAACTTAAGGACTATGGTCATGAGATGAACCATATACCTATTAAATGTGACAACACAAGTGCTATAAATCTTTCAAAGAATCCTATTCAACACTCAAGACGCAAGCATATTGACATTAGACACCACTTTATTAGAGATCATGTTCAATATGGAGATGTTGAATTAAAATTTATAAGTACAGAAAATCAGTTAGCAGATATTTTCACTAAGTCTCTAAATGAGGAAAGATTTAATTTCATTAGAAGAGAACTTGGTATGATTGATGAAATAATCTTGTGATTGCAAAAATATGAAATTTTAAATTGTTGATCTTAAATTATATGACAAGTTATAAGATAAAATTTTTGATGAAAAATCATGTTTTAAGGAATAGAATCTTTGTTGAAATGATTTAGTCTTGTTTTAGGACTTAATTTTAATTTGATGAAAATTTTAGGGGAGTCACGCCCGTGACATATGTTCACGCCCGTGATTTAAATGGCCCAAAGAGGCAGTGTCGTTTACGACTTGGTTCACGACATGGTTCACAGCTTCAAGTGGTGAAACTTATTTTCACGGCTTGAGTCACGCCCGTGAAAAGAGACTTTCACGCTCGTGACGAATTTTCACTCCCGTGAACAATTACACCCCAAAACTCACAGAAGCTTTCACGCCTTGAGTCACGGCTTGCTTCACGGGCATAAGTGGTGAAATTCAACATTTCACGCCCATGACATTTTATTCACCCCCGTGATGTATGATCATTCACGCCCGTGATATTCAAATATCACGCTCGTGAACGTATTCACGCCTTCATTCACGGGTGAGCAAACCATGAACACGACCATTCACGCCCGTGAACACCTACTTCACGCCCATGAATGTATCGAATATATAAGAGAACAGCTGGTTACAACCTTCATTTCAACTCTCCAACTCCCAAAAATGCTCTTATTTACTCACATTCATTGAGACATTGAAGATTCCGGCCCCAAAGACTCAAACTTTCCTTATAAATACCACCAAAAGTTTGAATATTTAGCAGAAATCATACATTTCTAGGGTTTTCCCTTAAATTTTCTGTCCAAATTTTTTCCAACTTCATCTTCAACCAATTTTTTCAAAAAATGGAGTCTGCTTCATCCAAGGGAAAGAGAAAGAAGTCTCATGCTCCTAAGAGGTATGCAGATTACCTCATGAACCGCATTCCGGAGCATTACCGTCCTTGGTATGCAACTTTGAAGAAGAGACCTCTTCTGTCATCAAGGTCCTTCGAATGGCAGACAGTCCAAAGTGTCGAGCTTGAGACGGCTATGACAGAGCAACTACAAGCCTGTCATCTCAAAGATTTTGTGGAGATTCATCAGCCAACCCTGAGGGAGCCAACACTGGAATTCCTCAGCACATTGCAGGTTTCACCTACTAGAGAGGTGAAATTCCAACTCTGCAACAATCCCAACACCCTCAGTGCCATCGCATTTGGGGAATTGTTCAACCTACCATCTGATGGCATCCTGAATGACACTGAGGTAGAATTCTCTGCCCCTCTAGCCTGGACACATTTTGGCTGTAATTGTAGCTGGGATGTGAAGAAGATAAAGAGCACTCATCTCGTGGCTCCAGTGCATAGATATTTGCATAGGTTCCTAACCTATAACATATTTGCTAGGGGAGAGAGCAATGAGACAATCAGGAAGTTAGAACTCTTCCTCCTTGAGATGGCTCACAGAGGAGTCACAGTGGCACTTTCTAGATGGTTTGCTAACCATCTTCTCTCCATAGCCACCAAGCCCACTGGAGATATTTTGATTGGGGCATATGTCACCCATATAGCAGTGAAGCTTAATTATCTGAAGCTGGATGCGCATCACTTCAACATCATCCCTGGACATCCTCGAGATTGCTTGGATGTTGAGTCGTTCATCAAGATGGGAGTGACTGTTAGAATCATTTTCTAGAACGATATCTTCTACCGATTCACTAACACTACTGGGGAGATTATCTGGGAAGATAATGACATGAAGGATTTTAAAGCAGGCCTCCAGGGAGTCCAGCAGAAGAAGAGGCTCGGGTTGAGAAAACACCTCCAGCAGCCGAGTAGGACATCGGACAATCATCGGCTTCCACACCGACCTTAGCGCAGCAGGTGGTCAACCTCTTGGCACCACATTTTGAGCAGCTGTAGACTTCGATGGACGAGAGGTTGGAGAACCTCAAAGACTTCATGGAATCTCGGATGGACAGCCTTAAGGCTGAAGTGGCTAGGCTTCATGATAGGATGTCTGGCTAGGAGTTAGGCTAGAGTGTAGCCTAAATTTGATTGTTTTTTTTTTTTGCTTGTTTGTTATATTTATGTTTGCTAGTGTATAGGAAATTTTCAATTTCCTTTCTGAACATTATTTATCTTTGTTTGTATGTTTTTCCTTAATGAATTTGCTTTTTTTTACTTCATTAATATATCTTTATATCCTTTTTTGATTGATGACAAAAGGGGGAGAAAACTAGCAATATGATAGGGAAAATGGTATCAAACTAGCAACATAAGAAGAAAACTAGCAATATATATTAAGGTAAATGAATTTTGAATCAAAATTTAAAATTGGATTATGAATTGACATAGATTAAAAGAGATTAGAAATTTTGAACTTTAATTCAAGAATTCATATGCAAAGTATAAAATTGAGAAATTGAGCTTTATATACTTTAGATATACCTTAAGTATACTTTGCATATACCTTAAAGCAAGTTACAAATATAAATATGCCATGATATACCTTAAATATACCTTACATATACTTCATGTCTTAAAAAGGAATTATGGTATATATTGGATATACTTCTCATATAACTTGCATATACTTAAAATCTAATAAGTTTATTTCAATGCTACATCATTATTTACTATTCTTGCACATTATAAATTTTTTATCCTAAGTAAATTTTGAGGGGGAGACTTCTCAAAATCACATATTGCCAGATTATTTGTCATCGTCAAAAAGGGAGAGATTGTTAAACCTTGAGGGGTATTTTCGTTATTTTGATAATAACAAATAAAATAGCAATATTGTATTTAACATACTTGTTTTTGTAAGTATATTATACATGACATGAATTAAAATAGCAAGAATGGAGAATTGGAAGAATAATCCTTGAAAGACAAAATTCAAGTAGTAGCATGTTCACTGCCGTGACTCTATGAGTCACTCCCGTGAAAGAAGCTAACCGTTACCAAAGCCAACTTTTGAAGTTCACGGCCATAAAGGAAAAACAAACCGTGAAGTGGGTATTTCAGTCACTCCCGTGAATAAAGGTGTCACCCCCGTGAAGATTCATGCAATTTCATCTAGAGAGCTTCACGACCAGAGTCACCACTTGGATCACGGCTGGGAAGCTTGTCACGCCCATGAATGAGTATGTCACGCCTGTGACTCTATATGTCAAAAAATTTCAGAGAGCTTCACTACCAAGGTCACCACTTCAGTCACGGCTTGGGAAGAAATGTCACCCCCGTGACAAACATAGTCACGCCCGTGAACAATGAAAGAGAAAAATGTCAGGTGCAATTTTTTGGTTGGTACAACGGCTAGTTTCATATTTAATGCACCCCAACGGCTATATTCAGCAATGGGAGTATAAATGGAAGTCATTTATGCATTTAAGAACAAGAGAATGAAGAGAATAACAATAAAATAGCATATACTTCGAATTTAATTCTTATTTCAAGCTATTTGTTCTTTCATACTTTGAGAACAAAATCAATTATTTGTAAAAATCCTTTTGCTCTTCATATTTGAGCAATTAAGATTTGCAAGTGGTTCTCTCTGTAATCTTTACTCAAGTGAGCTTTGGGTATTTCTGGGTTAATAGTAGAACACTTGTAAGGGTTAGTTGTGTGAGCCTCCAAAACACAAATTAAAAGGTTATTTGTGTGAGCCTGTAAAACACAAAGTGAAGGTTATTTGTGTGATCCTGTAAAAACACAAAGTGAAGGTTGTTTGTGTGAGCCTGTAAAACACAAGGAATTGGTTATTGTGTGAGCCATTAAAACACAAGGGATTTCTGGGTTAGGTGTGAGCCATTGTGAGAAACACCATAGTTGGGAGTGAGCTTGTAAAACTCCATTGTAACACTTAGTGTGTTAGTGAAACTCCCAATTGCGATTGGGAAGAGGAGTAGGGTTTGTTAACACCCGAACCTCTAGAAATCTTTGTGTCAAATTTTCTCTATCCCTCCTAAAATTAATTATTTATTTTCGCACGTTAAAGTTTAATTTTTGAAACTTCAATTCAACTCCCCTTCTTGGTCTAATATCTGGGCAACAAATACTTACTTTTCAGGTTGTTATACATATTCGTGCTTCCAGGATGCATAGTATACCTAGTCTCATGTGTTTTTTGTAGTATCCCCTCTCTTAGTTAAACAACATTAGGCATGCATAAACTACCTTGATAGTATATTTTACCATTAGATTCAACTGTATAATATGATATCTCCCTCTTAGAGACTAACTAGGCTATCTCCACAAGCCTACTATCCTGTCTTTGTGTGTCAATAATCTCTCGATTAAGTGTTGGCTGGATGTGCAACTCAATTACTATCTTCCTACTCAATGCATCAGCCACTACATTGGTTTTACCTGGATTATAATCAATAACATAGTTGTAGTCCTTTATCAGCTCTAACCACCATCTCTATCTCAAATTGAGATCCCTCTATGTAGACAAGTATTTTAGGCTCTTATGGTCTATGTAGATGAAAAATTTCCCCCTATAAAATAGTGAGGCCATATCTTCAATGCAAAGATAATAGCCACCGACTCTAAATCATATGTGGGATAATACTTTTTATGAACTTTCAACTCCCTAGATGCATATGCCACTACATTGCCTTATTGCATAAGCACACACCTTAATTCATTGTGAGAAGCATCATTGTAAATTACATATTCCTTATCAAGAATTAGCTATGTCAAAACTAGAGCCTCTATTAATATCTTTTTCAAACTATGAAAACACTCTTTGTATTTCTTAGTCCACTCATATTTCACATCTTTTTCTTAATAGTCTTGTTAAAGAAGAAACAATCATGGAAAATCCTTTAACAAACTTTTTGTAGTAACTAGCTAATCCAAGAAAACTTCTGATCTCTATCATATTGCGGAGAGGCTTCCAACTTATAACAACCTCTACCTTGCTAGGATAAACTCAAATACCACCTGATGACACAATGTGTCCCAGAAAAAGTTACCTCATCAAGCTAAAATTCATATTTTGAAAACTTGGCATACAATTTTTGCTCTCTAAATGTCTATAACATTATTCTCAAGTGTTGATCATGCTCCTTAGATGTCTTAGAATACACCAGAATGTCATCAATAAAGACCATTACACACTAGTCTAAGTAGAGTTTGAACACCCTGTTCATTAAGTCCATAAAGACCGTTGGGGCATTGGTTAACCCAAAAGGCATAACCACAAATTCATAATTCTCATATCTAGTTCTGAACATTGTCTTGGCTATATCTTTCACCCTAAATCTCAACTGGTGATACCCTGATCTCAAATTAATTTTCAAAAACACGCTTGCACCCTTCAGCTGATCAAATAGGTCATCAATCCATGGTAGCAGATATCTGTTCTTGACTGTCACCTTATTTAGCTATCGATAGTCTATGCATAACCTTATAGACCCATTTTTCTTTTTCACAAATAAAATCTATGCACCTCATGGAGATACATTCGACTTGATATAACCCTTCTCTAACAATTCCTGCAGCAGAGCCTTAAACTTTTCAACTCAGATGGTGTCATTCTATATGATGTTGTTGATATAGGTGTTGTGCCTGGGGTGAGCTCTATAGAGAAATCAACCTCTTTGTATGGTGGTAATTCCAGTATATCAAGGAATACATCTAGAAATTCACTTACTATGGGGATATCCTGAAGTTCTGGACCTCCCTTTCAAGTATCAACCACATAAGCCAAATAGGTTTCACATCATTTCCTTATCATTTTCTTTGCCTTCATCATTGAAACAACTCATGGAAGCTGTGTGAACAACTCACCTTCCACTTTCACATCTCTCTGTTCTGCTGTTTTTAGCATCACAAATTTCTCCTTGTAGTCTACAACTGCATCATGTTGTGCTAGCCAATCCATGTCCAATATAGCATCAAATTCCAGAAAAGGCAACTCTATTAAGTATGTTAGGAACTCTCTCCCTTATACATTCAAAGGAAAAACTCTATATAATTGATTCACTATTATATTGTTCCTTAAAGGGTTTGTGACCTCAATTTCATATTTAAGATTCTCACTGATCAAATTGTATTGTCTAGGAGTTTTTGTGCATATGTATGAGTGTATTAAGCCCAGATCAATCAATGCACATATATTAGAGTCATAAAGAGAAAACATACCAACAATCACGTTTATAACCTCCTAGTCCTCCCTGACCCTCATACCATAAGCTCTAACTGGCGCTCAACCTGGTTCTAGCCTATTGACAGTCTTAAAGACTGCTTGGGTAGGTTTTATATGATTTCTGATTTATTGCATGGGATGAGCTAGAGCTGACTGTGTAGTTTGTGCTGGTGCATTACCAGTCATCATAGGACAATCCCTCTTCATATGATCCTTAGACCTGCATCTATAATAAACACATGTGTTCCTCCAGCACTCTCCTCTGTAGCTCTTGTGGTAGGTCCCACAAACTGAAGTGTTATCTCAGGTAACACGTGTCTGATTTCTACCTACTGCAGATGTAGACCTGGAGGGTTGTCCCCTCCTGGAAGAACCATCCTGAGTATAACCTCTGCTCTGTCCCTGACTTTTGCCATGAGACTGTGGGTGGAACCGACCCTTCTTGCCTGAAGGTTGGGCCACTAGAGTCACTATCTATCTAGCAGTTTTCTTAGCTCTCTTTCTCTTCCTCTGTTCCACACCAACAATGTTTGAGATCAACTTGGTGAAGCTGTCATGCTGAAGTTCAGTGATAAAATTGCCTTTCTCTCCATTAATGCCATACTCAAACCTCATACACTTGTCTCTCTCACTGATGTTCATCTCAAAGGAATATTTACTCAGTTGAGTAAACTCTCTCAAGTACTCCATCACTATCATATTGCCCTACTTGAGGCTTAGGAGTTCTCTCTTCTTTTCATCCACATAAATTGAAGGAACGTATTGTTTCTTGAATTTAGTGATAAAAAATTCCCAACTGTGGAACATCTGGTTTCAACAAGATTGTCTCCCACCAGTCATAAGCATCTTCTTATAATAAAAAGATAACATACTTCACCTTCTAATAAGTAGCCATCTCAAATTCATCACATACCCTTTCTATCTTTTCAATCCAATATTCAATAGTAGCAGGATCATTATCCTTCATTCCTAGAAAGTCAGTAGATATAAACTTAAAAAGCTTATCTAGCTTTACCTTCGACCTCGGTGGTGGAGGTAGAGGAACTTATACTAGTGGCACTGCTTTAACTATCTATTGCAGTAGACCTGTCATCTGTTGCATTAATAGAATATGGTTTTGGTTATCTTGTTTAAGAGTTCGTGGATCAGGGACTAGTACTGTATCTGGACCCTGAATACTAGTTGCACTGAGCTGGTTCAATGCCCCATTATGTAGAGAGCTTTAGCTCTTATCCATGTCATTCGATTCAGATGTCATCTCACTCTAGTTCTACAAGTTAACAGAGAAGTAGCCAAAGTCAAAGTTAGACGAGACACATGTATGTATGCATGATAACCCCATGATCCACTTAGGTCTAGAATCGCCTAAACTAGTCTCTGATACCACTAAATGTAATACCTCTCTATATAGTCAGGGAAAATCTCATTGTATAGATGGATGCCACACGACTGAATTTGTACGAATCTGTCTGAATTAAAACTTCTACATCTTCCAAAAATCAAGATATTTACATAATGAGCTTTGCAATTTTAGAAAACCATATAACATAATAAATCATTTAACGTAACTAGATATCAATCATTTTTAAATACTATCTTGGGATTTTAAATCCCTTATTACAAAAATTCATACTTCTTGTACTTAATAAAATCTATTACATGCCTTCAAAGCATGAAATAATTTTCTTTATCCCATGATATGCTGAAACAAAAAAATAAATAAAATACATGAACAAATGAACAGACCCAACTCGGGTCAACTTCGACTAGCTTTGTCTTTTCTTCACGTCACTCAATAGTTTACAACTCCAAACCTGTATGCAGAAAAATCTACATGCTAAGCTACTAATAGTTTAGTGGTACATATAAGTATTTAAATTCTAGTATGGACTCACATAGTAATATAACATCACATATTCATAAACTTACATATGTGCTTGACCATATTTTCAAACATGCAATTATTCACAAGATAGCTTAGTCATATACTGATTTGAATACACTCTTACCCGAGGTTAAGTCGCCCTGCTTACTATTTATGTTTGTATATTTGCATATTAAATTAGGAGCACTTTTACCTGAGCTTAAGCCACCCTGATGAGCAACATAATAACTACATGCATATGTGCAAATTCTGCATCTCAAATCAAGAGTGCTTTGACATGAGCTTTCATGAGTGTGAAACTTAAATTTACGGGCATGATACATTAGACAGAAAAAATAATTCAGCATTGATTTCACTCATTTTCACACACAACATGCATAAGATCTAAAGCTAACCAATGTTAGCCATACCTATCAATGCTTTACATATTCTAGCATTTAAACACAACCATAAACAACCATTTAATCATACTTAACTAATAAATCTAGGCTTAATGCCTTAATTATCAAACATAATAATATTTCAAACTTACTTGCCAATATATTAGTCCCATTTTACATTCCAAGAATTTACAAGTCAATTAACTTAACTCCAGCAATATCAAAACATCAAATTAGTGGGGTTCTCCATCATTAGTTTCAGTCTCTAGCACAAAAATAGAGACCACATTACGTTATATATAGACATTCCCTCTATGAACAACATATAAACCTATCTTGAACCCTTAAACCTTATTTTCCCATTAACAATGAATTGAAACAAATCAAAGAACACAAGGGAATATAATTTCTTGCCTCTATTTCATGAAAATAGATTGATTCAAGAGTTTCAGAATGTGTTCTATACTCCCCTTAGTTTCAGTTTCAAGATCTATGATGGAAAGCTTTGTTTTTACTCTATTTATAGTGAAGATTTCGTGTTTAATCAACTAGAATTTAAAGGGTTTGACGGAGAATGGTTTATAAGGTTTTAGAGAGTGGTGGCTAGGGTTTTAAATTGAAATTGCATGAGTTTTTTTCAAAACATGAAACTGCCATATTTAAACCTGTAGGTCTTCACGGGCATGAACACTAGTGTCATGGGCGTGACATTGGTGTCATGGTCATAAAGATCCTCAACTTTTGAAACTAAAATTCACCAAATTTACTATCGTGATTAATTTGTCACGGGCGTGAATGCTGGGAACTTCATTTTTTCTTATCTTTAAGTCCAAAAATTGACCTCTGGCAAAGGAACTTCTGCCAAAAGCGAAAGAAGCCCACGTGCTCGAGGCAAGGTAGGAATGTTCGGGCTGAGCAAAGACTTCAAAGTCAGTTCAGGCTTCATTATTGTATGGTTCTAATACTCTTAACCCCACAATTCATCCCCATATATAGAACTTAGCGTCCTCATTGTGGTTTGCCCCACCATCACTCAAGGTTGCACACTGAGTGATTATGATACCAAACAGTAATGACTTATGTCTAACTGTCCTATAACAATATGCAAATGGCCAAACCACATGGTCTAAAATTGTCAATCCAGGTTATTACTAGTAGTTGTTGTATCAACTTATAAACCTCTATTCCTTCTTCATTTTTTTTCCAATGTGAGATTGAGAAGCTAGCACCTCTCTAGATTTGAATACATTCGGTCCAGAATCTCTCTTGTGTTTTGCTAATATGAGATTTGCTTAGAGATGTTACAAAATATATTTATTATAATGGATCCAGTCCTAACCCAAAAGTAAGTTGTTTGATCTTTTGACATTTACGACAAAGACACAATCCTTTCTAGTCACATGACCGATTTGGATGTCAATCATTAATGTCCCTATGGTTAGAGTCTCTCCCCCTACTAAATTTGTCATGTACACATATGTTTGGGTGAGGTTTTGTCTTAATATTCCTAATCTCCTAATATATTTGGCCCAACTCCATTATATATTAAAACTTTATTGACTATCATACCATTCATTGCAACTTTAAGATACATCGATCATATATGCATTATCATAACCTCTATATGCTTCTCCAAAATGACATTTATAGTACCATCTTCTTCTAGTTTTATCACATCACTATCCAATGTTAGCCATTACCTTCTCTAGGCTATAAAATATTTTGATAAATTGATGGCCTCGATCATTAGCCTAGGTAGGGCAATGATTTCAATGTATGCCTTTTCCTTTATCTTTGGTCCTCTGATCCTAAATAATTATCTTGTCTTTTTCCACTTAGCCTTGCTCAATTCCTTCTTTGGCAAAAGATGTTTCCTTCTCTTTGGGCATCAAAACCCTTAATATTTTCTTTTTTTAGTCAACCATTACTTTAATATATTTAGTTTCTTTGACTAGTATTATAGCTTGTATGGCTTGCTCTTCCATAACTTTTTTCTATTGTCTTTATCTCTACAATAGGCTCTTCTGAGTATTAGTTAAAAATTCCTTCAACTTCTTTCATTCCATAATCCTTTTTAGAACCTTTAGTGATCACCTAATATAGCAAACACGCCCGTTTTAGGAATATTTCTCTCCAAACTTTCCACCTATTACGACCATGGGACGAAAATCTTAATGCACTTGTTCCTTAAGAGCCTTAAGAGCTGGTTGTTTATGTCCTTAAACTGGTGACCCTTAAGGTGTTCTCTAATATTAAAATCTAGCCTTTTTAAAGCCAATGCTACACAATTTTTCTCGGTTAAAAACATTTGATATTGAGTTCTCATCCGTTTAAATCTCAATGCAAACTATTCGATTGACTTAACTTGGTTTTGAGATCATCTTTGCCAAGTTTGTTGTGTTTATGGTTAGTGATGCTTTAAAGAACTCATAATTTAATTTCTATTCCATTTTCTTATAGGTGGAGATGGAGTTGGCCAAAAAATTGGTATATTAAGAAAAGGTGTTTTGGTTAAGGATTTCCCAAAAAGCTTCAACCTTCAGTAATCATTCCCTACTGCCTTTGTAGTGCCATCTCGTCTAACCAGGATTAATTCGGCTAAACAAATGAGTGTCACACAAACTGTATACGGAAAATCTGTAAAATTTAGAACTTTTTCTTTGTACCATAACCATGATGACTTGTATAAAACATAAAGAAAGATAAAATTTGACTTAACATTTAAATTAACAATTTTATAAAATGACTAACCCTTGTCCAGGGGTTTATAAAAATATATGTATTTGACATAAATTACATGATTCTTTCATTATAGATAATATAGGTAAACAACCCCTACTATGACATGTACAAAAAGTATGCAAAACGTGATATGAGATATCACCAGCCCTCTCAGGGTTTATTTTGTTGTCTCTAATGTTGGGTTAGCTTCTCTCGATCAACCTTTATCTTTAACTCCTAGGCTCCGATTTGCATGGGGAAAACACTTGCACGCTAAGCTTTTAAAAGCTTAATGGTACAAATAGGTATATAAATTCCACATGAAATCAAACATTATACATAATCACAACATCATATATAAAGTCATGCATAATTATCTTATCATTTAATAAAAGGCTATGACATCATATATTAGATCATAGCATGACATTGAATATATCAAATCATGTGAAATCCTTACTTTGTGATATTGAGCAACATCATTAGACATATAAAGGTAATCATAACATATATTCTTAACAATGAAACATGTATACTTGAGTCCTTGAAGTTCCTTTTCATTTCCTTTATCCTTTCATTAATTTAGATTCACTGCCCAACAACTTTTAACACAGACTATTTGGATACGAGTTGTGAATAAGAGCTCTTTCCGACCTTAAGCCATCTTGCCACTATATATAATCATAGGTGCTAGTCTAGGCTCCTCAAATCAATAGTGCTCTCTGAGCTTAAGCCACATTGACTGAGTAAATATATAACTTTTGCATAAAAATACTTTTGATCATTATATGTGTCAGTCTAGGCTCCTCAAGTCAATGACATTCTCCAAGCTTAAACTATATTGATTGAGTAAATATATATATAACTACGGTATCATATGTCACCTTAATGGTGAATCATCTATCCTACTACTAGTCTTAGTATCAAGTTTGGGCTTTACTTGTTCATATTACCTTTATTACACTTCAATATAACATTCATATTATATAACATATATAATTTTTCATGTGGAAACTTATCATGTAACATCCTTGTACTGGAAGTCATACAAGCATACTTCAATCATATCATTTTGAATCATGTGCATAGCCATTGGATTGTAACCAATGCAACAATTAACATATTTCCTTTAAAGCAAGATTCACGGGCATGAACTATATGTTCACAGCTGTGAAGGTTCATTCACGGACATCTCTATCCATGAACTAAACTGTGAATTAAGTCATGAATGCTTGTGTTTATTTTGTGCACTTTCTTCACGATTGTGAAAAATATAGTCACGAGCGTGACATTGCTCTTCTGATGAGATTTACGGTCGTGAACACCTAGTCGCAGGCGTGAATCTAGATTTTTCAGTAGTTAATAGCATTAAAAACATGCATTCATTACAAGTCAAATGCAAGGTCTCTAAGTGTAACACCGTTTGATATAATTAAAAATAATCTCAATTATACTAAAACATACTACGATGCACATGAGTTAAAAAGTAAAAATTTAAAACTTTAATGCACCATGACTATGATGACTTAAAGTAAAATAAAACATTCTTAAGGTCTTGAAATAAAGCTCAGAATAACAAAACTTAAAATTAAAACTTGTATGGACATACACAAGCCCAAGGTTTTACAAACGAGTAGTTACAAAACTATATGTCTTTGATATAAAAACATGTAAATTTATAACTACCCAACCCAACAAAATAACAAAAAATATAAAATGATTGTATCACCCACCCTGAGTATATTCCTTTGACTCTGATCACTGGACGTCCTCCTCTGTTGCTCCAAACCTAAGCTCTAACTTTGCACATGGAAAGCTCATACGTTAAGCAACTCATACCTAGTGGTACATAACAACGTGCAAGACATATATGACAAAACATATATAATATGCATGACATACTTACCAACCTACCATAGCGACTTACCTCAAAATCTGCACATGCATCATTTCATACTCTATATGCCATATTATCATACTTTTATGCACCTAACACATATCATACATGGCATACCAAACACCTCATAGGATACAAACAATTATATATCACACATAAACATAATCATTTATCTTACAAGGAAGCTCTTATTTCTTACCTTTGGGCCTTCAAATATAACCCACCGAGGAATCTCTTATTGCTAATATCTGGGCCTTCAAATATAACCCACCGAAAAAGCTCTCATTACTAACCTCTAGGCCTTCAAATACATGACCAACCTAGGTCAATTAGTACTGAACTCTCCTCAATGAAATGCCATCTATCCTAACTCTAGTTCTAGTTAGAGTATTGGGCTTAACCGTTTCACAACATGTACCATATATGTTTCCATATTATCCATTTTTCCATATTTTATATAAATCTTCTGTGATATCTCACAATTCCAATCAAATAATGTATTATCATACCATGTGTTATCATATAATAGAAGTACTTCACCTCATAACGAATCAATCTTGATTCACATGCAAACATATAAGATTTTCAAATCAAGCAACTTCATGCTCGTTAATAGCCTTTCATGGCCATGAAACACTGCTTCACGTGTAGTTTACCTGTGAACCATGCTATGACTCGTCTCGAAAATCAGCATACGTTCACGACCGTGATCACTTTTTTACGGGTATGAACCAATCTGTGAACCCAACCTTGAAGTTGCCTATGAATGGGTTTGTCTCAACAACAAAATCCATTTTCATGACATTCACGCTTGTGAAGACTCAGTTCAGGACCATGAATTTGGAAAATTTTCCAAAAACAGAGCATCACAGCTTCATGCCATTCTACGGTTGACCAATGTCAACCACCCTATCAACATACCAACATGCATTTTAGCCATTTATCACAAATATATACTTTCTAATCATCCACATTAACCAAATTAATTCATCTAACACCATATTTATTCATTTTGCTATTTATATAAAAAAAATATTATTTACCAAAATGTAATTGTACTTTTAGGAATGATAGACCTGTCTTTTTACTGCAGTAGACCTAATCTGAAGTTATTTTTCGTTTAAACTAAAATAAAGAGTCTACACCCTTATTAGCCTAGTATAAACAAATATGTATGCTGATAAACAAAAATAAAATGTCAAGCTGATTGAAATATTGATTATTTATAATTTATAATGGAGAGGGGTAAACACATGGTATGTTGAAATAATCTTTTAAGTTGCATTAAGTGAAAATACAAGTTTGATATTAGATAGTTAATTGCATACATCTATTATGTATAATCTTTATTACTAGTAACACATAAAAGTCTTTTTGAGACTTAAATTTGTGTGGTAAACGAGGGAGAGCTTGAAATGAGGGAATGGAGAAAGGAAGAAAGGAAGAGGGAGAGTAACCAAATATGAGAGGAGGCTTAAAGGAAATAAGGAGACTCTATTATTTTAATTACATGTCTGTTTGGTTAAATCTTTGAAATCATCATTGAAAAGGGGGAATTAAAATTTGACAAAATTTACAAGTTATTTGGTTTAATTACGGATTATTATGGGAATTAAAATTTGACAAGATTTGCAATTCGTTTGGTTCAATTACACGCTATTATTCAATCTTATTATTTAGTTTAAAACAAAATTGAAATCTAATTTATTTTAAAAATTAAAAATAAAATGAAACTATCGAAATATCTTTTTTTTGATATAATGATAAAAAAAAAACTTAAATTTATATATTCTTTTAATTCATCAATTTTTTATTCTAATAATTTTAATATAATTTATAATCTTGTCAATTTCAATATCATTTATAGTATTGCAATAATTTTAATTTAGATATTTCTAAAAAATAAAAAATAATATTTTATATAAAATAACATACAAAATAAAATAAATAAATTATTTATTTTTCAAAAAAGAGATAACACATTTTATTTTTGATGTCAAACTGATATCACATATATTTAGGAGATGTTTGATTTAACTGTTCAGGGCAGTTGTTAGTTTTTTTTACCTAATAACTGATACAAAAATATTTGGTAAACTTTTTAAAATAGCAGCTGGTAGCTTTTTAAAGTCTAAAATAACTGTTAATTGAAAACCTTATGTTAAAGTTTTTTTTGAATAGCTGAAACTTTTTTAAATGCAAAAACTAAATCACTCTTATATTAAATTATTTTTATATATAAATAAGTAATAATTTTGAATTAATTTTCTATTTAATTTCTCTTATATCATATACTTTTTTGAAAGTATTATTATTATTATTATTATTATTATTAAAATAAACAATTATATCAAATAAGTAATATATTATACTATTATTTATTTATTATAAAATAATATATATATTGAATTAAATAAAGAATGTTCATATTTTTAATTTTATATTATAATAACAACAACTCAATTATTTTTACCAAATAATAAGTATCAAACTACTATCAATTATTAGTTAACAATTAAACTAAACAAAACCTTACTTTTGAGTTGTAACTTTGTCCTTAATTTCGTTTTATCACATTATTTTTCTTCGATATTAACTTTTCTTTTCACTACTTAAAAATTTTATGCAATAAGAGGGTAATTTTAGAGACTATCTTTCAATTTATCATTGATACATAGTAATATCTTAACTTTAATTTGTAACATAAATCTCTCAATGTTAATTTATATAACATAATATCCATCAATTTTAATTTGTATAATGGAGATAATTATATATCAAATCACTGCATACATAAAGTACATATAAATTTTTTTTAATGTTTTTGAAAAATTATGCTTAAATTTTTTTTATGCTTAAATGTATTGTTTATTCATGTACAATTTTTTTTTAAAGCAAAAATTTTTAGTTAAGCACATTTTCATAATTCATAAAAAAAAGTTCTGATAAAAGTTCATATATATTCTATGTAAAAGTCACATGATGCATAATTATTAAGGATAATATATGAAACTTGTACGAATTAAAATTGAGATATATTATTTTATATTGCGCCAATGAAATTTAACCTGCAATAAGATGATAAAACGGGCCATCTAAATTCTAACCTGATTCCTTCAAAAATCCTATCAGATTGGGCTGGACCGAATTGAATCACAGTTCTATCCGGTAACCCACTCCGGCGGCCGTAAGCGGCATATGCTGGTTCCGTAAATTCGAAGAAAATCCAATTAAATTCAGCCACGTAAAACGTTGGCAGGATAATCCAAAAGCAATTAATTCCACAAATTCCTTGCGTGTGTAAAATCGTAGAGTTTAACTGGGGTCTTCCATTGAGCAACACGTGACTTTAGCATTTCGTTTTCGCAGCCCGTGAATATCAAGGCCGATGAGACGGTCTCCAAATTCCTCTCTCTCCCCGTTTTCTATCCCTAATCCTGTGAAATCAATATCAAAGAGCTATAAATAAGGATACGAATAAACCCTATTTTGATCTTTAATTTCGGTTTCTAATAAGAGAATCTCGTGGGAAATTTTTATAGATAAGGTAGATACACAGAGAGAGTGATTGAATCAGAGGACAAATAATTCTTTCTCTATTTTAATATATTTCTTTCTGCTGTGGAATTTGGAGGATTTTGGAATTGGGGGGGAGGATCGATCCGTGCTGTATGAACGGGAAAAGGGGGTTGAAAGAGGAAATTAGGGTAGAAGTCAAATAGAGAGAGAGAGGAGAGGAGAGGAGAGGAGAAGAAAGAAGAAGAAGAAGAGAAAAGGAGAAATAGAAACTATGTCTGCCATAGTGTGCGGGAAGAGATCCTTTTTTGAAGAATTGACAGTGACAAGCCCTCCCGTTACCAAGAGAATCCGTTGCTCTTCCTCTCCTGTTCGTTTTTCTCCTCCAAGGCCACACACCTCTGTTTCCGTCTCTTCCCCCTCTTCCAATCAGCCTTCTTCGCTTCTTATCGACAAACTCATAGCTCTTTTTCCTGACATGGACAAGCAGGTTCTGTTCTTTATTTTAATAATTTTTTTCCATTTAATTTGTATTCTTTGATCGATTGTTTTATTTTTAAGATTTTGATTGAATGAGAGGCGCCACCAGTGATTGGAATTATTTGGAGGAATTGATATTTAGTTTGTTTTCTTTGAAGAAAAAAAATCATTTTATCCCCTTTTTAATTTAATAATTATTGAATTTGATTTGTGTAGATCATATATCATTGCCAAATTATTTTAGGCCTACATTTGCTCGCTGTTATATTTTTAATGTATACCCACATACTTTTGTTTATGGCTTTGTTCCAAATTTATCTAGTGTAATTGTATGTGAATGTGATTGCTTCATTTCCATTTGTTTCTGGTAGAGGATTTTGCAAGCTGCTGAAGATTTTTTTTTTTTGGGGTTTTGGAGGTCATAGCTGTTTGAAAATTTATCATTTTGAGGCAAAGCTCTTAATGTTGGTAATTTTTTCATTATAGATTCTTGAGAGGGCACTTGAAGAATGTGGTGATGATCTGGATTCAGCAATCAGAAGTTTGACTGAGCTTCGTTTGGGATCTGTTGATAACAACTTGGACTCTAATGTTGCTAGATCTGATGTAGTCCTTGAGGCTAGTGTCCAACAACAAGGTAAGCATCAGAAAAGATCTGATCAGAATGTATCTCTCAGATGTTTCATGTTTGCTTTTTGTTGTGATGAGATGAGGTGACCTGTGTATTTGCATATTTATGAACGTCTATGTACTTTCATGTGTGCATGTGGATTTCAGTCTGATTTATAGTCTTGTAAATGTATGGGAGTATTGTTAGTTTTGCCTATTCAGTTTGAAGGATGTCTGTCCAAATCCTATGTGGTAGTGGGAAATCAAGATGATATGGGTGAAATTTTGTTTATTTTCATATATTAAATCAGTTGTTCCATTTATGAGGCAGCAGCTGTAAATTAACATTGCTTGTGATGTAAGTATTCCATTTTTTGGTAGATCATGGATGACTAATTCTTACACATTCTACTGGTGTACTTATGAGAAACTTTGATTTTTGTTTTTTTAATCATCTGTATATAAAAAAAAAAGTTAGAAATTAAAAAAGTTACATTGTCATTGTACAGTGGAAAGCTCTTATGTCATATGTGATGAGTTTAACTATTAGGCATTTATTTTGTTCTTCCCCACATCCATCATTTGTTTTTGTTCTTTCCTGTGATTTGGCACAAAGTTTCATTTCTATTTCCTTACCTGTGTTCTTAGATCCTCTATATGTTCCCTAACATTTTACACAGGTCAGCTCAGGATAATCTTGGCTTCTCATGAACCTTTGCCTCCACTTGTTTGATGATATGTTATTCTCTGTTTGTGGGACCTGTGGCAAGTTCCCCCTCAACCTGTGCCTTAATATAGATGTGCCTAATATTATTTAGGTTTATGCGCAGTGAGTTATTTATGAAAGCGCAGATGATTGTATTAGAATGAATTTCTTGGATGCTGTCGAGCATTTCTTTTCACCCCCTCAAAGAATCAATGTGACTTGAATGCCTGGGTCAGTTTATAGAATGTCTGAATATTCTCTCTCTCTGTACGTGTCTGTGTGTGTTGTACGCATGGATTTTGGAGCATGAATAAAATTAATGGGGTTTAAGATTTTAAATTTACCTGAAATTTGTTGTTGATGAGATCAAAAGTTCTAGCAATCCATCGGCCACATGGAGAGTTGTGTGAGTTGTGATGGGTAATTGAGGGTTACTAGGATTAGCAAATTAGTCTGCATTTGATAATGTTAAGGGAAGATCATGTATAAGACCAAATTTAAGCCTTTTTTTTTTGTGGGGGGTGGGGGGGCGTTTCTGACCTGATCCACGTGTTTGAGGAAATTTGCTGGGTGTGCATTGAATAGTGATGCAGCATTTAGGAGGATGGATCCGCCAGGGACAGTGGGCAGTATGGTCTTCCATGAATGCAGAATAGCACTCATGCACCTTACACAATGGGTCAGATGCTGCAGGATTTTAGATTAGGTTTTTGGCTAAAATCTTTCTGATACATACATGTGTGTGTGAGAGAGAGACAAAGAAGAACAAATAAAACATTAAGGCATGAATTTATTAGAAAAAAGAATCCATATGTTGGAAATTTTTCAGATCATGGATTCAATTCTCAATCCTATAGGTTTATGATAATATTACAAAGTTTCCATCTACACTGATGGAAATTGTCTCGTAAGAGTGAAGACAATGGATAGATAGATCCTCTCCATAAATAGGGTGATTAGCATTATGTTGCACAGCTATACAAGTGGCTAATCATTATTACCATGAGAAGACATCAATTTTAAGTTTTTGAAATGTGTTGTTTATAAACATGCTCATTCTCTCTCGGTGTTTATTTGGTGTCACTTAAAATCCTGATATGAGTGTCTTGTGATATTTTTGTTGCTTGTTTGTCTGTCATTCTCTTCATTTGCTCAGACAGATGAAATGTATGATTGTGAGAGTTCCAGTTTTGGTTCCTGAAGAAATTTGGGGAAAATGACACTATATACGCAGCAGTTCATATAGTCTCTTAAATTGGTAGAACAACATTTTGTTTCAGGTGTAGCACTAACTAATGCAGAACCTCCACCAACTGATGATCCACCAACACCACTTCAAATGGATGGTGCGGAGTGGGTAGAGTTATTTGTTAGGGAAATGATGAGTGCCTCCAACATGGATGATGCTAGATCACGTGCTTCAAGGGCACTGGAAGTTTTGGAAAAGTCTATTTGTGCACGTGCTGGAGCAGAAGCAGCTAAAAGCTTTCAACAGGTTGTTCAGCCGTTGCTGTTGCCATTCTTTTCCTTCTTTTTGTTTTTGAGCATAGGTGTCTGTTGATGGGTAGGTGGAGTACAAGAAGTGGTGGTGCTAAAGATGAAATATGCTTTTTCCTTCTGAATTATCTGATATTCTTGTTGTTTCCATCTCCTTAGGAAAATATGATGTTGAAGGAACAAGTTCAATCACTTATTCAGGAAAATGCAGTTCTTAAGAGAGCTGTGGCTATTCAGCATGAGCGTCAGAAAGAATTCGATGATAGGAGCCAGGAGTTACAACATCTGAAGCAATTGGTGTCCCAATATCAAGATCAGTTGAGAGCCTTGGAGGTCAAGCTCATTAACTCATGATGTTTACCTGGTTTTTCCTTTTTCATTTTTAATAGTAGACTAGTTTGCTATAGTTTATGCCCCTGTTTGTTGACTCTGATGTGATGACCTTTTCTGATGCAATGATCTACCAGGTGAGCAACTATGCATTAACGATGCACCTGAAGCAGGCTCAGCAAAGCAGCTCAATTCCAGGCCGTTTCCACCCTGATGTCTTCTAGCTTTGTTGTGGATGGAATTCTATCTCTTAGTCCTTGACTGCGTATGTGGCCTTTTACATTTCTCCCTCTCTGAACTGGTTGCAGATGCTATCAGAATATCAATTTACGCTGTTTCTGATATGCTGTCAATTTATTGTCTTTGTAGTTTGAAATGTGTTTTTACGGTAACAAAATGTTTGGCATGTTTTATATATAGGGATGTGTTAATGATTTATATGCATTGATTTTATAAATATAAAAGGTTTACTGTCAGTGTCCAGCTAATTAAATTCACTAATCATCCCCTTTTGCCTCATCTATGCATTGATTGCGCCCTATTAGATATATTCTCGTGCAATGTAATATTAGTAATACGAACTTATGTATATCTGCTTTCTCCTTTTAGGTGATGGCATCCAATCAATTGCTATGATTTTAACTCGTTTATATGAATTTGTGAATATGTGTTCAATTGAAATAAATACGTCCTAGGTTTCTTGAATGAATTTTCCACTTGACAGTTGACATAAGCACTTGTCCCTCCTCATTTCGGATGACAAAACTCAAACCTGCCCTATTCTTGTTTAAATCAAACGTAGCATTAATACTCAGTTTCCATTTCTCTTGATGAGATAACCCAACAGAACTCCAGCTATACATTGCATTCAAAAATTCAGAGCAATGATCAGAGGCAAACCTAGCAATGAGAACATGATCCTTGCAAGGTTTCCTATGAATCGGTCGATTTTTATCATTTCATATTTCCCAGTGTACAACAAAAGATAGAGAACAACTCCTGATTTAGCGCCTTATGGACTTAAATAAGCCATTCTTAGATGGAATAGCATTGAAATTGACCGCTTCTAAAACTTACAAGGCTACATAAACAGATCTCTTCCACACATGGACAATCATGAAAGACATGGAGATGGGTTTCAATGGCATTATTGCAACGGGGACGAAGCTCATTGCAATTAACACCTCTTTTTGCTAAGGCCTCGCAAGTAGGGAGGGTTCCTAACGCAAGTCTCCAACACAAGTGTCGAATTTTTGGAGGAACACCACATTTCCAAATCAGACCCCAATTAAACTTTCTCGCATGTGAAGAACTAGGAAGATGAGTAAGATTGAACGTCAGGTAACAGGCGAGGTGATACCCAGACCTGACTGTATACGTTCCCTTCTTTTCTAAAACCCAGAATCTGACATCCTTAAGTAGACGAAAGCTAATAGGGATCTTACAAAGCCTAAAATGAACATAAATTGGTATTTTTGGAATGTAGGAGGGAAAAAATGATTTTGTCGTATACGTTCCCTTCTTTAGGATATTGAGATGATTTTGTCGGGTCTGTCAGATAGTGAATTTTGACCTGTCAATGTTTAATTTTTTTAAAATATCAAAATTAGTTAAAGTTAACTTTGAAAGTAAAAAATTATTTTATTAGTTTTCTTTAGCGGTTTGAGCACTTGTTTCCTTTGATTTTTATTTTTTTATTTGCAAATAGCAACACAGTTTTTAAAGCCAAATAAAATAAAGAAAAAGATACTCTTTCAATTAGATTTGAGTTACCCTTTGAATCGGGTCATTTTCCTATCAGACGTGTAAAATAATTAGATTTTATCGAGTCATTTATTTATTTTAATATAATATTCCCTCCGTTGCAAAAAATAATTTCACTTTTCTTTTTCATCTATTCTAAGTTTGAGTTTCTCTTACTATATTTACACTATAATTAATTTGTGAATTGCCTTCCATACCCTTATTTGATTGCTTTGTATTGTAATAAGTAAACTTGTAATACAAATTCTATAAATCAAATAATATATTTTAATATTTTATAAAAGTAAAACATTTAAATAATTGAGCATTAATGATAAATGTAAAGAGTATTATATTAGGCTATAATCTCAATCTTTAAAAATTACTTTTTTTCCTCCATAAAAATTAGACTAAAATCACTACAACGTTAGTTACTTAGTGACATCAAATACGGAGTTGCCAAATTGCGACGCCCCGTGATGCGTTGGTGACATCAAGTTATAATGGAAATATAGCGAGTCCTTTAGTGATTCCTTTGCCACACATGGCAACATAAAATTTTAGTGATGCCAAGTTGGTGTCGCTAAAATTAGTGTCAAAAGTTGACGGTGAGTTTAGAGACACTAAAAGAGTCTCTGATTAGTGACATCATAATCTTGCGTCGCTAAATTTGGAGTCAATAGGTTACTATATTTATATATAGTTTAACAACATAGGTATGACGCCACTAAACGACGTACGAATAGTTAAAACACATAACTTAGTCACTATTTCAAATAGTAATGTCTGGCGACGCCAATGTGCCAGTGAAACGGTGAATGAAGGTCTTGTTTCATTTAAAATCCTCTTTCTTAGAAATGCCATAGCTATATGCTTTTGATGTCGCTAAGTTATTCAATATAATTTGGGAATTTCACCAGAAATCCCCAAATTACCAATTCAAATCCCTCCCAAAATCTAGGAAATCTCACTCATTGTGGCCCTGATCGCTAGTGAATTGTCCGTCGCTGCTCATCCACTACGCGAAGGTGATCGATGTTACTTATGCTAAAGGGTTTTGCATGTCATTTATTTTTGTAGAAGTTGTAAGGCCTAAATGGTAAGCTTCTTCTTCCCTTGTATTTTCCCCTTTACAATGTTATCCGTCCTTTCTTTTCTACATGTATGTTCGTTTTTGTCTATTTTGTGTTGTGAGCTAGGGTTTTGTTTTTAATTTAATTTTATTTTTTTCTGGTCAATTTTCATTGTCTGTTCTCTCCTTTTGTTAGGGTTTCAGCTTGTCATATCTTTAGCAAATGTTGTTAGGTTAGTTTTTAATTCTCTAGGGATTTTGGTACCACAAAATTTGGACTATATTAGAAACATAGGAAGTAGTGGCAATGAAACTGTGAATGACAAAGAAGTGGGATGTGGATGAAACCCTCAATATCAATTTAAATGATTCACTTGCCGAAGGGGAATATTATCTTGGTGTAACTCATTGGTCATCATTAAAATATTAGATAAAACTTTGAAACAATAATCAAATTTGGGTATTAGGAATAATACGTGTATGGTATATAAAAATACATTATCCTGACAATAAGAACACAATTTATGCAATGATTTTTGGATAAAGAAATTGTTTAAAATTAATGAAATAGCTTAGCTATATGGAAATTGTGAAAATTTAACCAAACAAAAAAAGCATGAGTAATTTAAAAAATGGAGCACCATTTGAGCACATGCATTTTCTTGAATAAGTCTCTCATCGATAGATGATGCTAAATTGAATTTAGATATATATTTCTAATCTAGATTATACAAATGTATATAATATATAATCAAGGCTTCCAGTTTTCTTAACTTAGTTATTGTGTTGTTTTTTGAATGTTGAGTTAGAGTTGTTCATCACTTGAAACATACCTGTATTTCTTATGGTTTATATATATATATATATATATATATATATATATATATATATATATATATTAGAGAATTATAAATGATATTTTTAATGAATATTTTAAATATTGTATTATTTTTATTTGATGATATTTTAATATTTTCAAATTTCTTAGAAGAATATTTTAAACATTTCAAAACCTTTTCCTATATTGCAAAAAAAAAAAAGATTTAGTCATTTCTAAATAAAAAAATGTCATTATTTCAATTGAAAATCCGATTTTTAAATCATTACATATCACAAAGATTAATAATTCCAATTGAAAGATTTATTCAATTTGCAAATAAAATCCCTGAAAAAATTCTTGATAAAAAATAATTACAAAATTTTTTAGGAAGCCTTAATTATGTCCTGAATATAAATCCCATTTTAATGTCCTTATTGATGAAGAAATACAAGATACTACTTCAAAAATATCAAATTCTTCCAAAATCAGTTCTTCACAAATTCTAGCTTTTGCTTCTACCTAGAAAATTTCAGATATTTTTCTTAAACCAGATCCCATGAATTTTGGAACTTACAATACCTTAAAAATATGTCAAAGTCATATTAGAAAATAACTGTGAGAGTATTTTCAGACTCAATTGATCCCTACAAAACAAGAGCCAGAATGAGAGATTAAAATAGGTCATTCCTAATTGATTATTCTAAAGTAAATTTCTCAAACTCACTTTCAAAATTCGAGAAAGGTAATTCCTCAAAACATATTTCTCAAAACCAATTTTCAAAATTTCAAGTAATTTTGTCACAAAAATTCCAAAATCGTTTTAATTTTATTTTAAAAGATATTTTTCTAAATATAGTCAAATAAAAAAAAAAGATTTCATGATCCAAATCCCTTTGACACTTTGGAAATTTGTTTAGGAAAAAAATAGTTTTACAAACCAATTGATTTTAAGAAAACTTCAAGTTTTTATCAAACAATTTTAGAAATAACTAAGTCTGTTACTTTTAAAAATTTCTTCTATAACAAACACCAGATTGATCCTAAATATTTTACCTATAAAATTCACAAAGTTATTACCCCAGATGAGTGGAAATTTGACTTAAGTCAACCTCTTTGCTTTCTAAATATTTCAAAAAATATGTTCTTTTTTGATACCTCTTATTACTAGTAAGCCTGGTTTATTGCATTTTCCATCCAAAATTCCAAAATAATCCCATACCTGGTTATTCTATTTTGATACCATTTATAATCCTTCTACTTTTCCTTCATGATGACCCATGCGGTAGGCCATCTTTATTTAAACTTGAAATAGAAATAATATTTTTAGTTAAAGCAGATATGTAATAACAATTATCTAAAATTAACATAAGCCCACTAGATAGGGTCAAAACATAAGTTCCTACAGCTAATGGAGCAATCTTTGCTCCATTTTCAACGCGTAAGTCCGACTCTCCCTTATTGAGTTATCTATTGTTCCTTAGGCCTCACATATCAATAAATATATGCGAGTCACAACCGGTATCTAATACTCATATATCATTATTGAAAATAGTATTAATTTTAATGAAAAAAATACTTGAATTAGATGAGGTATCAAATATCTTCTTCTTCAAAAACTCCAAGTAACTCTTGCAGTTTCTCTTCCAACGGTCATCCTTGTCACAATGGAAGCATGTCCCATTTGGAGCAGTCTCCTTGGCTTTCTTTTTAGCCACGCCTCCCTTAGGCTTCATGCACTTCTTCTTCTTCTTAAGATTTTTCTTCTTAGAACCAGAAAAGTCCGCCAGCATCACAGATGTCTCAACTGTCTTAAGTAAATTGATCAGTTCAGGAATAGTGGTGGAGATTTGGTTCATCATTATAGTTAAGCATAAAATGTGAATAACTATCGGATAAACCGGTTAAATTAAGTCAATACAGGAAAAATAAATATAAATAAGAAATAAATACAAAAAGTAAATAATTGCATAAATTTAAGTACATAAATTTAAAAGTGTCCTTTCTATCACTAGATTTTTTTAGGCATACTTTTGTAAGATAACACTTAGAATTTTAAATTTATAAAGCTTAATAGGCGACAAAGCCAACCATAGGGAAATAAAATTTATAAAAATAAAATTTAATATATAATTTAATTACAAAAGCATATAAATCTTACTAGGTATCTGTAGTAAGATACGAGATATAGAGTTATCATAATTTGGGTTAAAGTGTTTATAAGTTTTGGCTACAGAGAGAGAATATGGATACAAGTTTTAGAGAGAAAGAGAGAATTGGATTCCAAAAAATTATGTCTTCTTCTTCTTAGGATCCAAATGGAAAAATAGTAAACTTGAATAGTAACCAAGGTTGTTTATATATATATATATATATATATATATATATATAAACATTTTTCTTTTCTTTCTTTTTTGTAAATTTTTGCTAAAATGGAAAAGTCTCAAACCATATTTCATGCTAATTTGCTAAATGAAACAACCAATTTTTCTTTGCATAATAAAACATTTTAGACTTAATGTGGGAAAATGCATGGAGGCACCACAAATTATTGAATTTGTATTAGGTTGATGAAATGTAATTATATTAGGTTATAGTTTATTGAGATTGATGTTTATAACTTCATATTGATCCTCATTATGATGGGATGTCATAATGAAGTTGTAGCACATTCTCATCTAATTAGGATTAACTCAACTAAATGAGCAAGTGTTATATGTATCTATCGCAGAAAACCTATAAAAATTTAAATTTTTTCTTTTTTTTTTGAAATATCCCTTTTCCACATAACTTCCAGTTTTATGTAAAAATCTATGAAACATATCATAAGTATGAACTTCTATAGAAGGATATATTTGATCCAAGAAAACATTATCATTATATATATGTTGATTTTAGGCTCTAATAGCATGATGTTTACAAAAATACATGAACTTATACAAAAAATTACATGTTTGTTTAAAATACAAGATTTGTATGAAGATAAACAACTCATAAACCTATATGACATGTACAAAATACAAAATATGACATATCACTGACCCTTGTTGGGTTTGCTCTGTTGTCACGATCGTGAAGCCTGGACAGTATGGGCAGGTGATGTAACCACGATTTCCTTCCTTTCATATCCTTTTAAATCCGTTCCCCACTCCCTGTTAACTAATCTAACATGCCTTTTGCATCTTCTTCTTCCTTCCGACTCCATATTCCTCCATTGTGGAAGTTTGGAAGATCAAGTTTCGTGAGGGTAAAGTGAGAGAAAAGAGTGAGTGAGGAAGCTTGTTAGTTTTAAGGGAAGAGTGTGTTTTTTTTTTTTTTTTCTAGGTTTGGTTCAAGTTCTAGATGCTACAAAGATATTTTTCATCTTACTAGGATCAGATAGAGGAGTTGGGAGTCCATCTTAAGAGAGAGGATAAGCTTGAAGAGCTCGAGCTTTAGCCAATCTCTATCCTAGGTGTAAAGTTTGTACATAACAATCTTTCAAGCTTTAAATTTGCATTTATATGTTGGTGTGAATTGAATGCATGTTAGAATGATTGTTGGTAAATGAAATATGTGATATTTAGGGTTGGTATGCATGATGGAAACTTTTATGTTAAATGATTATGTTGAGGTGTTTGATAAATCAATTTAGTTAATATAAATTATTAGAAAGTATATGGTTGTGATAAATGGTAAAAATGCATGCTAAAGTGTTGATGGAATGACTGACATTGGTTAACTATAGAGAAAATTGCATATGAGAATGGTATGAAAATGGTTGTGCTCTATTTTGGTATGAAATCTGGAAAATTTCTAGACTCGTGGTTGTGAACACAGGTTTGTGGCCATGAATGTCGTGAAAATAAATTTTTATTACTGAAGCAAACTCGTTGGACAGTTTTATGGTTGGGTTCATTGTTTGGTTCATGCCTGTAAAGGGGTGATTACGGTCATGAACTTGTGTTGATTCATAGGATGAATCACAATTGGATTCACGGGTAAGATACCCATGAAGAGATGATTCATGGCTGTGAAATGTTGTTTACGGGCGTGAAGCTTCTTAACTTGAAAATCTTATATGTTTGCTTGTAAATCAAAATTGATTCATTATAAGATGGTATACCTCTATCATAAGATTATAGTATGTTATGATAATATATGTTGCGGTAGTGATTTATGAGAAATCACGATTGATGAACTATATGAAATATATATGGTATGTGTTGTGAAATTATAAGCTCAATACTCTGACTAGAACTAGACTTAGGATAGATTGCATGTCATTGAGGCGAGTTCGGTTCCGAGTGACCTAGGTTGGTCATGTTCAAAATTTTTTGAAGGCCAAGAGGCAAGCAATGAGAACTTCCTCGGTTAGTTTATATACAAACTCTTTTTTGGTTAGTTGTTTGATATATCATGTTCGATGTGTGCATTATATATATATATATATATATATATATTAAGCTAGTGTATGTGCGGACTTTGAGGTAGGTCATTATAATAGCTCGATATGTTTATCGAGCATATTATATATATGTCATGTGTGTGTGCTTTGCATGTTGCTATGCATCACTAGGCATGATTGCTTCGCATATGAACTTCTCATGCACAAGTTTAGAGCTTAAGGGAGGATTGACAGAGGAGGACACCCAATGATCAGAGCCTTGGATATACACTTGGGGTGGGTGATATACGGTTCTACTTTTGATTGTTTTGAGGGTTGGGTAGTTATAGTTTTACATGTTATGTTTCAAAGAAATATAGTTTTATAATTACTCGTTTTGAGTAAACTTGGGCTAGTACTACCTGTTTGATTTATGTATTTTATTTTATTTTATCAAGCTTTTATTAATGTTTTATTTTATTTAAGTCATCATGGCCATGGTGCATAAAATTTTTAAATTATGACGTTTTAACTCATGTGTATCATAGCATATTTTGGTATAATTGAGATTATTCTTACTTATATCAAATGGTGTTACATTTAGTGGTATCAGAGTCTAGGTTTAGGCAATTTTAAACCTAGGTGGGAAAAGTTATATTACGTGTACAAGTGTTATCTTGTATAACTCTGATATGGGCTATTCTCTGTCGATGTGTAGGCTAAAGAGTGAGAATGGAGATCAAGCTGCATGACACGACTGAGAGTAATAGTCCTCTGGATTTAGAGGCTCAAAATCAACCGAGCCAAGCTATTGTACAAGGGCCGGCTGGTGCACCTCCTTTACACAACCGATGGTTAGTCAGGTGGATCAGTCACATGATCATTTGATGTAGAATCTTGCTGCTCTACTACAATGGTTGGTACAGGTTATGCTTCCGCCACCTCCACCACATCTTCTTTTTCCGCTAAGGTGTAGATCACAGATTGACAGACTTCATAAGTATGGGGCCATAGATTTCACAGGCAATAGTGATGATGATCTTGAGACTGCAGAATACTGGTTGGAGAAAACTGAAAAATATTTCAAGGAGCTTGACTGTGCTGAGGATCACATGGTTAGGTATGTTATTTCATTTCTCCAGAAGTATGCCTATGATTAATGAAAGTCTATTCTTCAGAAACTTCAGACTCCAGAGCTGATTACACATGTTTTCTTTGTGGTTGAATTTAAGAAATGGTATGTACCGAAATTGTACATTGATGAAAAGCAGAAAGAGTTTTTGAACCTACAGCAAGGGAATATGACTGTGACCGGCTACGAGAGAGAGTTTTTTCGGTTGAGCAAGTATGTGACTGATATCATTAGGGGTGAAGCAGACAAGTGTCGCCAATTTAAGGACGATCTAAGATATGCGATCATATTCCATGTGATCTCACAGTAGTATAAGGACTTTACGAGGTTGGTATATTCTTCTATTACGATAGAGAAGAGGATAAAAGTGAAGAGAGTAGAGGAGTCATCTAGAAGAGACTACAGAGAATCAGCTTTCAGTGTCGCACAATCATCGAGCAAGAAGGCTAGCACCGATTTTGGATCCTTCTAGTCTAGAGGACAAGCTTGGGGTCGAGGATAGTCAGGGTATACTAGACATGCACCATTATCAAGACTAGTTTGACAACTACTAATAGTCAGCCCGAGATGAGGAGAGAGACAACACCGAAGTGTGCATCATATGGTAAAAAACATAAGGACAGTGTTGGTGACCCTTAGGAGCTTGCTACATGTGTGATTTCGAGACCACTATAAAAGAGATTGTCCTTTACTAATTGTTAAGACTCCCACTCAAACTCAGGGTTCAGTGCCGACACAGACTAGGGGATGGGGACAAGCCAGTTCAGGTGGAAGTGGATCTACACTGACCATATCAAAGTGAACAAGTTTTGTCCTAATATAGCACCATCGAAGGCTTATGTTATAAAGGCTAGAGAGAATCTGAGTGCATCAGGCGTGGTTGTTGGTACATTTCTTCTATTTGACTCAGTTTTAATTACTTTGATAGATTCAAATTCCATGCATTCTTATATATGTATTCATATAGCTGAGCAGTATAACATGTTAGCAGAGAGATTAGATTATGAGATAAAGGTGACTAGCCCTTTGGGGCATAGCACAATGGTGAACTAAGTGTTGTGGTTCAAGGGAAAAAGTTCACTACAAATTGGATTGAATTGCCCTTTCATGAGTATGATGCTATCCTGGGTATGGATTGACTCTTTTTAGCAGGGTGCAGTAGTTGACTGCAGGATGAACACAATTGAATTGAGAATGTTGGAAGATGAGAGAGTGGTTGTTTAGGGTGAGAGATCTTTACAACAAACGAGGATAATCTCCATAATGAAAATGTGGAAGATGATTAGAAATGGGTTGAGACCTATTTAGCTTACGTGATTGACAACAGGAGAGAGAACCTAGATCTTAAGGATATTTCGACAGTGGAAGAGCTCCCAGGTGTGTTTCTAGATGAGTTACCAGGGCTACCTCCGAAAAGAGGGATAAAGTTCTCAGTTGAGCTTACACTAGGTATAACTCCTATATTAGCATTACCATATCATATGGCTCTATCATAAATGAAAGAGTTAAAGGCACAGTTATAAGAATTTGTTAGATAAAGGCTTCATCAGACCAAATGTATCTCTATGGAGTGCACTAGTATTGTCTGTCAAGAAGAAAGATTGGTCTATGAGGTTGTGCATAAACTATAAGCAATTGAATAGGTTAATTGTCAAGAACATGTATCCATTAACATGGATTAATGATCTCTTCGATCATTTAAGTGGTGCAAGGGTGTTATCTAAGATTGATTTGAGATCGAGATACCATCAATTGAGAATCAATGCAGGTGATGTAAAGATGACTACTTTCCAAACTAGATATGATCACTATGATTTTCTGGTTATACCCTTTGGGTTGACCAATGCTCTTGCAACTTTTATGGATTTGATGAATTAAATCTTTATGCCATTTCTGGACCTCTTTGTTGTGGTATTCATATACTACATCTTAGTGTATAGCAAGAATGAATATGAGCAACACTTAAGAACAGTCTTGCAGACTCTTAATGAATAGAAGCTTTATGTTAAGCTCTCTAAGTGTGAGTTTTGGCTAGATGAGGTTGCCTTTCTTAGGCATGTGATATGGATCCAGGCAAGGTCGAGGTGATCTTGAAATGAAAACTGCCACATAATGTAACTGAAATTAGGAGTTTTTTCAGCTTAGTAGGATACTATAGAAGGTTCGTCAAAGAGTTTTCTATGATAAATTCTCTATTGACTAGGTTTGAATGGACAAATAAGTGTCAGAACAGTTTTGATCAACTTAAGAATATTTTGACAGAAGCTCTAACTGACACAACCGATTATGGACCAAGAATATATTATTTACAATGACGTTTCTCACAATGTATTGGGATGTATTCTGATGCAAGAAGGAAAAGTTGTCACTTATGCATCTAGGTAGTTGAAGCCTTTTGAAAAGAATTATCCAACCCATAATTTAGAATTGACAGCCATTGTGTTCGCATTTAAGATTTTGTGTCATTATCTACATGGAGAGAAGTGCCACATCTTCATAGATCACAAAATTCTAAAGTATCTTTCCACATAGTAGGATTTGAATTCAAGGTAGAAAAGATGGTTAGAGTTGATAAAGGATTACAACTGTGTAATTGATTATCATCCAAGATAGGCCAATGTGGTGGCTAATGTACTTAGTAGGAAAACTTTGGCAGAGTTGCACATTCAACCAATCTTGGATCAAGAGATTGGAGATGCACAGAAGATTAATGACAAACTAGTGGAGTTAGTCATTTTGGTCTCTAAAGGGGAGAAACTGGGTTTTTTAGTCTAGCCAGATGGTAGTTTACATTACTAGGGTAGGTTATGTGTGCCAAATGTCTTAGAGTTGAGACAAAAAATTATAAGAGAGGTCCATGAGACAAGATTTGTAATGCACCCTAGGAGTAAAAAGATGTAATAGAACTTAAAAAGGATATATTGGTGGTCAAGGATAAAAAAAGACATCATAGAGTTTATGACTAGATGTCTTACATATCAGTAGGTAAAGGCCGAATATCAGGGACATTCAGGGTTGTTGCAGCTGATCACAATTCCGGAATGAAAATGGGAGAGAATCACTATGGATTTTGTGATTGGATTGCTTTTGAAATCAAGGAAGTACGATACCATATGAGTGATCGTAGATAAGTTAATGAAGTCGCCTCACTTCTTACCTATTCGAAGAGCCTATCCTTTGAACTGGTTGGCAGATTTATACGTGAATGAGATAGTATATTTTTATGGAGTTCCATTCTCTATCATTTTGGATCGAGATCTGTGGTTCACATATCAGTTTTGGGGTAGCCTACAACGAGCTTTGGGTACCAAGCTCAACTTCAGCAGGACTTTCCATCCTTAGACAAATGGTTAGTTAGATAGAGTTATTTAGATTTTGGAAGACATGATGAGTTGTTATGTGATTGAGTTTGAGGGAAATTAGGATAGATATCTAATATTGATGGAGTTTGCCTACAACAACAGTCATCAGTCTAATATCCAGATGGCTCTGTCTAAGGTACTTTATGATACAAAGTGTCGAACACCATTGTGTTGGACCAAACTTAGTGAAAGAAAGCTAATGGGGCCATATCTGGTACAAGAAATGAAAAAAAAAGTGAAGTTCATTAGAGATCGACTAAAAGTAGCTTTTGACA
Organism: Triadica sebifera; assembly: GCA_023653625.1. Lineage (NCBI taxonomy): Eukaryota > Viridiplantae > Streptophyta > Magnoliopsida > Malpighiales > Euphorbiaceae > Triadica > Triadica sebifera. The sequence continues at coordinate 18,675,655 of CM042910.1, read as the reverse complement.
GACAGAAATCCTATATGGACCTCAAGAGAAAGGATGTGGAGTAATTAGTGGGAGACAAGATGTTTCTAAAGGCATCTCCATGGAAGAAGGTTCTTAGATTTAGAAGAAAGGGCAAGTTAAGCCCTAGGTTCATTGGACCATATGAGATCTTTCAGAGGATCAAACCAATTATGTATAGACTCATTTTGCTGCTAAAGATGAGTATGATATACAATGTCTTCCATGTATCCGTGTTGAAAAGGTATCTGTTAGATTCTTCTTACATCATCACCACAAAAAGCATAAAATTGAGATCGAATTTGTCTTACGAAGAGGAACCAGTCGAGATCTTATCTTGTGAAGTAAAAAAACTCAGGAACAAGCAAGTTCCACTAGTGAAAGTTTTATTGAAGAGTCATATCGTTGAAGAAGTGACGTGGAAAAGTGAGGAAGTGATGATGACACAATATCATCAGTTGTTCTGAGACATCATGATAGGTAATTTATTGGATGAAATATCTTAAGGGGGAGAGAAATGTAATGCCCATAATTAGGTCCTATAAGTTATGTTCTTGATTAGTGAGAGTTGAGGGTTAAGTGAAGTTTTAAAAGTTTAAGAGTTACTGAAATATGTTGTTTCATACTTGTGACAATAGGTGTCACGACTATGAATATCAAATTTTAGTTAATGGTTGTGATGAGATTCTTCATGACCGTGAAGAGTTTCTTCATGCCCGTGAAAGATAAGTCATAGTTGTGAAGCTTGGACAGTATGGGTAGGTGATGTAGCCATGATTTTCTTCCTATCATATCCCTTTAAATCTGATCCCCACTTCTTGTTAACCAACCTAAAAATCTTTTTGCATGTTCTTCTTCCTCTAAACTCCATCTTCCTATTTTTTGGAAGCTTAAAATATCAAATTTTGTGAAGGTAAAGTGAGAGAAAATAGTGAGTGAGGAAGCTTGTGAGCTTTGAGAAAAGAGCCCAATTTCATATTTTTGGGTTTGGTTCAAGTTTCAAAGGCTAATAGGACATTTTTCATAAATGGTTAAAATGCATATTGGAGTGTTGATAGAATGGATGACATTGGTCAACCATAGAAAAAATTGTTTGTGAGAATGGTATGCAAATGATTGTGCTATGTTTTGGTATGAAATCTGAAAAATTTCCAAATTCACAGCCGTGAACGGAGGGTTTACGAGCATGAATGTCGTGAAAATGAATTTTTATTGCTCAAGCAGACCCATTCACAGACAGTTTCATGGTTGGGTTCACTATTTGGTTCACATATGTAAAGAGGTGATCACGATCGTGAATGTGTCTTAATTCACAGGATGAATCACTGTTGGGTTTACAGGTAAGCTACTTGTGAAGAGATGATTCACGATCGTTGAATGTTGTTCGTGAGCATGAAACTACTTAACTTAAGAATCTTATATGTTTGCTTGTGAATCAAAATTGATTCGTTGTAAGGTGGTATACCTCTGTTGTAAAATTATAGTATACTATGATAATACATGTTGTGGTAGTGATTTATGAGAAATCACGATTGATGAACTATTTGTAATATATGTGGTATGTGTTATGAAATTATAAGCTCAATACTTTGACTAAGACTAAAGCTAGGATAAATGGCAGACCATTAAGGGGAGATCGGTACTGAGTGACCTAGGTTGGTTATGTTCGAGATTCTTTAAGGGCTAAAAAGGCAAGCAATGAGAGCTTCCTCGGTTGGTTTATATGCAGAATGTTTTCCTCATGCATGTGTTTTAGGAAACTTAGGCAGGTGTCCTGAGGGCTTTAGTGAGAGTCATAGATTACCCATATCTATTTTAGTATAGTTATGAGTATAACGGGTAGCGAAATGATAAGTAAATGTAAGTAGATACTTTTATATGTGGTGTACATTTGTATAATTCTGGTTAGTTGTTTGATATACTGTATTCAATATGTGCATTATATATATATATATATATATATATATATATATATATATATATATATATATATATAAGATCTCTATGGTATGTTATATAGTATACGAGCTAGTGCATGTGCAGACTTTGAGAAAAATTGTTATAGTAGATCGATGAGTTTATCATGCATATTATATATATATATATATATATATATATATATCATGTGTGTACTTTGCATGTTGCTATGTATCATTAGGCATGAGTTTCTTAGTGTATGAGCTTTCCATTTGTAGGTTTGGAGCTTAGGAAAGGATCGACACAGGAGGACGCCCAATGATAAGAGCCTTAGATATACACTTGGGGTGGGTGACATATGTTCTACTTTTGATTGGTTTGAGGGTTAAGGAGTTATAGTTTACATGGTGTATTTCAGATACATGTAGTTTTATAACTACTTATTTTGTATAAACTTAGGCTAGTGTTGTTCGTTTAATTTATGTATTTAATTTTATTTTATCAAGCTTTTAGTGATATTTTATTTTATTTAAGTCATCATGACTATGGTGCATGAAAGTTTCAAATTATGACGTTTGAACTTATGTACATCATAACATTTTTGGTATAATTGAGATTATTCTTAATTATATCGAAATGTATTATAATTGAAAGTTTAGTGGTACATATAGATATAAAAATTCAACATGCATTCATACAATAAATATCATGTCATACATATTCATGATATCATATTAAAACATCATGACATGACAATGAGATTATAATATCATATAATATACTTTACCTTTATACATGTTTAAGTAAGCACTTACCGATGTTCATAACATATAACATATTAAACATTTGTCATCATGTACATGTGTCATTAAACTCTTTTTCCATTATATTGTAGCCTTTCTATTCCATTTTTCATTTTCTTCTGCCATTCGATCTGCAAAACAGTCATCACACTTTCAACCTGGACTATTATGGACTATTGGAATACAGGTGGTGAATAATAGTGTTTTCTGAGTTTAAGCCACCCTACCACTGTCTATAATCATATATACCTTTCTAGGGTCCTAAAATCAATAGCACTCTCGGAGTTTAAGCTACTTTGACTGAGTAAAAGATATATCTTTTGCATGTAACATAGGATCAATTATGCTCTGTAAGTTTAAGTCATCTTGTCTTTAAAAGAAATCATTGTGTAATATATAACTATGGTACCGTTATTCCCCTTGATGGCATGTCACATATCCTACTTCTAGTCCTTGTATTGAGCCTAGACTTTACTTGTTCATTTTCTTTGTTATACTTCATTATAACATTTATATCTTATAACATATATGTTTTGATCATGTGGAAACACATCATGTAACATCCATGTGCATTCATTCATAGAATCATACTCCAAACATATCATTATGTAAGCATGTGCATAGTCATCATATTAAATCACGGAAGAAAAAACAAAAAACAAACAAATATCATTATGTAAGCATGTGCATAGTCATCATATTAAATCATGGAAGAAAAAACAAAAAATAAACAAATATCATTATGTAAGCATGTGGATAGTCATCAATTAAACTCAAAGGAAAACATAATTGCACATTTCGTCATAAATTATCTTAGCCTGAATTTATGGTTCAACAACCCCCTTTATACTTCACTAAAACCTTTTTTTTCCCTCTTTACCATCAAAGCTTAACATACCATTAAATGCACATGTAGCATACCTATAACAAAGTTTCTTTCAAGCATTATCATAAAGGCAATTCTTGCTAAACCTAGCATTTATACCATAATCATTCACTACTCATATACTTATAACATTAAATACATCATTTACTTTCATAATAACCAACAATTAACATTTAAAGCATTCATAAGCATTTAACACATCACATGCCATATTTTTGGAATTTAAATGCATATAGGTACATGCCTCTAATATAGCATCAAAAACCAAGTTTCTCTCAAGATTGCTTATCCTCTTTGTGGATATCACCACCTTTTCTTCCAACTCCTATCACATATAACATAACTATATCACCCCATTCACTAGGCTCTACTTATATGACGTTACATTTCTCTATTCCTTAAAAGAATTTTGTCCTCAAAATTAATTGTAGTGCTATGTTAAAATAGTTGAGAGTATTATGCTATCATCACTTCTTCACATTTCCATGTAACTTCTTCTATTGCATGATTCCTCCTTAGGACTTTGACTAACAATACTCGCTTGTTCCTGAGCTCTTTGACTTTATTAGCCAAAATCTCAATCGGCTCACCTCTATGCTTTCAATTGTGATAACGTGTGAAAGATTTGACCTATACCTCCTTAATATAGAGACAAAAAAATATTGTGGATCTTACTCAACTCTGGCAGTAAGGCTAGTCTATAGGAGACTAATTTAATTCACTATATGATCTCATACGGTTCAATGAACTATGACTTGTCATTTTTTCTAAACCTTAGGATCTTCTTTAGTTGAGAAAATTTAAGAAACACTTTGTCTCCCACTTCATACTTTATATCTTTTCTCTTGAGATATAAATAAGATTTCTATCTATCTGAAGCTACCTTAACCTTTATTGTATGATCTTCACCTTTTTCTCTGTCTCTTACATCAATTCTAGCCCTATTAACTTCTACTCACTGAGCTCTATCTAACATAATAGAGTCTGACACTTCTTACTATAAAGTGCCTCATAAGGAGCCATCTGGATGCTAGACTAATAATTGTTGTTGTAAGCAAACTCCATCAATGGTAGATATTTTTCCTAACTACTTTCAAACTTGATCACACAACTTCTCATCATGTCTTCAAAATCTTTATCACCCTTTCTGACTGACCATCTATTTCTGGTTGAAAATTCGTGCTAAAATTGAACTTGTTCCCAAACCTTCTTGGAGACTTCTCCAAAACTATATGTGAACCTTGGATCTCTTTTAGCCATACTATCTTGTTTGTATATAACTCTGCTAGTCTGTTCAAAGGATAATCTCTCCTGATAGATAAGAAATGTGTTGACTTCATTAACCTATTCACTATGACCAAAATAGTATCATACTTTCTCAGTGTTGGGGGTAACCCAATCACAAAATCTATCATGATTCATTTGCATTTCCATTCTAGTATTGTGATTGGTTGTAACAAACCTAAAGGCACCTGATGTTCTACCTTGACTTGCTGACATGTCAAATGTTTGTTGTGAACTCTGTGATATCCTTTCTCGTACTTGCCCACCAAAACTTTCTTTTTAGATCATGATACTTCTTAGTACTTCTGGGATGCATTGCAAATCTGGTTTCATACACTTCCTTTAGAATCCTTTATCTCAACTTAGCAACATTAGACATGCATAAGCAACATTGGTAGAACAAACTGCCATCTAGTTCAACTTTGTACTCGAGTGTCTCCCTCTCAGAAATTAACTCGGCTATCTTAACTAACTTGCTATCTAGCTTTTTTTTTTTATCTCTAATCTCCTGATTGAATGTAGGTTGAACATGTTACTCTTTTATGGTCTTTTTGTTTAAAAAGTCAGCCACAATATTGGCCTTTCCTGGATGATAATCAATGACAAAATTTTAGTCTTTGATAAACTCTAACCATCATTTCTACCTCAAGTTGAGTTCTTTTTGAGTCAAAAAATACTTTAAACTCTTGTGATCTATGTAAATGAAATAATTTTTCCCATATAGATAGTGACGCCATATCTTTAGAACAAACAAATTGACTACCAACTTAAGATCATGTGTGGAGTAATTCTTCTTATGCTATTTCAATTGCTTAGAAGCATAAGCAAAAACCTTTCCCTTTTGCATCAAGACACAACCAAAACCATTATGAGACGTATCACTATAGATGACATACTATTTATTTAATATTAGTTGTGTCAAAATTGGATCTTCTGTCAACATACACTTAGGTCTATTGAAGCTAGCTTGACATTTGTCATTCCATTCGAACTTCACATCTTTTCTCAAAATTCTAGTCAAAGGATAAACAATCAACAAAAAGCCTTTTACAAACCTTCTGTAGTAATTTGCAAAACCAAGAAAAATCCTAATTTCAGTCACATTCTAAGGAGGATTTCAATTCAAGATTACCTCAACCTTGCTGGAATCAATCCTGATGCTGTCTATTGACATAATATATCCAAGAAAAGTCACTTCATTAAGTCAAAACTCACATTTAGAAAGCTTGGCATAAAGCTTATAATCCCTAAAGATCTGCAACATTGTTACTAAATATTGATCATATTCCTTTTGGTTTTTAGAATACACCAATATATCATTGATGAAAACAACTATGAACTTATCTGTTAACCTTGAGGGGTATTTCCGTTATTTTGATGATAATAAATAACATAGCAATATGGTATTTAACATACTTGTTCTTGTAAGTATATTATACAGGACAAGAATTAAAATAGCAAGAATGGAGAATTGGAAGAATAATCCTTGAGAAACAAAAAGCAAGAAGTAGCATGTTCACTGCCGTGACTCTAGGAGTCACTCCCGTGAAGGAAGCTAACCGTTACCAAAACCAACATTTGAAGTTCACGGCCATGAAGAAAAAACAAACCGTGAAGTAAGCATTTCAGTCACCCCCGTGAATGAAGGTGTCACCCCCGTGAAGAGTCATGTAATTTCATTCAAAGAGCTTCACGACCAGAGTCACCACTTGGGTCACGGCTGGGAAGATTGTCACCCCTATGAATGAAGGTGTCACCCCCGTGAAGGCTTCATTCAATTTCATCCAGAGAGCTTCACGACCAGAGTCACCACTTGTCTCACGGCTGGGAAGAATGTCACGCCCGTGATGGATTAATGTCACGCCCGTGACGGATTAATGTCAAAACATACCAGAAAGCTTCACGACCAAGGTCACCACTTCAGTCACGGCTTGGGAAGAACTGTCACCCCCGTGACAAGAATATTCACTCCCGTGACCAATGAAAGAGAAAAATGTCAGGCGCGATTTTTTGGTTGGTACAACGACTAGTTTCTTATTTAATGCACCCCAACGACTATATTTAGCCATGAGAGTATAAATGGAAGTCATTTATGCATTGAGAAAGTGAGAGAACGATAAGAAAAACAAAAGATTAGCATATACTTCAAATCACAAGCTATCTTGTACTTTTATACTTTGAGAACAAATCTATTCTCTGTAAAAATCTTATTGCTCCTCATATTTGAGCAATAAAGATTTATAAGTGGTTTTCTCTGTAATCTTTACTCAAGTGAGCATTGGGTAGTTCTGGGTTAAGATAAGAACTCTTGTAAGGGTTAGTTGTGCGAACCTCCAAAACACAAATTAAAAGGTTGTTTGTGTGAGCCTGTAAAACACAAAGTATAGGTTGTTTGTGTGAGCTTGTAAAACACAAAGTGTAGGTTGTTTGTGTGAGCCTGTAAAACACAAAGGAATTGGTCTAATATCTGTGCCAATTGTTAAAGAATACAAGCCATATGTTGCATGATTGGTAGCACACCTAGATCTATTTATCCAATAGGTGGCTGCTGAAAAACTGTAGTAGCATCCGAACCCTTTACAATTGAAACACTGAGCTAATTAGGAGCCCAATTCAACCCCCCTTCTTGGTCTAATATCTGGGCAACAATTTGTATCAAAGCCTTGTCTAGCATCGAAGCCTAAAAAGCGCTAGTAAAGAGTAAGATATGGCCAGTGAAGGATTCCAGAGTCTTAAACCGTACTTTGATGGAGCAAATTATGCCCATTGGAAGTTTAGGATGGAGACATACTTGGATAATGAAGGAATTGAAGTTTGGGATAGTATTCGAAAAGAATGGACACCACCAATTAGAAGAGGAGTTAATGGTAAAGAAGAAATCCTGTCAAGAGATTATTGGACATAGTCTCAAAGAAGAGCAAACTTCAAAAATAAGAAGGCAATGACAATTCTCTCAAGTTCATTATCTATTGAAGAATGTGGCAGGATACAACACTGTTCAACTGCATATAGCATGTGGAAAACATTAGAAAACTATCACGAAGGCCATAAAGCCACATGGGATGACGAAAGCTCTTCAAGTGAAAAAGATGATAATGAAAGTGAAGAGGTCAACCTATGCTTCATGGCTATTGAGGATCACATCTCAGACAAAGTAAGATCACTACACTCATACTCTTTCAATAATGATAGTAGTGATAATGATAGTAATAGTGATAGTGATGATGATGATGATGAGCAAAGCCTAATAGAAGAATTAAATATAGAATTAGAGAAATATATAACTAAATTTAGTACCTATAGAAATAATATCTCTAATTTGAAAAATAAGATAAATGGTTTAGAAAAAGAGAACATAAAGCTTAAATCATCTAATGAATCTCTTCAAAAGTCATTAAATGAATACTCATCAAGACCCTCAACAGCTTCACTGTTAAAAGAAAATAATACTTTGAAAAATGAAGTTGAGGAACTTAGAAATTCCATTTCTAAATTTCACAAGGGAAAAGAGAGCTTAGATACTCTCATTGTGTCTCAAAGACCACCTTTAGTTAGACATGGTCTAGGGTTTAAGGACACATCATCATCTTCTAACAAAACAGTATTTGTTAAGTCTAAAGAACATAACATCTCCACACCTATTAGAACAGCACCAAGAAATAAGAATGTTAAACCCTCTATATAGAAAAAGAATCATCCCTTTATGTATAGGAAGCATGCATCAAGAAAAACGCAAATTATTCATGAATGTGCATGCCATTGTTCTCAAAATCAGTCTAATAGAATTATGGCATTTAAATACTGTGTAAGACCAAAAAGCAAGTTTAGACCTAAACAATGTAATTATTGCATGAAAATAGGTCACATAAATAAACATTGCTGGATAAGGAAGGCTCATTGGGAACCTTCATGTACTAACCCCCAAGGACCCAAACTCATTTGGGTACCTAAACATCATACTTGATTTGTAATTCTATAGGTATGCCTCAAGTCCACAATAAACAAAAATGCATGGCTAGTAGACAGTGGATGCTCAAGGCATATGACAGGAGACAAAGAACTCTTCAATGAAATCAAAAGTATTGATGGAGGTAAAGTTACCTTTGGGAACAATGCAAAGGGTAAGGTAATTGGCATTGGTTCTATTGGTGTTAATGGTACTACTTTTATTAAGGATGTTTTACTTGTTGATGGCTTGAAACATAACTTGTTAAGTGTAAGTCAATTATGTGATAAAGGAAACAAAGTAATCTTCACTTCAAATGAATGTCTTGTAATCTCTATTGATGGTCAAGAAATATTCAAAGGAAATAGAGATATCAATACGTACATAATAAACTTACATGAACTATCTAACCATTCCTCTAAGTGTCTTGTGACTACTAGTGATGAATCTTGGCTGTGGCATAGAAGACTTGGTCATGCTAACATGGACTTAATACAAAGTCTCAGCAAAGGAGAGCTAGTAAAAGGATTACCAAGAGTTAAATATGAAAAAGGCAAGACATGTGATCCTTGTCAAAGAGGAAAGCAACACAAGTCATCTTTCAAAGCCAAAAACATAGTAAGTACTTCAAAACCTCTTCAACTCCTGCATTTAGACTTATTTGGACCTACTAGGATTGCTAGCTTAGGAGGAAAACATTATGCATTTGTCATCATAGATGATTACTCTAGATCTACTTGAGTAATTTTCTTAGCTCAAAAGAGTGATGCTTTTAAAAATTTCAAAAACTTTGCTAAAAGAGTTCAAAATGAAAAAGGGTACTACATTTCAAAAATAAGAAGTGATCATGGGAAAGAATTTGAAAATGAAAACTTTGAAAGCTTTTGTCTTGAACATGGCATTTCACATAATTTCTCATCTCCTAGGACACCTCAACAAAATGGGGTAGTTGAAAGGAAAAATCGAACATTAATTGAAATGGCTAGAACAATGCTTAATGAATATGAATTACCAACTTATTTTTGGGCAGAAGCCACAAACACTGCATGTTATATTTCAAATCGAGTTTTCAAAAGACCTCTTTTAAACAAAACCTCATTTGAGCTATGGAATGGAAGAAAGCCCTTGGTATCATACTTTAGAGTATTTGGATGCAAATGTTTTATATTGAACACCAAGGACAATCTTGGAAAATTTGCCTCTAAGTCTGATGAAGGTATCTTTTTAGGATACTCTACAACCAACAAAACATATAGAGTATTTAATAAAAGATCATTAACAGTGGAAGAATCTATGCATGTTATTTTTAATGAATCTAGTAGACTTGATCTTGTGAAGGTAGTGCTCTTGATGATGTTGTAGATAATATGGAAAAACTTGTCATTGAAAATGGAAAAGAAGAAAATGATCAAGAAAATTTACTACCTCAAAATCAAGAACAAATGGAGCAAGAACTTCCAAAAGAATGGAGAATGAACAAAAATCATCCAAAAGAGCAAATAATTGGTGATCTATCAAGGGGAGTAAGTACTAGATCTCATTTCAAGCATTTAGTCACTGACATTGCTTTTATTTCACAAATTGAGCCTAAAAACATTGATGAGGCTCTTAATGATGAAAGTTGGGTAATTGCCATGCAAGAGGAACTCAACCAATTTGAGAGAAATAAGGTATGAAATCTAGTACCTAGACCCAAAAATCATCCAATCATAGGCAGCAAATGGGTATTTAGAAATAAATTAGATGAACAAGGGTTAATAACCAGGAATAAAGCAAGACTAGTTGCAAAAGGATATAATTAGGAAGAAGGTATAGACTATGATGAAACATATGCACCTGTAGCTAGATTAGAAGCTATAAGAATACTCTTAGCATATGCATGTCACATGAATTTCAAAAATTTTCAAATGAATGTGAAAAGTGCATTTCTAAATGGTTATATAGATGAAGAAGTGTATGTAGAAAAACCACCAGGTTTTGAAAGCTATGATTTGCCAAATCATGTTTTTTAACTTTTAAAAGCTTTGTATGGTTTAAAACAAGCTCCAAGAGCTTGGTATGAGAGACTAAGTTCTTTTTTTTTTTACTAAAAAATAGCTTCACAAAGGGAAATGTTGACACTACATTGTTCATCAAAAAGCATAAGCATGATATACTAATTGTTCAAATTTATGTTGATGATATAATATTTGGTTCTACTAATGAGCTGCTTTGTCAAGAATTTACTAAGTGCATGACTAGGGAATTTGAAATGAGCATGATGGGAGAACTTAAGTATTTCCTTGGTCTACAAATCAAACAAAGCAATGAGGGCATATTCATCAACCAATCCAAATATGCCAAAGACTTAATCAAAAAATTTGGTATGGAAGGATGCAAAAATGCTAAGACTCCTATAAGTACATCAACAAAATTGGACAAATATGAAAAGGGTAAGAGCATTAATGAAAAGCTTTATAGAGGTATGATCAGATCACTTTTATATATCACTGCTTCTAGACCCGATATTATGTATAGTGTTTGCTTATGTGCGTGATTTCAATCATGTCCTAAAGAATCTCATCTAAATGCTGTAAAAAGGATTTTAAGATATTTACATGGAACATTGCATCTAGGTTTATGGTATCCTAAGAATTCATCTTTTTATATTATAGGATATTCAGATGCAGACTATGCTGGTAGTCTATTAGATAGAAAAAGTACTTCAGGCACTTGTCACTTCATTGGAGAATGTTTGGTTTCTTGGTTTAGCAAGAAACAAGTTTCAGTTGCTCTCTCAACTGCTGAAGCTGAATATGTAGCAGTTGGATGTTGTTGTACACAAATTCTTTGGATGAAACAACAACTTAAGGACTATGGTCATGAGATGAACCATATACCTATGAAATGTGACAACACTAGTGCTATAAATCTTTCAAAGAATCCTATTCAACACTCTAGAAGTAAACATATTGACATTAGACACCACTTTATTAGAGATCGTGTTCAATATGGAGATGTTGAATTAGAATTTATATGCACAGAAAATCAATTAGCAGATATTTTCACTAAGTCTCTAAATGAGGAAAGATTTAATTTCATTAGAAGAGAACTAGGTATGATTGATGGATTAACCTTGTGATTGCAAGAATGTGAAATCTTAATTGTTGATCTTAAATCATATCACAAGTTATAAGATAGAAATTTTGATGAGAATTCATGTTTTATGAAGTAGAATCTTTGTTGAAATGATTCAGTCTTGTTATAGAACTTAATTTCAATCTGATAAAAATTATAGGGGAGTCACGCCCGTGACTTAAGTGGCCTAAAAAGGCAGTGTCGTTCACGACTTTGGTTCACGACATGATTCACGGCTTCAAGTGGTGATACATAGTTTCATGGCTTGAGTCACGCCCGTGGATAAGAACTTTCATGCCCGTGACGCATTTTCACTCTCGTGAACAATTACGCCTCAAAAACTCACAGAAGCTTTCACGCTTTGGGTCACGGCATGATTCACGGCTTCAAGTGGTGAAACATAGTTTCACGGCTTAAGTCACGCCCGTGGATAAGAACATTCACGCCCGTGACGCATTTTCACTCCTGTGAATAATTACACCCCAAACTCACAGAAGCTTTCACGCCTTGTGTCACAGCTTGCTTCACGGGCATAAGTAGTGAAATTCAACAGTTCACGCCCGTGACATTATATTCACCCCCATGACCTATGATTCTTCAATCCCGTGATATTCATCAATCACGCCCGTGAACATATTCACGCTTTCATTCACGGGTGGAACAATGTTTGAGCAACCCGTGAACATGACTACTCACGCCCGTGAAACCCTAAGTCACGCTCGTGAATGTATCGAATATATAAGAAACCAGCCGGTTACAATCTTCATTTCAACTTTCCATCTCCCAAAACCGCTCTCATTTACTCTCATTCATTGAGACATTGAAGATTCCGACCCCAAAGCCTTGATATTTCACTATAAATACCATCAAAAGTTCGAATCTTCAGCAGAAAACAGACATTTCTAGGGTCTTTCATCATATTTTTTTGTCAAAAATCTTCTTCAACTCCATTAACAACTAAAATTCTTCAAATATGGAGTCTGCTTCGTCAAAAGGGAAGAGAAAGAAGTCCCATGCACCGAAAAGGTATTCAGATTACCTCATGAACATCATTCCAGAAAGTTGCCATCCTCGGTATGCAACTTTGAAGAAGAGACCTATTTTATCATCAAGGTCCTTCGAATGGCAGACAGTCCGTAATCTCGGACTCAAGATGGCTATGACAGAGCAACTTCAAGCCTGTCATCTAAAAGAATTTGTTGAAATTCATCTGCCAACCTTACGGGAGCCAACGCTGGAATTTTTCAGCACCTTGCAGGTTTCACCAACTGGAGTGGTGAAATTCCAACTCTGCAACAATGCAAACACCCTCAGCGCCATCGCATTTGGAGAATTGTTCAACCTACCATCTGATGGCGTTCTAAATGAAACTGAGGTAGAATTCTCTGCCCCTGTAGCCTGGACTCATTTTGGATATAACTGGAGCTGGGATGTAAATAAGACGAAGAGCACTCATCTCGTGGCCCCAGTACACAGGTATTTGCATAGGTTTCTAACCTATAGCATTTTTGCTCGGGGAGAAAGCAATGGAACAATTAGGAAGTCAGAACTCTTCCTATTCGAGATGGCTCACCGGGGAGTCACAGTGGAACTTTCTAGATGGTTTGCAAACCATCTTCTCTCCATTGCCACCAAGCCCACAGGAGATATCTTGATTGGGGCATATGTCACTCATATGGCAGTGAAACTCAATTACTTGAAGCTGGATGACCATCACTTCAACATCATTCTTGCACATCCTCGAGATAGGCTGGATATCGAGTCATTCATCAAGATGGGAGCAGCAGTCAGAATCGTTTTTCAGAACAATATCTTCTATCGCTTCACTGATACTGCTGAAGAGATTATCTGGGAAGATCATGACACGGAGGATTTTAAAGCAGGCCTCCAGGGAGTCCAGCAGAAAAAGAGGGCTCGCATTGAGGAAGCATCTCCAGCAGTCGAGCAGGACATTGGACAGTCCTCAGCTTCCACACCATCCTTAGCGCAGCAGGTGGTCGACCTCTTGGCACCACGTTTCGAGCAGCTGCAGACTTCCATGGATGAGAGGTTGGAGAACCTCAAGGACTTCATGGAGTCTCGGATAGACAACCTTGAGGCTGAAGTGGCTAGGCTTCGTGATAGGATGTCTAGCTAGGATATAGGCTAGAGTGTAGCCTAAATTTGTTATGTTTGATCATTTTTTTTGTTATGTTTGCTTATGTAGGAAATCTTAAATTTCCTTTCTAAGTTTGTATCCTTTCCTTTATAATATATATTTGCTTTTGTTTACTTCAATCTACATATTCTTTTTGATTGATGACAAAAGGGGGAGAAAACTAGCAATATATGATAGGTAATATATGATAAGGGAAAGTAGTATCGAACTAGCAATATAAGGATTATGAATCAAAAAGTGAACAGACTTTGAATTGATTTAAAAATCTTGATTCAACTTTTCAGATGCAAAGTAGATAATTGAAAAACTGAGATTTTATATACTTTAAATATACCCTAAGTATACTTTACATACACCTTAAAAGCAAGTTACAAATAAAAACATGCCATGATATACCTTAAATATACCTTACATATACTTTATGTCTTGAAAATGAATTATGGTATGCATTGAATATATTTCTCATATAACTTCCATATACTTAAAACCTAGTTTAATGCTACATCGTTATTTACTATTCTTGCACATTATAATTTTTATCCTAAGTATATTTTGAGGGGGAGACTTCTCAAAATCACATATTGCTAGATTATTTGTCACCATCAAAAAGGGGGAGATTGTTAACCTTGAGGGGTATTTCCGTCAGTTTGATGATAATAAATAACATAGCAATATGGTATTTAACATACTTGTTCTTGTAAGTATATTATACAGGACAAGAATTAAAATAGCAAGAATGGAGAATTGGAAGAATAATCCTTGAGAAACAAAAAGCAAGAAGTAACATGTTCACTGCTGTGACTCTAGGAGTCACTCCCGTGAAGGAAGCTAACCGTTACCAAAACCAACATTTGAAGTTCACGGCCATGAAGGAAAAACAAATCGTGAAGTAAGCATTTCAGTCACCCCCGTGAATGAAGGTGTCACCCCCGTGAAGAGTCATGTAATTTCATTCAGAGAGCTTCACGACCAGAGTCACCACTTGGGTCACGGCTGGGAAGATTGTCACCCCCGTGAATGAAGGTGTCACCCCTGTGAAGACTTCATTCAATTTCATCCAGAGAGCTTCACGACCAGAGTCACCACTTGTCTCACGGCTGGGAAGAATGTCACGCCCGTGACGGATTAATGTCACGCCCGTGACTCTATATGTCAAAACATACCAGAGAGCTTCACGACCAAGGTCACCACTTCAGTCACGGCTTGGGAAGAACTGTCACCCCCGTGACAAGAATATTCACGCCCGTGACCAATGAAAGAGAAAAATGTCAGGCGCGATTTTTTGGTTGGTACAACGGCTAGTTTCTTATTTAATGCACTCCAATGGCTATATTTAGCCATGAGAGTATAAATGGAAAGTCATTTATGCATTAAGAAAGTGAGAGAACGATAAGAAAAACAAAAGATTAGCATATACTTCAAATCACAAGCTATCTTGTACTTTTATACTTTGAGAACAAATCTATTCTCTGTAAAAATCTTATTGCTCCTCATATTTGAGCAATAAAGATTTATAAGTGGTTCTCTCTGTAATCTTTACTCAAGTGAGCATTGGGTAGTTCTGGGTTAAGAGAAGAACTCTTGTAAGGGTTAGTTGTGTGAACCTCCAAAACACAAATTAAAATGTTGTTTGTGTGAGCCTGTAAAACACAAAGTATAGGTTGTTTGTGTGAGCTTGTAAAACACAAAGTGTAGGTTGTTTGTGTGAGCCTGTAAAACACAAAGGAATTGGTTATTGTGTGAGCCATTAAAACACAAGGGATTTCTGGGTTAGGTGTGAGCCATTGTGAGAAACACCATAGTTGGGAGTGAGCTTGTACAACTCCATTGTAACACTTAGTATGTTAGTGAAACTCCCAATTGCGATTGGGGAGAGGAGTAGGGTTTGTTAATACCCGAACCTCTATAAATCTTTGTGTCTGATTTTCTCTATCCTTTCTAAAATTAACAATTTTATTTCCGCACTTTAAAGTTTAATTTTTGAAACTCCAATTCAACCCCCCTTATTGGTCTAATATCTGGGCAACATTATCTAAGTATGGCATAAATATCTGATTCATTAAATCCATAAATGCTGCTGGGAAATTGGTTAACCCAAAAGGCATAACTAAAAACTTGTAGTGGCCACATCTTATTTTGAAAGCTATCTTGATTATATCTTTTTCCTTTATCTTCAATCGATGATAACCCGATCTCAAATCAATATTAGAGAACACTTCTGCCCTTTTTAACTGATAAAAAAGATCATCAATTTGTGGGAATGAATTAATAGTCACCTTATTCAATTGTTTATAGTCTATTCACAGCCTCATAGACCTATATTCTTTTATACAGATAAATTGGTGCACCCCATGAAGATACATTCAGCCTGATAAAACCTTTATCTAGCAACTCTTGCAACTAAGCTTTTAACTCTTTCATATCTAAAAGTGTCATTCTCTAAGGTACTGCTAATATCAGTGTCGTATCCAGTGTGAACTTTATTAAGAACTCAACATCTCTATTCGATGTAAACCTGGTAGATTGTTTGGAAACTGTACGAATGTCTTGGAGATATGGATCACCTTTTTTGGTGTCAATAACGTGAGCCAAATAAGCCTCATATCCATTTCAGATCATCTTTTGTGTTTTTATCATAGAAACCATATGTGGAGGCTATGGAAACCTCTCACCTTCTACTACCACTTCTTCATGTTCTGAAGTCTTAGGAACAACTGTCTTAAATTGGTAGTCCATAACTATCTCATGTTGTGAGAGTTAATCCATACCTAATATGGTATTGTATGCATGAAATGACAACTTTATGAGATATGTGAAAAAATCTTTCCCATGTAGAACTAAAGGGAAACTTCTGTATATCCAATTCACAACTACATTCTAGCCTAAAGGGTTTGTGATCGTAATCTTGAACTCTAGTTTCTCATCATCATAATGTGTTGACTAGGTGTACTTGTGCAAACATATGAATGTGTGGAGTCTGGATCTATCAAAACATATATATTGGAGAAATATAAAAAGAATATATCCACTATGACATTTGTGGCTCCCTAATCCTCATGGGCCTTTATCGCATATGCCCTAACTGGAGTTGTATTAGGTCCCGACTCATTCACTATCTCCAAGGTAACCTGGCTAAGTCTTGTATGACCTCATTGTGTCTAATTCTTACTTTGGACCAGAGCTAATCATGTTGTCTGTGTAGGTGTAACTCTTGTTAATAAAGGGTAATCCATTTCCATATCATCTCGGGCTCCACCCCTAAAACAAACCTTTACAGCTAACTGACACTATCCTTTGTAATTCCTCTGATATATCCTACATAAAGGAGCAAGATCCCTAGTCAATCTGTGTGTTGGCGACAATTAAGGTAGCCTTAAAGCTATGAAGCTGGCTGTGGCGGTGCCTGTGGAATAGCCTATAGTATAACTTGTGCCAATTGTTAAAGAATACAGGCCATCTGTTGCATGATTGGTAGCGCACCTAGATTTGTTTATCCAATAAGTGGCTGCTGAAAAACTGTAGTAGCATCCGAACCCTTTACAGTTGAAACACTGAGCTAATTAGGAGCCCTCGAATATGGAGTATGGTTGCTCTCAGCAACGACATATGCTTCCAACTCCATCTATACCTATACACTCATATAAGTCAATAGAGAAAGATATAAGAGACATATGAGATGTATTATGTATGTATGATAAACTTTAACCTGCTTAGGTTCAACACCTAAATCTAAGCTCCAAGACTACTAAATGTAGCTCCTTCTCATCTAATCAAGATTAACCCAACTAAATGAGTAAGTGTCACATATACCTATTACGAAAAATTTGAGAAAATTTTAAATTTTTCTTTTCTTTGAAAAACCCTTTTTCCACATAACTTCTAATTTCATGTAAGAACATGTGAAACATATCATAAACATAAACTTCCATAAAAGGATATCTTTGATCCAAGAAAACATCATCATTATATTTATATAAAAATATTAACTTTGGGCTCCAATGGCTCAATGTTTATAAAAATACATACCCTTAAGCAAAAGATTACATATTTCTTTAAAATACATGATATATATGAAGGTAAATAACCCATAAACTAGAGCTGACAATTCGTATCATATTGTGTCTCAATCGGATATGATACGATTATACTAAATATTACACGATTAATTAATCGTGTCATATTGTGTTAACATAAATTTTAATCATGTCATATTGTATCATTAAACGTATCATACATGATTATATCCAACACAATTAACTAATTAAACCAGTTATATAATTAATCCACATAAAAATCAATCCATCTAATTATTCACAAATCAATCAATTTAATTGACCAATTTTAACTGGTCTGATTGAATAAGTTAAGGTTGGACTATTCACAATGTAACATCCTTAACTTTTCCATATGCATTTCTGCAGCATCTCATTTGTGCATATGCATTTTGCATATATATATATATATATATATCACTTGAACACATGCATAATATGCATTTTTATTTAAATATATTCATAACATACAATTAGTTTATTTTCAAATATTTTACAATTGTATAGAAATGCATATGTCTGTTTTATAATATAGATGAAAACGACATGAAATTAATATTTAAATGAATAAAGAGACTAGATTGAATTAATAAAAATTTGACATGATTAATTTAATTAAATTAAATTAAGTGATTAAATTATATATTTATTTATTATTGGTTAGTAAAATTGGGTAAATGTATATATGTATACATGAATGTATGTATGTATGTATGTATGTATGATGATAATAAAAATAAAAATAAAAATAAAAAAAGAAAGCATACAGCAAAAGAAAAAAAAAAGGTTGGACGACAAAGAAAAAAAGGGAAAACAAAATGGGTAGGTGACTTTTAACATATTAGGCTCCATTATCTTCCTTTTATTTCCTTATCTTCTTCTTCTTCTTTGCTTCATTTCTTCAACCTATTTTCTCTCAAGTTCCAGCCACCAATTCTTTCTTGTTTCATTTGGTTTTTGAGGCAAATTGATCTTTTGAAAGTTTGTTCTTGGTAAGTAATCAATTCTTATTGCTATAAGGTTGATTTGAGTTTCCAAGGTTCATTAATAGGCACTGATTTGCACCCCGATTTTGATATCCATAGAAATTGATTTTGAAAAGCTTAAAACACAAAAGTTGTTTCTTTATGTCTTAGATTTATGTATATGTAAATATGTTTGCAAGATGTGGTGTATATAATGAGATATCCTCTTCGTATTGAAACTGGTCTGGATGTGAACCTTAAGTAAGTTAGCTACTGTGTTTGTTAGTTTTAGATATGTTAAAGTCAATATTTGAAGTACTTAAAAACATAAAAGTTATAGCTATATGTAATATGGATCTATATACCAAATTTCAGGTTCATAGGTCTTGTAAATATTGAGTTATGGTGAATGGAACCATGACTGTTCCATAATTTGAACTGTCTACTGAGTGCCCTGTACAGGTTCAGAAACTTGTTTAATTATTTTGAGCTTCTTAAAGATGAATTCTATAAATCATCAAAACATGAAAGTTATAGGTATATGTCTTAGCTAAATTTAGTACTAATTTCAATTTAATATGTTATGTATAGACTAAGTTATGGCATTTGGAAGTCATATTGTTCCGGAAGCCAATTCTATTATGGACCAGTAAAATATTTTTTATAATTTGAAGACCTTATAGACATAATTGATAAAAGTTGTAAACATTAAAAATGTTCCATATGAACCCATATAAGTTTCTTTAAATTGTCATTAAAATATGACGTGTAGATTATAAGTTATGATGAATCCAAATGAGTACCCTGAAACTGTCTAAGTGCAGAAAACAAGGCAGAAATCAGAACATGTTTAGAAATTCCACCAAATATTGTACAGTGATCCAATTGGTCTGAAATTTTAATATATTATATATAAATATGTTAATTTTAATTAGGAATAAAAATCAGATTAATTGGTCAAGTATAGAAAACATTATAGTCAAAACAGTCCCATAAGGTCACATTGCCTCATAGGAAAAATTTTAATAATTGATATGAATAATGCATATTAATTTGTTTAAGCCACATTAAGTTTCTCTAGTCATAAATTAACCAATTATATTTCAATATTATGCTCAAGACAAATTTGAGATATATAAGAAGGGGACAGACAATAAGTTAAGGGTTGGAATCAAAGGAAAAAGGTGAGTCTAATTATCAATTGAATTCTTTAGTACATATGAATGTTGTTTGCTATGTGATTCATATGATTGTGATGATTTTTCCTTGAAAATATGATGATGAATAATTTGTGACATTTGTATCATAATCATGATACGTATTGTAATACGAGTTATGTGATTCATAAATTTACTTGTCAAGATGTCAATAGATTATGATACGTATTGTAAACTCATATACAAGTAAATTTATGTCGTTTCATGTTATTTAATCATGTCGTGTTAAAAATTGACAACTGTATTATAAACTCATATATCATTTACAAAATGCAAAATATGACATATCACCGACCCCTGTTGGATCTACTCTATTGTTTCTAAACTTGGGCTGACTTATCTAGATCAACCACAATCTTTATCTACTAGGTTTTGGCTTGCATGGAAAAACATCCTCACATTAAGCTATTGAAAGTTTAGTGGTACATATAAGCACAAAAATTCAATATGCATTCAAATAATAAACATTAGGTCATGCATATTCATGACATTATATTAAAACATCATGGTATAACAATGAGATCATAGTATCATGTAATATACTTTACCTTTATACCATGTTTAAGTAAGCACTTACTGGTGTTTATAACATATAACATATTAAGCATTTGTCATCGTATACATGTACCATTAACATTTTTTTTCATTATAATGTACTTATTTATTACTTTAACATCTTAACCCAACAACTCTTAACCTGGACTATTCGAATACGGGTGGTGAATAGGGGCGCTTTCCAAGCTTAAGTCATATTGCCATTGTCTATAATCATATATACACATATGGGCTCTTCAAGTCAAAAGTGCTTTCCAAGCTTAAGTCACATTGACTGAGTAAACTACATAATTTTTACATGCAACATAGGATTAAGGGCGTTCTCTGAATTTAAACCACCTTAACTGAGTAAAATATTATTTTTTCATACAACATAAGATTAAGGGTGTTTTCCGATCTTAAGTCACCTTATCCTTAAAAAAATCACTATGTAACATATAACTACGGTACTGTCACCCCCCCATAATGACATTCCACCTATCCTATTTATAATCCTAGTATCGAGCATAGACTTGTTCTTTTTATTATTATTATTATTATAGCTCAATATAGCATTTATACTTTATAACATATATGCTTTGATCATGTGGAAACACATTATGTAACATCCATATGCAGACATTCATAGAATCATATTTTAAACATATCTTTATGTAAGTATGTGCATAACCATTATATTAAATAATGGAAGAAAATAACATGTAAATTTTAAATATGATTCATGGGCATGAACTATGTGCTAACGGCCGTGAAAGATCATTCACGGGTATCTTTACTTGTGAACTAAACCATGAAACTGGTAATGAAAGCTTCTATCCAAAAATGCACATTTCTTCACAAGTGTGATTTTCGTGATTCACGATCTGAGTCATATGGTGACTCAAGCTATAACACATTTTTCGTGAAATGACCAATTTTGTGATGATTCACGATTGTGAATCCTATGTCATGGGTGTGAATCTAGATTTTTCAGTAAAACCACCATAAAATAAGTCATTCAAAGCAATCCACATGCAAAGGTTCTAATGGTTATCCCATAACAACATTTTCCTATAAACATTCTCATCAAATATGCATTATCATGTTATATCATCAATTAAACTCAAATGAAAACATAATTGCACATTTCATCATAAATTGCCTTAGCATGCATTTATGGTTTAATAACCTCATTTATACTTCACTAAAACCTTTTCTTACCTTTTTACCATCATAACTTAACATACCATTAAATGAACATATAGCATACTAATAACAAAGTTCCTTTCAAGCATTATCATTAAGGCAATTCTTGTTAAACCTATCTTTTATACCGTAATCATTCACTATTCATATACTCATAACATTAAAATACACCATTTACTTTCATAACAACTAATAATTAGCATTCATAAGTATTTAACACATCACATGCCACATTTTGGAAATTTAAATACACATGTATACATACCTCTAATGGAGCCTCAAAAATTATGTTTCTCTTTAGTTTGCTTGTCCTCTTTGTGGGTTTCACCACCTTCTCTTCCAACATCATATATAACACATCTATATCACCTTATTTACTGGTCCCACTTAGCAGGCATTACAGAAGCAGTCTGTGATGTGGGAATTATCAAAATGTGGATTTTTTTGGCTTATGGAAGAAATTAAGGGAAAACTCTGTCAGATTTTCCACTTAATTTCTTCCATCCATTATATTTAACCTCTAACATTTCCTTTGAACACAGTTTATCTACAAATTTGACTTTCTACATACCCAAATAGTCAAGATTGAGTGGTACTTGTGAGTGGATATATACTAGGCTTAAAGAGGGTCTTCTGAACCCTAATTTCGTTAAGGGTTTGGATGAATTTATGAAATTTGCTTGTAGTCAACCTAATTGGATGAATGGTGAGAAGATTATATATATGTCCCACTAAAGAAGTGTCAGATTACAACTTTTAGGGAAGCTGACACAGTCAAATATCATATGCTTAGGAACAATTTTGTATTAGATTACTATGTGTGGACAAGATATAATGAAACTGATAAAATGGGTAAGTCGAGCCACAACCTTTTGGTTGACCAATACAATACATCTAATTATGGAAATGTATATCATGAAATGGTGATGGATGTAGTAGGTCATAAATTCAATTTGTCTCTTTATGAGGAAAAACAAAATCCTGAAGCTTATAAATTTTAATACATGCTCATTGTTTCGAATACAAAACTATGGCCTAGGTGTGACACTCATTGACAACTTTCTTTTATAGCTAGATTATTGAATATTAAGGCAGAACACCACATGTCTTAAAGAAGTTTTGATACGGTAATGGGGTTGCTAAAGGAAGCCTTGCCATTTGAAAATCTAATTACTGAGATTCTACTCAACCAAATAGTTGGTGCGTAGACTTGGTCTAACGATTGAAAAGATTCAATGTTGTAATAACAATTGCATGATTTTATAGGGGGAAGAGTCATAATCGACTTGATGTAAAACATGTGGCCATCAACAATACACGAGAAACCATGAACATGACATTATGGGGGGAAGACTTATAATTGACCTGATGTAAGGAAAACATTCATTGATAGGTACCTTAGAAAGTTGAAAAGAAATGTGCGGAATAAGACAAAAGTTGAAAGGTTAATATGCAATGTGTATTTGGTTGAAGAAGCTTCAACCTTTTGTTTCCACTACTTTAAGGACCAAGTTTCAACAATGAACCAAAACTGTCCATACAGTTATGACAATGGTGAAAACAAAGTACAAACAAATGATCAAACCCTCTTTATTTTCAAATATCCAGCTTGACCTATTTGACAATCAAAGGCAAAAATAATGGTCGGTGAAGAATACAAAATTGTGCACACTTACATTCTACTTAATTGTGTGGAAGTTGAATCCTTTATCGAGTAAGATATTAATTTAAGGCAAAATTTCCTGTAATATTTTGCAACAATTATTTACTCATTGCAACTAAATTCTTGTTGTGAAGGATCTATATAGATTTTTTACAATAAACTTGATTGTGCATTGATGATAAAGAAGTTGATAATAAACTTGAAACTGAATTTGCAGAATAGTTTGACACATATGTGAGTATGTTGAAAAGAATATTTTGCTACCTCTTTTAGTATTATCAAATGATCAATTAACTACAACTGATCAATTGCAGACTAACAATAAGTGGTCAAATATCAAAAAATTCTTACATTAAAAACCTAACTAATGGGCCTTTGATTTGTATAAAAATGTATCCTAGATATATTGTTAATGAATATAAGTTTCAAATTGAATTCCTAAGTTCTATAAAAAAAAAACTATGAATTGGGGAGTGTGCATTAAAATATCTAACTATGATATATATGAGAATGAAAACTATGGAAAGTTTGTAGAGATAGTGAAGGTTGAATATCCTAATTAGCCAATCAAGCACATAGTTTTATTCAAGTGTGAACGATTGTATTCGATATCAAATGTGACGAGTAAAATTCATGATGAATATAAGATAGTTGAAGAGAACCATAGGAGAAAATTTAATATATATGAACCATTTATTTTAGCTAATTAAACATGTCAGGTGTATTACTCCTCATACCCTATCTTACAATGTGATAAGCAAGATTGGTGGGTTGTGATCAAGATCAAACCATGAGCTATTATAGAAATCACTGAAAGCTCTTTAAATGTTACACATGAATTACCATTGTTATAAGAGGACGAAATCTAAATACATGCTATTGAGAATGAAACACAAGATTTGGTACCATCCTTAAATGACCCGGATAGTTATTTTGTAGAAATCAAAAATGCAAAAGTGGAATCAGATAAAAAACCGAATTTTGAATCACAATATGGTATAGAAGAAGAGGATGAATCAAAACTTGAGGTTGAGGATGACAATGACAGTGAATAGAGGTTCTTCATATATTATATGACTTTGTAGTTGCATGTTTATTTCAATTCTAAATTGACATCGAATATTTTACAAAATATTATATAATGGTTGTTGATTAAATTTTCTTTTTATTTTTATTTTTATGGGGTGAGGGGTCACAGGAGAAGATGAGAAGAAGTATGTTCAGGCTGAAGCAGTGAAAGAGGACGAGGAACATGTTCTAACATAGTCGATGTTCCTTCATCATTCCAACTGACTGCCAAAATAGTGGAGCCTCAATTCAACCTGGAGATCCCTCCATTTCGATTCAGCTTGAAGATACTTTCACCTTACAGAGACACCGACACTTTCCTCTACTGGAACTTCATTAACAAAGAGTATGTCCTCTTTTGTTTGGAAGAGATTTAGATTGGAAAATGGGAAGTAAGGAAACTCTTACATGCTCTATGAAACATGAATTTTCTTTCTATTATTTGGATCCTTAGAACTTTTAATTTTATTGATGTGGATTGAGACAATATAATTCATTTTTTTCTTATGCAAAATTACTTTGAGCAAGATTTTTCCTTTAATGAAAACATCATAATGGCTTAGGAGGCACTAATCAAATATTATGAATAAATGGAGGAAGAAAGACTGCCACTCCCCCAAATCTAGAAGCTATCTGGCAATGTTGGATTGACTAGTGGAGCACACCCAAATATTATGCGCTATTTGCTAGAGCTAGCATGAATTGACTATCCGAGAATGTTAGTTCAGGGATGGGGCTCTCTCGGTACACTACAAGATTCATTTCTATTAAGAAGCATAGACATCGAATGGTAAGAAAAATCTCATAACCTGAATATTATACAATTTACCTAAGATACTCATTTTTTTTATTCATTTTTCAAATTAAGAAGGGACCAATTCAGCTTTTTTAGAAGTGCCACATGTAGAAAGGAGGTGGATGGGTTGATGCCCATTCGTAATAACTTGCGGTAAGAATTTCAACGCATTTTCATCCATTGTAAGGTTATATAATATTTGTATGTTATTTTATAACCACTTAAACATGTTCAGGAGATCCTTACTTAGTCAACACAGCCAATTGCAGAAGGGCTGCAACCAACAGTCGAGCCAACCAAACTTTTGCCAACAAAGAGTAGGTGAGTATTTGTAAAAATTATAGGCATCCATCCAAATGATCATCGTCTTTATAGATTGAGTGTGAAAGCTTTATTGTTGTTCCTCGACCATGGTACCTCATCCCAATCTAATGTTAACTCCACTATAAATCTATATATTATTTGGACTCAAATCATGAAAGAGATGGAGACTCCATGCACTTCTTGATGTATATTTTTAACTTATGTTGGATTTTTCTTCTTATATTGACTTTTTTTTGACATATTGTTGCATTAACTTTGGATTATGTGGTAATTTAATCGATTATTTGAGTTTATTAAAATAATTAACTTTGGATTATAATGAACGGTGAATTGTGTGATATCCAGGTGAATTGTGTTGTTTTATAAACAGATTTTTGTATTTTGTATACACTACTTTTTTAAAAAAATTGATAAAAAAAATTAAAAGTTTTCGATGCCAAGCAATGTTGCTAAAAAATAATTAATTTAATTTATAATTGAAAAAAAATTAAAATTCTCCATTTAAGTGACGCCTACACACCACTAATTTGGCAACGCTCTTCATCGTCACTAATAGAGTCACTAACTTCATCACCTCATGATTTCTAGTCGATGATTTAGTGTTGCAAGTTTACCAATTAGCGATGTCTTTGCTGAGTCACTATTCAGCGATTAGCCATGCGTGTTATTTCAGCGTCACTAAATTGGCTTAGCGGCAAAACTTTTAACGACATAATTGTTTCGTAGCTATGTCGTCTCTAAATCATTAAAATCTTGTAGTGAACAATAGAGTCATGAGTCAGATTTAAAGGTTTTCGGCCAAATCATTTAAAGTTTGGGGTTGAATTGACTTGATTCACATATTATGGATCATTTTCGTATTTTCTTCAAATATCAGTTAATTTTTCAACATATTTATATCGAGTAAAAAAAAATTATTAACTCTAATTCTACTCACATACCTTACCAGTTTTTTAATCTATGTTTTTCCACCTTTTCTTTTTCTCTCCGGTCTTCACCAAGAAGCATAAAATATAAAAATAAAGATTCGTGATTTAGGTGCATCACTAATTCTCGATTTGAATCTGATTCTATAATCCATTTTATTTTTTTGAATTGAAAGGTGGGATGTGGCCTAAAACTTGAGGACTTATGGGAAAGGTTAAATTTTTTTTTTTTACCTTGATACTTTTTCGATTTGTTTCACTAATAATTCATCAATCAATTAAGCTTCGTAGAGCTCCTCAATTTAAAAAAAAAAAGAAAGAAAAGAAAACTCGGTAGGAGAATAAATAAAATTTCAAGAATTTAATAAAATATAATTAAAAAATAATTTGAAAAAAATAAAAATTAAAAGGCTCAATTAAAAATTTATAAATAGCAAAATATTAATGAAACAAATTCGAAAAATTGAAAGGGGAAAAATAGCCTATTCTATGGGAATGGAATGGTTCAAGGAATCCGAAGTTCCTGGAGAGGATGTATTCGTGTGTGCTGGTGACGTTTAATATTTAAAACCAATTTAATACTCAATCCGTCTTCAAATATTATTCCATTTTTTTATGTTGTACTATAATTAAAAAAAACAATAATAATTCAAAGTCACACAGCATAAAATCTCCCACCTATTTTTATTAATGAAATATTTATCAAAATGGGATATATATATATATATATATATATATATATATGATAGTGTGAATGAAATAACGTGAGTTTCTTTTAAATTAACATGTTCTAAATTCGAACTCTAAGTATGCAGTTATTTTTAAATTTATGTGAGTGTTTTTCTGCCTTTAAAATTCTACTTGGTACGAGTATGATTAGTTTTAATGTATATTTCTAATTAACTGATTTAAAATACCTGTGATCTGATAAAAAAATGAAAAAATTAATTATTTTCACAAAATAGATAATATTTTTAAGACAATTTTCTTCAAATGGGCTAATATTTTAAGATAAATAACTGTTTATAGAGAAGCAATTTGGTATACCTCCCAATTGGCCCCTATACTTTTATTTTTTTGCGATATGACCCCTATGCTATTATTTGGATGAATTTAGCCCTAGTACAATTATATTTTTTACGTGTTTTACACGCTCTGATAAATAGTGCTTGTGATATTTTTAAATGCCAATTACACATCTACATCAACTTAATAAATGTCACGTGTAATAATACTTTAAAAACAGAAAGAAATTTAAAAAATAATATAATAAACGGAAAATGTAAATAGCAAAATATTTTCTCCTAAAGAAAAAAAAAACGATATGTTAGTCCTTGAACTCTAAAACCTATTTTCCCTTTTCAAATCCCTAATCTCTATTTTCTGCTGATGGCTCTATCGAGCGGTATAATCAATGGGTAGCCAAAGGCTACGCGCAGACTGAAGGGATTGACTTTTTAGAGACTTTTCTCCTTTTGCAAAGAGCACCACTATCAGAACTTTATTGGCCTTGGCTGCAATTAAGAATTGGCGTTTGGAGCAGTTAAAATTAATAACGCCTTCTTGCACAGTAATTTGAGTGAAGATGTCTATATGCAGATTCCTTTGGTCTTAAAAACTGGTGATTTTGAATGTGGTTTGTAAATTGAACAAGTCTATTTATGGCTTGAGACAGGCCAGTCGCCAATGGAAGGCCAAGCTCACTCAAGCTTTAATTCTTCAAGGATATAAACAAGCAGTTTCTGATAGTTTTAGTTCATTCACTATATTATTGTTAGCTTATGTTAATGATTTAATAATTGGCAGTGATGATGTTAGTGAGATTGGTTTCATCAAAAGGTACGTACTTGCATGAGAAATATAATTCAAAATTAAAAATTTGGGGCCCCTTAAGTTTTTCTTGAGTCTTGAAATTGCAAGATCAAAGTCAGGAATCCAGCTTTGTCACTCTAGATTTGCTTGCAGAAATCAGATTCCTTGAATGCAAGACAACAAAGAATCCTCTTGTTCCTAAAACTAATTTTTCAGCTCTTGATGATGTTTCTATATATTGGAACCAAAACAATTGATCTATATTGGATCTATATATATATAAAAACATCATTCACTATATTGTTAGCTTATGTTAAATAGGCTTAGCTTATGTTCATTCTCTCTCTCTTTTTTTTTTTATTTTTTATTTGTCTATATGATATATAGTTGATCTGTAATCTTTTCTCTAATCGATGATAATTCAATTACAGTACATATTCCTCACAATCGGTTGCGAGGGAGAAAAGCTGGTCAGAAAAGAGAGTCGTCACATCTTCAAATGAGATGTTGTGAACCCGGTGGTTTAGGGTTTTTTTTTTTCTTTTTTTTTGCATAATTATATTTTGATTTTTTTTAATTTTTTTAAGTAGGGATTTTACTTTTTGATATATTCTTTTTTTAACATTTATTTTACATAATTACAGGTTGGCAAAAAATTCCATGCTGGACAAATAAAATAATTATTTTTCAATAGCAAAATGACAGTGTGAGTGTCTCCTATTAAAAACAATTAAAAAGGGACTTAATGTGTAAAAAAATAATCATACATACAGGGGCTCAATTCATCTAAATAATAGTAGGCGGGCCACATCGTGAAAAAAACTGAAAGTACAGAGGCTAATTGAGAGTTTTTCCAATCAATTACATAATGCAAAATATCTGAAAAATTATACGGTAAAATTAGGTGTTTTTTTTTAATTGAAAATCCAAAATAAAAAATATAGATAAATGATTGAGGGTTTGGTTGGCAGAGGATTTAAAAAGATTAATGTGTGGAATTAAGACTGAAATTGGAGTGGGATCCACGATTGTTAAAGCCTGAGGTGAAATGAGCACCCAGCAATAATACAATGGACAAGTGGAGCATGGAATTTTCTTTACACGAATGCAATTAACTGCAAGGTATTCATTTCATTTGTCCCACTCCATTGAGCAATGAGCAGTGTCTTTCACTTTTCTTTGGATACTAAAATTCCCTTCTCTCTGTTTGCAGATGATGTATGTAGTTATTTATGGTTCATATTCCAGGGTCTTTTTGTTTCTATTTTTTAATTCATGTGGCAATAAGAACTCCAAGAGGTTTCTATATTCCACATGGATTAATAAAAATTACTTCTCTAAACTAATATAATAATACAGTAATACACATTTAATTATTTTATTCACATTAGTTGACAATTTACTGTATTATTGAATTAGTCGGATAATGTAGTAAACTGAATTTAACTAAAAATTTCTTTAAAAAAATATAAGTTTACTCAATTAATTTATGATGATTTAGATAATTTTTTTTAGAATTAATATAAAATCATTTATAACATGTTATTACTAATATTAATTTTGCGATTATATAGCTGGTCCTACTATCTTCATGATTTTTCACATGCATAATTAGGTCTGGAGGGTGCTTTAAATTATCTCATATTACAACTAATTATGAGATATGAGTACTATTCATAATTATTTGAACAAAATTTTCTCCTCAATCGTCTTTCGGAATTGAATTAAATCAAAGGTCTTGAGATTTTACACATGTATTCAGCCCTAAGAGGAGGTATATTAAGATATCAGGCATCAGCTAGCTATGAAAAGTAAGTACTTCTATGATGGTTTAGACAATCACTTCCCACTAAGTTGCTTTTTGAATACAATTTTCTTTTAAATAAAATTACATGTAAAAATAAATAATTAAAATTAAATACTGAACAAAGAAGACAACATGAAATCTCCATAACTTGGAATTCATATCTCATTTACTTTTGTTATGATTGACATCTAAATTTAAATAATAAAAAATATTAAGAATACTATTATTTTTGTTGGTGAGAAAAGAGAGATATAAAAATAAGAGAGAGAAAAAAATATATTTTTGAAAATTTCTCCCTAATTATTTGACCAATCAAAAAGTATATATTGAAAATTGTCCTTAACATTTTCTTACATAAAATTAGCTAGTTGGTGGAGGACAATATTGTTGGACTTCTTTTTTTAAATCAGACAATATTCTTGGACTTTGACGACTTCGTTGGCCTCACGAAAACATTCACATCTCTTCACATTGAAACAAATACTCGCACAAACGAAGAAAAAAAAAAGAAAAAAAGAAAAACGATCCCCAGATTAATCATATGTACATAATACAACAAAAGCACTAATAACATCACATGCACATCAAACTTTGCTAATACATTTAATAAAATTCTTAATATCTAAGGTTAGAAAAGAGAGCAAACATGAATTAACATTAATCCTTTTGCCTATGTACGATATTTGAACTCTATGTATGTAATTTTGGTAGGCAGAATATAGATACAAATATTATACATATATATAATATAATCTTCTAATTAAATGTTTTCCAAATTTCTGAGTTTTTGTATAAAAACCAATTAAGTTTTAATTTACTGATGTTGGTCTAATAACTATGACCATAAAGCCTCAAGTTCAAGTACCCAGAAAGAAAGAAGAAATTAGTCGTACCAGAGATTAATTAAAAGACAGATATAAGATTTGTGGAGGTTCCACTTCTCATCATCTTCTTAAATTCATCAAAATTAACCATTCCATCACCATCCATATCAACCTTTCTAATCATTTCTTTACAATCTTCAACTCTTTTTCCTTCTTTTAATCCCAAAGAAGATAACACTAACCCTAATTCTTCAACTGATATTAACCCATCTTTATCCCCATCAAATATATCAAAAGCTTCTTTCAAATCTCCTTCCTCGTCTCCTTTTCTTTCACTACAATCTTGACCAGTACCCGCCATAGATTCGTACAAGAAGCAAAACTCTTCAAAATCTATCCGTCCATCTCCATTAGAATCCACTTTCACTATCATTTCTTCAACTTCTCTTTCCGTCATGAAGATTCTTATGTTCTTGAGGGATTCTCTCAACTCTTGCTTGGTTATGAAGCCATCGCCATTCTTGTCGAAGGTAGCAAATATACTCTTGAGCTCATCTTTTTTGTTTTGTTGATTATAACTGATTAATTCTTCTTCTGGTGGATTTGGAGAGACTTTTGCAGAATTCTTGATGAAAAAAGATGGATGAAACCGTGCATGGAGATTCTTGGAAGGTGAAAAGAAGTAAAGAAAGCCAGCAAAGAGCAAGAATACTAGTAGTAATATGGCTATCACCATTTTTTTAAAATTTTCTTTTCTTTTTCTTTTTAAATCCTAATATAGAAGAAGAAGAAGAAGAAGAAGAAGAAGACAGCGTAGTTGTTGAGATTTTGAGTTGTGAAGGATGAAAATGATTCTTTAGGAGCATTGAAGAAGGTACGCGGTATTTGGTGTCCCTTTTGATCCCACAAACCGCGTTAAATCCCATACTTTATATTGCACTGTAATAAATAAAAAAATTCTTTTTAAGAAAAGGCATAAAGAAAATTGCTTTGACAGTTCTTTTTTTTTTAAAAAAAAAAAAGAAAAAATTGTGATAATGAAATTTCTTACGGGAATGCTACGGAAATTGCTATGGAAATTATATTTGTCACAAAATTGCTATGGAAATATCGTCGCTAAATCAAATGATAGTTATATAAATATTTAGCGACGGCTGTGTTCCGTCGCTAATATTAGCGACGACGTCTTTCTGTCGCTAGTATAGCGACGAAAAATAGTCATCACTAATATAGCGACGGAACATAGCCGTCGCTAATATTAGCGACTGTAAATTTTCATCGCTAAAGGTAAAAAACACTGTCAAAAATTTAGTGACGGAATTGTTTGTCGCTGATATTTAGCGACGGACATGAACCTTACGTTGGTGACGAAAGTTAGCAATAGAAAAATTCCGTCGCTAAAAATTAAAGAAACGGCGCCGTTTATTTAATATGAAACGACGTCGTTTTGTTTGGGTTGCTTATAACCCTAAAACCCAAAAAATTTCCCCTCTGCGTCCTTTTTCCTCCCCTTCCCAGTTGGCTTCTCTTCTCTCCCAAGCTCCCACTCCCACCGTCGACTGCGTCTCCCTCTGCTCCGGCCGCGCTCCTCCTCTGCTCCGGCCGTGCTCCTCCTCTGCTTCCAGCCCCGATCGGCTCAAGCTCCGGTCCTCTCCCTCCTTTGCTCCCGGTCCCAGTCAGTAGCTGCTGTGTTTTTTTTTTTATGCAAATTTTTTTATTTTACTTGTTTGTATATTTTATTTTGTAATGTTAGAACATATTATATAACATATCATTAATTAATTATATGACATATTATTTTGTAATTTAAGTATATTATTTTGTATACTTAGTAATTTACATACATATTTCATTCATATTATATAACATATTATTAATTAATTATATGACATATTATTTTGTAATTTAAGTATATTATTTTCTATATTACTTATTATTTTGTAATTTAAGTATACTTAGTAATTTAAGTATATTATTTTGTAATTTTGTAATGTTGGAACATATTATATAACATATTATTAATTAATTATATGAATAAGTTACATACATATTTATAAAGATAATATAATGCTAGGACATAATATAGATAATTTAGGCAAAAAATTATAAAATGGCTAAATTTAATTACTAAGTTTAATAAAATACCTATTTAGCTATTAAGTTTGATTAAAATTATAAAATAGCTAAAATTAATTAATAAGTTTAATAAAATAGCTATTTAGCTAATAAGTTTGATTAAAAATTATAAAATAGCTAAATTTAATTACTAAGTTTAATTAAATAGTTTAATTACTAAGTTTAATAAAATAATTTAATTACTAAGGTTAATAAAAAAAAGCTATTTAGCTATTAGTTTGATTAAAATTAAAATTATCGTTCGGTTGAAAGAATAGTTAAGTTGCTCTAAAGCTAGATTAGTATAACTTGAAATCTTTATGAAAGTTAATAGCAATAGTTATAATATTAAACTATTTTATAGTTTTATTTCATTATGATTTATCAATTACAATTTCATACTTCAAATTGATTTGAATGTTTTCCTTGATTTAATAGAGGTAATAAAAAATGAGACCAGATCGTGAATGGATGTATAAACGGTTGAAAGATGGACTTTTGAACCCAGAGTTCATGACTGGTATGAGACAATTCATAGAATTTGCATGCAGTCACCCGAAAATGATGGACAATGATAGGATAAGATGTCCATGTTTTCATCGCAAGTGTCAGAATCGCATGTTTCATAACGTGGATACAGTTAAGTTACATTTGTATAGAAACGGTTTTGTACCGGATTATTATTATTAGACTTTGCACGGGGAACAAGCAGTTGTAAGTAACTTAAATAGCAATGTCACAAATATGAGTGAAAGTTCTGCTGCATTTGATTATGCAGAATCATCCAATCGGTACCATTCCATGGTTATGGATGTTGTTGGTTAAGCATTCAATGAAAATTACATGGAAGAAACACTGAATCCAAATTTCCAAAAGTTTTATGATATGCTTAGGGTTGCAGATGAGGATTTGTACCCTGGATGTAGAAGTTATTCACAATTATCATTAGTTGCTCAATTAATGCATATGAAGTCAGAACACCATATGTCTGAACGTAATTTTGATGACATGGTTCGATTAATGAAAGAGATTATTTCTGAAGGAAGTCTGGTACCTGAAAACTTCTATAGAACAAAGTAGTTAGTACAAGAAATGGGTCTTCCAGTTGAAAAAATTGACTGTTGTAAAAATGGCTGCATGATATACTGGAGTGAAGATAATATTTTGACTAGTTGTAAGTTTTGTGGTCATCATCGATACAAAAGGCAACGTCATAGTAGCAGAACAGTTACTCCTAAAAAGAAGATGTATTACTTTCCCCTCACTCCTAGATTGCAAAGATTGTTTGCATCCAATGTCACAGCAGCAAAAATGAGGTGGCATGCTGAGCATGAAATTGAAGATGGGGTTATGATCCACCCATCTGATTCCCCTGCATGGAAACATTTTAATGATACTCATCTAGAATTCGCATTAGAGACTTGAAATGTTCGATTAGGTCTTTCCACTGATGGTTTTCAACCATTTGGACAATCTGGACAACAATATTCTTCTTGGCCAGTCATTGTGACTCCATACAATTTGCCACCTTGGTTGTGTATGAAGGACGCTTACATGTTCTTAACGATATTGATTCCTAGGCCAACTAACCCTAAGGATAAGTTGGATGTTTACTTACAACCATTGATATCAGAACTTAATCATCTATGGTTCAATGGTGTGCAGACTTATGATATTTAGATAAAATAAAATTTTCAAATGCATGTTGCTCTTATATGGACAATTAGTGACTTTCCTGCATATGCAATGCTGTTTGGGTGGAGTACTGCTGGAAGGTTAACTTGTCCTTATTGTATGAATCATACTGATGCTTTTACTCTCTCAGAGAGCAGAAAACAATCTTGGTTTGACAACCACCTTAAATTCTTACCTGAAGACCATCCATTCTGACGAAACAAAACATCATTCATAAAGAATAAGATAGTGACTAAAAAAGCACTCCATATTAGATCTGGAAGTGAAATATTGTTTGAAATTGATCAGTTGGGTTTGAAGAAGGTAACAGAACAAGATGCCGAGATAACTAATGGCCCTATTTGCAAGCAATGTGGTTGGCGAAAAAAAAAGTATCTTTTGGGATTTGCCTTATTGGAGTACCCTTCTCATTCGACATAACTTAGATGTTATGCATATTGAGAAAAATGTATTTGACAATATTTTTAACACTGTAATGAATGTTGTTGGGAAAACAAAAGATACACTCAAATCTCGAAAGGAATTGAATGCATACTGTCGCTGACTAGAATTGGAACGAGATTCTGTAAGGGAAAAATATCCTAAAGCTTGTTACACCCTAGATAATAAATCAAAATCTGTCGTGTGTGAACGGCTAAGAAAGTTGAGATTTCTCGATGGTTATGTGTCAAATATGGCTAGATGTGTTGATATGAGGAAACTTAAATTGTTTGGCATGAAAAGCCATGATTGTCATGTGTTTATGCAGCGTTTAATACCTATTGCATTTCGTGAACTACTTCCAAATAATGGTTGGAAGACATTAACAGAATTAAGCTTATTCTTTAAGGATTTAACATCTGCTGTTATAACCAATGATGACATGGCACGGATTGAAGAAGAGATTCTTATTATTCTTTGTAAGCTTGAGCGTATATTCCCTCCAAGCTTATTTGATTCAATGGAACATCTACCAGTGCACTTACCATATGAAGCAAGAATAACAGGTCCAGTGCAATACCGATGGATGTATCCTTTCGAGAGGTAATATAAAAGAACTTAATAATAATGCATATCAAATTTAATGGTGTTAGATTTACCATACTTGTATATTTAATATCTTAGGTACCTTCGACGATTGAAAAACAATGTCCGAAATAAAGCTAGAGTTGAAGGTTCAATATCTAATGCTTATTTGGTGGAAGAAGCTTCATTGTTTTGTTCTTACTATTTTGAGGATCATGTGAATACAAGGCACCAAAAAGTGTCACGTAATGATGACGGTGGTCAATATAGGGTACAAGAATATGAAGGCAACTTATCCATATTCACACAGTCAGGCCGAGCCTTTGGAAAGAGTAAATCTCAATTTTTTACAGAGGAAGAATATGTTGCTGCACAATCATACATTCTTCTTAATTGCATTGAAGTTGCACCTTTTATTAAGTAAGTCATGATTTATCAATAAATTTTAACCTTTTCATTTGAGCATTCGGTAAATTATAAAATTTAATCATTATTATTCTTTTTGCTGTATTTTGAAGAATTTATATTGAGGAGCTGAAGCAAATTCTAGTAAACATTTCTACTCAAGAAATTGATGCTAAACTTGAAAAATAATTCCCAATTTGGTTTAATAAACATGTGAGTACTATTTTTCTTTCAAACATTTTTTTATTTACAATTAACAAGAATTCTACTTAGCTATGTTAGCTTATACAATTGATGAAATTTTTTTTAGGCACACAATCCATCAAGCAACATATCCAATCAGTTCATAATGGACTTAGCAAAAGGTCCATTACCTAAAATTATGTCTTACTCGAGCTATTATGTGAATGGATATAAATTTCACACTGAAGTGCATAGATCTGGTAAATCTACAATGAACAGTGGTGTATGCATAAAAGGCTTAAATTATAGTGTAAATGAATGTGACTATTATGGTCGTTTGATTGAAGTTGTTCAGTTGGAGTACCCTGCATTACCAATTAAGAAAACTGTGTTATTTAAGTGTGAGTGGTTTGATCCAACGCCAAATTTGGGTACAAAAGTGCATCTTCATTATAAGTTGGTCGAAGTGAATCAAAAATATAGATTTAACAAGTACGAGCCATTTGTTATGGCGGTTTAAGCTTGTCAGGTGAATTATATCACATATCCAACTATCAAACGTGAAAGAAGTGAGTGGTTGGCTGTTTGTAAAATTAAAGCAAGGGCTTAATTTGAAATTCCACAAGCAACATCAAACAGTCAACTTTCCAATGTATCAACAACATTCCAAGAAGATGACATCGATATTCATTTTATAGATATTGAAAATGATAAAAGTGATAATTTAGTTCGTTCAACAGGTGCATTTATTGATATCGAAGAGGATAATGAAAAAAAAGAAGAATCTGATCTTGAAAATGAATCACATGATGATGACGAATCACATGATGATGACGAAGAAACTAATGTGGATGAGTGGGATTCTAGCGATCATGATAGTGATTAGGTGTAATTGCTAAACGAAAGATGTTCTTATCTTTTGATATTATGTACTATTCATAAATATTTAATCATTAGAGATATGTTTGTAAATTGTTACATTTGTATTGCTTTTATTATTATTCTTCTTTTTAAGTAGCAATTGAAATTTGTGTTCATTGTTGTTTTTGATATTTTTTACTGTTATGAAGTGACTAATATGCAAATGGATCGCACATCATCTGAAGATATATTACATGGTAGAGGCAAAGGGCCTACAAAACGAGGAGAGAGATCGAAAGATAAGAGTAATTTCTCAAATCGACCACCAATTCTACCACTACGTGTACCACCATCACCACAATCATCTACACCATCGCAACCATCGCCACATTCATCAACACCATCACAATCATTGCTACAGTCATTGGCACAACCACAACAATCAACACCACCACCACAACCATTATCATCAGCTCATCCATCAGCAACTATGTCCATCTTAGGAGGTTCTACATCAGCATCTCCTATATGACAACCTACTACATCATCTCCTCCAGCTGCTTCAGCCTTGCATTTACAATCTGAAGCATCGGTCACTGAGTCAACCAATAATAAATGATAACTCAATCTCGATCCTAAAAGGTAATATTACTATTATTATTTCTTGAAATCTTTTCATTCATGTTTCATAATTGTTTGTTTTTGATGGATAGTTTGTTTGTAATTTTCGCATAGTGGGAGTTTTCTTCAGTCTCATGTAGTTTCTGCGGCTATCATCCGTAGTTTTTTACTCCGTTTGAGTGATAGAGGACATGTATGGAAGACTGTACCTGATGATGTCAGAGACTTCTATTGGCTTGAGTTTCAGGTAAAAAACATTTCTTTAAGTAAACAATGTGATTGGGTGAATGACTTTGTTAAAAATGTATTTCTTATGATTGATTGGTTGTTAAAGACTTTGGACTTCAAGTCAAGTTACTTATGATATAGGCAAAACTCTGCCCAAATTTCAATTTGAACTTAAATATTTAATGTCTTTTGTGCTTAATTGGTTGATTGAGACATTTACTTCAGGTCAGGTTGCTTATGTTATAGACGAAACTCTGCCAAAATTTTATTTAATCTCTTTTGTTCTTAAAGAATATGTTAGAGGCTATGTAATTTAGGTCAGGTTACTTGTGTTGTAGATGAAACTCTATCAAAATTTCAATTAGAAATTGAATATTTAATGTCTTTTATGCTTCATTGGTTGCTTAAGACATTGTACTCTGCCAAAATTTTTATTTTGATATATATATATATATATATATATATATATATATATATATATATATATATATATATATTCATCTTAATTGGTTGTTGCAAGAAAAAAATTTGTCTTATATGTTATTTTTTTATTTATATTTTAGAAGGAATTTACTTGAGATGCAGAACTTGAAATTATAGTCAAGCGTAAATAGTTACAAAAGGCTGCTACACGTTATAGAGATACTTTGAGCAAGTGGAGATCTTCTGCTAGTAAACCACCACGTGTTCCAGAGCAAGTTTAGAATATTTGGCAGAAAGAATGGTCCACTCCTGATGTTGCCCAGATATCAAGCCAAGAAGGGGGGTTGAATTGGAGTTTTAAAAATTAAACTTTAAGGTGCGGAAATAAACAATTAATTTGAGGAAGGATAGAGAAAAATTGACACACAGATTTATAGAGGTTCGGGTGTTAACAAACCATACTTCTCTCCCCAATCGCAATTGGGAGTTTCACTAACACACTAAGTGTTACAATGGAGTTTTACAAGCTCACTCCCAACTATGGTGTTTCTCACAATGGCTCACACCTAATCCAAAAATCCCTTGTGTTTTAATGGCTCACACAATAACCAATTCCTTGTGTTTTACAGGCTCACACAAACAACCTACTCTTTGTGTTTTACAGGCTGACACAAACAACCTACTCTTTGTGTTTTACAGGCTCACACAAATAACCTTTTAATTTGTGTTTTGGAGGTTCACACAACTAACCCTTACAAGTGTTCTACTCTTAACCCTGAATTACCCAAAGCTCACTTGAGTAAATATTACAGAGAGAACCACTTATAAATCTTTATTGCTCAAATATGAGGAGCAAAAAGATTTTTACAGAGAATAGATTTGTTCTCAAAGTATCAAAGTAAAAATAGCTTGTAATAAGAATTAAATTCAAAGTATATGCTATTCTTTTGTTTTTCTTATCATTCTCTTGTTCCTTAATGCATAAATGACTTCCATTTATACTCCCATGGCTGAATATAGCCGTTGGGGTGCATTAAATAAGAAACTAGCCGTTGTACCAACCAAAAAATCGCGCCTGACATTTTTCTCTTTCATTGTTCACGGGCGTGACTATGCTTGTCACGGGGGTGACAGTTCTTCCCAAGCCGTGACCCAAGTGGTGACTCTGGTCGTGAAGCTTTATGGATGAAATTGCATGAAGCTTCACGGGGGTGATACCTTTATTCACGGGGGTGACACCTTTATTCACGGGGGTGACTGAAATGCTTACTTCACGGTTTGTTTTTCCTTCATGGCCGTGAACTTCAAATGTTAGTTTTGGTAACGGTTAGCTTTCTTCACGGGAGTGACTCCTAGAGTCATAGCAGTGAACATGCTACTACTTGATTTTTTGTTTCTCAAGGATTATTCTTCCAATTCTCCATTCTTGCTATTTTAATTCATGTCCTGTATAATATACTTACAAAAACAAGTATGTTAAATACAATATTGCTATATTATTTGTTATCATCAAAATGACGGAAATACCCCTCAAGGTTAACACCTGAATTCAAGAAAAAATCTACAATTGCCTCTAAAAACAGACTTACTGAGACGGACGGCTTAGGTTCAGGTCCCTTACGACATACTGGGGGTTTTATACCTATGGTTGAGCGTAGCATGCAAATGGTAAATTGATAATGATAACTTAATTTGAATTTATTATTCATTTATATATTTAGGTTGTAAAATATTTCTTAATGTCTTTATTTTTATTTGCTTATGTATTATACTTGTAATTTTGTAGTTAATGTGTTTTAATTTTATTTTATTCTTATGATCAGGCAAAAGAGTTAGGACGTGAACCAAATCCTATAGAACTCTTTGAGGCAACACACACTAGAAAGACTTCATCAGGAATTCAGTATGTAGATCAGCGGTCTAAAATTGTTGCAGTATGTATTTACCAAACTCATTAATTGTGCATATTTAAAATTTTATTTACTTATTTTTCTATTAATCTCATGGAATTTATATTTTTTCTTCTAAAAATTTATATTGAAGAATCGGGTACAAGCCCTTAGAGAGACTGCTTCTCAACCAATTGAGGGATCTAATGAGCCTTGTGAACCAGATTTGAGGCAGTTATTTTTAGAGGCTGCTAGTGGCCAGAAAAAACGACGTGTATATGGAATGGGCACAAAGGCAACACATTTTTACACTGGTACCTCCTCATTTCACTCTACTGCCACATCACGAGATATTAGTACAGAGCAGTTGCATGCTAGTATTATGCAAGATATGCAGCAGGAGGTTCAGACTATGTTGGAGTCACAAAAGCAGCAAATGCGAGAACAGATGCGCGAAGAACTTCGAATTGAGCTTCAAGATGAGATGCGTGCAGAGATGCGACAGTTGATAGCAGAGATGACTAATTCTACCAACATTTCATCAGCTCCATATAGTGATCCATACAATCTGACAGGATGTAGGACTATATATATATATATATATATTGTAGTATTTTCAATTATTGAATATTTTTCATGTTGGACTACAAATTTTTAATATTTATTGAATTCAGCTAAAAAAATTTCGGTTTTCATTTAATTGAATTTTTAAATTGCAAAAATATTTAAATTACAAAATTTAATATATGGAGTAAATGCCCAACAAACCTTAGCGACGGACGCTGTCTGTAGCAAAATAGCGACAGACTCTTTCCGTAGCAACTAGTGACGGACGCTGTCCGTAGAAAAATAGCGACGTACAATGTCCATCGCTAAATAGCGAGGTATTTTCTGTCGTCATTACAATTCCTGCAATAGAATTAGTGACAGATATTTCGTCATTAATTTTGTCACTAAAGTTAGCGATAGAATAATAATCTGTCGTTATTGGACTTGCGAGAAGATTTTCTGCGACAGATTAAATCCGTCGCAATTCTGTCGCTAAATTAGATTAGCGACGAAATTTTTAATTTTAGTGAAGGATTTGTCCGTCGTTAAAACATATTTTTCTTGTAGTGTTATATACGTGCGTAAAAATTGATCCATGACTTATTTACATGTGTGTATATATATATACATATGAGACATGTAAAATTTGTTTTGTGAGTATGACATGACTAATATTGTTGTTGTCATTGATACTTTCTTTTAATGGAAACGAACTCTTGTCCAATTGTACTTTGCTCCTATTGTAGAAACTAAACATGTGAGATAAAGACAACACTCAAATTGAGTTTTAATTTAGTAGTTCAAATTTTATAGTAATAATCAATTATTATTCAATTAAAAACTTTATACACTATTTTAACATACCCTCATTATAAGAAAAGTAGTAAGATACATAAATCACATATAATTATTCTTATTAATATTGCTTAATTAAAATTTCATAAAACATTTTGACATATACTCTTAACAAGAAAATAATAAAAAAAATATATTATCACCATTATCAAAACATCATATTTCATTTAACAATGATGAAGAGAATATATCCAAAAATTCAAACATACATTTATCAGTTTGTCAATTATGTCATAAATTAAGCCACCTAAACTAGACCATAAGAAGTACGAGAAGTATCCGTATGAAAAAAGGTGCATGTAAATATAGATGTCAAGCATCTTTAATTTCCGTATGTTTTGACAAAATCGAATGTAATCGTATATTTCAGCAAAGTTGAATGATTTGTATGAAGCCGTAGGACCTTATTGGCATATTAACAAGTCCAATTAATTTAGGTCTAGTATAATCTATGGGCTTATATCACAGTTGTCTATATGAGACCTGTCTCAAAGAATCAATAATGCAATTATCATGCTACCAAATTTTGTGTTTATATTATCATATCATATTACCGTTTTCAATTCTTTACAGTTTCTTGACTTTTCCGTAGAGTTTGTCGTATCATGTCTTTCAAGTACTCAATATATATTTAATAATTTTATTATAACTTGTCTATATACTTCATGTATTACTCTACACATATAACAACAACAATTATATGTCATTCAACACATGTTACAATCCAAGTTCATACATTTATAATTGTCAGTGTAAGATAATACTAGAGCAGCGGATACTTACTTGTTGAGCGTGAATCGTGCGCTTTCAATGCTTTAGGCGGAGACAAATTACTAGAACTTGACTCAATTCCACAGTACAAACGCTTTTATTCTCTTGTTGTTAAACGGAGATGAAGAAATTCACTTTTCGAGAATTTTCGTATTTCAGAGAAAAACTTCTGATGAATAGTTATCTCTTTTTCTTATATCTTTTCGTTATATTCTTATCTTCTTAAGTTATATCTTTTCATAACTTTATATATAAGAATATATGGGCCTGAGCTGGGTCAAGCCCACATGGGCGGCCCAATACCATAAAGCCCAACATCTCCCACTCGCCCAAAGTGGGCTTGGATCAATCCAAATATCATCTCACATCTCAAACTTAAACAAAGAATCTTTCATACAAGCGAACGGACCGTGCGACCCAAAGCACACCTTTGTATTTCATGTCCCAAAGCCTTCGTTCACACAGTGCATCATCAATGACTGAAAAAAGAAAACAATTTAGCTCATACTTATTTTTAAAGACATATTTCAGCTTTTAATTTGTAACAGTGAAAATATAATGATTGATCATGGTGATGATTTGAAGAGAAATCATTCATTCTACTTGTGAATTAAATCTAAACACCATTCTTAACTTGACCATAATAGACTACCAACCTTGAGAAACTGAAAATATTTGTAAATCAATGCTAACCTAGTATTTACCCAAAGTCAACAAGAGATGAAAACAAAGATAATGATGATTTAACAACAATACATGAAAAAAAAAAGATGGATGAAGCATCAATTTTTAATACCTTTAATAATCCATAAGCATTCAGTAAAACTAACTTAACAATCATAAAACAAAAAAAATAAATTGAACAAATAAATCAGTTGTCAAAACTATAGGTCTGAAGCTTGTATTTTGGCTAGCCATGTGTTGCAAACACAAGGTATGACCAATATAACATAGCAGTCTTAGTAACTGTGGATCTAACATTCTTCTGAGAATAAAAATTTGCTCTATGCATCAATTGTAAAATTTTGTTTAAATAAAATAAATGCAATTAATATATGATGATAAAATGCATAAACTTTCATAAATTATCTATTACTTAGGTCAACAAAAAACCATGTTAAAACACATTGAAAATCTAACGTTTTCACGTCATTGGAAAAAGAATATCCAGACAACAACAAACAAAAGGCTATGTTTTTCACTTATAGGTTGAAAATAAAATTAAAGAAAATCTCAATTAGTCGTGTGAAACAGCTATTAGCTTTCAGCATGCACAACAGAGCTGGGCCTTCAAAGTCATATATATATATATATATATATATATATATATATATATATATATATATATATATATATATATATATATATATATATATATATATATATATATCCTTCTAGGAGTGTTTGTTATGTATGCGGGGATGACTATCCAACAGCAATACTAACAGTAAAGGTCGTTGTCCGTGAGTAATTAACCATAGTTTGGTAACCATGTATAGCCACAAACCTATAGACTACCAGCCATTACATTAAGTAAAATCATGTTATGGTTCTAGGTTTTAGCTTGTTGCAGTAGTATATTTTTAATAGGACTG
This sequence comes from Triadica sebifera, assembly GCA_023653625.1. Taxonomy (NCBI): domain Eukaryota; kingdom Viridiplantae; phylum Streptophyta; class Magnoliopsida; order Malpighiales; family Euphorbiaceae; genus Triadica; species Triadica sebifera. Next base: position 18,631,158 of record CM042910.1, on the reverse strand, counting down.
ATAGTAATTAAATTACCATAGAATTAGTAGTTTATTCTATTAAGGCAGAATTAGTGGTAGTTCCATGTTTTCCTAAAGTTCCCTATCTTTTTAGGATTCCTTAAATCTTTGCTTTCCTATTTTATTGTAATCTCTAGCTTTGCTATTTTCTTGCTTGTAATATATATTTAAAGAGAGTTCACAACAACAATAATAAGAAAAGAAATTTCAGAAAAATTAAGAGATTTGGTTCTCTCTCCAACGAGTCCTAAGATCAGGGTTCACTTTGACAAATTCAAAGGTCCAGTGCCACAATCTGGGGAACATAACAAATCATCCGTTGATTCCATGGCCAAAAACCCAGAAGGAACTAGGAAGAAAAATTCAATGCATTTTATTATAAGCCTTAAGCCGTATGGAACCCCACCAATTTGTCCATTTTCTCATATTACTCCCTTAATCGGTCTTTGGTCATATTTGTCCCTTGAATGTTTTTTTGGATCATATTGCTACCTCAAAAATTTTAAAAACGATATGTTGCACCATAATCTGCTGACGTATCAACTGAAGTAAAAATAAACAGAGATTATTGTCACGTCAGCAAATTGTGATACGGTATGTCTTTTTAAAATTTCAAAGGTGACAATATGTTCCAAAAACAAAATTCAGGAGGCAAATATGACTAAAAACTGGTCAATGGGCCAATATGAGAAAAATGAACAAATTGGAAGGGCCGCACATGATTTATGCCTTATTATAATCTTTGCCCATTTGAAAAAGAATAATTAAGATACACTTAAATATATATATATATATATATATATATATATATATATATATATATATATATACACACACAAGAATACAAAAACCAAATATAACTACCTTCACCAATATACTCAATTATAAAATCTCCTTTATTTATGTCAGTGATTAAAAAAAGATCCCATCTACAATTACTAAGAAAACTATTGAACTAAAATATTTAACCAAGATCCAATTTTGCAAAATACAAAATGAAAGTACTTTACAACTGTATGCAAAAATTCACCTTGACAATTTTGATTTTTTTCTCCCTGCGAAATGGTTTATTAGTGCAACTTTCAGGGCAATGGCAAGCCCTTGAGCAGCTAATGCATTGAACCCTAGCAGATTATACCAAAAGGAGAACACCATATAATATAATGAGCCAAATGTACCATAAAGCTTTAGCAGCCCTAATTTGTGAAGAAATAAAAGACATAACTGATGCAAATAATGCAATAAAAGGATCGACTGTAGAACACAGATGTTCATCAAAATTGCAAAGAGTTGGCAAACAGGCATGACAGATTGTTGAAAATGAAAATATATTGACACATGAAAGTAAAGGTGCATATAATATAATGAGCCAAATGTACCATAAAGCTTTAGCAGCCCTAATTTGTGAAGAAATAAAAGACATAACTGATGCAAATAATGCAATAAAAGGATCGACTGTAGAATACAGATGTTCATCAAAATTGCAAAGAGTTGGCAAACAGGCATGACAGATTGTTGAAAATGAAAATATATTGACACATGAAAGTAAAGGTGCCAATTAAGAATAAAGTAAAGTAGTAAAAAGACAGCAGGACCCTCTGCAATAATTTGAGCAATAGCCACAAGCATTAATGGATCTATTTACAAGAAAGAAAAGAATTATGTATAGTTAACAGTTCAAATATAAATTTAACCCCCTATAGTTCCTCTATAAATTTCAAGAATTTTTTCAAGTATAAAAAAAACTGGCAGATCCTTCCATTTAATCCCAAATTGAAGGGCGAGAATAACTAAAAAGAAACTAATTCGGATGTACAAGAACCTTGCCCTTCAATCAGATCAAAACAAGAAACAGATTCATTTAAAAGAAACTTTAAAAACTCCAAAACTGAAAATGATAAAGCTAAATAATAAAAAGGTAAATGAGACAATGCCAAATCAAATCAAAACTTGGAATCATTTAGGAATTACCTGCAAACACAATCCTCGCAACAGGTAGAACTGCAGTTTGTGCATCCAACGTCATTGTCAGCATCACCACGCTTCTTCTTGACGAGATAAACATCTAATCTCAATTAAGGCAAGTCCCAGAAACAAATGCTTAGTAATGGTAACCATAATAACAAAAAAAAAAAAACAAAAAAGAATATCAACAAAAGTGGCAAGTCATTTATCAAATGAAGATACAGTTACCGAGTATTGTCAGCACGTGAGTTAGATCAAAAAACAGTATAAGCACACGACTACATAGACACACATGTAGGATACTGCGCCTGATATGGACATATGGAGGCAGTTCTTGTTTATTCACCATCAGACCTTTCCATGTTAAGTCAATCTTGAATTCCTCATCAACATAAGGTAGAGGCAAGCAACAAAATACTTCCTAAACAAGAAATGTAAAAGGTAAGCTTGTTAAATGGCAAAAAAATATATATTTGTCTAATATCCATGTTTGTTAAAAGACAGACAGCATTTCAACCTTAACTAGTTATGTAGTGCAATTTGTCTGTTCTAGGTGTGGGAAAATATTGGAGTAATGGATTCTTATGATGAAGTAGCTTCTGTGATGGCATATGAGAAATAAGCATTATATAATGAAACTTAGACAAAAAGACTCAAGGTTACTTCATATTGATCAAATTGGTATGTCATGGAGGAGCTAATAGATAATTGCAGCAAGAATGCAATAGTATCTAAAAATTAATTTTAGACAAATTTAGTGACAAAATCACCAATGCAGATTCTAAATTCAATTAGGGAAGTCATGATAATGTTTGTAGGAAAATGAAGGTCTCAATTTATGCAATGTAGGAAGGTTGTTGAAAATGATTTGACCATGTTGATATATCCATGAATACGCCTATCTAGAAGGATAAGCAAGTTCAAGCAGGAAGCTAAGAAGAGAAGAGATACACTAATGAAATGGAAAAATTAGATAGAATTAGACTTTGAGTGGAACCTAATAGCAAAATGAACTGTGTCACTAACACCAACTGCATAGGACTAAGGTTTAGTAGATACAGCTAAGTCAAATATGTCATGTTACATGGAGTTAGTGCACATATGTAACAATTGGCTCAATCCAATCCTCATATCTGAAGATAAAGTTTTTGGCTATTCGTCATGTTATAAAGAAGTGGCATGACAGCATTACTTTTCTAGGAAACAACAAACATGCAACTTATTTCCTGCATCATGTTCATTGATGAATAAATCAGTCTTGCTTTTTCCCATTAATCTCCAACTCTAAAAGGTGTGTTTCAATCATAAAACATTTATAGTATCTAATGAAATGGAAAAATTAGATAGAATTAGACTTTGAGTGGAACCTAATAGCAAAATGAACTATGTCACTAACACCAACTGCATAGGGCTAAGGTTTAGTAGATACAGCTAAGTCAAATATGTCATATTACAGGGAGTTAGTGCATATATTTAACAATTGGCTCAATCCAATCCTCATATCTGAAGATAAAGTTTTTGGCTATTCGTCATGTTAAAAGGAGTGGCATGACAGCATTACTTTTCTAGGAAACAACAAGCATGCAACTTATTTCCTGCATCATGTTCATTGATGAATAAATCAGTCTTGCTTTTTCCCATTAATCTCCAACTCTAAAAGGTGTGTTTCAATCATAAAACATTTATAGTATCTATGTATGCATGTATCTATCTAGGGCACATAAATGTTCAATAAGAAATCTGACCTCTATATCACTTGTTGGAACCATATGCTGCTCATTCAACAAAAACATCAGTCCTGTTTAACCAGCCTAATCAATAAAAATAAGAATGAAGAAACAAAACCCAACCAAAAACAGAAATGTTAAAAAATAGTAAAAATAACTAATCACCATCAAGGCAATGGATTTCCATTGGCTGACCTCAAAAGCAATTAACTTTTTCTTCACAATATAAAATATTAAATCTCTCATTATTACCCTCACATTCGTAACTACTGAACAAATAGGGTTATGACAAGTAAAGAACAGGGACAAGAACCTCATAGATTGAGCTGTGGTGATTCATACAATCAACAATTGAATAAAAACTAGTTCAAATTTCAAAGTACCATTTGTACAAATAAGAATCACATTTGTTACATGATTTCTTCTTCATATAGATATTAGAGTATCTATGGGGCAAAAAACACAAAGCACACGAAAAGAAACTGAAGTTAATAGATAAATAAAAAGCACAAAGATAGAAGGAAAACTCTGCTCATGATTAACATAATTGACCTATGATGTGAGAAGATAAAGTAAATAAAAGGTTATTCAATAATGTACCATATTGGACATCAATCACACAAATAAGCACAATGTTTGACACTTACTTGAAAAGCATGCAGTTCAATATGAAAATGAGGCTGCAAATTTAAGTTTTAACTGAAAGCTTATAAAATGAACCAGCTCAAAGCAAACTACTAAAAATATGATTGAAAACTTTGCTTGTAGATTACTAATACATATTTAGCCAAATAAATGTTGTAAAAGTGTTCATTATTTTGACTACTGCAAAAGTGTGGGCACAGACTGTTAGAAGCTATTGAGTTGAATTACTTTTTATGTAATTACTAACAGAAGTTCGAGCTGTTATGCTGAGTTTATAATCAAAGAGAGAAAATGTTAACAGAGATATAATTTGGAAATCAGATACAAATCAATGACCATAACCTCATTCCTTATCATAAAGATAAATGAAGCAAGAAAACATGTACAATGCATAGCCAACTGCAACCACACTTGGACTCTAGAAGTTCAGTTTTTTACATTCCATATCTAATTTAAAAGTTTAAGCCTTTAAGGTTCAAACAAGAAAATCTCAACCAGCACAAAGAAGAAATTCAACAAGTTCTGATATCAACCAATAGGAAGAGAACAAGTAAAATTGAGCACCAATACACATTCAATCACCAAGTTCAATTTGATCGGACAATCATCGTCATTATCTTGATTATAGTAATAATTCTAATGAGTATCGTCCATCTCATTAATTCAATGACTACATGAGTCAAAAGGAAATATTTGTCTTAATTCTGATAGATCCATCATTGCTTTAACCAAAGAGTAGCTGGCTGTATGGTCATAGTCTATAAGATAGATCCATCATACATCTATCTTAATTTTGAATGGACAAGGCAATGACTTCAATTGGATGACTATATGAACCACAAGGGAATAAGAATTTAAATTAGATGATTGAGGAAAGAAGAGATTGACCTTCTTATCTAGCTGCCAATTAGTTGGATGCCTCCAACATACTACGCGCTCTGGCTGGTTTATCAAATGAATTACTTTATCTGGCCATGGACCACATTTATCATGTGATGCCATTGAACATTGCACACATCGCCAATGAAATTTCTGTTTGCAAATGAAGCAGGCCTGTGGACAGCAATATTTCACACGTGCAATAAGACCAGTAATACTCACTGTTCTAATTAATAACATTATTTTTGCAACAAGCAAAAGTCAAACACCACTTCAAATGCTATCAACTGCAGAGAGAAACATGGAATAAAACAAAGACACCCATTAATCAGAAAAGGACGAAATTTACTTTAATCTTGTATGTTCTGCAGAGTGACAAGAACATAAGAAATTCTGGGAATGCCTGTTCATTGTTTTTAACCTTCTCTTAATGAGAAAGAGATAAGTATAAGACTGCTATCTCGCAAACAACATTGCACAAAAAAAGCTATGATAAACATCAATAAAACTAATAGCATAATTAAATAGATCTTACATGCTGTGGGCACTTAAATTTTCTGGGATTTGAGACATGAAGCCTTTCCTTCACACATCTCAAGTGATAAACTCCTTCGCAATTACGTACAGAGCATAACACCTCCTCACCAGGGAAGATAAAGCTGTGGCAAAGTAGACATTCAACCTGAAATGGATGCAAAAAGTCATCAATGTGACTTGTGACAACTAAATGCAATGTAGATATTGGAATCATAATGTTTACAGCACAAAGCTTAATTTGCAATAGAAATCCAACAATAAGAGAAGGACTAGGAACCGACCTACAACAGTTACAAATTATGAATTCAGTTTCCAATTCCACAAATAAAATGTATCTTGCTTGACCATTTTCTATCTTCTTTGTCTTATCAGCAAGATAACCCATGCATCAAGTAATATACTCAATTTTAAACTGACATTCTGACATATGACTTCTATTCTATTTGTTTTATTAAGCACATTTAAAATGTTCAGAGCTAGGAGCCTATGAGTGCTAATGTGCTTTTAAGAAGGAAAATTAAATATCAGAATTTTCAACTTAGATCCACAAAAATGCTAGAAGACATCCAAAAAAGACTTCTTTCCAAGGATGTAAGTATTCTTTGGTTGCATTCTTCCAAATATAGAGAGAAACATAATCAGCACTCTAAGCACATCAAAATATAATTTTACATGTGAGAAAAACAAACAATTAAAAATTTCAACTTGGATCCACAAAAAAATTTAAAAGATAACCAAATAATTTTTTCATGATTTTGAAAGATGCAAATATTCATCTGTTGCATATCTTCCAGACATACTAAAGGAGGTCAATACAGCAATCAGATGCACGTCAAGATACATTTTATTGCTAACTTTCACACCCCAAGCAGACATTGATCGAACTCACTTGGTTTCCTAGCATGACCCCCCACCTTAGACAAAGAAACAAGCCTAAAAAGCCTATCAGCCACAAAGAAAATAAATAAAAAATAAAGATGAAAAAAAAAAAGATAAAGAAGATCATTGACCAACTTCAAATCTAATTTGCATGAGCTACGTTAGATATGATTCACTTTGTAATATAGAAGAATATATCATTGACATCTGCCTTCAGAAGCCATCCACAAAACAACTGCAAGTCACATTGGAGCCAATATCAACCATCCTATATTCACAATAGAGACCCATTCCACTCACTGAGCAGAAGCTCAGGCATTGAACAGCCAAAGCTTATATAAAAAAACTACATTTATTCTTAGTCTACCCACATATTTAAGACCACAATTCACGCTTAAAAAGCTTAAAAGAGGGCAAAAAATAATAAAGAAAATCCATGTAAACAGATTTTAAAGGGCCAAAGCGTGCAACACTAGAGACCACATTATATAGATATATAATCCTCCTTAAAGCTCATGTTAAAATCCATACATACAAGGAACAAACGAACCAATAGATACCATTAATACGGTATAAATTAAAAGCGCATCAACCCTCAAAAAAGAGGAAATGTTCCTACTGATTTTTCACTTTCAAGAAAACCAACTGTAAGATAATACTAGAGCAGCGGATACTTACTTGTTGAGCGTGAATCGTGCGCTTTCAATGCTTTAGGCGGAGACAAATTACTAGAACTTGACTCAATTCCACAGTACGAACGCTTTTATTCTCTTGTTGTTGAACGGAGATGAAGAAATTCACTTTTCGAGAATTTCCGTATTCCAGAGAAAAACTTCTGATGAATAGTTATCTCTTTTTCTTATATCTTTTCGTTATATTCTTATCTTCTTAAGTTATATCTTTTCATAACTTTATATATAAGAATATATGGGCCTGGGCTGGGTCAAGCCCACATGGGCGGCCCAATACCATAAAGCCCAACATCTCCCACTCGCCCAAAGTGGGCTTGGATCAATCCAAATATCATCTCACATCTCAAACTTAAACAAAGAATCTTTCATACAAGCGAACGGACCGTGCGACCCAAAGCACACAAATTGTGGGAGCTCCAATACAAACCTAATTATAGGCCATATAAGAGACATCAACCCAAAGTTGTAATTATTTTCGATAATGTGCTTAATTACCCCAAGTATCTTTCTCAATACACTTAATTCGAGTATCATTCAATCCCTCATGAATCTATACTCAAATCATTCTTACAATCTCTTGTATTCTAAGTTACTTCTCGCTTCATCAAGCGTAATAACCTCGGCCGGTGAACACAAGCTGTGAGTGCATAAGCAAAGTACTTTTTCTTTTGCCCTCATATCAATCAGTTTTGAATTAACTCGCTTTTTTAGGAGTGTTCTGTTAAGTCGAATCATTCCATGACTATAGGATACATCCTAAGATAGCCAACATTAATTCATCACATCATGATATAGTCAAAAGTCACAAAGGGTAAAATTGTTTGAAATCCATTTTTAGGATTTCTAGGACTCAAATAGTGAAGAAGCAGGGATTCATTCTTTCGCTTCCTAATAGGTCGTATAGCACATGCAGTATGAAATACATGCTATGGTGGAGCTACTCTTTTCTTATCAAAGATAAAAGAGTGTATGTCTTGCTCTTAGTTCAAAATAAATAAACACCATATGAGTATTAGTTTTGTCGCTCTCAATGCGTCAAACTTGAAACTTTTATTTATACATTCAACAATGTTAAATAACAAATTTCACACTCAGTTTCCTCTATATAGACACATGAATGGTGGGGAAGTCATTCATGTTGATTCTTATATATATTAAGAATCTCATCTTGATCCTCATCAAGGCGACCTTATAAAAATTTAATAAAACTAAGACCGCTCCCACTGCATCTTAGTCATTCACTTAATGCCTCTGCATTTATGGTCTCATCTCTGCTCGCTCTATAGCGCCAGAGGCGATTACTCATGTGAGTGAGTCAATCTAAGTCTATCGACATACTTATTCGAATTGTGCTAACTGGCATTTGTAATACATTCATATAATTGAAAAATCATTAATCAATTGAAATGATATATCAATTGTAAAAACCAAGTGATCTGACATAACATATATTGATTACATTCTACATAAGCCTAGGGATTTTATGTGCCTTACAAACGCATCCTTAGCTATTGGTTTAGTAAATGGATCTGCTACCATTTTGTTTGTAGAAATGTGTTTCAGAATCACTTTCTTTTCTACAATCATGTCTCTAACATAGTGATATCTAATTTGGATATGTTTGGTCTTTCTATGATATTTTGGATCCTTAGCATAAGCTAATGCAGCCATACTATCACAATAGATTGTCACAGGTTCAGATGCTGACTTGACAATCTCTAAGTGCTGCAAAAATCTTTTCAACCAAACTGCCTCTTGTATAGCCGATGAACATGCTACATACTCAGCTTCTATCGTCGATAAAGCTATACAAGATTGCTTCTTGCTACTCCATGAGATTGCGCAATCATTAAGCAAGAACGCATATCCAGAGGTCGATTTGCGCTGATCTATATCACCTCCCCAATCAGCATCAGTGTAACCAATTAAGAGCAAATCCTTCCCTTGATAACATAGAACATAGTCTGAAGTTCCTTTTAGATATCTCAATATTCTCTTGACTGCCATCCAGTGTTTTATACCTGGATTAGATTGAAATCTGCTTACTAGCCCAACGGCATAGCAAATGTCTGGACGTGTGCACATCATTGCATACATCAGACTACCGACAACATTGGAGTAGGTTACTTTAGACATTCGTTCTTTTTCATCCGATGTTTTAGGACACATATCTAGACTAAGGCTCAGATTCCTTTCGACAGGGGTATGCATAGGCTTACATTCATGCATATGGTAACGCTCTAACATTTTCTTTATATAAGTCTCTTGAGACAAACCCAGAAGTCTTTTAGAGCGATCCCTTAGGATCTTAACACCAAGTACATAACTAGCCTCACCCATATCTTTCATTTCGAAGTTCGATGATAACCATTTCTTGGTAGTATCAATCAACTTCTTATCATTTCCAGCTATTAAAATGTCATCAACATACAAGGACATAATTATAAAACCATTGTTAGAACGTTTAACATATACGCAATGGTCTTCCTCCATCATCGTAAAACCATCCTTTAATATGGCTTGATAAAATTTGAGGTTCCATTGTCTTGATGCTTGCTTAAGACCGTAAATGGATCTTTTGAGCTTGCAAACTTTGCGCTCTTGTCCTTTGAGTTCAAAACCCTCAGGTTGATCCATATAGATCTCTTCATCTAGTTCTCCATTGAGAAAAGCAGTTTTAACGTCCATTTGATATAATTCTAAGTCCATTCGTGCTACTATAGCCATAATGAGGTGAATTGATGCAAACCTGACTACAGGTGAGAATGTATCTTCATAGTCAATTCCCTCTTTTTGTGTGTAGCCCTTAGCTACTAATCGAGCTTTAAATCTTTCTATTGTCCCATCCGCCTTACGTTTTATTTTAAGAATCCATTTGTTCCCAATAGTCTTACGATTAGACGGTTTCTCAACCAAATCCCAGACTTAATTGTATATCATCGAATCCATTTCCTCTTTCATAGCTTTAATCCATTCTTTTGCTTTAGGACCAGAAAGAGCTTGTTGAACTGTTTTAGGCTCTTCTTCATCTGGAGCAATCATAAAAGCTTCCCCCTCAATCTCAAATCGACGACGGGGAATCTTGTCACGATTACTACGTCGAGGTTGAGATTGTTCATGGTCTTGCTCCATTGGAACAAAATCTGACATTCTTTCACTCCCACTTGGTTCAGGAGGAGCAATAAATTCTTGCTCTGTGAGTGCGAAATCAATTATTTTCGCACTCCCACTAGTCTCAGGATCTTCCATTTCATAAAATTGGAAATCCTTATTTATCTCACCTCTTTCAGGAAAGTCCTCTTCTAAGAAAATGACATCTCGTGACTCAATTTCTGTTATTCTTCCATTTGTATCTTCCCCCAAGAATACATATCCTTTGGAGAATTCTGAATATCTTATAAAGATACATTTCTTCCCCCTCGGACCAAGCTTTCCATATTCATGGGAAGTATTGTGGATATAAGCTGCGCAACCCCATGGGCGCATATGGCTTAATTCAGGTTTTTCGCTTTTCCACAATTCATATGGGGTGGAATGAACAGATTTTGAAGGTACACGATTTAGAATGTAGGCAGCAGTCATTAATGCATCTCCCCAAAAGGAAATTGGTAAATTAGCTTGCGCCATTATTGACCTAACCATGTCCAATAGGGTTCTATTTCTTCTTTCTGCTACGCCATTTTGTTGCGGAGTAGAAGGAATAGTTAGCTGCCTAGCTATACCCTTATCATCACAATAACTTTTGAATAAATCAGATAGATATTCACGCCCTCGATCGGTCCTTAATGATTTTATATTCAAATTCAATTGATTCTCAACCAATTTACTATAACGTATGAAGCAATCTAATGCTTCAGATTTATGGGAGATCAAATAAATATGACCGTATCTGGTGAAATCATCTATGAAAGTGATGAAATAGTGAGCACCATGTCTTGCTCTAACATTCATTGGGCCACAGATGTCAGAATGTATAAGCTGTAAAGGAAATGTGGCTCTTTTGGCTTTGCCAAATGGTAATCTTGTTGCTTTTCCAGCTAGGCAATGCTCACAAATAGGCAAATCTATTTTCTTAACAGATCCAAAAAAAAACCAGCTTTGCTAATCTTTTTAAACGATCTTGCCCAATGTGTCCTAATCTAGCATGCCATTTAGTATCATCAATCAATGAAACATTATTGGAATTTCCAACAAGAAATATAGATTGCGTAACATCCATAAAAATAGTGTCTAACACTATAAAACCATTCAACATATATCCAGAACCATAAAAAACTTTGTCTAAAAGTATTTTAACACAACCATCTTCAAAAATTATTTTGAAACCAAGTCCAAGTAAAACAATAATAGAAACTAAATTTCGTCGAACATCAGGAGCATAAAGTACATCATGGAGATAAAGCGTGCGACCTCCCCGCAGCACTAGCCTGCAGGAACCGATCCCAAGCACGTCAGCCGAAGCATTATTCCCCATATATATTTTTCTACTCCCCTTTGGAATTCGACGAAATTCTACAAAGGCAGATCGGTCCCTCGCTATGTGGTCTGTTGCTGCTGAATCTACAGTCCAATAAGGAACAGTTTCAGCTAACATCAAGCAACTACTTACATATAAATTTGAGGGACTAATTTGGTCATACAATACCTTTGGCTCAGTGCAATCACGAGCAAAGTGACCGTGCTTCCCACAATTGAAGCAATTCATGTTCTTGCCTTTCTTTCCGCTGCGTTTCCCATGCTTGCGCTTATTTCCATTAAATTTTGTCTTATTTCCTCCCTTTCCTTGCCATTTGCCCTTACCTTTCCATTTCTTTTGCCCAGAGCTAGAAGCCCCTTTGCCTCTAGACTCAGTCATATAAGCCTCTCCTTCAGGCTTATCAGCGAGAAGGCGATCCTCCTCTAGCTCAACATGTCGGGCAACATCATCAAAAGTTTTTATATTATCATTATGGGTAAGGTTGACACGCATGTGTTCCCTGGCTTTTGGAAGAGAGCGAATCACAGCTTGAACTTGTTGCTCGTCAGTCATCTCATGGCCAGCACCTTTCAATTCACTTATCATGTTAGACATGACAGTAAGGTGTTGCCTCATTGTTTGATTAGAATTTTTCTTATATGCATCAAACTTTAGAGTTAACTGACGCAGTCTTGTTGTTGAGGTTCCACCAAACTGAACCTTAACAGCATCCCAAACTGATTGGGCTGAGCGGTGCTTCTCAAAACGTAGCATCAAGTCATTTCTCATGCTACTCAGCATCAATATGCGAGCAACTCTGTCCTTGCGCTTATAGGCTTGATATGTTTCCATATCCCGCCTATGTTGAGCAGTATTTCCATGCTCAGGCTCAGCCATTGGTTGTGTTATTGTTTCTAGCATATCTTGCTCTTCCAGGAGATATTGAATTTTACGATGCCAAATGTCATAGTTTTTATCATTCAGTTTATCTCTTTGATTCAAGTCAGCAATAATGCTTTTTGTTGCAGTCATTTCAACTATTTAGAAACTATGATTATAATTAGGATTAGCACAATTCATTATTGCTTTTATCAATTTCAAGTCACAATGCTTTAAATTAATCAATACTAACCTAACATAAGTAGTAGAAACAAAAAAACTGCATATTCAGTTCAATCAATTCCTACTAACAAAGTCCAGTTATCATTGTTTAATTTAAACATGCGCCAATTAATTCTATATTAGATGAGATTCATCAATCTACCAATCTAATATTCCCACATTACATTGATTATATAATGCAATGTAACAATAATAATATATATGCATTAAAACAAGATAAACATCAATTACATCTTCAAAAATAACAAATTAACATGTAATTATGTTCCTATTTGCATATTTTTCTCCAAATTTCTCATCAAAACCATCACAAAAAAAATTTTCAACAAATATCCATTAAATTGGAAATTAAAATTTGAGAATTTTACAAAAAATTTGGACCAAAAATAATTTTTCACGCGCTCCCACGCGCCGAATAAATATATCTCATGCGCTCCATGCGCTCTTACACGTCTTCTCTCCACGTCATCATGGTGGACCAATCCTAGGAAACCACGTGGCTGAACTGCCACGTTTCACGGACACGTGGCACAACACGTGTCATAACCGTCGGAAAATCGTTGCCACGTGTCATGCATACGTGCGTGACACGTGGCAAACCGTCAGAAACTGTTTGCCACGTGTCATGAACACGTGCGTGACACGTGGCAAAACCGTCAGCAACCATTTGCCACGTGTCATGAACACGTGCGTGACACGTGGCAAAACCGTCAGCAACCGTTGCCAACCGCTAGCGCGTCACGCGCCGTCTTCCGGGGTTGATTTTTCACCGTTTTTTTGAAATTTTACACATTTTTTACGGTTTTATAACCACTGGGACCATTTTTATTCCGTTTAAAAAAACATTTTGGCCGTGTTTGAACAACACATATACGATCTGAGAGTGGGAATAGTTTTAATGATAATTTTCTGAAAAAATATTCTCATAAACTTTGAAAAATCATAGAAATTCAATCACTCATCATAAAATTATGCAAAAATACTCGTTAGAAAGCTTGTGATGATAGCTTTCCAACGATACCAAATTCGAACTATGAAACTGAAGAATCAATTTTCGAAAAATTGAAGAAATTTCGAATTTGCATAGTAAATTTCTTAAAAAACATCACAATTATGATTTTAAGCACAAAAACGCACAAACGGGGCTCTGATACCAATGTAAGATAATACTAGAGCAGCGGATACTTACTTGTTGAGCGTGAATCGTGCGCTTTCAATGCTTTAGGCGGAGACAAATTACTAGAACTTGACTCAATTCCACAGTACGAACGCTTTTATTCTCTTGTTGTTGAACGGAGATGAAGAAATTCACTTTTCGAGAATTTCCGTATTTCAGAGAAAAACTTCTGATGAATAGTTATCTCTTTTTCTTATATCTCTTTTTTTTATATCTTTTCGTTATATTCTTATCTTCTTAAGTTATATCTTTTCATAACTTTATATATAAGAATATATGGGTCTGGGCTGGGTCAAGCCCACATGGGCGGCCCAATACCATAAAGCCCAACAGTCAGAGTTCTATCTTTTTCCTTATGTCACTAATTCTCTAATTAGAAAACTAACTACTGTAATACTGTATTTCAAACAAATGTCATGGCATGTACTCACACTTATCCTATATTATTCACATACTTTACAGAATCACAAGCAAATTACACATCTTAGCTTATAGCATTTGCTAATTATTACTATTTTTCCTATATACTTGATATCTAAATTCGCCTAATTATTTATAATATTTTCCTAGTGTCCTTCATGCTTCGTTATATCACTAAGATACTATGATTCCCAGCTAATTCCTTATTATGTTAATCACTACTAACATACTTACTAATATTGATACAAGCATGACATAGCATTACAAATAAATCATAGTATTCACACATATTGTTATCATATCAATTTATAATATAAGACATTGTCAATAATAATATTATTATAATTAATATTTTTGTTTTATTGCTATTTTCAGAAAGCTTGCATTAACCTGACTAGGCTCTCTACTGTCGTTAGCCTAATCCTTGCCCTTATCCCGTTTGGCCTCCTCTATTGAAGCGACTGACACAGGTTTATCAACAAATAGTTGTCATACTTTCACCAACTTAAAGACCCAACTCAAATTAACCATTCTTCGGTAATAGTGACGCAAATTCTCAATCTTTATATTCTACCTAAAGTTAACTTTTTTTTAATCTATGTTTTAAAATCTAAGGTTATTCAGTCTATAATGTTCATAATCATTCTTAAAATTCATGGTTTTCACCAATTGGTCTCTTTCCAAGACACGATTGATGCCAGTTTTTTGGTCCTAATCTTTCACTTGCTTCGGCCCAAGATTTTTCTAAATACCCTTGACTTATTTCTTTTAAAGTTTTGATCCCTAATGCATCAATTGTCCTTGGTTTGAACTTCTTAGTCCCACTGTCAATTATAGTCTTAATTCATGTCCACAAAAGTCCTTTTACTCTTTTGTTTCTGTCCATTTCTCAAATTTTTTGGTTTTTTGAATCTCGACCACAATAAGTCCTTCACGATTCAAAAGGCTTAATATTATCAAGTTCAATTGCTACTATATTGGACAATTATGCTCACGGGTTCTTATTGAATTAGTCTATCTCTCCGCTAATATTTTCAAGGCCTACTCCTAATTGTCCAATTTTCTCACATTTCGGTTTTCTTCTACTTCAACTTTGATAGAATTTGGACCCAACGTCGTCCCCTTCAAGTCTCAGTCTCTACATAGTCTTAATATATTACCAATTCCATCAATGGTGGTCTCGGATGCATAAAGTTCTATTAATTTATTCATTAATAAATTGCTTAACACCACAATTGCCCAAATTAATTTTTTCATAACTCAAATCTGTTTCCAAATAATTTTAATTTTATTAAATTAAAATTTAAAAAAAACAACCTTGACTTCTCCGTATCTCAGCCATCAAAAAGAATTCATCTCATGCCACTTTTTGCTTCAACCAATAAAAAGAAAAAGGAGAAAGAATGAAATCAGACTTCATTTAACTAAGACTCACGGAGAAAAATGGAAAAAGAATTGGAAGAAAAAGAGGTATTGGTCACTTCCCTTGTAAAATTGTAACCTTTCTTTCTTTTTAGCTAACAACTCTAATTTTCATGTTTTGTCGTGGTCTTTCTTGCTTATTCCTTCCTCCTCCTTGCTCCAACTCTTACATGCAAGCATGATCTCCCCATACAAGCTTTGGCCAAGTCACCTAGTGCCTTCTTCTCCTTTAATTGTCTCGATTTTACTTGGTTTGAGTGGAGGCGCCTTCAAGGTCTCATGTTTACTTAATCTAACCTTTGTCTTTTCCCAATTAATTGGTGTTTGATGGGTGAGAAGGTGTAAGAAAATAAGAGAAAGGAGGAAGAAGTGTCTCGGTTATAGTGGGGAAGATAAGGGATGGTGCAAGGAAGAAGTAAAGAATGTGGTAGAATTTTTAGTTAAAGACATTTGTATGAAAGTCACCAAAATGTGCCTTCATTCCACCTTTTAGATCATGATAAAACTCACCATTAGCATGCATGGTAAAGGTGTGGCAAACATGCAAGTAGGCTTTAGGCTTAATCAAAATTTAATTGAGTTAATTAATTATTGTTTATTTAATTTTTCCAAATATCCAATTTGATCCTATAATTTACTACTATTTATATTTAACCGCATTGTATATTTTTTTGTTTCCAAATATTTTTTTGTTTGTTTAATTATTTTCTACTAATTTTCGATTTTGTATTTTAAACATTTAAATTTTGGTACAAAATTATACCGACAAGTTCATCTTAATATTTTTTATGTCTCAGTATACTATGTTCGCTATTTGCTAACATCGCAAAAATCGCATATTTTTCAATTTAGCATTTTTTTCGATTTTCATGCAAAATTTGACATCACATGTTAGTAATCAATTTTCTCACATGTACAATGTCTAAATTTAGACTCCGACCGTAATACTTATATTTTGATCATGAATACGCTCGATTTCCAGTTAATTTGTCATATTTAGTCATGAAATGTGTGTGTCAATCGAAGCCGAAGCTAGTGGGCATGACATGAAATATGCTAATGCTACATATTAACTTTGTTATGAAAATTTTATTTAAATGAATTCCATAATTTTTTAAAATATAAATTTGCATATATTTGACATGCTTAGATATTCATTTAATATTTTGTAATTTTTAATTCACAAAATTGATTAAACTTAAAATACTAAAACTATTGAATAGAATTGTGCATAAATGAATTATTAGGATTGTAAAATTTTATTAGAGTTTTCTTGGGTTTAAATAGTTGAGCTTAAAAATTATGGATTTACCATTGCTTTAAAATGATTTAAATTAACTGAAGTTAGTTGCACCACAATTATAAATTCTTATTCTATTCCTTAAACTCCTAATGGGGGATTCTTTTTATAACGTTCGTAATTAGAGTCTATAAGTTATGTTCTTGGTTAGTGAAAGTTGGGGGTTAAGTGAAGTTTTAAAAGTTTGAGAGTTGCTGAAATCAGTTATTTCACGCCCATGATAATGGGTGTCATGGCCATGAATATCAGGTTTTAGTTAGCAGCTACGAAGAGATTTTTAACAACTGTGAAGGAGTGGTTCACGCCTATGAAAGATGAGTCACAATCGTGCAGTCAGGGCAGGTGAGGCAGACACATTTTTCTTCATGTTATCTCTTTAAATCCGCTCCCCACTCCCTGTTAACCAACCAAACCCACCAATTGAATTTTCTTATTCCTCTAGAACCCTTTTGCCTTCATTATTAACGCTTGGAGAAACCTTGTTTCAATAGAGAAATAGAGAGAAAAGAGTGAGAGAATGAGTTTGTGAGCTTAGGGGAAAAACTTGGTTTTATGTTTATGGGTTTTGATTCAAGTTCCAGAGGCTAAGAGGATATTTTTCATCTTGCTAGGATCTGGTAGAGGAGCTGGGAGTCCATCTCAAGGGAGAGGGCAAGCTTAAAGAGCTTAACTTTTAGCTAATCTTCATCCTAGGTGTAAGGTTTGTACATAACCACATTCAAAGCTTATTTTGTGTATGTGTATGTTAGTGTGAATTGAATGCATGTTTGGGTACCTGTCGATTATTGAAAACTTATGATTTTGGGTTGAAATGCATGTTGGGATATTGTTATGCTTCCTTGAGTTTAAGATAGACTTTCATTTGTTTAAATCAATATGTTGTGATGTTAGGTGCGGTAGATAACATGTGGAATGTCTCAAATGCATGTTTGAATGTTGATAGGGTGACTAACATTGGTTAATCGTAGAAGATTGCATGAAAATGGTCGTGTTCTGTTTTGGTATGAAATTTGAAAAATTTTCCAGATTCACAGCTGTGAACGGAGAGTGAACAAATGTAAATGTCATGAAAATGAATTTTGTTACTAAGGCAGACCCATTCATGGGCAGCTTCATTGTTGGATTCACAATTTGGTTCACACCCATAAAGGGGTGTTCATGACCATGAACGTGTGCTGATTC
Organism: Triadica sebifera; assembly: GCA_023653625.1. Lineage (NCBI taxonomy): Eukaryota > Viridiplantae > Streptophyta > Magnoliopsida > Malpighiales > Euphorbiaceae > Triadica > Triadica sebifera. Next base: position 18,612,755 of record CM042910.1, on the reverse strand, counting down.
ACAGGATAAATCACGGTTTGGTTCATGGGTAAGCTACCCATGAAGAGGTTATTCATGGTCGTGAAAAGGGTGTCCATGGGTGTGAAGCTACTTAACTTGTGAAATTTGTATGCTTATCATTTTGAGGCGAAGTACCTCTATTTTATGTTTTAACATGATATGATAATACATGTTATGGTTGTCATTTATGAGTATAACGAGTAGCGGAATGGTAAGTAAATACTTCTAAGTGTGGTATACATTTGTATAATTCTGGTTGGTTGTTTGATATACTATGTTCGATGTGTGCATTATATATGAGATCTTATTGGTATGTCATGTAGTATGTGAGCTAGTGCATGTGCAGACTTTGAGGTAAGTCATTATAGTAGCTTGATGAGTATATCATGCATATTATATATTTTTCATATGTGTGTGCTTTATATATTGTTATGTACCACTAAGCACTACTTGTTTAGCGTATGAACTTCATATGGGCAGGTTTGAAGCCCAGGAGTTGATCACTAAAGGAGGACGCCCAAGGATCAGAGTCAAGAACACACAAGTGGGGTGGGTGATATAATTATTGTACTTTTTGCTTTTGTTGAGTTATGTTGGATTGGGTAGTTATAGTTTTACATGTTGTATTTCAGAGACATGTAGTTTTATAACTACTTGTTTTGTATAAACTTTGGGCATATGATTGGTCATTTGATATTGTATTTAAACCTTTTATTTCAGTAAAATCTTTTATGATGTTTTATTGTTAACTCATCATGACCATGGTGCATGAAAGTTTTAAATTATCTCGTTTTAACTCATGTGCATCGTAACATCCTTTGGTATAAATAGATTTATTCTTAATTATATCAAATGGTGTTACATTTAGTGGTATCAGAGCCTAGGTTCAAGAGGTTTTGAACCTAGGTGGGAAAGGTTGTATCACGTGTACAAGTGTTATCCTATATGACTCTGATGTGGACTATTTTCTATCAATGTGTAGGCTAAAGAATGAGTATGGAGATCGAACTGCATGATGCGGCTGACAATAATAGTCCTCAGAACATAGAGGCTTAGAATCAGTCAATCCAAGCTAATGTGCATGGGCCAGCTAGCACACATCTTCTTACTATAACTGATGATTGGTTAAATCAGGCTCAAGATCCTCTGATACAGAATCTTGTTGCTTTACTGTAGTAGTTGGTACAGGCTATGCTGACGTCACCACCTCCACCATCTCTTGAGTAGCCATTGAGGCATAGGGTTCAGATTGACAAGCTGAGGAAGTATGGAGCTACAAACTCCACATGCAATATTGAGGATGACCCAGCAGCTGCTAAGTTCTGGTTAGAGAAGCCTGATAGTGTGTTTGAGGAACTAGATTGTATCGAAGAGCATAGGGCTAGGTATACTATTTCACTTTGCCAAAAGCATGCCTATGATCAATGGAAGTTAGTTATGCAGAAGCTGCAGATCACATAGCCACTTACTTGGGATTTCTTTTTAGATGAGTTTAAGAAAGAGTATGTGCTGAGGGTGTATACAGATGAAAAGAAATGAGAGTTTCTAAACTTGCGATAGGGAAACATGATAATGACCATTTATAAGAGAGAGCTTACCTGGTTGAGCAAGTATACGATTGGTATTATTGGGGATGAGGCAGACAAGTATATTTGATTTGAGGACGATCTAAGAGATGAGATCGAGTTCCATATAATCTCACAGTAGTATGAGGACTTCGCAAAGTTGGTATCTTCTTCTATTATGATAGAGAATATGAGTCATCTAGGAGAGACTTTAGAGGGTCAATTTATAGTATTGCACATTCATCGAGAAAGAAAGCTCACACCAGTTCTGGACCCTTCCAGTCTAAAGGACAATGACAAAGTTAGGGTCAATCAAGGTACACCAGACAAGCACCATTATCAGGACTCATTTCTACAATTGTCAGTAGTCAAGCTCAAACATAGAGAGAGGCAGTACCCCAGTCTACAGTGTGTGGGAGGATCTATAAAGGAGAGTGTTGTGGATGCACAGAGTCTTGTTACAGGTGTGGGTCATGAGACCACTACTGGAGAGATTGTCCATTGTAAACAACTGAGGCACCAGCTTCGACTTAGAGTTCAGTGCTGACTCAAGGCAGAGGACAGGGATAAACCCATTTTAGTATAGGTGGACCTAAATAGGTTGTATCTGAGTTAGTAAACAAGTTAGGAGCTAGCAGAGCACCAGCGAGGGCCTATGCTATGAAGGCCAAAGCATATCCAAGTGCTTCAGACGTGGTTATTGGTACATTTCTTATCTTTGACTCAGTCTTAATTGCTTTGATTGATCCGGGTTCTACGCATTCTTATATATGTATCAACATAGCTGAGTGTTATTGCATGTTAGCTGAGAGATTATAGTATGAGATCGAAGTGACTATCCTTATGGGGCATAACACTATAATGAACCGAATACCAAGATTGTCCCATCATAGTCCAAGAGAAAGAATTTTCGGCAGACTTGATCGAATTACCTTTCCACGAGTATGACATTATCTTATGTATGGATTGGTTATCTCGGTAAGGTGCAATAGTAGACTATAGAAGGAAGACGATGGAGTTGAGAACTTCTAAGGGAGATACTATGGTAGTTCAGGGTGAGAGATCCTCATAGTTTTTAATGGTCATCTCTATGATGAAAGCTCAGGAAATGTTAAAAAAAATGGTATGAGGCCTACTTGGCTCACGTGGTTGACACCAGGAGGGGAAGCCTAGACCTTAGGGATATTCCAATAGTAGAGGAATTCCTAGACATATTTTCAAATTATTTTTCAGGACTACCTCCATAAAGAGAGATAGAGTTCTCAATTGAGTTTACTTTGGGTATAGCTCTTATTTCAGCAGCACCATATCATATGGCTCCATCAGAAATGAAAAAGTTAAAGGCACAGTTACAAGAACAAACGAGTACCGCTAATGAAATTTTTATGGAAGGTTCATACCGTTGAAGAAATAACTTAGGAAAGCGAGGAAATGATGAGGGCACAATATCCTTAATTATTCTGAGATGTCATGTCAAGTAATTTTGAGAATGAAATATCCTACTGGGGAGAGAAATGTAATGTAACATCATTGACCTTCCCCATATGCATACCCACATGCATTTCATTTGAACATATGCATCTTCCATATAATCCAATTGAACACGTGCATTTCATACATATTTTCTTAGAAACAAGTTCATGGCACGCACTAGCTATGTGTCCTAGTATTTGGCAATTGTATCGAGTCACACATGTATCTTTATAACCTAAATGATGATAACAAAACATTAGAAATAAATTGAATAAGGTGACTAAATTAAAGTAAGAAAAATGATTAGATTAAGATTAGTAAACATTTACATTATTAATTTAGTTAAATCAGGCCAAATGATTAAGCTGTATTATTGTGTGAATTAGTAGAATTATAAATATATGTAAATAATAAAAATAATATAGACAAAATAAAATGAAAATGACACAAAAGAGAAATAGAAGAGAAGCGAAAAGAGAAATGAGAAGAGAAAAGAGAAAAGAGAAGAGAAGAGAAAATAACAAAATGACAAAAAAACAAGTTGGCTTTATTTTCATCTTCCTTCCCCATTTCTGTCTTCTTCTCCAGCCTGACTTCTTCTTCATCTTCCTCCATTTCAGAATTCAATTCTTCCTTGTTTCAATTAGTTTTTGAAGATAATTTATCCCTTGCAAGGTCTTTCTTGGTAAGTAATCAATTATTATTGCTATAGGATTGATTTGAGTTGCTTAGGTTCATTAATAGGCACGGATTTGTAACCCGATTTTGATGTACATAGAAATTGATTCTAGAAAATTTTAAAACACAAAAGTTGTTCCTTTATGTCTCATATTTATGGATATATAAAATTTTTTCATGATTTGGTGTATAGGAAGAGAAATCCTCTCTCTACTGAAATTGGTCAGGGTGTGAACCCTAACCAAGTTAGCTACTGTGTTCTTTGATTTCGAATATGTTAAAGCAATTATTTGAAGTATCTAAAAAAATAAAAGTTGTATATATATGTGTTATATACATTTATACCAAATTTCAGGATCATAGGACTTGTATATTTGGATTTATGGTGAATGGAACCATGATTGTTCCATGACTTGAACTGCCAACTGAGAACCCTGGACAAATCCAACAACTTGTTTGGCCCATTTGAGCTCGTTAGAGCTAGATTTTGTAAATTGTCAAAACATGAAAGTTATAGGTATATGTCTTAGATAAAATTTGGTACTAATTTAAGATTAATTGGTTATTTATAGACTAAGTGATGTCTTTTTGAAGTCATACTGGTCCGGAAGCCAATTCTATTCTGGACCAGTAAAATGTTTGTTATAATTTGAAGACCTTAGAGACATAATTGATAAAAGTTTAAAACATTAAAAATGTTCCAAATGATCCCATATAAGTTTCTGTATATGTTCATTAAAATATGACTTATAGATTATAAGTTATGATGAACCAAAGTGAGTATCCTGAAACTGCCTAAAGGCAGAAAACAAGGTAGAAAACATAACACACTTAGAAATTCCACCAAATATTGTAAAATGATCCAATTGGTCTGAAATTTTAATATGTTATATAATTATATGTTATTTTTAATTAGGAATAAGAATCAAATTAATTGGTCAAGTATAGAAAAAGTTATAGGTTAAACAGTCCCATAAAATCACACTGCCTCATAGGAAAAATCTTAACTATTGATATGAACAATGCATATTAATTTGTTTAAGCCACATTAAGTCTCCCTAATCATGAGTTAATCGATTATATTTTCATATTAGGCTTACAACATATTGGAGACCCACAAGGAGCGGATATACAATAAGTTAGGGGTTGGAATCAAAGGAGAACGGTGAATCTAATTATCAATTGAATTTTTTAGTGCAAATGAATGTTGCTTGCTATGTGATTCATCTGATTGTCATGATTGGTCCTTGAAAATGTAATGATGGATAATTTGTGACATTGTGGTGCATATAAATGGTATACTTGTGGTATATTTGAGGTATATGTTTGACATATGTGATATATATACATGGTATATGTATAGTATATGCAAGGTATATGCATGACATATGAGGTATATATGGAATATATGTATGTTGTATATGATAAAGATGCAATGGTTAATGAATGCTTAAACACAAGTGCATATGCATATGAACTAAAAAGGCGTTGTGACTAGCTAATCGATATTGTAAAGCAAAAGTAGAGGACTATGACCCAACAAATGTGCAAATGAAACAAATGATCAAGCTAGCTAGCAAATGCAAATGTTCACATGAAAAATGTTCACATGGAAACCCGGGGCAATGTCTGTTTAACTTAGTTACAACAAAATGAAATAAGTAAAGCATTTGCATCTGTAAAGAGTAATGATTATATGTTTCAACTTTATTGATATTTATATGATTCGGATGAATGGAATGGAATACATGGTATGTGTTGGATTTGTGATTTATTACTATGAGTTGCTCGGTACTTTAGAGCTCATTTGATGGTTATTCTCACTGAGCCACAACTCATCAATTTGCATCATTTTTTAGGTAAAGAAAAGTGATAGCTCATTTTGAGTAGCGTATAGAAAACATGGAGCACAGGTCACTGGCCAAGCCTCATCACTCTCTCTCCTTGCATTCTACACAAGCATAAAAATATGTCATATGCATTTTGTATTTATATGGTTGAATATGTACAGTCAGTTTGGAATGGGTTTTAAAAATGTATAAACGAAATCAACTCGTAAATACTTATGTGTAAAGTTTATGTTTTAATATATGTGATATATCATATTGTGGCGAAAGCCTCAGTGTTGACTTGCTGAGTCATTGAATGAGATTACAGGATATGAAAAAAAAATTACTACCATTGTTAACAGGATATTTTGTCTTTCAAGCATGCTATATGTGATTAATTGATACAGGGATAGGTTGAACTCAAATATATAAGATGTGGTGTTACATGTAACGCCCGTAATTAGGGCCTATAACTTACGTTCTTAGTTAGTGAGACTTGGGGGTCATGAAAAATTAGTCATTTTATGCCCATGACAATGGGTGTTATGACTATGAATATCTGGTTTTAGTTAGCAGCTGCGATGAGATTTTTCACGACTGTGAAGGAATGGTTCATGCTTGTTAAAGATGAGTCATGGCTGTGAAGTCTGACCAGTTAAGGCAAGTGAGGCAGCCATATTTTTCTCTCTGTCATCCCTTTAAATCCATTCCCCACTCCCTGTTAACCAACCAAACATTTCAATTGAATTTTCTTCCTCCTCTAGAATCATTTTTCCTCCATTGTTGAAGCTTGGAGAGACTTTGTTTCAATAGATAAATAGAGAGAGAAAAGTGAGAGAATGAGCTTGCGAGCTTGGAGGAAAAAGTTAGTTTTTATGTTTCTTGATTTTCGTTCTAGTTCTAGAGACTAAGATGGCATTTTTCATGTATTGCACGTAATTAAGGCTTGTAAGTTATATTATTGATTAGTGAGAAATAAGAGAATTAAGTAAAGTTTTGGAAAATTGATAGTTACTGAAATCTTATATTTCACGCCCATGACAATGGGTGTAACGGTCGTGAATATTGGGTTTCAATATACAATCGTGATAAGGTTCTTCATAACCGTGAAGAGTTGTTTCATCTTGAAGAGTTGAAAGAGGATTCACGGCTGTGAAGCCTGGACAGACAGAACAAGTGAAGCAATCACATTTTTCTCTCTGCCATTTCCTTTAAATCAACTCTCATACCCCTAAAACTGACCTAACACATCATATCTTCATCTCCTTTACCTTCATAAACTCTCTTCCTCCATAGGTGAAAATGGAAAAGCTAAATTTTAAAGGAGTAAAGTGAGAGATGAGAGTGAGAAAGGAAGCTTGTGAGCTTATGAGTTAAGAAAAGATTTTTGTATTTCTGGGTGTTGATCATTTTCCAGAGACTAATAGGATGTTTCTTCATCTTGTTAAGACCTGGAGGGAGTGCTGAAAGTCCATCTCAAGGGAGAGAAAAAGCTTGAAGAGGTCAAGCTTTAGCCAATCTTCATCCTAAGTGTAAGGTTTGTACATAACAACACTTAAGGCCATTACTTTGTGTTTTATGTGTTCTTTGATTTAAAGGAATGTTTTAGATGATAAATGAGTAGATAAATGATGAAATGTGGGATTAATATGCATGATGGGAAATCTTCTGAATATGGTCAGATTGACATGTTTGAGGAACAATTATGATTAATATTGATGATTAGAGATGATATAGTCGTGATAGATAGCTTAAATGCATGCTAGAATATTGATATGGTGACTGCCATTGGTCAACCAAAGTGAGTATTGCATGTGGAAATGGCACGATTTGTGATGCTTTGTTTTTTTGAAAAATTTTCCATATTCATAACCGTGAAAGGTGGGTTCACAACTGTGAATGTTGTGAGATGTATTTTTATTACTGAAACAAACCCGTTCACGGGCAACTTCATAGTTGGGTTCACGCCCATAAAAGGATAATCACGACTATGAATGTGTGATGATTCATGGATTGAATAACGACTTGTTTAACGCTGGGGGGAACTACCCGTGAAGTGGTGATTCACGGGCGTGGAGCTATTTATGTTGAAAAAAAATTATATATTTGGTTTTGAATCGAATTTTATTTGTAATGAGGTGGTAAGCCTTGGATGCATGCTTATAGCATGGTATGGAAATATATGTTATGAAAATGATTGTGCAAATAATGAGATTCATATAAAATATGGCAATGGATAATATGAATATGTACATGGTAACATTGTAAGCTGAATACTCTGACTAGGGCTATAACTATGATAGATGGCATGTCATTGAGGGGAGAGTTCAGTACTGAGTGACCTATGTTAGTCATATATTGTGAAGGCCCGGAGGTTAGCAGACCTAAGCACCTCAGTGGGTTATATACTTGAAGGCCCGGAGGTTAGCGGACCAAAATGACTCGGTGGGTTATATACTTGAAGGCTTAAAGATTAGTGAACAGAGTGCATCGGTGGGTTGAGTTACTCATATCTATTTTAGTCTAGTTATGAGTAAGTAGGCCGAGGTAAGATATTTGATAATATGATGTGCAGTATAACAGTTATATGGTTCTGGATGACGGTTGATATGTCATGTAGTGATGTGAAATATATATATATATATATATATATATATATATATATATATATATATATATATATATATATATATTTATTTATTTATTTATTTATTTATGATGGCATGTCATGTAGTATAGAAACTAATGCATGTGCAGATTCTGAGGTAAGTCGTTATAATATCTCGGTGAGTATATTATGCATATTATTTTATTTGTTGTTGTATGCCTTGCACGTTGTTATATACCACTTGGAATAAGTTGCTTAGCATATGAATTTTTCATGTACAGGTTTGGAGCTTAGGGGAGGACCGATAGAGAAAGACGTCCAGTGATCGGAGTTGAGAATATTCATTTGGGGTGGGTGGTACACTGTTGTATCTATATATTTTGTTGTCTTGCTATAGGTTGGGTAGTTATAGTTTTACATGTTATATTTCAGAGACATATAGTTTTATAACAACTTATTTTGTAAAACTTTAGGCTTGTATATGTCTGTATATTTTGTATTAAACTTTTATTTTATTGAGATCAATTTCATGATTTTAAGAATACTTTTATTTTGTTATGTCATCATGGCCATGGTGCATGGAAGTTTCTTTTGGTATTATTGGATTTAGTTTTAATTATATTGAATGATGTTACATTTCATCTTGTTAGGATTTGATAGAGGAGTTGAGGGTCCATCTCAAGAGAGAGGACAAGCTTGAAGAGTGCTTTAGCTAATCTTCATCCTAAGTGTAAGGTTTATACATAACCACATTCAAAGCATATTTTGTGTATATGTATGTTAGTGTGACTTGAATGCACATTTGGGTGTCTATTGGTTATTAAAAACTTATGATTTTGGGTTGAAATGTATGTTGGGATATTGTTATGCTTGTTTGAGTTTAAGATAGATTTTGTTATGCATGTTTGAATGTTGATAGAGTGATTAACATTGGTTAATCATAGAAAGATTGCATGAAAATGATCGTGCTCTATTTTGGTATGAAATCTGAAAAATTTCCAGATTCACGGCCATGAATAAGGTTCACAAGCGTGAATATCGTGAAAATAAATTTTATTACTAAGACATACCAGTTCACAGGCAGCTTCAAGGTTGGTTCACGGTTTAGTTCACGCCCGTGAAAGGGTGATCATGGTTGTTGCCCAGAAATTGAACTAAGAAGGAGGGTTGAATTGGATATTAAAAATTTTAACTTTTAAGTACGAAATGAAAAGTTAAGTTGAGTAGGGATAGAAAGATTTCATACAGGAATTTTTATAGAGGTTCGGGTGTTAACAAACCCTACTTCTCTCCCCAATCTCAATTGGGAGTTTCACTAACACACTAATTGTTACAATGGAGTTTTACAAGCTCACTCCCAACTATGGTGTTTCTAACAATGGATCACACCAAACCCAAAAATCCCCTTGTGTTTTAATGGCTCACACAATAAACCAATTCCTTATGTTTTAAAGGCTCACACAAATAACCGTTACAAGTGTTATACTCTTAACCCAAAATACCCAAACTCACTTGAGTAGAAGATTACAAAGAGAAACACTTTCAAATCTATAATGCTTAGAGAATGATGAGAAAAAAGATTTTCACAGAGAATAAATGTTTGTTTTGAAAATATCAAATGCACAAATGGCTTACAACAAGATTTTGATTTGAAGTATTAGTTATTCTCTTGTTCTGGATTTATAAATGACTTGCATTTATACTTTCATGACGAATTATAGCTGTTTGGTTGCATTTAATGTGAAAATACCCGTTGCACCAACTCTCAATTTTGAGCCTGACATGTTTCTCTTTCCTCTTTCACGGTCGTGAATAAGTGTGTCACGATCGTGACTGTTCTTCTAAGCCATGACTTGAGTGGTGACTTCGGCGATGAAGCATTCTGAAAGGATTTGAAATGTTTTATCACGGGCGTGACATTATTTTTTCACGGGTATGAACATCCTTCCTAGCCGTGGTCCAAGTAGTGACTCTGGCCATGAAGCTCTCTGGAGGAATTTGACATGTTTTCTCACGGGCGTGACTTTCTTTCACGGGCGTGACTGATATGATCATTCACGGTTGCTATCATTATTCATGGTCGTAAACTTTAAATGTTGGATAGTTGGCTCTAAGCTTCATCACGAGCGTGACATATAAGGTCACATGCGTGAACATGTTATTTCTTTATTTTTTTGTCTTTTTAAGATTAGTCTTCCATTCTCCATTCTTGTTATCATGTTTCATACCATGTTCAATAAACTTAGAAAACAAGTATGTTAAATACATTATTGCTATTTTATTTGTTAGCATCAAAATGACGGAAATACCCCTCAAGGTTCAACAATAGTCATGAACGTGTGTTGATTCACAGAATGAATCACGGATTGGTTCATGAGTAAGCTCCCTGTGAAGTGGTTTTTCACGCCCTAAGAAAGATGTTCACAGGTGTAAAACTGCTTAACTTGTGAAATTTGTATACTTACATGTGAATCAAGATTGATTCATTTTGAGGAGAATTACCTCTATTGTGTTATAACATGGTATGATAATACATGTTATGGTTATGTTATGGTTGTAATTTATAAGTATAGCAGACAACGAAATGGTTAGTAAATACTTCTAAGTGTTATATATACTTATATAATTCTGGTTGTGTAATGGCCAAAATATCAGGTTAGTCGTAAACTATAGTTTTCGAGATTGAGCAGCATACCCGGGGGTCAAAATTACACCTGTGAGTGAAAATATTTTATTTGATCATTAGAAAACATAGGTTATGACTAGTCCGGAGGTAAAATTTGGAGTGAAAATGAGGTAAAATAAGTCATCAAAAGTCAAAACTAAGAAAAAAATGGACCCATTTTAATTAAATAATTGGTTGACCATATTTTGACCGAGCTATGAAAAATAGCAAACAATATCCAAAATTTTATTTTAAGACATGGATAGACTTCAAGATTATTTGGCTATGAAAAAAGAATTTTACGGTAACACCAAAAATTGAATTATCAATCCGGTTTGAGTGAACTGGATAAAAAACAGACTCCGATTGAGTTGAAAATTTTTGTGTACACATATAAAAATATTCTAAGAAATTTGGAATCAAATTTGGGTAAAATTGAGATCGAAAAGTAGAAAAATTAATTTATAGTGCATAATTGGGCCTAAATGGGTTAGGCTTTGTTTGGCCCAAGCCCACCCAAATTAAACCACTATAAATACCCTTAAGTATCAGAATTCTCTGTAGAGAATTCTGCAACTCCTTCCCAAATCCTCCCTCTTGGCCGAAACTTGCTTCCCATTTTTCTCTTCCAATTTTCTTCACTTTTTACACCAAAATCAACCATCCAAAAATAGTTTCAGTATCTCTAGTAGCTAATAGAAGTTTTTAATCTTCCATTGGAGGGTTAGAGTGAAAGAAAATCAAAGAAGAAAAGTTAGGATACAAATTTGAGATAAGTGAAATTTATGGTTTTAAATTAGTTTAATGATTCAAATAAGTAGTTTAAGGTATGTCGATGATAAATATAAAGTTAATTTGAGTTAAGGAAGTAAAATAATGAAGGATTAATGAAGGAAAAATTTTGGCCATGGTAGGTTCAAAGAGAAGGTGAAGGTGCTTCCAAAGAAAAGGCTAAGAAAAAGGATGATTAGGAAGGCCTAAACAAGAAATTAAGGTTAGTGATTTCAAAATCTATTTATTTTTATTTATTAAGCATGATTTAGGGTTATGAAAATTTAGAAATCTGTGTGTTTTCATGTAATGGATAATTAATGTTTAAATCATGATTAAGGAATTATAAACAGTGAATTAGAATGGTTAATTTCAATAAAAAATTAATTAGTGAAAATTCAAAAATATGACCTTATTATGTGAAAAATATAAATTAAGGTATAAATACATTTTATTGTAATATTGTGATATATATGGAACAAGGAATGTATAAATTAGTGAAAGAAATATTTAGAAGATGAAAGACAAATTTTAATGATGAAAATTAATTATAGGCCGAAATATGAAGAAAGAAAAATTAATATTTTCCTTGCTAATTAAATGAAAATTTAGTTATAAAATGTAAGAAAATATGATTTTAAGTGTGTAAAAATTTATTGGAAATTTTTAAATTATATATTGAATATTTTTTTAATTATTGATTATATTATGCAAGAAATAAAAAATAATGTATAAAGTGTGTTTAGTGATGCTTAATTACTTAATTGAATATTCATAATGAATTATTGATATATTAGAATGGAAATTGTAAAAAATTATGGTAGTGATAAAATTGTAGAGATGAATAAAATGCTAAGTGATTAATAAGGTAAAAATAAAGAAATTTATGAATTTAATAGAAATTTAATTAAAGAAATAAAAAAATGTCCTTAGTTATTTTTTGATGATTAAATTTAGCCTAAAATATAATTGGCTAGCCATATGGACACCATTACCGCAGTGTAGATCATGACGACTCAGTTATGTAGGTCAATGATGGTGTACTACAGTAATAATAATTTAGTAAATAGTATACAATGCAGTATTTGGGTGATCCTTTGAAATTATTTTTCAGTGTCGTGGATTTTTAAATTCACGTCCCATATATCTGATCCGAATATTTTCTATTGGATGAAAACTAGGGACAAATTTGAATAAAAGTACTAATAATGATAGAAGTGAAAAGCATAATAAGAATTATAAAATGATACAATTATAAAAATAATAAATGTGAAAAATATAATAAAAATGAATAAAGTGAAAAATACAAGAAAAATAATAATAATGAAAAATATGATAAAAATGAATAAAGTGAAAAATATGAGGAAATAATAAAAATGAAAAATATAATAAAAATGAATAAAGTGAAAATATGAGAAAAATAATAAAAATAAAAAATATGATAAAAATGACATAAGTGATACATTTGATAAATATGATAAAAGTAATGAAGATAATAAAAGGGTATAATAATAATGATAAAAGTGATAACGGTGATAAAAGAAAAAAAATAGTAAAATTGAAAAAATGAGAAATAAGTGGAAGAAAATGAAATAAATGTTAAATTATGTAGTTAAAAAGGTAAATAAATGAAAAATAAAATTTATTAGTGGCAAAAGTGTAAATAAATATAAAATATTGGTATAATTGTAAATGTATGGAAATTTAAGAATTAAAGTGAAATGTGTAACTAATTAAATGAAAGATGAAAAGAAAAGTTGTTAAAATTAATTAAGATATTAAATAGTGAACTAAGGGTAAATAAAAATAAAGTATTGATAAAATAATAATAATAATAATAAAAATAATAATAATAATAGAAATTTTGAATAGTGTATTAAAAATATTATTGCATGTATGAATGTATGAAAATACAGGACGATGGAAATTTTTAGATTAGTAATTATCACTGAGCATATTAATACTCAGTATGTAGTTATTTAACTGCGTGTAAGTAGTAGCAGCAGGAGCAAACATACAAACTTTGAGAGTTGACGGAATATCGAAATAATTGTAGGTTATTATATAAAAATGACATGTATATATATGTTTAGATTTGGTGTTGTATGGATAAAATTATGTATATATTCTGATAAAAGAATATTTGCAAAATATCATATGTGTAAAGAATAAAATGTTGAATTGTGACTAAATGGATAATATATTTCATTATATGTGTACTATTGTGTCTAAAAATGAGTTGTGTATTGTTTGCTTTACAGGTAAGGTAAATAGTTTATAGCTATTATGCTGCCAAAATTTTTGGATAATAAAAATGATTAATTAAGTGATAATATTACTATGATCATTAAATTAAAATAAGAAAAAAAAATTTTGGTATACATCGGCTATAATCACATAAGTACGTAACGTACGTATAGATTGATTGATATAAGGGTGTCACAGGTTGGTAGTTTAATATACCATATTCAATGTGTGCGTTATTTATGAGATCTTATTGGTATGTCATGTAGGATATGAGTTAGTGCATGTACGAACTCAAAATAAGTCGTTATAGTAGTTTGGTGAGTATATGATGCATATTATATATTTGTCGTATGTGTGCTTTGCATGTTGTTATATACCACTAGACACTAGTTGTTTAGTATATGAGCTCTCATGCACAAGTTTGGAGCCCAAGAGTTGATTGCTAGAGGAGGATACCCAAGGATCAGAGTCAAAGATACATGAGTGAGGTGAGTGATACAACTGTTGTATTTTTTACTTTTGTTGAGTTATATTGGGTCGGGAAATTATAGTTTTACATATTATATTTCAAAGACATGAAGTTTTATAATTACTCGTTTTGTATAAACTTTGGGTATGTGACTGCCAGTTTGATATTGTATTTAAATCTTTTATTTCAATTAAGTCTTTTATTATATTTTATTGTTAAGTCATTATGACCATAGTGCGTTAAAATTTTAAATTATCTCATTTTAACTCATGTGCATCATAGCATCAATTGATATAATTGGGTTTATTCTTAATTATATTGAAGGGTGTTACACTTCTTAACATTTTTACTCAAGTACAATTGATTTTGCCCTAGTTGTTACTTTCTTAATCAAATATTTTATGTGGGTCATATATATTTTACAGTCCAGAGGTTAGCAGACCAGAGCGTGTTGATGAGCCGAGTTATTCATATCCATTTTAATCTAATTATGAATAGGTGGGCACAGATAAGATAAATAAATAAATTGTTATGTGTGAAAAACATGTGTACAAAACTAAGAGATTGTTTGACTTGCCATGTAGTGTGGTGCATTATATATATATATATATATATATATAATCCTGATAGCATGTCATGTAGCATACAAGCTAGTGTTTATGACAACTTCAAAGTAAGTCATTATAATAGTTCGGTGAATATATCATGCATATTATTTATTTTTGTTGTATGTCTTACACGTTGTTAAGTACCACTAGTCATGAGTTGCTTAGCATATATATTTTTCATGTGCAAATTTAGAGCTTAGAGGAGGACCGACAGAAGAGAACGCCTAGTAATCAGAGTTGAGGATATTCATTTAAGATGAGTGGTACACTGTTGTATCTTTTTTTTGGTTGTTTTCTTATGGGTTGGATAGTTATAGCTTTACATATTGTATTTCAGACACTTGTAGTTTTATAACTACTCATTTTATTAAATTTTGGATTTGTATATGTCTGTATATTTTGTATTAAACTTTTATTTTATTAAGATCACTTTCATGATTTAAGAATGCTTTTATTTTATTAAGTCATCATGGTCATAGTGCATGAAAGTTTTTAAAAATTTTGACGTTTTAACTCACATACATTGTAGCATCTTTTGGTATAATTAGATTTAATCTTAATTATATCAAAGGGTGTTACATCTTCTCTCTCTTGCAAATACACAAAAATATTTTGATAAACACTGCTACAAATTGATCTAGATATGGTCTAAACACTTGGTTCATCAGATCCATAAAAGCTGCTAGTGCTTTTGTTAAGCCAAATGGCATTACTAGGAACTCATAATGACCATATAAAGTCTTGAATGTCATCTTAGGTACATCTAACTGTTTAATCTTCAATTGATGATACTCTGATCGAAGATCTATCTTTGAAAATATGTTTACTCTTTTAGCTGATCAAAAAGATCATTGATCCTAGGCAATGGGTACTTATTCGTGACAGTCATCTGATAAAGTTGCCTGCAATGAATGCAAAAACATAGAGTGTCATCCTTCTTCTTCACAAATAACACCGGAGCACTTCATGCTAACACATTGAGTCATATGAATCCTTTATATAGCAAGTCTTACAATTGCACTTTCAATTATTTCAACTCCGTTGTGCCATTTTATATGGTACGATGGAAATAAGAGTAATGTCGGGTACTAAGTCAATAGCAAATTCTATCTCTTGATCCGATGGTAACTCTGGCAACTCCTTTGGAAACACATATGGAAACTCATAAACAATAGTGACATTAGCCAACTTCAAGCTACTCTTTTTTGTATCGATCACATATGCTACATAAGCTTCACATCCCTTACCAATGAGTTTCCTAGATTTCAATGTTGATATCATATTATCAGGATATCCTTTATTTTCACCCATCACAACTATCTCTTCTTACTCTGGAACTCTTATGCTCATCTATTTCTTTCCACAATCTTCTATCACTTTAAGACGAGCTAGTCAATTCATTATTAAGATCACATCAAATTCATGGAATGTCAACTATATCAGATTAGTTGGGAATTGCCAACCTCGTATCTCAACTGGGCAACCCCTGAACACTTAACTAACCATCACATTATGCCTTAACAGATTAGTCATTAGGATCTCAAATTCTAAACTGGTGGTGGTGTGCACATGTATAAATGTTTCGACCCCAGATCTCTCAATGCATGTATATCAAGCCAAAAATAAGGAATTTTCCAATTATAACATCAGGTGCATCATGCTCTTCACGGATCCGCATGGCATATGCTCTTGCTAAAGTTGTTCTACTACCTTCTGGCCTTTCTATAGTCTCTGATCTACACTGTTTAGGCCTTGCTCGACCTTCTTTGTCTTGTCATCGACCTCGACCTCTATTTTTTCCTAAAGCCTATATCTATATTGGTTTGGTATTTTCTGAACCTCTGTCATACTATAGTAATGGATAGTCTCTTCTTATATGGTTTTTAGAGCTGCATCTCAAACAAACGCCCATTTTCCACCAATACTCTCCTAGGTGAAAATGACCACAATGCTAACACATTGGTAGAGGTGCAGATCTGCATGGTACCTATGTCAGTGCACAATGCTGACACATTGGTAGAGGTGCAGATCTGCATGGTACCTATGTCAATGCACAATGCTGACACATTGGTAGAGATGCAAATCTGCGTGGTACCTACTGAAACAGATCTTATTGGTTGTCCCCGCTTGTAAGAAGGTGGCCTGCTAAAACCCCCAGCCTGAAATCAACCACTAAAAGATATCACTCTCTTGCCACTTGATGGTCTCCTACTTAGTTGTGGCATGGGTCTTCTAAATCCTCTTTCTTATGTTGGATGTTGTGCTACTAGAACTCTTTTGACTATTCTCATAGACACTAACAAACTAGGGAAGTTCATCAGGCTAAGTCTAAAACCTACGGCTTAATCAAATCTCTCAACCCATCCATAAATCTTTGGCACTTATCCATTTTTATAGATACTATATTGTCAGTATATTTGCAGAGATGTGTGAAATCTCTCTCATATTCTGATATTGACATATCCTCATGTTTTAGCATTAGGAACTCCATCTTCTTATCATCCTTATAGATAAGGGGAATATATTGCTTTTTGAACTTCTCTAGAAAGAATTCCTAAGTTATGGGATCAGGTGCCTTTATACTCTATGACTGAATTTTTCTTAAAACTATGTTAATTTTAAGCGTCCAAATATTGAAAATGCTATTTGATTTTACTATGGTAATTAATTTTAAGGGATTGGAATGTTAGCCATGGTAACTAAGCTACCACAACTACGAACACCTTTTTGTCACACTGCATATTCATGTCAGCAAGAAAATGGATTCCAAATGGGAATCTTATACATGGCTTATATATAATTGCACTAGGGACAGGAGGTCTGAAATCGAGTGTTTCAAGATTTGGAACTAATTAATTCGATTAGAAAGACGAAAAGGAGAAAATCCAGATGGCTTATTTCTTCCACATATTCTTCTTCTTCATTAGCATTGGAACTTTGTTGGAAGTTACTGTGCTTGTGTACATACAGGATGAAATCTGTCACAGTTGGGCTTATGGGATTTGCTTAGTCTTAATGTTTATAGCCATTTTGGTGTTATTTTCTGGGAATAAAAGATATAGGTACAAGAAAAGCATGGGCAACCCTATTGTTCACATTTTTCCAGGTAATTGTAGCTGCTATTAGGAAGATGAATATGGACCTGCCTCAAAATATTACCTTATTATACCGCTATAAGAAAAATGCATTTTAGTGACGAACAAATTCGTCACTAAATTTAAGAATTCTGTCGCTAAATTAGATTAGCGATAGAATTGCGACAGATTTAATCCATATCAAAAAAGCTCCTCACAAGTCCAATAGCAACGGATTGTAATTCTGTTGCTAAATTTAGCGACGGAATTAATGACGAAATATCTGTCACTGAAGTGTATTTGCAGAAATTGTAATGGCGACAAAATCAACAAGGGATTTTGGGACGAAAAATTTTTCGCTACATAGCGACGGATATAAATCCGTCGCTTCTTAAATAAATTCGTCGCTATGTTGCTACGGACGTTGTTCATCGCTATGTTGCTATGGAAGTTTTTCGTCGCTATTTTGCTACGGACGTTTTCTGTCGCTATTTAGCTACAGACTTGTCTGTCACTATGTAGCTTCGAATGTTGTCTGTCGCTATGTTAAATTTTGTAGGGCATTTACTCCATACAATTTGCGACTAATTTTTAGTCGTCGCTAATTTTGACAAGCATTTAGTAAAGACCGCATTCCGTTGTATATCCATTTTTTATATATTAATTTTCTTTAATTTAATTATTTTTATAATTTTAAAATTCAATTAAATGAAAAAAAAATATTTTTTTTAACAGGATTCATTAAATAAATATTAAAATTTTTTAGTTCAACATAAAAAATATTCAATAATTGAAAATACTACAATATTGTTAATATATAGTCCTACATCCTGTCAGATTGTGGTGGATCGCTATGTGGAGTTGATGAAATATGGGTAGAATTAGTTATCTCTGCTATCAGTTGTCGCATCTCTGCACGCATCTCGTCTCGAAGCTCAAGTCGAAGTTCTTCGCGCATCTGTTCTCGCATTTGCTGGTTTTGTGACTCCAACATAGTCTGAACTTTCTGCTGCATATCTTGCATAATACTAGCATGCAACTGCTCTGTATGAATATCTCGTGATATGGCAGTAGAGTGAAAAAAGGAGGTACCAATATAAAAATGTGTTGTCTTTGTACCCATTCCATATACACGTCATTTTTTCTAGCCACCAGCAGCCTCTAAAAATAACTGTCTCAAATCTGGTCCACATGGCTCGTTAGATCTCTCTATTGGTTGAGAAGCAGTCTCTCTAAGGGCTTGTACTCGATCTTTCATATAAATTTTAAAAAGAAAAAATATGAATTCCATGAGATTAATAGAAAAATAAGCAAATAAAATTTTAAATATGCACAATTAATGAGTTTGGTAAATACATACTGCAACAACTTTAGACCGCTAGTCTACATACTCAATTCCTGATAAAGTCTTTCTAGTGTGTGTTGCCTCAAAGAGTTCTATAGGATTTGGTTCATGTCCTAACTCTTTTGCCTGATCATAAGAATAAAATAAAAATAAAAACACATTAACTACAAAATTACAAGCATAATACATAACCAAATAAAAATAAAGACATTAATAAACATTTTACAACCTAAATATATAAATGAATAACAAATTCAAATTAATTTATCATTATCAATATACCATCCACATGCTATGCTCAACCATGGATATAGAACCCCCTGTATGTCGTGAGGGACCTGAACCTAAGTTGTCCGTCTCAGTAAGTCTGTTTTTAGAGGCAATGATAGATTTTTGCTTGAACTCAGGAGTGGACCATTCTTTCTGCCAACTATTCCAAACTTGTTCTGGAACACGTTGTGGTTTACTGCCAGAAGATCTCCACTTGCTCAAAGTGTCACTATAACGTGTAGCAGCCTGTTGTAACCATCTACGCTTGACTACCATCCCAAGTTCTAGATCCCAAGTAAATTCTTTCTAAAATAGAAATAAAAAAACAACATATAAGACAAATTTTGGTCTTGCAACATTCAATAAACTTTAATATTTAATATCAAAATAAAATTTTGGCAGAGTTTCGTCTATAACATAAGTAACCTGCCCTAAAGTACAATGTCTCTAGCAACCAATTAAGCATAAAAGACATTAAATATTCAAGTTCAAACTGAAATTTTGACAGAATTTCGTCTATCACACAAGTAACCTGACCTAAATTATGTGGCTTCTAACAACCAATCAAGCACAAGATTAAATATTCAATTTCAAACTGAAATTTTGGCAAAATTTTGCCTATATCATAAGTAACTTGACCTGAAGTACAAAGTCTCTAACAACCAATCAATCACTAGAAATACATTTTTAACAAAGTCATTCCCCTCGTCACATTTTTTACTTAAATAATTGGATTTTACCTGAAACTCAAGCCAATAGAAGTCTCTGACATTGTCAAGCATAGTCTTCCATACATATCCTCTATCACTCAAACGGAGTAAAAAACTACGGGTGATAGCCACAGAAACTACATGAGACTGAAGAAAACTCCCACTATGCAAAAAGCACAAACAAACAATACATCAAAAATAGACTAAATGCATGAATTAAAAGATTAAGAGAAATAATAATAGTAATATTACCTTATAGGATCAAGATTGAGTTGTCGTCTACCATTGGTTGACTCAACGACTGATGCTTCAGATTGTAAATGTAAGGCTGAAGCAGCTAGAGGAGATGATGTAGTAGGTTGTGATATGGGAGATGTTGATGTTGAACCTCTTAAGATGGACATAGTTGCTGATGGATGAGCTGATGATAATGGTTGTGGTGGTGGTGTTGATTGTTGTGGTTCTGCCAACGACTATAGCAATGACTGTGATGGTGTCGATGAATGTGGCGATGGTTGTGATGGTGTAGATGATTGTGGTGATGGTGGTACACGAAGTGGTGGAACTTGTGGTCGATTTGAGAAATTACTCTTCTCTATCGATTTCTCTCCTCGTTTTGTAGGCCATCTGCCTCTACCATGTAATATATCTTCAGATGATGTGCGACCCATCTGCATATTAGTCACTCGATAACAGTAAACAATATCAAAAGCAAGAATGAACACAAATATCAATTGCTACTTAAAAAGAATAATAATAATAAAAGCAATACATATGTAACAATTTACAAACATATATCTAGGGATTAAATATTTATGAATAGTACATAATACCAAAAAGAAAAGAACATCTTTGGTTTAGCCATTACACCTAATCACTATCATGATCGTTATAATCCCACTCATCCACATCAGTTTCTTCGTCATCATCATGTGATTCAATTTCAAGATCAGGCTCTTCTTCTTCTTCATTATCATCTTCGATATTAATAAATGCACATGCTGAACCAACTAAATTATCACTTTCATCATTTTCAATATCTATATAATGAATATTAATGTCATCTTCTTGGAAGGCTGTTGATACATTGGAAAGTTAACTACTTGATGTTGCTTATGCAATTTCAAATTTAGTCCTAGCTTTAATTTTGCAAACAGCCAACTACTCCCTTTTTTTCACGTTTGATAGTTGGATATGTGATAAAATTCACCTGACAAGCTTGAACCGCCATAACAAATGGCTCGTACTTGTTAAATCTACGTTTTTGATTCACTTCGACCAACTTATAATGTGGATGCACTTTTGTACCCAAATTTGGTGTTGGATCAAACCACTCACACTTGAATAACACAATTCTCTTAATTGGTAATGTAGGATATTCCAACTGAACAACTTCAATCAAATGACCATAATAGTCACATTCATTTGCACTATAATTTGAGCCTTTTATGCATACACCACTGTTCATTGTAGATTTACCAGATCCATGCACTTCAGTGTGAATTTTTTATCCATTCACATAATAGCCCAAGACATAATTTTGGGTAATGGACCTTTTGCTAAGTCCTTTATGAACTGATTGGATATGTTGCTTAATGGATTATGTGCCTAAAACAATTGTCATCAATTGTATAAGCTAACATTAAAGTATAATTCTTGTTAATTGTCAATAAAAAAAATGTTTGAAAGAAAATCAGTACTCACGTGTTTATTAAACCAAATTAGGAATTCTTTTTCAAGTTTAGCATCAATTTCTTGAGTAGAAATGTTCACTAGAATTTGCTTCAGCTCCTCAATATAAATTCTTTAAGGTACAACAAAAAGAATAATAACAATTAAATTTTATAATTTACCCAATGCTCAAATGAAAAGGTTAAAATTTATTAGCAGTTTATGACTTAATAAAAGGTGCAACTTCAATTCAATTAAGAAGAATGTATGATTGTGCAGCAGCATATTTTTCCTCTATAAAAAATCGAGATTTACTCTTTCCAAAGGCTCGGCCTGACTGTGTGAATATGAATAAGTTACCTTCATGTTCTTGTGCCTTATATTGACCACCGTCATCATTGCGTGACACTTTTCGTTGCCTTGTATTCACATGATCCTTAAAATAGTAAGAACAAAACAATGAAGCTTCTTCCACTAAATAAGCATTAGATGTTGAACTTTCAACTCTAGCTTTATTTCGAACATTGTTTTTCAATTGTCGAAGGTACCTAAGATATTAAATATACAAGTATGGTAAATGTAACAGAAATAATTATGATATGAATTATTATTAAGTTCTTTTATATTACCTCTCGAAAGGATACATCCATCGGTATTGCACTGGACTTGTTATTCTTGCTTCATATGGTAAGTGCACCGGTAGATGTTCCATTGAATCAAATAAACTTGAAGGGAATATACGCTCAAGCTTACAGAGAATAATAGGAATCTCTTCTTCAATCTGGGCTATGTCATCATTGGTTATAACAGCATATGTTAAATCTTTAAAGAACAAGCTTAATTCTGTTAATGCCTTCCAAATATTGTTTGGAAGTAGTTCACAAAATGCAATAGGTATTAAACGCTGCATAAACACATGACAATCATGGCTTTTCATCCCAAACAACTTAAGTTTCCTCATATCAACACATCTAGCCATATTTGACACATAACCATCGGAAAATCTCAAATTTCTTAGCCATTCACACATGAATGATTTTAATTGATTATCTAGCGTGTAACAAACTTTAGGATATTTTCCCCTTATAGAATCTCATTCCAATTCTGGTCGGCGACAGTATGCATTCAACTCCTTTCAAGATTTGTATGTATCTTTTGTTTTCCCAACAACATTCATTACAATGTTAAAAATATTGTCAAATACATTTTTCTCAACATGCATTACATCTAAGTTATGTTGAATGAGAAGGGTACTCCAATAAGGCAAATTCCAAAAGATACTTCTCTTCCTCCAACCACATTGCTTGCAAATAGGGCCATTAGTTCTCTCAGCATCTTGTTCTGTTACCTTCTTCAAACCCAACTGATCAATTTCAAATAATATTTCACTTCCAGATCTATTAAGGGGTGCTTTTTTAGTCACTATCTTATTCTTCATGAATGATGTTTTGTTCCGTCGGAATGGATGGTATTCAGGTAAGAATTTATGGTGGTTGTCAAACCACGACTGTTTTCTACTATCTGAAAGAGTAAAACCATCAGTATGATTCATACAATAAGGACAAGCTAACCTTCTAACAATACTCCACCCAGAAAGCATCGCATATGCAGAAAAGTCACTAATTGTCCACATAAGAGCAGCATGCATTTGAAAATTTTGTTTTATCGAAATATCATAAGTCTGCATACCATCGAGCCATAGATGAATAAGTTCTGATATCAATGGTTGTAAGTAAACATTCAACTTATCCTTAGGGTTAGTTGGCCCAGGAATCAATATAGTTAAGAACATGTAAGCATCCTTCATACACAACCAATATGGAAAATTGTACGGAGTCACAATGACTGGCCAAGAAGAATATTGTTGCCTAGATTGTCCAAATGGTTGAAAACCATTAGTGGAAAGACCTAATCGAGCATTTCGAGTCTCTGATGCGAATTCTGGATGGGTATCATTAAAATGTTTCCATGTAGGGGAATCAGATGAGTGGATCATAACCCTATCTTCAATTTCTTGCTCAGCATGCCACCTCATTTTTGCTACTGTGACATTGGATGCAAACAATTTTTGCAATCTTGGAGTGAGGGGATACATCTTCTTTTCAGAAGTAACTATTTTGCTACCACGACGTTGCCTTTTGTATCGAGGATGACCACAAAACTTACAGCTAGTCAAAATATTATCTTCACTCCAGTATATCATGCATCCATTTTTACAACAGTCAATTTTTTCAACCAGAAGACCCATTCCTTGTACTAATTGTTTTGTTCTGTAGAAGTTTTCAGGTACCAGACTTCCTTCAGGAGTAATCTCTTTAATTAATCGAACCATGTCATCAAAATTATGTTCAAACATATGGTGTTCTAACTTCATGTGCATTAATTGAGCAATAAATGATAACTATGAATGACTTCTACATCTAGGGTACAAGTCCTCATCTGTAGCCCTAAGCATATCATAAAACTTTTGGGAATTCGGATTCGATGTTTCTTCCATGTAAGTTTCATTGAATGTTTGACCAATAGCATTCATAACCATGGAATGGTACCGACTAGATGATTTTGCATAATCAAATGCAGCAGAACCTTCACTCATATAATTGACATTGTTATTCAAGTTACTTCTAACTGTTTGTTCCCCATGCAAAGTCCAATAATAATAATCTGGTACAAAACTGTTTATATATAAATGCAACTTAACTGTATCCATGTGATGAAACATGCGATTCTGACACTTGCGATGAAAACATGGACACCTTATCCTATCATTGTCCATCATTTTTGGGTGACTGCATGCATATTATATGAATTGTCTAATACCGAACATGAACTCTGGGTTCAAAAGTCCATCTTTCAACCGTTTATACATCCATTGACGATCTGGTCTCATTTTTTATTACCTCTATTAAATCAAGGAAAACATTAAAATCAATTTAAAGTATGAAATTGTAATTGATAAATCATAATGAAATCAAACTTAGCTATTCTTTCAAGTGAACGATAATTTCATGAATGTACTAATATTATGTAAGTATATATTAGCTCGTAACACATAAGAAGCTATTATTTAACATTACAAGCTCCTAATTAGAATTTATATAATTGGTATTGATCGTAAACTAGTCAATCTAAAATCTCATATATACTGTCATCTATTATTTATCAGAATTAAATATATAATTTTAATAATTGGCCAGTGTATTATATAATAAAACCATAATTTCATAAATATGCAGCTAAGCAATTAAAATAAAATTATATTAATAAATTTTAACTATAATTTTTTTTTATGAATTTAAATTGAAATTATTCTTAAAAAGATAATAAAATAGCAAAAACAAAATAGATTACAATTACAGAATAAATGTCATGTCTCATATAAACTCTCAAATTAGCAACATAAAATATGATTTTTTTTAATTACAGAACAAAAAGCATAACTGCCACTGATATAATTTTTTTCGATGATTTATCTATAATAAGTTCTACCTTTATAATTTATAATTTTATAGTTTTAATCAAACTTAATAGCTAAATAGCTATTTTATTAAACTTAGTAACTAAACTTAGCTATTTTATTAAACTTACCTATTTTATAATTTTTTATTTATATTATCTATATTATGTTCTAGCTTTATATTAAACTTAGCAATTAAACTATTTTATTCAACTTAGTAAATAAACTTAGCTATTTTATAATTTTAATCAAACTTAATAGGTAAATAGATATTTTATTAAACTTAGTAACTAAACTTAGCTATTTTATTAAACTTAATTATTTTATAATTTTTGGCCTAAATTATCTGTTAAACCTTAAGGGGTATTTCCGTCATTTTGATGATAACAAATAAAATAGCAATATTGTATTTAACATACTTGTCTTCTAAGTCTTTTATACAAGACATGGATCAAAATAGCAAGAATGGAGAATTGGAAGAATAATCCTTGATAGACAAAATTCAAGTAGTAGCATGTTCACTACCATGACTCTACGAGTCACTCCCGTGAAAGAAGCTAACCGTTACCAAAACCAACTTTTGAAGTTCACGGCCATGAAGGAAAAACAAACCGTGAAGTGGACATTTCAGTCACCCCCGTGAATAAAGGTGTCACTCCCGTGAAGATTCATGAAATTTCATCCAGAGAGCTTCACGACCAGAGTCACCACTTGGATCACTGCTGGGAAGGTTGTCACGCCCGTGAATGAGTATGTCACGCCCGTGACTCAATATGTCAAAACATTCCAGAAAGCTTCACGACCAAGATCACCACTTCAGTCACGGCATAGGAAGAACTGTCACTCCCGTGACAAGCATAGTCACGCCCGTGAACAATGAAAGAGAAAAATGTCAGACACGATTTTTTGGTTGGTACAACGGCTAGTTTCTTACAACGGCTAGTTTCTTACAACGGCTATATTCAGCCATGAGAGTATAAATGGAAGTCATTTATGCATTAAGGAACAAGAGAATGATAAGAAAAACAAAAGATTAGCATATACTTCAAATCACAAGCTATCTTGTACTTTCATACTTTGAGAACAAATCTATTCTTTGTAAAAATCTTTTTGCTCCTCATATTTGAGCAATTAAGATTTATAAGTGGTTCTCTTTGTAATCTTTACTCAAGTGAGCTTTGGGTATTTCTGGGTTAAGAGCAGAATACTTGTAAGGGTTAGTTGTGTAAGCCTCCAAAACACAAATTAAAAGGTTGTTTGTGTGATCCTGTAAAACACAAAGTGAAGGTTGTTTGTGTGATCCTGTAAAACACAAGGTTGTTTGTGTGAGCCTGTAAAACACAAGAAATTGGTTATTGTGTGAGCCATTAAAACACAAGGGATTTCTGGGTTAGGTGTGAGCCATTGTGAGAAAAACCATAGTTATGAGTGAGCTTGTAAAACTCCATTGTAACACTTAGTGTGTTAGTGAAACTCCAATTGCGATTGGGGAGAGGAGTAGGGTTTGTTAACACCCGAACCTCTATAAATCTTTGTGTCTGATTTTCTCTATCCCTCCTAAAATTAATTATTTATTTCCGCACCTTAAAGTTTAATTTCTTGAAACTCCAATTCAACCCCCCCTTCTTGGTCTAATATCTGGGCAACATTATCTATATTATGTTATAGCTTTATATTAAACTTAATAATTAAACTATTTTATTAAACTTAGTAAATAAACTTTAGAATTTTATAATTTTAATCAAACTTAATAGCTAAATAGCTATTTTATTAAACTTAGTAACTAAACTTAACTATTTTATTAAACTTAATTATTTTATAATTTTTTGCCTAAATTATCTATATTATGTTATAGCTTTATATTAAACTTAGTAATTAAACTATTTTATTAAACTTAGTAAATAAACTTTATAATTTTATAATTTTAATCAAACTTAATAGCTAAATAGCTATTTTATTAAACTTAGTAACTAAACTTAGTTATTTTATTAAACTTAATTATTTTATAATTGTTTGCCTAAATTATCTATATTATGTTATAGTTTTATATTAAACTTAGTAATTAAACTATTTTATTCAACTTATTTTATTCAACTTAGTAAATAAACTTAGCTATTTTATAATTTTAATCAAACTTAATAACTAAATAGCTATTTTATTAAAATTAGTAACTCAACTTATCTATTTTATTAAACTTAACTATTTTATAATTTTTTTGCCTAAATTATCTATATTATGTTCTAGCTTTTTATTAAACTTAGTAATTAAACTATTTTATTCAACTTATTTTATTCAACTTAGTAAATAAACTTAGCTATTTTATAATTTTAATCAAACTTAATAGCTAAATAGCTATTTTATTAAAATTGGTAATTCAACTTATCTATTTTATTAAACTTAACTATTTTATAATTTTTTGCCTAAATTATCTATATTATATTCTAGCTTTATATTATTTATATAAATATGTATGTAACTTATTCATATAATTAATTAATAATAATTCATATAATATGTTCCAACATATCAAAATTAAATTAATAAAAAAATACAAACAAGTAAAAAAAATCTGCAAAAAAAAACAGTAGCTACCTTCTTCGTTTGGAGGTGACCGACGCTGGAAGGGAGGGACTGGAGCTTAAACCGATCGGGGCTGGGAGGCTACACCGGCTGGGACGCGATCAGAGCTCGGAGACAGCAGCAGAGGACTAGATCTAGTGGGAGACAACAGTAGAGGACCAAAGCAGAGGAGAGAGAAGACTGGAGCAAAGGAGAGAACGGATCGGAGCAAAGGAAGGGCACGATCGAAGCAGAAAGGAGATACCGGAGCTAGAAATTTGTGCAGCAGGGAGAGGGAAAAATGTCGGCTGAGGGGAAAAATGAAATTTTTTTTTGGGTTGCAGGGTTATAACAAACCCAGTAAAAACGACATCGTTTCATGGGAAAGAAACGGCGTCGTTTCTTTCATTTTTAGCGACAGACTTTCCGTCGCTATAATAGCAATGGCACATTAGCGACGGCTACTTTCCATTGCTAAATATTTAATTAAACTCATCTTGTGATTTAGCGACAGACGTAATTTCATCGCTATTATGTCAATTTTGCGATGGTTTCTATCCATCGCTAATTGGCTCTCGCAAATTCGTTTCAAAACCTTCGCAATTTTCTAGCGTCATATTTTCCCGCTATATTAGCTACAACATTTAGCTACAGTCACAATATGTAGTAAATTTTTCTCGTTAATCTGTCACTATTTTTGACGTTATTTTTCTCAATTTTTTTTGTTAATTTCACTCGTTGATCCATCACTGATCCGAAACTAACTGCTACGAATGTCAATCCATTGCTAAATTTCGTCGCTATTCAATTCTTTTCTTGTAGTGTACAGAAACACCTCGGAGGCCTTACGAGTACATCATACCAATAAATTTTAGTAAGTTCAAACAACTTTCTTTCTTATTTTTACATGAATTTTAACTCACCATCTCACATTCCTAGTCATAACCCCAATACCACTAAACTAAAGATTCAATGATTTCATACTGGTTCTCAATCATATGTAATTTCTTGGATAAGGCAGCCATAGTTGTTGAGGGAGATTTTGATAATGGGAGTTCTACTCCAAATCCATGGAAGCTATGCACAGTGACAAGGGTAGAGGAAACGAAAATGATGGCAAGCATATTATCAGGCTAGGCTACAACCATCATCTTTTGGACCACATATGCTCAAATGATTACATTCCTAGTTAAACAAGCATCTACCATGGAAAGATGAATCGAAAGCTTCCAAATTCCAGCTAGCTCCCTCACTGTCTTCTTTGTAGCTACAATTTTAATTGCACTAGCTGTCTATGATCGTTTGATCATGCCTTTTTGGAAGAAATGGAAAGGAAAGCCAAGTACTAATTGCCCATAATTTTCTTCAAATACTGCAGGATTTTAGAAACTACCATATGTGAGTTCAAACTCGAGATCTTATAGTCTAGTCATTAGACCATATATTTTGCCAACAAATTTAATTTTTAGCTTATTAATCCATCCAACTGCAGGTTTCACCAACCTATAAAGAATAAGCATTGGCATGGTTCTATCAACTATGGGAATGGTTGCAGTAGTAATAGTAGAAAGAAAATGTTTATCGGTAGCAAAAGTTGTGGGAGAGAACACTTCGACTGTTCCCTTAACAGTGTTCTTATTGATCCCATAATTCTTCTTGGTGGGTTTAGGTGAAGCCTTCATATACACAGGTCAACTTGATTTCTTCATAACTCAATCACCTAAAGGAATGAAAACTATGAGCACTGGCATTTTCCTCACAACTCTATCGCTTACAAAGAGGTGGACTTTGCAGTTACTAATTATTAACCGTCGGTTAGTTTATATTTCTAAAGCAGCAATTATTTATTTGTCCTAAACTATGCAACTATTCACTAACATATATTGACAGCAGCTAGCTTCTGAAATTTATTCAGACAAATGGCAAGCACTTTAAATAGAATATGATAGGTGTCATCATTCTGTGAAAATCTTTTCTCTGCTCCTGCTTTGAAATTATATAATAGATAGATAGATTAACATTGCTTGAAAAGTCACTAAGAGTGTATTATTGTTGTTTTATATATCTATGTTGATATAGTGTTATGTCTCCATATAGAATTATTAAATATATACTCTTTATGTATTTCAATTATTATGTCACATCTTGTGTGTTGTAACCCATAATACTTTATGAGAATTCCATCACAAATTCTCAATAATTCAATCAACAATAAAAAAAAAAAGAAAAGATTAAGGATTGGAGATTCAATCAGAGTCGAACTGGTCAATAGTAAAATTTTATAAAATATAACATTTAATATATTTATATATATTAAAATGTGAAAAATACTTAAACTAAATAAGTTTTTAGCTGGTCAAAAACTCTTTCAGTTTATTTTAACCAAAACTCTTATGTCACATCTTGTGTGTTGTAACCCATAATACTTTATGAGAATTCCATCACAAATTCTCAATAATTCAATCAACAGTAAAAAAGAAAAGATTAAGGATTGGAGATTCAATCAGAGTCGAACTGGTCAATAGTAAAATTTTATAAAATATAACATTTAATATATTTATATATAGTAAAATGTGAAAAATACTTAAACTAAATAAATTTTTAGCTGGTCAAAAACTCTTTCAGCTTATTCCAACCAAAACTCTACTATAGAAAGATTATCCTCTCTTTTTCCATACACATCCGACATCTCTAACTTCCCCAATCTTTCAAATTGTAGTACTGATGGGGCTGGCTATGTCGCTCTTTCTAGCACGTCTATCATATCTCTCATAAGCTCCACATGTCCCATGTTAATAGTTGACTGCCCACATGATGAGCTAGCACTGAATCTCGATGTTGTAGCCCGGTGATGACTTGGTCGTGATGAAGCCTCTATCTCAGTAGGCTCATTACTTTTGGCCTCTTCGGCCATGATCTGTCATGATCCCAAAGCCATAATGTACCTATATCATAAAAGTAACGACCCTAATCAGTAAGTAGCAACTCATATATTCAATTGTGGATACACTCATGTCATAAATATTTTGAAAACTCCTTTTTGAAAATCCAAAACTACCCAAATCGGACTCTGATACTAAAAAATATAACACTCCATCACCCTAGCAGAACATACCCGAATAAGGGAGCACTATGTCACCTTCTTCATATTGTTATTCAATAAATATCCAAAAATAATATTTTTTATTTTAAATAATATAAAAGAAATAACATATATTTTATTTACAAACAAATAATTTACAAAACTTAGAGTAAATTTAAAAACTACAAAAGACAATTTATAACTCAAAAATACAAAAGAACATGACCCACAATATTTGAATTCGTCTGCTTTACTTGATAGATCACCGTTAGCCTTATCAATCGGCTTTAGCTCACTTTTCTCTAGATCTATGTAAAAGAAAACTCTCACGCTAAGCTTGAAGCTTAGTGGTACATAAAGATAAGACAATAAATTATTTTCATGTGATATGCAATCAAATACTAACATACATATATCAAATTATTTATATTTCTTTCTTTTTCTTCATACTTATATATATATATATATCACATGTGCGTACACTTGATCATTTTATACCTAAATCTTATAACTTCCAATTCATACACTCATATTATGCAAATACTATAACATTTCCTATCCTTATGTAAAAACAAGCAATTCACACATATAAACATATATTATACTCTTTATTTCTCTCTTATCTTATTTATACCCATAACACCTAGGAACCATTAATTAGGATAATGAGATTGGTCATCCAAACATTATAAGAGTGTCACTTGGGCATTATGGTAAGTGCATACAAATACCATCAACGATATTAATATATAAGTGTCATCACTAGTATTAAGATATGTGTCATCATTGATATTAAGATATGTGTCATCACCGACATTAATATATATGTCATCATCAACATAGGTGTCATCACTGGTATTAATAAATCCTCTTATTGGCATGTCAAACTACCCATAACTCTAGTTCTAAGCTATGTGTTTTAAGGCTTAATTAATGTCATTACTCATATCTTTTTTATTAATCTCATACTTCATTTTATTTCATTCATCAAATACTTTTTCTCTTTATCAATTTTATAATTTTCTTATTCCCTTCATTACTTTTCCTTTCATATAATTTGGTGCATGAAATTTTCTCATTTACTTATCAAATAAACAAATCATGAAAAATAGTGTATTCACAGTTATGACTTATTATCCACACCTGTGAACAATACTAGACACATTGCATCATGGTCATGGTCAAA
Source organism: Triadica sebifera (assembly GCA_023653625.1). NCBI lineage: Eukaryota > Viridiplantae > Streptophyta > Magnoliopsida > Malpighiales > Euphorbiaceae > Triadica > Triadica sebifera. The sequence continues at coordinate 18,580,488 of CM042910.1, read as the reverse complement.
ACATTCATGCCCCTTGAATAATCTCATTCTCGTTACCCAAACTGTGTTTCAAGTCGTGAATGCTTCTGAAATGAATAGTGTTATTTCCAAGCAATAGTCACTCTCGTGACATAATTTAGTCATGCCTGTGAATTTAACCCTTCACGTTCATGATCAAACTGTCACACCCGTGACTGATTGCTAAAGATTTGTGCTTTCACTTTTCTATGCATTTCAAGCTTTTTCAAGCCATGAAAATACTACAAGATACATTCCTAAGGTTCTAAACAAGTAATATAATCTATTTAACACCATTTAAATGTTCAAATTCATAATATATATGTCAATCAAATCATCATTTCACTTATTGTCACATTAATCTCATTCTTTTAAGGTTTATCACAATAGTTCATAATCAAATGCATTTCAAACATCAACTATCATGCTAAATGCTTGTATCATACAAATTATGAAAAAATATAGACTATTATCTCAAATTATGCACAAACCTCTTTTCTTGCACTTATTCGACTTCCTAGGTTTTATTTTCTTTGCCTTTACTAGCCTGAGCTTGATCATTCTTTCTTTGAACTCCTATAACATACAAAACAATCATAAAAAAAAAAAGACATTTCTTTCATCTTAACTATTTATTTTTGTCTTATCTCTCCTAAAACCCTATACTTTCTCTCTTTCACCACCAACTTTAAATGAGTTCTAAATTATGTTATGCTTTAAAAAAGATGAAAGATGAGGGAAGAAACATCTTACCTTCGCTCTTTTCTCTTCTTTACAATACTTTGGAGATTTCTCTCTCCCGTTCTCTTGCTTATTCTCCTTCCTTTTGCTCTTTTTACCTTTCTTAAACCTTGTTATGCATAGAGATACTCTTAACTTGTCCTTCTATCTCCACTTTCTCTCACTAGAATTAAGGTTGGCAATGGAGGTTTTGAGAGGAACAGTTGGGACTAATTTTAGGGCAGAAAATGAAGTTAAAAACATACAAGGAAAAAGAAGAAAAGAAAGAATAAAGAATAAACCAAAATTTCCAACCTTGGGTTCCACTATTTGACCTTATAACATCATATTAAGCTTAATTAACATACTAATCCTCTCTTCCTTTGTTATGGCCAGCCAACATATAAGTGTCCAAAATTTTTCTTGCAACTGGCAAACATCTCATTTGATCTTTCAATTTTGATAAATTGTAAAATGACTCCAGTTCTAAATTTTGCAATTTAATCTTTTATTGTAATTTAACTTTTTTGCACTTTTAATGTACTTTATTTAGCATATCTCATAATTATTAATCATTATTTTGATTAATTCCAGTCAAAATCTGAATTTAGACTATGGTCGGTCTAATGCATTAATTTAGCGACACGTACGACTCGGTGGCTAAATTAACGGATATGATAGAGTTTGCTTCTCTGTAAATATGGCAAAGTTAAATATTGCAATCTTAATTTATGAGATGAATTGATGAAGGATACAATGAATGAGGTCCTCATACTACCAAGCATTACCATTGCCTTTAGAGATTGCTATTCAAAGACACTTATCTCAGCTTTGTGTTTTGCCAAAATAATTTAAACTTCTAACACTATAACTCTATAACTAAACACTAAAAATTTACACAATCTACTCACCATCTATTTACATATAAATATTACTCATTAATTTTCTTTATCTAAATTCACACTTATTGTGTACAAAAGTTACCTTATGATATTACAAAAAAGAAAATAAAAAAGAAAACTAAACAAAAATATATTTGAGGTATAAAATTCACTAAATCCAAAATTTACATATTTACGTCCAAATTAATGATATACTAGATATCAAACATATTAATATATATATCTAAAAGTATGACTAAAATATACATTTTTTCCAAAAAAAAAGGCATTTATAAAATATAAAATTTAAAAAGAAATATTCTTGAAATATAAAAATTTAAAAATGTACATTTTTAAAATATTTTAAAAATAGCGGAGCATTTTTAAGGAAAAAAAATTCAAAAGTGACAAATAATGTAATTTTTGTGTTGTTACATCGTAGATTCTAGTTCATATTGTATTATAGATTTTTTTTCCTTCACACATGCAATAAAAAATAAAACACGCATTTTTTTGACATTTGATTTGGTAAACTAATGAATATAGAATATATTCATCGGTTATAATTTACAGATTTATCGTTTTTGAACTTACAGGTTCATCAGTTATAACTTACAGGTTTATCATTTTGATTTTACAGGTTCATTAGTTACAAGTTTCATCGTTTTGAATTTGGAAGTTCATCATTCTGAACTTACAAGTTCATTGTTTAAAAACTACAAGTTCATCGTTTAAAAGATTTAGATTCATTATTTAAAAATATCAGATTCATTATATACAAATTACAGGTTCATCATTTAGTGTTTTAGGTTCATCACTTGGAACTTATAGATTTATCATGTAGTTCTAATAAAGATGAAGTTGTAGCTTCTAAAAGATGAATCCGTAAAATTTAAAAAACTGGCATGTAGATCTGCAAGATCTAAATAATAAAATTATAAATAATGAATCAACAAGTACTAGACGATAAATCCGTAAGTTATAAATGATGAATCTACAAGCTATAGCATATAAGTTCTAAACATGAACTATGTTTCTAACAAATTTAATATTTTCAAATTTCAACCTCCAACAACTTAATTTTTTTTATTTATAGAACTTATTTGTAGTTCAAATATCTTTATTTTCAACTATTTTTCATCCACAAATATATCAAAAACTAATGATTTTTTATTCCAAACAATAATAAGAATAATTAAAATATTCAAAAATATTAAAAATCAAATCAAATATGTAAATGAAAAAAAAAGTTCTCTAAAACAGTTTTGTAATAAAAAAATAATTTTTTAATCTCTTTAAAGAAGATAATGATAATGAACAATAATACAATAACTGCATAATAAAAAAATATTACATTTTGAATTAAAACACATGCGAATCATTTAACTAAAAGAACAATATGATATTGTTTTGAAATCGAGATCATAATACACAGTAAACACAAATCTATAACATAATTTGCAGTAATTTTCTTGCCCTAATCCCTTTCTTGGGCCTGTGTTTCCAATTACAAAGCCTAATTTAATTACTAGTTTATTTTATTATTGTCTTTTATCATGCATAAAATGTTGGGTAGCCACTTGAAAAAACAAAATCTACCACTAACATTTTTTTTATTCTGGAATTACGAATAATATTTCACTTTTTTTAATATAGGATTAACATGGTAAATAAAATATTTATGTAAAGAATTTTCTTTTGTTGTTTTTTCAGTTTTGTAAATAATTTCTCGATCAATCGTCCAATAAACTAGCCCACAATCTAAGCCCTATCTCTTTTGTCACTCACCTTTTATTTTTTTTAAATATCATTATTATATATTTTCCAAAAGATTTAGGTTGGGCTTCCAAGCATAGGCCCACTAAGCTAACATTTAGGAACTTTTGGCGATTTGTTATATCATGGATCCAATCCATGTCACGTTATGGACATCTTTCCTTTACACAAAGTTTACAAAATTGAATTTTAATAAACTAACAAATATAAAACAAATTCATCAGTTATAACTTATAAATTCATCGTTTACAAATTATTATCACAACACTTACAGATTCATTATTTACAACATGAAAGTTTAAATTTGAAACTACAGATTCATCGTTTAAATTTTGCAGGTTCAATATTTATAGATTCATCATTTATATCTTTCAGATTCATTATTTTAAAATTACAGGTTCATTATTTTGAAACTACAGGTTCATCATTTTAAAATTTCAGGTTCATTCTTTTAAAATTATTTTAAACTTACAAATATCATTTGTACATTCATTCTTTTTGAAACTACATATTTATCATTTTGATTTTGCATGTTCAAATATTTATAGGTTCATTATTTACAATTTACAAATTTATCATTTTAAACTTGCAGATTCATAAGTTTAAAACTACAGGTTTATCGTTTTAAAATTTATAGGTATCAGTTGTAGGTTTATCTTTTTGAAATTATATGTCATTGTTTAGATTTTACATATTTAAATATTTACAATTTTATCATTTACAATTTATAGATTTATCGTTTCAAACTTGTAGGTTTATCATTTTTAAACTTACAAGTATCACTTGCAAGTTAATCGATTTAAAATTACATGTTTATCGTTTAAATTTTGTATATTTAAATATTTACAGGTTTATCGTCTACAACTTGCAGGTTCATCATTTCAAAATTGTTGGTTTATCATTTTAAAATTACATATTCATCGTTTTTAAACATACATGTATCATTTGCAGGTTCATCATTTATAACAGATGGGTTCATCACTTACAAGTTTTTATTTTTATCAAATCTTTTATCTTCTACATCCAGCAACTCGATTTTATTTTTCCATATTACTTATTTTTAGTTCAAATATATTTATTTTCAACCATTTTTCTTCAAAAAAAATCAAAATTAAATATTTTATCTCAAACAATAATAACAATAATTACAATATTAAAAAATACTAAACAAAATCAAATAAAAAAATTCTCTATCTAAAAAAAATTTAAAATATACAAATTTTTTTTACCTATGTGAATAAGAAAAAGAAGAAAAGAAAAATAAAAAGAGGAAGAAGAATATGTTGAAACAGAACAAAAACATGATAAATATATAGTTTAAAAATGGTACCGTATCAATTAATGGTATACGAAATGTTATACATCCGGATCTATGATATAATTTGCGGACCCACTCAAAGTCTATATGTTATATATAGTTTTCATTCATTTTGTTTTAGTTTCATTATTCTTTTCATCGAAATTTAAATTTATAATTTTAAGTAATTATGAAAGTAAATACAACACTCGGAAAAAAACAGAAAAAAAAAAAAGAAATTCCTTCGTATTTAAATTTATAACTTTAGCGTTAATTTACGGTGGAGGCTAACAGAATATGAAATAATAAAATTTTACATTTCTTGCGCTCGAAAATCCAAATAAAAACTATTAGAAATGAAAGTGAATGTTTGAAAAAAATGGCACGTGCTTTTGAATACAGAATCACAAAGCATTTAAAAATAGAAAGTAACAGACGCTAGTTGACTAGTTGAGTACAGACTAACAAAAGTAATATTTCAGAACAATGTCCTTTTCTTTTGTTAAAAGATGTCGTAATAATGTGCTTCGTTTGTTTCAAAAAAAATATATTATTTTGAATTATTTTATATTTTTTAATATTTAATTTATTTCTACAAAATGAGTTTAACACTTCTGAAATGATGTCAGAAAATAAATCTATAAATACTAAAAAATCTTTTCTATTAATAAAAATAGTCGGTCTAATAGAATTTTCAACTTGATCAGGACAAACTCATGCTACACCTCCATCACCTATACCAATTGTAAAAGAATTATAAGATGAGAAAGTCACGGGAGAATCTGAATATGACACTTCTGAAATGACATTAGAAAATGAGTCTATAAACACTGAGCAATCTTTTCCATCAATAAAGATGGTCGATCCAATAGAATTTTCAACTTGGTCAAGACAAACACAGGCTGCACCTCCATCACCTAAACCAATTGTAGAAGAACCATAAGAGAAGAAAGTCATGGGAGAATATAAATCTAATCATTCAAAGACTTCAAATAGCTCATGGTTCTCTATGTATAACATTGTTCCCAGTTAAAAAAAAAAAAAAAAGCTAAACTCCTTGAAATGTATGCATGAATGGAAACTAAAATTCAAGCAGAAGTTATGTTACCAGAAATCTTACAGGAGTTTATTACCAGATTTACTGACAGTTTGCGAGAATGGTGGATAAATGTAAGTGAGTATGAAAAATTGACTTTTTGTCAACTTCCTACTATTGTTGCAGCATTAGCCTATGTTGAAGTTGAGTTCATTGGAACTCCTTAAGATTCTTTAGAGATAGCCAGAAGTGAATTTTTTCAATTAAGATGTTGTTCTCTTAAAAGGAAATATCTTGAAAAGCATTACATACGAGTAGCTTAAAGATATTACCAAATTGGTTTTGGTGATATTAATTTGAAACAACAGTTCATTAATTATGTTTCAGAAAAATTAAGTGAAGCTACTCTAAAATATTTCAGAAAGCATAGAACTGCTCCAAAAGATTATTCTTAAAAATGATGATTGTCCTTGATGAACTATGTTCTAGCATAAAGCAAATTAAAGAAGCTTTGAGAATGACAAATAATAAAAGTATGGAGCCAATCTATTCTCGACCAGATCTGATAGTCAAATGTGCAAATAAGCAAAATTGTGATTGCAGACATTAGAAAAAAGACAAGCACTGCAAGAAGCACAAATACAAGAATGGTCTTTTTAAAAGAAATACAAGAAGTTCAAATACTTCAAGAAGAAAAATCGGAGATTCAACAGGTCTGATCGATGCTATCTTTATGGATAAAAATGGACACTTTGCAAAGCGATGTCCAAATAGACCAAAGCAAACAATTCAATTAATTTAGCATTTGGAACAAAAGTTTGATATCAATCTTGATGATACTGATATTGAATCACTGTTTTCAGTAGATGAAGAAAGAAATGAAGATTCTCTTATGTGAATTAAAGCTCTGAGTTATTCCTCAAATTCTGATAAGAAATGTTTTTCTTTGCGGAAATCAGCCCAAGTACAGTTCAAACTATTACAACAACTTAGAAACAGATAGTTCCATACTGCCCAATTCAATTGTTTACCGATAAATTTGAGAGACCCATTAAAGTTATAGCTTTTATTGATACGGGAGCCCATAGAACCATTGCCAACCCAAAACTCTTTTTAGACCACTTCTGGAAAGCCCATAAAAAAACTCTCAAAGCAACAAATGGAGAATTATTTTCAACAGATTGGATTACAGCCAAACCAATTAAAATTCAGTTCCTTCAAAACTGTTCCATATGGACCAAAGTTTTAGGTTCATATCTGCTCAAAAAAGACATCTTGATTGGTTTTGACGTTCTTAGTCAATTAGCAAATATATCCATTACTGCTCATGGCCTTAAGGCAAAGAAATGGTTCCTTCCCTACACTTCAACACCAAATTTATTCATGGCTTCTATATCAGGTCCATTTTGTGATATTCAGGCCCACATCATAAGACAAAGTTGTTCTAACAATCATACAGAATTTCTTTGAAAATGTCAAAGTCCACTTTGGACTACATAAGAGTTTTATATCTCTCTGCCATTCAAACAAAATGAGGACATTAATCCTACCAAGACAACTCATCCTGGTATGAATCCATATGATCAGTCAATGACAGTTCAAGAATGTTCTCAACTTCTTCAACAAGGTCTTATTGAGTCAACCAAATCAGATTGGACATGTCAAACATTTTATATGAATAAACATTATGAGCAAGTCTGAGAAAAGAAAAGATTGGTAATCGATTACAAGCCTTTAAATCATTTTTTAAAATGATGATTTCTTCTGCCTAAAATTTCATCATTATATTCGTTCCCAAAGGATGTAAAGATTTTTTCCAAGTTTGATCTTAAGTCATGATTTTGGCAATTAGGAATACATCTTGATGATAGGTATAAAACATCATTCTACATCCCAAATCATCATTACTAGTGGACGATAATGTCTTTTGCTCTTAAAGTTGCTTCATCACCTTTTCAAAAAGTAATGATAAAAATCTATGCTCCTATTTTATCCTCAGCACTAATCTACATAAATAATATCTTTCTTTTTTCAAAAGATGCCGATAGTTATAGAGAATTATTAAAGCAATTTGCAGAATTAATAGCACAATATGGAGTGATAATTTATGAAAAGAAGATGCACCTGGCAAAAGAGGAGATATAATTTTTGGGGATGAAATTTAAAGGAGGTACATATCAACCTTGTCCACACATCAGTCTTAAATTTTTAAAGTTTTCTCACAGTAAAATGCCACAAAAGTAAATACAACAATACTTAGGAATTGCAAATTATGTCAGAGACTTTATTCCCCACTTCACAAAAGTTGCTCAACCATTTCAGCAATTATTGAAAAAAGATGTCATATCATGGTCACATGCACAATCAACAACTGTAAAGTAGATAAAGAAAATATGTGTAGATCTTCCATCATTGCATATACCGATAGAAGGAAAAAAAATACTTCAAACAAATGCTAGTGATGAGTACTGGGGAGCTATTCTTTTAGAAGAAAAAGATGGACGCCGATAAATTTGTGCATATGCAAGTGGTTGCTTCAAAAACTCAGAATGTCACTACCATTCCACCTTCAAAGAGATATTAGCGGTAAAGTATGGTATTGAAAAATTTGAATTTAATTTGATTGTTCATAACTTTACACTTTTGATGGATTGCTCATCCTTTCCAAAAAAAAATCTAAATTTCAAAAGAAAGCAAGTTCCACATTCATAATTATTCAGATGGAATGATTGGTTTTCTAATTATAGTTTCAATGTGGAGCATATAAAAGGAGATAGGAACCTCATTTCTAATTGCCTATCCAGACCATTCTCCAACCAACTCAGCTTGATCACTGAAACACAAACCATTCCATTAATCCTTATGGTAAGTTCAAGTTTCTCTCCGTATCCACCCTCTTCCATCAAAGTTCTAAATAAGGAACAAAGAAAAGTTCTCATTATTGATACTCAGTTAACTGCCATAAGAAAATATGGATAAACCTTTCTGAAACCATAAGTTTTTCACCCAAACTACCCTTTTATGGATGTTTTTAAACACCCTATTGATGGACAATTTCCTGAAGAATCCCTTCAAATGCTTTGGTACATGTGTGTAATGTATCACATGGCTTTTGAATTTTGCCTGGTTTATTGGTATAATACTATTACTTCAAAGACATTGTCAGAAAATTCCAAGAAATTTCTTGGATGGTTCAAACCCATAGTAGTCTGAAAAAAATCTTTATTTCGTCTTCTCAAAGAAATTGGGATGTAAATGTACAAGTCAATAAGATGTATTCTATTATCATCTTACACTGGGATAAACACTTCTCTATTTTTGAAGTTTATAAAACTTATTCTTGCTCTCTCTGGAGAAACTGTGAATCTCACCCTTTAGAGGTAAGAGAACTTCAAAGGTCAATGGCAATAAGAAATCAATATATTCCAAAAGAAATATGGACAAAAATACCAAGATGATTCATCTTGGGAGGCTATCCCATAAGCTTACATGGAAGGATTGAGGAGAGAAGAAGAAATCCATAAAGCAATAATTTATGCTGAACAAATGTCTCCACCGACACATGAAGAGAGACCATCAACTGTTATGGATTATGACTTAGATGATTACAAAGAAATGAACATGTCACCTAGTCATGAACCGATACATCATAAGGATTAGGTGGCTAATCTTATCTTTTGTATAATTATATTTGTTTCAATAATGAATGCTTTGTAAAAGTAAAAATTTTTATCTTTACTTTAGTTGATGTGACTTTACTTTTGGAAAAGTAAAGATTCTAATAATCTTTACTTTAATAATGCAAGTTTGTTTGATTATCATTGAACATTCTATATAGAGAGGTTCAATCTTTTGTAAAAAAGAACAAGTTTGGGAAATAAAAACTTAGTGTGTTTTCTAAACTATATCTTTCTAAGTTTTTCCCTTCTCTTTCAGTATCAAGATATTTACTATATATCCCTATTATGACTTCTTTTCTCAGATATCACTAGCCAAAGTTCCTTATGGTCCTTCGGATAATGTTATTAATGCACTAAAATAGATAACTAAAAGGCAGGTTGTTGAATGCTCAAGAGAGGCTGTGTTGGTTAGCATACCTACTATCTATGTTGTGACATCTATAGTGGTCACTAGAGGTCCTTATGGTGCATTAATAGCCTAATTTGGATTACCATAAGGAACTGTGGCTAGGGATATACAATAATTATCTTGAGATTGAAGGAAATGGAAAAAGTTTAGAAAGACATAGTTTAGAAAACACACAAAGTTTTTTTTTTATTTCCCAAACTTATTCTTTTTTACAAAAAATTGAGTCTCCTTATATAGAATACTCAATGATAATCAAACAAACTCACATTATTAAAGTACAAATTATCATAATCTTTACTTTTCTAAAAGTAAAGTCATATCAACTAAAGTAAAGATAAGAATATTTACTTTTACAAAGCATTCATAATTGAAACAAACATAATTATACATGAGATAAGATGAGCCACCTAATCCTTATTATGTATCAGTTTATGACTAGGTGACAAATTCATTTCTCTTCAATCATCTAAGTCATAATCCATGACAGTTGAGGGTCCCTTTTCATTTGTCGGTGGAGACATTTGTTCAACAGAAATTATTGCTCTACAGATTTCTTCTTCTCTCTTCAATCCTTCCATGTAAGCTGATGGGATAGCCTCCCATCATCTTGGTATTTTGGCCATATTTCTTTTGGAATATATTGATTTCTTGCTGGTATTGACCTTTGAAGTTCTTTTACCTCTAAAGGGTGAGAATGACAATTTCCCTAGAGAGAGTAAGGATAAGTTTTATAAACTTCAAAAGTAGAAAATTGTTCATTCCAGTGTAAGATGATAATATAATGCATCTTATTGGCTCGTATACTTACATCCCTGTTTTCTTAGAGAAGACGAAATAAAGATTTTTGCCAGACTGCTATGGCTTTGAACCATCCTAAAAATTTTCTGAAATTTTCTGGTAATGTCATTGCAGCAATAGTATTATACCAACGATCTGGACAAAATTCAAAATTCATGTGATACATGACACACATGTACCAAAGCATTTGAAAGGATTCTTCAAGAAACTGTCCAATAAGAGGGAGTTTAAAAACATCCATAAAAGGGTAGTTTGGATGAAAAACTTCTAGTTTCAGGAAGGTTTCTCCATATTTTCTTATGGTGGTTAATTGGGTATCAATAATAAGAACTTTTCTTTGTTCTTTGTTTATAACTCAGATGGAATAGGGTGGATATGGAGATAAACTTAAACTTTCCATAAGGATTAATGGAATGGTTTGTGTTTCAGTGATTAAACTGAGTTGCTTGGAGAATGGTCTAGATAGGAAATCAGGAATGAGGTTCCTATCTTCTTTTATATGCTCCACATTAAAACTATACTTAGAAAACCAATCATTTCATCTCAATAATTGTGAATTTGGAACTTGTTTTCCTTTGAAATTTAGAATCTTTGGAAATGACAAGCAATCCATTAAAAGTGTAAAGTTATGGCCAATCAAATGAAATTCAAATTTTTTAATACCATACTTTACTGCTAATATCTCATTGAAGGTGGAATGGTAGTGGCATTTTGAGTCTTTGAAGCGATCACGTTCATATGCACAGATTTGTCAGCGACCATCTTTTTTTTCTAACAGAATAACTCCCTAGTACTCATCACTAGCATTTATCTGGAGTATTCTTTTTCATTCTATCGGGATATGCAATGGCAGAAGATCTTCACAGATTTTCGTTATCTATTTACAGATGTTGATTGTGTATGTGAATATAGTGGGACATCTTTCTTTAATAATTGCCGAAATGGTTGAACAACTTTTGTGAAGTGGGGAATAAAGTCTCTGATATAATTTGCAATTCCTAAGAATTGTTGTATATGCTTTTGTGTCATTTTACGATCAAGAAACTTTAATAATTCAAGACCGATGAGTGGGCAAAGTTGGTATGTACCATCTTTAAATTTCATCCCCAAAAATTTTATCTCCTCTTTTGCTAAGTGCATTTTCTTTTCAAAAATCATCACTCCATATTGTGCTATCAATTTTGCAAATTGCTTTAATAATTCTCTATGACTGTCGACATCTTTTGAGAAAAGCAAGATATTATCTATGTAAATTAGTGCTGAGGATAAGATTAGAGCATAGATTTTTGTTATTGCTTTTTGAAAGAGTGATGGTGCAATTTTAAGACTAAAAGGCATTATCGTCCATTAGTAATGATGATTTAGGATGCAGAATGTTGTTTTATACATATCATTAGAATATATTCCTAACTGCCAAAATCCTGACTTAAGATCAAACTTAGAAAAAAAATTTGCATCCTTTAGGAACGAATATAGTGATGAAATCTTAGGCATAGGAAACTTATCATCCTTTAAAAAATGATTTAAAGGCTTGTAATCGATCACCAATCTTTTCTTTCTTCTAACTTACTCAGAACGTTTATTCACATAAAATGCTTAGCATGCCCAATCTGATTTGGTTGGCTTAATGAGACCTTATTGAAGAAGCTGAGAACATTCTTGAACTACCATTGACTAATCATCTGGATTCATACCAGGATGAGTTGCCTTGGTATGATTAATGTCCTCATTTTGTTTGAATGGCAGGGAAATATAGAACTGTTGTCTAGTTCAAAGTGGGCTTTCACATTTTTGAAGAAATTATGTATTATTGTCAGAACAACTTCGTCTTATGATATAGGCTTGAATATCACAAAATGGGCTTGATATAAAATCCATGAATAAATTTGGAGTTGAAGTGTAAGGAATGAACTATTTCTTTGCCTTAAGGCTACAACTTTACAGTGTTGATGGATTGTTCGTCCTTTCCAAAAAATCTAGATTTCAAAGGAAAACAAGTTCCACATTCACAATTGTTGAGATGAAATTATTGGTTTTCTAAGTATAGTTTCAATGTGGAGCATATAAAAGGAGATAAAAACTTTATTCCTGATTTTCTATCCAAACCATTCTCCAAGCAACTCAACTTGATTACTAAAACACAAACCATTCCATTAATCCTTACGGAAAGTTCAAGTTTCTCTCCATATTCACCCTCTTCCATCAGAGTTATGAACGAGGAACAAAGAAAAGTTCTTATTATTGATACTCAGTTAATTGCCATAAGAAAATATAGAGAAACCTTCATAAAACTAGAAACTTTTCACCCATACTACCCTTTTATAGATATTTTTAAACTCCCTCTTGTTGGAAAATTTCCTAAAGAATCCCTTCAAATGCTTTGGTACATATGTGTCATGTATCACATAACTTTTGAATTTTTTCCGATTCGTTGGTATAATACTATTGCTGCAAGGACATTGCCAGAAAATTCCAAGAAATTTTTAGGATGGTTCAAACCCATAGCAGTCTGGCAACAATCTTTATTTCGTTTTCTCCAAGAAAACTAGGATGTAAGTGTTTAAGCCAATAAAATGCATTCTATTATCATTTTACATTGGAATGAATACTTCTCTACTTTTGAAGTTTATAAAACTTATCCTTACTCTCTCTAGGGAAATTGTGATTTTCACCATTTAGAGGTAAGAGAACTTCAAAGGTCAATGACAGCAAGAAATCAATATATTCCAAAAGAAATCAGGCCAAAATACCATAATGATGCACCATGGAAAACTATCACATCAGCTTACATGGAAGGATTGAGGAAATAAGAAGAAATCTATAAAGCAATAATTTCTGCTGAACAAATGCCTCCATCGACACATGAAGATGGACCCTCAGCTGTTATGGATTATGACTCAGATGATTACAGAGAAATGAACCTATCACCTAGTTATGAACCGATACATCATAAGAATCAGGTGTCTCATCTTATATTTTGTATAATTATATTAGTTTCAATAATGAATGATTTGTAAAAGTAAATATTCTTATCTTTACTTTAGTTGATGCCACTTTACTTTTGGAAAAGTAAAGATTTTGATAATCTTTACTTTAATAATGTAAGTTTGTTTGATTATCATTGAGCATTCTATATAATGAGACTTAATCTTTTGTAAAAAAAAAAAGAATAAGTTTGGGAAATAAAAACTTTGTGTGTTTTCTAAACTATATCTTTCTAAGTTTTTCTCTACTTTTTCAGTCTTAAAATAGTTATTGTATATCCCTATTATAACTTCTTTTCTCAAATATTTCTAGCCAAAATTTCTTATAGTCATCCAGATGAGTCTATTGATGCACCAAAGTAGATATTCAAAAAGCAGGTAGTTGAGTGTTCAAGAAAGACTGTGTTGGTTAGCATACTTACTGTCTATACTGCAGCATTTATAGTGGTCATTGGAGCTCATTGCAGTTAAATATAGAAAAATATTATATTTTTTTAAAAAATATTTTTAAAAAACAAATGAAACCAAAGACACTGATTAAATGTTTGTGGAAAATGATTTATTTTTGGAGAAAAATATTTTTGGGAGAAGTATAATTTTTCAGATATTGACCACAAAAGTAGAAAAATAAAAAAATAAGAAAGTGAAATGGTGTTTTATTTTTTTATATCTAATAAATTTTAAAATATTATTTCTCATTTTTAAAAATGAAAAATTATTTTTTTATATTTTTGAAATATTTTTCGTCGATTAGAAAATTTTCTCACTTATTAAAAAAATATTTTTTACAATCAAACGGAGCCAAAATTGCGAACGAGATAGCGCAGTTGGTTCTGTCATTATGCCATATTCAGTTAATTTTTTCAACAAAAAAAAAGAAGGTAACAGACGCCTATTTTCATCTTTTCTGAATTTCTTTGTTATTATTTATTAATTAACTAATTAAATGACAAAATTATCATCGGTGGAATTAAAAGCATGTGATGGAACATAATTGAAGACTGGACCCATTTTGGTAAATGAGACCGATGCAGCTTTTGATGGGCCCATATGTACTGTTCATTACTCCTCGTTAACAAAGCATCGGACGGCCCATATCTATCCTCGTCTTGCGCCATAGTATTTCTTTGTTTTTTTAGTTGTAGACTAGTAGGGATGGGTTTTGCTGGAATAAACAGGCTGTCATGTGACCCACAACTGATAAAGACAACTTTACAAAACTTTATCGTCGCCGTCCCGTTTGGAAGATGATCACATGGCCCTGTTGGTAATATTTACGCATTTAGATGGCCCTATCTATATAAGACAACTTTTATTAATAGTGAATGAATCCTTTATATGAAATGAATATTACCATCCCATTTCATTTAATTTTATTAAAATTTATTATTTTTATATATTTTTATTTATATGAATATTTTAATGTTATATTATCTAACTCCTAGATAAGATAAGATAAATTAAAAAATTTATTATGTAACTAATATATATTTTAATTATGTAATCATCTAATAATTTTAGTAAAATTATTTTCATAATTATATATTTTGTCATCTTATTTTATATCCAATTTATGAATATGCATAAAATAGGTATATTAATATCTTAGTTTTTAATTTTTTTTATAAAAAAGGCTTTGACATTCCATTTCTAGATGTAAATTAAAATTTTATAAAAAGTTGACTTGACTTATATCGAATGCTTACATACTCATTTAAAAAAATCAAAGTCTGCATAATTGGAATGAATTTATCTTTTTTATCATAAATTAAACTTTGAATATTTGAATATTTTTCATACTCAAATAATAATAATAATAGATACATATTTATTTATTTACTATAATAGAAGCCACTCCTATAATTTAAAGTGGATTTAACAATATTATTTTTTTTATAAATTTATAACCATAAAGATATTTTACGGTTCTAACAAAAAATTATAAAGTTCTTTTTATATTTTTGTTACTATAACAACAACAAAATAAAATAAAATAAAAAATTTTAAACTTGCTTTTTAGAAATCTCAAACATCTGCTTAAACATCTGCTTAAATCCAAGTAAAACTCTTGATATATATATATATATATATATATATATATATATATATATATATATATATATATATATATATATATATATATATATATATAGTATTGTGAAAGTCCCTTTTTTTTATTTATTTATCATTAGTATCCCTTTTTATCTTTTTTTAAGGAAAAAAAGTCAAATATACATGAAATATATACATATAAATTGTTCATTTCTTTTCCAGAAAAAATAATCACTATATATATATTTTGTTTCCCTCACTATATTTTTTTGTAATATATTTGAATTTTTTTAATCACAAAATGTTGATTGATTTTGTGCCTTCATTCTTATCTTTCAATGAATGGAATTAATGCCTTAAACATTGCCATGAGAGAGTGTTTCAATATTTTATTTTAATGATTATTTATATTTCCGATCCATGAATATATCATATAAATGGGGTCATATTGGTTTATTATTTCTTTATAATAATGCTCCATAAAAATTAATATCAATATTTTTCCATATGAAATAATAATTAAAATACATAGATTAATAATAATAATAATAATAATAATAATAAATAATGAGTAACTATATATGAAAATTACATTTCTTATGACAAATTGACTACTAAAATTACAAATAACAATTCCTATAATCTGTTATAATAATCCAAAAATGCTCAAATTGTTTGTGATAAATCTCACTCTCCTATTTTCTCTCCTTTTTTCTCTATTTCTTTTTTTTTTCTCTCTTCTTTCCTTTTTTTTTTTTTTTTTCCTGTGGTAGTGATGACTTCTTTTATGGGAGGAATTTTTTTTTTTTTGTCATTTGATCAACCTTTTTATCTATTATTTTAAAATCTTTAAAATATAATTTAGATTTGCTAAGATAGGGGAAGTATCGAAAATGTTAATTTTGGAAAGATTTAGTTTTTTAGGGCTGCACGTGACCCCTGTTGCATGCTGCCCCTTTTTCCTTTTTTTTTTATCTACAGGAGAAATTCTAATTGGTTAATTTTAAATCTGGTTATTATGATTATAATTCCATAAAACATAATATTCTATTTTTTTTAAATATCCGTTTTAGAATCTTTATACAGATTAAAAAATATTAAAATTTAAGAATTTTATAAGATTTTCATTACGGTTTACTATAATACTATTTTATCTTTTGTTCAATTTATAAAAAAGTGTGAATTTTAAAAAATAGAGGTAAAGTGAACAAATATATATTAAATACTACAAATGGTAAAAAAAATTCAAAATGGATATTTAAAATGTGATGAAAAAGAAATTCAATTGTCCTCTCTTGCCCGGTGCCAAGTTGCATGTGCATATCTATAGGTTAGAGTCAATATATGAATGACTTAATTTAAGGCTATGTTTGGTAAAATTATCTAGTAATTTAGCTTTAAATTGATAATTTAGTAGCTGATATTTTGACTGATTCAATTAAAAGTATTTGATAAATATAGCTGAAAATGTAAAATAACATAAAAATATATATTTATATTATTCAAAAAATTATATAAAATCTATTTAAATATATAATACAAACGAATTATATAATATATATGCATATTAAATAATAAAAAAATTATATTAAATATCACATTCCAATATAATAAGTACGTCTATATTTATTATATAACATTCTATTATTATTATTATTATTATTATTATTATTATTATAAAATGATAAAAAATAATGGTAAAAAAAGAAAGAAAAATCATTATCTATTAGCTTATAAAAAAACTAGTTCTATTAGATTTTTAATTTAGAAATTATAATTGAGTTTTTTTTCCAAATAAGCTATTTTACCAAATATAGATTATTGATCAAGTTAAATTATTTTTATAATCTAGATTGATGTTATCAAACATTGCCTAATTTGATTCAATTGAATTGTTTGAATATTAAATCAAAATACAAATAAAATTATATATAATCAAATAACATCCTTTTTATAAAAAGTTATAATCAATCCCATCATTAATTATTTAAGGTAATGGGATTATTTTTTTTATATTTGATCCTAAAAAAATCAAATCGAAATTTAAACATTATTTTCTAAGAAATTATAATCAATTTGGCTACTTATTGAAAATAATCGAATCAAATGATATACTATCCGAGAAATTTGTCTTTTTTATCATATACATGTGTAGAGGAGGGGAATGATGAAAGTCCAACATAAATTTTTAAGATAATTCTAAAAATTTTAATTATGAATACATTTTGTTACTATCCCAATAAGATTTCTCAATTACTGTGTAATTTTTTTAAAATTATTTATTGAATGTATATATATATTCTTAAAATAGCTTGAACTAGAGATTTACACTATATATTTCAATAAGAGAGGAAGGGGAGGCATTTCAAAGAGATAAAGGAGTGGAAAATTTTCTATACTTAACAAAATAAATAAATAAAATGCATAGAAGAAAGAAAGAAAGGAAAAAGAAAGAAAACACAGAATTAGGAAGGAACATCTATTTAATAACATTAAAAGCCAAAACACTCATACTGTTCCTAGAGCAGTGCATTTCCAAAATAACCTCACTTACAAAACGAAATCATTCCTCCGCTTATCTTCCTCTGCCTGTTCCTCTCAAGAGTCTTAATCAATTAACACTTTTCCATTAGAGTACAGTGCTAGCGTCTTCATTTTTCCGGAGTGTGTTGATTGTTCTACACCGTTGAGACCATATTCAGCTGTCTTCCTCTATTTTCTCTTCCTCTCTCTTCTTCTCTTCCTCTGTTCCTCCATTATCAGGTTTGTGTTTCTTAGTTTCCTGTTGATTTTTGACTTCATTTTTCAGGTTGCTTATTAATTTTTTTGTTTATTAATAATCTTTGACAATTTTTTTCTCTTCACGGATTCTTCTTCAACAACACCTGAAGCAAGTCCATAGTTGTTGCCAGTAAGATCTCTACCTGTTCTTGGCCTGAGTCATATGCCTTTTGCTTGCTACACTAAACCCGAAAAAGAAGTCCAAAAGAAAAAACTTTGTTAATAAATACAGAGCTCAGCAAGTGTCAAAATTTACACAGTGATTGGGCTTTAATTTCTTGAGGTTTTGCTTTGTAATGTAATAGTAATTGTTTATTGGGTTCAAAGGTAGTTTTGTTTTTAGTATTATTGTTTAAGTTGAGATTAGATTTTTTTGGATTGTAGATTTGAGTGAGGGTTTCAATTTTTATTTTTGGGTATTCTTTAGTTTGACATTTTTTATGTGATTTTCAGGAAATTAATTAGATTTTCCTTTGGTAGTGTGAAGAGACTGACAATATTATTTAATCAAATTTGATATCTATTATTGGCTATGGAGAATTATATTAATGCAGAAAGTATCTATTTTTTAAGAATATTTCCATTTCCATTGTTTTTGTTTTTTGGTACTTCTATTTTCTTTGCTAGAAGTGTTTTGTCTCTTCCATTTTGAGCATATCTCATTATAAGTAAAGGAGAATTTCCCAATTCCTTATTATTACTATTTGCTAAGGTCAAAAACTTAGATTTATAATTCATGTCTCTTAATTTCATATTATTTATTATCTAAATTTTATACTTATATTTACGATGTAACGTGAGGGCTACCTGCTGTAAGTTAAGTGATATGCATTAAACCTATATGTGGGTCATGAGGAGTGCTGCTAGATACATTCTCCGTATTTTTTTATCTATTATTTTCTTTATTTTTTTGAGTGACATGAACACACATTTTCTTTAATATAGACATAGATATGAGAGCATTAAAAAAGAGAATATATTAAAATTACAATCAAAATGGTAACAAGAAAAATATATTAATCATTTCTCCCAAGTCATTTAGCAATTTAATCAGGCTTATCAAACTTATAACTTTGATTAATTTTTTGAATTTCAATTAAAAAAATAACAAATTTAAATATATACATGATATATTTATTTATTTTCATAAATATTTTAGAATCTACGGGTTAGATCCAACTTTATGCATCGTGTCCAAGCACATTACAAGAAAGAAAGGCTTTGTTGTGGATTCGAATCAGACTTCAAAGGCAAACACCCGTATTAAACTAAAAAAATTTGGGAATTTTCAAATATCATATATAAATAAATAAATTATTTATAAATATGTTTTTTTATTTAATTTCTTTCAAAAATATCTTTTTTTTAGATTTATTATTTTAAAAATATTTTTTTATATCAGTATACATGAGTAACCTATATGTATATTTGAAGTATATTTATGGTACACATGTAATATACTGGTAATGTTAATTAATTGCAAACTCGTACTCAGATCATGAAACTCTTAATTAAGGATCCATTCGGAATGGTCGCATGATTTAATTTTATCATTTGTTAAAAACTAGAAATTATTTTTGATTTTATTGCTTACTTTTGAAAAACTGTTTTTAATTTTTAAAATGACAAATTACAAATAACTCTCTGAGGTTTTAATTTTGACAGATAGAAATAAACTTTTAAAAAACTAACAGTACATCTCATATCATTTGATAAAAACATAACAATTAGGAATGAATGAACTTGAATGCACTAGCTATTTTGCAATTACAGTCGTTCGTAATGAATAAAAACTTTAAACTCTTATAAAATATTATTAGACAGTGTATAAAACTCCAGAAAATTCAAGTAAAAACATCTTAAATGTGGAAAAATTATGTAGTGTATTATACTATAATGTTTGAAATTCATACAACATCAAATAAATATGTTTTATTTTAAACTACATGAAATATACTGTTAATTTTTAAAATTTTATTTCTAGTAAATAATGTGAGTTATTTCTAATTTGTTATTTTAAAAAGCCAAACTCGGCAATGGCGTATCATGTTGGGCTCATGTCCAGACACCTAAAAACACCTTGTACCCAAGTTTTGGTAAGACAATTTCTTAGTTCCCCACACTGAACCATCATTTTCTCGCGCTTTTCCTTAAAAATTTTACAGTAACCAAACAAAATTTGGAGACCATAAATTTATGTGAATGACTCTTGCATTACTTATATGCCCAAATGAAGGCATGGAGCACTTTCAACTGGGTGTACTTTAATCTGCAGAAAACCGAGAAGCTATGGATCTGATTTGAAATTAATAGCTGGTAAGAGGGAATCTGATGTTGCTGGTGAAATCGAGAAAGACCGAGTGCAAATGGTGACTATGTGGCGGTGAAAGCTGCCGATAGAGATTTTCAACTAGAGATTATTGAGTTTTGAGTTGGTGGCCACTGGCCAGTAGTTGAATGAGTGCAGGGACAGGCTAGGATTTAAGAACAAGAACACAGAGAAAAAAGTAACCCAGAAAAATAAAAATGGAGGAAAGACAAAAATTTAAAAAGAAAATGGGGCTTTTTTGAAATACAAAATTTGAGAAAAATAATTTTAGAAAGATTAAAATTAAAAATGGGATATTTTTGAAGTTTTAAAAAAATAATAGAGTATTTAAAAAAATTATAAGGTGACAAATCTTATATATTTTTTTAAAAATTACTGTTCAAGTCCATGAACAAGCCCCAAATTGGGCTGTAACCTTATATGTATATATATATATATATATATATATATATATATATATAACACAAACATATGATAATCTTATGATAAAATTTTAACACTTATTATCTTATTGATCAATGAGTGTTTGTTTATTAGGAAAGAGAAAATTAATTAACTTTTTTAAATATTTTTCCTCTTAATAAATATTGGTAACAGACCAATAAAATACTCTCCCTCTGATAAAGGTATACTTTTTTTTTTTTAAAAAAAATATAGTTATACGCTAATTCTCCATTATATCTCTATTAGAGTGCATTCTTAGTTATCATTTCTTACATTTTCAACAATATTTTCAACTAATATAGGAGTATATTTAAGCAAATTGTATAATTTTAATAATACTAACTAAAATTTCTTAATTTGTGTGAAAATAAAAGAAAGTTTTATTAAAAAAAATAAACCTTAGAACTTTCTCCAAAACTGACTCAGGGAAGAAGCATTGATGAGACTTCATACATATTTGTTTTCATCTTTCCATGGGGGACTGCTTTCTCTTTCCTTGTCAATCATTATCAAAATGGGATTAGAATTTTCTAAAACACCTTTAATGTATCATTTTAGAGATTGAAGCCTCCAAGCACTATATAATCATCACTTTCTCATTTAGGCAAAAGAGATATGTTGGCCAAACTACATATGCACCAGAAAGTGCAATAAATAACAATAAAAATAGACTGTACATCTTTTGTTGAACCAATTAATAATTAGTTGACCAAATATTTGGTAGATAAAATGGTAGGTGGGGATTAATTTTAATAATCTATTTGGTGAGTGAGGTTTAATCTTGATCATCCATTTGGTAGGTAAGACGGTAGGTGAAAAATAATCTCAATCATCCATTAAAATAGGTGATAATTAATCTTGGTTGTTCATTGAGGAGGTGGAAATCTATATATAGCCTTAGAAATTCATTTGTAAGGCATCCCATCAAAAAATGAGAGAAAAAAATAAAAGCTTAGAAAAATTTTAGTGAAAGGTTGTGAATGTTTGTAAATACTTTATAAATTTTTTTTCCTTTAGTAAAGGATCTGTAACAATCTAAAGACATAAGTATAATTGGCCGAACTCTGTTATCAATTTGTGTGTGTTTTATTATTCCGCATTTTTTTTACTCTATCACAAATCTAATTATAGAAAAATTTGCATTATTTTCCAACAACTGATATTAGAGCTGTGGTTGCATTTCTTCTATCTTTTTTGGGCGATTACTATTCACATAAACAATGATTTTTGTAAATAGTAAAAATTTGGTCGGCAATACCAATTTATCCACAGATGTATTCTAATACACGATGGTTATTAGAATTGTGAGAAACAATCCAGAGGAAGTCAAATTCGAGTTGGAGTAATGGTAGCAGATGAAGGAAAAAGGAAAATTGAGAAGTTCAATAGTGCGGACTTTGGCTTTTGAACAATGCAAATAGAGAATTATTAGTATCAAAGAAGTTTATATCAACCTCTTTCGGGGAAGAAGCCGGAAAATTGGATTTTTCTAGACAAACAAGCCCTTAGAGTTATCCGACTAATATTATCCCGCAATATTACTTTCAACATATCAAAGGAAAAGACCACGACGGGTCTTATGATGGTTCTCTCTAGCATGTATGAGAAGTCATCAGCCTTAAACAAAATGCATCTAATAAGGCATTTATTCAATTTGCGAAAGACAGAAGGTGCATTGGTAGCTCAACATCTTAGTGAACTCAACAGAGTCACAAGTTGGAATTAAATTCGATGAAGAAGTACAAGTATTGATACTTTTGTCTTCTCTACCAGAAAGCTAGAATGCTACTGTCACGACTATGAGTAGCTCATCGGAAAGCACTAAGTTAAAATTTGACAATGTTCGTGATCTGGTTCTCAGTGAAGAAATCCAACAGAGAGAGTCGGGTGAATCATCAACCTCTTTAGTTTTGCATACATAGTCAAAAGGAAGATATTCAACTAGAGGGAATGGACATGACACATTTAACTACTGAGGTAGATCAAAGGACAGGAGGTCCAAATCTATAAATCCCAGTAATTTTCATAACTCGAAGACTATCGAATGTTGAAATTGTGGGCAGACTGGGCACTATAAAAATCAGTGCAAGAGTGCACCAAAAGATCAAGAAGCAAAGACAGAGGTAAATGTTACTTCCACCTCAAGAGGCAATGACACATTAATATGCTCTTTAGAGGGTAAGGAGGAGTCTTGGGTGGTAGACTCTGGAGCATCATTCCATGCCACTTCACAGAAAGAATTATTCGAGAGGTATGTCCTTAGAAACCTTAGAAAGGTATACCTTGGTGATGTTTAACCTTGCACTATTATTGGTAAAGGTGTAGTGAAGATTAAGTTAAACCATTTTGTTTTGGAGCTGAAAGATGTTAGATATATTTTTGACTTAAGAAATAACTTAATCTCAATAAGGCAGTTGGATAGTGAAGGCTATACTACAATCTTCCATGGTGATGATTGAAAGATTTGAAAGGGTGCAATGACGGTTACTAATGACAAAAAAAGTGGCACTTTTTACATGACAGCAGTAACACGTTGTTCAATCATAGTTATATCTGGCAATGAAAATCCCAATCTATGGCACTAGAGACTAGGTCATATGAGTGAAAAGGGAACGAAGATTATACATTCAAAAGGAAAATTTTTAGGTCTACAGTTAGTGAAGATAGACACGTGCAAGGATTGCATACTTGGAAAGCAAAAAGGGGTGAGCTTTCAGATAAGTGGCAGAATCCCAAAGAAAGAAAAACTAAAGCTCGTTCACTCTGATGTTTGGGAACCAACAATCGTCTCATCCATTGGTGGAAAGCACTACTTCGTGACTTTCATCAATGATCACTCTCAGAAGGTATGAGTTTACTTCCTAAAGCATAAGTCTGAAGTGTTCAAGGCTTTCAGAAGATGGAAAGCTATGGTTGAAAATGAGATAGGTCTGAAGATCAAAAAGCTCAGAACTGACAATGGTGATGAATATGAAGACATCATATTTAAGAAGTTATGTTATGAACACGGTCTCAGAATTGAGAGAACTGTACCAGGCACACCTCAACATTTTGGTGTAGCTGAGTGTATGAACCGAACATTGATAGAAAGAGCCAGAAGTATTCGTATACAGTTAGGTCTATCGAAGCAATTCTGGGCAGAACCAGTCAACATTGCAGCTTACTTAATGAATCAAGAACCATCGGTTCCATTGGAGCACAGAATACCAGAGGATGTACGGATCCAAAAAGAGATAAAACTATCACATCTAAAAGTTTTTGGCTATATAGCATATGTGCATATCAGTGATCAATGAAGGAATAAACTTGATCCCAAATCCAATAAATGCACTCTCATTGGCTATGATGATAATGAGTTTAGCTACTATATTTGGGATGACGAAAATAAAAAAGTTATCCATAGCATAAATGTGATTTTTGACGAAATGGTGATGTACAAAGACATGCATAAAACAATCACCAACAACTTATAACAGAATGAGTCAGTATTTGTATATGCAGATGATGTCTCAGATAGTTCTGTGATGGAACCTATTGTAGCAAGTCCTCAGCTAGAGGAACTTGTTGCACCAAGCAGTGCCCATCAATCCAACACACCACAACCTCCTACTCTATCTCCTATATTAAGAAGGTCTTCTCGGCCTTATGTGCCTAACAATAGATATATGAACTATCTCTTGTTGACTAATGGAGAGGAGCCTGAATGTTATAATGAAGCTTGTAAGACTGAAAATGCTAGTAAGTGGGAGGTTGCCATGAAAGACAAGATGAATCCTTTGATCTCCAACTAGATATGGGAACTAACTGAGTTACCCAAAAGGAAGAAGACACTTCATAACAAATAGGTGTACTGGATAAAAAAAGAGCATGATAGTTGCAAGAGATACAAAGTCTGACTAGTTGTCAAAGGATTTCAGCAAAAGGAAGTAGTTGACTACATCGACATTTTTGCTCATATTGTGATGCTCAATACTATCATAATAGTATTGAGTATTGTGGCTATTGAAGATCTCTATCTTAAACAGTTGGATGTGAAAACCGCATTTCTTCATAGAGACTTAGATGAGGAGATATACATGCACCAACCAGAAGATTTCTCAGAAAAAGGAAAGGAGAACATGATGTGCAGACTTAAGAAGAATTTGTATGGCCTGAAATAAGCTCTAAGATAGTGGTACAGAAAGTTTGATGGCTTCATGCACAATGAAGGTTTTCAGAAGTGCAATGCCGACCACTGTTGCTACTTCAAGAGATATAGATCCAGTTATATCATTTTACTACTTTATGTTGATGATATGTTAGTAGTAGGTTCAAATATGGATGATATCAGAAGGTTGAAGTAGCAATTATCAAAAGAGTTAGACATGAAAGACTTGAGTCCAGCAAAGAAGATTCTTGGAATGCAAATCACAAGAGAAAAATAGAAATGGTTATTGCAATTATCTTATGCAAAGTACATCAATCATGTTTTACAGAGATTCAACACAGGCAATGCTAAGCTAGTTAGCACCATTGGCTAACCACTTTCACTTGTCCAAGAATCAGTCCCTTCAAATGAAGGAAGGGAGAGAATTCATGGTTAAGGTTCCTTATGCCTCATCTATTAGAAGTTTGATGTACGCTATGATCTGTATGAGACTAGACATTGTCCATGTAGTGAGAATTGTTAGCAGATTTATGTCAAATCTAGGAAGAGCTCATTGAAAAGTAGTCAAGTGGTTTTTGAGGTATCTACGTGGCACCACGGAGAAGTGTTTGTACTTTGGTAAAGGAGAGTTAAAAATACAAGGCTTCGTAGATGTAGACTTTGGAGGTGAAGTTGATCATCGAAGAAGCACCACCGGTTATATATTCACTATTGGAACTACAATTTTTAGTTGGATGTCACAAATATAGAAGATTGTCTCTTTATCCACTACAGAGGCTGAGTATGTAGTAGTGATTGAAGCTAATAAAAAGATGATATGACTTCAAGATTTGTTAACTTAGTTGAGATTCAAATAAGAGAAGAATATTTTGCATAGTGATAGTTAGAGTGCGATACACTTGGCAAAAAATTCAGCATTTGATTCTAGAACCAAACATATTGGCCTTCGTTACCACTTAATTTGATCTTTATTGGAAGATGAATCGTTAGTACTGGAGAAGATCTAAGGAAGCAAGAACCCAGCGGATATGTTGACAAAGGCAGTGACTATGGACAAACTGAAGTTGTGTTCAACTTCAGTTGGTCTGCTAGAGCAACAAGACCAGAAATGTTGCTGCATTGATCGAGGTGTGAAGACAAAATGAAATCAGTCTTCAAGTGGGAGATTGTTGGTCAAATTACACATGCACTAGAAAGTGCAATAAATGATAATAAAGATGGACGATGCATCTTTTATTGAACCAATTAATAATTAGTTGACAAAATATTTGGTAGATAAAATGGTAGGTGGGTATTAATCTTAACCATCCATTTGGTGGGTGAGGATTAATCTTGACCATCCATTTGGTAGGTAAGACAGTAGGTGGAAAATGATCTCAATCATCCATTAAAGTATATGAGAATTAATCTTGGTCGTTCATTGAGGAGGTGGAGGCCTATATATAGCCTTAGAAATTCATTTGTAAGGCATCCCATCCAAAAGTGAGAGAGAAATGTAAAAGCTTAGAAAAAATTTAGTGAGAGATTGTGAGTTGTGAGTGTTTGTAAACACTTTGTAAATTTTTCTTCCTTTAGTAAAAGATCTGCAACAATTCTAAGACATAGATATAATTGGCTTAATTTTGTTATCAATTTGTATGTGTTTATTATTCCGCATTTTTCTTCGCTTTCTCACAAATCTGATTATAGAGCATTATTTTTCAACAAGACCACCACCCCTCATTCTCTAAAAAATGTTAATCTTCATCACATGCTTTGTTTTTATGACTTCCAGCTCATTAATACCTTCATACTTAGGCTTCAAAGAGGTATTTTGAAGAATGATGTAGAGTTTAGGAGAAAAGAAATGAATCAAGGAAAGGCCTTGAAGACAAAACCCTCTCTTAGTTTGCTTTTCAATCTTTTACTCCCTTTTTCCTTATTCATCATGCTATTTTTCATTTATATTATGTTGTTGATTGCTCTCTCATCTATGATTAAGTAGTAACTTTTGTAGAGGTAAATTTGACCCCAAGATATGTATAAAACTTGATTTTCTTCTCAATGAATGGAATATATGATTTTTATGTAGAGTTATATTAAGTCATTTGTTCTTATTGCTTTTACATGGATGAACATTGGAATACACCTTAATGATGGAATGATAGGAGAAGGGAACATGTTCTTCTCATTATTTATGTGAATGATGTTTGGTTGTTGGATGAAGTATTAGATTTAGGATAAACCAAGATAGAATATTAAGTCTAATAAGTGGTTTTTGTGAGAATAAACTGAGACGAAAATCTCACATCAAATAGGGATTTTTCTTAATCTTTTTATCTTAGGTTAAATCAGAGACAACCTTAGGTTTGGAAGAGAGTTGAACCTTAACAAGGCATTCACCAAAGATTATCCTACTACATCAATATTCATTCTAAGAGAGTCATTTCTATCTCTGATTCAAAATCTGTGAATTCTATTTCGAATAGTGCTATTGAATCTGATTCATCATCCAGGAAAAATAATGATTCTATGTCAGCATCTTCCAAGTCTACTTAAGAAACCTGATGAATCTTCTGTATAATCTTTGTTGTTTTCTTTGGCTTGTTTGCAAAATGTTCCTTTTTCCCACACACATATCATCTGTCACCTTTCTTGAATTTGTGCTTATGTCTTTTGAAGAACTTGAATTTCTTTCTTTTGTGCCTTCTTGATTAGAAGTCATCTGGACGTCTCCACTTGTGGTATCTTTTTGACTTTCGAGGGGGACCCATGCATGTCTTGTCTTTGCATTTGATTTGCAAGTCTTTGTAGTTATCTTTGTTTTCCTTATATTATTTGTTTTAAGCATTTTAGTTCACTTTTCTTTATTTACATCTTATTATCTAGGATAACTTTAGTTGTGTAACTAACACCGCACATTCGACAATCTTCGTGTGAACGATACTCAACTCAATATTTTATTATTTGAAACAACTAACGCACTTGCAAAACTAATTTTGTGTATATTTGCTCTAGCCATGCATCAAGGATTGTTCAAGCCATTAAACATAATGCGAACCTAGAGAGTAAATGCAATAACAAATATAAACATTTACATATGGCTTAACTCCACGCTCTAGATATTTGCATAAGATTGCCCTTGTGCATAAAGGGTATTTATTAGAAGATTTCTTTTAGACTGATTATAAGTTCTAAATGTTTCGACATCCATCCTTAAACTAATTTTTTGAAGTTATGTACAAGGTCCATTTACAATATGGTATAAAAGTCACCAATTTAGCGATGCTACAATTGTTATGCATGTTCATTCATGTTAAGAGATGTATTCGCTTTAAAATTTCACATGAGTTTAGCTCTGGGTATGCAACAAATGTATTAAGATATTTCATATCATTTAATTATATGATTCAAATACTTTCAATAATGACTTGAATTTTCCTCCTTAGAGTTAGCTTTTAGAAATGATCAATTGAGTCAAATTTTTATTTTATTATTATTATTTTTGAGACAAATAGAGTAATAAATATGTTGAGTTAGCTTTTTATTATTTCAGATAAGTATGTTGTTTCCCCTACCTTTGCTGATAGTATTCTGTGGAATGGAAATTCTAAGGGTAATTTTTTAGTTAAAAATGCATGGCAGTGCTTAAGATTTTGATTCCTATTGTTCCTTGGTCAAAAATTGTTTGGAGGAAGGGACAAATTCCAAGGCAGAGTTGTGTGTTATGGCTTGCTCTCCGGAATTTCCTTTGAACTAAGGGCAAGTTGAAAAAATGGGGAATTCTTGATAATGATACTTTGTTTTCTGTTTTAATGAGATGGATTGTGTGCAACATTTGTTCTTCTCATCTCCTATTACCAATCGCGTTTGGCATAAGGTTTGTGACATTTGTAGGATAAAGGGAGTTGAGCATAGATGAAGAAGAGTAGTGAGCTGGTTTTGTATTCATACTGCTAGTAAATCACAACTATCTATTATTAGAAGAACCGCTATTGTTGCTTCGATTTATTGGATTTGGATGGCCTCAGAACAATAGTATTTTTTATGGTGCTAATTTTGATGAGAATTGTATAGTTGATTGACCTGAGTATGTTGATCAACTATACAGATACTTATAGTCATAGACATGATTTAGTTCATTGCATACAACAGTTAGACTGTTAGTTTTGTTTTGCAGGGTTTATTTTTTCCTGGGTTGTACTTCTTTGTTGTTGCAATATTTTGTCTCTTTTGATTGTTTGATTAAAAAAAAGTAATGGAGAGTTGATTGATTACTGTTTTTAGCATTTATGTTATTAGAATAGTAGTGTTTTTCATTATCCAAAGTGTAAATGGCTAATCAGCCAATATGTGGGAACATAGTTTAGTACACCAAGTATGGCAAACATCTCATCCGAATAAGTTTGCATAAGCATTAAATGAAGATGAATCACTAGTTTCCATATCAATTAGTTGATATTAAAACCAATTGTTCACGTTATGCAGTTGTACAAAGGAAAGGGATATTAATGGAAAGCACATACAGTTTGGAATATTGTGGCCCATTTTCAGTGTACAGATATAAGGAATGCTCCAACTCAATGAAGAAGTCCCATCTCAACACTTTGATAATAGGGCACTTGCCATTGATGTGGCAATTTTCTGAATAAATATATTTTACTGTTCCATCTTGCTTTCTCCCTTGGAATTTATGTACTAAGCCTGCAATATCAAATTTATACAGTTTCTTTATATTTTTTTTTTCTTAACTAAGCTTCTCTAGGGCATTGGCAAGATTCTAGTCACCATCCCATGTTAAATGGCATCGAAATTACTACATTTTTTAAATGTATTTTCATATACATATATATTATTTTTACTTTAATATATTACGCAATATATCTAACTATTTTTTATAAAATTTTAAAATATATAACTATTTTTATCTATATGTTCTTTATTCTATGAAAATGAAAACCAGAACTAGTTTAATTATAATTTAAATATGAATAGTTTACTAAAATAAAAAATGAATTTAAAGACAATATTTTATAATTAATAAATGTTAGAACATGGGACGTACATAGTGGAATGACCCATATCCAATGACGATGCATTAAAAAGATGGTCGGTTATTGGATAAGAAGATAACTTTTTGTAAGTGAAGTGTCACAAATTTTAATATGATAATAACTTCTTCTTCTTATATAGAAGTGTGATGTTGTAGATTCCCATTATAAGTAGGGGGTGGAAAGTCATCTCTACTAACTTATATATAAGAAGAAGAAGAAAATGGAAAGATGGAGAATTGCAAGCTAATCACAAAAGCAATTATTTTTCTTGTTCTTAGATTGTCTGTCTTGGATTAAGAGCGTAGTTACTATGAAAAATTCACAAAGTACTATCAAAAATTTTGTGAAAAAACCGTAAAGGGAACTAAACGGTGGCTAAATCGTGAAGAACGTAATTTTGCTAAAATCTTCAAATTCAACATTCAACAATAAATTTTATAATACATATATATATATATATATATATATATATATATATATTATAAAGACTGGGTATTAAATTTATAACTTTCCATGTTTATATAATAATTTCATGGTAAGTGTACTTAATTTGACAGCTTTTTATTTTTAAGTTCCTTTTAATATTTTAGAGATGAGGTGGGCAGGTGAAGGGGTATCAGTAGTCACTGTCGGAAATGTTGGTTAGTAATAGTAATGCAGAAAATGTCCATAGGGAGAATGGGAGAGTCTCTGTCACGATGTCGTATTGATCAGGTGACTGACTCCTCATTAGTTGCTCCCATCGGTGTCTTTTAAGCCTTTCTTTTCCGTATCTACGTCCCACACCACACCACTCCATTACATTACTATTTTCCTCCCCCATAATCTCCTAATAGGTGCTTGGCTTGATTTGGTTGATTTATTATTATGTAATTGTTTTTTTATAAGTTATTAGTGATTTTATTTTATATTTTTTACTTAAATTATATATATATATATATATATATATATATATATATATATATATTCTAATATCTCAACTCATGGTTCTTTTTTGGTAAAGATAGCTTATGAAGTTTTTATAGGACCTGAATTGGGTAATCTTAATGGTTTTTGGAAATATTTATGAAAGATTCAGTTTTCTCGGTTTATTCAATATTTCCTTTGGCCGGTGACTCATGTTAAAATTATGTGTAATGATCAAAGGTTTAAAAAAGGGTTTTCCCCTTCCCCTTCCCCTCTTTGTGATTTTTGTGGCTTTTTGGTGGAAACTAAGCTTCTTAGAGATTGCGATAAAGCAAAGTAAATTTGAGAGTTTTATCTTGGCTCTTAGGGATACCTTTGCCAAATATTGTTTGCAAAGGACGATTGGCTGAATCTTAATCTTATGGGAAGAAATATGGCTTTTTATGATAGTAATTGGACAAGTTTTTTGCTATTATTCTTTGATGGATCCGGAGATAGCGAAATGATTGTATCTTTAAGAGTGACCTCTTTGGAGGATGATTTCTTTTTTGCACAACTATGCTAAACAAGTTGAGACTGTTCTGAGCCACTTTAGCATTGGTTTCATTTGTCATTCCTATGTTGATCATTGGGTTGGGTGGAAGACCCCTCCGACGTATTGGATCAAACTTACTACTAATGATTGCTCCAAAGGTAATCCCGGTTCTGCGAGGGGAATGGATTTAATTCGGAACTATCTTGGAAGATGGTGTTTTGACTTTATTGTGAATATTAGGGTCTTACTCTTACTAGCAGTAAGGAGTAGCACAAGGTGATTCTTGAAGTCGATTCTAAATTGGTTGTGGATTGATTAATGAGGGGATATTCCTATCTTGGTAAACATAATTCATTCTTGCTGTAAATTGATAGATTTCTTTCAGAAATTCCATATTGAGTATGTGTATAGGAAAGAGAATAGAGCAATAGATTCGCTTTCTAATGAAGCTTTTTCCTAACTTTGTAGAGTAATTGAGTTTTGTCATCCTCCTCCGACCTCAATCAGACCTGGGTGATGATTTCATGGAGGTCTCCTTAGAGAGACAGATAGACTATTTAGTTGTTTCTTCTAGGTCTTCACCTCCTGTAACACAAAAAAAAATCAAAGTTGAATGAGTTAAAATTTAATAATATTAAAATTTAATGGATTAAAATATAATAAATAAGAAGTTAAATTGTATCAAAGTGTAATGATTAATACAAGAAAATAGATCTAAACATGGTACTTCAACTATAAATATGTATTGTTTCGAATTGAAATTCACTAATTCAGACACCTAATTTAACAAATCCAAGAAAATTTCAGTTAGCTTATCCCATCCAAAATCCAAATCTTTGAACCTTCTGCCGTTGG
Source organism: Triadica sebifera (assembly GCA_023653625.1). Lineage (NCBI taxonomy): Eukaryota > Viridiplantae > Streptophyta > Magnoliopsida > Malpighiales > Euphorbiaceae > Triadica > Triadica sebifera. The sequence goes on along the minus strand of CM042910.1, from coordinate 18,547,828 downwards.
AAACTTCACTGCAGCACCATGGACACCTTCAGACTTGCACCGCCACTAGAAGTCTGTTCCCGCCTATTACCCGTCCAAAGTTGTCGGTATTTGGAAGGTTGGACCTGTTTCTCAATGCAGCTTACCCAACTCCAATCTCCTTATGTAACTGAGTTTATGCGTCATCTCCGATGCCGATAGCTGCACTTTGCTCCTGGAATAATCCTCACAGCCTTTTTGCTCCTCATGGTCGCTTCGGTCACCGGAAAAACCCTACAGTCCTCCGTTCTTTCCTTTTTTTCCTCTCTTTCTTTCGTGCAACCTTTCTTCTCCTTTTTAGCATCCACCACTCACAGGAGCTACCTTGTTGGTAGAAGTCCAACCATCTCCTCCATCTCACCTTCTTCTTCCTCTGTCTGCCTTATTTCTGTCGAGTCTCGATATCTACAATTCTCTCTCTTAAGTTACTTTTCATTTCACAACAGCAAATAAAAGTGATTTTTTAATTAGGATAATTTTTCTCATCATAGATTAAAAAAAAAAAAGGAAAAGGTAGACAAATTAACTCTTCAAAAATAATAGAAAACACATCTTGTAGATGTTTGAATGAAAATAATAAACGGTAACTTTATTATACATTTAAGCGGTCATATCTTGATATTTTGATACAAGTATTTGCCTCTACGTGCATCAGTCTAATTTTAATAAGTAAAATGAATTATGTTAGTCTAACTTTAAAAAATTCAAAAAATAATAAAATAATAGTACAAAAAAAATCCCCAATAAAAATATAGAAGCTCAATTACGTAAAATTGGCAAATACAAAGATAAAATATTAATTTTGTCTATTATTTTTCAAGCAAAGCAATCCAAATACAATTAGGAGCTTAAAAAATTAGCAAATTATATCACGAAATTAATGATTTTTTTATTATTTTTACTGTTAATTATATAAAATTCATAAATATAGGGGTAAAATTCTTAATTTTCCCTATTATTTTAGTTAATCTCATTACTTTTTTCATTTAGTGTTATAATTTGAAATTGTTAACTTCATAATATAACTATTATAAAAGGATCATATTATTATATTTATATAGATATTAATATTATATTATTATTTATTTAGTGTTTGATTTAGCTTCTTACAACAATTGAAAGGTTCAGATCATGTAACTTATTATATAAAAGCCATTTTTTTATTTAGTCCAATATCTATAATTTATTTTTTAACAATTTTGTGAAATTGATCTTAGTTTAAACAAATATAATTTTGTGAAAGTGATTTCAAAGTTTCATCTCGTAAAATTAAATAATTAAATGTGTTTAACCAGTAATTACAATTTTCAATATCTTAAGTGGTTAAACATTCTCTTGTCGAATTATTAACCATGACTATAAATAGAGGGCTACTAATTATGATGTTTATATATACGCATTTTTTTTTGCCAATAAGGAATTAAATAAAATTATTGTTGAATTGCTGGTATATAAAATGCATGTTTTTGTTCCAATTAAACAGACTAAATGAATAATCTTTGATAATTATTTTTTAAATAACTAATTATTTTTTTCCAATTAGTAAAACATATATTTTATTTTATAAATAAAATAAAACAATGTAATATTAAAATATTAGTAATGATACATTATTATTTTTATTAAAAATGATAACAAAGCCTTGAAACATAGATTCAGATGATTTTATAACAAATTAGGGTGGTAAACAAATCAAATTTCTCATAAACTATTTGAAACTCGACTCGATAAAAATTCATTTATTAAGACTTATTAAAATAAACGAACTAAACTCAAGTTTCAAAATGTTAGCTCGTTAGCTCATGAACTGATTTGTTAATACGCTCGTGAGCTAACTCAGAAATTATAAAACTAATAATTTGACATTTAATTTACAATTTTACACTTTTACTCATAATAAATATAGAAAAATCTAACTAAACTTATTTGTTAGATTGAAATTATATATTTTAGTGTAAATATATTTTTTTAATTATATAATTTATTTTTTTAATTAATTGATGAATATGTTAATTTATAATTAATATTTATTAAGTTTGTTAGGCTTGATTAAAGTTCCATTGTTTTCATTAGACATTAATAAGTTTGGTATATTCAACTGTCAGTTCCTATATTTACATGAAATAAATATTCGTCCTATCTCAAAATATTACATTGATTACCATTTTGTGTCAATTCTGAAAAATATATATTTTATGTTCTTTTTTACATCAAAATGTAATAAAATTATCTTAAAATACCTAAGTAAAGTTAGATACATTTTTTTTAACATTTTATTATTTTTTGTATTTTTCTCATATATAGTAATCTTTTTATATTATTGAATATAGTTCATCAGAACAAGATCCAACTCATTTTCATGATGAAACGATATCGTGGAAAGAAATCAGAGTCTGACCCATTTTTATGATGAAACAACATCATGAAATAGTAATCTATCCAGAAGTGGAAGGAGACTCCAATTGTGATTGGGTTGTGTTGAGCATAGAAGAAAATGGCTCTTCCAACTCCTATCCAAGCCTTCAACTCCTTTACCCCGCAACAATTTCTCAGATTTCCTCAAATTCGGTTTAATCTAAACAAAAATTCTTTGTTCAAATATTTGGCCAGGCAAAGCGGGTTCTTCAGACGTCTCAGCATATTGATAAAAAAGAAGGCCAAAAGTGATGTCGAGAGAATCTTTTATGGATTTGGTTTGAAATTAGAGAGAGAGAGAGAGAGAGACATAGTGAGATAAGTTTTTTTTAATTAAAAAATGTTAAGTATGTAATTTTTGTTTTTAGAGAAAATGTAAAATGAGAGATTATGATAAAAAGAAATAGAAACATATAAAGGATAACCTAATATACATTTTACAAGCTAAAGTGTTAAAATTAGTTTACTAGTTAGCAAGTTTAGGTTACTTAATCTAATAGTTAAAATTAAAAGTAATTGATCCAATAGTTACAAATTACAAGTTTATTAATAAACCAGATTCGCAGTAAAAGGCCTCGAAAAAATATAGATGCAAATTTTGTCAACCAAAATAATGATGTTAAGACAAATTTGGCATAGAAAGATGATGATTTCAATGGCCTTGATGACATAATTACACATTTGGATATAGTAAATTTTTACAAAATTAATGAAGAAAATATTTGTAATAGTTTCTATTTATATGTTTTTATATTTCCTTGATTTTATAATGTTCTTTTTCATTGTGTGTTTTTTTGAAGCATGACTTTAGCTTTTATTCAATTTGAAATATATTATATGCTTTGTTTTTCTCATTCTAATTGAAAAATATGAATATTTAATTTATCATTCTTTAGTTAGATCTGAGTTCAATAATGGAGATATATGTCTCATGGATAATGCTACTACAATACATATTATACTTAAAGATGAAAAGTATTTTTATCATTTGGTATTAAAAAGATATCAATGTTAATACAACATCGAGTAGTATAAAATTAATTAAGACTCCGCAAGGGCTATTATATTATTATCCAGAGAAATAAAAATCATTATAAAACATTATTTTCAACCAGGTTTCAAAAAAATCTATTACGTCTTAAAGATATTCACTGCAATAGATATCATAATAAGACTAAAAATAAGAAAAATATTGAATATTTATATATTACAACTATTGTGTTAGGTTAAAAAATATATTTTGGAGAAATTACTTGTTTTTCATCAAGCTTGTACTATACAGACATTAGTACAATTGAAACACATGTTACAGGGAACCAAAAGTTTACTGATCCAAAAACTTTTATTGTTTAGCATGACCCGTTAGGTCATCCCAAATCAATGATAATGTGAAAGATTATTGAGAATTCACATGGTTATCCATTGAAGAACCAAAAGATTCTTCAATCTATTGAATTGTCATGTGTTGTTTGTTCTCATGGAAAATTGGTTGTTAAATCAATATTAACTAAAATTGGAATTGAATCCCCTGTGTCATTTTTGGAACGTATTCAAAGGATATATGTGGGCTCATTCATTTATCATGTAAACCATTCAAATATTATATGTTTTTAATTGATGCATCTATAAGATGGTCACATGGCATTTGTGAGAATGATTGCTCTAATAATTCAATTAAAAGAATGGTTTCAGGGTTATAATCAAGGCAATTCATTTGGATAATGCTCATGATTTTATGTGACATATTTTTAATGATTATTGTATGTCAGTTGGAATAATAGTTGAAAAGTCTATTACACATGTTCATGCATAAAATAGTTTAGAAAAATTATTTATTAAATGCTTCGAATTAATAGCTAGATCATTACTTATGAGAACAAAGCTCTCAACTTTTGCATGAGGATATGATATTTTACATGCAACGACACTAGTATATGCATTAGACTTATAAGTTATCATATGTTCTCCCTATTGCAATTAACCATTTTTTATCGCAAACCAAATATTTTCCATTTTAATTTTTTTTTATTTGTGGAAAATGTTCCAATTGCACCACCACAACGCACAAAGATGAGACCTTAAAAAAGCTTGGAAATATATGTTGGGTATGAATCTCTTTATATAATTAAATATCTAGATCCAATGACCGGAGATTTATTTACAATAAGATTTTTCGATTGTCATTTTGATGAAAGAGTTTTTCTAATATTAAGGGGAGAGAATAAGTAGTTGGAAAAATAAATTATATGGAATGCAATATCTTTATGTCATTTAGATCCTCATAGAAAACAATGTGACTAGAAGTTTCAAAAGATAATTCATTTACAAAATATTGCAAATCAACTTCCAAATACATTTACTGATTTAAAAAGAGTTACCAAATCCTATATACCAACTGCTAATGTTCAAATTTAGATTGATGTCCCAGCAAGACAATCTGTTAGCACAAATAATAGTAATCCATACTTGAAGCTTGGAAGACCAATTGGTTCCAAGAATAAATATTCTACAAAAATAAAAGGAGTAAATAATTAAAATGGTAATATTATGGGGGTATATGCTCCTGAAGAGATCCAACATATAACTAATTATAAAACTCCAAAAGAGATTCAGGTACATAAAAATAATGATAATGAAAAAAAATTCAATAGTTATGTCACTATGAGAAAAAATGGGACAGAAAAGATATAATTTTTGTTAACATTTTTGCATTTAATGTTGTTATTGATATTTTGAATCAAAATAAGGATCTTAAACCAAAATATATTGAAAAATGCAGAGATAGACATGATTGGCCAAATGGAAAGAAGAATTCAAGTAGAATTAATTCACTTTCAAAACGTCAAGTTTTTGGATATGTAGTCCAAACACCTAAAATTGTAATGCTAATAGTGTACAAATGAATATTTATGTGAAAAGAAAGGAGAAAAATAAAGTTATAAAGTACAAAGCAAGAACAGTTATATAAGAATTTTTACAAATATCTAACATTGATTATGAAAAGATATATTCTACTGTGATTGATGCAATTACTTTTAGATATCTCATTAATATGGTAATTCGTTAACAAAAACTTGATATGTGTTTAATGGATATGGTTATAACCTATTTATACATCTCACTTGATACTGGAATTTATATGAAAATTCTTAAAAGATTTAAAATGTCTAAAACTTGTAAAAGTTCACAAGAAGCTTATTCAATAAATTTAAATAAATCATTATATAGACTGAAATAATTTGGGCATATGTGATATAATCATCTCAAGGAAATATTTGTTGAATGAAGGATATAAAAATTATCTAATTTGTCCATGTATTTTTTAAGATCTAGATCATAATTTTGATATTTGCTATATATATTGATGATTTAAATATTATTGGAACTTCTGAAGAGTTTCAAATAGCAATAAATTATTTAAAAAAAAGAAGTTGAGATAAAAGATCTTGGAAAAAATAAAATTGTCTCTGTAGATGGAATTTTTGCCCATCAATCAAGTTGTACAAAAAAATCTTAAAGTGATTCTAGATGTATAAAGCACATCTATTAAGTACCTCAATGGTTGTAAGATCATTAGATGTGAAAAAAGATTCTTGTCATCCTCAAAAGAATGATAAAGAACTTCTTAATCAAAGTATCATATCTTAGTGTTGTAGGTACACTAATGTATCTTGTTAATGATATGAAGCATGATATAATATTTGTCATTAGTATATTAAAAAGATTTAGTTATTTTCCAACATGAGACATTGATATTAAATTAAATATTTATTTTGATATCTACAAGGGACAATTGATATGAGATTGTTTTATTCAAATAACTTTTAGTCACCATTAACTGATTATGCAGATGTAAGATAATCTGATCCGCATGAGGTCCGATCTCAAACAAGATATTTATTTATATGTGAAGGTATGACTATATCATAGCATTCTACTAAGTAAACTTTAGTTACCACTTCCTCAAATCATGCAAAAATAATTACAATGTATGAAATAAAAAGAGGATGTATTTAACTAAGATGATTGACCCAACATATGAAGAAGATATGTGGTTTTCCTTCAGAGGAAAAAAATCTAATAATATTGTATGAGGATAATGTAGCAAGCATAGCTTAGCTAAAAAAAATAGAATACCAAAAAAGATACGAAACATATTTTACCAAAATTGTTCCATACTCATGATCCTCATGATCTTCAAAAGAATAATGATACAAATGTTCAACAAATTCATACAAATAATAATTTAGCAAATTTGTTCACCAAAATATTACCAACTACAGCGTATGAAAAACTAAGATACAATAACCTCTCTTTCACTATCAGGAAGAATCTCATCAAATCTGCTAACAAAATTTGATATTCACGGCCATGACACTCACAGTCATGGACGTGAAATAGCAGATTTTAGTAACTCTCAAACTTTCAAAACTCCATTTAACCCCCAATTCTTATTAACCAAAAATATAACTTATTGGCCCTAATTATGGGAGTTACGTTTCCCTCCCCCTTAGGATATTTTGTTCCCAAAAGTACCTATCATGACATCACAGAACAACTAAGAATTTTGTGTCCTCATCACTTTCTCGCTTTCCCAAGTTATTTCTTCAACGATATGGCTCTTTCATAAAACTTTCACTAACGGTATCTATTTATTCTGAAGCTCCTTAACCTCTTGATCTAAGATCTCAATTGGTTCTTCTTCATAAGACAAATCCAATCTCAACATTATACTCTTAATTGTGATGATGTAGGAATAATTTGATCGATACATCCTCAGCATGGATACATGGAAGACATTATGTATCTTACTCAACTTTAGCGGTAATGCGATTTTATACGCAATTGATCTGGTCCTCTCTAGGATCTCATAAGGTTCAATGAACCTAGGGTTCAACTTGCCCTTTTTCGCAAATCTGAGAACCTTTTTCTACGATGATAGCTTAAGAAACACCTTTTCTTCCACTTAGTACTCCACATACTTTCTCTTGACATCCGCTTAGGTTTCTGTCTGTTGGAAGCTACTTTTAGTTGATCTCTAATGATCTTCACTTTTTTTTGTCTCTTGTACTAAATCTGGCTCCACTAACTTTCTCTCACTAGCATCAGCTCAACACAACGGTTTCCAACACCTTCTACTGTAAAGTACTTTATACGGAGCCATCTGAATACTGGATTGATAATTGTAGTTGTAGGAGAACTCCATTAACCGTTGATATCTATCACAACTTCCCTCAAACTCGATCACATAACACTTCATCATATCTTCCAATATCTGAATAACTCTCTCCAACTGACCATCTATCTAGGGATAGAAAGTCGTATTGAAGTTGAGCTTGGTATTCAAAGCTCGATGTAGACTACCCCAAAACTGAGATGTGAACCGCGGATCTCCATCCGAAATGATGGAGACTAGGACTCTAGACATATTATCTCATTCACGTACAACTCTACCAACCAGTTCAAATGATTGTCTTTCCAAATAGATAACAAGTGAGTTGACTTCGTTAACCTATCTACGATCACCCATACAGAATTGTACTTTAATGACATCAACGACAATCTAATCAAAAAATCCATAGTAATTCTCTCCTATTTCCATTCTAGAATCATGATTGGATGTAACAAACCTAAAGGTATTAAATCTTTTACCTACCAACATGTAAGACATCTAGTCGTTAACTTTGTGATGTCTTTCTTTATCTCTGACCATCAATACTCAATTTTTAACTTCTAATACATCTTGTTACTTCCTAAGTGCCTTGCAAATCTCGTCTTATGGACCTCTCTCGTAATCTTTTATCTCAGCTCTAATATATCCGACACATATAACCTACCCTGGTAGTGTAAACTATCATCTGGCTCGACTGAGAAACCCAATATCTCCCTTTTAGAGACCAAAATGACTAACTCCATTAGCTTACCATCAAGCATTTATGCATCTCTAATCTTTTGACCCAAGGTTACTTGGAGGTGCGACTCTGTCAAAGTCTTCCTACTGAGCGCATCGGCCACCACATTAGCCTTTCATGGATGATAATCAATCACACAATCTTTATCAACTCTAACCATCTTCTCTGCCTCGAATTTAAATCCCGCTATGTAGGAAAATACTTCAAACTCTTTTGATCAGTGTAGATGTAACACTTCTCTCCATATAAATAATGACGTCACATCTTCAATGGAAAGACAATGGCCGCTAATTCTATATCATGCGTTAGGTAGTTCTTCTCATGAGGCATAGGCGATAACTTTTCCTTTATGCATTAACACGCAACCCAATATGCTGTGTGATGCATCATTGTAAACAACATATTTTTTTTATCCAGAATCGGTTGTGTCAACACTAGAGCTTTCGTTAAAATCAAAATTGTTATGGCACTTATCCTTCCAGTCAAATTTGATATCCTTCTGCAACAATCTGGTCAATGAGGAAGCAATCATAGAAAACCCCATTGATGAACCTTCTATAGTATCCTACTAAGCAAAGAAAACTCCTTATTTTGGTCACATTCAGCAGAGGTTTCCAATCAAATATCGTTTCAATTTTTCCTGTATCCACTCTAATCCCATCGACCGATATCACATATCCGAGAAAGGCAATCTCATATAGCCAAAACTCACACTTAAATAGCTTAGAATATAGCTTCTGCTCCCTAATTGTCTGCAAAACTATTCTCAATTACTGCTTGTTTCTCCAATAGAACAAGATGTCGCCTATGAACACCACAATAAACTAATCCAAAAATGGTCTGAAGACCCAATTAATCAGATCCATAAAAGATGTCGGAGCGTTGGTCAACCCAAAGGGACAACTAGAAACTAGTAGTGACTATATCTGGTTCAAAAAGCAATTTTCTCCACTTCACCAGTCTTGATTCTTAACTAATGATATCCTGATCTCAAATCAATCTTAGAAAAGACCCATGCACCTCTCAACTGATTGAAAAGATTGTTGATCTATAGTAACAGATACCTATTATTAATAGTCACCCGATTCAATTGCCTGTAGTCTATACAAAGCCTCATAGATTTGTCTTTCTTCTTGACAAACAACACTGGTGCACCCTATAAAGATACACTCGGTCTGATGAAACCCTTATCTATCAATTCTTATAAATGTGCCTTTAACTCTTTCATCTCTGATGGAGTCATACGATATGGTGCCACTGATATAGGAGCTATACTCGGAGTAAGCTCAGTTGAAAACTCTATCTCTCTTTCCAGAGGTAGCCCTGGTAACTTATCTCGAATCACATATGGGAACTCTTCCACTATCGAAGTATCCCTAAAATCTGGGCTCTCCCTCCTGCTGTCAATCATGTAAGCTAAATAGGCCTCACCACTTTCTGATCATCTTCTGTTATTTTCATCATGGAGATGATCCTCATTTGTTGCGAGGATCTCTCCCTCTAAATAACCACTACCTCATCTTCTGATGTTCTCAATTCAATTGTGTTCATTCTGCATTCAACTACTACAACCTCCTGATAGAGCCAATCCATACCCAGGATGACATCATACTCATGAAAGGGAAACTCAATCAAATCCGTCTTGAACTCCTTCCCTTCAACCATAACAGAAAAATTCTTATACACTCTGATCACCACCATGCTATGCCCCAAATGGCTAGTCACCTCTATCTGAAAATTTAATCTCTCTACTAAGATGTTATACTACTCAGTTGTGTGGGTACATATATAAGAATGTATGGAATCAGGATCTATCAAATCAATTAAAACTGAGTCAAAGAGAATAAATGTACCAACATCCACATCTGATGCAATCGGATCTTCTCTGGCCTTCATTGCATAGGCCCTCGTTGATGCTCTACTAGGTTTTGGCCTATTCACTATCTTTGATACGACTTGTCTAGATCCACCTCTGTCTGAACTGGACTGTCCCTATCCCCTGGTTTGTGTCGACACTGAACTTGATGGCTATGATGACATAAATAAAATAAATCAACTTGAATAAAATTAAAGTTAAATATATAAATCGAACGGGCAACACTATCATCAAGTTTATACAAAATGAGTAATTATAAAACTACATGTCTTTAAAATATAGCATGTAAAACTTTAACTATCCCAACCCACAAAACAATCAAAAAATATAACCATGTATCACCCACCCCAAGTGTCTATCCAAGACTCTGATCACTAGGCGTCCTCCTATGTTTATCCTCTCTTAAGCTCTAAACTTGTGCATGGAAAATTCATATGATAAGCAACTCGTGCCTAATGGTACATAACAACACAAAAGCATACCACACAGCAAATATATAATATGCATGATATACTTACCAAGGTACTATAACAACTTACCTTGAAGTCTGCACATGCACTATCTCGCATATTACATGATATACCATAAGGTTCTCATATATATAATGCACACCATGAACATGGTATATCAAACAATCCTCAGTATCATATAAGTACATACCACACATGATATAATTAATTAATTAATTATCTTCCTTTTCCCATCTTACTCATAACTAGACTAAAAAGGATACAGGTACTATACGGCTCTCACTAGAGCCAAAAATAACCTACTGAGGAACCTTTCACTACCTACCCCTGAGCCTTCAAGTAGAACACACCACAGAAGCTCTCACTACTTACCTCTGGACCTTCAAGTATAACCCACCAAGGAATCTCTCATTGCTTACCTCTGGGCCTTCTAATATAACAACATAAATCAACCGAAGAAAAATGAGAGCACGGAATAGCTATAAGGGAAGCCCACTTGGCTAGACCCCAAGCCTTATAAACATCTCGTTAATCTTCAAAACATATCAATCATGACCAATATATATCACCTAGTACCGATCTCCCTTCTTAATGACATGTCATCCATCCTAGCTCTAGTCCTAGTCAGAGTATTAGGTTTAAAATTTCATAACACGTACCACATATGTTTTCATATTAACAATTTTCCATATTTTACAAATATACCATGATTTCCACAATCACTTCCACAACATGTATTTCCATATCATGCTATAAGAATACAACCGAACCCTACTGTCTCACAATGAATCAATCTTGATTCACATGCAAATATATAAGTTTTTCAACACAAACAGCTTTACAGTTGTGAACCCGTGAATAACTCTTCATAGCCATAAAGCACTACTTCATGAGTAGTCTCCCCGTAAACCAAGCTGTGATTCAACCCGTGAATCAGCATATGTTCATAGCCATGATCACCCTTTCACTGGCATGAACCCAACCGTGAAGCTGCCTGTGAATGGATCTACTTCAGTAACAAAATACATTTTCACAACCTTCACACTTATGAACCCATTCGTCACAACCGTGAATCTGAAAATTTTCCCAAAAAACAAAACATCACAGCTTCATACTATTCTCACATGCAATATTTTCTACAATTGACCAATGTCAGCCACCCAATTAATATTCCAGTATGCATTTAAGCCATCTATCACAACCGTATACTTCCTAACCAATAATATTAACCAAAATAACTCATCAAACATCTCAATCTAACCATGTTTATACAAGTTTCCATCATGCATATCAACCCAATATTTTATCATTTAACTATTCACTGATCATTTAAATCATGTATTTAAAGCAAATAACACAGGAACATCAATTAATTTCTTTAAGTGTTGTTATGTACAAACTGTACACTTAGAATGGAGATTAACTAAAGCTTGAACTTTTCAAACTTGTCCTCTCCCTTCAAATAGACTCACAACTCCTCTACCAAATCCTAGTAAGATAAAAAAAATGTCCTCTTAGCCTCTAAAACTTGAACCAAAATCCAGTAATATGAAAATCAGGTTTTTCTCTCAAAACTCACAAACTCCTTCTCCCACTCTTTTCTCTCACTTAACCCTCAAGAAACTTCATCTTACAAGCTTCCACAATGGAAAAAGATGGAGTCTGGAGGAAGAAGAAGTTGCGAATGGTGTCTTTAGTTGGTTAATAAGGAGTGGCGAGCAGATTTGAAGGAATGACAAGAAGGAAAATGTGACTGCCTCACCTACTCTACCGGTCTAGGCTTTACAGCCGTGACTCTCTCTCTTGGGCGTGAACCTCTCCTTCACTGTCGTGAAGATTCCCGTCACAGCTATTAACTAAAATATGATATTCACAGCCATAACACCCTCTGAGGCGGGAGTGAAACAATAAATTTCAGCAACTCTTAAACTTTCAAAACTCTACTTAACCTCTAACTCTTATTAACCAAAAACATAACTTATAACCCCTAATTACGAGCATTACATTTATAATGTTGTTGTTGAGTTAAATCCTAACAACTTGTTTAGGACTACTTAATAACAAGAGAATAATTAAAAAGTGTGTTCTGATTATCAATTATCTAAGACAAAGATTGATCGCTAAAGCGTATAAATGACTAGAACCAATGTATTTGAAATAGAATTGATTTTATTTATGTTGATGATCAATTGAATTCTCCAAGGCAGATTATACCTTTGACAAGAGTTTTTCTCATATTGTTTAATCTCACTTAATTTTTATGCTATTTAATTATTTCTGAAAATTACTTTAATTTCCATTTTAAATCCCCTATCTTTTTATTACATATTTTAAAGAAATAAATTCATGAGTTCTTCGGGATTCGACCCTCCTCATCGTTACTACAATTTTAGAATTAGAAGAGTAGTTAATTTATTTTTGTTGGTTTCAACACCCGAAAAATTTTGGTGTTGTTATCGAGGATTGGTATCTATAGATTTAATTTTTTATTTTTTTATTTTTATGACTTGTTTCACTCTTGTAGAATCATTGTTACACGTTCCTAAGATTGAAAATATTGCTCGCTGCCTAAGAAAGGAAACTAGAAAACATACCCACGCTTCTGATTCTAAAGTTAAAAAAGAAAAAATTATGGCTGCTAGAGAGCTCACCATAGGAGAGATGGCCACACCTTATTCAAATCAGCAACCACTTTGCATTAAATATCCAACTTTAAAGGTAGCTTTTGAAATCAAATCTTATCTTATTCACTTACTTTCTATCTTTCGTGGACTTGCAGGTAAAGATCCTTACAAGCACCTCAAAGAATTTCATATGGTGTGCTCAAGTGTGAGAACGCAAGAGGTAAGCGAGGAACAAATCAAGATACATGATTTTCCATTTTCTTTGGTTGATAAAGCTAAGAATTGGTTATATTACCCACAATCGGGTTTAATTACTACATGGAATGAGATGAAGAAACAATTTTTGGAGAAATCTTGCATGCATCTTGTGCTACAATCATTAAAAAGGAGATAAGTGGAATCTGTCAATACTAAGGTGATACCCTCTATGAGTATTAAGAGCACTTTAAGAAACTTTGTGCTAGCTACCCACATCACCAAATAGCAGAAAATCTCCTTATTCAGTACTTTTATAAAGGGCTAAATCTTCATACTAGACACATGTTAGATGTAGCTAGTAGAGGAGCTTTGGTGAACAAAACCCCAACGGTTGCTAGGGAATTGATCACCACCATGGTTGCTAACACATAACAATTCGGGTATGGACAAGAACCATATCCAAAAAGGGTTAATGAGGTAAGCATTATTTCTCTTAAATATAAAGTCGATGTACTAACTTCTCTTGTTCAGCAGATGGTCACAGGACAGCAAGGGAAGACATGTGATATTTGTTCTATCGAGGGGCATCCTACGCATGTCCTACATTTCAGGATAACCCCTCTGAGTAAACAAATATCATTAGTGGATTTTCAGGTCTGCCTCAAAGAAAATATGATCTTTATTCAACAACCTAAGATTCTTGATGGAGGGATCATCCCAATTTCAGCTATGGGTCTAGGCCTAACAATTACCATAAGCCCACATATCAACCAAAGCCACCTCCTACGCCTCAGCCACATCCTAAATCAGGTATGTCCTTAGATCAAATTGTTACTGCTCTTGCTAATAACACTCAACAATTTCAATAGGAAACAAGAGCAAGTATACAAAATTTGGAGAATCAATTGAGTCAATTGGCCACCTCAATAGGTAACTTGGAATCTTAAGGATTAGTTAAGTTACCTTCTGAAACTATTATGAATCCTAAGATGAATGCAAGTGAAATGATCTTAAAAAGTGAAAAAGAAGTGCAAACATCTAGTGAATCGGTCTACAAGAGGGGATTAGAGGAAGAATTAGAAAAAGAAAAGGTGAAAATCGAGGTAAAGTCCTATAAAAAACCTAATCTAGTACCTTAAATAGGTGTATCTCCTCCATTCCCTAGCCATTTTTCCAAATCCAAAAAGGAGGAGCAAGAAAAGGAGATATGGAAAATGTTCTGAAAGGTATAGGTAAGCATTCCTTTACTTGATGTTGTGATACAGATTTCCAAGTATGCAAAATTCCTTAAAGATTTGTACACTAACAAGAGGAAGTTAAAGGGAAATGAAATGGGAGAGAGTGTCTTTGCTGTAATTCAAAAGAAACTCCCTTCTAAATGTTAAGATCTAGATATGTTCACTATACCCTGTAAGATAGAAAATATTAAGTTTGAAAGAGTCATGTTAGATCCAGGTGCTTCCATAAATGTTATGCCTCTTTCTATATTTTCATCTTTGAATGTTGGTCCTTTGAAAGAGACAGGTGTAATTATTTAGCTTGCAGATAGATCTAACGCTTATCTTGAAGGTGCATTAAAAGATGTACTTACATAGGTAAATAATTTGGTTTTCCCTACTGATTTATATGTTCATGATGTGGAAGATGATAACTCTTCTAATTCAGCTCTTATTCTCTTAGGGAGACCATTTTTGAAAACATTTAGAACTAAAATTGATGTACATTAAGGTACTTTGACTATGGAATTTGATAGCGAGGTCATTAAATTTAATATTTATGATGCCATGAAACATCTTAATGACATAAATTTAGTTTTTGCTCTAGATGTGATTGATCCTTTGGTGCAGAGAATTTTTGAACTTGAAAAACAAGATGAGTTGCAATTTGTTCTTAGCCAATGATTCAACAAAAAGGAGTTAGAAAACGCAATAAGGGAGTTTGTGATAACAAGAGTAATAAAAAAAATGTTATTTTTGAACTCCAATCTCTTAATTTAGTGAAATATAATGTGTCATTTTTAGAGCTACCAACATCTAATACAAAACTCTTACCTTCTATTTTGCAGGCCCCAAAGATAGAGTTGAAGGTTTTACTCGAACATCTGAAATATGTCTATTTAGGTGAGAATGAAACATTACCAGTTAACATCTCTAATAAACTCACATTAATCGTAGAAGATAAGATGATTCAGGTATTGAAAGAGCAAAATGAAGCCATAGGAAGGACAATAGCAGATATAAAAAGTATTAGCCCCTCAACTTGTATGCATAGGATTTTATTGGAAGAGAATGTCAAGTCGTCAAAGGAACCTTAGCGTCGATTGAACCCACCAATGATGGAAGTAGTAAAAAAAAGGTGTTGACATGTTTTGTAACACCCCAGTAAGCATTACTGGACTAAATATCTTATAAGATTCGCTAAAACAAGTATAAATGTTTTTTTGAGAAAAAATATTACGAGCACCAATACTCAACATTTTATTTATTTATAAAATATATTATTTTACATCTAAACTATATCCATTACATTAGTTTTACACACCCCCAATACATACTAGATAAGATAAAACTATAATTTAGTTTATAAAATTTTTAACAAAATATACCAAAAATAGTCCAAAACTTTAAGTTGTTTTCCGTATAGGTACCATTTTTCTGTCGATAACTATACTATCTATGGCGAATCTTTAGAACCTGCGCGAGAGAAAACAACTCGCGCTAAGCTACTAGCTTAGTGGTGCTTCAGAGATAAAAATTTTACATACTTATATTTTCTTACATGGCATTTCATAATTCCACAAATAAGACATACAAAAAGAAATACAAGAAATCTAAAAAATGTCATCAAATATTCAATAATTAGCAATCTTGATTTAACACAACATTATCAAGAGGACATACTTTTTCTTATTTTATCCCTACCCATTTTAAATTATTTTTATTTTCTTTGTACCCATAACACGTATAACCAAACTAACTAATAAGAATAACGACGTTGTCATTACCAGCTTTCATAAATTGCATCGGGCGCATTTGTGATAGTTTCATTACTAGCTTTCGTAATATTGTCATTACCAGCTTAAAATTTTGCGTCGAGCGCAATTATAAAATTATCATTACCAGCTTTCATGTTTTGACACCTAGTGCCTATAATCAACTGATTAGCATGTCAAACTATTTCATATTCTAGTTTTAGGTTAGATGTCTTAGGGCTTACCTATTTTTATATTTACTCCCAATATTAAGATTATTATTCATAATATTTTTAAAAGTGATAATTGTACCAAATTTCCACATATATTGTAACACCCCTTACCCTTCCGTACACCCATTTGTATACTGAACAGATAAAAAATGCTATAGAAAATAAAAATCTTTTAAACAAATATTCCTTTAATTTTAAAAATATCCAGTATAAGAAATTTAAAATATATAAAATAAAATATTATGCATACATATCCAAATTACAACTTTTTTTATTGTGTATGCGTATATACATACCATAATGAAATTATAAAAGCTTATAAATATATATACAAAATACAATAAGAAGACCAACTCGCCCGGGGTGGCTACCGCTGCTACTACTAGGCTCCATCATGAAGGTCCACCAATCAGCGTCTCTTATCTACAAGTCCATACGCTGTCGGCTACACTAGTAACCTATTCGAGAAAAAATAAACTTTCATGCTGAATATATAACTCAGTGATGCAAAGTCTTATAACAACAGTCATTAAAATAAAACATAGATTTAAAATGAAACCCATTCAAAATTTAAATCCATTTTCATCAAGGTAAAAATATAATATCATTTTCATTTATCCATTTGAATTTATGATACATAATATCTCTGATTTCTTAATAATATCTTTTTCGTATACCCATATAATAAAACATCTTAAACTTGCTCCTGGAGAATCAAAAGGGTATTATATCACATATCAACTCAGGATCCACAGAAATGCACAAGATCCAAATATAATATTGCTCAGTCCACAGAAATGCACATGATTGAAAAATATATCAGGTGATCCTTAGAAATGCATAAGATCACAATATTTCATTTGTCCGCAGAAATGCACAAGACCGTAATTTCTACTCTATTAGTATGCCAATAATATCCTAATTCACGTCTAGGCTAACATATGAGCAAAATTTCTCATATTCATAATTCAATTCATTTTTGCATTTCAAAGCATAAGAATAATTTCCACAAAAATACTTTATTGCTAATTTCTCATAAAATCGATAAATATTATTTTCATGCCAAAATTACTTATATATATATATATATATATATATATATATATATATTATAAGGACAATTGCACTAACCTCTTTATGTTTTGTTGGTGTCTGCCGGTTATTTCCCTTTATCTCGAGGTGATATCTACCTCAACATCACGCCTAAAGATAGACAATTTCAATTAGCTACTGAACCTCAGACGATATAAAATCTAACAAGATTTAAAATTTTCCAGGATTCCCCATTTTCATATATCTTGAGATCTTATAATTAAAAATTCTCCTCATTATATGTGTTTAATGAGATAAACAAGTTCAACACGCTTTTCTGTGCGACTAAAAATTTCAAATATTATTTCCTTTTATAATATTTTATTTTTCCTCCAAAACTATTTTTCTCAATTTATTTTCCTTTAATTCCATTTCCAACTCAAAAATTCTCCTTAATTAAATAAATACTCTAAACATTCCAAATAAATAACTCTAATCATTTAACTCATTTGCTTTCATTCTCCATCATCAATTTCACCAAAATAATATTCAATAACTACCAATAAATTTTTCCATAATTAGGCTAATAATCTAAAAATTCCACAAAAAATCCTAAAAATTATTTCCACTAGATCCATCATCCTCAAACCTTGTTCTTCTCATTTCATATTTTTATCTATTTTTTTTCCTAACTCAACTTTTTCACTAAATTAATTAATCACTTTAATAATAAAAATATATCTAAGCTTCACAAATAAATTCATATCTCACTATCTAAAAATAACTAGAATGTGTGGTTTGTACCGGATGACTCAGTTTAATGAGCTAAATATTTTATCCAAAATACCTTATTAGTGGTTGTCGGACTCCGGTCACTAAGAAATTTTCGACAACGGCGGCGGATTAATGATCAGATGGTACCAAAAGTAACCTTGAGGTGTGAGGAGTCCAAATATATAAGTTTTGTACACTAGATGTGGCTGAAAATGTGTAGATCTAGAAATTTTCGACTCCGATAAGCCTTCAAATCGAGGTTCCCGGAGCTCAAATTACATAGACCAAATTTTCCGACGTCCTAAGTCCATATCTGGTGTCAGATTTGAGAAAATAAGCAGAAAAATAAGCAAAATAGAAGGGCAACCCCAAAATTCGACTTTCTATGCTCCAATCCTGAAACTCCGGTCAGTTTCTAGAAAATCAAACATCGCTGGGGTGATAAGAACATGGAGAACAACTTCTGGTTCAAATTTGGTGAAGATCGGATGTCATTTGATTGATGAATGGAGATGGTGATCGTGTAGAGAAAATGAATTTTTATCAGTTTAATCTTTGAAATTTCTATATATATATATATATATATATATATATATACTTGGGACAAATTTTGTAATTTTTTACAAATCTCATATTTTTAATAAAAGTTTACTCAGATAAAATTATTAAGTCACTAAATAAGGTAAGAAAAATCTTAATTGAGCAAAATTAAAAATATGGGGTGTTATATTCTTCCCTCCTTAAAAGATTTCGTCTTCGAAATCATACAAGATAGGTTATTACTAAATAATTGAGGATGTTGACTCCTCATTATTTCTTTGCTTTCCCATGTCGCCTCTTTAGCCGAATGTCTTCGCCAAAGGACTTTTACTAAAGGTACCTACTTATTCCGCAGTAGTTTCACTTCCCTTGCCAAAATAGCTATAAGCTCCTCCTCATAAAATAAATTTTGTTACACCTCGATTTCTTCTTCTTGAATGACATGGGACGGATCCAATCTATACCTTTTGAGCATCGATACATAAAACACATTATCAATTTTCTCTAGTTCAGGAGGTAAAGCCAACCCATAGGCTACTGGTCCCACTTGTTCAATTATCTCAAAAGGCCAAATATATTTGGGACTCAGTTTGCCTTTCCTTCCAAACTATAGTACTATCTTCTAGAGAGATACTTTTAGGAACACTTTGTCACCAGCCTCGTATTCGATGTCCTTGCGTCTCAAGTATGCATAAGACTTCTATCTATCATTGGTTGCTTTATACTAAACTAAATTGGGTCCACTATCCATCGTTCACTGAGCTCGGCCCAACAAATTAGAGTTATATATTTTTTTCCATATAGTGCTTCATAAGGAGTCATGCCAATACTTGTCTGGTAACGGTTATTATATGTAAACTCCATCAGTTGCAAGTATATATCCTAACTTTTTGTTAACTCAATCACACAACTCCGAAGCATATCCTCAGGCAACTGGATCACCCGCTCCAATTGTCCATCCTGCTGAGGATAGAATGTCGTACTGAAGTAGAGTCGAGTACCCAAAGAACTTTGTAGACTCTTCCAAAAGTGGGATGTAAACTTGGGATCTCGATCAGAAATAATAGACAATGGCACTCCATGTAACCAAACTATTTCTGGTACATACAATTTTGCCAACCAATTTTGCCAACCGATTTGACAAAGTGTACAGACTTTGTCAATCTATCGATAATCACCCATACTGCATCATGTTTTATCTGAGTCAATGGTAGTCTTGATACAAAATCCATAGTGACTCTTTCTCATTTCCCCTCCGATATGGCAATAGGTTGCAGTAACCCTGATGGCAATTGCTGTTCTGCTTTCACTTGCTGACACGTCAAACATCTGGTAGTATACTCTATAATGTCTTTCTTCATACCCGGGCACCAATAGTAAGGCTTCAAATCCTTATATATTTTATTGTTGCTGAGATGCATGGAAATAGTAGATTCATGTGCCTCTTTCAATATCTCTCGTCTCAATCCTGAGATATCAAGCGCACACAGTCTACCTCTATAATAGATACCACCATCAGTTTTAACTGAGTATTCAGGTTTCTCCCCGTTGGAAATGGATTCACTTATTTCAATTAGCTTGGAATCATGCTTCTGAGCATATTTGGTCTGAAAGACTAACGTTGATAGGACCCGAAGCTCTGCCAGAGTCTTTCGACTCAAAGTGTCAGCCACAACATTAGCCTTTCCAGGCTAATAGTCAATAACACAATCATAGTCCTTAACAAGCAATCGTCTGTGTCTCAAATTCAGATCTTTTTGTGAACGTAAATATTTTAAACTTTTGTGATCTGTATAGTTATAATACTTTTCTCCATACAAATAATGTCTCCAAATCTTTAAAGCAAATACAATAGATGCCAACTCTAGATCATGCATAGGATAATTCCTCACATTCGGCTTCAATTGTCTAGAGGCATACGTTATCACTTTACCCTCATGCATCAGTACACAACCTAACCCATTCAATAAAGCATCGTTGTATACCACAGACTCTTTTCCTGTAGTGACTTGCATCAGAATTGGTGCCTCTGTCAACATAGCCTTCAACCGATCAAAGCTTGCTGGGCACTTATATGTCCATTAATATTTAACACCCTTGCGAAGTAATTGTGTTATAGAAGCGGCTATAAAAGAGAAACATTTCACAAATCGTCTATAGTAACTTGTTAACCCAAGAAAACTTCATATCTCAGTTATATTTCGAGGCGGCTTCTAATTAAGAATAGCTTCAACCTTTCTATGGTCAACTCTAATCCCATATGTTGATACCACGTGACCCAGGAATCCAACTTCCTCGAGCCAAAACTCACATTTGGATAACTTAGCATATAACTGCTTCTCATGTAGTGTCTGATGCACAATCCGAATATGCTGATCATGGTTCTTTATATTCCTGGAATATACCAAAATATCATCAATGCAAACTACAACAAATTGGTCTAAATAAGGCCTGAAAATCCTATTCATTAGATCCATAAATGTTGTCAGTGCGTTCGTCAATCTAAATAGTATGACTAGGAATTCGTAGTGGTCATATCGAGTCCTAAAGGCAGTCTTAGGCACATCACTCTCCTTGACCTTTAACTGATGATATCCCAATCTTAAATCAATCTTGGAGAATACCCCTGCACCTTTCAACTGGTCAAACAGGTCATCTATCCGTGGCAGTGGGTATCTATTCTTCACTGTCACCTTATTTAACTATTTGTAATCAATGCACAGTCATAGGGTGCCATCCTTTTTCTTCACAAACAATATAGACTCACCCCAAGATGACTCACTGGGTCTAATAAACCCCTTATCCAGCAACTCTTGCAACTTCACTTTCAATTCTTTAAGCTCTACTGGTACCATTCAATACGGTGATGGATATGGGTGCAGTACTAGGTAGTAACTCAATGGCAAAATCTATCTCCCTGTCTGGAGGCAATCCTAAAAAATCCTCAGGAAACACATCAGAAAACTCACAAACTGAAGAAATGTCCTGAAGCTTCGGACTTTCCTTCCTAGTATCAACTACATATGCCAAATAAGCTTCATTTCCCTTTCTGATCAACCTCTTAGCCTTCATAGCAGAAATAACATTAGATGCACCTTCATTCTAATATATTGTACCACTTTATCCTTGCACCCAGGCTTTTTAAAAATTACCTTTTTGGTGGCACAATCCACTATGGCCTCGTGCCGAGCTAACCAATCCATCCCTAATATGACATCATATTCATGAAATGGTAACTCAATCAGATCTGCGGGATATAGCTCCCCCTGACTCACTAAAAGTAGCTGTCGGTGCACTATGTTAACCCTGGCACTATGACCCAAGGGATTTGTCACTACTATATCAAATTCTAAGTTCTCAATCTCTAAATGCTCCCCAATCAATAGTGTAATGCTTATGTAAGAATGTGTAGACCCAGGATCAATTAAATCATATATATCAAAACCAAGCAAAGAAAATTTACCAATGATAACATCTGGAGCATCATGCTCCTCTCGTGCTCTCATGGCGTATGCACTGGCAGGTGCGTTGTGGCTATCCCTTGGCCTAATACCAGTCTCCCACCCAGCTTGCACTGATCCAGTTCGACCTCACCTAATCTGACCTTTGCCTTAGCCTCTAGTAGGTACTGATCCTTGTGTCGAAACCAGTCATACCTCTGTAGGCTCCACACTTTAACCTTTGTATGGGCAATCCCTTATAAAGTAGTCTGTCGCCCCACAAATGAAACAAGCTCTGGATGTCAGCCAACACTCCCTACTATGATACCGACCACACTGCTGGCACTGAGGGCTTAGAACAAATCTTCCCCCTACTGAACCTGGGGTACTGGCAACTGACGGTGCTGACCTTACAGGTTGTCCCTGCCAGACTAGTGTATCCAAACCTCTAGATCCACTCTAGAATCTACTACAAGAAAATATGGTCTTCTTATTAGTGGAGGAACTTGCACTCGGCTGAAAGAATGATCTCTTATGGTGGCTCGAAACTACTGTCTTCATCTCCTCAGCAACGGCCTCCTCAACTGCCAGAGCAGCAGTTCTCAAAGCAGTAAACTCTTTAATCTGTGATCCTGCCAACCTGGCCCTAATAAGGGGTCGTAGCCCCTTCTCAAACCTCTTGCATCTATCAACCTCATCAGCAATAATACCCCCTGCATACTTACTGAGACGGGTGTACTCTTTCTTGTATTCTTCTACGGTCATATTCCATTGTTTGAGATCCAGGAATTCCTATCTCTTCCGATTATTATAGGCCTTGGGAATGTATCTATCTCTGAACTACTCTAGAAAGAACCTCCAGAAAGGTGAGTCTAGTGTCTGATGGCACTGTAGTATTCTTCCACCAGTCATAAGCACCCTCCTGCAGTAGAGACTCCACATATCTATATTTTTCTCGAGATGTGCAATTCATCTATCTAAACACTCTTTCTACCATCTCCAACCAATATTTTGTAATTGTCGCATCATCCTCCTTGCAACCGTAAAAATCTAGAGATCTCAACTTTCGAAGCCTCTCAAATTCCATCTCAATAGTGGCTAGTTTGGCAGAACACCGTAAGATCTCAGCCATATCCTCTAGCGGCTCCTCTTTAGCTGAACCCAAAATCGGAGCATGTCTCTCATGTTTATGTGATTTATCAGATCTACGGGTGAATGCACTGCCCTCAAATGTCCTCTGTTGGGATGACAGGTATGAAACGTCAGTGTTAAGGGACTCATAAGTATCTGGGGTCTCTTCTCTAACCCTCCGCAATTGGAATCTATCACCCCATAAAGCACAACAGTGACCCATATTAGGAAGCAATAGCAGTTATATTTATACATTCAAATCACTTTTAAAAAACCAGTGCATGTACAGACAATCTTGATTCCACCCCTTGATATCCTAGAACTGTTTAAACCTCGCTCTGATACCAATAAAATTATAACACCCCTTACCCTTCTGTACAACCATTCGTATACTGGACAAATAAGAAGTGCTACAGGAAATAAAAATCTTTTAAAACAATATTCCTTTAATTTTAAACATATCTAATATAAGAAATTTAAAATATATAAAATAAAATATTATGCATACACACCCTAAATACAACCTTTTTTTTTCTTTTATTGCGTATGCGTATATACATGTCATAATAAAATTTTAAAAGCTTATATATATATATATATATATATACATTAAGAAGACCAACCCGCTAGAGGTGACTACCGCTGCTACTACTAGGCTCCATCATGAAGGTCCACCAATCAGCGTCTCTTATCTACAAGTCCATATGTTGTCGGCTACACTAGTAACATATTCGAGAAAAAATAAACTCTCATGCTGAGTATATAACTCAGTGGTGCAAAAGTCTTATAATAACAGTCATTAAAATAAAACATAAATTTAAAATGAAACCAATTCAAAATTTAAATCCATTTTCATCAAGTTAAAAATATAATATCATTTTCATTTATCCATTTGAATTCATGATACATAATATCTCTGATTTCTTAATAATGTCTTTTTCGTATACCCACATAGTAAAACATCTTAAACTTGCTCATAGAGAATCAAAAGGGTATTATATCACATATAAACTCAGGATCCACAGAAATGCACAATATCCAAATATAATATTGCTCAGTCCACAGAAATGCACATGATTGAAAAATGTATCAGGTGATCCATAGAAATGCATAAGATCACAATATTTTATTTGTCCACAGAAATGCACAAGACCGTAATTTCTACCCTATTGGCATGTCAACAATACCCTAATTCACGTCTAGGCTAACATGTGGGCAAAATTTCTCATATTCATAAATCAATTCATTTTTGCATTTCAAAGCATAAGAATAATTTCCATGAAAATACTTTATTGCTAATTTCTCAATCATTTTCCATAAAATCGATAAATGTTATTTTCATGTCAAAATAAATATCATCATAAAATATATTTAACTTTTAAATTTTTTGAAACACAATTAAAATATTTCAAACTTAATAATTGTAAAAACTCAAAATTTTTACATAAAATATAAAATATATTTTATGTAATATTATAAATCATTTGAATCTAACAATTTCCTTATTACTTCATACTTTATCAATTTTCTTTAATTACTTATATATATATATATATATATATATATATATATATATATATAACAATTGCACTAACCTCTTTATGTTTTGTCAGTGTCTACAGGCTCTTTCCCTTTATCTTGAGGTGGCGCCTGCCTTGATGTCGCACCTAAAGATAGACAATTTCAATTAACTACTAAATCTCACATGATATAAAATCTAATAAGATTTAAATTTTTTGACAATTTTCCGCTCTTACGTATCTCGAGATCTTATAATTAAAACTTCTCCTCATTATGCGTGTTTAACGCATACATCACGGTTTTGGTGGTCAACACGCTTTTCTGTGCGACCAAAAATTTCAAATATTATTTTCTTTTATAATATTTTATTTTCTTTATTTTTCCTCCAAAACTATTTTTCTCAATTTATTTTCCTTTAATTCAATTTCCAACTCAAAAATTCTCCTTAATTAAATAAATACACTAAACATTCCAAATAAATTTCTCGAATCATTTTAACTCATTTTTTTCATTCTCCATCATCAATTTCACAAAAATAAAATTCAATAACTCCCAATAAATTTTTCCATAATAAAATTCAATAACTCCCAATAAAATCTTAAAATTCCACAAAAATTCCTAAAAATTATTTCCACCTATTTTCCACTAGATCTATCATCCTCAAACCTTGTTCTTCTCATTTCATATTTTTATCTATATTTTCCCTAACTCAACTTTTTAACTAAATTAATTAATCACTTTAATAATAAAAATATATCTAAGCTTCACAAATAAATTAATATCTCACTATCTAAAAACAACTAAGAGGTGGGTATATACCGGATGACTCGGTTTAACGAGCTGAAGATTCTATCCAAAAAATTCGACTAGTAAACGTCGGATTCCAATCACCGGAAAATTTTCAAAGGTAGCGGATTGACGATCGGATGGTACCAAAAGAAAGCTTGAGGTGTTAGAAGTGGTTGGAAATGTGTATATCTACAAAAGTTCATGCGGCTCCGACGAGAAATGTTCAACTCCGATCAGCCTTCAAACCGAGGTTTTTCGAGCTCAAATTACATAGATCGAGGTTTTTCGATGTCCTGAGTCCATTTTCGGTGTTAGATTTGAGAAAAGAAGTTGGTAAATATGCAAAATGGAAGGGTAATCCCGAAATTTGACTTTCTCTGCCCTGATCCCGAAAATCCAATTAGTTTTTGAAAAATAAGACATCGCCGGAGTGATAAGGACGTGAAGAACTACTTCTTGTTCGAATTTGGCAAATATCATATGTCATTTGGTTGATGAACGGAGATGGTGATCGTGTAGAGAGAATAAGAAAGAAAATGAATTTTTATCACTTTAATCTTTGAAATCTCTCTCTCTCTCTCTATATATATATATATATATATATATATATATATATATATATACTAAAGGAAAATTTTGTAATTTTTTACAAATGTCAGATTTTTAATAAAATTTTACTCAAATAAAATTATTAAATCACCAAACAAGTTAAGAAAAATCTTAATTGAGCAAAATTAAAAATATAGGGTGTTACATACATGTTTATTTAATATAATAATTTATTTTCATTATTATTATATTAAAACACCACACATAAATAATTTTATTAAACATTTATAACTACAATTAAAGTCAAAATTTTCATTAATTAACATATGTTTTCATCACACCACATGCAAAATCCCAATATGCAATTCTTTCTTTATGACAGATTTCGGCCCTGACTTTAGGCTTCATTTTTAATCCATTTATAGTTTGAATTTCAATTTATGGCCTTATATTATTTGTATATTAATGTCTCAGATTTCATATTCATTAAAAATCATCCAAATCCAAGTTTTCTATTAAAAGTTATGGTCATTTTACTTAGAAGCATTCCATTAGTTTTTACCCAGTATTTTCTAGGTACCTCTAAGTCCAGGATTTTATATCCAATTTTTAGCTCATTTACAATAAAAATTTGAACTTAGATTCTTAATAAAAGTTTTAGCCTTATGAGTCCACTTTCATTTTCAACTGATTTAATCTCAATCTTATTACCAGAACATTAGTTATGATAATAAATGTCAAGGTTGCTCGTAGAATTTTGTAACAGAGTTATCAATTGACAAAATTTATCTCATAAATACATTCATCATATACATTCATTTTTATACCAAAATTTCCAAATCATAATCACATTCATATATTTTAACATCTTCACACCATTTAGTCCCATTACCATAAAAAAAATGTAATTGTCAATCACATTTCATGGCAAACCACATTCTTATCAATCATTAGCACATAATTTCAAACATTTAGATAACATGTAAGATTTTTATCAATAAAGCACATATCTAATCAATCTTGGAGCTTTCCTTTTTTCTTCTTTTTATCCCCTCACTAAATAGCTTTTTCTTTGCCTTTGTCATCCTCTTGGGGGCATCTCTTTTGCTCACTTGATTTTCCTACACAATCATACCATATCTCATTTCTATCATCATTTTTTCTAAACTTTGCATGCCTATATAATAGCCTAATGCTCCTAATATATTTTATACTTTATTTTAGCCAGAAAGAACTAAGGTTAAACTCCCATTTTGATAGGTCATAGCTACCTAAAAATATTATCGTAGGTTCCAATTTATTTTCTTCAAATTAACACCCTAATCACCCTTTATTCATCACTAATTACTGTTTCCTTAAGTTAATTCCAATTTTTCCCAATTTGACTCCATCAAGGCAGCCCCTTTTCTTTCAATTTTAGACATGACACATTAGGCTTAAATACATAAAAATATCAATCTAATTTAATTAGAGGCTTAATTGAACCTTTCCTAAAAAATCAACACTAACTTAAAATCCAAGTTCATATATGCCATATAACCCTAGTCTAGCAATTCTAATCATATTTATCATCCTTATGGGTCCTTAATGGAGTTCTAGGGCTGGTTGAATCTGCTCCCAACTCTTCGCCCTTTTTCTTCTTATTTCTTCCTTCCTTCTTATTCCTTAACTCTCTTTATGGTAAAAACTCTTCAATTTCTTAAATCTTCTCTTTCATAACTCATTTTTCCCATTATTATCATCCTAGAAAAAGGAAGAAAAATGGAGGTTTTTGGGTAAGGAGAGGGACAACAATAAGGAAAGAATGAGATGGTGGTGGTTGTTTTCTAATTGGTGGAAAATGAAGATTTTTATCTCTTTTTTTAAGGTGAGTATTTAGTGGTTCCATGACGACATTAAGCCCTTCTTCCATTGATCCAAAATAAAAATTAATTTTTTTAACTTTTATTTATATTAAATTCATATTTTTCCACAAATTTCTCTTCTCTCACAAATGTCTCCCAACAATTTTGATAATACCGATTTTGTCCATAGGGTGATTTTATTTTTTTTCCATTTTTTGCACTAATATTTTTAGTTCCCAAATAATAACACCCTTAATTAATTTTTCTTATAATTTGTCATTATTTTATGGGTCCAAATTTATACTCTAATTGAACTAGCATACCCTACAACGGTCACATGAAATCGGGGCCTAAATTGTCGAATGTTATACTTTTAGATGCATGTATGATTTATCCCATCTCAGACAACAAATGGGTAAGTCCAGTTCAGGTTGTACCGAAGAAAACAGGTATTACAGTGGTGAAAAATAAAAAATAATGAGTTAATTCCTACCCGACTTCAAAATGGGTGGAGGGTTTGTATTGACTATCGTAAATTAAATGCTTCTACTCACAAAGACCACTTCCCTTTTCCTTTTATTGATCAAATTATTCAAACATTAGTCGGTCGATCTCACTACTATTTTCTTAATGGTTATTCAGGTTTTAATCAAATATCTGTTGCACCAGAAAACTAGAAAAAGACCACGTTCCTAGGCCTTTTTGGAACTTCCGATTACATAAGGATGCCATTTGGACTTTGTAATGCACCAACAGCTTTTCAACGATGTATGATTAGTATATTTTCTGATTATATAGAGGATATTATATAAGTTTTGATGGATGATTTCACCGACTATGGAGACTCCTATGATTCTTGCTTAACAAACCTTACTGAAGTGCTTTAAAGACGTATAGAAAAAAATATGGTGTTAAATTGTGAAAAGTGCCATTTTATGGTAAATCAAGGTATTGTACTTGGGCATGTTGTATCTTTCAAAGTCATAGAGGTAGATAAAAGCTAAGATTGAAATAATAAAATGCCTAACTTACCCCACATGCATACGAAAAGAGCGTTCTTTCCTTGGACATGTAGGATTTTACAGGAGATTTGTCAAGTATTTTTTGAAAATAGCTCAACCTTTACACAAACTTCTGCAAAAAGATGTAACTTTTAACTTCAAGGAGGACTATCATAGAGAATTTAATTATTTAAAAGAGCTGCTCACTTCAGGCCCTGTCATTCAACCTCCGAATTGGAATTTTCCATTTGAGATTATGTGTGACACAAGCAATTATATGGTTAGAGCTATACTTGGACAAAGGATTGGCAAGGTTGCTCATGCCATCTATTATGCCTCAAGAACCATGGATAATGCTCAGTGCATATATTCAACCACAGAAAAAAAAATATTACTTTGGTACTAAAGTGATTATATTTTCTAATCATGCAACTCTAAAATATTTGCTCAATAAAAAGGAGGCAAAACCACAGTTGATTCGATGGATTCTCCTTCTTCAAGAATTTGATTTGGAAATTCAAGATAAAAAAAAATGACCATAGTTGTTGACCATTTGAGTAGATTGAGTAATCAATAAGAAGTTTTGCCTTTGGAAGACTCATTCCCTGATGAACAACTCTTTGCAATACAGAAGATTACTCTCTGATATACAGACATTGTTAACTGTTTGGTTACTCATATTTTACCATATAAATAACTAGGACTGAAAAGGATAAAATCAAGAATGATACTAAATATTATGTTTGGGATGAAACGTATTTGTGGAAACATTGCTCTGATCAAATCATAAGAAGGTGCATAGCTTAAACTGAAATTCCTTCCATTCTTGCCTTATGTCATTCATATGCATGTAGAGGCCATTTTGGTCCCAAAAGGACTGCTAGGAAAGTACTTGAGTGTGGATTATTTTGGTCGAATGTATTTTGTGATTCCTACATATTCTGTAAGACTTGTAGTAATTGCCAAAAGACAGGTAATTTAAGCCATTGAGACCAAATGCCTTGTATATGAAATATTTGATGTTTAGGGTATCAATTTTATAGGCCCATTCCCATCTTCATATGGTAATATTTACATTGGGTGAAGGTTAGTCTATTCAAACTAATGATGCTAAATCTATGGTCAATTTTGTTAGGACTTATATTTTTCCTAGATATGGAAAGCCAAGGGCGATAATCAGTGATAGAGAAAAATATTTTTGTAACAAAGTGTTCGAAGCTTTGCTAAAGAAGTATCATGTTATTCATAGAATCTCCACTGCATACCACCCACAGACAAGTGGACAAGCTGAGATATCAAATAGAGAAATTAAGTCAATCCTTGAAAAGACAATGAATCCTAACCGTAAGGATTGGATTTTACATTTAGAATATGCACTTTGGGCTTACCATACAGCCTATAAAACTCCAATAGTTATGTCTCCTTATCGATTGATATATGAAAAATCTTGCCATTTACCCGTGGAATTAGAGCACAAGGCATATTGGGCAATTAAGCAATGTAACATGAGTTTGGAAGATGTTGGTATTAATAGGAAGCTACAATTAAATAAGTTAAAAGAAATTCGTAATAATGCCTATGAAAATTCAAAAATTTACAAGGAGAAAGCCAAAACATTTCATGATAAGATGGTGTCTAAGAAGTCATTTGTTATTGTTCAAAAGGTTCTTCTTTACCATTCTAGACTGAAGTTATTCCTAGGTAAGTTACGATCTCGTTGGTTAGGTCTTTTTGTAGTTACTGATATTCTTCCTTATGGTGTAGTGGAAATAAAACGTTCAGACACAAATAAAATCTTCAAAGTTAATGGTCACCGTCTCAAACCTTTCCATAAAGGATTCCAGGTTCATAATGTTGAAGAATTCATTCTGGAACCCCTAATTTCTTCTAAATGATCAATGAAAAATCATGTCTAGCCAAAGACTTAAAAGAAAGGTGCTAATAGGAGACAACCTAATTAAATTTTTTTCAGCCTGTTTTAATTAATTTTCTTTAGTTTTAGGAGCATTCATAAAATAAGACCTAGGCACACTTTATTTACTATCTTCTTCCATAAGTCTTTTCTTTCCAACTATGGTTATTCTTTATTCTTCTGGGATTATAATGTTCAAATTTTAAGTTCTTTTGTTAGTTCTTTAGTGTTAGTTATTTTAATTCATGGTACAAGTTCATTTTACAATTATTTTTGTTTAATTTATTATTATTATTTTTTTAACTTTTTCATTTTTATTTTTTTATTTTTACTCTACTTGACCCTAGGTAATTTTCTTTTGTCATCACCCAAGCACCAAACAGCCAACCCATCTCCTTCATCAAGCTCTGGTCGTCCTCTCCACCGGTCTTCCATTCCTCACTAGATTTGCCATCGCTTGTCATAAGCTCTGGTGCAGCTCTAGTCGTATCATCTCGCACCCACGCATGTCCACCATCATCATAGCTATGTCTGCTCACAACAAATTGCACCTCACCTCAGCCAGCATTTGCGCGTCTTCAGTTGTCCATCATAATAGATCACACCTTATCGCCTCCGTCAGATCCATTAGTTCCAATCCATGCATCGGTCATTCGTCCTCCACCAATCCCGATCTCCTTTTCTCCTTACACCAGTATGTCATCGATCATCGTAAGCTCGCCAACAGTCTCTCCAATAGTCAAAGTAGTTATTCATTAATGCTCCCAACATCAACCATTATGAGTTTTAACCATCTCCCTCTCATTACACTACGTTTTAGCTCCTCATACAGGTTTGAGTTCATATTTCAGCCATCTTCTTACTTTTTTAGATTGTGTTGAGTGGTTGAGTTGAGTATTGCATTTTTTAGAATTGGGTTTTCATTTTTCTTTTATATTGGCAAATCATGTGCTTATATTTTAGTTTGCTCTTATAATGATGTGAATTTCTTGGCTTGAAGCTACTAATTGAGTTTGATGGAGCTATTGCCCAAGTATTGAATTTCAAGTTATCATAGACCTTCTCTTATAATTTTCGTTCTTATAGTCTTATGATTCTCTTTTGAGATATTAGGTGTGTGCATGTTTTTATTTTGGCTTTTGAAAATTATTATGATTTGTTTCCATTGACTTTTTTAATGATTTTGAGCAACTTATAACCAATTTTAGTGATTCTATTATCTAATTTGATTAATTGATTTGATCACCAAATTTTTGGAAATTAATTCGGGTAAGTATGATCAATTTCCCTTGAATTCATTAACTTGCTCAATTTTCATATTATGTTTTTAGTTGTTACACTTCTTTACCTTTCATTGTGTATTTCATCAATGTTATGTGCCTTCGCTTTACCCATATCTCAAATTTTCAAATTTTTTATGTTTTTTGCCTTATTTTATGGCTTTGTTTATCTATTCTAAATTAACTGCAACTTTAATGGCCTTATATTCAAAAGAAAGAAGTAGAATAGGGAAAGGTAAATATGTGGTACCTGTAGGCATTTCAGATTTGGACATTGTTCACATGCTGAATTTTTCTAAAATTGAGCGCCAAGACTGGTATAAAACCCTTTCCAAACTACCTCTAGCTCCATTTAGGTATGTGCATTCTCTAACCTTGGAAGAGTTAGGCTTAACTAACAGTTTTACTGCATTGATTGATGGATCATATTGGTCTACCTTGTTTCACATTGATTGCCCTGCTTATCTAGAACTTTAAAATTTCTATATACTTTTGAATTTAAAATTCATGATTTAACTCTTTCGAAAATTGAGTGATTTAGTTTAATATGTTAGGAAGATGGTATTCATGCTCCATTATTAATTTTAATTTGTTGATGGGATTTATTAAAGAACAGGATGTTGACATTGTAGACTATAAAATAGATTTCTCCCGATGAATTCAATGCTTTTGATGTTTAGAGGGAAGTATCATCTGATCTTCTCCTTATAATCCTAGAAAATCTAAGAGTTCCCACTTGCATTTACCTGTTTGGAAATACATCCATTGCTTAATTTCTTGCAATTTCACTGGTATGAAGGATAATAGTTCCATCTTTTCAAAAATTGAATGTTTTTTTTCTTATGGTGCATACAACATAGGAAGAATATTAATTTGGATGCATGGGTGGCTAGTAACTTTGTCCATATTTCTTGTAAAAAGAAAGGGGTTTTGATTGTAGGTCCTTATATGACATATTTTGCTATTCATATAGGAAAACTAAATGTGGATTCCACCAATTTGTAGGTAGTTTGCAATAATGCTCCGTTGGATATGCCCATTTTGCTATGAATGGGAGTTGTGTCCAAGGTGAATGGTAAATATCAAGTTGTAGGGGCTACGGTAGTGACTCCCAATGAAGGTCAAGAGGATAATGACATGTCTGAAGTGCCCCATCTACTTCTTCTAACATCGATGCACCTACATCATCCATTTTTACAGACATGTCATCACCACTGCATCCTCTTGGGTTCACATCCATACATTCTCCCTCTTTGTAGATCCTGATTCCTGTTTATCCTGTTGCTACTGCTCCTCT
Source organism: Triadica sebifera (assembly GCA_023653625.1). Classification (NCBI taxonomy): domain Eukaryota; kingdom Viridiplantae; phylum Streptophyta; class Magnoliopsida; order Malpighiales; family Euphorbiaceae; genus Triadica; species Triadica sebifera. The sequence continues at coordinate 18,514,001 of CM042910.1, read as the reverse complement.
AGAGAAGTACCTTTCACTCTATCTTTTATTTTTCGCGCAATTTGTTTTTCTATTAAGCAGTATTTTTGCACAATTAAGGACAATGTGTGCTTTTAAGTGTCGGGTAGGGAGTTAGAGACCTATAAGACTTAGTTTTGCTTTCAAATGCATAAAATATCAGTTCTAGTTATAACAATTTAAGACAAAACTTAGATATTTCAATATTTTCCAAATTTTGCATAAACAGTTGACAAGCTTTTTGTTTCAATGATTAATTTTCTCTTAATGAATTTTGATTGATGCATATTAGGGACTGAAATTGAGAACATAAGAGGGATATTTGTGTCAAGTGGCTAATTTATATTCATCATTCTTAGCGTCTCATCTTCTTAGATAATTGATTCAATAAATGAGTATGTTAGATTCAATACATTTACCTATTTTTCTTTCATGAGTTTTTGAGCCCTTGAAGAGCATTAATCATCTTTAAGCTCTGAAATTTTTTCTTTCATTTGTGTGAATTCAAATATTGCAAGATTACTCTACAATTTGCATTTAAATGCTGATTGAGACTGCATACATATATTTTCAAGGCACTTAAGTGATAGAGGCATTATGATTAAACCCATTTCAATTTTTTTTAAAATAGTCTACCCTTTATTTATCCCTTAGTCAACCAATTTGAGTCTTAACCTTTCTTTCTTGATTTCATCACATTATAAGTACCCTCATTAAACCTTTTTTTTTCCTTCACCATACATTTTGTTACCCTTGATCATGAGTGCTAACAAACAAGTTAAAGACTATTATATAATATTTTCTATAGCTTGATGTCTATAATCCAAAAAGGGTGAATCATGAGAAGTTAAGTGTGAAAAGAGTTACAGTAGTAGCAAGAAAATTCATTTCAATGGTTTCATTGTGAAAAGAAAGAAAAAAAGAAAAAAAAATTGAACATGTAGTGCTCAAGTGCAAAAATTTTGAAAGGATATTGTTGTTGTCTTAATTGTTTAGTTCACCATAATAGCTATAGAAATTTGAACTAAAGTAATGTCTCTAATTTGTTTATTAGTCTCTTGTAATTATTACACCATTTGAACTTTTTTCCTGCCTTTCTACACATGCCCCATTACAATCCAATTTAAAGACATCTTGATTTGTGTTTTGATTATATTTTTAGGCAGTGGAGATTGGACTAGAATGTAAACTTATGGAAATTCTTACTTGTATGAATGAGTCTTAGATAAAATACTACATAAACACATTGAGTGAATTGAAAGACAACAATGAGAGGGTATTGAATTCAATTATGCTTTAATATTGTTGATATTGTTGACAAGGATAAGATGCCTAGATGGTGTATGTAATTCATGCTATGAGATACTTATGTTTTTTTGATTGTATCTTGATTTAGTTTTATAATGTGTATTGATTGAAGCTTGCGGTAGTGGAGGATGATTCATTAGAATAATGAGTTTGTTTAGTGCTTGCTTGAGGACAAGCAAAAGTCAAGTGCGGGGGTATTTTTTAGATATATATTTTGCACTTTTATTCATGTTATTTTATTGAGTTTCTTGGTTCTGATCTACTTAAATTGGTGATTTTTTTCTTTCTTTATATTTTATGGTTGATTATGAGAGATATAATTTATTTGAGCTTAATTTTGCAACATTTGCAAGTCTAATTAGAAGAGCTGAAATGTGAAAATTCATCTTTGGAAGCTGAAATAAGATAAAGCGAAGGCACATCTTAATTTAGACCCGTTATTTAATTCTAGAAGAAAACTGGAGACGATTTCAATTAAAGCGTGAACGCATTTTTATTCTGAGTTACTACTTAATGAGGACTCTTTATTCTTTTTCTAAGGCTAAAAAACCATCTTCTAACAAGCCACTTTCATATTTTTCAAACCTGAATCTTTTTCTTTTGGTTATAATATACAATTCATGGAGAACTAAACTCTTATTTCTAGTTGAAGGTTAATAAAGTTCTTGAAGTTTTTATTGTAAGATATATGCTTATTTCTTTTATCTTTTCTATTTCAAGTATTTATATATTTTCGATATAATTGTTTAATGAATTGAATAAGAGGACTATTATTTGACTTGTTATTACAATTACTTGTTAATTACATTGTCAAATCTGTAATTGTTTGATTTATCTAATATCAGTAACAAACACTATAGTTGATTGTGGACAAACATTTGATTTATATTATGGGAATATATGATCAGACTTAAATAAACTGAACTTATGTATTTATTGGTTTGCATTGGTTGTCTTTCTAATGTTGTTGTTGAGTTAAATCTTAAGAGTTTGTTTAGAACTGCTTAATAACAAGAGAAGAATTAAATAATGTATTTTGATTATCAATTATCTAAGAGAAAGATTGGTCGCTAAAGCGTGTTAGTGACTAAAACCGGTGTATTTGAAATAGAATTGATCTTATTTGTATCGATGATCAATTAAATTTCTCCAAGACTGATTATACCTTTGACTAGAGTTTTCTCATATTGTTTAATCTCATTTAATTTTTATGCTATTTAATTATTTCTGAAAATTACTTTAATTTTCATTTTAAATCTCCCATCTTTTTATTATTTGTTTTAAAGAAATAAATTCATCAGTTATTTGGGATTCGACCCTACTCATCGCTACTATAATTTTGGTATTAGAAGAGTAGATAATTTATTTTTGTTAGTTTCGACACTCAATACTAATAGTGTGGCTCACTCCTTAGCAAAAATGTTCAGTTTGTATTCGAAATGTATGGTTTAGAAAGGCCCCCCAAGTTATATCCAAACCTTGCCTTGTAATGATGTTGTAGTGATTTATTATTATGTCCCTATTTTGCTTTAAAAAAAAACTTATGTTTCAAACAAAAATCTTTCGCCAAAGATGAGAAAGTCCTCTCTAATTCATTGTAATTATTATGAACTATAATTCACTGTAACTTTATAGTGAGTACTCAATCTCTCATTAATCATAAAAATATTTCACAACATTCACTTATATAATTAGTTTAATATTAATTATATTTATACTTGTTATAGAAAATTAACATAAGAGATTTATAAAGGTTCAACTCTCAAAGCCTACATCATTTTCTCAACTAAGTTAAGAGTTTAATCAACTAACAATCTACTTCAAGGTGTAGATTAAACACTTACAAGCTTAAAATAAGTTATCCAAGTGTTTTCCTTAAGTTCACATTTAAACCCTTATAAATGGTTTAATGGCTAACACCAAACCTTTTACAAGTGTTTAATTCCCAGCCTAAATCACTCAAGGTTCATATTTAAACCCTTATAAATGATTCTTGGGCATGAATAGTAATATAGGTCACTTTGGCTTTGTTTACTTAATATAAATTGAACCTATATAATCACTTAGAACACAAAATGGTTAAATTATATTGCTCAATTATTTGTAATCATAAAATGATGAACATAACACTCAATGTTTAATAAGGTTTAAGAAGGCATAAATAAGGTTCACAACCTGAGTCAACAACACATCAACCAATGAGTTTGCTCAAATAACACATGGATTATTAGGCATAACCTATATTGATCAACCTTTGAGAAGGATTTTTACCAATATGCTAAGGTTTTCTGGGAGTACCAAATGTAAGGCCCAAACCAACAAGTTCTAAAAGAGAAGTTACATTCAATAGTAAGGTCGTGGCCTTTTAGAGCTTGGGTGATGGATGTAATAGGATCCATCCAACATCATCTAGAAGGCATAGTTTTATTTTAGTAGCAATATATTGTTTCACTAAGTGGGTGAAAGCAGTTTTCTTTAAGAATATGACTCCACAAGTCGTGATAAAGTTTATTAAAGAGAAAATCATCTTCAAACATGGACTGCTATGGATAATTGTGACTAGGGTACTATGGTAACAGGGTTTGTTGAATCTTTAGGCATAAAGTTGTCTTGTCAAGATCAATACCCTACTATCCTCAGTCTAATGGCCAAGCAGAGGCAACCAATAAGGTGTTAGTCAACAATACCAAAAAGGTTATGAGTGACAACCCAAAATGTTGGCTTAAAGTCATGGATGAGGTGTTATAAGCCAGTAGGATCAATAAACGATTTGTTATGGGAACTTCACCATATGAATTAGTCTATAGTAATCAAGCCATGATACCAACAAAATTAGTAGCCAATTCCTTGGGAAGAAAAGTGCAAAGTGACCTTACATTTAGTGAGTAGGAGTAAACAATGTTTTATGGAGTTAGATGGACTACATAGAGCTAGATTAGAAGCCTTTAATATAAAACAAGTTCACAAGCAAAGGGTAGAAAGACCCTATAGCAAAAAGGTTAAAGAGAAAAACTTTGTACAAGTGAATTTGGTGTGGAAAATGATATTGGCAACGACCTTTTTGAAAGAGGGGAAAAGGGGGATCAACCTGGGATGGGCCCTATAAGATTGAGAAAATTGTATAGAATAGAGCGATTTAATTGTGAAACTTAAATGGGACAAGGCATGACCATCTCATTAATATTAAGCACCTCAATCACTATTTTTCTTCAGTATGGGAACAAATTGACATGCAAATCTTCAATTAAGCAAGTGTAATGATCGAGCTTACATAAAATGGTCGGATGATGTAAAACAATACCTTGTTATTAGAAAAAAATTGCTAAGTAAAATGTTTCGTAATAGGATCAACTCCTGCAAATGCAAACTCAAGCTCACTGTTAACTTGGGATTCATAGTTGGAGAGATAACAAGGTTTACTGAATCTTTAGGCATAAAGTTGTCAAGATCAATGCCCTACTATCCTCAGTCCAATGGCCAAGTAGAGGCAACCAATAAGGTGTTAGTCAACAATACCAAAAATTATCAGTGACAACCGAAGATGTTAGCATGAAGTCATGGAAATGGTGTTATAAGCCAGTAGGATCAACAAACGGTTTGTTATGGGAACTTCACCATATGAATTGATTTATAGTTATCAAGCCATGATACCAATAGAATTAGTAGCCAATTCCTTGAGAAGAAAAGTGCAAAGTTTTAAGTCCTAAAATTCTAGTGATTAACAATTAAATGAAGAGAATAAACAGATAAAATCCACGGAATCTATACATGACAAAAAAAAAAGTTACATATTCGATATATTTTTTTACTATTAATTATTTTTGTTGGGCCTTGTACATACACATAATGTATATATTGTTGAAGAGAATATCACATTGAGAGTTTAAGGGATAGAAGAATGATTTATACTTGTGGTACAACTAATATATTGACTTAAATCATTTTGAAGTAATGATGACTTCACAATTATCAAGTCCAACTGTTAAAACTCATTCAATTCTAATATGGTATCAAAGACATTAGAGAACTAATGTTACATTCTAATATAGTATCAGAGTTATGAGAGAACTAACTAATACATTACTATGGACTGTACAATGGGTAAAAAATCTGAATCCCAAAAAGTATATTGCCCATATCAAATATTGAGAAAGTATGTGGTTCAAGAAAGGAGAAAAAAACTCAAACAAATAAAAATTATGGATTAAGCAAGTGACAATTGGGTTCGGTTTAATATTATGTCCCTATTTTGCTTTGAAAAGCAACTTATGTTACAAACAAAAATCTTGTGCTAAAGATGAGAAAGTCCTCTCTAATTCATTGTAATTATTATGAACTAAAATTCATGGTAACTTTATAACGAGTACTCAATCTCCCACTCATCGTATTTTTTGCAAATTTCATTTGTATTTTGCAATTTTTTTAAAATTTTAGCGAGGACATGTCTGACATTATTTTTATAATGTCCATGCTATTTTCTTTGCCATTAGAATTTTTTACGTCTAATATCAAGAAGAGAATATCCCATGCTAAATTAGTGACGAAATGTTTTTGAAAATTGAAAGTATGTTGTTAATTTGTCATTCATTAAATTTTTTTCTAATTTTATTTGTTACTTCTTAATGAAACTTACAAATTTAGTGGTCTCTTTAGTTAAACCATCATGTAAACATATTATATAACATAAAAGTGTGCCTTGTAGATCAAGGAGATGTTTTGCAATTGGTAGGATCTTTGGTCTAATGAAAGTGAGGATTTAAGTCCAAAAATTCTAGTTATTAATAATTAAATGAAGTGAATAAACAAATAAAATCCATGGATTCTATACATGACCAAAAAAAAAGTTACATATTTGATATATCTTTTACATATTCCGATATATTTTTTACTATTAATTATTTTTATTGGACCTTATACATACACATAATGTATATATTGCTGAAGAAATCTCATGTTGAGAGTTTAAGGAATAGATGAATGATTTATACTCGTAGTACAACTAACATATTGACTTAAGTCATTTTGAAATAATGATGAATTCACAATTATTAAGTCAAACTATTTAGACTATTCAATCCTAATATGGTATCAGATACATAAGAAAACTAACTGTCACATTCTAATATAATATCAGAGATATGAGAGAACTAACCGATACATCACCGTAAACTCTGCGGTGGGTAAAAAATCTGAATCCCAAATGATATATTGCCCTGATCAAATATTGAGTAAGTTTGAGATTCAATAAGGGAGAAAAAATTTAGATAGATAAAAATGATGAATTAAACAAGTGACAATTGAGCTCAGTTCAATTGTACTTGAGGAGAATGTTGACGAAAATCACACATTGATAGTTTAAGAAATAATAAAATGATTTATACTTGCAACAATTAACTTCATTGATTTTGAAATAATAGTGAATCTATAATTATCAAGTTTAATTATATAGATACATCCAATTTTAATATATATAACCGTTAACTGTTTTCATTTTTATTTTTTAAATGGCTCATGCATCAATTCTAGCTAATAATTTTATGAGATTTTTTTATATAGAAAGAACGTTCTACCAAACTTATTATAAGATCTCAATATATAAGCACAATAATAGATATTAATATTTTCGTTACAGCTGCATATGCTATCGCATCTAAATTTAACAAACTCAATCGCATATTTATTTCTTTTTTTTTCAAGAAATAAATATATACCATAATTCCAAGGAGGACAACGTTCACAATGACGATCACAGAGGTTTCACTGCGGATTAGTGTAGAACAAAGAAAGAACATAACGATTGGGGGACCATAAACAACCCATACCCTTTAGTTACTAATAAAATAAAAAGAGATCTGGATCACATGCCGCCATGTGATGGATGGGGATTGGGTGATCTCGTAAATTTCCCCTTCTTCCAACAATTTTATTTATTTTTTTAATTTCCAATTTCTAATTTTTTTTAAATATTTTACCAATCTGAATTGTCTCCGTTCCCCACTGCACACTCACTAGTTAAGTACCTCTCAAAATTTGACATTACACAATAATATAATATAAATATATATTAAAGTGATTTCATTAATAAATGAATTAAGTTTATTCGCATAAAAGTGACACAATTACGATATATTTAATATTTAAATAATATTTTTAGTATTTTTTGGATAATAATTTTGATATAAAATATAAATTATTTTTATTTTTATAATTGTTTTGTATGATTTTTTACAACAATAATATAATTTAAGCGTATAAAAACAATTAATAATTTAAAATAATATTATTTTATACGCATATAATATTGTAATGAATATATTAAACTAATCAACCTATTTACAGTTCGTGGGTTAAAAAAAATTAACACTAATATGAATTAGGTTAGACATCATATACGAATTTTCAAGAGTAAAATGCGCTCTTCTGAGTGAAATGAACCCTACACACCTTCCCCTTTTCCCTCTATAAAGCTGCTTTCAAGATTATATATATGGAAGAGTGGTCCATGAGATTTTGTATGGGCATGCTTTCTCTCTCTGTCCCTCTCTCTCTCTCTTACTATATTTTCTGTGCAAGAAAGAAATTAAAGAAGGAAAAAGATTTGAGATCTGAGAAAGAATTTCAAGGTTTTCTTGATTTTCTTCATCAATATTCAAGTCCTGGCCATGCTATTCCACAGCTTTCTTGAACTTTCTTGTACTATATATCAAGAAAAATCTTCTTTCAAATATTTCATTTTTGTTAGCTCCATGGAAGCTCAAGAAAGCTGTGGGAGAACATGGCAATTTTCAGGATTTTTTTCTTTTTCTTTTTTTCCCTTGTCTTTTATCTCCATTTGTTCGTCACCAGCAGAGTTGAAGCAGCTTCTACTATCTGTCCGTACTTCTGCATGGCTTCATGGTAACAATTCTTTCACTTGACTTGTTTATTTTAAGTCAAAATAGAAAATTTGACATTGAATTTAGGGATAAAAAGAACAATTCTTGCATTTTCTATTAGGAAAAGTTGCTTTGATGGTGAAGTTTGATGTGGGAATTGGTCCTCCATGAAAAAATCTTGCAATGCTTTTGTTTCTGGTGCAGGTATATAATTAATTAATCAGAAATTTGCATGAAAGGAATGGGAATTGGTGGAATTAAATTAAAATTTTAGATGGGAATTGAATGATTAAGAAAGAATGAAAGGAAAGAAAGAATTGCAGAGAGAATGAAGAAGAGAGAAGATTCGAAATGGGTAGGTTTCCTTTTTATCGTCAATGATGATAGTTCGTCCTGTTGGCCTTTTGGTTTTGCTTCTAACATGATTTCCTACATTTCCGTGAAAAAGGCTAAACTTTGTCACTTTGTGACATCATTTTTTAACCACTCTCCCTTCTACCTGACATCACTCCTTAAATTCACACTTTTTTATTCTTTCTTCTTCTTCTTTTTTTAACCTTTCTCTAATTCTCTGTTTTTTTTTTGGGATCTCCACAGTGGTAGTTAAGCATATATATATATATATATATATATACCACAAAATATTATGTCATAATTGACATTTCCTAGCTGTCTACCAGCACAATTATTCTTCTCTTTTTTTAGTTCCGGAATAATTATTACATTCCTTTTTTTTCTTTTTTTCTGTTTATCTTCTTACTCAAAATCCTGTACTTGTTCAATGCAAGGCAAGAAAATTTTCAGATTTTGTCAAATAATTTCTATTATGATACCAGTATACCATTTCTTACCAGTAATATATTTTCTTCTAATTTCTATAAATTTAAATTAACATATATTTCCATATCAGTTATTAGGAATTAATGCCTCTTCTTTAATTAAATTCCCTATTGATGACAATCAATTAGTCACTGCTCTTAGAATTCTGTTATTACCATAATTTCCAACCTGTTTCGTTTTGAATACAGAATTTAATTCTTATTTGATTCTTATAATTAATTGAGCTAGCTCTTACAGTGCCCATTTTTTATATTGCTAGCTATGATCTTTGCCTGCTAAATTTAACAATTAAGGATAAACTAGGTGACATCAATTAGGTAATCAAAGAATAAATGAAAAAAAAAAAGTTTAGTTTTCTCACTTTGCAGGTTCTTTAATTTCTTAGCTAATTCAACTACTTCTTTGTTTCTTTAGTTGCTCTTAACTTTTTGTTTTCTTTTTTTAGATTTATGTGATGATATGCTATAATTAATCTGAAACTTTAAAATTCAATAGGAATATTTATATAATTGGACTATTTATTTTCTTAATTTTTCTGTGCTATTTTTTTAATTATATATCATAGTGTAAAATTTAGGGCTCCTGTATAATGAAAGAATATGCTAGAAAAGCTAATGTTTTTAATTATAATGGAGACTCAAAATGATTAAAGTGGGAGCTAGGGGGAAAAGTACAATTACAGGAAAATAATGCAAGCTTTGTTAAGGGAATCTTTCCTTAATTAAAGTAAAGAAGTGAAAGCTCATAAGGTAAATGTTTAGCCGAGGAAATGTAAAAATTGATGATGAAGGGTGTGAAGGTCCACATTCACACATAATAATAATAATAATAATAATAATAATAATAATAATAATAATAATAATAATAATAATAATAATAACAGCATTATTATTATTATTATTATTATTATTATTATTTAAAAAAAAGTTCATAATAGGTGAGACAGAAGCATGACAGATCTGTACACAGTAATATTATACATATACAGTTAATGCAGTGAGTGCATGTAATTTGCTGATATTAGAACCCTTAATAGTTATCTGGGTTTCAAGATTGTCTACTCCATTCTTTGAAGTCACTTTGTGATGCAACATAGTATTCAAGTACCATAGTCCTGAAGATCAAAATAAATAATTAAATAAATAAAGAAGTACCATTGACCTAGCTAGCTGTTTGATGTACAATTAAGATGATGATGATGATGATGATAATAATAATAATAAAGCAGAGAAAATTTTTTTTGACCTGATCTATATAATTACTCAGAACCTACCCAATATCAAGCAGTCATCTTAATTAGAAAATTATTCTTCCCATGTGGGTTTGGTAGAATTGAACTTCTTAAACACCTAAAAGAATTATGGGATGGAGTGAGATGGAAATGGTTACAAATTTAAGAAATTTCAGATTAGGCAGTATAGCAATTGAAATGATTTATATGTATTTATATGTTTAATATTATACATATTTATATAAAATGTATGTGTTATGCGATTTGGAAAAATGATCTTGCTTTTGAGGCTCAAAGCTGGAGCAAACCTTTTGTTTCCAAAAAAAAAAAAAAAAGAATCTCTGAAATGCTGACCCAAATCTCTTCAAGAATCGTCCAAATTTCTGTAGTGATATTGGCATGCAGGTTCATTGAGCTGCATTCATCCAAGGGCCAAGTCTTCTTTTCTTTTTTCTTTTTCACCAAACAGAATTTCTGCTTTGTAAGAAAACCACTTGAATGAATGTGTAGTAAATTACTAATTTAGTAAACCAACGATTGATAGGAAAAAAAAATGCTGCGGTATCATTAGGACTACATATATCTTTCTTTTCTTTTCAATAACAACTCGACTCCATTATGTAAAAGAGAGTTTAATTAAAATTGTCCAAACTCATGACAAAAAAGATTAAATCTGAAAAGGAAAAAAAGGAGAGAAAAATGCTATTTTCCCTAATCTTTTTTCTGCCAGCATAATTATTTCAGTTGTATGTCATCACTTTACATACATATAAATAAATGTTTAATGCTTAGAAAGATTTTGGAGGGTGAAGATCTTAATTAAATGAAGAAAAAAAAAATATATATATATATATATATATGGCTTTTTTTTCAAGAACAAGAAATGAAGCTTCCTCAATTTCTTGACAGCAGATATTCAATTGATAAAGAATTTGCAGAAACATACATATGTCACTGAATATTAAACATATGTTAACTGAAGTTTCCAATTTTATATTTAATGAATTCCTTACATATATATTTATAATATTGCTATAGAACTAAGGGGATGGGTGTGATTCAAAATTGAAGGGAAATAAAGAAATATACATATATATAGCAGGAGCTAAAATATATACACTGGAAATTAACTATGGACAAGTGAAAAGGAGATGGCAGAGAAAGGCAATAATAGTGCCTCGTCCATGTGGTGGGGAAATGGAAGAGTCAAGTCGCTTTTGATATATATATATATATATATATATATATATATGGTTCTTGTATGATATTAATTAAGTCTCAACCATTAGAGCATATGCTAAAGGTCTTTGTTTCTTTCTTTTATTTGATGTGAGAGTTCAAAACTATAATAAATAGCAACTCTGCTGACCCACTAAGGCATGTACAAATTATGCAATAGGAATAAAGAATTACAGTTTATAGTATATTACATTATTCCTGTCCATGGATTCAGAAAGAAGGAATCTTGCGTACTTATTCATTACAAATAACTTAGTATGCATGTCTATAAATCATTTTTTTTTCACAAGTAAAAAAGGGTTAATAATTTCATGGTCAAGTAAATATTTCAATAATTCAAATTTTAATAAAGAGAGTATCAAACTATCTAATTAATACAAGAAATAAGTTGATTAGGAATTGAGGAAAATATCGCTAGGAGGCTGAAAATCGAGACTTTCCACCAGTTCTCAGCAAGAGCTTATCATCGAGTTAAAAACCTAATTAACTGCTTACTTGTTAATACTAGCAATTAACATCCGACCTCCTTTTCCCTTCTGAGTACCTTTGGTCCCAGAAAACAAAGGAAGAAAATTACAAGGAACGGGTAAGCATGTTTGTAGATGTTAGAATACTTATCTTCGTTTAAACCCTCTTCTTAATTAATTACCAATCCCATCCCAAAAAGGCTCATATGATGTACAGGGTGTGCACTCATATTGCAATGCATATAATTTTAGTTGAAACTAAGCTGTTAGCATGTTTTTTATCTCAGCGTAAACAAAGAACTTATGGCATATTTGGCATATTAAAATAATAAAATTTCATGGACTGGTATTTTGGGATTTTAATGTTTATGTCTGTTATATTTATGTAATAAAAATTAAAATTAAAATTTTATGTTCTGTTTAATTTTATTGAAAGTATTTTTAAAAATATAAAATATTTTATTTAAAAAAATACAGAAAAAATTTTAAATACCAATAAATTTAAAATATTAAGAAAGCTATCAAACTAAAATTTTGGAATGAAATTCTATAATACAATTCATCAGAAAAAAAAAAATCTTATCGACGACCTCACATTTTAATTAATAATTAATTAAAATAGCAACTCAGTGTCAACTCTTAGCTTTCTTGTCTCAAAGCGAAAGAGATAATAAAAGTTGCTTTAAGACTATAAAATAATGGGAATGATTACTATATTAGATCAAATAATATAAATCAATAAAACAAAAGTTACAGCACAAACACAATCACGGAGATGCAGAATAATATAACAAATTTTATAAATATATTTCTTCGATTATTTTCTTTTTTTCTAATTTCCATCATTTACACTTTAAGTCCGTCTTTGTTTTCACGTTCACAAAACACAAGAAAATCTAAGCTTTTTAATGACCCTATAACTTTCTCCTCTAAAGGAAACCAATTTAAATCAAATTAAATCAGACAAAGAGATCTCACCTTTTTGACTTGGATGAATGGTCAGAAATCAAACTCACATTAATCTTTAAAAAAGGCATTCCTAATCCCAATGGTTTTCCTTTAAGCATGCAAGATTAGTGGAATTAATGAACATGCCAATCTAAAAAGAAGTTAATTCACTTTTGTTACTTAATATATTCAAGAATTAACACTATATGAAATTCTTCAGTATTAAAATAATTGTGATTGGATTGGTTCATGATTTTCTTCCATGAACCATGTCTAAGCAAGAAAAATTCAAGTTCAAGTATAAACGCCACAACCTCCTTTAGAATATGCATTTCGATTAGTTGGCAATATCACAAAGATGTGCATATTTAACAAGATTAGGGTGAATATGGATTTAGATTCATCTGCCCTGTGAGTGTATCAAAAATTCATCTAAGTTCATAAAAATGAAAAATGAAGCATGGTAAATTTTCTAGAAAACTTTTTAAATGAAAACAGAAAACATAATTTTGTGTTTATTTATGCTATTTTTCTAAAATGAAAATATAAAAAAATTCTATATTTTTACAATTATAACTAAATTTTGGAAAACAAATTTTAATATATTTTCTATATTTTTCTTTATGTAAGAGTGATTTGTTTTCAAATGAAACAAGAAATTTTTATTCAAGTTTACCCTTTGTTATCCAAATAGAAAATAAAAAGTTTTCTATATAATAGCAAGCAAGTATGTTTTACAAATTTTATAAAATTTCTATGAAAATGAAAATTTTTTATTTTTCTTAAAAATTACAAAATGAAAACTGAAAAAATTTTGACAAGACAAGACAATATATTCATTTTTTTTAATGATCTAGAAGATCATTTCTTCCCACTTTGTTGTCTTCACCTTTGTCTGTAAACAAAGAAAAAAAAAGCCCTAATTTTGCTCAAAAAGCTTCTTTGAGTCATTATTTAAGTCCAACTGAGCTAAATTTGAAAAGGAAAAATAAAGACTCAAATATTATTTCACTTAGTTTGTTTTATATATAGTTTATTCAGTTATTTCGAACCCATTTATAAAAGCATCACCTAACGATTTAGCAATTGAATTACGCAATTGCAGAATGAAAAGCAGTGGGAAGGTAGATTCTGTGGTCCATATGATCTTCGTAAAAATCTGCATACCAACAATATATATAAATCATAAATCCTCCTAGCTAATAGGTAAATTAATTAATTAACCCTAATCTAATCTAATTTAGTTACAGTATTTCAGTAACCAATAATTAGTGGCAAGAAATTGAACAGATAGGATCCATATATATGTAGATCATGGTATTCTTAGATGGAATGGAAAGAAAAAGACTGAACTGTTATTGAATCAACCGACAAGATATAGATACAGATCAATGGGCCTATATAACAATTAATTTCATAGTATATCTTTTAATCTAATCTCCAATGGAATTTTTTACAAATACTCTAAATGGAACCTCCACATGGGGCACCATAAAAGCTTGTCGATACAACCAAAAATAAAATCCAATAAAAGAACAAACTCCTAACTAAGAAATGAACACAAGAAATCAACAAAAACAATTATATCTTGTATAAAAAAATTGTATTTAAATTTTACAGCAATGCAAAAATGAATAAATAAGAAGATGCATCATATCATCATAAATCATTAAGAAAAGAACAGATCCATGGAATCAAATAAATAAAAAAGGATTAGATCAGAATAATACCCATTTAATGAATCGCATCGAACTGAATCCGAGATTATGCGTGTTCTTCCCTGACCCTGTCTGTAACTTCCCACAGCTTTATTGAACTGCAAGAAGAAGCCATAAATGGGCATGCAAGCTACAGATGCAGTTCAAGAAAGCTGTGGAAGAATACAAAGAGGGTCATATATAAAAAAGAAAGCAAGATTTTCATTTAGATTCTTCTTTTTTTCTTTTTTGGTTGAAAGATTCATCTTTAATTAGAAGCTTCAAAATTCAGCCTATCTATAAAACCCTAGAAAGAAAGCAAGAAAAAAAAAAGGGAGAGAGAGATGAAGATTAAGTAGCAGACATTGATGGGGTTAGTAGAGGAGAAAGGAGAAAGTGGGGTATTTATAGGAGAATTGAGGTCTTTTACCACCAATCCCAAGAAGAATATTGGGCCTAAGATTATTGAACCTCCCACCCATCTCTCTCCTTTTTTTTTCCATTCTTTTTTTCAATTTACTTTTTTTTTTTCTTCCAAACATCCCAAAAGCTGACTACGTTTGATCCCATTAACCCTAACAGCATGAAATTTGTTATTTTTTTTAATGAATAAATTGGTTTTAACTTTGTGAATATTTGTGCGGCTCCGATGCAACCCTCCGGATCTGACGGTGCCGTTACCCTACTCGGGACATACACCTGGGACCCACTTCTAATATCCCTATGTATTAATATTGGAAGCAGTAAATCCTGCAAATTATATTATATATCCGTGTTTATAATACATTGATTATCTTTTATTTTATATAACAGCATTTTTTATTATGTTATTAATATTTCACACATTTATTTATAATGCAATATTTTTATTATTAACGTGTTTATTTCATCGTATTTTTTTAATTCTTCTTTTTCTCTTCTTCTTTTTTTCTGCATCTTCTTCATAAAGATAAAAAAATCATATATATTCTAATTCTATTTTAGAGAGAAAATTTTTTAATTTACATATTTAATTTTATTTTTAGTATTTTTGAATATTTTATTATTATTATTATTATTTGGGATAAAAACTTTAATTTGATATATTTGAAAAATAAAATGATTGAAAATAAATATATTTAAAT
Organism: Triadica sebifera; assembly: GCA_023653625.1. NCBI lineage: Eukaryota > Viridiplantae > Streptophyta > Magnoliopsida > Malpighiales > Euphorbiaceae > Triadica > Triadica sebifera. The sequence continues at coordinate 18,498,275 of CM042910.1, read as the reverse complement.
TAAAAATGAATAATATAAAGAGAAAAAAATCGAGTTTTAGAGATTAAAGATGATGAATTTGGTAAAAAATAATAAATCTGTAAGTGATGAACTTACAAGTTGTAAATATGAATTTATAAATAATGAATCTATAAATTTTAAACGATAAACATGTAACTTCTATATGATAAATCTGTAAGACTAAAACGATGAACTTGTAAATGATAAACATACAATATCTAAACGATAAACATGTAACTTCTAAACGATGAACTTGAAAGCTGTAAATGATAAATCTGCAAGTGATGGCGTAGTAAGTTGTAAACAATGAACATATAAGTTTTAAACGATTAACTCATAGATTTTGAACAATGAACATGTAAGTGATGAAGCAGCAAGTTATAAATAATGAACATATAAGTTCTAAATAATGAACCCGTATCTTATATATAATGAATCTGTAAGTTTAACATAATGAACATGTATCTTATAAACGATGAACTTGTAACTTCTAAACAATAAATTTGTAAATTCAAAACGATAAACCTTAAATTCAAAATGATAAAATTGTAAGTTATAAATGATGAACCTATATGTTTAAATAATGAATATATAAGTTATAATTGATAAACTTATTTTATATTCATTAGTTCACCAAAATCTAATTCTGAAAAAAGCGCACGAGCTTTATTTTATTTTGCACGTGTGAAATAATGAGATTTTATAATACAATATGGATATGGATCCATGATATAACAACCCACTAAAGTAAATATTTGGCTTTTTTATTTTTTCTTTACAAATGAAATTTATTATACATCTCCAGTACGGTGGAACAACCGGCCACAATATTGACAAGATATGTTAAGAAAAATTCTACATTAGGAGTTTAAGGGATAGAATAAAAGTATATAATTGTAGTGCTACTAACTTCAATTTGACTTAAGTCATTTTGAAATAATGGTAAATCCACAATTATCAAGTCAAACTGTTTAGATCCATTTAATTTTAATATAATATCAAAGTTATGAGATGACTAATTGTTGCATGACCGTGGACTTTATGAGTAAAATCTAAGACCTAAGAAGTAGAAATACCTAAATCAAAAAATAAATAATTTTGTGGCTCAAAAAAAGGAGAAAATTCAAACACATAAAAATATTATATTAAGCAAGTGACAACAAAGGCAAAATCAATTGTACTTGAAGGATAATGTTAAGAAAAATCTCACATCAGGAGTTTAAAAGATAAAAGAATGGTGTATAATTGTGGTGCAAATAACTTCAGATTGAGTTAAGTCATTTTAAAACAATGGTGAATTCACAATTATCAAGTTTAATTGTTTAAGTTCATCCAATTCTAATAAGATACAACAAACCACACTATACCCCATTTAGTTTAACCGTTGAGTGTAGCTGATAGTTGATAATTGACATAGTTGGTAGTTTATTGATATTAATATTTGGTAAAATTAATTGAATTGTTGTTGGTAAAATGTAAAATTATTAATAGAGATACAATTTATTTTATTAAAAAATATATGTTTTTATATGATGTATGAATAAACAAAGTAATTATTTGATATAATTATTTATTGTAATTAAAAAATAAAAATAATAAATTATAACAAAAAAATTAACTAAATGCATATATAAAAATTATAAATTATTTTAATTATTTTAATTATTTTATGCTTAATATATATAGCAATTAAAAATATATTTTATCATTTAAAAATAAATAATGTTAGGTGTTTAACTATTATTTATAATATTTTATATTTATAATTATAAATAATTTATTGATTGAAAAAATTAATTTGAATGAAATAAGTCGTAATGCCCGCTAATTTGAACTTTGTTAGAATAAGTGTATAAATGATATATTTAGGGAAATCATATGAAAGACATTAGAAATAAAACTTAATAAATGGTAATATTAAAAAAAAGAATAAAATGAAAAATAAATAAAAGGGCGCAAGAAAAAAAATGAATGGACAGCAGAAAGAAGGGAAAGTGGGTGAAGACATTCTTTTGTTCCATATAATTGAGTTTCTACACATTTCCATCAACTTCATCTTAGTCTTATTCTTATTCTTCCTTTCATCTTACAGCCTCTTTCTCCCATTTTTTCACTCAAAATTTGCATCAAAATCACTTCAAATAAATCTGTTTTTTGTAAATAATCTCTTCTCCATTGTTCTTGTGTTTTTTAGAACTATTAGGACTATATTACATTAGTTTCTTTCACTCTATTTTTGATGGATTTATAAACTGAATTTCAAGAAGTATAAAATATGAAAGTTGTTCATTTATGTCTTATTTTATGTCTATCAAATGGTATGGGATGATTTTGAGTATATAAATAGAAATAGTTATTTGAGTGAGAATAATTCATAGAGGAGTATTAATAGAGTACCCTACGATATTTGCTTATTTTGATCATTTTAAATATCGAATTTAAGGAAACTCAAAATATAAAAGTTGTAGCCCTATATTTTTTCTAATTCTCTACCAAATTTTGTATAAATATATTTTGTTTAAATTGAGTTATAGTAAAATGAACCATGATTGTTCTGTAATTAAGCTGTTTCCTTATATCTGTGCAGCTTCGGTGAATTTATCTTCATTTTTAAGCTATTTAGAGATCAAATTTTCTAAAGTATAAACTTAAAAGTTTTAGTTCTATGTCTTAGCTAAGTTTTTATGGAAGTATTACCTTAAAATATTATGTATTCTGTGAGTTATGACCATAATAAGTGCACTGGTTTAGTTGTCATTTTATGTTAAGCCAGTTATATATTCTCTGGTGTTTGAAGACTTTAGAGACAGAATTTGAAAGAGTAGTAAACGTGAAAAATGTTCCATATTACCTTATATAAATTTTCAAAAAGTTTCATAATAAATCAAGGTACACGTTTAAAAATATGAATTTTTTTTACATATAGTACTCCAAAACTGTTTAAAAGAGGAAAACATGATAACGATTAAAATTATATTAAAATTGTGTAATAGTTCAAAACTTTCGATATTTTAGTATGTTATATTCTTATATGTTAAATTTAATTAGAAATTAGAATCACATAAATTAGATAAGTGTAGAAAAAGTTATAGAGTCAACAGTCCTAAGAGGTCGTATTCCCTTAAGAGAAATTGGGTGTTTAAAATATATTTAAGGATTTTAATAGGAAGTTTAAGATATGTAGGTTACATTTTTTAAAGTTATATTGAATTATGGAAGTAAAATGACGGTGGTTTTATTTATGAATGAATTTGGCTTATGGTAGAAATTAAAGGAGAAGAAGGAACTTATAAGGAAAAGGCCAAGAAAAAGGAAAGTATAGGAAGGCTAAAGCAAAGAATTAAGATTAGTGGCTATAAAATCTAATTATTTCCATTGAATTTATATAAATTTTAGGTTATATAATTAGGGAATATATTTGTATTTTGCATGATAAATTAAAGTAAGCTTAGAAGAATGATTAAAGACACAAAAATATGGATTAGAAAACTTAAATTAAAAAAATGTTAAATGGATGGTAGAACCTTATAGGTCAAATTAAAGATGTAACGCCCGGTCATTTAGACACTTAGTTCTAGCACTAAACTTTTAAATTCCAATTAATAATGTCCTTAATAAAATCATTATATGGACTAAATAATGATTTATGGAATTATTAAGGTTATTTTGTAAAAGGAGAAAATTGTGGGCTAAATGATGAATTATTCAAAAATTAAAATTAATTAAAATTAATTAATTAAATTGACCAATAGGAGAAGAGATTAAGAAGAAATGGGAACTATAAATATCTATCTAATTAGGAAAAAAATCTTGAACCTAGAATGTTCTTCATAGATGAGGCATAAAAATCAACCTAAAATATCTCATAATTCTTATCTCCCTCATTAATTAGTATTATCTTAATCATTATCTTTCTCATTAATGACATTAAAATCAATCATTAATGAACCTTATCCTAAACCTATAAACTTCTTCATTAATGATGTAACACCCCTTATCTTTCTGTACACTCATTTGTATACCGGACGGATAAGAGGTGCTATAGAAAATAAAACTCTTCAAAAATACTTCTTTAATTTTAAACATATTTAATATAAGAAATTTAAAATATATACTAAAATATTATACATACATACATTTCTATTATATTTATATACATACTGTAATAAAGTTTAAAAACTTGTATATATGCATATCAAAATATTATAAAAGACCAACCCGCTCTGGGTGGCTACCACTGCTACTGTTGTGCTCCATTTTGTGGGTCCCTAGTCAGCGTCCCTTATCTACAAGTCCAAACACTGTTTGCTACTTTTGTAACCTACGCGAGAGAAAACAAACTCTCGCGCTGAGTATATAACTCAGTGGTACAAAAATTCTTATAATAATAGTCATTAAAATAAAATATGCTCTTAAAATATAATCAATTCAAATTTTGAATCTCCTTTTTATAAATAAATATAATAGCTTTTTCATATACTCACATATTATGACATTTTAGACTTGCTTCTAGGGAATCAAAGGGGTATCATATTACATCTTAATTTAGAATCCACAGAAATGCACAGAATCCAAATGTAATATGACTCAGTCCACAGAAATGCACAGGACTGAAAAATGTATCAGGTGATCCACAGAAATGCACAGGATCACAATATTTCATAAGTCCACAGAAATGCACAGAACCATCATTTCTACCCTATTGGCATGCCAACAATACCCTAGCTCACGTCTAGGCTAATATGTGCACAAAATTTCTCCAATTCATAATTCAATTCATTTTTGTATCTCAAAGCAGAATAATAATTTCCGTAAAAAATTTTACTATCATTTTCTTAATCATTTTCCATAAAATCGATAATATATTATTTTCATGTCAAAATAAATATCATCATAAAGTATATCGAACTTTTAAATTTTTTTGAAATACAGATAAAATATTTCAAACTCTATAATTGCAAAAACTCCAATTTTTCACATAAAATATATAATATATTTTATGTAATATTATAAATTATTTGAATATAATAATTTCTTTATTACTTCATACTTTTCTTTAATTACTTACTTATATATATATGGTTAATATTATAAGGATAATTGCACTAATCTCTTTACGCTCTGCCGGTATCGACCGACTCTTTCCCTTTATCTCGGGCTGGCGTCTGGTCCGACATCGAGCCTAGAGATAGAAAATTTTCAATTAGCTATTGAACCCCTTGCGACATAAAATCTAGTAAAATTTAAATTTTCTGCTAAATTCTCGGTCTCACGTATATCAAAATTCTATATTTGAAATTCTCTTCATTATGCGTGTTTAACGCATAGATCACAGTTTTGGTCATCAACATGTTTTTCCGTGCGACCAAAAATTTCAAATATTATTTTCCTTAATAATATTTTATTTTCTTTATCTTTCCTCCAAAACTATTTTTCTCAATTTATTTCCCTTTATTCTTCTAAGGCCCCTTTCCATTTCAAAAATTATCATTAATTCAATAAATACTCTAAAAATTCCAAATAAATTTATATCATCACTTTAACTCATTTTCTTTCATTTTCCATCATCAATTTCACAAAAATAATATTCAATAACTCCCAATAAATGTTTTTCATAATTAGGCTAATAATCCAAAAATTCTCCAAAAATTCTATTAAATGTTCATTCTACTCCAGAAGTTATATTTTACTTCTAAACACTCCAATTAACTCCATAATTAATAATCATCGATTATTAATTTAATTACCTAATATATTAATATTCTAACTTAACTAATAATCACCTTCATTTAATAATATAAAATTCAATTATTCCCCAAATAATCTTCAATAAACTCAAATAATTATGCAATTCAACTAAATTAATTAATCACTTTAATAATAAAAATATACTTAAACTTCACAAATAAATTCATATCTCACTATCTAAAAATAACTAGGAGGTACGGTTTATACCAGATGACTCGGTTAAATGAGCCGAAGATTCTGTACAAAATACCCAATTAGTGGGCGTCGGACTCCGATCACCGGAAAATTTTCAACGGCGGCGGATCGACGATCGACTGGTACCAAAAGAAAGTTTGAGGTGTGAGGAGTCCAAATATATAAGTTTTATGGCTTGAAAATAGCTAGAGGTGTAAACGAGTCAAGCTACTCGTGAGATACTCAAGATCTACTCGAAAAATACTCGAATTTGACTCGGAGTTAATCGAGTCGAGCTCGAGTAGTTAGTCGAGTTGAGTTCGAGTATCATAATACTCAGCTCGTAAGGCTCTCGAGCTTAATCGAGCTCAATTAAATTATATTTATACCCTTATATTCGAGCTTAATCGATCTTAATCGATCTTAATTGAGTATATTATTTATTAATTTTTTATTTATTCGAGCTTAATCGAGTCGAGTTTGAGTAGTTCGAATTTTTGTCGAGTCGAGTTTCGAACATTAAAAAAAAGCTCGATCGAGCTCGAGCTTCGAGTATTTTAATCGATTCGAGCTTGAGCCTGACACTGTGTCGACTCGACTCGATTACACCCCTAGAAGTAGCTGAAAATGTGTAGATCTACAAAAATTTGCACGGCTCCGGCGAGGAATTCCGACTCCGATCAGCCCCTAAATCGCAGTTCCCAGAGCTCAAATTACACATACCAAGGTTTTTCGACGTCCTGAGTCTATTTCTGGTTTCAGATTTAAGAAATGAATTCGGGAAATACGCGAAATGAGAGGGCAGCCCGGAATCCAATTTTTGCTGCTCCGATCTCGAAAATTCGGCCAGTGTTTGGAAAATCAAACGTCACCGGAGTGATAAGAATATGGAGAACTACTTCTGGTTCGAATTTGGCGAAGATCGGATGTCGTTTGGTTGATGAACGGAGATGGGGATCGTGTAGGGAAAATGAGAGAGAATGAATTTGTTTTTACTTAAATCTTTGAAATCTCCATATATATATATACTCAGGGGCAATTTTGTACTTTTTTTCAAATCTCAAATTTGTAATAAAATTTTACTCAAATAAAATTATTAAGTCACTAAAATAATTAAAAAAAATCTTAATTGAGTAAAATTAATAAAATTTGGGGTGTTACATTCTTCCCCCCTTAAAAGATTTCGCTCTCGAAATCATACATGATAGGTTATTACTAAACAATTGAGGACTTCAGCTGAATGTCTTCGCTAGAGGACTTTTACCGAAGGTATTTGCTTATTTCGTAGTTGTTTCACTTCCCTTGCCAAAATAGTTATAGGCTCCTCCTCAAAAGATAAATTTTGTTGCACCTCGATTTCTTCTACTCGAATGACATGGGACGGATCCGACCTATATCTTCTGAGCATCGATACATGAAACACATTGTGAATTTTCTCCAACTTGGGAGGTAAAGCCAGCCTATAGGCTACTGGTCCCACTCGTTCAATTATCTCAAAAGGCCCAATAAATCTGGGGCTCAGCTTGCCTTTCCTTCCAAAACGTAGTACTTTCTTCCAGGGAGATACTTTCAGGAACACCTTGTCACCAACTTCGTATTCGATGTCCCTGCATCTCAAGTCTGCATAAGACTTCTGTCTATCACTGGCTGCTTTAAGTCTATCTTTGATAATTTTGATCTTCTCCTTTGTCTGTTGAACCAAATCAGGTCCCATTATCTTTCGTTCACTGAGTTCGGTCCAACAAATTGGAGTTCTACATTTCCTTTCATACAGTGCTTCATAAGGAGCCATGGCAATACTTGTCTGGTAACTATTATTATATGCAAATTCCATCAGTGGCAAGTACCTATTCCAACTTCCTGTTAACTCAATCACACAACTCCGAAGCATATCCTCAAGCAACTGGATTACCCGCTCCGATTGTCCATCTGTCTGAGGATGGAACGCAGTACTGAAGTGAAGGCGAGTACCCAAAGATCTCTGTAGACTTTTCCAAAAATGTGAGGTGAATCTGGGATCTCTATCTGAAATGATAAACAATGGCACACCATGCAACCGGACTATCTCTTGTACATACAATTCTGCTAATCGATCCATAGAGTAGTCCATCCTGACTGGTAAAAATTGTGCAGACTTTGTCAACTTATCGACAATCACCCATACTGCATCATGTTTTCTTTGAGTCAAGGGTAGTCCTGACACGAAATCTATAATAACTCTTTCCCATTTCCATTCCAGTATGGCAATAGGTTGCAGTAACCCTGATGACAATAGGTTGCAGTAACCCTGATGGCAACTGGTGTTCTGCTTTTACTTGTTGACACGTCAGACATCTGATAGTATACTCTGAAATGTCTTTCTTCATACCCGACCACCAATAGTAAGGCTTCAAATCCTGATACATTTTGTTGCTGCCAGGATGTATGGAAAAAGTCGATTCATGTGCCTCTTTCAATATCTCTCGTCTCAATTATGAGACATCAGGCATGCATAGTCTGCCTCTATAATAGATACCACCATCAGCTTCAACTGAGTATTCTGGTTTCTCCCCATTGGAAATGGATTCTTTTATTTCAATTGGCTTGGAATCATGCTTCTGAGCTTCTTTGATCCGAAAGATTAATGTAGGTAGGACCCGAAGCTCTGCTAGAGTCTTTCGACTCAAAGCGTCAGCCATAGCATTGGTCTTTCTAGGCTGATAATCAATAACACAGTCGTAGTCCTTAATAAGCTTTAGCCACCTTCTCTGTCTCAAATTTAGCTCTTTCTGTGAAGGTAAATACTTTAAACTCTTATGATCTATATAGATGTAACACTTCTCTCCGTAAAGATAGTGTCTTCAAATTTTCAAGGCAAAAACAATAGCTGCTAGCTCTAGATCATGCGTAGGATAATTCCTCTCATGCAGCTTCAATTGTCTAGAGGCATACGCTATCACTTTACCCTCTTACATCAGTACACAGCCTAATCCATTCAGTGAAGCATCACTGTATACCACAAACTCTTTTCCTGTAGTAGGTTGCGTCAGAACTGGTGCCTCTGTCAATATAGTCTTCAACATATCAAAGCTTGCTTGACACTTATCTGTCCACTCGAATTTAACATCCTTGCGAAGTAATCGTGTTATGGGAGCGGCTATGGAAGAGAAACCCTTCACAAATCGTCTATAGTAGCCTACTAACCCAAGAAAACGTCGTATCTCAGTTACATTTCGAGGCAGCTTCCAATTGACAATGGCTTCAATCTTACTAGGGTCAACTCTGATCCCATCTACTAATACCACATGACCCAAAAACCCAACATTCTCGAGCCATAACTCACATTTCGATAGTTTAGCATACAATTGTTTCTCCCTCAAAGTCTGAAGCACAATCCGAAGATGCTAATTATGGTCCTCTTTATTCTTGGAATATATCAGAATATCATCAATGAAAACTACAACAAATTGATCTAAATAGGGCTTGAAGATCCTATTCATCAAATCCATAAATGCTGCTGGCACGTTTTTTAGCCCAAATGGCATAACTAGGAACTCGTAGTGGCCATACCGAGTCCTAAAGGAAGTCTTAGGCACATCACTCTCCTTAACCTTTAACTGATGATATCCCGATCTCAAATCAATCTTGGAGAATACGCTGCACCTTTCAACTGATCAAACAAGTCATCTATCCGTGGCAGTGGGTATCTGTTCTTCACTGTCACCTTATTTAACTGTCTGTAATCAATGCACAGTCGTAGGGTGTCGTTCTTTTTCTTCACAAACAATACAGGCGCACCCCAAGGTGATACACTGGGTCTAATAAACCCCTTATCCAGCAACTCTTGCAACTGCACTTTCAATTCTCTAAGCTCTGTTGGTGCCATTCGGTACGGTGTGATGGATATGGGTGCAGTACCAGGTAACAATTCAATGGCAAAGTCTATCTCTCTATCCAAAGGCAATCCTAGTAAATCCTCAGGAAACACATCAGGGAACTCACAAACTGTAGGAATGTCCTGAAGCCTCGGACTCTCCTTTATGGTATCCACCACATATGCCAAATAAGCTTTATTGCCCTTCATAATCAACCTCTGAGCCTTCAAAGCAGAAATAACATTAGATGACATCTTCATTCTAATGTCTTGTACCACTCTATCCTTGCACCCATACTTCTTAAAAATTACCTTTCTGACGGCACAATCTACTACTGCCCCATGTCGTACTAACCAATCCATCACTAATATGACATCATATTCATGAAATGGTAATTCAATCAGATCTGCGGGATATAGCTCACCCTGACTCACTAAGGGTAGCTGTCGGTGCACTCTGTTAACCCTAGCACTATGACCCAGGGGATTCGTCGCTACTATATCAAATTCTAAATTCTCAACCTCTAAATGCTCCCTAGGCAACAGTGTAGTGCATATGTAGGAATGTGTAAACCCAGGATCAATTAAAGCATATATATCAAACCCAAGTAAAGAGAATTTACCAACGATAACATCTGGGGCATCATGCTCCTCTCATGCTCTCATAACATATGCTCGAACAGGTGCAGTGTGGCTACCCCCTAGCCTACTAACAGTCTCCGACCCGGCCTGCACTGATCCAGTACGACCTCCCCTAGCCTGACCTCCGCCTCGGCCTCTAACAAGTGCTGATCCCTGTGTCAAAATTGGTCTTTCCCCTGTAGGCTCTGCACTCTGGTCTCTATAGGGGCTATCTCTTCTGAAGTGGCCTGTAGCCCCATAAATAAAATATGCTTTGGATGTCACCCAACACTCACCAGTATGATATCTGTCACATTGCTGACACTGAGGGCGTGGAACAAATCTTCTCCCTACTGAACTCGGAGTACTGGCAACTGATGGTGCTGCCCTAGCAGGCTGTCCTCGCCAGGTTAATGCACCTAAACCTCTAGATCCCCTCTGGAATCTGCTATCAGAAAACCTGGTCTTCTTACTAATGGATGAACTAGCACCCGGCTGAAAATAGGGTCTCTTGGGGTGGCTCGAAACTACTGTCTTCATCTCCTCAGCCACGGCCTCCTCAACTGCCTCAGCAGCAGTTCTCAAAGCAGTAAACTCCTTAATCTGTGCTCCAGCCAACCTAGCTCTAATAGAGGGTCGTAATCCCTTCTCAAACCTCCTGCAACTATCAACCTCATCAGCAATAATACCCCCTGCATATTTACTAAGTCGGGTGTACTCCTTCTCGTATTCTTCCACGGTCATATCCCCTTGTCTGAGGTCTAGGAATTCTTATCTCTTTCGATCAATATAAGCTCGGAGAATGTACCTCTCTCTGAACTGCTCCAGAAAGAACCTCCATGAAGGTGGATCAGGTGTCTGAGGGCGCTGTAATATTGTCTTCCACCAGTCATAAGCCTCCTCCTGCAGTACAGACTCTGCATATCTATATTTATCTTGCGATGTGCAATCCATATGTCGGAACACTCTCTCTACCCTCTCCAACCAATATTATGTAGCTGCCGCGTCATCCTCCCTGCGGCCATAGAAATCTGGAGATCCCAATTTCCGAAGTCTCTCAAATCCCATCTCAGTAGTGGCTGGTCTGGCAGAACGATGTAAGATCTCAGTCATATCCTCTAACAACTCCTCTCTACCTGAACCCGAGACCGGCATATGTCTCTCATGTCTATGTGATTTATCCGATTCACAGGAGGATACACTGCCCTCAACTGTCCTTCGTTGTGATGAAGGGTATGAAGCATCAGTGTCAAACGGCTCATAAGTATCTGGGGTTTCTTCTCTAACCCTCCGCATTTGAAATCTATAACCCTATAAAGCACAACAGTGACCCACATTAGGAAGCAGTAGCAGTTATATTTATAGATTCAAATTATTTTTCAAAAATAAATGCATGAGCAAACAATCTTGATTCTACCCATCGTTATCCTAGAATCGCCTAAACCACGCTCTGATACCAATAAAAATGTAACACCCCTTATCCTTCTGTACACCCATCTGTATACTGGACGGATAAGAGGTGCTACAGAAAATAAAACTCTTCAAAAATACTTCTTTAATTTTAAACATATTTAATATAAGAAATTTAAAATATATACTAAAATATTATACATACACACATTTCTATTATATTTATATACATACTGTAATAAAGTTTAAAAACTTGTATATATGCATATCAAAATATTATAAAAGATCAACCCGCTCTGGGTGGCTACCACTGCTACTGTTGTGCTCCATTTGTGGGTCCCTAGTCAGCGTCCCTTATCTACAAGTCCAAACGTTGTCTGCTACTTTTGTATCATACGCGAGAGAAAACAAACTCTTGCGCTGAGTATATAACTCAGTGGTGCAAAAATTCTTATAATAATAGTTATTAAAATAAAATATGCTCTTAAAATATAATCAATTCAAATTTTGAATCTCCTTTTTATAAATAAATATAATAGTTTTTTCATATACCCATATATTATGACATTCTAGACTTGTTTCTAGGGAATCAAAGGGGTATCATATTACATCTTAATTTAGAATCCACATAAATGCACACGATCCAAATGTAATATGACTCAGTTCACAGAAATGCACATGACTGAAAAATGTATCAGGTGATCCACAGAAATGCACAGGATCACAATATTTCATAAGTCCACAAAAATGCACAGGACCATCATTTCTACCCTATTGGCATGCCAACAATACTCTATCTCACGTCTAGGCTAATATGTGCACAAAATTTCTCCAATTCATAATTCAATTCATTTTTGTATCTCAAAGCAGAATAATAATTTCCGCAAAAATACTTTAATATCATTTTCTTAATCATTTTCCATAAAATCGATAATATATTATTTTCATGTCAAAATAAATATCATTATAAAGTATATCGAACTTTTAAATTTTTTTAAAATACAGATAAAATATTTCAAACTCAATAATTGCAAAAACTCTAATTTTTCACATAAAATATATAATATATTTTATGTAATATTATATATTATTTGAATATAATAATTTCTTTATTACTTCATACTTTTCTTTAATTACTTACTTATATATATGGTTAATGTTATAAGGATAATTGCACCAACCTCTTTACGCTCTGCCGGTATCGGCCGGCTCTTTCCCTTTATCTCGGGCTGGCGTCTGGTCCGGCGTCGCGCCTAGAGATAGAAAATTTTCAATTAGCTATTGAACCCCTTACGACATAAAATCTAGTAAAATTTAAATTTCCTGCTAATTTCTCAATCTCACGTATATCGAAATTCTATATTTAAAATTCTCCTCGTTATGCTTGTTTAACGCATAGATCACAGTTTTGATTATCAATATGTTTTTCAGTGCGACCAAAAATTTCAAATATTATTTTCCTTAATAATATTTTATTTTCTTTATATTTTCTCCAAAACTATTTTTCTCAATTTATTTCCCTTTATTCTTCTAAGGCCCCTTTCCATTTCAAAAATTCTCATTAATTCAATAAATACTCTAAAAATTCCAAATAAATTCATATCATCACTTTAACTCATTTTCTTTCATTTTCCATCGTCAATTTCACAAAAATAATATTCAATAACTCCCAATAAATATTTTTCATAATTAGGCTAATAATCAAAAAATTTCCAAAAATTCTATTAAATATTCATTATACTCCAGAAGTTATCTTCTACTTCTAAACACTCCAATTAACTTCATAATTAATAATCATCGATTATTAATTTAATTACCTAATATATTAATATTCTAACTTAACTAATAATCACCTCCATTTAATAATATAAAATTCAATTATTCCCCAAATAATCTTCAATAAACTCAAATAATTATGCAATTCAACTAAATTAATTAATCACTTTAATAATAAAAATATACTTAAACTTCACAAATAAATTCATATCTCACTATCTAAAAATAACTAGGAGGTGCGGTTTATACCAGATGACTCGGTTTAACGAGCCGAAGATTCTGTCCAAAATACCTGATTAGTGGTTGCCGGACTCCGATCACCGGAAAATTTTCAACGGCGGCGGATCGACGATTGACTGGTACCAAAAGAAAGATTGAGGTGTGAGGAGTCCAAATATATAAGTTTTATGGCTTGGAAGTAGCTGAAAACGTGTAGATCTACAAAAATTCGCACGGCTCCGGTGAGGAATTTCGACTTCGATCAGCCCTTAAAATCGCAGTTCCCAGTGCTCAAATTACACATACCAAGGTTTTTCGACGTCCTGAGTCCATTTCCGGTGTCAAATTTAAGAAAAGAAGTTGGGAAATACGCGAAATGAGAGGGCAGCCCGGAATTCAATTTTTGCTGCTCCGATCTCCCAAATTCGGCTAGTTTTTGGAAAATCAGACGTCGCCGGAGTGACAAGAATATGGAGAACTAATTATGGTTCGAATTTGGTGAAGATCGGATGTCGTTTGGTTGATGAACGGAGATGGGAATCGTGTAGGGAAAATGAGAGAGAATGAATTTTTTTTTACTTAAATCTTTGAAATCTCCATATATATATATATACTCAGGGGCAATTTTGTACTTTTTTACAAATCTCAAATTTGTAATAAAATTTTACTCAAATAAAATTATTAAGTCACCAAAATAATTAAAAAAAATCTTAATTGAGCAAAATTAATAAAATATGGGGTGTTAGAAATGAGGCATTAAAAGCAACCAAAAAAAAATCGCCTCATCCTTATTTCTATGGTCGGCCACCTTCTCCACCAAGTCTCTACCGTTTTGTCCCAAACTTAGCTAGCAAAACAGAGGAAAAGAGGATCTAAAAAAAAGAACTCAAGAAAATAAAGGAAGTTACCTACAAAATGGTAGAAGAAAGAAAGAGAAAGGAAGAAAGAAAAAAGGAAAATAAATTCTTTGCTTTTCTTTATTAATTGAGATTAAAGGGATGATAATTAAGGTTATAAATGAGGAACAAGGGTCTACCTAGGTGATGGTGGGTTGAAACCAAAAGAAATTAATTAGATTAAGGGTAACTTAAATGGGATGTGTTTCATTATTTTAGGACAAATCAAAAACAAGGGTAGCAACAAGCTTATGAAAGGAAAAAGCCTAGAAAAGGGAGAATGGATTAATAAGGTATGTGCTTGTATGACAAAAATTTCATATGAAGATTTTATTGCTTAATCTTTTGTCAGTTACATGATTAAATGAGTGGTTGTATTGTTATATGTGTTGCTAGAAATTTGATTTTGGAGTAGCATGCATTAAAAATTCTACAACTTAAGTTCTGCAATTTGAAATTTTGTGTTCTTTGATGTTTTGAAAAGTTAAGACATAGAGATAAAACTTTCATAAATAACGTGAGATTTAATTATGATGGTAACTATGTTAAAAATTGGCATAAATATAAGACTTGAAATCTGTCTCGAAAATTCCTGAGCAGAATTAGTGGAGTAGTCAGTACTCAATTAGTCATAACTTTGTTTACAGAAATCAAAACTCGTTGATTCAAAATGAAAATTAAAGATAAGATCTTTGGCTATAATTTATCATAAGCTACTCAATTAAATTCAGCTAATAATAGGGCCAAAATTGAGATCTAAAATAAAGCCTAAAATCTTCTCAGAACAGGCCAATAGAAAAATTTAAAGTTTTACATGCAAGATAAATTGGGCCTTATAATATGATATGAATGATATTTACATGAGTGATTATTAAGTCAAATAATTCATTAATCCTATAAAATAAATAAGTAAATAAAATTATGAATTAATAATTAGTTGATGTATGTTATGACCATAATGGAATTTTAAGAGATTACCTAAATAAATTGAGATAAAATAATTAAGACCTAAAATACCTAGTTGGAAACTAGGGTAAAGGATAGATTGACATGCCAATAAGGGGTAAGAAAGATAAAAATCTTTAATATATAGGCGTAAAATGCGAGTTGATTTATGTAAGCACTATATGTACTGAGTTTTGATTTATGTAGGCACCATATTGTGCTGAGTTGATTTACGTAAACGTCATGCGCCAAGTTAAAATTTGCCAGCAGATAATGTCTCGTATCATATCTGATAGTTCTAATTATGGGACAAAATTTGGAATAAACAAGACAAAATAAGATATGATAAAATTTACTTATTGTGAATGACCATTGAATAAATAAAATAAGTAGAATATAATCATATCAATAATAATAACACTAGCTATGGTTAAAAATAATATTATGCAATAATATTAACAATTAACAAAATTATCATATGTAAAGAAAATTTGTGTACAAACAATTAACTTGCAATTTAATTTATTATTGGTAAATATGTGATATTTTTTTCATTTGATATTGAATGTATGAATATGTGAGCTTTTATAAATTACATGTTAAGTTTTTGTCATATAAAGCATTATTAAGCTAGTAGCTTAGCCCGTGTGATTTTTTCCACGTGCAGGTACTAAAGTAGTTAATAAATAAAGAATGTAGCTGCCAGAAAGAAAAGAACATCAGATAGTGGATAGTAGTATCTGAAGATCTTTATGTTTCATTATATTAACTTTTATAAAAAATATTAGTAAGTTTTACTCATATGTTATATAATAATTATATTTTAGGGTCTGTAAATAAAATTTTAATTAGTAAAACTTTATATATAATTTTTTAAAAAATGAATGACTTATTATGGATGAACTACATAAATTGATATAAAGTATATATATATCGAAAAAAAATGGGAGACTATATTTTGAAATTGTATTCAGATATCTTAAAGTGAGAATATACAAATAATTGTATTAAGCATATCAGACAGGGAATTAAGAGTTTGGTAGCATTTATTTGCTTTGCTATTATTAGTAAGGCAATGGGGTATTACAGAAGACATAAAAAATTTAATATTTTTTTTTAATTTAATGAGAATTAAGTCACAAAGTGCATATAGACATGAAATTTGGTGTATATGAATTAATTGAGAATTATTATAATTTATTCAAATATTTTCTAGTTAGTGATTACAATATGTATAAAATAGAATATAATGAATGTGGTATGATTATTTGAGTTTTATGGCTTAATTGATGATAATGTTGAATATTTAGTGCATTGGATTGTAAATTGTGGAAAAGAAATATTTTAAAGGTGGAGTAGAATTCTAAGTAATTAATAATGTAAAATAAATAAAATTTAAAAATTTAATGAGATTAAATTAAATGAATAGATTTTATTGCCCTTGGTTGTAGTCTAATAGTTTAATCTAGTTCATGATATAACTGGCTAGCCATATAGACATCATAGCCGTGATACAAGTCATGGCGACTTACTTAGCTAGGCTAATGACAGTCTACTTCAGTGATCAGTATGCAGTGTAGTATTTGGGTAGTTTTTTAGGTCACTCTTTAGTGTAGTGGACCTGTAGAGTTCACGTCTCATATATTCAGTTCGAAGATTTTATATCGGATTGACACTAGGGGCAACAAAAGAAAAAATGACAAAAATAACAAAAATAGTATCAATGGCAAAACGACAAAATAGCAAAATAGAAGTTTAGAAATCTAAATGTAATTTGCCACTAAAGAAAAATAAAATGGATGATTAAAATGAGAATTAAGTTATAGGACAAGTACTAGGTGTGATTGTTAATTCAATATATAATTTAAACGTAAATTAATGGTAAATAGTGATAATGATAATAATAAAAATAATGATTATAATGATAATTATAATTATGAAATAAGTATAATATTTAAAATATATTCTTGAATAATAAGTTAAAATGTAAATTTAAATTAAATTACAATTGTTATGTTAGTATAAATAGTGTATGAAATTTTCATTAATATGTATGTATTAATTTAGGCCAGTGAAAATTTCTAGATTTATGACCACTACTGAGCACTTTTAATGCTCAGCACATAGTTTATTTTGACTGCGTGTAGGTACCAGCTAAAAAGTCGTTGGAGCAAGCATACCTCATTTCAAAAACAACCTGGAAAAGAATTTATATTATTATCTTAATGACATGTATATATATAACATTTTGTAATAGTTTAAGAATATGTAAGTGAGTGATGAATTTATGTTCACATGATATGTTATCAATATTATGACTAACAAATTTATTGTAGAAAAAAAAATTTATCCACATCTGCTATAATCATATTATACATTATGCTAAATAATCATGGAAATGGCTTAAAATAATATAACGTATGTATATGGTCATCATAATAATAAGAGTGTTACATAAATATTTCGTAATTAATAAAATTTATAAGAGTAATATAGTTCAAATAAAATATTAAATTAAATCAACTATCAGCTAATGGAAAAAATTTCTAAAATGATATTTTTTTAATCAATAGTTGTTTGAGACTAAATTCAGTTATCAGTTGATGATTGAAATATTTTACTAATTACCAAAAATTGAACCTCTATGTAAATTCTATAAAAATTTACAATAATATTACCCCTATGTAATGCATAAAAATAATAAATTGTATAATATTTGAATTTGAAAATATAAACAAGAGGAATAGATTAGATTTTTTTTTTCTTCTGATAAAAGAATATATTAGATTGAAAATCCCAAAATATCTTATCTATCATCATCCCTAATTATTATGATAATATATTTTTTAATCAATTAATTAAAATGATAATATCAATTGCTTAATAAGTTCAAAGAAAGTGATTAGATTTATGATGAGAAAATAATTCTTTATTAAATAAACCAAAGATTTATAAGGTTAAAATAAGCTTATTTTTTTGTTATCAACAAATCTAATAATTAAGGTTTTTTATTTGACTTTTAATCAAAACAAATTATTAGCTTAAAAGGATGTGTACATCTTAAATTTGTATATATGGTTTATATGGTGGGTCACAAATTATGGGAGCCTTATATAATATTTTATATATAACCAATAAATCAATTCAAGCAAATTAAAAGAATTAATTAATATATCAATCTGCCGAAGTAGGTGTAATATGCGTACGATGTAAGAAAATATTGTAATTCAATGGTTTTTTTAAACGACAAAACTGACAGGATATGAATTAAAATGGATAATATCTCAAAATTGAATTATTATAACTTAATCAAATATGAATAAAATTGATCCATATGGTAAAATTGAATTAAAATTGATAATATTACAAATTATATGTTAATTTATCTATTTGTCGATTATTTTTAAATTTTTTTTGGATATAGTTATTTGTAATTAGTTATTTATTTTTATTGGAGACAATAATATTTTTTTTATGATAAAAGTTTGCATAATTATAACTCATTAAGGTCAAAATTTATTTAAAAATTACAAAATAATTAAAAAATGAGTTATAAAAATCTTTTTTTCAACATACACTGAGCACCCTATTTTATAAAAAAAATCAAAAATAAAAATGGAATTTCTTTTGTCAGTTGAGTTTTTTTTTTAAAATATATAAGTCAAAAAATATAATATTAAAATTAAAAAACGACGTCCGTTGACCTCAGCCGTAACTACATAAACACTTGGGCATTTTTTTCGGGTTGCCATCCTGAAAAAGGAATAATTTAATCAAAGTTCGATTTTCTTTTTAATTAATTTGCTAATAGAGGAATGTTATTGTTCAACACTCATTGATGAAAAGAAAAAAAAATCCATAAGTAATAGGAGTAAATACCAATTAAAAAAATATATCACTATGTAAATAAAATTTTCTTTATTAATTAACTACTTAATTCTACATTTAATTATAAAAGGCGAAGGTTTTTCTGTTGTAGATTCTTTTTTAGATTCTTTGCAAGCAGCCATGAGAAACTATGCAGATATTAATAAAGAAAATAACCTTTTGTTGATTTTTTTTTTACTATAGTCTTTATTACCATATTAAGGGTCTATACAGTATAATAGTATTTAATTATTTGTATTTGACAATCATATTTAATTATAAAGTTTAAATAATTTAACAATTAAAAATTATATCTAATTATATTGTTTATGCAATTTAGGTACATAAAATAAAAATAATTACTTAAATATGTTAAAAAAATATTTTAAAGCAACAATTATTTGTGAAAACTTAAAAAATACATGTCAAAATCATATATAAAATTTTGAAATTATTCATATATATATATATATATATTAAATTAACTTTAATTTTCTTATTTTTTTAATATAATCATATTCTTTTTAATAATTATAAATGAATATAAATATTATTAAAAAAACAAAATTTTTATATTTAACTGAAATCTTTAAAGTATAGGGTTGAAATTTTATTAAATGTCTTTTGTTTAGTAATAAATAAGTGTGTGACTGCCAATTACTGTAACTTTAATAAATAATAAATTTTAGGATTGTACATGAAGAGTCTGGTGAAGCATGGAAATGCAATTATGCAATGCAAGTGGGGGTTGATGCAAAGAAATTATTTAGATTAAGAATGATTAGGCAGAGAATTAATGAAGAATTAGAGAAGAAAATTCACATGGAAGCATGTGGGGGATGGCCCCACCGTGGGAACGGACAGTACACTCCGTTTATTCCGGGGTTGAGGTGTCGTGTCGCTCTGTCGGGATGGTTTGTATGTGTCATTGGACCCTATTAGCCCCACTTATGTGGAACAACTTGGCTTTCATCTTTGTCTAATATTCCCAATCTCTCTCATTATTCCTCATTTTTTGAGAGAAAAATCCTTAAGAAAATCTCTATTATTATTTTTTTATCTATTTTTCTATTACTTTTTCAGTTTTTCAAATAAGTGAATTTTTTGTATTAATCCTTCAAGAAAATTATTATTTTAATTAAGTCGTATAAAAATATTATGTGCCATTCATATTATCATATATTATAGATATATAAGCACATGTGATATATTATAGATATTTGTGGGAAAAAAACTATTAATGTAAGGAAAAATAATATTTCAATTTCAAATTTTACAAATTTAAGCAATAAATCCCTCAATTATAAATTTATTGGATTGAATCTCTTAATTAAATCTATATTATTTAATTGACTTTCTTTTTTAACTATTAAATTTATTTGATCAATTTCAATTGGCATCCTTATCTATTTATTTTAAAATAATTTAATCAATAGTTATGAAACACTTAACATTCAATCAATAATAATAATTATAGAAGTCGATTAATTAATTATTATTCAATTAGGTCCTACTATATGAAATATTTAATATATAATTAAAGATAATTAGCTGAATTAAATTTTAAATTGATTAACTGATATTTATTTAAAATTGACAATCAAGAGAGTTATTTGATAATAAAATTCAAATTTGTAATTAATTAAGAGATCTAATTGTACAAAGTTTAAGATTAAAAAATACCCTTTTTTTCTTATATTAATATGTGTATATGATTATTTCATGTGTAATGTTGAGATATAACTTGTGGAATTTGCTTTTGGATACTATAATAAGGGTTATAATAAGGGTTAGTTTAGCATTGTGAAAATATATTTTTGGAGAAATTTTTTATTTTTTATTTTATTTTAGTTTTGAAAATTGTTTTTAGAGAAAAATATTTATATATTTTTTTTTTCAGAAATATATTTAAAAAGAACAGTTTATAAAAAATTAAAAAAAATTTAAATTTTTTTTAGAACCAACGTTGCAATTCCAAAACCCCTTAAATTAATAATCCTTTAATTTGAGTTTCAATTATATACTAATGTCTCTCTATACATTTGGAGCTGAAGGTTTGATGTTGGAAGATGGATTCATGTTTGAGTTAGCTGGCAACCACTTATTAATTATCTCATTTTTTTTTTTTAATGGAGAGGGGTTGGGTGAAGTGGAGATCTCAAATCCGACACCCTCCACCGGAACAAACCACCCCCTTATGCTTTTGATTTGACTTGATTTAACACCATAATAAATTAATACAACCTTCCCCCTTCTTAATTTGTCTTTTTTTCGGCTGATAAATACTGTTATTTAACGTTTTTAGAATTTTAATAAGATATAAGATCCTGTTAATTAAAAATAATATTATAATATTATTGTTATAAATATTTTTATAAATTAATTTTTTTAATTATTATTAATTTAAATTATAAAATTAACAATTTTGTTAATCTATATAAATTATTGATATAATAATTTTTTAATATTATGTAATAATTTTTATAATATAAACAGTGTATAATATATATTTTTTGTATTATTTATTATATTTGGGTGTAGTTTTTTATTCTTTAGTTTATGTATGTATTTTTTACAGATTTTTTTAATATTAACAATTTGTGTCATGTAATAAATACTTTTTCAATTACAAAGGGACTACATACAAAAATTAAAATTTTTTTATTTTTCATGATAACATTTCTATTTTTTTTATAAAAAATATCAAAAAAAATTTTCTATTTGCTTATAGTGTAAATTATGTTATTATTATTAAAAAATTTATGTAATTTATTTTTTAAAACAAAATAATGTTTATTTAAATATTTATTAATTTAATATATTATACATTAAAATTTGTTGCTTATTTCTTTGTTGATTTACATGATTTTATTAGTTATTTTTTAAATTTATAATACCAACAGACAATATGATCTAAAATAATTCAACTTGAACCGATACCGTTACACCAATTTTAATATCAATGTATTACGCAATACTGGTATTTAAAACCATATTTTAGCTATCTATTTATTTACTATTTCTTTGTTAATTTTGAATATTCATTTTAATTTTTCATATAAATTAAAAAATTAGTTATTATGAATTCTATAAATTTTTTATTATAATTTATTTAATATTCTTTTAGAAATATTAAAAACTAATTTTATTAAATAAAGAAAAAAATAAAAAATATACCTTTAATATTTCATTAATTTCTAAATTGAAGTGAAAAAAATTAAAATAGACATTTCAAGTGGCACATATAGAGTATAATATTTACAAAAGTATAAATGTGTCTCATTATTTAAACTAATGAAAGTATCCAAACCATTTTTGCTTATCAATTAATTATATAGTAAATTCAAACTCAACTTCAAAATTCAAGCGTTGAAATTAAAAAAAAATAATAAATGAAAAAATGCCTTAAAAAAAAGGCTTTAAACATTATAAGCATATAGTGCAAATGAATAATTGAGAATTGGTCATAAAAGTATATGTAAGAATTTTCGGGCAACGCAAACTTATTTGTTGGGTGTAGATCGTGTGTTTTTAATGCTTTAGACGAAGTTAAATTATTAGAACCCGACTCGATTCCACAGTACAAATGTCTTGATTCACTTGTGATTGTATGGAGATGAAAAAATTATTTTATCGAGAATTTCCGAATTTGAAATAATTTTTTTTTTATGAAAGTTACGTTTTGTAACTTATAAGATTCTTTCTCTTTTCTTCGATTCTTTCTCTTTTCTTCTTTTCTTTCAAAAGTTATATCTTTTCATAATTTTGTATATAAAAAGATATGGATTTGGGTTGGGTCAAGCCCACATGGGCAGCCCAGTTCTACAAAGCCAAGATCTCCCACTCACCCAAAATGGGTTTGACTCAATCCAAAACATCATCTCACATCTCAAACTTAAACAGAGAATATTTCATACAAACAAACGGACGTTGCGAGCTGAGGCTAAAGGGAGGTTGAGGGTTCGATTGTACCAATTGGTAGTCTCTTACTGAGGCTAAAGGGAGGTTGAGGGTTCGATCCCTGACTTCAACAACCTACTGTGCAACAGTCGTTGCGGGCCTGAGACTCGGGCTGGTGCACAGTGATGGGTTGGGGGTAATGGGCCATGGACCTCGGCAGCCCGTTGGTCTCAGTGAGACGGCGGGTGGGCTCTCATCCTCGAGTAAGGCGGAGCTCAGCCGTTACACTCATCTTGATCCTTATCAAGGCAACCTTATAAAAAAAAATGAATGAGACTAAGACCGCTCCCACTGCATCTTAGTCATTCATTTAATGTCTCTGCATTTATGGTCTCATCTCTGCTCGCTTCATAGCGCCAAAGGCGATTACTCATGTGAGTGAGTCAATCTAAGTCTATTGATATATTTATTCGAATTGTGCTAACTTGTATTTACAATATATTCATATAATTGGAAAATCGTTAATCAATTAAATCGATATATCATTTGTAAAACCCAAGTAATTTGACATAACATATATTGATTACATTCTGCACAAGCATAAAAATTTTATGTGCCTTAAAATTGTATCCCTAACTATTGGTTTAGTAAATGGATCTGCTACCATTTTGTTTATATAAATGTGTTTCAGAGTCACTTATTTTTCTGTAATCATGTCTCTAACATAGTGATATCTAATATGGATATGTTTGGTCTTTCCATGATATTTTGGATCCTTAGCATAAGCTAATGCAGCCATACTATTACAATGGATTGTCACAAGTTTAGATGTTGGCCTGACAATCTCTAAGTGCTACAAAAATCTTTTCAACCAAACTACCTCTTGTATAGTTGAGGAACATACTACATACTCAGCTTCCATCATCGATAAAGCTATACAAAATTGCTTCTTGCTACTCCATGAAATTGCATAATCATTAACCAAGAATGCATATCCAGAAGTCGATTTACGCTGATCTATATCACCTTCCCAATTAGCATCAGTATAACCAATTAAGCACAAATTTTTCCCTTGATAGCACAGAACATAGTTTGAAGTTCCTTTATATCTCAATATTCTATTGACTGTCATCCAATGTTTCAAACCTGGATTAGATTGAAATCTTCTTACTAGCCCAATGGCATAGCAAATGTCTGGACGTGTGCACATCATTGCATATATCAGAATATCGATAGCACTGGAGTAGGGTACTCAAGACATTTGTTCTTTTTCATCCGATGTCTTGGTACACATATCGAGACTAAGGCTCAGATTCCTTTTGAAAGAGGTATCCATAGGCTTACATTCATGCATATGGTAACGCTTTAACATTTTTTTTATATAAGTCTCCTGAAATAAACCCAGAAGTCTTTTAGAGCGATCCTTTAAGACCTTAACACCAAGTACATAGCTAGCATCACCCATATCTTTCATTTCAAATTTCGATGATAACCATTTCTTGGTAGCATCAATCAACTTTTTATCATTTTCAGCTATTAAAATGTCATCGACATATAAGGACATAATTATAAAATCATTATTAGAACATTTAATATACACGCAATGGTCTTCCTCCATCATCGTAAAACCATCCTTTTATATGGCTTGATGAAATTTGAGGTTCCACTGTTTTGACGCTTGCTTAAGACTGTAAATTGATCTTTTGAGCTTGCAAAATTTGCGCTCATATCCTTTGAGTTTAAAACCTAAAAGTTGATCCATATAAATTTTTTCATCTAGTTCTCCATTGAGAAAAACAATTTTAACCTCCATTTGATATAATTCTAAGTCCATTCGTGCTACTACAGCCAAAATGAGGTGAACTGATGCAAACCTGACTACAGGTGACAATGTATCTTTATAGTCAATTCTCTCTTTTTGTGTATAGCCCTTAGCTACTAATCGAGCTTTATATCTTTCTATTGTCCCATCCGCCTTAAGTTTTATTTTAAAAATCATTTGTTCCCAATAGTCTTATGACCAGGCGATTTCTCAACCAAATTCCAGACTTGATTGTATATCATCGAATCCATTTCCTCTTCCATTACTTTAATTCATTCCTTTGCTTTAGGACCAAAGAGAGCTTGTTGTACTGTTTTAGGCTCTTCTTCATTTGAAGCAATCATAAAAGCTTCCCCCTCAATCTCAAATCGACGACGGGGAATCTTGTCATGATTAATATGTCGAGGTTGAGATTATTCATGGTCTTGCTCAATTGGAACAAAATTTGACATCCTTTTACTCCCATTTGGTTCAGAATGAGCATTAAATTATTGCTCTGTAAGTGCAAAATCAATTATTCTTGCACACCCACTAGTCTCAGGATCTTCCATTTCATAAAGTTAGAAATCCTTATTTATCTCACCTCTTTCAGGAAAGTCTTCTTCTAAGAGAATGACATCTTATGACTCAACTTTTGTCACTCTTCCATTTGTGTCTTTCCCCAAAAATACATATCCTTTGGAGAATTCCGAGTATCTTATAAAAATACACTTCTTCCCCTTCGGACCAAGCTTTCCATATTCATAGGAAGTGTTGTGGATATAAGTTGCGTAATCCCATGAGCGCATATTGCTTAATTCAAGCTTTTCACTTTTCCACAATTCATATGGGATGGAATTAACAGATTTTGATGGCACACGATTTAGAATGTAGACAGCAGTCACTAATGCATCTCTTTAAAAAGAAATAGATAAATTAGCTTGCGCCATAACCTAACCATGTCCAATAGGGTTTTATTTCTTCTTTTTGCTATGCCATTTTGTTGCGGAGTAGAAGGAATAGATAGCTGCCTAGCTATACCCTTATCATCACAATAACTTTTGAATAAATCAGATAGATATTCACGCCCTCGATCGGTCTACATAGATTTGATATTCAAATTTAATTGATTTTCAACCATTTTACTATAACGTATGAAGCAATCTAATGCTTTAGATTTATGAGAGATTAAATAAACGTGACTGTATCTGGTAAAATCATCTACGAAAGTGATGAAATGGTGAACATTATGTCTTGCTCTCACATTCATTGACCCACAAATGTCAGAATGTATAAGCTGTAAAGGAAATATGGTTCTTTTGGCTTTGCCAAATGGTAATCTTGTTGCTTTTTCAAATAGGCAATGCTCATAAATAGGCAAATCTATTTTCTCAATAGATCATAAAAGACCAGTTTTTGCTAACCTTTTTAAACAATCTTGCCCAATGTATCCTAATCTAGCATGCCATTTAACATCATCATTTAATGAAACATTACTGGAATTTCCAATAATAAATATAGATTGCTCAACATCCATAAAAATAGTGTCTTGCACTATAAAACCATTCAACATATGTCCAAAACTATAAAAACTTTGTCTAAAAGTATTTTAACACAATTATCTTCAAAAATAATTTTGAAGTCAAGTCCAAATTGAACAATAATAGAAACTAAATTTTGTCAAACATCAGGAGCATAAGGCACATCATGGAGATAAAGTACATCATGGAGATAAAACGTGCTACCTCCCCGCAGCACTAGCTTACAGGTACCGATCCCAAGAACATCAGCCGAAACATTATTCCCCATATAGATTTTTCTACTACCCTTTAGAATTTGACAAAATTCCACAAAGGCAGATCGGTCCCTTGCTATATGGTCTGTTGCTATTGAGTCTACAGTCTAATAAGAAACAGTTTCAGCTAACATCAAGTAACTACTAACATATAAATCCAAGGGACTAATTTGGTCAAACAATACCTTTGGCTCAATGCAATCATGAGCAAAGTGACCAGACTTCTCACAGTTGAAGCAATTCATGTTCTTGCCTTTCTTTCTGATGTGTTTCCCACGCATGTGTTTAGTTCCACTAAATTTGGCCTTATTTCCTCCCTTGCCTTGCCATTTTCTCTTACCCTTCCATTTCTTTTGCCCAGAGCCTTAAGCCCATTTGCTTCTAGAATCAGTTATATAAGCCTCTCCTTAAGGCTTATCAGCAAGAAGACAATCCTCCTATAGCTCAACATGTCAGGCAACATCATCAAAAGTTTTAATGTTGTCATTATGGGTAAGGTTGACACGCATGTGTTCCCAGACTTTTGGAAGAGAGCAAATCATAACTTGGACTTGTTGCTCATCAGTCATCTCATGGTTAGCACCTTTCAGCTCACTTATCATGTTAGACATGACAGTAAGGTGTTGCCTTATTGTATGATTAAAATTTTTATTATAGGCATCAAATTTAGAGTTAACTGACACAGCCTTGTTGTTGAGGTTCCACCAAACTGAATCTTAACAACATTCCAAACTGCTTAGGTTGAGCAGTGCTTCTCAAAGCGTAGCATCAAGTCATTTCTCATGTTGCTCAACATCAATATGTGAGCAACTCTGTCATTGCTCTTATAGGCTTGATATGCTTCCATATCCCGCATATGTTGAGCAGTGTTTCCATGTTCAGGCTCAACCATTGGTTGTATTATTGTTTCTAGTATATATTGCTCTTCCAGGAGATACTGAATTTTACGATGTCAAATGTCATAGTTTTTATCATTCAACTTATCTCATTAATTCAAGTCAACAATAATTCTTTTTGTTGCAGTCATTTCAACTATTTAGAAATAATGATTATAATTAGGATTAACACAATTCATTTTTACTATCATCAATTTCAAGTCACAATGCTTTAAATTAATCAATAATAACTTAACACAAACAGGAGAAACAAAAAAACTGTTTATACAGCTCAATCTATTCCTACTGACATAGTTTAGTTATAATTGTTTAATTTAAACATGCGCCAATTAATTTTATATTAGATGAGATTTATTAATCTACCAATCTAATATTCCTAAAATACATTCGTCATTTCATGCAATATAACAATAAAATATATATGCTTAAAATAAGATAAACATTCATTATATGTCATTAAAAAAACATATTGTCACACACAAAACAAAAAAAATATTTTCTAATGTTAAGTTCAATTCATTCATCATCTGGTTGAATCGGTAGTTCCTTCTTAGCAAATTCTCTTTTTGCCAAAGTACCAGACATTTTTCATATATGGAAAACTATTCATTGATTTGTTATATCGCTTAATACTATCTTGTATCCGGCGCTTCGGTTCCCGATTTAAATCTTTTTCAAGATTTTTATAAGTTAAGTCATTTAATCTTTCTTTAAGCGTCTTTATTTCCTCTTCCCATGAATCAGATAAGGAATCAAAAACTATAGACATATGTTGTTTTACAGCTAAGTCATAGTCTTTACTAAACATCATATAGAAAGTCCAAATTTTATGGAACATCTCATCAATATGATTCTCAAGAGAATGTTCATGAAAATGTCCAAATGCTTTTTCATCTATTCTCTTGAGAAGCATATTGATGATATCTTCTCGATTTTTTTTTTATGCACATAATCGCTCCAAATTGCAAATCATCAAATTCCTCACTATATATTTAAATAAATTAAACCAACATTAGACACCATTAAATATGACATATGTTATGTGACACAAAAAAAAAATATATTTAGTAATTATGTTCCAATTTGCATATTTTTCTATAAATTCTTCATCAAGCAGTCATAAAAAAATTTTGGAAAAATATCCATTAAATTTTGAGAATTTTAAAAAAAATTTGGACAAAAAATACCTGTTCACTTGCCCCCACGTGCTGCCAAGTGTACACACCCCCTTGCCACTTCAACATTTCGTGAACCAACCGGAGGAATCTACGTGGCCGAATGTGACACGTGGCATGACACATTGACTAACCGTTAGCCAACCACTCCACACCAACCGCCAATGCGTGTAGTATAGGCACCGCCTTCCTAAGGTTGTTTTGCACCAGTTTTTCAAATTTTACGGGACCATTTTACGATTTACGATTTTAAAACTACTGGGACCATTTTTATTCCATTTTAATATCATTTTGACCCTGTTTGAACAACACATATTCCATCCAAGAGTGAGAATCATTTTAATGACAGTTTTCAAAAAAAATTACTCCGAAATTTTGAAAAATCATAAAAATTCAACCACTCATCAGAAAAATATGCAAAAATACTCGTTAGAAAGATTATGATGAGAGATTTCCAAAGATACCAAATTCAAACTATGAAAGTGAAGAATTAAATTTACGAAAATTGAAGAAATTTCGAATTTTCATAGTTAATTTTTCAAAAATCATCACAATTACGATTTTAAGCACAAAAAGGCACAAAACTGCGCTCTGATACCAATGTAAGAATTTTTGGACAGCGAAAACTTACTTGTTGAGCGTAGATCGTGTGTTTTCAATACTTTAGCCGCAGTCAAATTACTAGAACCCGACTCGATTCTACAGTACGAACACCTTGATTCACTTGTAATTGTATGAAGATGAAAAAATTCATTTATCGAGAATTTCTGAATTTCAGAGAAAACTTTTTGATAAAGTTATGTTTTGTAACTTATAAGATTCTTTCTCTTTTCTTCTTTTCTTTTAAAAGTTATATCTTTTTATATATAAAGTTCACATGGCGCGACCCAGTTCCATAAAACCCAACAGTATATATATTTTAAAAATCATAATTCTTGAGAAACTTTATTCATATTATATTTTTATATAATTTAAAATATTTTTTATAAGATTAAAAATACAAATCTTTTACAATATTGCTAAATTATTGCTAAGTATTGTATTTAATAAAAAATTAACAAATCACCCATATTATTAATTTATTTAGAGTTTGTTTAGTTCAACAGTGACAGTCAACTGTCAAATATCAATTATAGCGATCACCGATTTATAATTAATTTTAAATATTTATAAATTCAGTGGTTGAAAATTAATTATAATTTATAAAATTATTAATAATAATTATATTTTGTTATTATGTAATATAAAAAATAGTTTATTAAACATAAAAAAAATACTATAAATATAATTGTTTAATCAATAAAAATTACAGTACAAATAAAAAATATTTTATTGTCTACAATCTATTGATAGTTTTAGCTGAAAAGTCAACTTTTAATACAAATTCTAAAATCTAATGGTTAAAATTTCTGACTTATAACTTTTATTTTTATTTTATCAAACATTTATTTCAATTTCTAATTTGTTAAACCGCTAAAAAGTATAATAATAAAAAATTTCATTCAATTTTTAATTTTTTTGATCGTTAAAAGTTAATTTAATTTTCTATTTAAAAGCAAAAAATTGGGTGGATCGCGCTGTTTACAAGATAAGTAATTTTGTGGCCATAGGCCACCAAGCCAATAGCCCATAGAGTGAGTTTGTTATAAACTATAGGAAAGAAAGTCATGAGGCATGAATTGCATAATTCTTTCTTAATAAATTCGTCTCATTTTAAATCAATTCAATAATGATATATTATTAGTCATAATAACGATGGTTAAATAAGACTCCTAATAAATAATTAATTCTTAAACTTTCATCTTTTGAACAATAATATAGATGAGCAGCGACTCAATAGCGGCCTAACCAATGTATAAGGCAAAATGTACATTAAATTTGAGTTTTTTTTTTTTCAAAAATCATTTGAATAAAAAATAAAAAATTTAGATGTATTTCTCCAAATTTTGCATCACTGTATTTTGAGAAAATTATATTTTCTATTCAAACAATTTATAGAATTTTGAGAAAAACATTTTCATTACTGTATTTTGAGAAACGGCTCCAGCTATATCTTACTTGATATGTTTATCACTTTTATATTTATCAATGAGGTACTGAACTCCTAATTAATGCATACACAATATTGAAATTATACTAATATAATTTTTCCACATTAAAACAAACTAACATAATGCTAAGCTTTTGTTATATTCATAATTGGACTTATATATTCTTTTTTGTTTCGCCTCATGGAATTAGATATTCTATTCACTTATTATAGTGGTATTAGGAGGTGTCAAAATAGGTTGATGGGTCGTATTTATGTTATGTCAATTTATTATGGTGATATGATTATATTAAATACTAATATAATATATTCATTAATCATGTCACAATATAAAAATTAAAGGGATAACAGAAATATGACATGTGTAACATGTTTAGCCAAGCTTACTTAGGCAAATCTGTGTAGAAATATATTATTTCGGCGTAGAGCAAATTTTCAAAAAAAATTCTAAGGATATTTATAATTATAATTATAATAAATATTTATAATATTATATAATTTAATAAAATTAACATAATATTATATAACTATTGTTTATAAAATTATATTAAAAGCATATTTGGATGTAGAGCAAATTAACTTTGACTTAGATATGTATAGAAATAAACTACATTTATATAGAAATACACATTTATTAACACATGTTATAAAAAAATTGGATCGAATTGACACAATCTAATACGACATGTGAAAATTATTTAATTTGTAACGAATTCGTAAGTTAATTTAAAAAAAATGTTAATAGTTAGTGACTGATAACTAATTGATACTGTTATTTAATAAGATTAATTGAGTTATTGTTGTTATAATATAAAATTATCAATAAGAATATAATTTATTTAATTTAAAATATATATTTTCTCATCAAATACAAATAAACAAAAAAAGTGATTATATAATACAATTATTTATTTTAATAATTAAAATAATAGCAATAATAAAATATAATTAATTATAAATAAAATTTTCATAAATATATATATATATATAATTTATAAATATATCAATTAGTTTTAAATATTTTAAATATGAAATTTCAATTTTATGATCACATAAAAAAAAGTGTAGTTGAATAGTGAAAATGATAGAATGTGAATGGTGTAGTTGAATGGTGAAAATGATTAGAATGTGAATAGTGGTTGGTGACATCAAATATCAAAAGGAAAAAAAATCTCTTTTATTTTGAAGAAACTAAATTTATCCTTTTATTAAAAAAAACTAAAAATTGTAATTTTTTCAATTAACAACTTATTCAACTTCTTATCAACTATTAATTGCTGCTCAAAAAATTATTAAATACTTTTGGTTCAGCTGCAAATAGTTAAATCAAATAACCACTAAAACTTTAATAATTGTAACTAATAAATTTTAAAGTAACTTGTTAATTTTATTATCAATTCAAAATATGAAAAAAAAATTCAATTGGTTAATGATTTTGGATTTTACTGTTTATATATATATATATATATATATATATATATATATATATATATATATATATATATATATATATATTAATGGTGGATATAAAAGACTAATTTGAGACATAAATCAGAGATAGGTCCCTTTGATTGTGGAAATATTAACATAAACTCATTGAAATAAAAGGAACAGTAGTTTATGTCTGCCGTTAAATAAATTCCACACGTATTTCATCTGTCTCAATGAGTTAGTTATTTTTTATGTTGCACAAAAATTAAGAAAATGATTAGTAATCAAAGTAATTGACTATAATATCCTTTAAAATTAATAGAGTTTGAGAATTATATAGTATTTATTAAAATAAAAAGTAGAATTGAAAAAAAAAATATTGAAAGTTATAATATTATTTTCATAAATTGGGCAAACTTATTGAGACAAATGAAATATGTATATTGGTAGTCTAAAAAAGTATTGAAACTATTAAATATTACTGATGATAATTTTAACATGTAATATTATAATTTATGGTAGGTACTTTTTAAATTAGTCATTTATAAATTTAATTCCATCATCAACTAATATTTTAAGAGAATTTTGATTATTAGTTGAATTAAATAATTGAAAAAGTCAATTTTCAATCAACTGGCTGAATATATATTTTATTTTTATTTATTTTTTGAGAAAAGGTAATGGTATAAGCTAGCATATCCAAACTTTGTATAAACTAATGAAAATGTCCTTTCTACCCTTTTTGAGCTCAGTTTAATCAATTTCAATTTCATTATTCAGGTGAGCCCCAATTTATTCCAAATAAATTTAATTTATCAATTAAACACCGATTTAATATAATTAAGTCAAAATAATCAATTTTTATTTAATAAATTAAAATTTAATTTAATTTATTTAAGATTAATTATCCAATTAAAATATTAATTTAATCAATTTAAGTTCAATTTAATATATTGAACCATAACTTAATTAATTAAACTTTAAAATTTTCGTTCAATGAATTAGCCGAGTCCTAGTTTAATCAATTAAGCTCCAAACTAATCCAATTAAATATAATGAATTAATTTTTATTTAACCAATTGAAATTCAATTTAAGATTAATTTAGTCAATTTAAAATTATTTTATCAATTGAACCTCATTTTAATAAATTGAAGTTTAATTTAAGTTCAACAAAATAATTGATGTTCAATTTAATATATTTATTCTCAATTTAATTAATTAATTTCAATTTAAATTCATGTAATCAATCGAACTTCAATTTTATCAATCGAAATTAAATTTAATTAATTTTAGGCCTCAATTTAATCAATCGAACCTAATTTAATCTAAATAAGTATAATCAACAAATTTCTATTTTATCTGTAAAAATTCAATTAATCAATTGAATCTCATTTTAATTAAACTAGTTTTAAAAATGGATCATGGCCAAATTTCAACTGGGTGGATCCCATTTTTGCTATATACTTTACATTGAACTCTAATTGATTAGCCTGGGCTTAAAATAATTAACTAAATTAAAATTTATTAATTAAACTTAAAAAATTAAATTTGGTTAAATTGATTAAATTGGGTTTAAATTAATTGAAGGATTTAATCGACTGGTTCAATCGGGTTGAGTCCAATTTGTTATGTAGTGTTCATAACATTAGTGTTTAGTAGCCTAGTGGTAGAACAATATCAAATAAGTGACAGCTCATAGGATTAAACCCTTCTCACCCTCATTTTTTCTTATTTTTACATTATTTTTTCATCTTTAATGAAAGTAGGTCATTTTGGTTATTTTTTTTTTTCAAACATTAAGTAAACCTTACTTTACCTTTTGTTTCATTTTATTTATAAAAAAATATTGCATTAACAAGTTTCTTCTCTTATATATTTACATCCAATTCCGCAATTTTTGTTGTCTTAACAAAAAATTTATTTCTACAAGAGTAGAATTTGATTGATATTTTTTTTTTCTATTTTATGCCCAAATTCAATAGCAAAATGGAAGAGATAAGCAAAAGATTTGTAAAGCTTTTTTTCATTTTTTTTTATCATCTTTATTTTTCCCTTCCTTTTTTTTTTTCTTCCATATATCAAATTCATGTTTGAGACATCCAAATAATTAAATTAAACATCACTAACACATTTACAGAATCCAATGAACACTACAGTTCAAATCACTTCTATTTACAATAAGGCCAACATAACAGTTACCCAGCTCAGCGACTCAAAGAAGCACCAAAATACATACATATTGGTGGACTGATCTGGAAAATAGAGGAGAAAGCTGATGGTATTGTCCAGATCCCATCACCACATATTAAGTTAGATGCAACTGCGCCGGCATAATGTTCAACATCCTTCCTATTTATTTTCAGATGGTTTTAATATCATTGTTATTCAATAGATGATTTTGGTAAAGGGCAAATTAGACATTTTTAATGCCATTGTGTACACCAATAATTTGCAACCTTAACACTTTCTTAATTTTTTTATGCTTTTAAGTTGTCAAATTAAGGATTGTATCATGTTGAATTATGTTAAATTTTAGCTTAATACCTATATGAGCTCCAAAATTGGCGAAAGACATTAGTTGTGCACCTGAATTCACTAAGTGTATGAATGCAAGATATAAACGACATATTTGAACCTTCGTTTTGATACTTGGCTCACAAGGGAATGAAAAAAAAAAAATTGGGAGCATAAAGTTTAGTAAAATTTACACAAGTTTATTTTATACTCTATCAGAGTCCGTTTGACATTGCGTCTAGAAAAAACGTTTTTGGAATTTTTTTATTTTTTTGAGATTTAAAAATTATTTTTAGAGAAAAACAAGTAAATAAATATTTTTTCAGAATCAGATTTGAGAAAAACAGTTTTATAAAAAAATCAGTCAATTAAATAAAAAACATGTTTTTTTTGAATATCCAACAACAATTTGAAACATGCTATTAATTTAATTTTCTTTTTTTTTACTCTTTCTCTTGCTCTTCCCCTTCCCATTCTTTTTTTAGTCTCTCTCTTCCTCATACTCTTTTTTATATATTTGAGAATTTTTGTTCATACCTCTATATTTTTCCTTTTTTATAGCACCATAAAAATAAAAATGCAAAAACAAATTATAAGATGAATCGAAAATAGGTTTTGTCAATAAGATGAATAATTAAGTTTTGATCAAAAGATTGAAATTAATGAGTTATTGCAAATAAGATGAACAAATGAGTTCTATTCTTTGGTGAAAAAATCTTGGATTGTCAAAGTAAATTGAGGAAAAAGGTAAAGAGAGACGCAAGAGAGAGGAATTGATAGAGGGAGTTAAAAAAAAGCACATAATTTATGGGATTTGATGTTAATTTAATGAGTTATTTATGTAATTGACCTTAGATTCATGGATGTCATGTCAGGTGTGACATCTCATTCCCACGAATTCATCTTTTTACTTATTTCAATGGTGCATGTATACATTTTGTAAGTTTAATTATGCAATGATTTTTCTTACCAAGTTTGGGGATTTATATATGTATGAAGTCTTTAATATTTAGGTTGTCAAACTTAAATTGTGCATTAAAATCGGAATTAAATTATGTTAAATTATATGTTATTAAATATTTAGTTAAGCAACCAAACTGGTCCGATTAATCTTGATTAATTTTATTTGACTAATGTAATATTTGGTAGTTAATATTATTAATATTTTTAATTGATTTAATAAAAAAATTCGGTTCGATGAACCGGCAAAGAGAACAATGCTCACCTCTAATTGATTATCTCTCTTTATAGGTTACAACAAAGGCACTTGAATGTTATTACTTATTCACTGAATAACATTAAACATTATACCATATATCAACTCTGCATATAATTGAGTTCTCCCTCAAAACATTCAGAATCTCTTATTTGAGCATCCAATATAAAAATATTTCCAAATTAAAGCTTTCATTTCTTGAAAATTACTTCAAGGTGGAAAATGAAATACAACTTTGCAGCAACATTTATCAACCACTACTCTCTCTCTCTCTCTCTCTCTCTATCATGTATTTATAATTAATTTAAATGCAAAATGTTTATAATTAATTTAAATGTTTTAAATATTTCTCTTATATGTCATGTATAGAAGGTAAAAGTTCAAATCACAATGGTAGACTGTAATAGGATATCAATCTTCCCTTTTTCCAAAACAGTGATGCATGGTAATTAAATTTCACAACAATGGAGATGATAACATTTGAATTTACATCAAAAGATAAATAATGGGAAATGGAATCCTCTTTATTTATGAAATCAATTCTTTTCTTAATGAAATCCTCTTTATTCTCAAAAAAAAAAAAGATTTTTAAAATTTATTTATCTTAAATAAGTTCAAAGAGTATCTTGCCAGAAAAGTTTGGAATTGTTCTTTCTAAAACCAAAAGAAAGTTTTTTGTTTTCTTGTTTTATTGTGAAAAGTTGGTCATGCTTCATTCTTTAGGCATCAAAGCCTTGTAATTTTTGTCCAAACACATTTTCTGCCCTCTTAATTTTACGAATTTATTTTAGCAAATATTTATTATTTAATCATATTTTATTAAGCTCTTCCATAAATTTATTTTTTTCTCCAAATAAATACTTCTTTTTTAATTGTGTTTTTTTTCCAAACTTTTCAATTTTTATTTTTTTCTCCTATTAAACCTTATTGATAATGAAAAATATGCTATCAATATCTATAAAAAATTAGCTCAATGGTCTGGTGACTAGAAATGTGAGGTTTCGAGTTTGAATCTCTATAGGATCCGTGTACCAAAAAAAAAAAAAGCTGCTCAACAAAATAACCTGGGGGTTTCAGAATGGCTTAATAAAATACAACTAAAGAAATTTTGACCATTTCATGAATAATAATCACTCAAGCATAAAGTTTTTTTTTTTTGAAGAAAATGGATCATAAATATTCATGAGAAATAAAATATTAATTAGTTTTCAAAAACCTAACAACCCAAATCATTTTAGCTCAAACACTAAAAAAATAAAAAAAAAACTTCTAAAGGGAATCTTAAGGCATAATCTTTATATTATATTTTCTCTATGAAAGGAAAATTTCAAAAATCTTTCTATGCATCTGATTGGGCTGAAAACAGAAGACATATGATATGTGGGCCTTTACTTACTAATATTCACATGCTTTGATGACCTTCACACGTGCGAGATAAAATGGAAAGAGAGGAAGGGTGTGTGTTGTGTGGGCTTTATAAGTAATGGACCAAACCCTAAGAGTCCAAATTCAGTTTATTTCGTGTTTTTCTCTTTTAATCTCTCTTTCTCTTCAAACCAAATCTCATATCCCCAAAAACCAAACATAGTCCTTACTGGTTTTTTCCCTTGTTCAGGTCCAATTGGTTTCTCGGGTTGGTTCCAAGCCCAAATCTGTGTTCCTCCTCCTCCTCTCTCTCTCTCCTTCCCAGTTCCCTCTTTCCGTTCTGCAAAACCCTAGATCTCGCGGAGAAGTTGGAGCTCGGTCTCCGAGCTTCTTATACGCAAGGAGATCGTGTCTTTTTCCCGTTGCGAACGGTGAAATCCCTAACCCTAATTTTATTTTTTTTTCTTTTGGGCGATTGTGGTTTTATTGTTCTCTGCTCGAAGTTGAATTGTTCCCTTTTTTTTTTTCTTTATAATTTTGGTTCTATGTTGTTAATTTATAAGTTTTTTTAAATGTTAATTTATGAAACTTTTATTTTGTTGAAGGGTATAGCTTGAGGAATTTGATTGCTGCCGAAGATGATTTAGGCTTTTCTTTGGTTGTATTTCCCAGTTTATTGCGTTAATCGTATGTAGATTGACCTGAGTTTTTTCTTTTAATTTTATATATTTGGGTTTCCTTCGATCTGGGCATAGCTGGGCTTGTTCTCGTTGTTCTTTGTATTTTTTTTCCTCTCCCTTGTTTTTTGGTTGTTGCATCATGAAGCCCAAGCGTGATAGGTAGCTAGATCCGTTTTTCTCCGTTGACCCGTTTCAGCCCGTTTATTGGACTTAATGCCAATACCAATTTTGACCGACTCATGTGACTCCTTTAAATTTTAGAACGGTACATGGGCATACTTGATCTCATAACGCATATGGGGCCCATATTGGGTTTTAGCGGTTGCATAAATGGTTGTGAAATGGGTTTGGTGACCCATAGAACTGGGCCCATCGGTCTTATAATCTGGTGCAATGTCAAATTCTTTGGAGGATTGGTCGTCTTTTTGTTTTTGTTTTTGTTTTCTTCGGCTGATGATGGTATTGGTTGGGCCTAGT
Organism: Triadica sebifera; assembly: GCA_023653625.1. NCBI lineage: Eukaryota > Viridiplantae > Streptophyta > Magnoliopsida > Malpighiales > Euphorbiaceae > Triadica > Triadica sebifera. The sequence goes on along the minus strand of CM042910.1, from coordinate 18,459,465 downwards.
TAGTCTGAAGCTAGTTTTGCACTTTTGCTAGTTTAGTGACAGTTGCAGTGCAATACTTTTTTTTTTATTGCATTCCTCGCTTTTTTAGTATACTTTAGTTTAATAACAGTTGCATATCAAATTCTTTAGTGCAATGAGGTTTTGTCCATGCCATTGTGTTTATATCATTAGTATACTTGCTCTAAGAGCAAGTTTCATGATAAATATCTCAAGTTATTTTTCTTGGTCATCTATGAATAAGGAGATGGTGGGATTCGAACCTTGGTTGCTTGGGAGGAGACTCCTAGAGTCTCCTCCCAGCTGGGCTAAATGTAATTCCCTAAGTATCTTAATTTTGATACTGTGTAATATATTTACTTCTTATTTTTAATCTTTTATTCCTTGAATAAACATGAATGATGGGTGCTGGATGGGGCTTTTTTTTTTGGGTGGGGGGGGGGGGGGGGGGGAATGCAATATGCTCTACTCTTATCAGAATCTGGTAAAAAGGCTTATGCAAATTGTCAGACCCTGAAAAAATAATTCTGTTTGCCGTTTAGGTTTAAAAGAAATTGAAATTGAAATTGGGAAGAATTATGATGGGAAAAAAGAAGAATATATGTTGATGTTTCTATTCACACCTTTTTGTTCCTAATTATAATTCATAGCAATGGAGAATTGAGTCTGAGAAATACCTTTCTTTTTCCTGCTAGCTGTTACATTTTAAATTGGAGATGATAAATCAGTTCTTGCTCATAAGTGCTTAGAATTCAAGTTTGATTTTTGTTGGTTAATATAATTGTACATTATATAATTTATGATCAACACTATGGAGAAAACAATCTTCGAAGCACAGTCAGGGAATAGTGGGATGAAGTGAAATTTGGTTACAGTTAAGTCTGAATCTTTGCTTCACCAGAACTACAGTGAGGCATATAAGGTGTGATAATGGTTTAACAACTAATTTCTGCCTGCCAGCTGCTAGTCTCATGGCTTTCAGATTGCTGGAAAATGATGATAAACAGCATGTAGCTGCTATCTTGGAATTTCTTCGTCTTCATTATAATTTTTTTCTTTCAGTTTGGTATGGTTGCAACTCTTTTAGATTATTGGTTCATTGATGAATTATTGACTGAACTTCAGGGTGTTTGTATTTCTTCCACTGGTCTTGCTTGTTATCTTCATCTGGATTTATTCTTCAAGTAGTATTTATCCATTTTGAATTGCAGATTTTTTTTTTCTCTTTTTCTCCCTTGAATTTGCAATGATCTATTTATGATGAAGTGCCAAGTCATTATTTTGGTTATCCATTACATTTATGTCATCTTTTTATGCTTTGGTCAAACCATCCTCCAATATGCTGTTAAAATTGTCTTGCTGAATTCAGGAATTGGATTTTGAGCTAAAATGGCAACAACTGAAGAAAACAATGCACTAGTTGTTTCTCCAGATTCACAACCTAACAAACGGAGGAAAAAGAAGTCCATGGTCTGGGAACACTTTACCATAGAAACTGTTAGTGCTGGATGTAGAAGGGCATGCTGTAACCAGTGCAAGCAAAGCTTCGCATATAGCACAGGTTCCAAAGTAGCTGGTACCAGCCATCTCAAGCGTCACATTGCTAAAGGAACCTGCCCAGCACTACTACGCAATCAGGGGAATCAACTAACACCTTATACCCCAGGGAGTGGAAATGGAAGTGCAACCGATCCACCAAAACGTCGCTATCGATCTCCTAGCTCACCATATGTTCCATTTGATGCAGACCGTTGTCGTCATGAAATTGCTAGGATGATCATTATGCATGACTACCCTCTTCACATGGCTGAACATTCTGGCTTTGTAACATTTGTTCAAAACCTTCAACCACGGTTTGGCATGGTCAGCTTCAATACTGTCCATGGGGATTGTGTTGCAACCTACTTGAGGGAAAAGCAGAACGTAATGAAGTTTATCGAGGGAATGCCTGGACGTGTTTGCCTTACATTGGATATGTGGACTTCAAGTCAAAGTTTGGGTTATGTTTTTGTAACTGGACACTTCATTGATGCTGATTGGAAGCCACATAAGCGGATTCTCAATGTTGTGATGGAACCATATCCTGATTCAGATACTGCCCTCAGCCATGCTGTTGCTTGTTGCCTTTCTGATTGGAGTTTGGAGGGCAAACTGTTCTCCGTCACTTACAATCATCCAGTAGGTGAACCTGGGCTTGAAAATCTTAGATCCCTACTTTGCATAAAAAATCCCCTTATTCTCAATGGGCAATTGTTGATTGGGAACTGCATCGCTGGTACTTTAAGCAGCATTGCAAAGGATGTGTTATGGGCTGGGCAGGAGATTGTCAAGAAAATCCGTGAAAGTGTGAAGTATGTGAAGACTTCAGAATCTCATGAGGAAAAGTTTGTTGAGCTTAAGCAACAGCTTCAAGTCCCCAGTGAAAAAAGCCTAATTATTGATGATCAATCTCAATGGAACACAACATACCAGATGTTGGTGGCTGCATCAGAGTTGAAAGAAGTATTTTCTTGCCTGGATACCTCTGATCCAGATTACAAGGAGGCCCCGACCATGGAACACTGGAAGCAGGCTGAGACTATATGTGCTTTACTGAGACCTCTGTACGACACAGCTAGTCTTCTTACTTCCACAGCTAACCAAACTGCAGTCACATTCTTTCATGAAGTATGGAAGATCCAGACTGATTTGGCTCGTGCAGCTATAAGCGAGGATCCCTTCATCAGAACTATCACCAAAGCAATGCAAGAAAAAATCAGCAAATATTGGAAGGATTGCTGCCTGGTTTTGGCAATTGCAGTAGTCATGGATCCTCGCTTTAAGATGAAGCTTGTTGAGTTTAGTTTTTCAAAAATCTATGGTGAAGATGCACCCACATATATCAAGATCGTTGGTGATGGGGTCCATGAGCTCTTTTTGGAATACGTGGCACTTCCTTTGCCTCTCACTCCAACTTATGCTGAAGAAGGAAACGATGAGAACAACATGAAGGCGGAGGAGCACCAGGACACGCTTCTGTCAGACAACGGACTCACAGATTTTGATGTTTACATTATGGAGACTACTAGCCAGCGGATGAAGTCAGAACTGGATCAGTACTTGGAAGAATCTTTATTACCTCGTGTACATGACTTTGATGTGTTGGGTTGGTGGAAACTGAACAAACTGAAATACCCAACTCTCTCGAAGATGGCTCGTGATATTTTAAGCATTCCAGTATCGACAGCTGCTCCAGACTCAGTGTTCGAGACCGAACCTAAAGAGTTGGATCAGTACCGGAGTTCTTTGCGACTGGAGACTGTGGAAGCCCTGGTGTGTGCTAAGGAGTGGCTTCAGTATGGATCCACCGAAAGTTCAAATGCGGTTGTGAAAATGGAGTTTTAGGGGTAGGATTTGCTTGTTGCGGTATCATGTGTACGATTGTAGATTTAGGTCTATAATTCAATAGGTTTACTCCTGTATCATTGGAAGGAATTATTTGGGTGCTTGGACGTTATAATTTGAATTTGCGACCTTCTGCAGAATCTGATGAGAAGAGTACGAGGATGTATTCTACTTCATGACCTTGAATGGCACAGATGGGTAGGTTTAAATACTTTGATTGATTCATCTGCAGCCAACTCTGTTTTGTCTTGTTTATTATCAACAATGCAATACCATAAAAACAATTAATTATATATATCCGAATTTTTTCTACATAAATTATTATATGGATAACAGGAGCTTCATTAGACAACAGCTCAATCTTAAAACTTACAAAAAGTGGAACCATATCCTCAGAATAGAGTTCACTAAAAATAGATAAAGGAATCTAACTCTCTAGTGGAGTTATTTACTGCAAAAGAGGTACACATGTATGTTAGTGATTAAATGGAAATAATTCTTGTATGTCCAAGTGATTATTCTCTTTAATTAAGTATAATTTTTGAATCATGGGAAACTTATTTTAATGAATTTTTGTGTTTATCAAAATTCTAACACTTCTGAAAGAAAATTTTGTTGAAAATAATTATCATTTTTTCCAACTCTACTAGTCTCTGCCCTTTATATTAATAAAAAAATTTAAAATTTTTACAATTATCAAAATAATTGTGAGAAATAGATAACGAAATAATAATTGGATATTATTTACCTGAAAATGATATTTTGTCAAATATTATTTACTTTGGTCTTTTTTACACACAGTAACTTATCCACCAAAAAAACCTCACTGAGACGCCAGTGTTCAAAGTGCAGACTTTGACCCAAAAAAAGCCATGCCAAAACGCTGGCGTCCATATTAGAAACTTTTCCTTGCCCTAATATCATTTTCCCATTCTTCCCCCAGCTATCTGCTCCCCAGTCATAGCTTTTTCACACTGGACTTCACTCCCACCCCCCTTCTCGTAGCCCTACCATAGCCGCTGTAAATGACGCTTGCTCGCAGCCCCATCACAACCGCCTGCTTCTCAATCGCAACCTTCTGACACTGGACTTTACTCCCAGATGCACCTCAACCCTGCTACCTTCTCACAGCCCCATTTCTGGTCTCCCAATCTCTTTATCCAGCAAGAGTCGCACTGTGGCCTTCTCCCCCCATGAATGACTGGCTTGGCAATGGAGCGGGGTATCCCTGTTCTCCAAGGGATTTGCTCCGGACGGGACGGAAATTCCCCCGATTGAGCTCCTGTAGGGATGAGGATAGAGAATTTTTTTTCTGTTGAGTGGGTCGATAATTATTTTAAATATAATTTTTTTTTATATTATATATATATATATAATTTTATAATATATTTTTATTAAAATTAAATGATCTACAAATTTTGTCATGACTGGATAACTAGTTTAATAATAAATTGGTTAGATGGATTGATAATCTTTTTAATCAGTTAATTATAAATAATTTGACTGTTTGATAAATAAATCAGTTATATTGATTGATAATTAAATTGGTCAAACTAATTATATAATTAATTATATTTAATTATATTAATATGTTTAAAAATTATTTGGTTAATAAATAAATCGATCATATATTTTTTTACCAATTAATTATTTATTATATATTATTTTTTAAATTAAAAAAAGAATTACAAGGAATGACGATTCTTACGGCGACGGGAATAAAAATAAATCTACCCCTACTAGTGTAATAATGATAGAAATTCGCTGTTACGGTAGGAACGGGGATGGGGATTAGTCCTCTACCCCGTTGTCGAGCATATGAATGACATTGGACTTTACTTCCAGTAGCATCTCAACCCCGTTACCTTATCACAACCTTAGAATTTAATATTAAAATAGAATTAATTTGAAAATAATATATTATTATTTAATATAATATATAATATATAATAAAATAATTTAATATAATATTTAATATTTAATAAAAAAATTTAATAAATAATGAATAATAGGATATTACATTGAAATTCCGGTAAGAAAAAAAAATCTCAAATCGCAATTTGCATGAAATTCCTGTTATTTTTTCCTTTTAAAGCGGGTGTGAACTCCGACCTTCCCCTCTAGCCAAGTCAAGCTTTTGCAGCTCTATATCCAATTCTTACTGCTAAGCAAAATTGCCCACCTTCAAGCTAGTCGAACTAGAGCCTTATGCCAATGAGAACCAAGAGAAGAAGGAAATTTGATTCCTTAGGACACATCTATACTACGCTATTCTTTGAATTGGATTCTTTCTTCCTTTTTCATTAGGATTTCTCAAAAGTAGCTCTCTGGATTTATGGCCTCCCAATCTTTTTATCTAGCAAGAGTCGCACCGTAGCCTTCTCCCACCATGAAGAATTTTTTATACCCAAGAGGCAGACCTTTAATAGATCTCGATGTGACCTTCTCCCACCATGATCCCGTCGTGGACAACATCAACAATAACGACTTTCGCACTTGCCACAGTTGTCATCTCTCTTTAGAGTCAATGACAATTTCGGGGCTTTAGGATCTGGATTGCCTTTGCAATTTATTGAACAAATAGGTGATATGAGTTAGTGGATGTTGCAGTTTAGCCTTATGCAGTGCAAGCCACCCATCATTTTTCAGGTTTTGTCTCAATTTTCACTTGATTTCTTTGGAGTTGTTTTGATTGTTTAGTTTTTAGTTTTTTAAGGGATATTGTAGCTTTGTTTTTCCTTTGAAATCATTCTTATTTTTATATCGTATTGAGAATTGTTTATTCGCATTTACCGTTTTCTATAACATAGATTTAATGGTTGTTTTTAGTGATCTAAATATTAAAATTATAGGTTTTTTAAACCTATTTTGGGTTGTTTTAAATGTTCTAAAGATAAAAATTTGAGATTTTTAGGCGTATTTTCAAGTTTCATTTTGATTAAAAAAATTATAAATTTTTTACTATTTCAACTTCAATACATTTCTTACTGATGTTGTTATCCCTTGCTTCTTGATATGTGTTATGCTATATGTGTCAATTCATTGTTTCTCTTGCATTATCTGTCAATTTAGAAAATCACTCTTATGCCAAAGCGATTATTTCTTATATTGACTCATCTACTGGATGGTAGTATAAAACTTGCCCTCAATACAATAATAAATAGATTGTAAAAAATTCTTTCGTTAAAGAAGAAAAATCACTCCTTCCTAACTGCAATGCACAATCAATAAATATCTCTTAGACACTCAATCCGAACCAAACAATTCTTAGCATAGAAGGAGACGCATCTTCAGATGAATGGCCAATGAAACAATTGTGTATTAGGTAACAATATATTATTCATCAAATACATACATATATTGCCCAGATATTAAGCCAAGAAGGGGGGTTGAATTGAAGTTTTAAAAATTTAACTTTAAAGTGCGGAAATAAAAATTAATTTTAGGAGGGATAGAGAAATTTGACATAAGGATTTTTATAGAGGTTCGGGTGTTAACAAACCCTACTCCTCTCCCCAATCGCAAATGGAAGTTTCACTAACACACTAAGTGTTACAATGGAGTTTTACAAGCTCACTCCCAACTATGGTGTTTCTCACAATGACTCACACCTAACCCAGAAATCCCTTGTGTTTTAATGACTCACACAATAACCAATTCCTTGTGTTACAGGCTCACACAAACAACATTTATCTTGTGTTTTACAGGCTCACACAAACAACATTTACTTGTGTTTTACAGGCTCACACAAACAACCTTTACTTATGTTTTAAAGGCTCACACATCTAACATTTATTTGTGTTTTAAAGGCTCACACAACTAACCTTTACAAGTGTTCTACTCTTAACCCAGAAATACTCAAAACTCACTTGGATAATAAATGATTACAGAGAGAAACACTTACAAATCTTTATTACTCAATAAATGATGAGCAAAAAGATTTTCACATAGAATATATATTAGTTATGAAAGTATTAAATGTACAAATATCTTGTAATAAGATTTTGATTCAAAGTATTTGCTATCCTCTTGTACTTAATGCATAAATGACTTGCATTTATACTCCCACGGCTAATTATAGCCGTTAGAGTGCATTTAATATGAAACTAGCTGTTGCACCAACCCAAATAATCGCGTCTGATATTTTTCTTTCATATTTCACGGGCGTGACTATGTTTGTCACGGGCGTGAATGTTCTTCCAAGTAGTGACTGAAGTGATGACCTTGGTCGTGAAGCTCTCTGGAAGGTTTTGAAACATTGAGTCACGGGCGTGACATATATCTTCACGGGCGTGACAAACTTTCCAGTCGTGATCTAAGTGGTGATTTTGGTCGTGAAGCTCTCTGGATGAAATTGTCATGAAGGTTCACGAGCGTGACATTTAATTCACGGGCATGACTTAAATGTGCATTTCACGGTTTGTTGTCTTCTTTTGTGGTCGTGAACTTCAAATGTTGGTTTTGGTGACGGTTAGCTTTTTCACGGGTGTGACACATAGGGTCACGGGCGTGAACATGCTACTTCCTTAATTTTATCTTTCAAAGATTAATTTTCCATTTTCCATTCTTGCTATTTTATTCTATACCTTGTTTAATAGACCTGGAAAACAAGTATGTTAAATACAATATTGTTATTTTATTTGTTATCATCAAAATGACAGAAATACCCCTCAAGGTTTAACAATCTCTCCCTTTTTTATGGTGACAAATAATCTAGCAATATGTACTTTTGAGAAGTCTCCCCCTTAAAAGATACTTAGGATAAAAATTGATGAAATGCAAGAATTTGTAAAGAATGATGTAGCATCGAAATAAATTTTCTAGTTTTAAATATATGCAAGTTATATGCAAAGTATATCCAATATATACCAAAATTCTCTTTAAGTCATGAAGTATATGTAAGGTATATTTATAGTATATCAAGGCATATTCATTTATGTAACTTGCATTAAGGTATATGCAAAGTATACTTAAGATATATCTAATGTGTATAAAACTCAATTTCATACTTGCATATTCATTTTGAATCAAATTTTAAGTATTGCTAATTTCTCCCTACTTAACTTCAATGTATTTGTAGGTTCTTATTTTTGATTCAAAATTCATTTATCTTAATATATTGCTAGGTTCTCCCCCTTTTGTCATCAACAAAAAGAATATAAAGATACCAAAAAAAAGCAAATATATTAATATTTAAAGAGAAGTACAAACCAAGGTAAATAAAAGTCAGAAAGGAAATTTAAAATTTCCTAAAAACAAACAAAACAAGCAAACAAACAAAATAAACAATCATATTAAGGCTACCATATATCCTAACACCTAACCGGACATCCTATCCCTAAGTCGAGCAACCTCTGCCTCAAGGCTGTCCATCCGAGACTCCATAAAGTCTTTGAAGTTCTCCAACCTCTCGTCCATCGAAGCCTACAGCTGCTCAAATCGTGGTGCCAAGAGGTCAACCACCTGCTGTGCCAAATTTGGTGTGGAAGCCAAGGATTGTTCGATGTCCTGCTCAGCCGCTTGAGGTGCTTCCTCAACACGAGCCCTTTTCCTCTGCTGGATCCCTTGGAGGCCGACTTTGAAGTCTTCCGAGTCATTAACTTCCCAAATTATTTCACCAACAATGTCTGTGAAGCGGTAGTAAATATTGTTCTCATGAACAATTCTGACAGCTGCTCCTATCTTAATGAAGGACTCGACATCCAATCGATCTCGAGGATGCCCTGGGATGAGATTGAAGTGATATTCATCTAGCTTCAAATAGCCAAGCTTCAAAGCCATATGGGTCATATATCCACCAATGAGTATATCTCCGGAGGGCTTGGTGGCAATGGACAGAAGATGGTTTGCAAACCATCGAGAAAGCGCCATTGTGAGATCTCTTCTGGCCATCTCAAAAAGAAAGAGCTTAGATTTTCGAATGGTCCCATTGCTATCTCCCTGAGAAAATATGCTATAGGTTAGAAACCTATGCAAGTATTTGTGCATTGGGGATCAGAGATGAGTGCTTTTGGTCTTCTTGACATCCCAACTGCAATCAGTGCCAAAATGAGTCCATGCTCGAGTTGCGAAGAACTCCACTTCGCTGTCATTGAGAATGCCTTCTGAGGGTAGATTGAATAAGTCCCCAAATTCTGTGGCATTGAGGGTGTTTGGATTGCTACAGAGTTGGAATTTCACCACTCCAGTGGGAGACACTTGCAAAGTGCTCAAAAATTCCAGAGTTGGCTCCCTTAAAGAGGGCTGATGAATGTCCATGAATTCCTTCAAATGACAGGTCTGGAGTTTCTCTGTCATTGCCATCTCAAGCCCGAGAGTGCGTACGGTTTGCCACTTAAAGGACCTTATGAAATGAGAGGCCTTTTCTTCAAGGTTGAGTACCGAGGATGGCAATCCTCCGGGATTCTGTTCATGAGGTAGTCTGAGTACCTCTTGGGAGCATGAGACTTCTTCCTAGTACCCTTTGATGAACCGGTTTCCATTTAGATTGAAGAAATGAACTTTGAAGGGTTTGGAAAAAGTTGACAGAAAATTTGAGAAAACCCTAAGGAAAGATGATTTTTGATGATGGAAGTGACTTTTGATAGTACTTATAGGAAAAGTTTGTGACTTGGGGGCCGGAATCTTTAATATATCATTGAATGTGTGTAAATGAGAGCGGTTTCTAGGAGTTGAAAGGTTGAAATGTGAAGAATAACCGACTGATTTCTTATATACCTGATGCATTCACGGGCGTGAAATATGTAGTCACGGTCGTGAATAGTCGTGTTCACGATTTGCTGAAGGAGTGCTCTACCCGTGAATAAAGGTGTGAATAGGTTCACGGTCATGACATTTTAATGTCACGTGCATGAATGATGAACTATCACGGTGGTGAAAGATGAGTCACGGGTGTGAAAGGTTGATTTTCACTACTTATGCCCGTGAAACAAAGTGTGACTCAAAGCGTGAACGTCTCTGTGAGTTTTAGGTAAAAATGTTCACGGGTGTGAAAATGCGTCATGGGCGTGAACAAGACTTTTCATGGGAGTGAATGAAGTCGTGAATAAAAGCTTCACTACTTGAAGCCATGAATGATGTCATGAATCAAGTCGTGAAAGACATTGCCTCTTTTGGCTATTTAATTCACGGGCATGAACATATGTCATGGGCGTGAATTGCCTAAAATTTTTATCAAATAAAATTAAGTCCTAAAATAAGACTAAATCATTTCTATGAAGATTTTATCCCTTATAACATAAAATTTTCATCAAATTTACTACCTTATATCTAGTGATATGATACAAAATCAAGATTATCACTTAAGATTTGATAATTTAGCAATCACAAGGTTAATCCATCAATCATACTAAGTTCTCTTCTAATGAAATTAAATCTTTCCTTATTTAGAGACTTAGTAAAAATATCTGCCAATTGATTTTCTGTGCTTATAAATTCTAATGCAACATCTCCATATTGAACATTATCTCTAATAAAGTGGTGTCTAATGTCAATATGCTTACTTCTAGAGTGTTGAATGGAATTCTTTGAAAGATTTATAGCACTTGTATTATCACATTTAATAGGTATATGGTTCATATCATGACCATAGTCCTTAAGTTATTGTTTCATCCAAATAATTTGAGTACAACAACATCCTGCTGCTACATACTCTGCTTCAGCAGTTGAAAGAGCAACTGAAACTTGTTTCTTACTAAACCAAGAAACTAAACACTCTCCAATAAAGTGACAAGTACCTGAAATACTTTTTCTATCTAAAAAACTACCAGCATAGTCTGCATCTGAATATCCTATAATATAAAAGGATGAATTTCTAGGATACCATAAACCTAGATGCAATGATCCATGTAAATATCTTAGAATTCTTTTTACTGCATTTAGATGAGATTCTTTTAGACATGATTGAAATCGTGCACACAAGCAAACACTATACATTATGTCGAGTCTAGAAGCAGTAAGATATAAAAGTGATCCGATCATACTTCTATAGAGCTTTTCATTAATGCTCTTACCCTTTTCATCCTTGTCCAATTTTGTTGATGTGCTCATAGGAGTCTTGACATTCTTGCATCCTTCCATTCCAAATTTTTTAATTAAATCTTTGGCATATTTGGATTGGTTGATGAATATGCCTTCATTGCTTTGTTTTATTTGTAGACCAAGGAAATACTTAAGCTCTCCCATCATGCTTATTTCAAATTCCTCCCCTTGAGAGATCACTAATGATTTGCTCTTTTGGATGATCTTTTGTCATTCTCCATTCTTTTGGGAGTTCTTGCCCGTTTTCTTCTTGAGCTTGAGGTAGAGAATCATTTTGATGTGAATCTTCTTGATCATTTTCTTCTTTTCCATTTTCAAGATCAAGTCTTTCCATGTCCCTATGTTTTTGGCTTTGAAGGATGACTTGTGTTGCTTTCCTCTTTGGCAAGGTTCACATGTCTTGTCTTTTTTAAATTTGACTCTTGGCAGTCTTTTTACTAGGTCTTCTATTCTGAGGCTTTGTATTAAGTCCATGTTAGCTTGACCAATCCTTATATGCCACAACCAAGATTCATCACTAGTAGTCACAAGACACTTAGAATGGTTAGATAATTCATGTAAGTCTATTATGTATGTGTTGACATCTCTATTTACTTTAAATATCTCTTGACCATCGATAGAAATTACAAGACATTCATTGGAAGTAAAGATTACTTGGTTTCCTTTATCACATAATTGACTAACACTCAACAAGTTATGTTTCAAGCCATCAACAAGTAAGACATCTTTAATAAAAGTAGTACCATTAATACCAATATAACCAATGCCAATTAACTTACCCTTAACATTGTTTCCAAAGGTAACTTTACCTTCATCAATACTTTTGATTTCATTGAAAAGTTCTTTATCTCCTGTCATATGCCTTGAGCATCCACTGTCTACTAGCCAAACATTTTTGTTTATTGTGGACTTGAGGCATACCTATAGAATCACAATTCAACTATGATTTTTAGGTACCCAAATGAGTTTGGTTCCTTGGGGGTTGCACATGAAGGTTCCCAATGAGCCTTCCTTATCCAACAATATTTATTTATATGACCAATCTTCATACAATAATTAAATTGTTTAGGTCTAACATTGTTTTTTGGTCTTACAATATATTTGAATGCCATATTTCTATTTAACTGATTTTGAGAATAATGGCATGCACAGTCATGATTAATTGATGCTTTTCTAGATGCATGCTTTTTATACATAAAGACATGATTATTCTTGTTATGTATAAAAGGTTTAATATGCTTATTCCTTGGTTCTGTTCCAACAAGTGTGAAGATGTGAGGTTCACTAGACTTAACAAAGATGGTTTTGTGAGAAGATGATGATGTGTCCTTAAATCCTAGACCATGTCTAATTAAAGGCGGTCTTTGAGACACAATGATAGTATCTAAACTCTCTTTTCCTTTGTGGAATTTTGAAATTGAATTTCTAAGTTCCTCAACTTCATTTTTTAAAGTATTATTTTCTTTAAGCAAGGAATTAGTTGAGGGTTTTGATGAGTGTTCATCTAATGATTTCAGAAGAGATTCATTAGATGATTTAAGCTTAATGTTCTCCTTTTCTAAAACATCTATTTTATTTTTTAAATTAGAGATGTTATTTCTATAAGTACTGAATTTACTTCTATATTTTTCTAATTCTACATTCAATTCTTCTATAAGGCTTTGCTCATCATCATCATCATCACTATTACTATCATCATCATTATCACTAATATCATTATTTAAAAAGTATGAGTGTAGTGATCTTACCTTATTCGAGACGTGATCCTCAATAGCCATGAAGCATAGGTTGACCTCTTCGCTTTCATTATCATCTTTTTCACTTGAAGAGCTTTCGTCATCCCATGTGGCTTTGTGACCTTTCTCCCCATTGTCTCTTTGGTATTTGCTCTTATGCTTCTTGAGCCTTGGACATTCTGGATTGATATGTCCTTTCTTTCCACACTCATAGCACTTTACCTCTTCTTTTCTTCTTTGTGCATCATTAAAAGTTTGTTTGAGGTTTCTTTGCCTGAATTTTCTGGAGTTGCTCATTTTCTTCTCAATGATTCTTTTCAGTCTTTTTGAAAGCATAGCAACGTCCTCATTTTCATCATCACTCATTTCTTCATCATCTTCACTTTCTTCTTGAGATTTTGAAGTAGAGGCTTTGAGTGCTAAAGGCTTTCTTTTCTCTGGCTCTGCTTCAAGCTCTATATCTCTTTTCACTGCCATTTCATGTGTGAGAAGTTTGCTAATAAGCACATCAGTATTCATGATGCTCATGTCTTCATTTGCTTCTTCTATGCCAGCAACTCTTGAGCCATAGTCTTTAAGAGGAAGACTTCTCAGGATTTTGTTGTTTACATCTTCCAAGCTCAGATGCTTCCCAAGTTTCCTCATTCCATTTATAATGGCTAGAAGACGGTTGGTCATGTCAGTGATTGACTCATTGGATTTCATCTTGAAGCGCTCATATTCTGAGGTAAGAAGTTGAATCTTCTTGGATTTGACTTGCTTAGTTCCTTCATGATAATTTTCCAATGTCTTCCACATGTTGTAGGCTGTTTGGCAGTGTTGTATTCTTCCACATTCTTCAATGGATAATGAGCTTGAGAGAATTGTCATTGCCTTCTTGTTTTTGAAATTTGTTCTTCTTTGAGGTTCTGTCCAATCATCTCTTGATAAGATTTCTTCTTCATCATCAGCTCCTCTTCTGGTTGGTGGTGTCCATTCTTTTTGTACACTATCCCAAACTTCAATTCCTTCACTATCCAGGTATGTCTCCATCCAAAACTTCCAATTGGCATAATTTTCTCCATCAAAGTAAGGTTTGAGACTTTGGAATCCTTCACTGGCCATATCTTAATCTTTACTAGCATTTTTTAGGCATCGATACTAGACAAGGCTCTGATACCAATTGTTGCTTAGATATTAAGCCAAGAAGGGGGGTTGAATTGGAGTTTTAAAAATTTAACTTTAAAGTGCGGAAATAAAAATTAATTTTAGGAGGTATAGATAAATTTGACACAAGGATTTTTATAGAGGTTCGGGTGTTAACAAACCCTACTCCTCTCCCCAATAGCAATTAGGAGTTTCACTAACACACTAAGTGTTACAATGGAGTTATACAAGCTCACTCCCAACTATGGTGTTTCTCACAATCGCTTACACCTAACCCAGAAATTCCTTGTGTTTTAATGGCTCACACAATAACCAATTCCTTGTGTTTTACAGGCTCACACAAACAACCTTTATCTTGTGTTTTATAAGCTCACACAAACAACCTTTACTTGTGTTTTACAGGCTCACACAAACAACCTTTACCTGTGTTTTAAAGGCTCACACAACTAATCTTTACTTGTGTTTTAAAGGCTCACACAACTAAGCTTTACAAGTATTCTACTCTTAACTCAGAAATACCCAAAACTCACTTTAGTAATAAATGATTACAGAGAGAAACACTTACAAATCTTTATTACTCAATAAATGATGAGAAAAAAAATTTTCACAGAGAATAGATATTAGTTATGAAAGTATTAAATGTACAAATAGCTTGTAATAAGATTTTAATTCAAAGTATTTGCTATCCTCTTGTACTTAATGCATAAATGACTTGCATTTATACTCATATGGCTAATTATAGCCGTTAGAGTGCATTTAATACGAAATTAACCGTTGCACTAACCCAAATAATCACGCATAACATTTTTCTCTTTCATCTTTCACGGGCGTGACTATGTTTGTCACGGGCGTGAATGTTCTTCCAAGTAGTGATTGAAGTGGTGACCTTGGTTGTGAAGCTCTCTGGAAGGTTTTGAAACATTGGGTCACAGGCGTGACATATATCTTCACGGACGTGACAAACTTTCCAGCCGTGATCCAAGTGGTGACTTTGGTCGTGAAGCTCTCTGGATGAAATTGTCATGAAGGTTCACGGGTGTGACATTTAATTCACGGGGGTGACTTAAATGTACATTTCACGGTTTGTTGTCTTCCTTCATGGCCGTGAACTTCAAATGTTGGTTTTGGTGACGATTAGCTTTTTCACGAGCGTGACACATATGGTCACAGGAGTGAACATGCTACTTCCTTAATTTTATCTTTCAAGGATTAATCTTCCATTCTCCATTCTTGCTATTTTATTCCATACCCTGTTAATAAACTTAGAAAACAAGTATGTTAAATACAATATTGTTATTTTATTTGTTATCATTAAAATGACGGAAATACCCCTCAAGGTTTAACAACATATATTTAGCAATAAACTCCAAAAAACAATATTAAAATATCTTCTAATTTCAAAGACCTGATCGTTCCTCATCCAATAAAGAGAAGATTGAGTGATGAATAGTTGTATTCTTATAGATATTGATTTGTTTGTAATTACTAAAATTATTATTACTTTTTATATTATTATTATAATAAAACATGTACTATTAACAAATGACTTAACATTCATTTTTCTTTTTCTACAGTTCTCACAAACACCTACATAATTTTTGTACTACAACCAATGCAACTCAGCTACTATAATCAACTATCTTTTTTGTTTTTTACATCTTCTTCTACTTCTTATTCCTTTGTAATAATCAATACTTTAAATGCTAATAATTTATTTTAAGTATTTTTCTAATGTTTTTATTAAATATCATATTTACTATGTATTGTTTACAATATGTTAATATATCAATCAATGTTTATAATTGCCTTTTATGCTATCGGTGCAAAGCTAGGGTTAATATCTAGTATATAGCCCCGGTCGATTCCGGTTCGGAATTGCCGGTTATGCAATTCCAAGAATAGGAGAGGGGCCGATTCGGGGTCGGTTCATAAACCGGTAGTTCGGCTAGTTTTTTTAATTAATAACATAATTAATAATACAAAAAATTAAAATTATTAATTTATTTAAATTATAAATTTGTACTACTAATATGATATAAAAAATGAAAACTTTGAGAAACAATAACTTATTGAATATTAATTTGTAACTTTGTGTAATAACTTATATTGTTATAACAAAAAAAATTGATTTAGAGAAATTATAAGTTGGAATTTAGAAATGATTATATTTATTTGATAAATTAATAAATTATAAAAATTGAGAATTAGAGAGAATTAAAGAATTGAAGAAAAACTTGAGATTATTTAGAAGTATAATTAGAAAAAAATTAGAGAGAAACAATAATTGAAAGCGTAATTAGAGAGAAATTAGAAATATATGTAGAGAAAATTGAGATTGAATTACAGAGAAATTGAGAATGATATTGTGTAGGAAATGAATAATATTGAAATGA
This sequence comes from Triadica sebifera, assembly GCA_023653625.1. Taxonomy (NCBI): domain Eukaryota; kingdom Viridiplantae; phylum Streptophyta; class Magnoliopsida; order Malpighiales; family Euphorbiaceae; genus Triadica; species Triadica sebifera. Next base: position 18,442,769 of record CM042910.1, on the reverse strand, counting down.
ATTTGGTATTTATAGAGAACAAATTTTAAAATTTAAATTATAATAATATTCCTAAAATATAGTTGTTATTTTTCTTCTATAAGGGATATTTTTGTTTTTTCATTCTATAAAAAAAGGGCAATATTACAGTTAGAACCAAAACAAGATCAGATTCTTCTCCAGTCGGACCACAGTCTATGCTAAACCTGAAGCTAGCCTAATCTGGTTCGGTTTGGGTTAGACCGGCCCAACTCGTGGCCAGGCCTACTAGTCTATTACATCTATCTATAAAGAGATATAAAACCCATAACATTTGTCACTGTTCTATAAACAGTGCTAAATAAATTTACTTAAATGGCCTCGATTGTATTTGTACATTGATTGAAATGCCCTTGGTTATGCTGCTGGTAGCCTTAAAAGCATTCTCGAAATGATGTCGTTGTAACAAAGAATTCTTGCCCTTTTCTTCCAAAACGACACCGTTTCACCCACATGCAAAATGATCAAACCTAACTCTTCAATTGTTTATCCCTTTTTCCTTCCCGATTTCTCTGACTCTTCTCTTCGCTTCGCGAATTTCTCCTTTTTGTAGATCCGAATCACAGCTCAGTCATCCTATCCTTTTGCCTCGCCTAACCTACAGAGTTTTTTCCTCCTCAGGTTTGCAGATCCAGGTAAAGAAAACTCCAAGGCTACAGGTGGGAGGCCATTGAGGAGGTGGTTTGGGAGGAAAGATCCCTAACCTTTCAATTTATCCTTCCTTTTCATTCCCTTTGCGCTGCCCTCCTCTACTCTTACTGCCTTCTCCTCTGCCCTTCTCTCATTTCCTCGTCCTGTAACTCGCTGGTATTAACAACTAGATGAGTCAATCAGAGGTCGACGACAGATTTTTATCTCATCAAAGATGAGGCTACCGAAAAACACAAACTAAAGATTGAAGCTTGGTTTAGTTCCCAGAAGATCAGTGTTGCGATCCATACTACCATCAGATCTGTAAATTCCTTAGCGTGAAGAAGGTATCCAGTTTTACTACACCTTACTTTTTTTTTAATTCCTCATTTGAGTCTTTATCTACTTCTATTTCACACCGTACCTTTCGGTTGCTTTCCTGTAAAGTCAAAGCCATAATTTTACTAGATCTATCGTGTTTCTTCCATCACCTCAGATGTTATCTCTGGATTTAAAGATGGTATATATAATTTTGCTCTTCCATCTGCCTGTGTTACTAGTGTGCTATGTTTTATTTTTTTTCTTTTTCTATACCATTTAATTCTAGATCAATTACTTTCTTATGAAAATTGATTATTTTATAGATAGTTTTTGGTATTTTATTGTTTGTAAGGGCAATGCACAGTGATGGTGCCAATTGGGATAAGGGTACATATATATTCTAATTTATTTCTGGGAAAATCATGAAAATTCAATGTCATAATTTCATACTTTTCCCTATTCACTCTTTGCAATTTATCATATACAAGGCTGTATAGGAAATGAAATGTCATAATTTCATTCCCAAATTTTATTAAAATGTATTAAAATGAGTCTGTGATGTTTTTGCACTAAATTTTGTTTGTTAATGCTAAAATAAGATTAAGTTTAGGTGAAAGGTATCTCAATAATATGGAGGTGATTTTTGGCACTTGGTATGATTCATATTTTACCCACTTTATGATACAACAGTGGCAAGTATACTTTGAGAACACATAACCAACATCTACTATTAGGTACTTTGTATTACATACATCATACATGTATAATAAATTCAACTTATTATACATAGCAATGCTAATATATTAGATATGTCCCCTGATATTTAAAGTTTATAATAAATCAATAATGATGACAATGAACATATTTAACTTTCATTGTATTTCTTTGTTTGGTAAGTTCATGTGTATTGCAAAAATGCATAAAAATCCTGGTTGCAAATGGTTCTAACAGTAAGGACTTTACTTGTGCTAAAAATATATCAATATGCAATGGTGATTTGCAATAATATTTGAATTTGATATTTGTTACATTGCATATGCATTTTGCATGACTGTGTTTATTGTTGGGTTTTTTGAGAAATAATTTGAATTATGATCTTTATTGTTCTTATGATAGAAAAATATGTTTCTTTGTTTGGTAAGTTCAGGTGTATTGCAGAAATGCATAAATGAATAAGTTGGGAGATGACCTATGGCAAATTATATAAAGTAGTAGTAAACTTAGGCATCTGTGTTTTTGTTTTGTTTAATGCTAGGTGCTATTGGTGATTCCTTAGGGGGTGTAACAAATCTCAACTATCACATCCCTATATGTATGTTTATAATTGTAAGTTGTTGATTTTTATTCTGATGTCAAAAAAGTAAACCAGTCTACAATTTATTTAAGATTTGCTTATATATGTACCAATGTTGAATTTTTCTTTTTAATGGTCATATATTGTCTAGTAGATTATATTTGAACTTATATTTGAACTATTAGTTCTCTCACTTTGTAAACTATAAGAAAATTTCATATCACTTTATTTGTGGAGGTCTCCATTAAGGATCATTAGAGAACAACTACCCTTATAAAACCTAGGTAAATAAAATTGAATGCTATAACCAAATGAAGTTCATATAGATTAAAAAGCAAAGTTAAAATATGTGATAATTTGTTTTTATAGATAGAACCTTAATGTATTTTTGGAAATACCCTTAATTTTTTTCCTTGGTCAAGTGCATTGGTCCGTTCTTTATTTTAATAAAAAAAATTTAAAGGTTTAGTTATCTAAAAAGGAGAAAAAGAAATTACTTGAAGTCCTATGGAGGATATTGCAAGAAAATAAACTAGAGCAGAATTAGGGTGTCAATGGCCGAAGAGGAATTATTGAATATGTTGGAAGTTTGAACATATATCATAATAAACTTGTTTGCTTTCGAATCATGTTCATTTGAGATGATGAGTAATTGAATTCTTTGTTTCTAAGAGAATATGCAATTTGTTGTTGTTGGTCTAACCAAATCTTCAAAAGTCTTTCTCTAAGTAAGAATTGAAAATTCATTTACTTGATTGTCATTTATGTTTTTAAATACTATTTAGTGGGTCATTTCCTAAAATTAAAATTGTTTTGTTCTTTTTTTCCACTTTAATTGATTGCCTATTAAATCTCTTTTTGATTTGATAAATCATTAAATACATAACAGCTTAAAGAGTTTCAATTCACTATGGTAGACTAAACAAGAAAGGTCAAAAGAAATTCACTCATTCTCCCTTACTCAGAGAGGTCACAATTAAGCTAACAACCAAATACACTATCAAGTTTTCATTTTTGTACCATTTTTATTTTTTGAAAAATTTTTAGATTCTGCATGAATTTTGATAAATGAATTAAATGCAAAATTTTTGTATCTTCATATGAGAATATGTTTCCAATTATGTACTTCAATTTTGGCATTAGTTTTAAATACGAAGCAATTATTGAATTTAAAGTTCACGATCTTCAAAACATTTATATATTTTTTGTAGTATCCCTTCTGAAGTGATTCTGGTTAAAAAATTATTAAAAAGATAGGTTGAATGAGTAGATTATAGGAATTTATGAAAAAACATATTGACAGCAAATTGATGTAAATACTAATTATAGATATCAACCTTGTTGACAAATTGACCGGTTTGAACTCCCAAAAATCTAAGCTCTCTTTTTAAGTGGGCATCATGAAAGTCATTGATAAGCAATCTAATATCCAATATGTTTGACTTCATGCAAAATTGTTTTAAAATGTCTGTAAGATTTCACTATCTATTTGGGTACCATTCCTTTACCCATTGCCTCTCTCCCACTTGAATTTTTCTCTTCAACAAAGTTTCTTTTTTAGAGACCCTAAAGTGAATATATGCCTTGGACTATTGTTTAGCCATTAGGCAACATTTCAAGTTTCTATCATTACCATATAAGCTTTGCTATTTTTTTTTGTTTTCTATCTATTTCCATTTCTGATTGCATTTACAATCTTTTATAAGCCTTTTAATTTGTTTTTCTATTTTTATTCCATGTTGAGAAGGGTGCATAAACAACAACATTGTGGTTGGATCGCATGTTGTAAGCTCCTTGCTTCTTTTACTAAGCTCTATATTTTTGCCGAGACTTAGATTTATTGTTTTTATATTTTTACATATATTTGCTCATTTCTATGCAATATGTAAAAACTGTGATTCTTTGGATAATTTACCAATGTTGTTGCGCGCGCGCGCGCACACACACAAAAACACACACACAAATATATATATATATAGCTTTTTGGAATGCATGGTCTAGAGCTTCTATCGTTGTATATATCTGAATTTAGATTTTTCATTCTTCAATTTCTTTTGTTGTTGTAGTTGTGAAAAGAGTTATCTATCATTGCCATATCATTTTTTGATATGATTTTTTTATTAGGGTTGTAGGCCTATGGTTTAGGATGAATTCAGTTTTTATTTTTGTTTTACATTGTTTTTGTGATTTTGTAACCTGTATGATGATAGTTCAAATTTCTTAATTTCCAGGATATATGGGTTGATTTTTCAAATGAAAAATATATGGTGCATTAATGTCGTATTGATTTTATTTTAAAAAAATCTAAATCTTTATTATTTTGTTCTAGAATTAGTAATCCAACATTAGGGAATGATAAAACTAACTGATTAGACAGTTTTCATTTCAAAGTCAACAAATTTATTACTTGCATTTGTTTTATTTATTTATTTATTTTTTGTATTATATACATGATATAACTATTGTTACTTATTAATTTATGCTATTCCAAGTTTTCTTGCCTATGCGTTCCTCCATGCTTTTGTTTTAAGAGTCTCTTTTTTGTGGCAGTATTAGTTGTGTCTAAAAGTTGTATTAATTGTTACATTTTGACAAGATAAACTCTACTTTTCCAAACTTCTATGATTATATCTCTTCCTTTTACTATTATGTATTGCAATAATTAAATTTGCTTCAATCTGCATAAGCTTATTTGATTACTATTATTCAGTAATTTTATATTTACTATCGCAAATGCAGCTTCTGTGGCAAAATACGGGCTACATTTTATTTGCTATATATTATTTATAATATGTTAGTCTATTAATTAGTATTTATAACCGTACATCATTTTTCCTTAGGTGAAACTAGGGTTGCTTACTCGTATATATATAAAGCTGGTTGAGGGACACTGTTTTTTTAACAGGGTACTCGCAAATATACCATGCTTTCAAAACGATGTAGTTTTTCATTTTCTGCTAAGCAATTTTACTCACCTCACTTAAACATTGAATGATCATGTCTCTGACTACACGTTGGCAACTAAAGAAGATTATTTCCCTTTTTTTAATATTTCTCATCTTTTTTTTAAAATATGTTTTACCCATCTGCTTCCTTTTCATAAGTTAATAAGTCTTGGAAAAGAATATTTCCCTTTATATATATATATATAGATACCCATCCGCTTCCTTTTCTAAATTTTGTTTTCATTTTTTGTATATATTTTTTTATTTTATAATCTCATAATTTTTATATGCACCCCGCCAGATTTATATTTTAAAGATGTTTCTATTATTCTTCATGATTTACCCACTGCTTCCTTTTCTGAATTTTTTTTTTCATTTTTGTATTATTAAATTTTATTTTTACCATTTTTTTCATAATCTCATATTTTTTTTATATACCCGCCAGATTTGTATTTTTAAGATGTCTATTATTCTTCTTGCTATTTGTTTTTTCTTTAAAAAAATTTGGGTCGTTTAATTTTTATTATTTTCGCCACTTATTTATTTTTTATTATAAAATATATGTTTTTTTTTCTTTTTCGGTTTGCTTCATCTGACGAATTCAAACGTAATTAACAATTATAACATGTGAACAAAAAGCAAATATGATAATTACATTAGATATTACCTCTAATTCATCATTGCCAGGTTATATATAAGTTTTACTAGAAGATTGATATATTATTGATGGCAAGCTGGAAAGTTAAGGCCACTTCGCTTCTATTTTTATTTATTTATATACAAAACATAAATTAAAATTAATATTTCAATCGATCTTACCAATTTTCATAACATATTGTCCCAAATATCAAAAAAATAATAATTCTCAAACAGTAAAAAACCAAAGCGAATAATGGTTTAAGAAAAAACATGCTAACCAACCCTTATTTTTAAAAACATTCACATTCACTAAAATGATAAAAATTAAATTAATAAATTTTAGTTTATGTATACTAGATATTATAATCACTTATCCTATAACTAAAATATAAGTTATGTCATTAACCTCTCATTTTCAAGCAATACATTAAATATAAACATATTCAAACTGCCCAAAAAAATTCTAATATAAAATAACATTTATATATATTCATTGAAGAATTTTCTCAATAACTCATGGAAATATTAACAATACTTTCAACATTTATCTAGAAACATAAGTAATAAAAATTTATAAAAATAAATTAACAAAAATTTAATATAAAATAGCATTTATATATATTCACGGAAATATTAATAAAAGTTACAATTATTTTATTTTAGAACGGATGGAATATAATCCAACACAAAAAAATATTTGGTCAAATGTAAAATAATAGAGAAAATTTCCCATTTCCAATCTCTTTCGAAAAATAGGAATCTATTATTGTTTCCCCTACAAGACTACAACCGCTAAAAAATACAAAAACTTTTTGCGTGAATCTTTTTTGGGGGAGTTTTTAAAATTAACTTTAAAAAAATTTATAATTAAAAAATTGACCTCAATGTTTTTGTTTTTAGAAAGGTAATCCTCCCTTTTAATGATATTTCCATAATACCAATAATACTCTTGTAAGAAAAAAAATGAAAAATATTAAACATTTCTCTTATACTCCTTCTCCTAGGGATCCTCTTCTCCCTCCAACACCAAAAAAAAACCTGTGTGTTCCAGAGATCCATCTTAAAAAATCAAACTTTTCAATCGATTGCATAGATTCAGTTTTTCAAAGCCCAAATTTTTGACTTTTCAATATGCATTTTGAGATTTTCGGTGTCGTTATTAAACTTAGTAATTCAAGTGATTATACTACATAAATTTGAGATAGATAAATTTTAATCTATATTCTAAATGTAATGCACTTTAGTATATAGTTGTGAAAATTCATTTAGAATTATTTAGAGTATAGACACATAATCTCTGCAGTTTTTCTGTTAAATCCAAAATGTGGATCCACTCATTCATCTCTACCATCTCTACCCTTGTGGTCAAATTTGGGTTGGGATAGTTTTGTAAAATAAATAACATTGATCTTGACCATCTCTACCCTTATGGTCGAGTTAGGTTATCTTAAAAAATTGAAACTTTTCAATCGATTATATATATTCAACTTCATAAAGCCCAAATTCCTGACTTTTCAATCTGCATTTTGAGATTTTCGGTGCAGTTATTAAGTTTCGTAATTCAGGTGAGTATACTACATAAATCTAAGATAAATAGATTTTAATTCATATTCTAAATGCAATGCACTTTAGTATATAGCTATGAAGATTCATTTAGAATGCTTTAGAGTACAGATGCAAATCTTTGCAGTTTTTCTGTTACATCCAAAACGTAGATCCACTCATCTCTACCATCTCTACGTTTGTGGTCGAGTTTGGGTTGGGATAGTTTTGTTAAATAAATAACACTGATCTTGACCATCTCTACCTTTATGGTCGAGTTAGGTCAAGACTTGTATATTGACTTCATTCTTTGTTGACTCATTGTTTCGAACATTATCTATTCATACAAGTGCTTTATTATTTATTTGGTGTTTAAATTGCTTCAATTATGGTTTTAAGGAATGTTTATTTTGTTTTGGGTGGAGAATGGATAAAGAAATTGAAGGACGAGAATGAATTTTTAAATGGTGTGGACGAAATGAGGATATCCAATGCAACAAAATGGATGACTCCGAATACAACTACGAGACATTCATGGAGATAATATATAATGTGTTTGGTGTTAACTGTAACGAGCATGTTTTGAAAGTGAGATTCTAAGCTCCACGCTTTAGAGGCAGTATGCCACTTTTTTTAATTAATAGGATTAGTGGTCTTGAATTTTTTTTAGTGATAGAGAGTCGAATGATTGTTTGTTATATTTGGAGCTCATAGAAAAAGAGGCAGTTGATGAACGACCTAAAGATTTAAATAATGACCAATTTGAAGTTTGTGATGATCACTTGAAATGCAATATTATCGATGACAATGGTTTTATACATGGAGAATATGGTGTTGCTCTTGCTCACTCTCTAAAGGATGATGGTCAAAATATAGATTTTGAAGGGTCTAATCGGACTCCATCAAAACATATAGATGTGGTTACAGAAATTGGTGCACCTAATTCATTGGATGTGGTCTACGAGCCGTTGGATGTAAATTTTGATAATTTTTAATTAAATGATGATGATGAATTGGGCCAGGGTGATAGGTTGACTGCACTTGAAGGAGAGCATTCTTTTTTAGATGGGCCATATTTGGTAATTGATCAGGAGTTTGCTAACAAGGATGAGATCAAAAGGAAGCTAAGAGATGTTGCCCTCCAAGGGAGCATTAAGACAAAAACTGTTAAATGTGAGAAAGATAGATATATTTTAAAATGCAAGAACTCGACGTGCAAGTGGAAGGTACGAACGTCATTGATTAATAACTCAATGCGCTTTCAGATGCAAACATATAATAACATTCACACTTGCTCAATTGGTAGTCAGAAGAGACAACATAGCCAAACAATGACAAGGTATGTTGGAGAGGTGGTTTTATCTCATTTTAGTGGTCAAAGAGATCTCATAAGGCCTAAAGAAATAATGATCCTGATGCAAAACAAAAGTATTTTCATATCATACTGCAAGGCTTGGTTGGGGAGAAGATATGTGTTGCCCAGATATTAGACCAAGAAGGGGGGTTGAATTGGAGTTTCAAAAAATTAAACTTTAAAGTGCAAAAATAAATAGTTAATTTAGGGAGGATAGAGAAAATCAGACACAAAGATTTATAGAGCTTCGGGTATTAAAAAACCCTACTCCTCTCCCCAATTGCAATTGGGAGTTTCACTAACACACTAAGTGTTACAATGGAGTTTTACAAGCTCACTCCCAACTATGGTGTTTCTCACAATGACTCACACCTAACCCAGAAATCCCTTGTGTTTTAATGGCTCACACAATAACCAATTCCTTGTGTTTTATAGGCTCACACAAACAACCTATACTTTGTGTTTTACAGGCTCACACAAATAACCTACACTTTGTGTTTTACAGGCTCACACAAATAACCTACACTTTGTGTTTTAGAGGTTTACACAACTAACCCTTACAAGTGTTCTACTCTTAACCCAGAACTACCCAAAGCTCACTTGAGTAAAGATTACAGAGAGAACCATTTATAAATCGTTATTGCTCAAATATAAGGAGCAAAAAGATTTTTTACAGAGAATTGATTTGTTCTCAAAGTATGAAAGTACAAGATAGATTGTGATTTGAAGTATATGCTAATCTTTTGTTTTTCTTATCATCCTCTTGTTCCTTAATGCATAAATGACTTTCATTTATACTTCTATGGCTGAATATAGCCGTTGGGGTGCATTAAATAAGAAACTAGCCGTTGTACCAACCAAAAATCGCGCCTGACATTTTTCTCTTTCATTGTTCACGGGCGTGACTATGCTTGTCACGGGGGTGACAGTTCTTCCCAAGCCATGACTGAAGTGGTGACCCTGGTCGTGAAGCTCTCTGGAATGTATTGACATAATGGGTCATGGGCGTGACATTAATCCTTCACGGGCGTGACATTATTTCCAACCGTGAGCCAAGTGGTGACTCTGGTCGTGAAGCTTTCTGGGATAAAATTGCATGAAGCTTCACGGGGATGACACCTGTCTTCACGGGGGTAATGATTACTTCACGGTTTGTTTTTCCTTCATGACCGTGAACTTCAAATGTTGGTTTTGGTAATGGTTAGCTTCCTTCACGGGAGTGACTCCTAGAGTCACGACAGTGAACATGCTACTTCTTGATTTTTGTTTCTCAGGGATTATTCTTCCAATTCTCCATTCTTGCTATTTTAATTCATGTCCTGTATAATATACTCATAAAAACAAGTATGTTAAATACAATATTTCTATATTATTTGTTATCATCAAAATGACGGAAATACCCCTCAAGGTTAACAATCTCCCCCTTTTTGATGGTGACAAATAATCTAGCAATATGTGATTTTGAGAAGTCTCCCCCTCAAAATATACTTAGGATAAAAAATTATAATGTGCAAGAATAGTAAATCATGATGTAGCATTAAACTAGATTTTAAGTATATGCAAGTTATATGAGAAGTATATCCAATACATACCATTATTCCTTTTTAAGACATGAAGTATATGTAAGGTATATTTAAGGTATATCATGACATATTTTAATTTTTAACTTGCTTTAAGGTATATGCAAAGTATACTTAGGGTATATCTAAGATATATAAAAATTTAATTTTCCAATTATATACTTTGCATATGAAATGTTGAATCAAGATTTTTAAACCAACTCAAAATCAATTCACTTTTTGATTCACCAATTCCTATACCATTCTCCCCTATCATATATTGCTAGTTTTTTTCCCCCTTTTGTCATCAATCAAAAAAGGATATGAAGATTGAAGTAAACAGGAATAAATATATATATATATAAAGGAAAAGGATACAAACTAAGTTAAAATATTCAGAAAGGAAATTTAAAAATTTCCTACACAATCAAAACATAAAAATGACAAACAAGCTAAAAATGATCAAATTTAGGCTACACTCTAGCCTATCACGAAGCCAGACATCCTATCACGAAGCCTAGCTACTTCAAACTCAAGGCTGTCCATCCGAGACTCTATGAAGTCCTTGAGGTTCTCCAACCTCTCATCCATGGAAGTCTACAGCTGCTCAAAACGTGGTGCCAAGAGGTCGACCACCTGCTGCGCTAAGGAAGGTGTGGAAGCAGAGGACTGTCCAATGTCCTGCTCGACTGCTGGAGGTGCTTCCTCAATCCGAGCCCTCTTTTCCTTCTGGACTCCCTGGAGGCCTGCTTTAAAATCCTCTGTGTCATGATCTTCCCAGATAATCTCTCCAGCAGTATCAGTGAAGCGGTAGAAGATATCGTTCTGAGAAACGATTCTGACAGCTGCTCCTATCTTGATGAATGACTCGACATCCAGCCTATCTCGAGGATGTGCAGGAATGATGTTGAAGTGATGGTCATCCAACTTTAAATAATTGAGCTTCACTGCAATATGGGTGACATATGCCCCATTCAAGATATCTCCTGTGGGCTTGGTGGCAATGGAGAGAAGATGGTTTGCAAACCATTTGGAAAGTGCCACTGTGACTCCTCTGTGAGCCATCTCAAATAGGAAGAGTTCTGACTTCCTAATAGTTCCATTACTTTCTCCCCGAGCAAAAATGCTATAGGTTAGAAACGTATGCAAATACCTGTGTACTGGGGCCACGAGATGAGTGCTCTTTGTCTTCTTTACATCCCAGCTACAATTATATCCAAAATGAGTCCAGGCTATAGGGGCAGAGAATTCTATCTCAGTCTCATTTAGAACGCCATCAGATGGTAGGTTGAACAATTCTCCAAATGTGATGGCGCTGAGGGTGTTTGGATTATTGCAGAGTTGGAATTTCACCACTCCAGTTGGTGAAACCTGTAGGGTGCTGAGAAATTCCAGCGTTGGCTCCCGCAAAGTTGGCTGATGAATTTCAATAAATTCTTTTAGATGACAGGCTTGAAGTTGCTCTGTCATAGCCATCTCAACCCGAGATTACGGACTGCCTGCCATTCGAAGGACCTTGATGATAAAATAGGTCTTTTCTTCAAAGTTGCATACCGAGAATGACAACTTTCTGGAATGATGTTCATAAGGTAATCTGAATACCTCTTCGGTGCATGGGACTTCTTTCTCTTTCCCTTTGATAAAGCAGACTCCATATTTGAAGAAATTAGTTGTTGATGAAGTTGAAGAAAATTTTTGATAGAAAATTTGATGTAAAACCCTAGAAATGTATGATTTATGCTGAAGATTCGAACTTTTGGTGGTATTTATAGTGAAATTTCAAGTCTTTGGGGTCAGAATCTTCAATGTCTTAATGAATGAGAGTAAATAAGAGCGGTTTTGGGAGATGAAGAGTTGAAATGAAGGTTGTAACCGGCTGTTTTCTTATATATTCAACACATTCACGGGCACTTAATGTTTCATGGGCGTGAATGGTCGTGTTCACAGTTTGCTGAAGTAGTGTTCCATCCGTGAATGAAGGCGTGAATAATCTCACGGGTGTGATTGATGAACATCACGGGCTTGAATGATCATAGGTCACGGGCATGAACTGTTGAATTTCACTACTTATGCCCGTGAAGCAAGCCGTGACACAAGGCGTGAAAGCTTCTGTGAGTTTTGGGGTGTAATGCTTCACTGGAGTGAAAAATTGTCATGGTCGTGAAAGTCCATTTTCACGGGCGTGCCTCAAGCCGTGAAACTAAATTTCACCACTTGAAGTCGTGAATCATGTCGTGAAAGCTTCTGTGAGTTTTTGGGGATTAATTGTTTACGGGAGTGAAAAAGCATCACGAGCGTGAAGGTCCATTTTCACGGGCGTGACTCAAGCCATGACACTTGAAGCCTTGAATCATGTTGTGAACCTAAGTCGTGAACGACACTGCCTCTTTGGGCCACTTAAGTCACGGGCGTGAATATATGTCACGGGCGTGACTCCCCTATTATTTTCATCAAATTGAAATTAAGTTATACAACAAGACTAAATCATTTCAACAAAGATTCTACTTCATAAAACATGAATTCTCATCAAAATTTCTATCTTATAACTTGTGATATGATTTAAGATCAACAATTAAGATTTCATATTCTTGCAATCACAAGGTTAATCCATCAATCATACCTAGTTCTCTTCTAATGAAATTAAATCTTTCCTCATTTAGAGACTTAGTGAAAATATCTGCTAATTGATTTTCTGTGCATATAAATTCTAATTCAACATCTCATATTGAACATGATCTCTAATAAAGTGGTGTCTAATGTCAATATGTTTACTTCTAGAGTGTTGAATAGGATTCTTTGAAAGATTTATAGCACTAGTGTTGTCACATTTTATAGGTATATGGTTCATCTCATGACCATAGTCCTTAAGTTGTTGTTTCATCCAAAAATTTGTGTACAACAACATCCAACTGCTACATATTCAGCTTCAGCAGTTGAGAGAGCAACTGAAACTTGTTTCTTGCTAAACCAAGAAACCAAACATTCTCCAATGAAGTGACAAGTACCTGAAGTACTTTTTCTATCTAAAAGACTACCAGCATAGTTTGCATCTGAATATCCTATAATATAAAAAGATGAATTCCTAGGATACCATAAACCTAGATGTAATGTTTCATGTAAATATCTTAAAATCCTTTTTACAGCATTTAGATGAGATTCTTTAGGACATGATTGAAATCGTGCACATAAGCAAACACTATACATAATATCGGGTCTAGAAGCAGCGAGATATAAAAGTGATCCGATCATACCTCTATAAAGCTTTTCATTAATGCTCTTACCCTTTTCATCTTTGTCCAATTTTGTTGATGTGCTTATAGGAGTCTTGACATTTTTGCATCCTTCCATACCAAACTTTTTGATTAAGTCTTTGGCATATTTGGATTGGTTGATGAATATGCCCTTATTGCTTTGTTTGATTTGTAGACCAAGGAAATACTTAAGTTCTCCCATCATGCTCATTTCAAATTCCCTAGTCATGCACTTAGCAAATTCTTGACAAAGCAGCTCATTAGTAGAACCAAATATTATATCATCAACATAAATTTGAACAATTAGTATATCATGCTTATGCTTTTTGATGAACAGTGTAGTGTCAACATTTCCCTTTGTGAAGCTATTTTCTAATAAAAAAGAACTTAGTCTCTCATACCAAGCTCTTGGAGCCTGTTTTAAACCATACAAAGCTTTTGAAAGTTTAAAAACATGATTTGGCAAATCATAGCTCTCAAAACCTGGTGGTTGTTCTACATACACTTCTTCATCTATATAACCATTTAGAAATGCACTTTTCACATCCATTTGAAAAAGTTTGAAATTCATGTGACATGCATATGCTAAGAGTATTCTTATAGCTTCTAATTTAGCTACAGGTGCATATGTTTCATCATAGTCTATACCTTCTTCCTGATTATATCCTTTTGCAACTAGTCTTGCTTTATTCCTGGTTATTAACCCTTGTTCATCTAACTTATTTCTAAATACCCATTTGCTGCCTATGATTGGATGATTCTTGGGTCTAGGTACTAGGTTCCATACCTTATTTCTCTCAAATTGGTTGAGTTCCTCTTGCATGGAAATTACCCAACTTTCATCATTAAGAGCCTCATCAATGTTTTTAGGCTCAATTTGTGAAATAAAAGCAATGTCAGTGACTAAATGCTTGAAATGAGATCTAGTACTTACTCCCCTTGATAGATCACCAATTATTTGCTCTTTTGGATGATCTTTCTTCATTCTCCATTCTTTTGGAAGTTCTTGTTCCATTTGTTCTTGATTTTGAGGTAGTAAATTTTCTTGATCGTTTTCTTCTTTTCCATTTTCAATGACAAGTTTTTTCATATTATCTACAACATCATCAAGAGCACTACCTTTCACAAGATCAAGTCTACTAGTTTCATTAAAAACAACATGCATGGATTCTTCCACTGATAATGATCTTTTATTAAATACTCTATATACTTTGCTGGTTGTAGAGTATCCTAAAAAGATACCATCATCAGACTTAGAGGCAAATTTTCCAAGATTGTCCTTGGTGTTCAATATAAAACACTTGCATCCAAATACTCTAAAGTGTGATACCAAGGGCTTTCTTCCATTCCATAGCTCAAATGAGGTTTTGTTTAAAAAGGTCTTCTGAAAATTCTATTTGAAATATAACATGCAGTGTTTGTGGCTTCTGCCCAAAAATAAGTTGGTAATTCATATTCATTAAGCATTGTTCTAGCCATTTCAATTAATGTTCGATTTTTCCTTTCAACTACCCCATTTTGTTGAGGTGTCCTAGAAGATGAAAAATTATGTGAAATGTCATGTTCAAGACAAAAACTTTCAAAGTTTTCATTTTCAAATTCTTTTCCATGATCACTTCTTATTTTTGAAATGCAGTACCCTTTTTCATTTTGAACTCTTTTAGCAAAGTTTTTGAAATTTTCAAAAGCATCACTCTTTTGAGCTAAGAAAATTACCCAAGTAAATCTAGAGTAATCATCTACGATGACAAATGCATAATGTTTTCCTCCTAAGCTAGCAATTCTAGTAGGTCCAAACAAGTCTAAATGCAGGAGTTGAAGAGGTTTTGAAGTACTTACTATGTACTTGGCTTTGAAAGATGACTTGTGTTGCTTTCCTCTTTGACAAGGATCACATGTCTTGCCTTTTTCATATTTAACTCTTGGTAATCCTTTTACTAGCTCTCCTTTGCTGAGACTTTGTATTAAGTCCATCTTAGCATGACCAAGTCTTCTATGCCACAACCAAGATTCATCACTAGTAGTCACAAGACACTTAGAGGAATGGTTAGATAGTTCATGTAAGTTTATTATGTACGTATTGATATCTCTATTTCCTTTAAATATTTCTTGACCATCAATAGAAATTACAAGACATTCATTTGAAGTAAAGATTACTTTGTTTCCTTTATCACATAATTGACTTACACTTAACAAGTTATGTTTCAAGCCATCAACAAGTAAAACATCCTTAATAAAAGTAGTATCATTAACACCAATAGAACCAATGCCAATTACCTTACCCTTTGCATTGTTTCCAAAGGTAACTTTACCTCCATCAATACTTTTGATTTCATTGAAGAGTTTTTTGTCTCCTGTCATATGCCTTGAGCATCCACTGTCTACTAGCCATGCATTTTTGTTTATTGTGGACTTGAGGCATACCTATAGAATTACAAATAAAGTATGATGTTTAGGTACCCAAATGAGTTTGGGTCCTTGGGGGTTAGCACATGAAGGTTCCCAATGAGCCTTCTTTATCCAGTAGTTTTTATTTATATGACCCATTTTCATACAGTAATTACATTGTTTAGGTGTAAACTTGCTTTTTGGTCTTACAATGTATTTGAATGCCATAATTTGATTAGACTGATTTTCAGAACAATGGCATGCACAATCATGATTAATTTGCATTTTTCTAGATACATTCTTCCTATATATAAAGGCATGATTCTTTTTCTGTATAGAGGGTTTAACATTCTTATTTCTTGGTGCAGTTCTAACAGGTGTGGAAATGTTATGTTCTTTAGACTTAACAAATACTGTTTTGTTAGAAGATGATGATATGTCCTTAAACCCTAGACCATGTCTAACTAAAGGTGGTCTTTGAGACACAATGAGAGTATCTAAGCTTTCTTTACCCTTGTGAAATTTAGAAATGGAATTTCTAAGTTCCTCAACTTCATTTTTCAAAGTATTATTTTCTTTTAACAGTGAAGCTGTTGAGGGTCTTGATGAGTATTCATCTAATGACTTTTGAAGAGATTCATTAGATGATTTAAGCTTTATGTTCTCTTTTTCTAACCCATCTATCTTATTTTTCAAATTAGAGATATTATTTCTATAAGTACTAAATTTACTTCTATATTTTTCTAATTCTACATTCAATTCTTCTATAAGGCTTTGCTCATCATCATCATCATCACTATTACTATCATCATCATTATCACTACTATCATTATTTAAAGAGTATGAGTGTAGTGATCTTACCTTATTCGAGACGTGATCCTCAATAGCCATGAAGCATAGGTTGACCTCTTCGCTTTCATTATCATCTTTTTCACTTGAAGAGCTTTCGTCATCCCATGTGGCTTTGTGACCTTTCTCCCCATTGTCTCTTTAGTATTTGCTCTTATGCTTCTTGAGCCTTGGACATTCTGGTTTGATATGTCATTTCTTTCCACATTCATAGCATTTTACCTCTTCCTTACTTCTGTGTGTATCATTTGAAGTTTGTTTGAAGTTTCTTTGCCTGAATTTTCTGGAATT
The DNA here is from genome assembly GCA_023653625.1 of Triadica sebifera. Classification (NCBI taxonomy): domain Eukaryota; kingdom Viridiplantae; phylum Streptophyta; class Magnoliopsida; order Malpighiales; family Euphorbiaceae; genus Triadica; species Triadica sebifera. The sequence goes on along the minus strand of CM042910.1, from coordinate 18,425,688 downwards.
GCTCATTTTCTTCTCAATGATTCTTTTTAATCTCCTTGAAAGCATAGCGATGTCCTCATTTTCATCATCACTCATCTCTTCATCATCTTCACTTTCTTCTTGAGATTTTGAAGTAGAGGCTTTGAGTGCTAAGGGTTTTCTTTTCTCTGGCTCTGCTTTAAGCTCTCTATCTCTCTTTACTGCCATCTCATGTGTGAGAAGCTTGCCAATCAGCACATCAGTATTCATGATACTCATATCTTCATTTGCTTCTTCTATGCCAGCAACTCTTGAACCATAGTCTTTAAGAGGAAGACTTCTCAGGATTTTATTGTTTACATCTTCCAAACTCAGATGCTTCCTAAGTTTCCTCATTCCATTTATAATGGATAGAAGACGGTTGGTCATGTCAGTGATTGACTCATTGGATTTCATCTTGAAGAGCTCATATTCTGAAGTTAGAAGTTGAATCTTCTTGAATTTGACTTGCTTAGTTCCCTCATGATAGTTCTCCAATGTCTTCCACATGCTATATGCTGTTGAGCAGTGTTGTATTCTCCCACATTTTTCAATAGATAATGTGTTTGATAGAATTGTCATTGCCTTATTGTTTTTGAAATTTGCTCTTCTTTGGGGCTCAGTCCAATCATCTCTTGATAGGATTTCCTCTTCACCATCAGCTCCTCTTCTGGTTGGTGGTGTCCATTCTTTTCGTACACTATTCCAGACTTCAATTCCCTCACTGTCTAAGTATGTCTCCATCCTAAACTTCCAATGGGCATAATTTGCTCCATCAAAGTAAGGTTTGAGACTCTGGAATCTTTCACTGGCCATATCTTACTCTTTGCTAGCGCTTTTTAAGCTTCGATGCTAGACAAGGCTCTGATACCAATTGTTGCCCAGATATTAGACCAAGAAGGGGGGTTGAATTGGAGTTTCAAAAAATTAAACTTTAAAGTGCGGAAATAAATAGTTAATTTTAGGAAGGATAGAGAAAATCAGACACAAAGATTTATAGAGCTTCTGATATTAACAAACCCTACTTCTCTCCCCAATCGCAATTGGGAGTTTCACTAACACACTAAGTGTTATAATGGAGTTTTACAAGCTCACTCCCAACTATGGTGTTTCTCACAATGGCTCACACCTAACCCAGAAATCCCTTGTGTTTTAATGGCTCACACAATAACCAATTCCTTATGTTTTACAGGCTCACACAAACAACCTATACTTTGTGTTTTATAGGCTCACACAAATAACCTACACTTTGTGTTTTACAGGCTCACACAAATAACCTACACTTTGTGTTTTAGAGGTTTACACAACTAACCCTTACAAGTGTTCTACTCTTAACCCAGAACTACCCAAAGCTCACTTGAGTAAAGATTACAGAGAGAACCACTTATAAATCTTTATTGCTCAAATATGAGGAGCAAAAAGATTTTTTACAGAGAATTGATTTGTTCTCAAAGTATGAAAGTACAAGATAGATTGTGATTTGAAGTATATGCTAATCTTTTGTTTTTCTTATCATCCTCTTGTTCCTTAATGCATAAATGACTTCCATTTATACTTCCATGGTTGAATATAGCCGTTGGGGTGTATTAAATAAGAAACTAGCCGTTGTACCAACCAAAAATCGCACCTGACATTTTTCTCTTTCATTGTTTACGGGCGTGACTATGCTTGTCACGGGGGTGACAATTCTTCCCAAGCCGTGACTGAAGTGGTGACCCTGGTCGTGAAGCTCTCTAGGATGTATTGACATAATGGGTCACGGGCGTGACATTATTTTCAGCCGTGAGCTAAGTGGTGACTCTGGTCGTGAAGCTCTCTGGGATAAAATTGCATGAAGCTTCACGGGGGTGACACCTGTCTTCACGGGGGTGACTTAAATGCTTACTTCACAGTTTGTTTTTCCTTCATGGCCGTGAACTTCAAATGTTGGTTTTGGTAACGGTTAGCTTCCTTCACGGGAGTGACTCTTAGAGTCACGTCAGTGAACATGCTACTTCTTAATTTTTGTTTCTCAAGGATTATTCTTCCAATTCTCCATTCTTGCTATTTTAATTCATGTCCTGTATAATATACTTACAAAAACAAGTATGTTAAATAAAATATTGCTATATTATTTGTTATCATCAAAATGACGGAAATACCCCTCAAGGTTAACAATATGCTTGCGAAAGCCTCATCAATCTCCTTAGGCAAGATATAGTTTTCTACCGGCATACCTGTTGATGGTGCATAAGGCGAACAATGGTAAAGTTACTACAGGTTTGGAAGTGGACGATGAAGGAAGATTTAAATACATATCATGTTGGATTTTGAAGAATGAATCATATTCATAAACACAGTGGAAAAATAAAATTTTTAAAATTCGAAATATAAGATCATACTTGTGCCATTAAGACTAATTTATATAAATATAGAGGTTAGAAATTATACCTTGTAATTTCTTATTTGTTCTTCAAATCTTCACTTTGTTGGGTTGTAGCAGACTACAACAATCCACATTAGGATGTCTCTAACGATAATCCATGCGAAGAATGAAGAAAAAACTTTCAAAAGAAATTGTTTGAACAAATTCAAAGTGTTAGCTTTGAAAGTGTTCTTGAAAGAATTTTTACTGTCTTAAAAATATTTTTTTCACAAAAAAATATTTTCATGTCTATTTTCTGTCATTTGATGTCTTTTCTATTGGAATTAAATTCAAAGAAAAGATGAAAAGTCAAAAATGGAGAAAAAGAAAATGAATGAATAGTAATTGGCTATAATTGGCCTAATTAAAGCCAAATTCTACAGTTAGCCAACGGGAGGGAGGCAGCAATGCGCTAGGCCTGCTGCACCTGCTATTGGGCAGCCCAGCTAGGGCAGGCCAGCAACCTGACTAGCCCGCGCTGGCTCGCGACCCTCCTAAATAAATATTTTCCGTGCGATCTCATCGTGATCCATCCCGAAATAATTCTCTCATATTTTGGATCCTATCCAAGACCATTTTACTCATTCTCCATATCTTCAATGCGTGTGACCCATTAGGTTCCCGACTATGTTGGCCATTTAAATTAACAATTAATTTAAGCAAGTCTTAAGCAGTATCTAGCAACACATCATGACCCCCAATTGATCGGAAAGTCAGTGGTTTGACTACGAACCTTTCCATAGACAATTTTCGTACAATTATTCCTTTCACCATTCTATACCCCACTTGGTTCAGAGTATGAACATGTGTCAACTCCCACTAGACTGACTATGTCATGTCTAGTCCAAGTAATGTTAGTTCTTGTCTTTGAGGCTCATTACTCTATTAGATATGTCATTGAAGACTATCTTTATGATATTTCCACTCCGGCCAAAGATTCCCGAGTAATGACCGCGACAAGAGGCCATAGGTATACACTCTTTCTATCAGGAGTGGTGAATCATTTGCTGATTACCCAATTACTTTCGAATACCTCAAGCTGTATCCAATCACCACCCTATGAGCAACCTCCCTGAGGCAATAAGTAATAGTGTCAAAATACATAATCAATATTCAAGATATCCTTGAGTACCTCAAGTCTAAGGATACTTGCACCATTTCTATGATGAGACTATCATTGACATTTAAATAGATTATCCATATGATTGTCTCATAGCTGGTCATCCAATGTACTTAGCTACACATAGCAATCATCCACATATTAACTCTAAACATATCATGTTTATAGATTATAAGATCTACTACTCAATCCAAGAGATAATTTTGATACTAACATAATTACACATGATAAGAATCTCAATATCATGATCTCATCATGATTTCCTTCATGCCATGTTATGTATCAAGGACTTCATTAATTGATTTAAGATCACTTATCAATTCATAAATCAAATGAACATCAAATTAATGAAACAACCTTTTATTAATCAAATAAATTTGTACAATAAGTGGAAAAGGCGATTGCCTTTAGAGCACTCCTCTAAAAAGCTCCCACTTGCACTATAGCCAATCACATTTGTATTTAATTCCATAGGCGAGTACATGAAAATCATATTTCTTTTGGGGAATTGACTTAGTTAAAGGATCAGCAATATTCTGACCAGTTGACACTTTTTCTATCTTTACATCATTCATACCAATGATTTCTCTAATCAAATGGTATCTTCTGAATACATATTTGGATCTCTGATGAGACCGTGGCTACTTTGCTTATGCAATGGATCCATTATTACCACAATACAATTGTATTGGATCAATAATGTTGGGAACCACTCCAAGTTTTGTGATGAATTTCTTTATCCAAGCTGTTTCATTTGCTGCTTCAGAAGCTGCAATGTACTCTGCTTCAGAAGTTGCAATATACTCTGCTTCAGTTGTGGAATCAACAGTCATTTCCTGTTTGGAACTCTTCCACCTATCTGATCCACCATTTAGTATGAATATATATCCTGATTGAGATTTTGAGTCATTCTTGTTAGATTGGAAGTTGGCATCGGTATACTCGCTCACAATAAGATTTTCGTCTCCATATACCAAGAATACATCCTTAGTCATTCTTGTTAGAGGAGTGCTCTAAAGGCAATCACCTTTAGCACTTATTGTACAAATTTATTTGATTAATAAAATGTTTTTTCATTAATTTGATGTTCATTTAATATATGAATTGATAAGTGATCTTAAATCAATTAATGAAGTCCTTGGTACATAACATAGCATGAAGGAAATCATGATGAGATCATGATATTGAGATTCTTATCATGTGTAATTATGTTAGTATCAAAATTATCCATAGTCATAGGATTCAGAATATTATTAATCCAGACAAACTAGCACATGTTACACTTCTTGATTGGATCGAGTAGTAGATATCATAATCTATAAACATGAGATGTTTAGAGTTAACATGTGGATGCTTGCTAAGTGTAGCTAAGTACATTGGATGACCAACTATGAGACAATCATATGGATAATCTATTCAAATGTCAATGATAGTCTCATCATAGCAATGGTGCAAGTATCCTTAGACTTGAGGTACTCAACGATAGCTTGAGGTATTCAAAGGTAATTGGGTAACCAACAAAGGATTTACCACTCCTGATAGAAGAAGTGTACCAATAGCCTCTTGTCGTGGTCATTGCTCGGGAATCTCTGGCTGGAGTGGAAATGTCATAAAAATAATCTTCAATGACATATCTAATAGAGTAATGAGCCTCAAGGATATCTTGAATATTGATTCTGTATTTTGACACTATTCCTTGTTGCCTCAGAGAGGTAGCTCATAGGGTGGTGATTGGATATAACTTGAGGTATTCGAAGGTAATTGGGTAACCAACAAAGGATTCACCACTCTTGATATAATGAGTGTATACCCATGGCCTCTTATCGTGGTCATTACTCAGGAATCTCTGGCCGGAGTGGAAATGTCATAAAGATAGTCTTTAATGACATATCTAATAGAGTAATGAGTCTTAAGAATAAGAACTAACATTATTTGGATTAGACATGACGTAGTCAGTCTAGTGGGAGTTGACACATGTCCATACTCTGAACCAAGTGGGGTATAGAATGGTGAAAGGAATAATTATATAGAAATTGTTTATGGAAAGGTCCGTAGTCAAACCACTGACTTTCCGGTCAATTGGGGGTCATGATGTGTTGCTAGATACCGCTCATGACCTGCTTAAATTAATTGTTAATTTAAGTGGCCAACATAACCGGGAACCTAATGGGTCACACACATTGAAGATATGAAGAATGAGTAAAATGGTCTTGGATAGGATCCAAAATATGAGAGAATTATTTTAGGATGGATCGCGATGAGATCGCATGGAAAGATTGTTCGACAGTGTCATGGGCCCGTACGATGAGATCGCGATGAGATCGCATAGACAGGCTGCTGGCCTGCCCAGCAGCAGGCCACAGCAGGCCCAGTGTGCCTGCAGCTTCCCATCCGTTGGCCAACGACTGTTTTTGGCCTTAATTAGGCCAATTATGGCCAATTACTATTCATTTGTTTCCATTTTCTCCATTTTTGACTTTTCATCTTTTCTTTGAATTTAATTCCAATAGAAAAAACATCAAATGACAGAAAATAGACATGAAAATATTTTTTTGTGAAAAAAATATTTTTAAGACAGCAAAAATTCTTTCAAGAACACTTTCAAAGCTAGCATTTTGAATTTGTTCAAAACATTTCTCTTGATAGTTTCTTCTTAATTCTTCGCGTGGATTATCATTAGAGACATCCTAGTGTGGGTTGTTATGGTTTGCTACAACCCAACAAAGTGAAGATTTGAAGAACAAATAAAAATTACAAGGTATAATTTTTAACATTTACATTTATATAAATTAGTTTTAATGGTACAAGTATGATTTTTTTTTGGGTTTTGAAAAATTTTATTTTTCGCTGCGTTTATGAATACGATTCATTTTTCAAAACCCAACACTTCTTAATTACTTAATGATATTCTTGATAGCCACCCAATGACCCTCACCAGGGTCCGATTGGTATCTGCTCATGACACTCAAATCATATGATACATCGGGTCTTGTACATATCATAGCATACATGATTGATCCTATAGCTGAAGCATATGAAATCAAACTCATGTATGTCCTCTCTCTTGTGTCTTTGGACACAAAGACTTTGAGAGAGTAATCCCATGGGTCATGGAAATATATTCCCTCTTGGACTGCTCTATGCTAAACCTCTTTAGCATCTTATCTATGTATATAGACTGTGAAAGACCAAGTAATCTTTTATATCTATCTCTATAGATATTTATCCCCAAAATATAGATTGCTTCTCTAAGGTCTTTTATAGAGAAATTTTTAGATAACCAAATTTTGACTGATTGTAAGACTAAGACATAATTTCCTATTAACAATATGTCATTTACATATAACACAAGAAATACGATTGCACTCCCACTAACCTTCTTGTAAACACAAGGTTCATCCGGATTTTGTAAAAAACCAAACTATTTGTTTGTCTCATCAAACTGAATATTCCAACTCCTAGATGCTTGCTATAATCCATAAATGGATATTTGAAGCTTATATACCTTTTTGCCATCTTTGGATATGAAGCCTTTTGGTTGTGTCATCTACACATCCTTAGTCATATTTCCATTAAGGAAAGTTGTCTTCACATCCATTTGTCATATCTCATAATCATAATGAGTAGTAATGGCTAGGAGTATCCGTATAGATTTAAACATAGCTACTGGGCTAAAAGTTTCATCATAGTCAATTCCTTATCTTTGACGATAACCTTTAGCAATAAGTCTAGCTTTATAGGTAATCACATTACCATCCATGTCAGTTTTCTTTTTGAAAAGCCACTTGCATGCTATAGGGTTTATTCCTTCGGGTGGGTCAACCAAAATCCATACTTGGTTTTCATACATGGAATCCATTTCTGACTTCATGGCTTGGAGCCATTTGTCAGATTCTGAACTATTCAGAACTTCTTCATAGGTTGTAGGCTCATCATTTTTTATGAGCAATACGTCGTTCTGTTCACTAATAAGAAATTCATATCTCTTTGGAACAGTACGTATCCTACTTGTCCTATGAAGCCCTTATGCTTCAGAAGGTTGAGCTGTTATATCATCTATATGAGTAACAAGCTCAGGTTCAGGTAGTCGATCAACATCTGTTTGAGCATCTTGAACTTCTCAAAGTTCAATTTTGCTCCCACTATCTCCTTTTAGATGGAATTCTCTCTCTAAAAAGATAGTATGTCTTGAAACAAAAATATTTTGTTCCAAGGGGTGGTAAAATCGATATCCAAATGATGCTTTTGGATATCCCACAAACAGACATCGGTCAGACTTAGTTTATAGTTTATCCGACATTGTGCGCTTCACATAAGCAGGACAACCCCAAATTCTCATGTAAGAAAATGTGGGCCTTTTGTTATACCATATCTCATATGGAGTAACATCAACTGACTTCGAAGGAACTCCATTTAATATATAAATGGCGGTCTCTAGTGGATAACCCCAAAAGGATTTAAGCAGTTCTACAAAACTCATCATAAACATTACCATGTCTAACAAGGTTCGGTTTCTTCTTTCAGCCACACCATTGTGTTATGGCATGTAAGGTGGAGTCTATTGAGATAAAATCCCATTATCCCTAAGATAATCTAGAAACTATTGGCTCAAGTATTTGCCTCATTGATCCGATCGAAGTGTTTTAATACTTTTTCCAAGTTGTTTCTCTACTTCATTTCTAAATTCTTTGAACTTTTCAAAAGCTTCAGATTTGTATCTCATAAGATACATGTACCCATATCGTGAGTAGTCATCGATAAAAGTAATGAAGTAGATGAAATCACCTATAGCGTGTGTAGACATTGGACGACATACATATGAATGTATTAAGTCTGAAAGTCCATTAGCACGTTCACCCTTTCCCTTAAAGGGTAATTTAGTCATCTTGCCTAATAAGCAAGATTCACATGTACTATATGATTCATAATCAAATGGCCCTAAACTGCCACTTTTGTGTAGCTTCGCCATGCGTTTCTCACTTATATGACCAAGATGACAATTGTTTTTGCCTTTTATTATCATTGATGTTTAAAATTGGATTTGACATATCAATATGTATATTCCATTGCATAATGTACCACTAGCATAAAGAATTCCATTCAACATAATAGAACAACAATTGTTACTAAAAGCTAAAAGGAAATGATCTTTATTTAGACTTGAAACAGAAATAATGTTTTTAGTCAAAGCAGGTACATAATAGCAATTATCCAAATTTAATATAAGCCCACTAGGGAGGGTCAATACATATGTTCCTACAGCTAATGCAACAAGTCTTGCTCTATTTCCAACGCGTAGATCTGACTCTCCCTTATTAAGCTGTCTACTATTCCTTAGGCCCTGCATATCAGTACATATGTGTGAGCCACAACCGGTATTTAATACCCATATATTATTAACGGAAACAGTATTAATTTCAATGACAAAAATACCTGAAGTAGATGAGGCATCAGATGCCTTCTTCTTTAAGGACTCCAAGTAAGCTTTGCAGTTTCTCTTCCAATAGCCATCCTTACCACAATGGAAGCATGTCCCCTTTGGAGCAATCTCCTTGATCTTCTTTTTGGCCACGCCTCCCTTAGGCTTCATGGACTTCTTCTTCTTCTTAAGGTTCTTATTTTTAGAACTTGAAGAGTCCACCAGCATCACAACCTTACTATCCTTCTTGACAGATGGCTCAGCTATTTTGAGCAAATTAATCCACCAGCATACACCCCTAACATGTATTCTCTAATGCACAAAATAAAAATGACAATTTTTTATTTCAATTTGTAAATCGATTCAACTCTTGAACCGAAATTGTCTATATGTGTTCTTTCGGTTAATTTAATTTTGTATGTCATTTTAAAGTGGAATTTAATATTTAATCAAATTAAATTAAATTCCATATTTCCAAAAATAATTCAAAATTAATTCTCCTTAAAATCAAAATATTATGATGTTAAAATTAAATAATTCAATTTTAATATACATACTAATTTCTAGTCATACTAGAATTACAATTGCACAACTTAAATTAATTCAAAATTAATTTCCAAAAATTCTAAAAATTTCTAGAACATCAAATCATCATTCTAATCATCTTTAGGTTAGCTCAAGTTCATCAAAATATTTTTGGCACAAGCCAAAATTAGTAAAACAAACGAACCAACACACTTAGATGCTCAAAATAACTAATTTGACATCTAGAATTTTTTAAAATTTCAAATGCTTGCAAAATAATTTTGGCATGTATCTAACATCAAAATAAAATATTTTTAATCACATAAAAATATTTCAAGGTACTGGAAATAAAATAAACACATACAAAAAAATTTAAACAAAACAGCCCCACTAGGTATGCTAAAACAGTCTCATTTTTGTGTTTGTTTGAAAAATTAATTAAAATAATTTTTAATTAATTATTGGATAATTCCAGAGGCCTAAACATATTTCCAATATGTCTAAATAATTTTTTCATAATTAAATTACGAGAAAAACATAATCATCCCCATCAACAAATTAATCAAAACAACAACACATGTTCATAAACAAGACAATTTTAGGCATTTTTGAAATAAATCCGAAATTAATTATTTGAATCACATTCAAATCATTTTTCAATCAAAATAATCATCCTTAATCATCCCATGATCATATTACAGAAAGAAAATGTGTAAAACATATTTTACAAATTAATTTCAATTTTTCAAAACCTATTGATTCAAAATCATCAAAACAATGCAATCCCATTGCACTTTCAATTAAAATTAATTTTAATGAGCACAAGGGGGATCTGATACCAATGTTGGGTTTTGAAGAATGAATCATATTCATAAACACAGCAGAAAATAAAATTTTCAAAACTTGAAATAAAAGATCATACTTGTGCCATTAAAACTAATTTATATACATGTAGAGGTTAGAAATTATACCTTGTAATTTCTTATTTGTTCTTCAAATCTTTACTTTGTTGGGTTGTAGCAAACTACAACAATCCACATTAGGATGTCTCTAACGATAATCCACGCGAAGAATAAAGAAGAAACTATCAAAAGAAATGATTTGAACAAATTCAAAGTATTTTTGAGAGAATTTTTGTTGTATCATAAAAATAAAATTTTCTCAAAAAAATATTTTAATGTCTATTTTCTGCCATTTGATGTCTTTTCTATTTGAATCAAATTCAAAGAAAAGATGAAAAGTCAAAAATGGAGAAAAGAGAAATGAATGAATAGTAATTGGCTATAATTGGCCTAATTAAGGCCAAATTCTTTTGTTGGCCAACGGGAGGGAGGCAGCAGCGCGCTGGGCCTACTACGGCCTGCCTAGCTAGCTAGCAGCTTGCCTAGCGCACCGGGCTTGCGACCCTCCTGAACAATTTTGTTCCATGCGATCTCATCGCGATCCATCCCGAAATAATTTCTAATATTTTGGATCATATCCAAGACCATTTTACTCATTCTTCATTCTTTAATGCGTGTGACCCATTAGGTTTTCGGTTATGTTGGCCACTTAAATTAACAATTAATTTAAGCAAGACCTGAGTAGTATCTAGCAACACATCATGACCCCCAATTGACCGAAAAGTCAGTGGTTTGACTACAAACCTTTTCATTGACAATTTCCGTGCAATTATTCCTTTCACCATTCTATACCCCATTTGGTTCAGAGTATGAACATGTGTCAACTCCCACTAGACTGACTATGTCACGTTTAGTCCAAGTAATGTTAGTTCTTTTCCTTGAGGCTCATTACTCTATTAGATATGTCATTGAAGATTATTTTTATGACATTTCCACTCCAGCCAGAGATTCCCGAGTAATGACCACGACAAGAGGCTATTGGTATACACTTCTTCTATCAGGAGTGGTAAATCCTTTGTTGGTTACCCAATTACCTTTGAATACCTCAAGCTATCCTTGAGTACCTCAAGTCTAAGGATACTTGCACCATTGCTATGATGAGACTATCATTGACATTTGAATAGATTATCCATATGATTGTATCATAGCTGGTCATCCAATGTACTTAGCTACACTTAGCAAGCATCCACATGTTAACTTTAAACATCTCATGTTTATAAATTATGAGATCTAATACTCAATCCAATCAAGGAGTGTAACATGTGCTAGTCTGTCCGGATTAATAATGTCCCGTCTCATTAATCCTATGACTAGGGATAATTTTGATAATAACATAATTACACATGATAATAATCTCAATATCATGATCTCGTCATGATTTCCTTCATGCTATGTTATGTATCAATGACTTCATTAATTTATTTAAGATCACTTATCTATTCATATATCAAATGAAAATGAAATTAATGAAAAAACCTTTTTATTAATCAAATAAATTTGTGCAATAAGTGCTAAAGGTGATTTCCTTTAGAGCACTCCTCTAACATATCACACATGCATTAAAGGATTTACTGCAATAAGGAAGGTAATTGCAGTTGATGAGACCTTTTTAAAGGGAAGGTACAAAAGAGTTTTACTTATTACGATGGCCTAAGATAGTGATTTCCATCAATATCCATTAGCTTGGGCTGTAGTGGACTCAAAGAATAACAATTCCTGGGGTTGGTTCTTTGGAAATATGTGGGAGCTCATACTAGAAGAAGACAATTTGGTTTTTATTTTTGATAGACACCAGAGTATCGCTAAGGATCTCTAGAATCACTACAAGGCAGCTGATCATGGATACTGTAGGTGGCATATTTCCCAAAATGTCAAAGCTAATGTGAGGAATAAAGGTGTGGTTAAGCTTTTTAAAGAAGTTGCAAATGCATACAAAATTTTAGAATTCAACATGCTTTACGATGAACTTGGGGTGAGATTTGAAAGGGCTGTTAAATATATCAAGGAAACGAGAATGAATGTATGTCAATGGGAAAAAGCTCATTTCTGTAGTACTCGATAAAATATCATGACTACTAATGTGGCAGAATCTATAAACTCCGCTTTGAGATAACAAAGAGAGTATCTCATAGTTTCATTGTTAGAGGGCATACAAGCCAAAGTATCCAAGTGACATAATAAGAGGATAAAAGAATGACTTAATTTATAGCCCCTAAGAGATAGCCCATTGATGCCCAAAGTAGAAGCTATTGTTAGAAAATGATACCAAGATGCAATGGGGATGCACCTAACTCAGCTTAATAGGTTTTAGTTTGATGTGAGAGGGAAAAGTAATGAGATCAAGGTTAATTTAGAAGATAAAACATGCTCATGTCTTGTATTTGACCTGGATAAGCTTCCTTGTGTGCATGTTTGGCGTTTTGTTAGCTTGTCAGAATTAATTTGTATCAGTTGTGTGATAATTGATATTCTATCGATAATATGTTTGTCGCATATTCTAAAACTGTTTATCCAGTGCCACCACAATCCAAATAGGACCTCGAAGACTTGGAATTTGTGAAAGTATTTCCCCTTGATGTTGAGAGGAAGACCTAAGACAAAAGGAATTCCCTCTGTGCGAGAAGTTGGAAAATGGAAGATTGCTTGCTCAATCTGTAGGAAGTATGACCATTCAAAAAAAACATGTAGCAAATATTCAACAGACACAAAGGGGGCAAACAAAAATAATTAGAGTCATATTTTTTTGTGTCTATAATTTAATGTATTTGTATCTTAATTTTCATTGTATGTGTAATTTGGATTTCCAATAAACATTCACATGAGCAAAGTGAAATTTGAATTTTCAGTAAATTATCTCTACCTTACTCTACCAAACTCGGCAGTAGGAATAAGTTTGACGGTAGAACAATTGACTTGAGCAAAGTGAAATTTGAATTTTCAGTAATTTATCTCTACCTATCTCGATAATAGGATTAAGTTCGATGGTAGGATTTGGAGATTTATATGTCATTTCTAATAGTATCCTACGTCTATGTAATTAAAGCAACCCTACGTCTATGTTATTCACTATAATTAAAGCAACGCCAAAGACATAGGCTGATAATTCACAACTTTGTTTCGCTGCTTTCTAGTATAAACTGAGATTCTTATCATTAGTATAAAAGAAGTCTAGGCACCCAAAATAAATATGGAAATATTTATTTTCTGTCTGCAAACAACGTGTCATAAATCTAATGGTTGCAGGTGACGAATCCCATGGTAAATTTCAAAATACTCTTTTGAAATCAATATTCTTAAGCACAACATTGTCCTTGGTAGCCAAATTGAAGTACCGACAACAAAGAGTGAAATTGTTAATCATGTCTGCATTATTATCACTTTTTTTGGCGGAGGATATCAAATATTTCTCTTAATATGCAAAGGGGAAGTCTAATGATATCAGCTATTGTTGTTGAGAAAGAAAGAAAATGAGGAGAAAAAAATAATAAAGTTGAATCAAATAATGCCTGAAAATGCATAATATATCGAAAAAATTAGAGCAAATTCCAATAATTACATGGAAAGTTGTGACTATCAATCTGCCTGTAGTCTCTTTAATTAATCTAAAATTCAAACTTTGTCGTATTAATTATAGATAAGAATGAATTAATTGATACATAGTATTCAGGATAGACGTAGAAATTGGTCTAATTCATTAAATGAGTGAAAATAATATGTAATAAATAAAATAAACGAAGGTCAGGTAAAATTAACTAATAGTCATGACATTTGTGAACTATTGTCGGAAATAGTATCTGACTGCCGATAATATTATCCCGAAAGTCAAACTAATTAATCACGACAGTCGGTTAAATGAAAAAATGATGAAAGTAATTTTTGGGAGATGTTTTCTTCAAATTTGGCTTTCTTACAACCAATAAGGGTTAAAATAAGATGATTTTTGGGATTAATTTAGCAAAATGGATGTTGTAGATTCAAAAACTCCAATTTTGGGCATTAAAAATCCTAATTCGATGTGATAAGATCATTCCTTGCTCTTACCTTGTGTAAGCCACCTTTTCAAATTGGCTATGATTATATTCAATTGACGGTAAAATTATGTGTTGTTCGTTCAATATTGAAAAATGAATGTTCCATATCCAAAAATTCCAATTTTTTACAGTCTAAACCCTACGTACTAAGTGAAAGATAAGTGCTATATCACCAATTCTTGGATTAAAGATTTAAAGATCGTAAATTGGAATGATGATTTATAAATATTTTCAAAGTAATACATTCCACATAAAGCAATCATATTTTTTTGCAAAAAATAAAAAATAAAAAAACTTTAATAAATAGTAGAAACGACAATCGAGTAAAATGAGCTGTCAGTTATGATATTTGTGAACTACTATCTGGAATAGTATCCAACTGCTGATAATATTATCCAGATAGTCAAACCAATTAATCATGACGGTCGATTAAATGAAAAAATGATGAAAGTAATTCTTAGGAGATACTTTCCTCAAATTTGTCTTTCTTACAACCAATAAGGGTTAGAATAAAATGATTTTTGAGATCATTTAGCAAAATGTATGCTATAGGTCCAAAAATCCCAATTTCAGGCCCTAAAAATCTAATTTGATGTGATAAGATCATTCCTTATACTGTGCGAATAACGAATCCAAATTGACCTTGATTATATTCAATTAATTATAAAATTACATTTTCTGTTCCATTTTAAAAAAATGCATGTTCAAGGTTCAAAAATCTTAATTTCGAGCACTAAAAATCCTAATTCATGTGATAAGATCATTCTTTGCCCTGTGTAAACAACAAATCTAAATTGGCCTTGATTTCATTCAATTTATTATAAAATTACATGTTTTTTCCTTCAATTTTTTAAAAATGCATGTTCCAGATCCAAAAATTCCAATTTTGAGCACTAAATAACTCTAATTCATGTGATAAGATCATTCTTTGCTTTGTGTAAACCATGAATCCAAATTGTCTTTGATTATATTTAATTGATTATAAAATTACATATTTTTTTCGTCACTTTTGAAAAATGCACATTCCACATAAAAAAAACTCAATTTTTTGCATTAAAAACCCATAGCAGGATCGAACGATGGTTGAGTAAAGAGTCGACAATCGTGAGATATTTACGGTTGCCGCAATTATTAAATGATAGTCGAGTTATATCTCTAATATGGTTTACTACGGTCGGAAAAACTTCAAAAATACGAATGTATTTGCTTTTCTAAGATATCCTCAAATAATACTTAATTAGGAAGTACAAAAAATATGTTCTAAACAGATAAACACTAAATTATAATTTCCAAACAAATAATCAACAACTAGTCCTAAAACTATGAAACATAAGAGTAGAAGACTCAAAACACAACAGGTCCTAAAAATTATAATCTTCCAACTTTTTTATGTTACAGTCAACAACATCACCACCAATTAATGAAATAGAATTCTAAAAGTTCATATGATATTAAGAAGAACATTGAATTTCATATTATATTAACAACAAGATAGAAGAAATGAAAAGCTAGGCTGGAAATGTATTTGGATAGAAGAAATTATAGGCAGTTAGGCTAGAAGATCTAGACTAGAGGAGTTTTTTTTTCCAGTATATTGTTAAGCTAAGGGTTATCACATATATAGAAGGTCATCTTTTGCCTTATTTTTCTCTTTCCTTCTCTTTTTAGATCCTCTAAGCTACTAAACCCTAATTGACAAATGTTCATCTCTATGAACTTCAGTATGAACAATCCACAATCATCATTTGTCTGCTGTGGAACATCAAATGGCCTCTCGATATCCCATCCTGGTTTGACTTCATAATTATGGGGACCAAGTCTTTCAATTCCTACCAAAATTGGGAATGTCTTGCGAAGAGCCTGTATGTCTTCGGCTAGGGCTTCAAAGGTGAGAAAATTCCTCAATGAATCAAGACCACTAGACATATGGTATCAAAATCAGCTCTTATTGCTACCCAATATTTATTTTGTATGTTATACGATAGGTACACACATTTGACATTCTTCCATTGTCTCTCATATAAGCATTCACTATTATTACTGATGTAATTCCAAAGGGTATAGCTGATATTAAGAGGGTCCTCATAGAAGCTGTATCCCATAATTTGGCTAAAGTTTTCATTCAATATAATAACATCTTGCCTTATAGATTCTGGATATTCATGGTGAAGCCTCCTTAATAGGTACAAGTATTCTTCAAAGTGCTATAAAAAGAAGAATAACAAATTAGTTTTCTTATTACATATTACAAAAGATAACAACAAAATTAAATTTAGGAAAATAGTTTTGACTTACCCTAGTCTCCTGCCAATTACCGGACATCAGTAAATTTGTCCAGAATTTTTCCTCTCCTTCATCCCTTTCACATATGTTGGTCTTGATTACAAATTGAGCTTTGACTCTTTCTTTTGATGAACTTGTCGATGATTTTCAGTTCGGATGCATCGGGTACTTTCAATATGCTACAACCATGTTGATCATCAGCTAGAATTTTTCCTCTCCTTCATCCCTTTCACGTATGTTGGTCTTAATTACCAACTGAGCTTTGACTCTTTCTTTAATGAATTTGTCGACGATTTTCAATTCGGATGCATTAGGTACTTTCAATATGCTACAACCTTGTTGATCATCAGCTTTGATTTTCTTCTTTGGTAGCAAGTGATCTTAAGTCTAAGATGAGCCCATAAATTTACTGACATTTCCTTTTGTCCCACTCCGACGTACAAATTTCTCACCCTCTATAATCCTAACAGAAGTGTCTTTCAAGTCATCATCGATAGGATTAATTGGCTCTACATTCTTCTCAACCCCAACAATCTGCTTATCTTCTTCAACCCCATCTTGACCCTCATCATCATTCTTAGGCTTTTCATTCTTCTTAGCCACATCCTCCATAACCTTTTCAACATTCTTAGCCAAATTCTTCTCAGTCCTATACTCCTCTTTAGCCTTAGAATGTTGAATATCAAGGTTGAACACCATTTATCCGAGCGTGCATTCGATGCAATTGCTCAACTGATCAAAGAGGTTGTGCCGAAAGAGAATCTTATTGCTAAAAGATTTTATGAAACAAAGTGTCTACTCTGGGGTTTGGGTTTACTTGTGGATAAATACATTATTGTCCTAAAGGATGCATGATTTTTTGGGGAGATGATATTAACATGATTTTGTGCAAGTTCTGTAACCATCCATGTTACAAGGAAAGTTACAACACTGATGGAAAAGGGAGAAGGAAAACTAATATGCCTTTCAAGAAAATGTATTACTTCCCATTGACGTTGCGTCTCCTTTAATTATATGCATCTAAAGCCACTGCTAATAATATGAGGTGGCATGTAGAACATGAGATTAAGGATGGTGTAATGCAACATCCTTTCGATTCAATAGTTTGGAAACATTTCAATGATATTCACCCTGATTTTGTAATGGAAATTAGAAATGTTCGTCTCATCCTATGCACGGATGGTTTTCAACCTTTTGGTCAGTCTGGGCAACAATACCCTTGTTGGCTAGTTATTGTGACTGTGTATAATATGGCCCCTTGGATTTGTATGAAAGAGACATCCATGTTCTTAATTCTCATTGTTTTAGGACCTCAAAATCCTAAAATAAGCTAGATGTGTACTCGCAGCCATTGATACATGAGTTGAAGCTATTGTGGGATTATGCAGTTGAAGCATATGACATAACTCTCAATCAAAATATTCAGCTACGAGCAACATTAATATAGACTATTAGTGACTTCCCTGCCTATGCAATGTTGTCTGGATGGTCAACAGCAAGACAATTGGCTTGTCCTTATTGCATGGATGACTTTAATGCCTTCAGACTAAGTAGGAGCAGTAAGCAATCCTGATTTGACAATCATAGAAAGTTCTTGGAGCCTAATCATCCATTTAGACGTAACAAAAATGCATTTTTTAAAATAAAATTGTAACAGATGAGACACCTCAATGTAGATCAGGTTCAGAGATATTAAGCATAATTAATCATCTGCGTTTGAAAGAAGTAACAAAAGTTGATGCTAAGGAGATTAACAAAATGGTTAGTCAATCAAGTGGGTGGAGAAAATGTAGCATATTCTGGGATTTGCCTTATTAGAGCTCTAATATGATTTGACACAACCTTAATGTCATGCACATTGAGAAAAATGTGTTCGACAATTTATTCAATACAGTGTCGAACATCCCTGGAAAAACAAAGGACACTGTTAAGTCAAGGCATGAGCT
Organism: Triadica sebifera; assembly: GCA_023653625.1. NCBI lineage: Eukaryota > Viridiplantae > Streptophyta > Magnoliopsida > Malpighiales > Euphorbiaceae > Triadica > Triadica sebifera. The sequence continues at coordinate 18,407,061 of CM042910.1, read as the reverse complement.
TAATGTGTATTGTTGGAGGCTAGAACTTGATAAGCTAGATTCAACCGACAAATACTCAAAGACTTGTTACACCTTGGACAGTAAGGCTAAGAAAGTATTATTTGAATGGGTAACAAATATGAAATTTCCTGATGAGCATTTGTCAAATATGGAAAGATGTGTGGATAAATAGAAATTGAGGCTATTTAGCATGAAAAGTCACGACTGTCATGTCTTCATATAGAGGTTGATGCCTATTGCATTTTGGGAATTGCTACCTGCTAATGTGTGGAAGACTATCACTGAGCTTAGCTTGTTCTTTAAAAGTCTAACTATAATAATAATTACAAATGAAAACATGACCAGACTTGAATCAGACATCCCAATTATTTTATGTAAGTTGGAGAGAATATTCCCTCCAAGTTTTTTCAATTCTATGGAACATCTTCCAGTTCACTTGTCCCATGAGGCACGCATTGCTGGAACGGTGCAGTTCTGATGGATGTATCCATTTGAAAGGTTAGTAAAACCTACGTTCTAAGTCATCATTTGAAGTCATAACATTTCATTAGTGTATATATCTTATTCAACCTATCATTGTAAAGGTATCTTCAAAAATTGAAGCTCAATGTTAGGTATGAGACACATGTAGAAAACTCGATATTCAATGCATATCTAGTTGAAGAAGCATCAGTATTTTGTTCATACTATTTTGAGGATCACGTGCAAACAAAAGCAAAGACCATACCTAAAAATTACGAAGGTGGTGGGGATTATATTCCATTGGACAATCCTTTAAATCTATCCATTTTCAAATACAACGGTAGGCCACTTGGTCGTTCCAAAAATAGACATATGTCTTCTTAAGAATACATGGCTGCTCATTCCTATATTTTGCTTAATTGTGAAGAAGTTGAAATATATGTCAGGTTAGTATTATTATGAGTCAAATATCTCCTCCATATGATACTATTAACAACTCAATATATTATATCTTAATTAGCATATCCACAACTCCATCAAAAATTAGGATTTACACTGATATGTTGTAACACCTCAATCCGAACATTACTAACACAGAAGTTGATGCTAAACTTGAGGTGAACTTTGCTATCTTGTTCAAAGCTTACGTGAGCCTTTCTTTCTCAAACATGTCATTTAATCTTCATATTTTTAAAATGTGTAAACACTATACCATATTGTTTCAAGCATATGATCCAAACTCCGGTACTCACAATGACTTTCTCAAATTTCGTGCAAAAGGTCTATTGAGAATTGTTACAACATACAATGACTATTTTGTCAACGGATATAAGTTTCACACAATTAAGCGTGATATATGCACAATGTCAATGAACAGTGGGGTTTGCATAAAGGGCCAAAATTGTAGCTATAATGCAAATGATTTGTACGGTCAATTAAGAGAAGTAGTGCACCTGGAATATCCTAACTGGCCAATTAAGCAAACAGTTTTATTCATGAGCGATTAGTTTGATCCAACTCTTGATGCGGGTACCAAGGTTCATGAGCATTACAATATTGTTGAGGTCAACCATAGAAGACGATACGACAAGTACGAATCCTTGGTCCTATCAATGCAAGTAACTCAAGTGTATTATTATTCATATCCAAGCTTGCGAAGGGAAAAAAACAATTGGTGGGTCATTTCGAAAATCAAACCTAGAGCAGTTGTTGAGATTCTAGAAAGCTCTTCCCAAAGTACATGTTTGCAAGAATCTCCTCCATTTCTAGAGGAGACAATTGACATCCATAGTGTTGAAATTATTGAAGAGGATCAACAAAGGACATTGAATGATCCAATAGGTGACCCATAAGGTATTGTCTTTGATGAAGAAAAAGATAAATATGAAAAACCAGAATTATTAACAAAAAATTCATCCGATTCAGATGATAATGATATAATGATATGACAGAAAATGATATTGAATAGAGGTTGTTGTAGCTGAGTAAATTGTGGGATAACTGTTAACTGTCATTAACATAATTCAACTTTTTTTCATTTAGTATATGAGGGGTCGAGGTCTTGCTAGAGACGGCCTCACGAGGGGGGTCGAGGATGAGCCACTGGCAGGGGTCATATTTCATCCACATTTGCTGCTTCTACATCATCACCATCTGTAGCCACATCTATAGTATCTGGTACAGAGACATTTGGCACCTCCACATCAGTTGGCACAGGCCACTTCACAGTAGTTAGCCTATTCCCATCCACATTAGCTGACCCACATTCATCGGGTCCATCCAGTTCTCAGGTACCTCCACAGGGGTACCTTACATATCTCCACGAGCAGGGATATAATTGCTGCCTCATACCCCTAGCACACCCAATTTAGACACCTATATAGGGAGTAGTTACCTGGATAGTCGTAAGAGACTACGATTGCATGATGGGAGGTGAGACATTTCATATCTGTTTGTTTTACATGTTAATTGCGCATTATATTGGTGTCTAATACTTGTGCATTTATATAACTACAAGTTTGTTGAGTCGCATAATATGATTGCTATGATCTTTTGCATCTTTTAAGAGAGACTAGATCGATAGGGATACATGTGGAAGGTAGTGTCACAAGATGTGCAAGATCTATACTGAGGTGAATTTCAGGTAAATAAATGTAGAGGTTGATGAAACTTGTTTGTTTAAATTGTTGTAAAAGTTCAATTAAAAGTGAAATTGCAACATAATCTTATTTAGACTGCTTAAATGTTGATATGATTGAAAATGAGAGACAATTTTAAATTAATGCTATTTGAAAAATACTTTGTAAGTTGTACATATTGAGAAATTCAAATAATGTGACTATGAGTTGATGTGAATTAGTATAATTAATTGAGAATTGTGAATGCATATTGAAATACCTTGCAGGGAATTTTTGGATTATCCATTTTTTAGGGGAGTGTCGAATTTTTTTAAAAAAATTTATATATTTTCACTAACTTTTTCTCTATATATTTTTTTTGTAGAAATACTATGAGTGGGAGGATGCTTAGAATGGAGTGGTTAAAGCGTTATGAGAGCAGCTCGCAGGTAAGAGATATTCAAATATGCTATACTGCTAGAAAGTTAGAGGAAAACCACCATCTGTGTCAGATGATGTGTGACATAGTTGGCAACATAAGTGGACGGATGCCCCATTCTAATCGATGAGAGAGTTCCAATCGAGAAACCGTCAGAATTAGACTGGCGGTATCGGATCGGGACCATCACGACACACATGTGGGTCTATATCGATAGCTTAGCACGCTAGATGGATTGTAAGAATCCTTATTTTTTCTATTTAATAAATTATCACAACTTTTGTATATCTAATATGTAATTTGTTAATTTCAAGAGATAAAAGAGGGTGCCCTATTTGGTAAGGTACAACTCTTCAATGAGACCCATATGAGGAGAGCTCTAAACGAGTCGAGGGAGTACATTGATCAATGTGCAAGACAATTTGGGGCAAGTTATCAAAAACTAATTAGACTTATGTTCTAATTAAGATAATTGTTTATTTGATATGACTTTTTGTTTCAGGAACGAATTCATGAGCTCATTTCTACAGCATCCCAGGATGAATTCGGGAATGAAGTTGATCCAACGTAGGACAATGAGATTCGTATATTCTTAGAAGCTATTGAGGCTTCATTGCAAAGCAGATAAATGTACGGAACATGCCAAAATAAGTCTTCTAACTCTGCATCCGAAGCCTCTACATTCTCTGTGCCCCTCCTTGAGGCAGCTTATTAATAGATTAGGGAGCTTGAGCCCTCACACTCTCAATTGCAGGATGAGCTACATAATCTATGTAGTAATATACAAAGCTCTAATGAGTGGAGATGCCAGACTAAGGAGATGATGCGTCGCATGACAAAGCATATGCAAATGGAGGAGAGAGAGAGAGAGAGGATTCGTGCCAGTCAGCCGCCACCAAATGGTCCTAGTGGGGATCGCACTCAGCCGCTACCAGATTTTCATTCTTGAGATTATATTTCATATTTATTATTTTTATGACAGATATACAAATGACATATTTTAAATATTTCATTGTATTTGCACATTTAATATTTTAATGCAATGTAGATTTTAAATTTAAATAATAATAACTTAATTAATTATTAATAATTATAAATTTGTTAATTTCTAATAATAATAATAATAATAATAATAATTTAAAAATCATCATCATCATTATTAATAAATAATAATACTAATAATAAGAATAATAATTAATTAAGAAAAAATGGACCAAAATAGAGACCACAATATGTGGTCTCCAAACGAATTGTGTGATTACATATATTAGTTGTTATTATGAGACTACATGTGTGGTTGCTAATCCACAAGTCTGGTTGTTAACCTGAGACTACAGGTTTATGATTGCTAATATGTGACCATAAGAGTTGTCACTAATCTACGACCACAAGTGTAGTTTTTATTCTGAAACTGCAAACTTGTTGTCTCTAATCTACGACCATGAGTGTGATCTCTAAACTGTGACCACAAAAAGTGATCTCTAAAATGCAACAACAATCGTGGTAACCAAACTGTCACCATAAGATATGGTCTCTAAATTATAGTCACTTTAGTGACAACGATTTAAACACCACATATTGTGGTAATTAAGTGGTCACTATATGGTCTTCTCTTCTTACTATTACCAACCACAATAAGAGACTTTTGCGACTAATAATGTGGTCATAAAACAGATACCACACATTAATGACCACAATCCATTGTGGTCACAATCTATTATGACCACACTTGAAATGTGGTCACTGAAATAGTTTAAAGATGAGATTTTTTGACACAACATTTTATGGTCACTAAGTGGTCACTAAATGCTTTTAGTGACCACATTTAATGGCTGCAATTTTCGTATTTTTTTGTAGTATCCTTAAATATCAGCTCGTTTTTCACCAAGCCATTAAAAAAAAGACAGAAAGAGAGAGAAGGGAAAGAAAGATAGAAAGAGAGAGAGAGATAAAGGAGTGAAAGTAGAAAAAAAAAGACAGAAAGAGAGAAGGGAAGAAAAGAGATAAAAGGTGGTAAGTGTTTTTATTTTTAAAAACTTTATAATATTTTTGTAGTAATTGTATGCTGATTTTTTTGTAATTTATATGTAGATTATTAGCAAACAAAAAGTAAAAGAAAATAATAAACAAAGTAAAGGGTACAAGAGGTATATATTTTATTTTCTTCATTTTCACGTGTATTTTATTTTATTTTAGAAGTATATATTATATTTTCTTCATTTGCATATGTATTTATTTTATTTCATTTTTTATGTCATGTGTAATTTTACATGTGTATTTTGTTCATATTTTATTTTGATTTCAATTTTTTATGAGCATTTTCATGTGTATTTTATTTCATTTTTTATTAGAATTATAGTTTAGTTTAAACAAATTGATATTTTTTTGTAATTTATTAATTTTATTAAATATAAAAAATAATTATTTACACATTTTAATATTAAATATGTTATTATTAATTTTCCGTAATTCTAAATTGATATAATTTATTAATATGTTAATATTAAATATTAAATATAACATTAATATTGATATAATTTAGTAGCAATATGTTCACAATTTATTTGCAAGTGTAATTTATTGCATTTACATATGTATTTTATTAATTTTAACATAATTTAATATTGACATTGTTTGGCAATTAAAGATAAATTAATATTAACATCATTAGAAGTTTTTTATAAAATACTTTATAATAATAAACTTAATATTAAAAAAATTATGGCAATTAAAAATAAATTAATAATAACATTATTTTACGTGTACATACTAATGCAGAAAATTTAACATTATGCATAGTAAAATTAATAATATTAGAAGAATTTTATTTTTTTTCTATTTCAAAGTGTTATAAGAAATTAAACACTGTTACACTTTTTTCTATCATAAACTAGTAAAATAATTGTCATTAAAATAAATTAAATAATATATAAATATAATATATTGTCATTAAAATAAACTACAAAAATATATAATTTTATAGTCTAATTTATTTTTTATAGTTACATATTGTTTAATAAAAAAAATTCAATTTTTTTATTGTTATTATTTATTGTTAAACTACAAATTTTGTTGTAATTATTAAATAAAATACCTAAAAAATATATAATTTTAATTGCCATAATATAAAAAAAATTACCATTAAAATAAACAACTAAAAAAAATTACCATTAAAATAAACTACATTTATTTATTAATAAATTACTAAAATTTGCCATTAAAATATGAAGTTGAATGCAATTTTGATAAATATTTAGTTACATTATTTTCTTCATCAATACATATATGTAGTTGCATTATTTTATTTAATATGAATGTTATATGTATTTAAAAAAACATTAAAATACCAGTATTTTATTTAATTTATTGTACTTTTCATCATTGAAATTTGATAAAATATTTAGTTGCATTATTTTTTGACCATTGTTGATAATGTTTTAATATAACTTGAAAATTAATTATAAATTTTGTCTTATTTAATTTGCAGTCTATAAATATGACAATTTCATCTTTTATCGTTATTTATTGAGCTGGAAATATATTTCAGAATGAGTCTGGTATTGATTATGTAAATAGTTTCTTGAAAATGATCAAGAGTCAATATAGATTGTATATGCAAGAACTTGTAGAAAAACTAAGAATTGCAATGAAAATAGATAACACTCCAAGAACTATATTGAAAATTAAAAATAGGAGTCCGAAGATAGTGATGGACAGAAATGTCAAATTTGGTTGTATTGACATTTGGGATGATAATGATATAATTGCAATGTATACATATCATGAGAAGTATGACTATTGCTTGAATTATATTGAGTTGTATGTTGAAACTCAAGAAATGAATATACAGTCAAATAATGTTATTGAACCTTCTAATGCTCATGAAGAATGTGAGAATAACGGAGGGGATGCTGATGAGGTGGAAGAAGATGAATGGGAGGGTTATAAAATGGGAAGTGATGAGGTTAATGTTGAGGTGGATGATGATGATTCTAATATTGATGATATTAATGAATATGAGGAGATGAAAGATGAAAATGGTGATGAAGAAGAAGACAAAGATGATGATGGCGACGACGAATGCAACATATTAACAGAGGCAACTCCCATTGGTGATTCTAGTGGTGGATATTTAGGGGGAATAGAGTGTGATCCAATGCATGTTATTCCTTATGCAGAAGATAGTAGTATGCCAATATGGGACCCATCAAATGAGTTGATTAAGGAAATGATTTTTTATTGTAAGAAAGTTGTTCGGACTACAGCAAAGCAGTACTCTTTGTGTCGAAATCAAGAGTATATGAATGAGGTTGCTAGACATAATATATTTATATTGAAATGCAAAAAGAGCGAGAGTGAGTGCAATTGGAGATTGCGTGCAACTAAAAAATCAGGAGCATTCTATTGGTAGATAACTAGGTATAACATCCCTCACAATTGCACTAATTCTAGTAGGTCAAAAGATCATGGATAGTTGGATTTATAATCGATATGCAATTATATTGAGAATATTGTCCTAATGGCACCACAAATCAAAATTAGTGTATTAATGGCTAGCATTCATAAGACAATTCAATTATGCCCATTCCTACAAGAAAACTTGTCTTGCTAAGTAATTAGCTATTGGTAAGTTGTTTGGAGATTGGGATGAGACATATCAAAAACTCCGTTAGTGGATGACTGCTGCTATCAGTGTTAATCCTGGTTCCCATTATGTAATTGATGACAATCCTCATTATATTCAAATTTATTTGGATCTAACAATCATGTATTGAGAAGGATGTTTTGGACATTCAAACCTTGCATTGAAGGATTTAAATATTGTAGGCCAGTAATATATGTGGATGAAACATTTTTTATATGACATGTATAGAGGGTGTTTACTTATTGCCTCTACATTAGATGGAAATAGTAGGGTATTTCCTGTTGCATTTGTCATTGTCGAAAAATAGAATAAAGATAATTAGAGTTGGTTTATGAATAACATTAGGTTGCATGTTACAAAAAATGAAAATTTGTATGTGATTAGTGACCGTCATGTTGAAATAATTCATGCAATGCAACATGATTGGTGGAAGATGTGTGCTCAATGTTATTGCATTTGTCACGTAGCAAGCAATTTTAATAAAAAATTCAAGAACAATAAACTGAAGGAATTTCTTAAAAAAGCAGGTCATCTTCCTCCCATTAAATACATTATAATTTATATATTACTGTATTGATGTTTAAATAAATAATGTTTGTTTGGTTATGTTATGTATGCAGGGTATGAACACCAGAAAAGAAAGTTTAAAAGGGTGATGGAAAACATATATGAAGTGGAGCCTAAAACGAAAAATTGGATTGAAAGGATCCCCTTACATATATAGATTCATTCACATGGCAGAGAGATGATATAGGAGCATGATTACCAATATTATTGAGTCAGTGAATGACATGATCAAGGAAATGAGAGGCATGCCCATCACTTCTTTAATAAATGAGCTATTTAAAAAATGGTAGATTTTTTTATGAGAGACGATCAAAATATGCTAGAGAAATTGAAGATGGAGCTTTGTATTGTGAAGATCGATAAAAGTTGTTGAATAAGATGGTTGTCAAGGCAAAAAGGCATTCTGTGACGGCCTATGGTAGAGAAAAATGGGTTTTCTCTATCGTTACAACTTATAACAACATCAAAAGAAAAAGAGCAAATGAGCAGGTCGTTAATTTGTTTGAAGGTATATGCATTTGTGACAAATTTCAATCAACAAAGATACCTTGCTCCCACACAATTATTAGTTGCTTAAGCAATGGAATAAATTATTTTCAATTTATTGCACCATACTATATTTTGGAATGCACATTAAAGTGTTATCAAATGAGTTTCCATCCTCTAGGATACCCTGACTATTGGCCACCATGTTATGAGTTGCCTTTAATTCCAGATGCTATCATTATTCGGAAAAATGGTCATCTAAAGATATCGTGAATCTTAAATGAAATGGATTGGAAAGTCATTGATAAATATGGATACATGTGAAAATTATATGGTAAACCTGGACATAATGTTAAGACTTGTCTGCATAGTAAGAGTCGTATTGCAAATGCAAGGAATATTTGATAATTGTATTTTACTTTGTGTTTAATTATCAATGTATTTTCATTAATCTTGACATTTTGGATCACAGACTTTTCTTAGAATAATTTTCTAACTACAACACTATAAACATTGTATTTGTAATATGCCCATATCAATTAATATGTAATTTAACTAGAATTATTGATATCATTAGCAAGATTTTCATATTGTATGTTAGACATTTATTCATAATTAATTGCAATAAAATACTATAAAGTATTATTTGGATCCAATATCATTTGCTTATATCATTATCGAGATTTTCTGATTGTATAATAGACATTTATTTATCAGATAATGATAACTTCAATTAAAATAACTAAATGCAATTGCATGTCATGTCATTAAAAAGAAATAAACCTAATTTATTTATTCCAATAACATAATTTTTTACATTTTTCAGGTATGGAGAGCCATAGGAGAGATGCAATACAACATGGTCCATCTGATCCATCACTATTGAGATTACAACGCGTACATAGATCAAAGGTTGTTTGGTACGATCAATTTCAATCTCCAATACTCACATGTTGTTGAACGTCTACATTATTGCATATAGAGGATATAGATGCTCGTATTCGAATCCTACTTCAGCAGACAAGATTTTTAGTAGTAGCTCGACTTGGATTCTTCCAATTGGATTGACATCTTATCACTGCCCTTGTGATGCGTCCCACATCGGATGCGGAGGAACTTCTGGACTGGTTTATAAGGTTGGGTTCAAACCTTCTCCTTTGAGCGTGCTTTTGGGGCGAAGTTAGGAGCCCATATTCTTATCATTTGGTATCAGAGCCAGCCCTGTACACCGGTGTCCCTTCGGGTTACGACAGATCGCCGACCGAGGCAGTCGGGGTCTTAAGGGGGTGGGGATGATGTGTCCCACATCGGATGCGGAGGAACTTCTGGACTGGTTTATAAGGCTGGGTTCAAACCTTCTCCTTTGAGCTCACTTTTGGGGTGAAGTTAGGAGCCCATATTCTTATCACCTTGTCTAGTGATGGAGGCCTGAGACTCATACCTTTCACTTTTCTGAAGGAGAGATGACCATTACCCTTCAGGATGTGGCTATTCAGACTGATTTACCTATTCATGGCATACCAGTGATTAGATATGGCCATCATGATTGGATCGAGTTGTGTGAGAGATTGTTAGGAGTGAGACCACCAAATAATGTCATTAAGGATTCTAAGTTGAACTTGAGGTGGTTTGCTGAAAAATTTGATAATCTCCTAGCTAATGCAGATGATGAGACTATCCACTGCCATACACGTGTATTCATTCTGCACATCATTGGTAGAATATTATTCGATGACAAGTCATCTTAAAAGGTCAATTTGATATTCCTCCATCTTATAGATGATTTGGCTGCAATACAACATTATAGTTGGTGTGGAGCATGCCTTGCATGGCTATATAAAGAGTTGTGTAAGGCTACAGATCCAACTACACAATAGATTAGTGGTCCATTATTTTTACTTTAACTTTGGGCATGAGATCGTCTACCATCAATTGCATTTACACTGTCAGTTCAAATACCACATGTTGGCCTACCACTAGAATTTTGGTATACATAAACATTATTCAATATAATTTAATTTGATATAACTAAACTAGTATATATATATATATTACAAATTATTTTTATAGGTGGAGCGTTGCACGAATCACTACTGAGGTGTCAACTCATGTGCTGAAACATATGCGATACATGTTTGACTTGATTGAAGCTGATGATATAATTTCATCTTTGTCTCTCTCTAAATATATATTCATATATCTTTTCACTTCTAGTACAAAATTATTGATTAGTGTTTTACATATACTACAGGTCATATGAGAGTCGTTTACAGATGACATTCTACAGATTCTTCCAGCGGACTGTTTGGATGGCTAACACATTTGGTGAGTTGTAGTCTGATTAATATACTACCATATTATCAAGTGGCACCATCCAAATTGAGTGTTACGACAATTTGGGTTTCAACAATCTATTCCAAACCAGTCATTGTAGACAGATGAACTTCACTTTACTGATTTGCAATCTGGGGATACAAATTGGCATCGTCAACATTCTAGATGGATTTTCATATGGAATGCATGACTACAACGTGTTTATAATATCAATCCAGCAATGGAAAGACTTCATTACCATTCTCAGTATATGGAGTGGTATCGACGTGTAAAACGACGATGGATTACTTTAACAGGTGGTACTCATAGAGCAGTAGTGAGTTCTACACTTTTTATTTATGTTCAATCAAATTATAATCATGAATAATATGTATAATTTATGTTGAGATTAACAATTTATTTTTTATATTTATATTTTTTGCAGATAAATGGTAATTGAATATATTTGTCTAAGCAACGTTGTTGATGAAATCCATTGGATTAATGATAACATGTTTTACACTGTTTAACAACAACATAGTTGTCATGCCATCGCCTCTACATTTCCAGCCTCAACCACCATTTCCAGATGCTGCAATTGATGAAGAGACTGAAATTGGTTAACCATGACCGATTCGATGCAGTACCCAGTCAAAAAAATTTCTTGAGTGTCGATAAAAAATTCCCATTATTCCTCCATCCTCTATGTCTGTGTCAGTACCATTACCTATTACATATCATGTTGTACTGACTTACAATTATACAAGTTCGCATCCAGATTCCTGTCTACTCCATCGCATACATATGCATCAGATACTCCTGGAACATCCTAGATTGGGACATCATATCATCAACATATGACTTTCATCACAAGAGACTCATCACAAACCAACATTTTTTCTAGACCTTTTGGACATTGGTCTCACTTTTCCTCTCCTTCGCTTACATCGCTACATACAACGAGCCCTGCATTTGGAAGAACATTGTCTGAGACTCCTACTGTGGAAGAAGAAACAAACGAGACACATGAAGAGGTTGATCTAAGTCTATTGGTTGGAATAACATTTAGAAGACAACGACCCAAACGTATCAGAAGACCACAAACTTATGGTATAGGAGGACATATCAGAGGACTGATACTTTTTTTTTACTTTATTAATATATTTGATGGTATTTATTTTTTAGTAATATATTTTAATACTTTTTTATGCTAAGTATGTCTTAAAAAGCAATTAACAGTAATTAATTTTTTTATATAATTATTATATTTTTATTACATTTTAATTATCTTAGTTTTTTGTTAATTATTAATTTTCCAACACAATATTATCATAATACATTAAATTTTTTCACACAATTTTATCATAACACATATATTGTTAGTTAATTTTTTAAAATAATTACTAAATTTTAATTACTTTACTTTATTGTTAATTAATTATTTTCCAATTACAATGTTAATTAATTTTTAATATATTCTTAATTAAATTTAATTAAATTTAATTACCTAGATTTTTTGTTAATTAATTTTTTTCAATACAATTTTATCGTAAGAAATGTACAATTAATTAATTTTTTAAATGAATTAATAATTTTTATTTACCTAATTTTTTAATAATTTTTTAACATACAGTTAATTAATAATTTTTAAACATATACATTAATTAAATTTTAATTACCTATATTTTTTTTACTTAATTTATTAAGAAATGAATTATGATTTTTTGTTAATTAATTATTTTCTAACACAATTTTATAATACCACATATATTGTTAATTAATTTTTTAAAATAATTAATAAATTTTAATTACCTTACTTTATTGTTAATTAATTATTTTCCAGTTATAATGTTAATTAATATGTAAGATATTCTTGATTAATTTTAATTATTTTCAAATTATAATGCTAATTAAATAATATAATATGTAATTATTATTTGGTAAATAATTGATAAAATATGTGATAGGGTTAAATGCATGGTTGAAGTGGCTAGCACTACTGAACGGGTCTTGCCGTATGATCGCCACTTATAGTGGCGATTATATACCAGAGAGTACATCGCCATTATAACTAGCGATCTTGTGTACAATGTAACTCCTATCTCTCCACCTAGTATAAAAACGTATAGATTAGGAAATATTTTTCATTTCAACATATTTGGGTAATTTTTTTAATTTATTCAAGTCAAAACCCAAATTAGAATCTATCTTTTTTTTTTTTTTTGCAATTTTGTCAATCTTGAAACATTGAAGGTGATTTAAAAACCCAATGTAATATACATAATTATTTGTGTAAAAAAAACACATATAAACTCACCTTTTCGTTTGTATTATCAAAATTTAATTATGTTTGCGCTGTCTAGTAAGAATGTCAATGTTAAGATAATAATCGTTCGGGACTCAATTAAAATCAAAGTTAATAGATTGGACAATAATCAAAATATAACAAATTTACAGGCTTCGGAGTGTGATTTGATTAAATAAAATAAAATCTAATTAGAACTATACTTCAAACTGTAAGAAAGACAAACGAACAAACAAACATGTGCCCAACGAGGCTGATAGAGCTGAGAAAAGCTGGATTTTCATCCCTACCCTGCAACTTGGGAATAGGATCATGTGGCGTCCAACACTGAAATTGTGATTATTTGGGAATGAGTTAGTATTACCTATTAGGTTCGTAGCTTTAATTTGTTAATTCTATTATTTATTATTGCTAACACGAGCATAACGTGGATCAAAATTTGATAGTGAAGCTCAGATCTATAGACTGATAGGTTTAAAAGTTACATAAGCTTTTTTAAATTTGTTTAATCCTTGTGGATAAATCTTGTAAATTTTGATTGGAATAATAATGTTGTGCAAGATGAGTTTCAATTACACTAGAAAAATTAAATGTATTAGGACATTTTTTGGTTTGTTGTATTATAAATACCTAGATTAAATAGTAGTAAAACTCTCTACGAATTGACGGCCAAATCAGACCGTGTGTCTATTTTTATCTTAAGAAAGGATTGGTAGCTTAGTTATAATCCCTAGGATCCACTGAGTTTTACTTTGTGCTTACTAGGTTATTTACTTTAAAAGTGTAATTTAGTTGCTTGTCACAATTCTTTTAACTAGTAGTTCCAAAATTCTGTTCTTACTTGGCGAACATTATATGTTTTTTTTTTTGGGTACTTTACGTTAAGTATTGGAATAATAAGCCTCTTTCATCTTTGTTGGATTTTGCATTAAACCTATTTGGGAGAAACATCTTTTTGATGATCACAGTGGAAATCGTACAAGACATCAGTATAACATGAGACATCAAGAATATTTGAAAAGTTTAGTTGGAAAAATAGTTGCAGGAGCAAAACAACAGTAACAATAAGGTCATCATAGAAACAATGAAGGGTTGGAGTATGATGGCATCCAAATTTTGAGCCGCCTAGTGGAAGGGTAAATACATAAAGGACCAACCAAATCCAGTTGAGTAATCTCTTATTCTTGCAATTGATTCACATAATCAGATAAATAATCAAGTTTTCTAGATAAGAAATTATCTAGAAGTGCATTATGGTTGGCAAGATTATTGGCCGAGATATGATTTCTCCCATGAGAAAAGAATTATTTGATGGACGAACTCAAAAGACTAGGTTTCGATCTTCAGCCAACACCTAGGCCAATCTATAGAAACTCGTTTGGATTAGCTTTATTCTTAAGGGTACAAAATATCAAAGTTCACATTGTTTTCAGGAGAAGAAAACAAGTCAATGGATTGAACATATCGCTCGATTTCTAGGCCAATATGGTGAAGCAGGATCTAATAACTTTTGAAAGTTGCGATTGTTCGACAATTCCTTGACTTAGGTCGCTCTTACATAGTATATGATTTTATTTCCTAATTCTATCGCAAACTAGTAGGAATTAGAATAAAAATTCCATATGAAATTTTCTAGGACTCAGTCAGATGAATCGGTTGATTAGTTCGTTTTAAGATTCTAAAGATTATAAACCACTTGTCAAATGACAATCATAGAATCTGATTGTATAAATTTAATAATTAAAAGGAATATTTTTCAATATAAAAGAGTATTTTTAAGAAATATATGTTTAAAAATATGTTTGAAGAATGTTTGTAGTGAAGTGTAATATTTTTCAGTGTTCAGTGAAATGTTGGTTATGGGTATACATGTTGAGAACGTGAAGAAAAGCTTGGTGAATGTATTGAATGCTTTCGATCTCAAGGCAACCAAGATGTGAAATGAATCGTTTCATTATAAGCCTATACACATCGTTTTATTTATTGTAAAGGCAATAGATTATTAGTAGTAGACACACTTTCGTTTTGTTAGATATGAATAGAGTAGAGCCTTGGCGGGAAAGCTTTGTAATTTTGTTAGGATTAGTTTTTAGTTTTGCGATTTTTTTTGCTTCTGGTTGTATATATGTAGTCTGTATTTTCTTATTCATAGTGAGAGAATCATTTTTCTTAAGGATTTGTTCATGGTATCAGAACATGCGATTCATTGATCATGTTTTATTTTGTGATTTTGAACATTGAAGATGGAGATCAAGAGTGGAATGGTATTGATCGAGGAAGATTACAAAACCTAAATGATCATCTATAGTTGTAGGGATCAGATAATCCAGGAATGACACTTGTTTCGATACTCCTTACTTATTCGAAGTACTTGACATGGAGTAGACCAATCAAGATAGCTTTTGGTGGAAAGAAAAAACTTGGTTTCGTTAATGGGAAAATTGCAGAGCCAGAAGAAAATAGTCTTGAGTATGAGAAATGGAGAAGGATTAATTTCATGGTTACATTATGGATTTTGAATTCAATGAGCAAAGATATAGCATAATCCTATATTTACTCATCTAGTGCAAGACAACTTTGAGAAGAACTTAAACTGCAGTTTAGAGAAAGTAATGGTCCTCAAATCTACCAAATTCAAAAGGAAATTGCTTCAATTGAATAAGGTAATACATCGATTACAATGTATTACAATAAGCTATGAGTTGAATGTATTATAACCAATTCCTCAATGCATGTGTGGAGTGGCAAGTCATTGTACATGTGATGTCATAAAAAATTGATAACAATTAATTCATAAAATAGACTCATATAGTTCCTTATGGGTTTAAATGACTCATTTGATAATATAAGGAATTAGATATTTGTTCTTGAACATTTACCAGGTGTAAGCAATGCTTACTCCATGATACTAAGGGCGAAGAGGCAAAGGAATGTCCACATGGGTTTTATTGAGTCAGTTGAAGGCAATGTGATGATGGCGAGAGGAAATAATGGTCAAAATGCTTGGCAAAGGAAAGGGAATACTAGGAGGAAGGAAAAGGAAAACAAGGATAATAAGTTTTGTGTTCAGTGCAAAAAAGGTGGACACACCAAGGATACTTGTTTTAAACTAAAGGAGTATTCAGAATGGTATAACTAGATGAGGCAAAAAGAAAAGGGTGGTATAAGAGGATAAGGCAATATGGTTGAAAGTCCAATAGATTAGGATCAAGATTATGAGAATGACAAACCTATGATGAGTTCCTTTTCAGAAATGTTTAAATAAGAAATGATGAAGTACTTCAAAGGAAATTAAGGGCAAATGGAGGAGTATATAAACTTTGTAAAGTTACATGAATTTGTAGGTAACAGTTCAACTTAAACATTAAATTGTTACAGTAAGAATCATGGTGAATGGGTAATAGATATAGGAGCAACAAATCACATTTGTGCTTACAAACCTTGTTTCCTTAACCTTGGCCCTATTAGACACTAACTAATAGTGCACCTCCTAGATGGCACATAGAAAATTACGTCACATGCAGGAGACATAAAGCTACATGATACTTTTGTTCTTAAACAAGTGTTTTATATACCTTTTTTTAACCACAATCTTCTTCTCAATGAGCAAAGTGACACAATGAGAATGTAAAGTTCATTCTTTTACCATGATTGTTGCTTAATGCAGGATGTGAAAGCTGAGAGGATTCTAGCTGTGAGGAATGTCATAGACCACCTATACACTTTGAAACCAAGTTCCTTAGTCAATGTTAAAACTCTACCTTTGAATTATGTTATGAAAAACTTTAAAATAGCTATATTTGTTATATGAATAGGATAGTAGATACTTTTGTTTAAATATGGCACCAAAGATTAGGCAATCATTCAGCTGTTGTTTTGAAACATATAAATTAGTTCAATAAAGACATAACTATGTTATATGCTTTTTGTGACATTTGCTTTAAGGCTAAACAAACCATATTGGTTTTTCCTTCTAATGATATACATGCAAAAAACAATTTTGAAATGATTTATGCTGATATATGGGGGCCCCTATCGACAAGCTTCAAAATCAGGGGCTCACTACTTTTTAACTATAGTGGATGACCATAGTAGGTCTACTTAGACCCTTTTAATGCAAAATAAAGCTCAAACTTTTCAAATTTTAACCATTTTTTTTCAATATGATACATAATCAATTTCAAACGACTATGAAGTTTATTAGAACATATAATGGACTTGAATATTGAGCCAAAATTATCAGTTTTTGTTTGCCTAACTTGGTATCATACATCACAAGACTCGTTCCCACATACTGTAACAAAATGGTGTTGTAGAATGCAAACACATATACCTTTTATAGATTACTAAAGCTTTATTGTTTCAATTAGGCATGCCCAAATCTTTTTAGGGAGAGGCCTTGCTTCATGCCACTTTTTTAATCAATCATTTACCAAGTCCTGTGCTTTCTTGGAAAACCCTTCATTCTTTTCTCTATAACAAAAAGCCAAATTATCAGTGTTTTAAGGTTTTTGGTTGCCTTTGTTACACAACCAACTTATAACCACATAAAGACAGACTATCTCCCAAAGCTTTTAAATCTGTTTACCTTGGTCATTCACTAGGAAAAAAAGTTACAAGATTTATGACTTAGAATAAAAAAAGATATTTATCCTTATGTATCTTTACCTTTACTACCTCATTCCACAAATATAGAATATTCTCATCCTACATTTTTCATAAATAGTCCTCCATCTGGAGACCAAAATTCACTTTCCTCTCCTGTATTATCTTTTTCCACACAATCAACATCCATGATTGAGCTAGACCAACTAGAACCCGCTCATTCAACAGTGCCAAAAGTAACTCCAATCCCTTTTACATCACTAACAAGACATAGCTCTAGACCTATAAAAAGACCTACCTGGCTTAAAGACGTTGTCTCTACTGTTGTTCACAATACACCATTACCCAAAAACACCACTAACATATCCCTACCTTATCCCTTCCCATTTCACACCAGAGCACTTGTTATTTGTTGCAAATGTTTCTTCTATCTAGGAGCCACTAACTTACGTTTAGACAAAACGTAATCCAAAAATGGGAGAAAGCAATGAAGGTAGAACTCAATGCCCTTAAAAGCATTAACACATGGGACATTACTACATTGCCTAAGGAAAAGAAAGCTATTGGCTCAAAATGGTTTTATAAGGTTAAATTGAAGTTAGATGAGATAAGAAATAAGTATAAGGCAAGATTGGTGGCCAAGGGGTATCTATTTCAGAGAAAATATTTTCCCAGTTGTTAAGTTAGTCATAGCCATATTTCTTTTTACAATTGCAACAACTAAACAATGGACTATCCAAATACTTTATTGCATGGCTATATTGAAGAAAAAGTATACAAGCAACCTCCAGAAGGTTATTCGAAGGCCAAACCAAACCTAGTTTGTCAGCAACATAAGTCTCTCTTTAGACACAAACAAGCTTCAAGACAATGGGATATTGAGTTCACCCAAAAATTACAAATTTTTGGTTTTAAATAGTCCTGACATGATCATTGTTTATTTATGTATTCGAAGGGGACAATATTTCTTGCATTATTAGTTTATGTGAAGACTCTAGAACTATAATTCAATCAGTGAAAGACTTTCTACATCAGAAGTTTACCATTAAGGATTTATCTCATGCCAAGTGCTTCCTTAGACTTGAGATTGCTATAGGTCAAGATGGATATTATGTGAATCAAATGAAGTATGCTCTTGATATCATACAAGATGTTGGACTAAGTGAGGCTAAACTTGCTAATACTCCTCTTCTTAAAGGTTTGAAGTTACTACCAGATGAAGGATTAGAACTAGTAAATCCTTTGCCCTATCAAAGATCGATAGGAAGGTTACTGTACTTGGGTTTCATTAGACCTGACCTCACATATGTAGTACAACAACTTAGTCAATTTGTACAAACACCTTGAGCTCCATACTAGCAGACAACTAGACATGTTCTTAGACATCTAAAAGGTTGTCCATCGTTGGGCCTACATTTTCCACTCAATAATGATCTGCACCTTAAAGATTTTTGTGATGCTAATTGGGCATCTTGTCCCACTAGTAGGTGATCTTTAATCTGTTATTGCATCTTTCTGGGTACATCACTTATTTTTTGGAAGACAAAGAAGCAAGTCACAGTCTCAAAGTCTTTTGCAAAAAACAGAGTATATGAGCATGACTTTAACATGTTGTGAAATTCAACGGCTTGAATGTAACGCTCGTCAATTTATGCTTGGATAATTAACATATTTAGTGATCGTAATTAAAATTATTTGAGACTAAATTTGGAAATAAAATATAATAAAAATATTTATAAGTGAATTTTTATTAAGTTATGTGTGTTAAATAAAATAAATAGAAATGTTGGATAAGTTAATAATAATAAGATAAAAACCAAGGATTTAAGTGGATATTTGGCAAAAACAAGGGGGGACCTAATAGGGTATTTACCATGAGTATAAAAATTTTATTTTCTTCTTCTTCTTCCAAATTTCAGAACCCTAGCCTCCATCCCCCTCTTCCATACACAAATTCTCTCTTCTTTCACTCATTTTCTTCTTCCTCTTCCTCTCTCCAAAAATATAAAATAATTATAATAGATTAAGGTTTGAAGAGGTTAATACTTTATTGTGTCAAGGTTTAGACTTCATTGTATCAAGGTTTGTATATATGAGTATATTTATTCTTTTGTGCATTTTATTTGCATTACAATGATGTTTGATGTTGAAAGAAGGGTGAATAAATAACTTGTGTTGCTGGTTTTGTTAAAAATTCGTTTGGAACAGTATTGATTTATTTAGCCATATCTTTTATTCTGGAACTTGGATTGGGATGAAATTAGTTGGAAATGAAACTAGACACATATACCTAAAACTTTTGTGAAGATTGTAAATACTATATCTGACTCTAAATTGGTCTAAATATTTTTACAAAATCTCGGATTTGAAAGTACGCAGAAAATTCTGGGTAGTTATTTTCTGAACATTCAATGGTATATTTCTTATATCTTTTGTTATGGAACTTGGATCGGGATACAATTAGTTGGAAATAAAACTAGACACATAGACCTAAAACTTTTGTGAAGATTGTAAATACTATATCTGACTCTAAATGGGTCTACAAAGTTTTACAAAATCTCGGATTTAAAAGTACCCAGAAAATTCTGGGTAGTTATTTTCTGAACATGCTATGGTAGTTTTCTTATATCTTTTGTTATGGAATCTGGATTAGGATGAACTTAGTTGAAATGAAACTAGATACATATAAATAAAACTTTTATGAAGATGGTAAATACTATATCTGACTCTAAATTGGTCTAAAATTTTGTACAAAATCTCAGATTTGAAAGTACCCATAAAATTCTGGGTAGTTATTTTCTGAATATGCTATGATATTTTGCTTATATCCTTTGTTCTGGAACTAGGATCAGGATGAAATTAGTTGGAAATGAAACTAGATACATAGAACTAAAACTTTTGTGAAGATGGTAAATACTATATCTGACTCTAAATTGGTCTAAAAGTTTGTACAAAATCTCGGATTTGAAAGTACCTAGAAAATTCTGGGTAGTTATTTTTTGAACATGCTATGGTATTTTGCATATATCTTTTATTCTGGAACTTAGATTGAGATGAAACTAGTTGGAAATTAAAGTAGACACATAGATACAAAACTGTATGAAGAGTATAAATGCTAGTTACGATTTATTTTGTACCTAAAATTTGATACAAAATCTCGGACCTAAGAATATTCTGAAAAATACTAGCCATATTTTTATTGAGCACTATACTGTTATTTGGACATAACTTTAGCTAGAAAATTCAGATTTATATGATTTTTTTTTTGTATATGAAAGATAAGACATTAATCTAAAACTTTATAGAATACCATAAGGTCAAATTGGAATCAACAATAGGTGAAATGTGCAATCCAAAATCAGGGTGGGAATCTGTCCAGAAATAAATATTTAGTAATTTGGTATTTTAAATAATTGGTGACATATATATATATTTATATATATATATATATATATATGTTTTAATTTTAAATAATATGATAATAGTTATATTTTAAATTATTATTGTGTATTGACTAAATTAATATGATGTGTTGTGGTTTGAGGTTTTAAATGAGATTGAGAAATTTTTATATGTATAGGACATGTAAACCGAAATTCTTATGAATATGAGAATTTTGATGATTTATATAAACAATAAGATGATAACATCAATTAAGCCCAATTCTCTAATTTAGGACTAGAAATAGGATAGATGACATGTCATTGAGGGGTTTACGGTACCGTAAAAATTATGATGATATGAAAAATTTCATTATATGGACAAGGTGGCTTAAGCTCGGGTGAGAGCGCCCTTGATCCTAAATGCATGCAATTATTTATTTTACTCAGTCAAGATGGCTTAAGCTCGGGTGAGAGCGCTCTTGACTTGAGAAGCTCGGTTGAGCAATTATACACACAGATACAGATAGTGAGCAGGGTGGCTTAAGCTCGGGTGAGAGCGCTCCTGTTTCACAACCCGCATCCAATTAGTCCGGATTTAGAGTTTTGGGGCTATAAAATATAAAATATTTTAAAAAAATAAATATGAAAAAAAAAATTAGTTATCAGGTAAATGAAACAAGGAAATAGAATTTATAAATGAGGTATGAATATAAATTTACCTTTGTAAATTATGACATGTATATGTGTTGAACCAGTAAACCAGGTATGCAATATTCCATATTGATATATGATAAATTGATTTCTTGTTTTTATATTGCTATAAAAAGAATTATGATATATGGATTATTATTTATGATTATTTATATGCAAAATTGGATAATATGAACATGGAATTTTTATGATATATCATAAGTGTATGTATGAATATTTATGCACATATGTACCACTAAGCATTACGTTGCTTAGCGTGTGGGTGTTTTCCCATACGCAGGTTCGGAGCCTATAGAGAGAAGTTGACAGGAAGAGAAGCAAGCCCATACAGAGTCAAATAAAGTAAATCCACATCAGAGGGTTGGTGTTTTACATGACATGCATTTTGTTCCTGTACACATGTCATGGGTGATTAGTATAATTATGGTTTTCTAAAGTTTTACATGTCTTTTTATGTTGGAAACATGAAATTTTATTTGGATTATATGTATTTTGTAAGTATGGGGATAATGAAAGCCCAAACATATGTTTAAAAAAAAGTGTGGTCATGATTTGTTAATTCCGCATATAAAATAGATTCATTAATTGAATGACATATTGTTATCATGAATATATATATATATATATATATATATATATATATTAGTTAACATATGAAAATATAATAACTAAAATGGAACAAACTTTAATTCAAACGAATTTTAAGGTAATAGGCATGTGACATTCTTCTATATAGATGGGATTATTCCTAACTATATAAGAGGGTGTTACATTTAGTGGTATCAAAGCCCAGGTTTAGGCAATCCTAGACCTAAGTGGGCTAAAGGTTTATCATGCATGCATTGTATGTCTCATATGACTCTGACATGGGCTACTTCTCTGTCGACTTGTAGGATTAGTAGAGGATATGGAAATTCAGGCGCATGAAGATACTGAAAGCAATAGCTCTTCTAATACTGGAGCACCGAACTAACCCAGTGTAGCTAGTGTTCAGGGTCTGAATGCTATACCAGTCGCAACCCAGCAGGTTCCTGGACATGCCGAGCAGGACCAAAACCCTTTGATGCAGTAGATGGCTGGTTTACTGCAACAGATTGCAAGAGTGGTACCACAACCTGCTCTAGTTCCTCCACCTCCACCACTGAAACCGAAAGTACAAATGGACAAACTTCGTAAGTATGGAGCCACCAATTTTTTGGGTACGAAAGATGATGATCCTGCTGCAGCAGAATATTGGTTAGAAAAGACCGAAAGAGTCCTTGATGAGCTTGAGGTTCCTACTGACCAAAAGGCAAGATATGTCATATCTCTACTTCAGGAAGATGCTTATGATTGGTGGAAGTCAGTTCTTTTGAAACCAGAGGCTCCAAAGCCTATGACATGGGAATTCTTCATCACTGAGTTCAAGAAAGAATATGTTCCTCCATTTTACATAGATGAGAAAAAGAGGGAGTTTCTGAACCTTAAGCAAGGCAAGATGACAGTGACAGAGTATCAGAGAGAGTTTACTCGATTGAGTAAGTATGCTTCTGAGATTATCATGAGTGAGAGAGATAAGTGTAGAAGATTTGAGGATGGCCTCAATATAGAGATTGGGGATTTTGTGATTGCACTTCAGCATGTCAACTTTACTCAACTAATTGGATCCGCGGTTAGTGTTGAAAAGAGAAAGAGAAAGAGAGCAGATGAAGCTTTTAAGCAGACAGTAACTCCAGTGGCTCAATCTATAGGCAAGAAGGGTTGATACTACCCAAGACAGTCTTATGGAAGGAGTCAGGGACATAACAGGAGTTATACACCGGGTGGACTTCATAGGAGGGGGCAGCCCTCCAAGGCTACATTTGCAGCCGGTAGCATACATACACAGGCTACCCGAGAGAGCACTCCAATTTGTGGTACCTTCCACAAGATCCATAGGGGAGAATGTTGGATGGTCACATGTGCTTGTTTCAGATGTGGGTCCAAGAACTATATGAAAAGAGATTGCCCTATGATGACTACTAGTGCACCTACACAGACTGCAGGATCAGCTTGGGTTCAGAATCATACTCATACTAGAGGAAGTCGAGCAGGACCTAATCAGACCACATCAGAAACAATCAACAGGCCGGGACCCAGCAGGACTCCAGCTAGGGCATATGCTATGAAGGCAAGAGAGGACAAAACAACCACTGATGTGATTGTGGGTATGTTTTCTTTACATGACTCAGTTTTATGTGCTTTAATTGATCCTGGTTCTACACATTCCTATGTATACACGAGCACACATGAGTCCCTTACTATCGTGCGCACGATGAGTCCCTTGTGTGCGCGACCCACCTTGAGAAGCTTACTATCGTGCGTATGATGATATCCTCATGCGCGCTACAACACTCATGCACTCAACAATCCCCTCGCCCACAATGTCCCATTTCTTTACAAATCGCACAATGATGATCCGAACCCAAAAATTCAAGTCTGAAAGGGTCTTTTCACTATTTTTAAAGAGGAATTAATGTATTTTATGAAGTTTACATCAATTATGACTCTAGTTTACTATATATTCCAACTTTTAAAAGGATTAAAAGGGAAATTCTCTTTGCAACTTTTGAATTAGAATTCATTCTCTGAGCACTTCAAGAGAGCTTTTGGGCATGTCTTCCATCTATTTTTCTAACAAATTGTTATTGTGCTTTTGATTTAAATATTCGAGTCTTTTGAAGATTGATTTAGCTTGAAGCTTTGGAGAATTAGGGATCAATCTTTCATTAAGATTCAAGTTATCAAATTTTAGGGAAGCTTATAGTTTTATTTTCCTTTTTCTTTCTGTTGAAATATGTTTAAGTTTGATATTATTAAGAACATGATCATTGTCTTATCAATGTTAGACTAAACATTTATTGGGTATTTAGTTAGCTATCCAATTTTGTATGAGCTTTTTTATATTTTTATGAATGAGTGATTTTTCATTTCATTCCAATTGTTCTTTATTTGATTTCAAAGTAAATGATTGTTTGGCCATCAATTATTTAGTTTGAAAATATTAAGGTTTGATTATTAGACAAACCATTTGTAATTTGACCTCAAAATTGGATTGGATACTAATTAATTTATTGGTTTGTTAAATTAGTGAATATAGGTGATTGTCATAAAATTATTATTTATTGTGGTTAATTGATTAAAAAGGGAAATGCAAAATTGGGGAAGCGAAACTAAATACTTATCCTATATAATTGATTTCATTAATATTCTTAAAATGCTCTTATTGCAATGCCCTCAACATGGTTACCCTTTCCCAATGACAAATCAGTCCTTCTACGATGGCTTGACCCAACAATATCAGTGTATGGTAGATAATGCGGTTGAAGAAGCCATGAGAGAGAAAATAGCAGATGAGGTGTATGACATTTTTGAATTATTGGGAGCTAATTCTCAGCAAAAGAGCATGAGAGGTAGAAACATGGCAATTAATGAATTTCTTGTGGGATCGAGCTAACCTCTCAAATAGCAAAGTTGACTAAACAAGTCAGAATGCTTATCAACAACAGGAATGCACCTGCAAATGAGGTATGTGGAATTTGTGGTGTATATGGTCATGGTGCTAATATTTGCTTTTCTTTTGAATATAGTGCAGAAAATGAATATGAACAAGCAAATATGATGAATTCCTTCTAGCTAAGGCAGCAATGGGATAACCCGTGTTCAAATACCTATAACTTGGGTTGGAGGAATCATCCAAATTTTTTCTGGAGAACTAATGACCCAAATCCATCACAAGTTAATGGAGCTCAAAACCCAAATCCTACCCATTTCAAGTACCCTAAGCCACAAAATCAATCTTTATTCCAAAACCAAGTTGGACCCTCTAATGCACCTAGGAAACCCTCTCTAGAGGACACAGTGCATAACTTCATATTGGTTACACAAGATAAGCATGAAAGGATGGATACGAGAATTGACTCCATTGAGGTTTCATTGAAGATATTGGAGGTCCAAATAGCTGAGGCTATGCAAGAAAAATAGAATGGAAAGTTGCCAAGTCAGATTGAGCAAGAAAAATCGGTCACAATCCTCATAAGTGGTAAGATTTATGATAATAAAGCTTATTTGAAAACTAACACAGGTAATTTCTCCATTGCAGGTACACCTAAGGAAGATAATGAGCCAATAGAACAACCAAAAGAGGAGGATCAAATGGGGAAACAGAAGGAACATAACAATGGCATGCAGGAAGGAAGAAATCTTTTCAAGGCCTAAATTGCATAAGGCAATTGAGCCTTATAAGCCGCCATTCCCTTCCCTAACAAACTTAGAGAGCATAAAAAGGATAAGAATTTTTCTGATATTTTTACAATGCTCTCTAAAATTGACATTAACTTGCCTCTTTTGGATGTCATCAGGAGGATTCCATCGTATGCCTAATTTTTCAAGAAGTTACTTTTACATAAGAGGAAATATGGGAGTAATGAAAAAGTCAAAGTGCTAGAAACAACTTATGCCATTTTGGAACAAAGTTTATTACAAAAAATGATGGATCTCGAGAGCTTCACCATTAACATTACAATGGGAGACAAAAAAGGAGCAAAAGCCATGTTAGATTTGGAGGCAAGCATTAATCTGATGCCCTACTCAGTTTATAACCAATTGGGTCTAAGTGAGCTAAAACCAACTACCATGTGCCTTTAGTTAGCAGATGAGTCAATCAAATAACCTAAAGGTATAGTGGAGGATCTTCTAGTCCAAATTGGTAAGTTAATTCTTCCTTTGGACTTTATGGTGTTGGACATGGAAAATTTTCATCTAAAGGTTAAGAATCAAACAATTCTTCTAGGTAGGCTATTCATGGCCACTACTATGACCATTATTGATGTTCAAATTGGAAATTTGACCATGATAGTCTTAAGAGAGATTGTTAAGTTCCAAGTATTTGATTCTCTAATTAGTTCTTCTAATTCTTTTATAAATGATTATTTTTATATTGATTATGTGAATTCATTGGTTTCTAACAATTATTTTCTAGAATTAGAGGATGAATTAGGGAGAGTTTCAATGGTGGAGAGAGTGGATGATTGTTTTGAGGTGGTTACATGCCTATCTTAAATAAAAGAGCAACAATGTCTTGCTTAGACAATAACTATGGCACTTTTTGGGAGGTAACCCAAGTTTTCTTTATGCATTTTCTTTTGTTTTAGGTTTTATTTTCTTAGTTTTAGTTTGTGTTCCGTATTGGTGTTTAACTTCCTATTTGATATTGGAAAATGACAAGAGGATAAGTATTTTGCTAAATTTTGCGTCACTATTTTTTTCATCCAGGGATATCAAGTTTCTTCACCATCACTTGCACTAGGAGCCACTCATCACTCTCAGGGGAGTATTCATTCTCCTTTAATTTTGATCTTTTGTGCTTTTTATTTGATATTGGGGACAATGTTAAGTTTGATTGTGGGGGAGTTAAGAGAATTTTTTGCCTAGAAAGTGTATTATATGATATTTAGCTTTTGTTTTGTTCTTGTTTTTAGTATTTGTGTCTATGTTTCTTTATTTAACATTTTTTTTATTTTTAAGTGATTATTTTGTTTATTTTGGATGTTAGTAATATCCTCACTTGTGCTCAGTTTTTTGTTTTGTTTTCCTTTATGAAAGTCAATGAATGAGTGCTACATTATGCTTAGTTTAGGATTATATTTAATTGATCTAGTTTATGATAATGTTAATATTGATAACATAACTTGTTTTGAAAACTTTCTAATATGAGAATTTATTTGTCTTAGAGATATAGTTGTTAATATGATAGTTAGGTTATTAATGAACAAGTATCAAATTCATTGTGCTTAATAAGTTCTTAAGTGAGATGGAGCATAAAATGCACTCACTTTATCTACTTTTTAGTTCTTGGTTTGCCGATAACCATGGATATGAGTAAAGAAAACACCCTAAATGTGTGTAATGTACTCCCTAGAAAAATGAAAATTAAAGTTGAAAAATGGGAAGTGAGAAATGAGAAGTGCATTATGATTTAGGGAAGAATTGCAACCCCGTTGAGAAGAAAAAAAAAAGGAAAAGAGAAAAGAAGAAGGGAAATTGTTGCATGTTCTTGATATTTGGCAATTAATAGTTTAGCTAAAGTGTTAATCTTTATATTTTTGAGGCAAAATTATGATTATATTGGTTTGTTTTGATAATTGAGATTTGAAATTAGCATTAACTTTATTCTGAGCATAATTGATTGGTGTAATTTTAAAATTTATATATTTGGAGCACTAGTGAGACTTTGAGACTAACAAAGTCAAAATTTCGAGCATATGAGTTGGATTTAGATTGTTTTTGCGTTTTAGTTCTTATGCTTAAGTGTTGTTTGAGGACAAACAACGTCTAAGTGTGGGGGATTTTGATATGTTCATATTTGTGATAGTTTTGTGTTTGTTTTTAGTGTTTAAGTTATAGTTTTCTTGTGGTTTTTGGTTTGATTTGATAAAGTGTTGTTTTGTGTTTATAGGTCGTGAGTGGTGAAATAAGTGGTTTAACAGCAATAAAGATGTATTTGGACTTAATTGAAGATTGCTTGGGTGATTGGGGATGATTAAAGATGTTTCAGATGAAGTTTGTAGCGTACAAGTGAAGATCGTCATGAACAAATGAAGAAGAGAAGCATTTTGTCGCGCACGTGAGGATTTTTCGCATGAATGTGATGCTGGAGAATAGGAGAATACCTTAGTATAGCACGTGTGATGAGTCCCTTGAGCGCGTGATGTTCCCTGAGAAGCTTACTATCACAAGCGCGATGATATCCTCGCGCGTATGATAGCCCACGCGCATGCGATGATCCTTTCTCATGCCCGATGACCTATTTTTCTGCAAATCGCGCGATGATGTCCCAAACTCAAAAATTCAAGTTTGAAAGGGTCTCTTCACTATTTTTAAAGAGCAATTAATGTATTTTATGAAGTTTGCATCAATTAGGACTCTAGTTTACTATATATTCAAACTTTGAAGAGGATTAAACGAGACATTCTCTTTACTACTTTTGAATTAGAATTCATTTTTTGAATGCTTCAAGAGAGCTCTTGGATGTGTCTTCCATCTATTTTTTCAGCAGATTGTTATTGTGCTTTTGATTGGATTATTTGAGTCTTTCGAAGATTAATTTAGCTTGAAACCTTGGAAAATTGGGGATCAACCTTTCATAAAGATTCAAGTTATCAATTTTCAGGGAAGCTTATAGTTTTATTTTCATTTTTCTTTATGCTTAAATATGTTTAAGTTTGATATTGTTAAGAACATGATCACTATCTCAGTAATTTTAGGCTAAATATTTATTGGGTATTTAGTTAGCTATCCAATTTTGTATGAACCTTTTCATATTTTTATGAGTGAATAAATTTTCTTTTCATTCCAATTGTGTTTTATTTGATTTCAAGGTGAATAATTGTCTGGTCATCAATTATTTAGTTTAGAAATATTAAGGTTTGATTATTAGGCAAATCATCTGTAATTTGACCTCGAAATTGGATTGAAAACTAATTAATTCATTGGTTTGTTTAATTAGTGAATATAGGTGATTGCCATATAATTATTGTTCATTGTGCTTAATTGATTAAAAAGGGAAATACAAAATTGGGGAAATGAAGCTAAATACTTATCTCATATAATTGATTTCACTAATATTCTCAATTTACAAGCTTTTAATTTCATATTTTAGTTTAATTAGTTCCTGCTCTCTTCTTCAAAAGGATTTTGACAAACATTACCAAAGAATGACAAAAAGGTTCTACCTCTTTGGTGGAACTACAGATGCAAACCTGAAGCAAACATTCCTAGATGGTGTGTAGAAGACCATACTTGCAAATAAAGTACAAAGAAAAGAATGCACATGTCCTCCTCGCAAATTAAAGAGATATCACAAGTGGAGTCCCCTATATGATTTCCAAGCATGAAGACGCAAAAGGAAAAAATTCAAATTCTTTAGAAGGCGTAAACACAGATTCAAGAAAACGAAAAATGTTTATGTGTGGTAAAAAAGGACATTTTGCAAAAAATTGCCCTAATAAGCCAAAGAAAGCAGCAAAAATCATTCAAAAGATTCACTAAGTTTCTCAAGTAGACCTAGAAGATGCTGACATAGAATCATTATTCTCATTGGATGATGAATCAAACTCAATAGCATTTTTTGCAGCAAAATTTTTAGAATTTGAATCAAGTATGGAAGATGAGATGCTAAGAGATGAGTTACCTTCCCAAAAGTCCATATTTCCATACCATTACATTCCTCCTGTTTATCCCATTACCCCTCTTCCTATCCTACCAAATACATCCCCCTCAACAGAATTAACATTATTTACCTTCCCAACACCTACTTCTTGTTCTACCCAACCATCTCACCCAATTCCTCTTGTTCCAATAACAATTTTCCCTCATATGTACGCTAAGCCCATTAAAATCATTGCATTTATAGACATTGGAGCTCATAGGTCTATGATGAACCCTTCTGTTCTACCTGAGAGATATTGGGTACAACATGATCAACATTTCCAAGCAGCAGATGGTATAATTTTCACAACTACCTTAAAAACCAGAAACCCTATCAAATTACAGATTTTTCTTGAACTTACTATCTGGACATATGTCCTTCATTCAAAACTCTCTGATAAAGATTTGGTCTTAGAATTTGATCTTTATTATCAATTAAACAACTTGTCCATTTTATCCACTGGTCTACAATACAAAAAATACATGTTACCATTTACCACTATACCTTTCTTATTCACTCTATAGCCAACCTTACAGTCTCCTTCCCTATCCTCAGAACAGATCCAAGAACTTCATGATTCCTGTTGTGCTATCTCTCATACAGAATTCTCCTAAAAACATCATTCCCCATTATGGACTCGACCAGAGTTTTTCATCACACTTCCATTCAAAAAAATCTGAGGATCTCAATCCAACAAAAGCTTCTCATCTAGGAATGTCTTTTTCGGACATGAAACTTTCAATCCAGGGATGTTCTCAATTGCTATCAGAAGGTCTAATTCTACTCACAAAATTGAATTGGGTGTGTCGTGCTTTCTATGTGAAAAAAAAGTCAGAATAGATTCATGGAAAGAAAAGACTTGTCATTGACTACAAGCCTTTGAATCTCTTCTTGAAGGATGACAAGTATCCATTGCCCAGAATAGACTCAATGTTTCCTTTTATGGCTTCAGCAAAAGTGTTTTCAAAGTTTGACCTGAAAGCGGGATTTTGGCAGCTAGGAACTACTTCGATAGATACAAACAACATTTTGTATTTTCAATCATCACAATGAGTGGACTGTTATGCAATTTAGACTCAAAGTAGCACCATCCCTATTCCAGAAGGCTATGATCCAGATATATGAACCTCTGTTGCACACAACCCTGATCTATATTAACAACATCCTGTTATTCATCCCAGACATCAATTCTCATAATGAAACGATCAAAAAGTTCATATACCTCACTAAGGCCCATGAGTGATACTTAGCCCAAAAAGATGCAATTGGCTTAGACAAAAATTAACTTCTTGGGTATGCAGTTTTCAAATAGGACTTACAAGCCTCAACCTCAGCTGGCCCAAGAACTGTTAAAATTCCCTAATGATAATTTAACAATCAAACAAATTCAGCAATTTCTTGGGATAGCCAATTATATCAGACAATTAATTTCAAGCTACAGTAAGCACATGAAGCCATTATACTAGCTTTTGAAAAAGCAACCTCCACCCTGGTCGGCCATCCATGCCAAGTCTGTCCAGACAATCAAATTAGTGACTCAGAGTCTACCACATTTGCAAATTCCTTCCACAAGAAAAAGATTACTACAGACAAACGTGTCAGATGAGCATTGGGGAGCTATTCTTTTTGAAATTAATAGAGATAAAAAAAGAAAGTTTGTGGATACGCAAGTGGTTCAAGGATAGTGAACTTCATTATCACTCGACATTCAAAGAGATCATAGCCGTCAAATATGGAATCAAAAAATTTGAGTTCCATCTAATAGGACACCACTTTACAGTTGTAATGGACTGTTCATCCTTTCCATGTATACTAGACTTCAAGCAGAAGACAAATCCTCATCCTCAGCTTTTGAGATGGAAAGAATGGTTTAGCAGATACAGTTTCGATGTTTAACATATAAAAGGGGATAAAAATCTCATTCTTGATTTCTTATTCCAGCCTTCACAACAAGTTGATCTCATCTCATCATCAAAAGAAATCCCTCTCATATTCATGGCTTCCAGTTCCCAGTCAAATACCCCAGTTCTTAGTCTTTCAGATTTTCCACCAGGATTTCTAGAAGGTCCAGATCTCAGACAAATTCGAAGCTTTGCTCATAACATGTTATTCACTTATATGTTTCTGTTCCAAGATAAGCTCGATCTTTCTAGGAAAATTGTCTACTGTCTTGCGGAATACCCTTAGGTGATTATCTGTAGGCTCTCTATAAAGCTTATGCTCCCAAAACAACTTTGGTATTTATGGTGTCAGTCGACACTATACTACAATGCAATCCAGATCCCTCTGTTAGATTTTCTCCCTTTCATATGCAACTAAAAAAATCTACAGTCCCCACAGGTCAAGTTCCTTACATGGTTCCAATTGTTAAGCTACTGGAAGAAGCTATTTGCTAAGCTTATTGTGAATCATTCAACTCCTAATGTCCAAGAGAAAATTATTAGAATCTTTATATTCCATTGTCCTTACACATATGTTGTAGGAACCAATATAGTTGTGGCGCTCGGGCACCTCAACCTTTGGAAAACCATTTGTCATAAAGATCCCATGTTTCTGGAAGTAGTAAGATCGGCCATCCAACTAGAACTCAGGTGAATGAACAACTTCTATCACTTGCCTTCAACAAGTTACACATCACTTGGCCCAGACCCGTGCAAAAGGATTAAAATGATCCCATGGCCTCCTGTACTCAATCCTAAGGTCCAAAACAAAGATGAAACTCTAGTAATAGTTTCATAGGACTCACAAGAAAAAGATCTCAGGCCCAATCTCAGCCGAAGATTCAGAACCAACTTTGACTTTGACTTTGAAGATTTACCACCAGAAAGTATTAAAGAGACTGAAGACATTGATCACTGGCCAAAAAGAGACGAGCCCACTCCTGAAGACTTTAATTTTTCACCATCACATGAGTCAATCCATAAATAGTGAAATATTTGTCACTATAATATGCTTTTGTAAAAGTTGTAATAATTTAGCTGATATGATAACAGCTGACCTTACCTGTAGAAAATGTGTGGTTTGCTTTTATGATGTCTCATTCATAGTGATCATATCACTATTTAGGAATCTTACTTTATCTTATCTTTAATGTTTAATGATGTAATTAGTGACGCATATGTCAACTGCCTTTAGCCTATATAAGCTATTATGTATTTGGTAGCAGGCATTGAAGGTTGATTGAATGTTTAGCCTTTGTAATACCCCCATGTGAAATACAAGTATATTTTCTTAAACTTCTATCTCTTCCTCTGATCTTAGATTAGTTCATTACCAAGTAGTTTCATGATCGTATAACAATCTTCGGGTATCTCTGAGAGTTCTTGACTTAGGAATCAAAACAGGATAAGCCCACTAGTGGGCCAATAAAAGCCTTTAGGGTTAGTCATACCTTGATCCTTTTGAAAGTGTTCTCAATCCTACCCCCCATTATTGGTTTAAAGAGTTTAGATTTTTTTGTGTGTTAATTTGGTAATTAATTAGATTAATTAGAGATTTAAGTTGAACAGTTCCTTGAGAGATCAATCTCAATGGTGTCTTGCCACTTTACAATTGGTTCGTGCACTTGTGAGTTTTAATTTGTTAACATCAAATTTCAAGTGATTGAACTTAATCAAAAGTTTAAAGGGTGTTTGGTTCAACTTTTTAGAGCAGTTGATAAATGTTTAATGTCCAATAACTGCTCAAATGGTGTTTAGTAAAATATTTCAGCCAACAGCTGATAGCAGATTTTAGCTCCAATCAGTTGCTAATTGAAAATTTTCAATTTTAGAGGTTTTTTCCATCAGCTAGTGGCTGATTTTATTTGATATTGAGAAATTTGATAGAACATTTAATTTCATTCTTTGGTAACTCAAGATGTATGTCATCCTAATTAAAAATAGAAGGGAGAAAGCTTTGTTTAGGAAGAGCAAAAAACTGAAATCCATGATGGATTCATAGTGGGAAAAACTTGATCAGAAGGCCTTATCAACATTATTTCTCTGTCTCTCCAATGAGATATTAAGAGAAGTTCCAAAGGAAGCCACAATCGTTGGAGTTTGGCTCAAGTTAGAGTCATTATAAATAATGAAGTCAGTCACCAATTATTTGCTATTACGGAGTAGACTTAGTGACCTTCATCTTCCAGAAGGTAAACCTATTAAAACTCATGTACATGAATTTGTTAGCATCGTGAGGAGATTACAACCTAAAAGGTAAAAAATGCTTTCTTACAATGTGAGTTGATTAATGACCAATTAGCAAAGTCTAATGAATGTTCAGGTGAGAGTTTAGTAGTTCTGGGTAGAACTACAAAAAATGGTTCGAGTAGTAAGAATAAGGAAAAAGTTAGGTCCAAATCTAAGTCACATAATAAAAATGTGACATGTTATTATTGTCATAAGAAATGACATATAAAGGATTATTTTAAATTGAAGAATAAAAACAAGGGTAATGAGGATGATAGATCTAAAGATAGTATCGCCCAAGCAAATGTTATAGATAGTGATATTGATGGAGATGAATTTATGGTCAGATTGGATTATTAATTTTGTATGTTCTTACCATATGTGTCTTAATAAGGATCTACCTTAAATTTATTTTAAGGTAGAGTTATTTTAATGAGTAATGATACAACTTGTAGAATTCATGGGATTGGTACTGTTAAAATCTATATGTTTGATGATATTATGAGAACTTTCACTGATGTTTGGTACATTCCAAATTTGAGAAAAAATTTAATTTTCCTTAGCACACTTGATCAGAATGGGTATGGGTTTAATGGATAAAATGATATATTAAAAGTTATTTCTGGTGCACTAACTCTGATGAAGGCCACAAAGGTTGGTTCACTGTATATTTTGCAGGGTAGCACAGTGACAAGGTCAACTGCAGTTTCATCCTCTATGTCTGATCATGATGTATCAAAGCTATGACATATGAGACTTGGACATATGAGTGAAAAAAATGCATGGTTGAACTATGCAAAAGTGGTCTTTTAGGAGACCGAAAGAATATAAATCTTCAGCTACCTGAGCATTGTATTTTTGGCAAACACAAATGAGTTAGTTTTGGCAAAGGAACACATTCTACAAAGGGTGTACTTGATTACATTCATTCTGATTTAAAAGGTCCCTCAAAAGTTCCTTCAATTGGTGGTGCCAAATACATGCTTACCTTCATTGATGATTACTCTAGAAAGGTATGAGTTTTCTTTCTTAAGCATAAAAATGATGTGTTTGATATGTTTAAGAAATGGAAGACTATGATTGAAAAAAAAAGGGATGCAAATCAAATATCTTTACACGTATAATAGGTTAGAGTTCATAAAAAGTGAGTTTAATGATTTCTACAAAAATAAAGGCATTTTGAGGCATCACACTTGTCTTAATAGACCACAACAAAATGGAATGGCTAAAAGAATGAACAAGGTCATCATAAAAAGGGAGCGATGCATGCTCTCTAATTCGAGTTTAGAGAAAGATTTTTAGGCAGAGGCAATTTTCATAAATAGTTACTTGGTGAATGATCTCCACATTCATCCCTTCAACTCAAGATGTTTGAAGAGGTTTGGTATGGTAAATCATCTAATTATTCAATCCTCAGAGTATTTGGTTGTCCAATATATATGTATGTTAATGATGGTAAATTAGAATATAGAGCAAAGAAATATATTTTCATTGGGTATGGTTATGGTTATGGGGTTAAGGGTTATAGAATATGGTGTCCTAATTCTTGGGAAATAATATTAAGTGGGGATCTTAAATTTGATGAGTTAGTTATGTTACACCCAAAAGGGGAAAGTATTGTAGATGTGGATGCATGTACGTACTTCTAGTAGAACTGGGAAATAAGTGGAGTTAGGGGTTGTTCTCTCATCTGTAGATGCATCATCCAAAACACCAACACAACAGGAGTTACACATTAATGAGCCAGTTCAAGATGGATCACAGTCTTAAGAGCAACAAAAACCCTATTCTCTTGCCAGGAATAGACCAACGAGACAAATTCATCTACCAGTCAGATTTGAAAATATAGTTGCTTATGCTTTAAGTGTTGTAAGCGTGGTGGAGTCTAAATGTGATCCGAGCTCCTGTAATGAAGTTATTAATGCAAATAAAGGGTTGGTGGCTATGCAAGAAGAAATTGAATCCTTACATCATAATGGTACTTGGAAACTGGTAATTCCACCTAAAGGCAAAAATATAGTTGGCTGCAAATGGGTGTTCAAGAAGAAGAAAGACATTCCAAAAATTGAAGAATCTCATTATAAAGTGAGGCTTATGGCACAGGGGTTTGATCAAGTTGCTAGAATTGATTTTCATGATGTTTTCTCACATGTGGTAAAACACACAACTATTTGCATTTTGTTAGCTCAAGTTGCTATTAAAAATATAGAGTTGGAACAGTTAGATGTCAAAACTGCTTTTCTTTATGGTGATTTAGAAGAGCAGATTTACATGCAACAATCTAGGAGGTTTGAAAAAGAAGGCAAAAAGAATCATTTGTGTTTGTTGAATAAGTCTTTGTATAGATTTAAACATTCTCTAAGGAAATGGTACAAGAAGATTGATGTTTTTATGACTTCTCATTGTTATTCTCAATCAACATTTGATAGTTGTGTGAACTTGAAAAGGGTTAATGTTGATTCTTTCATTTATTTATTATTGTATATCGATGATATATTGATTATTTGCAAAGACAAGTCTAAAATTTGTAAGCTAAGAAATTTGTTGAGGGTGAGTTTGAGATGAAAGATTTAGGTAGAGCCAAAAGGATTTTAGGTATGAAGATTAGCAGGGATGATGATGATGACATGTTATACCGTAATCAAGAAAGATATGTTGAGAATATCCTTAATCATTTTGGTATGAAAGATGCAAATAGTGTATCTATACCATGGGCAGCTCATTTTAGACTTTCAAATCATCAATCACCATAGTCGGACAAGGAAGAAAACTACATGGCAGGAGTCCCCTACTTTAGTGCTATAGATAGTTGATGTATGGAATTATTTGTACACATTTTGACCTTGCTCAAACTATTAGTGTGGTTAGCTAGTATATGTCATGTCATAGTAAAGCTCATTGAGAGATAGTAAAGTGAATATTGAGATATTTCTATGGAACTTCAAATTATTGCTTCCAATTTGTTAAATCCTCTAGGGGAGTAGTTGGTTATTGCGATTCTGACTATGCAAGAGATATTGATAAAATAAGATCATTGACGGGTTACGTATTCACTTTTGGTTCTACTGCTATTGTTTGGAGAGCCTATTTGCAACATACAGTTGCATTATCCATCATAGAGGCGGAATACAAGGCATTAGCAGAGGCTTTCAAAGAAGATATATGCTTAAACAATCTCTTAAACAATCTTACATTATCAGAAAAATGATTCAAGTTCATTGTGATAGTCAAAATGTCATTTAATTGACTAAATATCATATGTTTCATGAGAGGACAAAATTTATTGATGTTCGTTATTATTGCATTCGGGATATTATAAATGAATGAGAGTTTGTGGTAGAGAAGATTCATACTTTAGAAAATTTAGCTGACGTGTTGACAAAACTATTATTTGCTACCAAGTTTAATTCATGTATCGACCTAGTAGGTCTTGCAAATTGTTAATTTAGCCATAAAGGGCATTTGCTCAGTGATACTTTTTATTAATTACCTGTTAAAATGGTGGAGCCTTATGTAGTTGTGACGCAGAGATTTGTTAGTAAGCAACTGTAACACCCCTTTACCCTAGCAACTCGTGCCCGGATAAGAGAGTGCTACGCTAACTTCATCGGTTAACATATCCCTTTTAAATTTTGCATATATGAAAATCATCCATATATTTTTTTCTTTATTTAATATTTATTGTTTACTATTTATTTACTTGTAGTGTAAAAGAAATCATAATAAAAAAATACAATAC
Organism: Triadica sebifera; assembly: GCA_023653625.1. Classification (NCBI taxonomy): domain Eukaryota; kingdom Viridiplantae; phylum Streptophyta; class Magnoliopsida; order Malpighiales; family Euphorbiaceae; genus Triadica; species Triadica sebifera. The sequence goes on along the minus strand of CM042910.1, from coordinate 18,368,893 downwards.
ATTTTATATAATAAATTATTATTTACAAAATGTGCGCTTACTTTACAAGTACTATAAAATAAAATTCAAAACATAAATATAACAGTTATGTGACCCACAATATTGATACAAGCTGCTCTCCTGGATCAAGCCACTGCTACCTTTGTCTACTATTGACTGCTTAGTCTTTGTTATACCTGCACGATATCAACTCATGTTTAATCATCTTCTCATACAAATATACATGTCATGGTATTCTAGCATGTATAGACATCAAATTATATTCTTTTATCTCATACTTGTTTATTTTATTAACACATCCTTATATAACACATCATAATTAACCATGTTACAATTCATAATTCCATTTTTATTTTCCATAACTTCTTTATTTATGCCCAAAGCATCTATGAACCCCTAACTAGGATAACAAAGTTGTCATCCAGACACTTAGGAGTCTCACCCAGGCAATATGATGTATGCATATAAGTGTCATCACTAGCTTTAATAATAGTGTCATCATTGGCTTTAATAATAGTGTCATCACCAGCTTTAATAATAGTGTCATCACCGGCTTCATTAATTATACCATTAATGGATTTCATCATACTCCCTCCCTGCTTGGCATGCCAAACTATCCTAAGTTGGTTCTAGTTAGGTGTTATAGGGCTTACACAATCTCATTAAAATTCATAGCAAATAAATTCACACTTTTCATGCATTTAAAGTCTCAAAATAATCACATAATCACTTAATTAAAATAATATTTATATAATATAACAAAGTTCTCATCATTTTACTCTTATAATTCCATAACTCATATGTTGCCCTGTCATTAGAAGATTTTCGTTCTTTGTTTTGGACCTTAATTTGATCCTATTACAATTTGAGTTTAGTTACATAGTCTTCTTAACAATCTTATGTCTGGATCTTAGCTTTAATATGCAATTTGAATTATTTAATTCTAAGTTCTGTATCAAAAGATGTGATAAAATAAACATTAACTGGTCACTAACAATTCTGCCCAAAATTTTCTAAGAACTTGAAGAAATGTGGCTAGCTCAGGAAGGCAGAGATTCTCAATGAAAAAGGGATAAGGAAGAAGAAGAAAAAATCAAGAAGAAAATAAAAAAAGTCATTAAGATATAGATACCTAAGCATAATCTAGAAGCTTTCATTAATGCCTAACTCATGCACATCACTTGACTAATTGTTGTATGCCACTTAGTGTGTGGTGCTTTAAAAAAACGTGGAAGATAACTTAATGATAGGAAATTCTAGATATAAAGAGATAAGGAAGGATGAAGGAACAATTAAGAGAATGAAGACAAACTTAATTAATTATGGGACACTAAGCCCATGTGATTTTAATATCTAATTCATGTATTCATACATGTCAATTGGCTTCTTAAAATTTGCCACTTAGTGTGGTCGGCCTCCACATGCATTTTATGTCTCAATTCATATATTTAATTGATGTTTATCCCAATTAACCCTCCAATTTTTGGTAATTTGCAAATGAACCCCTAAACTTTTTAAAATTTACAATTTAGTCATTTACCGAAATTTAACATCTTTAAACATTTTAAACACTTTATTAGATATTTTCCACACTTAATTGTCATTATTTTAATTATTTTTCGATAAAAATTTAAATTTGGACTCCGGTCGAACTGTCGAATTGATATAACAACTCACACGACTAAGGGTCTAAATTAGCGGATATGACATCTTCTCCCCCTTAAAATAAATTTCGTCCTCAAAATTTTTTTACCTGTTCATTCTTTGAACAACTAGGGATATTGCCTCTTCATAACTTCTTCACCATGTGGCTTCTTTTGTAGAATGATTAGCACTCTAACTAATGAAACTTTCTTGTTTCGTAAAACTTTTTCTTCACATGCTAATATATCCACCGGTTCCTCTTCATAAGTCATATATGTTTGTACTTCTATCTCCTCAGTTGGTATGACATGAGTTGGATCAGACTTATATCTTCTTAACATAGTACATGGAATACATTGTGAATTCGATCTAACTCCGGTGGAAGGGCTAAATGGTAAGCCACGAGTCCAATTCTTTCTAGAATCTCATAAGGTCTAATGAACCTTGGACTTAATTTTTCTCAATACTTTCTTCCAAGGTGACACTTTAAGGAATACTTTATCACCCATATCATATTCAATGTCTCGCCTCTTTAAATCGGCATATGATCTCTGTTGATCCTGTGCTGCTTTTAGCCTTTCTTTGATCACTTTAACTTTCTCCTTAGTCTGTTAAACTATCTCAGGCCCAATCAACTTTTTCTCATTTAGTTCAGTCCAACAAACTGGGGTTCTACACTTCCTTCCATACAAAGCCTCATACGAAGCCATACTTATGCTTGTTTGATAACTATTGTTGTAGGCGAACTCCATAAGAGGTAGATATCTATCCCAATTTCCCTCAAATTCAAGCACACAGCTTCTCATCATATCCTCTAGCAATTGAATAACTCGCTCCGATTTTCCATCCGTTTGCGGATGAAAGGCTGTGTTGAAACTGAGTTGAGTTTCCAAAGCTTGCTATAGACTCTTTCAAAATTGTGAAGTAAATATGGGATCTCTATCAGAGATGATAGATACTGGAAATCCATAAAGTCTCACTATCTCACTTACATAAATTTCGGCTAGCTTGTTCAATGAGTAATCCATTCTGATCGGTAAGAAATGTGTCAACTTTGTCAATTGATCCACTATCACCCATACTGTATCATGCTTTCTCTGAGTCATCGGTAAACCGGACACAAAATCCATTGTGATTCTTTCCCATTTCTACTCTGGAAGCGGTATTTGTTGCAATAATCCTGTGGGTAACTGATGTTCCACTTTTACTTGTTGACAAGTTAGACACTTAGCAACATGCTCAATGATATCCTTCTTCATCCCTAGCCACCAGTATTGAGTTTTCAAGTCTTGATACATCTTGTTCCCACCTGGATGCATGGTATATACCATTTCATATGCTTCTTTTAATATCTCGGACTTCAGCTCTTCTATTCTGGGCACACAAATCCTATTTTTAAAGTATACTGTGCCATCTTCTGTCACTAAACACTCAAGCTTTTCTCCCTTTTTCATTGTCTCCACTATCTTTACTAACTTCTCATCTTGCTTCTTATCATCTTTGATCCTCTGCATCAAAGTAGATTGTATTCGCATCTCAGCTAAAATCTTCCTGCTTAGTGCATCTATAACCATATTAGCTTTGCCTGACTGGTAGTCGATCACACAGTCATAATCTTTTAATCAACTCCAATAATCTTCGTTGTCTCATATTCAACTCTTTCTGTAAGGCAAGGTACTTAAGACTTTTGTGATTTGTATAGATATAACATCTTTTCTCATACAAATAATGTCTCTAGATCTTAAAAGCAAAAACTATCACAGCTAACTCCAGATCATGTGTCGGATAGTTAAGCTCATGAGGCCTAAGCTATCTAGAGGCATATGCAACTACTTTTCCCTCTTGCATAAGAACACAGCCTAGACCATTATGACTAGCATCACTGTACATAATAAAATCTTTTCCTAGAGTAGGCCGCATCAAAACTGGTGCTTCAGTTAACATTGCCTTCAGTCGATCAAAGCTTGTTTGACACTTACTGTCCACTCGAAACGGGCCTCTTTTTGTAGCAGTCGTGTTCAATGAGTCGCTACGGATGAAAATTCTTTCACGAACCTCCTATAATATCCAGTTAATCTGAGGAAACTCCTCACTTCTGTCGCATTTTGTGGAGGTTTCCAATTAAGAATAGCCTTAATTTTACTAGGGTCAACTCGAATACCTTCTGCTAAAATTATGTGACCCAGAAAACTAATTGTTTTAAGCCAAAACTCGCACTTAGACAGCTTTGCATACAACTGCTTCTCCCTCAATGTTTGCAGCACTATTCTGAGATGTTGATCATGTTCTACTCGGTCTCTAGATTAGACAAAAATGTCATCAATAAACACTACAAATTGATCAAGATATGGCTTGAACGATTCATCAGGTTCATAAAAGTTATTGGTGCATTCACCAGTCCAAAGGGCATAACTAAGAACTCATAATGAGTCCTGAATGCTATTTTAGGTACATCTGACTCTTTGATCTTCAGCTGATGATACCCCGATCAAAGATTTATCTTTGAAAAAATGGATGCACCCTTCAACTGATCAAGTAAATCATCAATTCTAGGTAGCGGGTCTTTATTCTTGATAGTCACCTTATTAAGCTATTTGTAATCGATGTAACCAAGCCTGGCTGAGGAAGATGAGTGCTCTCCTATTCCAACTTCCCCAGAACCTTCGGTAGCACAGCCGAGACAGCGACGGGTTCTCTACCCCTAAGGGGATGGAGTGACAGAAGTTTTGAGAATTCAAGAGATGTAAAGTGCCATCTTTATTCTTTACAAATAATACTGGAGCACCCCACGGTGATACACTGGGTTGTATAAATCCTTTATCTAACAATTCATACAACTGTATCTTCAGCTTTTTCAACTCTGTTGGTGCCATCCTATATGGTGTAATGAAAATATGAGTGGTATTGGGTACCAAATCCATAGCAAATTCGATTTCTCTATCCGGCGGTAACCCTGTCAACTCCTCTAAAAACACATCAGGAAACTCACTAACAGTAGGAAGATCCACCAACTTCAGACTTGCTTTTTCCATATCTACCACATACGCTAAGTATGCTTCACATCCTTTACTAATGAGTTTCCTAGCTTTCAACACTGATATCACATTGTTTTGATGTCCTCTATTTTAACCCATCACCACTATCTCATCTTGTTTCAGAATTCTGATGATCATTTTCCTCCTGCCATAATCCACTATCACTTTATAATAAGCTAGCCAATTCATTCCCAAGATCACATCAAACTCGTGGAATGGTAGCTCTATCAAGACTCCTGCAAATTGTCTACCTTGAATTTCAACTAGGCAACCCTTAAACACTTTGCTAACTCTCACACTATGCCCTAACGGGTTAGTCACAATAATCTCAAATTCTAGAAACTGTGGTTCTAAACCTTCTCAACCCAGTGGTGGTGTGCATATGTATGAATGCATCAACCTTGGATCTATCAATGCATATACATCAAAGCCAAAGAGAAGGAATTTACCAATTAAGACATCAGGTGCATCCTGCTCCTCTCGGCCTCGCTTGGCATATGCCTTAGCTGGGGTAGCTCCACTACCTTTTGATCTCTCAATTATCTCTGATATAATCTGACTGGGCCCTAATCGGCCTCATCTGCCTTGCCCTCAACTTCTGCCTCTACCTTGCCCCGAAGCCTGTTTATGTATCGGCTTCATGCTTCCCAAACCTCTGTCATGTTGTAATAGAGGACAATCCCTTCTCATATGATCTTTGGAGCCACATCTCAAGCACGCTCCTGTCATCCACCAATACTCTCCTGGATAAGAACGACCACAATGCTGACATTCTGATAGAGGTAGCGATCTATGTGATGTCTGTGTCGGTGCACTAGCTACTGATGAGACATATCTCATAGGTTGTCTTCTTCTGAAAGAAGAAGGTATGCTAAAACCCTCCATCTAAAATCGGCCACTTAAGGATTTAGCTCTCTTGCCACTCGACTGTACTCCACTCGGTTGTGGCATAAGTCTCTTGGACCCTCTATCTTGTACTGGTTGTTGTGCTGTTAAAACTCTTTCAACTATTCTGGCAGATGCTAGCAAACTAGTAAAACTCATCAGGTGTAAGACTAAGACCTGTAGCTTGATTGGTTCTCTCAATCCATCTTCAAATCGTGTACATTTATCAGCTTTCGTGGATACAATGCCGCTAACATATTTGCAAAGATGGGTGAATTCTCTTTCATATTCTAACACCGACATATTCCCCTATTTTAAAGTCAAAAATTCCTTTTTCTTGTCATCTATGTAAATAAGAGGAATGTATTGCTCTTTGAACTTCTCTAAAAAGAATTCCCAAGTCATGGGGTCAGGTGCCTCTGTGCTCTGTGACTCAGATCACCACCAGTCATATGCATGGTCTTGCAATAAAGATACTGCATATTCATATTTATGCTTGTATGTGCAATGTAACTGATCAAAAACTCTTTCTACTCATTCTAACCAAAACTCTGCCATTGAGGGGTCATCTTCCCATTTACCATAAAAATCGGTTGCTCCTAGCTTTCTCAGCCTCTCAAATTGTAGCATAGATGGGACTGGTTGTGATGCTTTTTGTAGCAAATCGATCATGTTCCTCATAAGCTCTATTTGTCTTGTGCCAACAATAGACTGCTCCCTTGATAGGCTAGCACTAGATCTAGATACAATAGCTCAGCGATGACTAGGTCGCGATGAAGCCTCTGTTTCAGTAGGCTCATTACTTTTGCCTCATTCGGCCACAATATATCATGACCTTGAAGCCATACTCTACCTATATCATAAAATAACAACCCCAATTAGTAAGTAGCAACTTTAATACTTAATTATGGGTACACACATGTCATAATGATTTTTGAAAACTATTTCAAAATTCCAAAACCACCCAAACCGGGCTCTGATACCAAACACTGTAACACCCCCTTACCCTAACAACTCGTGCTCGGATAAGGGAGAGCTATGCTGACTTCATCGGTTAACATATTCCTTTTAAATTTTATATGCATGAAAATCATCCATATATTTTTTTCTTTATTTACTATTTATTTTTTACTATTTATTTACTTGTAGTGTAAAAGAAATCATAATAAATAAACACAATACATTTTATATAATAAAGTACTATTTACAAAACGTGAGCTTACTTTACAAGTACTATAAAATTAAATTCAAAACATAAATACAGCAGTTGTGTGACCCACAATATTGATACAAGCTGCTCTCCTGGATCAAGCCACTGCTACCTTTGTCTACTATTGACTGCTTAGTCTTTGTTATACCTGCACGAGAGAAACTCCTACGCTAAGCTCTAGACTTAATGGTGCATATAAATAAGGCAATAAACTATTTTATGCAATCATGCATTGTCATATATCAACTCATGTTTAATCATCTTCTCATACAAATATACATGTCATGGTATTCTAGCATGTATAGACATCAAATTATATTCTTTTATCTCATACTTGTTTATTTTATTAACACATCCTTATATAACACATCATAATTAACCATGTTACAATTCATAATTCCATTTTTATTTTCCATAACTTCTTTATTTATGCCCAAAACACCTATGAACCCCTGACTAGGATAACGGAGTTGTCATCTAGGCACTTAGGAGTGTCACCCGGGCAATATGATGTGCGCATATAAGTGTCATCATCGGCTTTAATAATAGTGTCATCACCGGTTTTAATAATAGTGTCATCACCAGCTTCATTAATTATACCATTAATGAATTTCATCATACTCCCCCCTACTTGACATGCTAAACTATCCTAAGTTGGTTTTAGTTAGGTGTTATAGGGCTTACACAATCTCATTAAAATTCATAGCAAATAAATTCACACTTTTCATGCATTTAAAGTCTCAAAATAATCACATAATTACTTAATTAAAATAATATTTACATAATATAACAAAGTTTCCATCATTTTACTCTTAAAATTCCACAACTCATATGTTGCCCTATCACTGACACATTTTGTTCTTTGTTTTGGACCTTAATTTTGGTCCTATTACAATCTGAGTTTAGTTACATGGTATTTTTAACAATTTTAGGTCTGGATCTTAGATTTAATATGCAATTTGAATTACTTAATTCTAAATTTTGTATCAAAAGATATGATAAAATAAACATTGACTGGTCACTAACAATTCTATCCAAAATTTTCTGGACAGATTTTAAGTTCGAACTTTCTAAATTTTTTTGGATAATTACAGACATATTCAGGTTTTATAGTCTAGATAAAAGTTATAGCCCTATGGATTATCTTTCAAACCCAATACAAAACACACAAAATATGAATTCCATAACTCAAGTTATAACAGTTTAAGTTCTCACTACTCATCCATTTCCAGCAAAGAACATACAAACTAATCACATCCAATTTTTACCAAAATTAATCTTAAGTCTAGCAAACATTCATCTCCAAGATTTTTTATTACAAATAATATTAATTTAGAATCATCAACATGCCAACTAATTCATTCATTCAAATAAATAAATAAATAAAATAGGCTATTGCCTTAGGTTATGCACAAACCTCTCTTTTCTTTTCTTTTCTTTCTCTTTATTTCTCTTTCTCTTTTCCTTTGCTCCTTTGAGCTAAATCCTGGTCAATTTGAGTTCCTAAAACATAAAAGAGATAATTAAAACCTTACTCATTGAAACTCCATAACCCTAATCTCTCTCTATTTTTGCTTTTTTATGCTTGAAAATAACTTTTTCCCTTACTTTTTCTCTCTTTTCTCACTTTCTTTCACTAAAACTAAGCTTTGGCTATGGAGGAACTTGAAGAAACGTGGCTAGCTTAGGAAGGCAGAGATTCTCAATGCAAAAGGGATAAGGAAGAAGAAGAAACAATCAAGAAGAAAATGACAAAAGTCATTAAGATGGGGACACCTAAGCATAATCTAGAAGCTTTCATTAATGTCTAAGTCATGCACATCACTTGGCTAATTATTGTATGCCACTTGGTGTGTGGTGCTTCAAGAAAATTTGGAAGACAACTTAATAGTTGGAAATTCTAGATATGAAGAGATAAGGAAGGATGAAGGAACAATTAAGAGAATGAAGACAAAATTAATTATGGGACACCTAAGCCCATGTGATTTTAATGTCTAATTCATGCATGCATGTCAATTGGCTTCTTAAAAATTTCCAATTGGTGCGGCTGGCCTCCACATGCATTTTATGTCCCAATTCATGAATTTAATTGATGGTTATCCCAATTAACCCTCCAATTTTCGGTAAATTACAAATTGACCCCTAAACTTTTCAAAAATTTGTATTTTCATCCCTTTACTGAAATTTAACATCTTTAAATATTTTAAACATTTTATTAGATATTTTCCATACTTAATTGCCATTATTTTAATTATTTTTCGATAAAAATTCAAATTTAGACACCGGTTGAACCATCGAGTCGATAACAACTCGCACGACTAGGAGTATAGCAGCTGCAATTTTGGAAAAATTATATGTGAATCTTCTAACATGGGATCCACCGCATTAATTAATTAAAAAGATTGTTGAATATATCTTCCACTGAAATTTGTTTCAGGAAATATTTCACCGTCCCTACTAAAATATTAGAAGCAAAAAGTCTCTATTGACTTTTGAAATTAGCAACCAAAAATGCTAACCTTAAGGCATTCCTTATGTCAATAAATAGGCACAAACATTTTAGAGGGATGCACTGCAATCTCAAGCATATTAGAGATAAAAGGCATTATGGGGAGAGAGTTAAGAGGCAGGATGTAATTATCCGAGTGTTTGCAATAAACAATATGTTTGTTTAAACTTCCTTTCCTCTGAGCTGTTAGTCAGCCAATAGTAGCTAATAAGTCTCATTGATCGTTCAAGTAAGCCATTAGTCAATGAGAGTTAATATGAGATTTCATGAGTTGAGAATGCATAACAGGACAGTCTTATCAGTGGCTAAAGAGTGTGCATACAGGATAGTCATACCTTATTTCTTGATTCCTGATTTCTCTGGTGAGTTTCATTTCTATGAGTTAGTCTAGTTCTTATATGGTTTATAGGCTGGAAACCTGACCCTGCATGCTGAAATAAGTTCGACTAAGATCGATTATTAAGAGCAAAGGCATCAATAGTTGTGTGGGACTGGTATAACAATGCCACAAACCTATAAGGATTAGGCTGGCTCATCCCCCTAGTGGTACAAGCTACTACTGGTAACCCTTATCTACCATGGTAGGTTAGAGCAAGCCTGATATCTCCAAAATGGATATGAGAATAACCATGACTTCTCCACTGAGCAGGAAACTCAAGAGGAATTTCTAGAGTGATAAACTGTTCTTCTCCAGTTCCTTAGTAGGACACTGGTCAAAGGAAGAAGATTGTACATACTTCTTTACAGTTGAGGGCTTTTGATGGATTGGGGATTAAATGGAAGTTGTGAAAGTGGATTTATGTTTCTGGAAAGTGTTGTAAGGATTGAGAAATGGAAGGTTTCTTTTAGATCCTATCTCACTGGTTAAGACAACGTCGTATGTAAAATCTACAATGGTGACACCTGAAGGAACTACTAGATCGATCATTGTTGTTCTAGGCTAAGCTTCATTCTCATCCGGAGAGAAGAACTGTGTTTCAACAGTACCATCCTTATGCTAGATAAACATGGGCTTTGTAGAATTGGCAGGCTGATTCTTCTGGTGAAGAAGTTCATAGTTTGTCAACCATGAGTGAGTAAAGATCTGAAGAAGATCTTCCTTTTTCAGCTGCTTGGAAGTGTTGATCATAATTTGTCCAGTATCTTTCAGGAAGAATAGCTGGATTCATCATTGATCTATGGGCTCTAGTGTCAATAAGTGCAATGAGCTTAATAGGCTTGGCATATTTATGTGGAAAGATGGTTATGCGAATTAATGGAATGGGGTGTATAGTTTGAGTGGAACAAACTGTTGGTAGTGAGGATAAGGTTAAGGTTGTTAAAGGTTGTGTTTCGGGTTGGAGTGGAAATGATTCAATGGTTAAGACTGGGGGAATGAAATGATCTGGAAAAATAGAGTATTGAAAAGGCATTTCTTCAAGATACTCATCATCAATTTATGATTCTGAATCTGTGAATTCTGCTGCAAACAATGCTCTAGAATCTACTTCATCATCCAATGAGAACAAGGATTCAACATCTGCATCATCCAAATCTATTTGTGTGACTTGATGAATCTTCTGTATAATCTTTGCAGCTTTCTTTGGCTTATTAGGACAATTTTTAGCAAAGTGCCTTTTTTGCCACATACATAACATCTGTCACCCTCTTGTATCTACCCTTTCTTCGTTTAAAGAACTTATACTTCTTGCGTCTGTGTCTCCTTGATCTAAAATCACCAGGAGGTCTCCATTTATGAAACTTTTTGGATTTCTTAGGAGGACAAGTGCATTTCTTGTCTTTGCATTTAATTTGAAGATCTGATCTCTTGCACGCTTTTTTCCACGAAGAGTCTTGGTCAAATGTCATAAGCACCTTGACCAATTTCTGTTGTGCACAGATTTTATCAACTACAAGTAAAATCCTTTGGTAGATTTCTCCAAGAGTAAGAGAATTCAAATCAACATTTTTCTCTCTGAGTTGAAATTGAATGTGGTTGGAGATACTGTCTGGAAACGACATTAAGAATGCCTGCTTCAAATTAGCATCATTTGCTCTTCCAAGAAGATAAAATCTTCAAGTCATTCTCTGATAATGCTTATCAAGATATTTTCTTTGTAGAGAACAACATTTCATCTTGAAGTATTCATCCCTTGCCATATCATCATATTCAGTGGTGCTGCCAACAAACTCTTAATGGAGTGTTGTTAAGATTTCTGAGATTGTTTGAGAATGATAAAATCTTAACATTGCAGCTTGAGGTAACCTGACAAACCAGTCACGTAAGGTTCCTATGAATCTGGAAGTAAACTCGAGAATTATAGCTGAAAATCTGGCATTGGGACATCTTTGTTGAAGTTCTATCCATGCATAGAACTCTTGTATTCGATCTCTCCATTTGTGTGGAGGGATATCATCAAATGTAAACCAAGGACCATTCGAAGGCATTGGTGGAACTTGTGGACTTGTTTCAGGTGGAACATTAGTATCCATTTCTTCCTCAGGCTCTTCAGCTGTATATTCAGGCTATTGGTGGGTTATACCGCTTTGCTGTGAAGAGGCTAGGTCTGTCACAAACTGAATAGGAGGCATATATTTTTTATCTAGGTCATCATCTGAGAGTTCAACTTCAGACTCTGAACTTTCAAATGTGAGGTAGGGTACTTCTGGGCTTTCAATTTGAGGTAAAGTTTGAAGTGCTTGTTGTTCCAGAAAGGAAGTGATAACATTTGGCTTGGATTCCTGGGCCATATGAGAATGGACTACTTCTTTTTGTTTATGAGAAGTTTCAACAGGGGTGGGTTCTATAGTAATAGGAGGAATAGGGTCTTCTATGATCAAAGGCTTTTGGACGTAAACAGTACTGGGCTGAGTAGTTACAGTATTGGGCTTTGGTGTGAGCTTTGACTTTGGAGTAGGCTTTGGGCCAAGGTCAAGATCTTGCATCAACTGTCTGTGAAACAATTCTGATGCGAGCCCGAACTTTTCCAATTCTGATTGAGAATGATGATGAACAGGAGGTGGTGTATACAGTGGTTGATGAGAAGTAGGTGGATACAATGATGTAAACAAACCCAAAGGATTAGAAGATGAAGTAGACTTGAGATAGTCTTGCCTGAGATCTTGTTTTAAAGATTCAATCTCCTTTTCAAGCTTTTGTAGTTTAACTGCCTTAGCATTTAAACTAGCATCATACATTTTTGTTGAGATCATTGCCATCAATTATTTGTTCAAATCTGCTTGTTGCTTCTCAAGTTTTCTCAAAAGTCCATACAGTGCTTCATATTGCGATGTCTATGTGTTATCTTGAACAGAAACTTTGTTTGCAACTCTATCAACTTTTGTTTCTATTCTATGAAGGACTATATTCTGAGCTTGTGCATTTTGTTTCTTTCAATTAAGCACTGATTCAGCAACAGTGATCGGTCCAGTAGTTCCTTCAGGTGTCACCGTTGTAGATTTTACATACGGCGTTGTCCTGACCTATGAGACAGGATTTACATGGTCTTGTAGAGAAGGGAATTCAGCATCATACGAGATTGGTGAAGAGGGAGGTTGATACATTGCAATCATAGAGATTGGCTTAGGTGCAAGTGGTGCAGGTGGGGAAGTTTTTGGCTTGTGAACTAGCTTATAACATGGAAATGATCTAGGTTTTGGTGGTTTTGGAGGTATGAGATCAGGTGGTAAATCCCATGATGGTGGTGATGGTGGCAATGGATTTTTGTAATTAGAAGGTGGGGAATATGAGACCACGTAATCATACTTTCCTGATGGTTCACCTAACAGACCAACAGAAGGATCTCCATAGTTATATCTATCCTGAAATTGTTCCTCATAACATTTGTTTTTCTTTTTCGTCTTCCTTTGCTTTCTGTTCCAGTCTTCAGCTTCATCTGCTATGCGATCTGCATAACATTCATCACAATCACATATGTCAAAGTAATTGTGATTACCATTATGAGATGTGTAAATTGGTTGAGCAGAGCTGGAGAAAGCATGTATTGGGATGTTTTCCCTCTGATAAACAGGATGCATCATGAATTGAGTAGAAAACTCTACTGGTGCTCCAGGCTGAGCTTTATTCTCCTCCGGAGAGAAGAACTGTGTTTCAACAGTACCATCCTTATGCTTGATAAACAGGAGCTTTGTAGAACTAACAGGATGATTCTTCTGGTGAAGAAGTTCATAGTTTGTCAACCATGAGTGAGGAAAGATCTGAAGAAGATCTTCCTTGTTCAGCTGCTTTGGGATCTGAACTACTTTTGGAACTTGGGTTGAATCAACTGTAATACTCAAGGCATATGAAGATGCTAGTATGCAAAGATCCATTGCATGGTTTTGGACTCTATAAATCATCTGGTAGTGCAAGGTAGCTATATTTATGGTTGCTACGTTTTTTACTCCAGTGATTTGTACCTACACTTTCAAGGTTGAGAAGGTATGAGGATCCTGCAACCTCATATTGAAGTTGGGGTAGAAAGTACACAATACAGTGCCAATATTCAGAGTTGTCTGAATAGTTCCAACAATAGCATGTTAATACTCCAAGAACCTGGTATCCAGGAGTGCTATACGAGCCACTACTGGTAACCCTTTTTTGCCATGGTAGGTTAGCGCAAGCCTGATAGCTCCAAAATGGATATGAGAATAAACATGACTTCTCCACTGAGTAGGAAACTCAGGAGGAATTTCTAAAGTGATAAATTGTTCTTCTCCAGTTCCTTGGATAGGACACTGGTCAAAGGAAGAAGACTGTACATACTCCTTTACAGTTGAGGGCTTTTGACGGATCAGGGATTTAATGGAAGTTGTGAAAGTGGATTTATGTTTCTGGAAAGTGTTGTAAGGATTGAGAAATGGAAGGTTGGTTTCCTGAACTTTTTGATCTTCAGGAAGGAAAAAGAGTTCATATAGATGAGAAAGAGATTTAGAAGTAGAAGAAGAAGGTTGAAGAGATAAAGAAGAAGAAGATGAACGACTTATCTTTGTAAGTTCTGCCATGATAGTGAAAAAGTTCCTCGTTACTATTAATCAAACCAATAGTAAGCCAAGTCTCTATGGCTCTGTTACAACTAGGGGGATGAGCCAGCCTAATCCTTATAGGTTTGTGGCGTTGTTATACCGGCGTTGACAGCAGGGTGATACCACTAGGGGAATGAGCCAGCCTAATCCTTATAGGTTTGTGGCTTTTTTATACCAATCCCACATAGCTATTGTTGCCTTTGCGCTTAATAATCGATCTTAGTCGAACTTATTTCAGCACGCAGGGTTGGGTTTCCAGCCTATAAACCATATAAGAACTAGACTAACTCATAGAAATGAAACTCACCAGAGAAGTCAGGAATCAAGAAACAAGGTATGACTATCCTGAAGGCACACTCTTTGGCCACTGATATGACTGTCATGTTATGCATTCTCAACTCATGAAACCTCAAAGTAACTCTCATTAAGTAATGGCTTACTTGAACGATCAATGAGACTTATTAGCTACTATTGGCTGACTAACAGCTCAGAGGAGAGGAAGTTTAAACAAACATAATGTTTAATAGTGACGAGGAACTTTTTCACTATCATGGCAGAACTTACAAAGATAAGTCATTCATCTTCTTCCTCTTTATCTCTTCAACCTTCTTCTTTTACTTCTAAATCTTTTTCTCATCTATATGAACTCTTTTTCCTTCCTGAAGATCAAAAAGTTCAGGAAACCAACCTTCCATTTCTCAATCCTTACAACACTTTCCAGAAACATAAATCCACTTTCACAACTTCCATTAAATCTCTGATCCGTCAAAAGCCCTCAACTGTAAATGAGTATGTATAGTCTTCTTCCTTTGAACAATGTCTTATCCAAGAAACTGGAGAAGAACAGTTTATCACTCTTGAAATTCCTCCTGAGTTTCCTACTCATTGGAGAAGTCATGGTTATTCTCATATCCATTTTGGAGCTATCAGGCTTGCGCTAACCTACCATGGCAGAAAAGGGTTACCAGTAGTGGCTCGTATAGCACTCCGAGATACCAGGTTCTTGGAGTATCAACATGTTGTTATTAGAACTATTCAGACAACTCTGAATGCTGGCACTGTATTGTGTACTTTCTACCCCAACTTCAATATGAGGTTACAGGATCCTCATACCTTCTCAACCTTGAAAGTGCAGGTACAAATCACTGGAGTAAAAAACGTAGCAACCATAAATATAGCTACCTTGCACTACCAGATGATTTATAGAGTCCAAAACCATGCAATGGATCTTTGCATACCAACATCTTCAAATGCCTTGAGTATTACAGTTGATTCAACCCAAGTTCCAAAAGTAGTTCAGATCCCAAAGCAGCTGAACAAGGAAGATCTTCTTCAGATCTTTCCTCACTCATGGTTGACAAACTATGAAATTTTTCACCAGAAGAATCAACCTATCAGTTCTACAAAGCTCCTGTTTATCAAGCATAAGGATGGTACTGTTGAAACACAGTTCTTCTCTCCGGAGGAGAATGAAGCTTAGCCTGAAGCACCAGTAGAATTTTCTACTCAATTTATGATGCATCTTGTTTATCCGAGGGAAAACATCCCAATACATGCTTTCTCCAGCTCTGCACAACCAATTTACACATCTCATAATGGTAATCACAATTACTTTGACATATGTGATTGTGATGACTGTTATGCATATCACATAGCAAATGAAGCTGAAGACTGGAACAGAAAGCAAAGTAAGACGAAAAAGAAAAAGAAATGTTCTGAGGAACAATTTTAGGATAGATATAACTATGAAGATCCTTTTGTTGGTCTGTTAGGTGAACCATTAGGAAAGTATGATTACGTGGTCTCATATTCCCCACCTTCTAATTACAAAAATCCATTGCCACCATCACCACCATCATGGGATTTACCACCTGATCCCATACCTCCAAAACCACCAAAACCTAGACCACTTCCATGTTATAAGCTAGTTCACAAGCCAAAAACTTCCCCACCTGCACCACTTGCACCTAAGCCAATCTCTGTGATTGCAATGTATCAACCTCCCTTTTCACCAATCTCGCATGATGCTGAATTCCCTTCTCTACAAGACCATGTAAATCCTATCTCATAGGTCAGGACAACGCCGTATGTAAAATCTACAACGGTGACACCTGAAGGAACTACTAGACCAATCACTGTTGCTAAATCAGTGCTTAATTGAAAGACACAAAATGCACAAGCTCAGAATACAATCCTTCATAGAATAGAAACACAAGTTGATAGAGTTGCAAACAAAGTTTCTATTCTAGATAACACACAGACATCGTAGTATGAAGCACTGTATGGACTTTTGAGAAAACTTGAGCAGTAACAAGCATATTTGAATAAAGAATTGATGGCAATGATCTCAACAAGAATGTATGATGCTAGTTTCAATGCTAAGGCAGTTAAACTGCAAAATCTTGAAAAGGAGATTGAATCTTTGAAACAAGATCTCATGCAAGACTATCTCAAGTCTACTTCATCTTCTAATCCTTTGGGTTTGTTTACATCATTGTATCCACCTACTTCTCATCAACCACTGTATACACCACCTCCTGTTCATCATCATTCTCAATCAGAATTGGAAAAGTTCGGGCTCGCATCAGAATTGTTTCACAGACAGTTGATGCAAGATCTTGACCTTGGCCTAAAGCCTACTCCAAAGTCAAAGCTCACACCAAAGCCCATTACTGTAACTACTCAGCCCAGTACTATTTACGTCCAAAAGCCTTTGATCATAAAAGACCCTATTCCTCCTATTACTATAGAACCCACCCCTGTTGAAACTTCTCATAAACAAAAAGAAGTAGTCCATTCTCATATGGCCCCGGAATCCAAGCCAAATGTTATCACTTCCTTTCTGGAACAACAAGCACTTCAAACTTTACCTCCAATTGAAAGCCCAGAAGTACCCTACCTCACATTTGAAAGTTCAGAGTCTGAAGTTGAACTCTCAGATGATGACCCAGATCAAAAATATATGCCTCCTATTCAGTTTGTGACAGACCCAGCCTCTTCACAGCAAAGCGGTATAACCCACCAATAGCCTGAATATACAGCTGAAGAGCCTGAGGAAGAAATGGATACTAATGTTCCACATGGAACAAGTCCACAAGTTCCACCAATGCCTTCGAATGGTCCTTGGTTTACATTTGATGATATCCCTCCACACAAATGGAGAGATCGAATAGAAGAGTTCTATGCATGGATAGAACTTCAACAAAGACGTCAATGCCAGATTTCCAGCTATAATTCTCGAGTTTACTTCCAGATTCATAGGAACCTTACGTGACTGGTTTGTCAGGTTACCTCATGCTACAATGTTAAGATTTTATCATGCTCAAACAATCACAGAAATCTTAACAACACTCCATCAAGAGTTTGATGGCAACACCACTTAATATGATGATATGACAAGGGATGAATACTTCAAGATGAAATGATGTTCTCTACAAAGAAAAGATCTTGATAAGAATTATCAGAGAATAACTAGAATATTTTATCTTCTTGGAGGAGCAAATGATGCTAATCTAAAGCAGACAATCTTAATATCGTTTCCAGACAGTATCTCTAACCACATTCAATTTCAACTCAGAGAGAAAAATATTGATTTGAATTCTCTTACTCTTGGAGAAATCTACCAAAGGATTTTACTTGCAGTTGATAAAATCTGTGCACAACAGAAAATGGTCAAGGAGCTTATGACATTTGATCAAGACTCTTCATGGAAAAAAGCGTGCAAGAGATCAGATCTTCAAATTAAGTGCAAAGACAATAAATGCACTTCTCCTCCCAAGAAATCCAAAAAAGTTTCATAAATGGAGACCGCCTGATGATTTTAGATCAAGGAGACACAGACGCAAGAAGTATAAGTTCTTCAAACGAAAGAAGGGTGACAGATGTTATGTATGTGGCAAAAAGAGGCACTTTGCTAAAAATTGTCCAAATAAGCCAAAGAAAGCTGCAAAGATTATACATAAGATTCATCAAGTCACACAAATAGATTTGGATGATGCAGATGTTGAATCTTTGTTCTCATTGGATGATGAAGCAGATTCTAGAGTGCTGTTCGCAGCAGAATTCACAGATTCAGAATCAGAAATTGATGATGAGTATCTTGAAGAAATGTCTTTTCAATACTCTATTTTTCCAAATCATTTCATTCCCCTAGTCTTAACCATTGAACCATTTCCACTCCAAACCGAAACACAACCTTCAACAACCTTAACCTTATCCTCACTACCAACAGTTTGTTCCACTCAAACTATACACCCCATTCCATTAATTCCCATAACCATCTTTCCACATAAATATGCCAAGCCTATTAAGCTCATTGTAATTATTGACACTGGATCTCATAGATCAATGATGAATCCAGCTTTTCTTCCTGAAAGATACTGGACAAATTATGATCAGCACTTCCAAGCAGCTGATGGAAAGATTTTCACCACCACTCTTAAAACTAGAAATCCCATAAAGCTACAGATCTTCCCAGAACTTACAATATGGACTCATATCCTAGGACCAAATCTTCCTGATAAGGATTTGATTCTTGGATTTGATTTATATTATAAGTTAAATAAGTTATCCATTTTACCCACTGGAGTCCGATTCAAAAATTAAATTATCCCATTCACCAGTGTACCTTCTCTCTTTACCTTACAAACTTCTCAAATCTATCCAACACTTTCCCCTGATCTGGTAAAGGAAATTCAAGAGTTCTGTTGTGCTCTCTCTCATACAGAGTTTGCATAGAAACACTCATCTCCATTATGGACTCGTTCAGAGTTTTTCATAACTTTACCATTCAAGAACTCTGAAGATATCAATCCTACAAAAGCTTCACACCCAGGAATGACACCTGAAGATATGAAGCTTGCAGTACAAGAATGTTCGCAGTTGATGGCGAAAGGATTGATTCAACTTACAAAATCTAATTAGGCATGTCAGACTTTCTATGTCAATAAAAGTTTAAAACAAGTCAGAGAAAAAAAGAGATTAGTCATTGACTACAAGCCTCTGAACCATTTCTTGAAAGATGATAAGTATCCTCTACTGAGGATAGACTCCATGTTTCCTTACATGGCCTCTGCAAAATTTTTCTCAAAGTTTGATTTGAAAGCAGGTTTTTGGCAGCTTGGTATTATACCAGAAGATAGGTATAAAATAACTTTATGTATACCAAATCACCATTATGAATGGATAGTAATGTCATTTGGTCTCAAGGTGGCACCCTCACTGTTTCAGAAAGCAATGATCAGAATTTATGAGTCTTTGTTGCACATGGCCCTAATCTACATTGATGATCTCTTGCTGTTCAACCCAGACATTCAGTCTCACAATGAAGCAGTAAAAAAGTTTATTGAGCTTACAAGAGCCCATGGAGTTATGTTAAGCCCATCAAAGATGCAGTTGGCCTAGACAATAATGGATTTTCTTGGAATGCAGTTTTCCAATGGAACATACAGGCCTCAACCACATTTGGCCCAAGAACTATTAAAGAGCCATAGAGACTTGGCTTGCTATTGGTTGACTAACAGCTCAGAGGAGAGGAAGTTTAAATAAACATATTGTTTATTACAAACACTCGGGTAATTACATTCTACCTCTTCTACCTAAAAGAAGAGCTATTTATAATACATAGGCAGTGGCATGTGATATCACTGCTTACATATGATAAGATTCCTTAATAGTGCACACACTATTTTACAATGACATAAAGTAAAGTAGACATGACATAAAGTAAAGTGAATAGTAACACATACTAATTAAAGTTACTATCACATATACTTTAATATAAACAAACAAGCTTAGTAGGGGACATACACACATTATTACTTATGGATAGGCTCATGTGATGAGGACATGTTCAAATTTTCTAGAGACGGTTCTGGGCTGCGCTTGGGCCAGTCATCTAGATCATCTGGTTCTCCTGGTATGTGAGGCTGGGGCCACCTGGGCTGAAATGGTTCTGGTGGAGGATCCCAATACTGTGCATGAGTAAAGTCCATGTCTTCATTTATATTGAACATTGAGCTGGGCCTCTGAGCTGGATTGGGCCTTGAACTTGAACCTGTGTGAGGTTGTGGAACTATGATCATAACATCCTCATCATTGGGCCTGTAGAACTCATCTTCTTGAGAATCTAGATCAAATATTTGATATTCATCCTCTTCCCTTAGCTTTGGATTTACAGCTAGAGGTCGTGGAAACATTTTCAGCTGGTTACAGGGGTCTGGACCAATAGCTGTGAAACTTATTGGTGGAAGATAAAAATAGTTGTTGTCCTGCTTCAGTCGTCGAAGAAGAGTTGTCTTGACTCCCTCTAGATTTGCTAGGTCTTCATGAGGCATGACTCTCCAAACTTGACTTCTTGCGAGAGCGACGATCCTTGATGTACCTGCAACAGTAGTGTAAGACCTGTGGAAGATAAAAATTGTTGTGATGTGATCTAGGACTTTATTTGGACTGGAATTGTGAAGAATTAAATTTGCAAACAATTTTTTCTAGGCAGAGAGAGGCTAAAACCAAGTTAAAAACTTGATTTGTGGGGACTGAAGATTATCTTTGTTATCAAAAAAATGCGAGCATTCTGATTAATTCAATTTAGACTGCATGATAGTATAGTGTCGATTGACACCATAGGTACCATAATTGTTCAGGGAACATATATGCTGAAGTGAGCCTGTAAATCATTACCCAAGGATATTCAGAGGGACAATAAACAATCCTTTTGGGATTGCCTATCTTATCCTGAAAAATGATCATGTAGGTAAAGAGCATGTTTTGTGCAAAACTCCTTATCATCTTGAGATCTATCTTTGGAGAATTAGGAGGAAAATCTGCAAGGAACTGAAACTGAGTTGGAGTACTAGAATTTGAAGAACTTGGTGAAGCCATATAGATGAGTGATATCTCAGAAGAAGAAGAAATAAGATCAATTGAAGGATGAGGTCTGAATAAGAAATCTGGAATTAAGTTATTATCTCCTTTTATATGCTGCACATCAAAACTGTAGCGACTGAACCACTCTTTCCATCTCAACAGCTGTGGGTGAGGAATAATTTTTTGTCTAAAATCTAGCATTCTCGGAAAGGACGAGCAATCCATAACGACAGTGAAATGATGTCCTATCAGATGGAATTCAAATTTTTTTATTCCATATTTCACGGCTAGAATTTCTTTGAAAGTTGAGTGGTAGTGCAATTCACTATCTTTGAAATGACCGTTAGCATATCCGCATACTTTTTTCTTATCTCCAATGATCTCGAATAGTATCGCTCCCCAATGCTCATCAGATGTGTCTGTCTAAAGCAATCTTTTCCCTATAGAGAGAATATGTAGGTAGGGTAGCGTCTGAGTCACCGATTTGATTTGTTGTACTGCCTTGGTGTGAATGGTCGACCAAGGTGGGACTTCTTTCTTCAAAAGTTGATAAAGAGGTTTTACCAACTTACTGTAATTGACAATGAACTGTCTGATGTAGTTTGCTATGCCAAGAAACTGGTGAACTTGCTTTACTGTGAAGTTCTCATCTGGAAATTTCAATAGTTCTTGGGCTAAATGTGGTTGAGGCCTAAGGGGAGTGATAAAAATAGTGAGAAAATATCATTGAGATATTTTTTGTAAAACATTTGTATGTCACTATTTATTTTGGATTTATTTCAAATTATTGTATTGCTCCTAACCTTTGTTTAAGAAAAGTTTTCTTTTTGTACCAATTAATTTATATTAGTGAAAAAAACTATTCGGAATTTGTCTCATGGATATAGTCTAATTCAAAGGGTGAACCATGTTAAATATCTTAAATTAATTTTTTTTTTACTAAATTTGATTAATATATCGACTTGATAGGTCTTACAGTTTGTTGATTTGATCCTAAATGACATTTGCTCAATGATATTTTATATCGATTAACTGCTGGAATGATGAAGCCTCATGTAATCGAGAAGTGGAAATTTGTTAGTAAACAGTTACAATTTTGAAAAAATTAGATGTGAGTCCCTCCAATATGGAGCCCACCACATTAATTAATGAAAAATGTTGTTGAATATATCTTTTCACCAAAATTTGTTTGGTGAAATATTTCACTGTTCTTGCCCAAAATATTAGAAGCAAAAAGTCTATTGATTTTTGAAATTGGTAGCCAAAAATGCTGACCTTGAGGTATTTCTTGTGCTCATAAATAGACACAAACATTTCAGAGGAAAGTATTGTAATCTCAAAAATATTGAGAGATTAGAGATAATCCGAAAAGATAATTAGGTTTTTAGAATTTTTCAAAAAAGGAAGTGACAAAAATAATAAAAAAATATTTTTAGAGTTTGTATGCTACTATTTATTTTGGTTTATTTTAAATTATTATATTACTCATAGTCTTTGTTTAAAAAATATTCTCTGTTTTTTTACCATTTAATTTGTATTGGTGGAAAAAATCTATTTGGAATTTGTTCCGTGGATATAGCTTAATTCAAATGATGAATCACATTAAATATCAATAGTTGATTTTTTTTACTGATTATATATTCCACATTTTATTTTGTTGTTTTATCTGGCTATGACTAATAAATTTAAATATTTTTAGTAATATTTGATTTGATAAAAAGTTGAAATATTTAAAAATTAATTTTATTAATTTGATTATAATTTTTTAGTTTAAATCCTTAAAAACAAACCATCTAACATATCTGCCTTAATTAGCCATCTAAATTCTAAAGTCTGAGCCAATAAAAGAAAAAAAAATAAAGGGAAAAAAAAAAAGAAGAAAAAAGCGCTCAAGTAAAGAGGGAACCAGTGGGAATCAAGCGAGTGACCTAAATTTCCTCAACGGTCAATATTGTCCAACGGTGGCTTTCTTCTGTCTCTGTAGTTTTCACTTATAATATTATCAGACGGCAGCGCGTTACATCACTGCCCCCCACCATTTTATTTTTTCTTTCCTTGCTCTCCAAAAGTCTCTTGGCCGGTCACTCTTCACTTCTTCCATTTCCTTCTCAATTCTCTCTCTCTCTTTTGCAAAATCCAACCATCTTAATTCTAATTCCTTTTTAGCTGTCTCTTCTCCTCAGGTTTGGATTTTTCACTGTTTGTTTCATTTATACCTTATCATTTAATATGTTTCTTTGTGCTGTTTGGCGCTGAGAGTGATTCAAGTTATGAATCCTTGTTATTTAGTGTTCCATCGTGAAGTTTTGCTAGTTTTGTATATGGGTTTGATTCTTTTTATCATTTGCTGACGCAGGTGTATCAAAATTTAGTTCCACTGTAAGGTTTCGGAACTTTTGAGGTTTTGGTTAAGGATTTGGATCTGAAACTATTTTGGCTACTTGGATTTTAACTGGCTTTCAAGTTCTTGGATTAATTGTTGCTTACTTCTAATATGCAAGAGAGAAAAAATTAGTATCAAATTGTCAATCTTTTGAACTTGGTCTTCAGCACTATACTTTGGATTTTCCCGTGATAGTGAGCTATCGATATTTCTATGTTAATGTGGTTGGAACTTCGGAGTATCTATTGGCATTTGATTTTCAGCTGCGTCTTCTCCCTTTGGTCAATTTGGTGAAGTGAATTTTGAAGAATTCACTTGAGTTTTATAGTGATTGCCTGCAAACTCAATTATTGGTCTGTAATTCCTGCTATTTCTTCACATATTGGTATGGCTGCTGTGAATTAATAGGTGTTGAATTTCTTAGGTTTCTACGGTTGCAGTTTTATTTTTCTAGAGCTTCTGTTCTTTATTAGAGCATAGTTGCAGCTTGTGGAATACTAGAGATGATTCATTGAATATAAATTCTCAAAGATGGAGACAGGACACCTAATTTCGGTAAGAATGGCTGTTTCTACATTTGCTCTGTTGTTGGTGCATTTTCCAAGTATAATTGCCTCTAGGTTTGACATACAATCGAAGGTTTGTGGCATTGATCACTTGGCCTATTCAAGTTTTTGTGGTCATGAATTGTTTTTCATTAATGGAAGATTTGTAGACAAAAATTCATTTTGTAAGGTCCTTCACTCCTACAATGCAAATAAATGCATCTTTGAGAGCTACCGAGGAAGTAGCCACTGCAGGTTGGACCTTTCAGTAGGTATGTGCTGATACAATATTCTTTCTTTGGTTTTCTGCTTTAAGAGTTGATAGAGCCATTGTTTCTAGGCTTGTATCTCTGTGAAGATCATTCAGGGTAAGTTTCTAACTAACTCTTACTGTTTTGGCAGTTGATTTGCCCCATAATCAAGGAAGAAAAATCTTGCAAAAGGATGTCACTGGACAGTCCAAAATCCATGATGTTGTTCAGCACATTCCTTCAAAAGAGAAGAAGAATGATCCCTCAACATTTTCAACCTCCAAACAAGTTGGTTTAATAGCTACTGGAATTGTTGTAGTGAGTTGTGGTCTTCTGTGCCCCTGTTTTTATAGGAAAAGGAAAGCAACTACTCATGCTGTTCTTTCAAAGGATCCAAATTCAAGTGAGTCTATCACCATTTAATCATATCTCATCATTCATAGTATTTGAGTGAACTCATTTCTCAAAATTTAAGAATATTAAATTCCCTTACTATTTGCAATTCTATAGTTAATGGAGTTGAATCGAGAGCCAACAACTGCTAATTTTTTATCTATTAGGCCAATGGTCATATAAATCCAAACTGCAGTCAGATTCTCACCTCAATTATGTCCAGTTCTTTTATTTTTAGCAATTATATAACCAGCCTTAATGTTTGAAGCCAGCTCTGGAGAAGTCTATGTTTAACTTATTTCAATTACAGAATCCCACATCATCTAATTTGAACTTGCACCTCTGCCTGTCCTTATAGAGGTTGCAGATTTCTGGTTACTTTGCAAGTCTTCCTATATCAATTGCATATCTCCCAAGTCCACTTATGCCTCTCCTTGCAATGCTTGTGTTCCATCCTAAGTATGTTACCTAACTGCAAAATCCCTTTGAATTCATTTTGAACTTACACCTCCTTCTCTCCTCCCACAGATCGCATCTTTCTGGTCCATTTGCATCTCTTCTCGTATTAACGGCATCTTCTGAGTCCATACAGCTCTCCTTACACTGCTACTATTAGCCATTGAGGGCATAGAACTATGACCATAGGGCTGGTTACAATTTTTGAAGTTTGATTATAACTGACAGAAAAACAAATACTTATAAGTGATATTTGACTGGGTTGTGTATTTTTTTTTGTTCATCAACACTATTTCCATTATATTCAGTGATAAATTTGACAATTTACTTATTGCATTATTACAGTTGATTCAGTTTTTTCATTTGACGTTAATTCTGCTCCTGAGAAAGTTCCACCCAATCCCCTTCGGGTGCCTCCTAGTCCTTCTAGATTTTCGATATCTCCAAAACTTAGTAGATTGGGATCCATTCATCTCAATCTGACTCAGGTTGCAAAAGCTACACAAAATTTTTCACGATCACTTCAAATAGGTGAAGGAGGTTTTGGAACTGTCTACAAGGCCCAACTAGAAGATGGGCAGGTGGTAGCCATAAAGCGAGCAAAGAAGGTAACACGGATTCCCTTCATGACCTTCAATAAAATAGCTTATCAAGATTACTTTTTGTTTTACTAATGTTTAGGCTTGGAGAAATGTGCACTTTATTTGATTAGCAGAATATGATTAATTTTAAACAAGAATTCTCCTGTTGGATATCTGTATGCACAAATAAAATGAAGAAAATATTAATTCGTCGTGTGTGCAAAGTTGAACCATTGGATTAATATTTAAGAGCTAAGAGAAAGCTGCTTAGTGATTAAATGTGAAAACTTGGGTTCAACATTATTGGTTTTTGGAAATTTAGGATGCTGAATGGAATAGATGCTTGGTAATAGGAGAGTTTTTTTAGATATAGAAACTAATAAAATATATATATCTAGAATTGGCATAATGAATGGTTTTTTTATTTTTTTTATTTTTATTAAGAAAAAAAACTAAAGTTCATAGGGAGAGAAAACTAGGCAAACAGGTGTGGTTTGATAATCAGATCAATGAACTCATTCATAGTGGAAAACTTTCTCTCTGTTTTGTCGGTGGATGTAGGTTATGAAAGAGAACCATGTAAATTCTTGTGTTCTACTTTTCTATTTCTCTCTGTGTGTGCTCTCTTCTCTTGTTTGTGCGTTTCTTTCATTACAATAGCTGTGAAATAGATATTTGTTTATTCATTTTCCATTATAAAGCTTAATGCCAAGACTTTCCTTGTTAGTTTTAAATAATATACTAATTATTACATTTACAGGGTCTTTCTTTTTCTTTATTCATTTTGACTTTTTTATAATAATTTTCAGTTATATGGTATAAATGAATAATAGTTTTTGGATAATAATTAATTTAAAAACTAATTCTAATAAATAATCATAGGAATAAAAATAATTATATTTATGTACTAGTGCTAATATGTTTAAATAAAATTATAGACATTTATTATTTTATACAACTAAAGCATTCAAATTTCTTGAGATTTAATTGTAAATTTATAGATTATTATGGTAGGCTATACGAGTTCAAATCTTAAAATGTGGACTTGTTTTTCACCATAAAAATCTTACTCAAAAGAATCAGGTCGTGGTTAAGGCTCGAGGGTTGTGTTGGGCTAGGGTTCAGGTCAACCCAATCCCTAAAATTTCATGTCATTTCAGGTTTTCCTGGTTTGGGACATTCTTGGACGGGCTCAATTTGGGTTTTTTGGCCAGAACAAAGAAATTGCCAGCTTTAGTTCTATTTGTTAAATATTGGAATCTTGAATGTAAAAGGCATCATCCAGTGATAAATACACGACATATGGTTCTTGCTAAACCTTGAGAGAGAACATGCTAAATTTGTCAATGTGGCTGATCTAAATTTTCATATTAGGTTTCCTGTATAGCCAATGATAATCAATTGCCCAGTTTGTTATGAGTTGGCTTTGTTGTTAATGAATGTTCGACTGGCTTTAGAGAATTCATATAATCGTTTCTTCACTGGCTCTGCCAAATTGACCACTTTATTTCTATTAAGCCATTTCAGTGGATTGATGAAAAAACTTTATACAGGAACACTATGAGAACCTGCGAACTGAATTCAGTAGTGAAATTGAACTTCTGGCAAAAATTGATCATCGAAATTTGGTGAAGTTACTTGGTTATATTGATAAAGGAAATGAGCGCCTTATTATGACAGAGTTTGTACCAAATGGTACTCTTAGAGAACACTTGGATGGTAAGTTTATATGGTATAAGAGCATGTCAAATCCTAATCTGGATAGTACCTCAACACTAATGGTTTTGCATTACTTTCCCTGCAGGTCAGCGTGGAAAAATTTTGGACTTTAATCAAAGGCTTGAAATATCGATTGATGTTGCTCATGCACTAACTTATCTCCACACATATGCAGGTCAGGCAACTGTCCATTTGGTTATTTTTTTCCGAAATTCAAAAATTTAGGATGCCTATTGAAGCCAAATGATCAATCTGAGACCTCGAAGAAAGATAATTTAGCATTGTTGGATAGTATATAGCTAGAATTCTCGTTAATAACAGTTAGTAGTTTGAGCGCTGTAAAGTGTTACATGTGTCAAATAAAGCCTTGCAAGGCCACTAAGTTGATAACTTTTGCTTGTAGCAACCATTATAGATGATTTAGACACTATCTCGTTAGATTTTTCCTAGATTAAACAAGTATTCTTATTAGAGAAGGTGCCAAAATTTTATTTTATGTATCCGAATTTCATCTGTCAACAATATCAGTATTCTATTCCTTTCTCTGATGCAATAATATGAAGAATGCTCTTGTAATAATCCAATTTTAATCTTCACTGAAAATAATTTCAAAAGCCATGATTAATTATCCTACACTACAAGAATTTAATAATTTAGTGATGTCACAAAAGTGTCGTAAAAAAAAAAACAAGGCAGTGCTAAAACAGTTTAGCAATGCTGTGGTGATGCCACAATGGTGTCATTAAAAGCTTTGTCGCTAAGCCGATTTAGCAACGCCAGAAAATCACACATTGCTAAGTGGCAATGCTTCCTGTGGCATCGATAAATACGACTCTGTACCTGCATCGCTAAATAGGAAAAACGCGTCGCTAAATTGACGACAAAGATTCATGAGGCGACGCAGTTAGTGACTACATGAGCGACTACAAATTGGCATTACTAAATTAGTGACGTCACAAGGTGTCACTAAAGTGGTGATATTTATTTATTTTTCAATTATAAATTAATTAATTATTCTTTAAATTTTTAATTTTGTTTTTAAAATATTAAATAAAAAAATTGTGTAGGAAAAATAAAAAAACTTGCTTATAAAACAACATAATCGACCAGGATATCACACCGTTCATCACAATCACACCATTCAACATTCATCATAATCCAAAATTAATTTTTTCAATAAACTCTAATAATAAATTAAATTATAACATTAATAAGTTAATACAACAATGTCTAAAAAAGTCAATATAAGAAAAAAAATCCCAATATAAGTGAAAAAAAATACATCAGGAAGTAGATGGAAAATCTCTAGGCAAGCAAGATTGAGGAGCAGTACCTGTGAATTAGGACTACGTGCTTGTGCTGAATCATGTACCAAAGCATGCATTCTATCCTTCATGATAGTCTGTAGCCGCTGCTCAGTTTGCATCTTCCTTTGTTGAATGCGCTTCTTCACTAGCTGCTCAACTTGTTGATCCTGCTTCCGAATGAGCTGATGAAGCTGTTGCTCCCGCTCCTGAACTCGCTCCTGTATCCGCTCATTGATCGCCATCTTCATCTCCTCCATGATCCGAGTGTAAATAGTGTATGGATCTATAGTGGTCTGGGATGAGCTACCTTAGTTGGGAACAGTAGTAAAGCCTTGATGCCTAATCTATAAACACTGCAATCATTAGGCTAGGCGCTTACAGCTTTTACAAACACACGACAACTCTTTACAAGCAAAAGTTTGGCTAGCTCGACTGTAGGCGTCAATCCTTCTGCAGTTGGCTATGTTGACTGAGCAAAGATCTCCTGAACACATTCTTGTAGTTAGTGTTGCCCAGAAATTGAACCAAGAAGGAGGGTTGAATTGGATATTAAAAATTCTTAACTTTTAAGTGTGGAAAGAAAAGTTAAATAGAGTAGGGATAGGGAGATATCACACAGAAAATTTTATAGAGGTTTGGGTGTTAACAAACCCTACTCCTTTTCCCAATCTCAATTGGGAGTTTCACTAACACACTAAGTGTTACAATGGAATTTTACAAGCTCACTCTCAACTATGGTGTTTCTATAAATGGATCACATATAACCTAGAAATTCCTTGTGTTTTAATGACACACACAATAAACCAATTCCTTGTGTTTTAATGGCTTACAAAAATAACCCTGATAAGTGTTTTATTTTTAACCCAATATACCCAAACTCACTTGAGTAGTAGATTACAAAGAGAGACACTCACAAATCTATAATGCTCAAAAAATAATGAGCAAAAAGATTTTTTATAGAGAATTAATGTTTGTTTGAAAGTAATAAATGCAAAAATGACTACAACAAGATTTTGATTCGAAGTATTTGCTATTTTCTTATTCTGGATTCATAAATAACTTGCATTTATACTTCCATGGTGAATTATAGCCGTTTGGTTGCATTTAATGCGAAAATAGCCGTTGCACCAACTCTTAATTTCGCGCCTGACATGTTTCTCTTTCCTCATTCACGGTCGTGAATATATGTGTCTTGGTCTTGAAAGTTCTTCCAAGTCGTGACTTGAGTGGTCTGACTGTGAAACATTCTGGAAGTATTTGAAGTGTTTGATCACGGTCGTGACTTTATTCTTTCACGGGCGTGAACATCCTTCCAAGCCGTGGTCCAAGTAGTGACTCTGGCTGTGAACCTCTCTGGAAGAATTTGACATGTTTTCTCATGGGTGTGATTGATATGATCATTCAAGGTTGCTATGATCATTCAAGGTTGCTATGATCCTTTATGGCCGTTAACTTTAAATGTTGGGTAGTTGGCGCTAAGCTTCATCATGGGCGTGACATAAAAGGTTACAGGCGTGAACATGCTATTTCTTCATTTTTGTCTTTTTAAAGTTAGTTTTCCATTTTCCATTCTTGCATCAAATTTCATACCCTATTCAATAAACTTAGAAAACAAGTATGTTAAATACATTATTGCTATTTTATTTGTTAGCATCGAAATGACGGAAATATCTCTCAATGTTCAACAGTTAGCAAACAAGTAGTTATGAAATAATACAAATATTATATGAACTTACAACTAATGAAAATGCATTTTCTTACCCCAATTTGTTGTGAAAGGGTGTTGACCCATTTGCTTGCTTTCTTCATGTGGCACTTTTGGAAAAGCTGAATTGGTCCTGGATCCCTGTCCTCCTTCTCAATCTGACAAATAAATGAAAAAAAGTATCATAGGTAATTTGTATAACATTTAGATTATGAATTTCTTTTCACTATTCGGCGTCGATGCTCCTCAATAGAAAGAGAACTTGCAGTGTGTCAAGAGGGATCCGTTCCTAGACCGGCTTTCTCAGATAGTTGGTTTGCACTAGCTCTTGTAGATAGCGCATGATATTCTCGTGTGCTTCATTGGTTAGTCCAGCGCTACTTGATAGCTTCTTGAATGTGCTGGGGGGGGGGGGTTTCTCCACTTGTTCATCATATCCGAGTAGCGCCTCCTAAGCCACTCTGATGTTGTCATTAAGAATCTCCCACTTTAAGTACTTTTGTATAAGGAAAAAGTGAATTATGTTGTCATAATCCACACATCAACTAAGTTCAAACATTGTAACACATGCCTTAGACATTTCTCATCATATTTCAAATTCTAATTAAGTTCAACCAAACATGAAAATACACATTGGTTCATATACTAGCTATATATGTCTTTGAATTGCTTATCCATATAAGTCTTAATTCCTCCCTTTAGTTACATAGATATTCAATAATAATTTCATCAATTCCACAACCCCTAAATTGCAAGCTACTCAACACATTAACAGGTATACATATACCATTTTTTTGTGGATTCAAAATTTATCTTTTCTAATAAACAAATATTTGCTCATCATTTACTTGAAACTCTCTAAAGTAGAAGTTTCTAGTGGCTTGGGACATGCCCTTCTAAGTGGATCTCCCCTCGTCCACTCGCTCCTTCAATATCTGAGATATCCGGGCAGCCATGTTATGACTATTTTCAAGTCTATGTATATATATATATATAATATTTGAAATATATATTTCAAGATATTAATATTAGCATGTAAGATTATCGATATTTATTTATAACAGTGTATATTTGGGACTTGCGTGCACATGACCTTAATATCAATAATGAGATAGAAAGTTAAATTATATATGCAACACAGGGTAGGACAATTAAAAATAAATTTACAATGATAATGATCAAACAACTAAAACAATTATTAAGAATAGTAAAAGTTTACTCAATATTTCTATTTACAAATCTATGTATATATATTTCAAGATATTAATATTAACATGTAGGATTATCGATATTTGTAACAGTGTATATTTGGTACTTATGTGCACATGACCTTAATATCAATAATGAGATAGAAAGTTCAATTATATATGCAACACAGGGTAGAACAATTAAAAGTAAATTTACAATGATAATGATCAAACAACTAAAACAATTATTAAGAACAGTAAAAGTTTACTCAATACTTGTAACTTTAATCATCAAAATCAAATGGAAATTGGGTTCTAATGATACAAACAATAAAAATAAATAAATGTTATACTCATTTTTCGTTTTCCTGTTTAAGCCTCTTTTGACTAGAGAAGGACATACTCTTTGCTAATGAAGGTCCAAAAGAGGAAGGTGTCGGCGACTCTCCAGGTTGAGTCTGAGGCTCTGCTATCTGGGTAGTCGTTCCTTGTCCCTTTCTAGTGCCTCAGCCTGAACATACTTCTCGTTCTCAACCCCTCATACTACAAAAAAAATTGTCAATCAAATCCATTATATAATGTTTAGTGAAATGTTAAATGTCAATTTAGAATAGAAATAAACGTGCAACTATAAAATCATATAAATATGAAAAATCTCTATTCACTGTCACTGCCATCCGCATCCTCAAGTTTTGGTTCATCCTATCTTCTATTTTGGACTATGACTCAAAATCTAGTTCATCTGATTCCACCTATGCATCCTCAATTTCTATGAAATCATCATTTGGGTCATTTGAGGATGTTACTAGATCTTGTGTTCCATCCTCAATAGCATGTAATTTGATTTCATCTTCTTGGAACGACAATGATTCTTGTGTAACATTTGAACAGCTTTTAGGGATTTCCATAATAGCTTATGGTTTGATCTTGATCACAACCCACCAATATTGCTTATCGTGTCGCAAAGGTAGGATACGTGGAGTAATACACTTGACATGCTTGATTGACCAAAATATATGGTTCACATCTATTAAATCTTCTTCTATGGTTCACTTCAACTATCTTATATTCATCATGAATTTTAGTTCCTCGCATTTGATGTCAGATCAAACCATTTACACTTGAATAAAATTGGACGCTTGATTGGCCAATTAGGATATTAAACCTCCATTACTTCAATGAGCTATCCATAATAATTATTCTCATATGCATCATAGTTAGATCCTTTAATGCACACTCTCCAATTCATAGTTTTTCTGATAGAATTTAGGCATTCAATTTGGAACTTATATCCGTTCACGATATATCCACCGCAAATTTTTACATAAACCATAAGTCTTTTAGCGAGGTCTTTATTGTAAGGATTATCGACATTCGACCATTTGTTGTTAGCCTGCAATTGATAAGTTGTTAATTGATCATTTAGGAATACAAAAGGAGGCAACAAAGTACTTGTTTCAACATACTCACATGTGTGTTGAATCATTCTACAAACTCAGTTTCAAGTTTATCAACTTCTTTATCATCAATGCACAATCAAGTTTGTCGTAACAAATCTGTGTAGATCATTGACAACAAGAATTTAATCGCAATGAATAAAAAAATTATTGCAATATATTACAAGAGATAAGATTGAAATTCACATCGTACTCAATAAAGGTCACAATTAAGGGTCCATTTGGCATTGTTTTTAGAGAAAATTTTTTTTATTTTTAATTTTTTTGAGTTTTGAAAACTACTTTTATATAGAAGCAGGTAAATAGATATTTTTCTCAAAAGCAGGTTTAAGAAAGCAGTTTATAAAAAATTAAAAAAATCAAAAAATTAAATCAAAAAAATTCTAAATTTGTTTTTTGGACATCTAACAACAATCCCAAACACCCCTTAAGTAGAATGTAAATGTGTGCAGCCTTGTATTTTTTACCAACCATTATTCTTATATTTGATCATCCAATAGGTCGACCTGGATATTTAAAAATTGAGAGTTTGATCATCTGCTTGTACTTTTAATGCGTAAACCCAAAGACCGTGCCTTAAAACCCCTTAACAAGACAAGGTAAACAAATCTTAAGTTATGGTGATCATCGGTTGAATCCGGCCCAAACTAAACAAAATAGCAAGAACCAAGATTATAGTGTTTATTAAAATTAGCCACGCCACAAGCAAAATTAACTTGATAGGTAACCAATTCTTAAAAGTAACAAAGAGATGCAAATCTGACTTACTTTGAAAAAATACTGAAAATTCGTTTTTATTCATCAATGGCTTGTAAAATATGCCCAAATGAGTATTTATAGCCTTAAGTTTTTGAATCCTTTATGGTAAAGGATAACTAAGTCATATTCTAACCTAAATCCTAAAAAGATAGCTAAAATCCGATCTAATCCCTTAAAGATAGGTATTTACATTCAAATAATCTAAATTTCTTAAAAATAGGGATATGACAAATAATAACCCAAATTTTTGTCTTACAAGAAAAACTAATTAAAATCTTCTAGAAACCTAATTAAAGGTGGTGGGTTGAGCTTCTTATCTTTGGCCCACACGCCTAAAACTAATTAATGTCTAGGATAATTAAAATAGGCAACCCACATACATATTTAAGGTCAATTACAAGTTAAACCCAAATCCCATAAGTAGGCACATGCATGATACATGATCTTGAGCACATGGTTGGCACATGATTGACATATGACTCCTTGCACATGACTTGTAATCTTCAATTTTATGTGTTTTGCCTTGTTTAGCCTATTGGACTAGTTCATGCAAGTTGGTTCTTCACACGCCTCAAGTTAAGTAATGGGTTTTGGGTCTTCAATCAACTCCATCTCCTTTATGATGCACATCCCACTTGTGATCTCCATAGTTACCAAGCTTTGAACATAGTCTTGCATTATTTGTCTTAGTTTGTTAGCACTTGATCTCGTGATTGCACCACTTGACATGACTAGTGCATCATCCTCCTTGAGTGGAGATTGACTTATATGTCTTTGATCTACATCAACTTCATCTTCACCACTGTCAAAATTACATGATAAGTTTCGGTTCATTGTTGGAACAATATCCTCAAAGTTGTAGAAACAAAAGGTTGAAGCTTCTTCAACCAAATACATGTTGCATATTAATCCTTCTATCAATGGATGTTTGCTGATTTAGAAGTAAGTTTTAATTAGTAAGTGAAGCTAACTTAAGAGACAAATACACTAGGAGAAGCGTTACTTCTCGAATGGATACATTAAATGGTATTGAATAGGTTCAACTATTCTTGATTCATACGGTAAGTCGACCAAAAGATGTTCCGTAGAGTCCAAAAAAATTTTAGGGAAAATTCACTCCAGCTTACATAAAATCTATGGAATTTATTCCTGAAGTTGAGTCATATCTTTGTTTCGAATTCTGGTGGCTGTTTGATCTGTCAGTGCCTTCCGCACATTCACCGACAGCAATTCACGGAACGTAATCATTTTTAATCTTTGCATAAAGACATGATAGTCATGACTTTTCATACCAAATAACTTAAACTTCTGCATGTCGACAAATCTAGACATGTTTGATGCATATCCATCTGAGAATTTTATGTTATTCACCCATTCAGACAACACTGACTTCACTTGCTTGTCAAGAGTTTAGCAATCTTTAGGATATTTATCGTCAATATTTGACTTTGCAAGTTTTGGTCAATGATAGCAGTCATTCAGTTCTTGTCTCAAATGAGACTCAAATAAGGCATGGCTGCACGTGCCTAAATCTGCCCAGAATTCTATCTCCCCAATTTCTTCTTTTATTACTTCCAATTGACTCATTTTTCATCTCAAGTTTAATCTAGTTTAATCTACCATTAGTTGGGGTCAAGTTATGACTTTAATGTCTTTAAAAATAGACAAGATTTCACTTTTGTTTTGACGCTGTCCATACCCTCTTCACTCATGGGTTCACCCCATTTTCTCATTTTGTTTGTGTTTTGACTCAATTTTTTTTGGTTCACTTCCATAATTATCATGATTTCCCATTACTCTCCTCTAATCCCTAAGTTCACTAGGCTCCATCATTGACTTAAATTTATTAAAGGAAAATGAAAAAGAAAATTTAACTTCGAGCTGTTCATGTCCATACCCTCTTCACTCACGGGTTCACCCCATTTTCTCATTTTGTTTGTGTTTTGACTCGCAATTATTTTTGGTTCACTTCCATAATTATTATGATTTCCCTTTACTCTCCTCCAATCCCTAAGTTCACTAGGCTCCATCATTGACTTAAATTTATTAAAGGAAAATGAAAAAGAAAATTTATTAACTTCGGGCTGTTCATGAACAAAAAGAGTGGAAAAATTTTACTCACCTTCCTTTTTCCCCAAGATGTGGTCGTGACCTCCCTTTGTACAATTCTCCCTTCCTACAAACGCTAATCTCTAATTTGAGAACAGGGAAAGTACTTCTAGAATCTGTGTCCCTAGCAGCTGAAGGGAAGAAGATGGGTGTGGCGGGTGTAGGCGTTGCCTCTAGTGCTGGGAGTAGGGTGTCTGGTGACGACAGTGAAATGTTGTGAAGCAATTTTCAGAGGAGTAGCGGCGGGCTTAACAATTTTCTTAGTGGATTGATTTAGGAAATTAGGGTTAGAGAAGTTGGGAAAAATTAAAAATGGGAAAGAATACAGCATGTGCAGCGCAATGGAGGAGCAGAGCTGGACTTAGCAATTTTTAGAGAAGAGAGGGTTTGGGATTTCAGTCAGTGATTTGGGATTTGTGGTGAAATACCTAAATTAAATTGAAAGGGTTAGCGACGCCAAAAGCGTGTCGCTATGGCATCACTATGCTAGCAGTAATTAAATGAAACGATGCTCCGATTTTGTATTTAGCTTGAAGCTTCGCCACGCGATCTAGGAACAAGACGCTATTTAAACGGCAACTTATTACTGCGTTTTGATATTTTTGCATTTAGTGATGCCATACTAGCGTCACTAAAATTTGTATAAATATGCGCGATGTTGGCTCCAAATATAGTGATGCCCGTTACCGGAAAGACGTTGCAGTGGCTTTGCTAAACTTGCTGCCAACTTTTGTCGCTAAATTTAGCGTTGTCATTATGGTGACGCTAATACATTATGTCACCAAGTATCGCAATGACATCACTAAGTGAGTCACTACTTTACCATTTTATCATACTGTTTCTTGGCGTTGCCGCAACATCACAATTTAGCAACGCCATATGTGGCATCGCTAAATTGATGTTTTCTTGTAGTGATATTCAATTATATCATTCACCATTCAAATTTACTGTGAGATTCTATCTAATGATTTTCACAATTACAGTATCAACAATAAAATCTCATTTTGTGGAATTAAAACATGAAACATAATAACTTACCATTGAAAAAGCTAAATGCGTGCTTAGAGTGGAATAAGATGTCAGCCAAGTGCTAAAGCAACTTTCTTATCCCTTTAAGTCTCATTAAGATGGCATTGTGTCTATAGCAAATAGCCCTTAAGGAATCTTTTCATGTAATAGCTGGTGTTGATAGATGCCATCCAACTTATGTTCTTTTATATTGTTTTTGTGGGAGATACTATTGCATTAGAGCTTACTTCTGATTAAAGCTGAACTTCTTAGTGATGCTAGGTTCTTGAAGGCCCAACAAATAGAGAAGAAGAATAACTCCCATTTCAAAATCCTAGGAACTGAAGATCTGTTTTGGAACTTTTTTTTAAAAAAAAAAAACGAGAGGCTTCTGAAACTCCTTTTCTCTTTTAAATGAGAACTTTCACTCAGTCCATCTATATGTTAGCATTTCTCTTCCCTTGTTTTTAGGAATTTCAAAAAGCTACTGTAGTCAAAATTCACCAATCCTCCCGTGATTTGGCTTTGACCAATGAGTGGATTCATTCTTTTTACTTAATCTAATGCATGTTGCCTTGCTAGAAGCAACTGTAAAGTGCTTGTTGTGTTGCTATGCTAGGATGTATCCTGTTAAGAATTCTTCCAACACCATTTCTATGCTGTTGTAATGAACTTAGCAAGTCATTATAATAGCAAACTGCACCAAACACTCAGAGAAAAAGAAACAGAAAAGCAACTCGAAGAATGAGAGAAAGAAAAATAGGCTTCTATTGAATGTTCTTCTTCTTCTAACAGATTAAGGATCAAGGTAACTCAGGTAAAATAGAACAAGAAAAAAAATAAAAGAAAAGATATCTATGCACAGAGACACAGCCCAGGGAGCAATTCCCCTTCTCCAAGCAAAGCTTAAAGACCACAGAATTCCAATGCCAACCCGATGCCCCTTCCTCCCCTTTTTTTTTCCTCCTTTATAACTAACTCCCAGCCCTTCAATTACTATTCAGCCCATTTTTACCTCATCTCCACGTGTCCCTCTTCTTTAATCTAGAATATTCCTACTCCTATCATTTCTCTATCATATTATGATCATGAAGATACATCCACAGGATCAATTTTTGGAAACAAGCCAAGACCAAGAATGTAGATTAGCTTTACCCACCAAAAACTTTAGTGGTTTACTATCTGCTTTAGAAACCTAATCCATGGCATTACGGCTCAATGTGACTAGGGTTTAATTTTAATTGGGGGATTGTTAGGACTACGGTTAAGAGGATCCTAAAAGGAAGGAAAAAAAAGAAGCGCAATACACCATAATATGTATAGGAATTGCTATTTAAGCTTCCTGTGAATGCAGTATGGGTGCTATATCTTCTAGTCTTCTAAACGGCAGATATATCATCTTTTATAGGTATTATGTTACATATGGATATTTGTTTATTATCCATGGTCAAAACTTGTAATACACTGGATTTATATTCTAATCACACTTTATTTGATGTCTTCATTTTGTCAATACATCTCATTTTTAACTTCTAGACCTTATGATTTGTGTTTGTTATATCTAATATGCTCTTTACCTTTCAACAGAGAAGCAAATTATTCATCGAGATGTCAAATCATCCAACATTCTTTTAACGGAGAGCATGAGGGCCAAGGTTGCTGATTTTGGATTTGCTAGACTTGGTCCAGTAGACTCTGATCAGACTCATATTTCAACCAAAGTGAAAGGGACAGTGGGTTACCTTGACCCTGAATATATGAAGACCTACCAACTTACTCCCAAGAGTGACGTATACTCGTTTGGAATTTTACTTCTGGAAACCCTGACAGGCCGCCGTCCTGTGGAGCTGAAGAGACTTGCAGATGAGCGGGTGACACTTAGATGGGTAAGCTTATTCCCTCTTCATAGTGATGAGTTTTTATTTTGTGATTAACTAGTATGCCTATTCAAGACCCTGGTTGCTTTACAATTTTTTTTTTTTCAAAAAATGAGATAATGGTCATTGTCCTCTTAAGCTATGGTGCATCCTCAGTGGGGGTGTAATCAAGTTGATATAATGTCAAACTTAAACTTGATCCAATTAAAAAATTTGACTCGAACTTATTTTTAATTGTTCGAAATTTGACTAGAAAAATATTCGAGGTACTCGAGTTTGACTCGATAAAACTCGAATTAACTAAAAAATTTAATAAATAATATATTCAACTCGACTCGAAATCTACTTGAGTTAACTCAACTTGATTAAGCTCGAATATATTTAAACATTGAGGGTATAAAACTAATTTAATAAATAATAAAAAAAATCATTCGATTAAGCTTGAGAGCTTTACGAGTATGATATTATGATACTCGAGATCAACTTGACAAACTAATCGAGTTTGACTCGATTAATTTTGACTCGAATTTAAATGTTTTAAGAGTCGAGTTCGAGTAGCTTAATTCGTTTACACCCTTAATCCTCAGCCTCATCCAACTAGATCTCCTTACACGTTATGCTGCCTTTGAGCTGAGATTGGGTATTGCTGACATATATGAAATGTTCCATTGCAAAAATTCAGGTGAGATTCATTCTAACACTTTGGTCCTTACTTTTTCAAATAACTTGGTCGTATACTGGTATAAAATTTTATTATTTAGTTCTTTAATAGACCAATTTCACATCATTTTGGGACTTTTTTTTTAGCCAATAAGAGACCAAAAATATTGATTTCCATAAAAGTTAAAGAGTAAAATGTTTACTATGCTGAACCTCATTGGATTCTTTTGCAATTTCCCCTGATAATATGGTTTTTCTATTTTGTCTTCTGATATGAATATTTCCAATAAATACAAGCTTTCCTCCAGAGGATTTCCTTTTTGCTTGGACAAAGTATATGTTATTGAACCTACTGAAATGTCGAATAATTAGACATTAAATTATGTGAATGGTAAATCAGATTATTGTGCACCATTTTATTTTTCGCATAGAGCAGATTGTTCTTTTGGCTTGCTTGTTCCTGCAGTGTTATTAGCTATTAGTACTCCTTAAAACATGAATTGCTTGCTGAGTTTGCCACAGAAGAAGTTAATCCTTTTCTGTAGCATAGTCCATTTATCCATATTATCCACTATATTGTCTAGCATTTCGCTTGGAAGCACCGAAAACTTTGTTAAATTCATGCAGGCCTTTAGGAAGTATAATGAAGGAACTGCGGTGGATATGGTGGATCCATTGATGGAAGAAAGAGTAGATGGGGAAGTACTTATGAAAATGTTTGCTTTGGCTATCCAATGCGCTGCGCCCATTCGACCAGATCGACCAGACATGAAAACAGTATCTGAGCAACTGTGGGCAATAAGAGCAGAATACCTGAAGAGTGCAAAGCGCGGGTAACAACACGAATTCCATCATCACATTTTCTTTTTCAGCCTCTGTAAACAAATTCCTATCATCAATTTAAAGACAAGAAATTACTATCATCAAGGCTCTTTAATCTTGAGTACATACTTGGAATCTTAGCTTACCTGTTCCTTAATCTTGTTATACAGTACGAGTCTTATTATGACATGAAAATGTATAGAAGATTATGCCCATTTTCTGGATGGCTTGTCCAAATTCCACTTCTTTTTTTGTACAGAGTTCCTTTATGTTCTTGTTAGTCGGTCTGATGATGGGACGAAATAAAACATGAATGTGCCAGAACCAGAAGTAAAAGCAGACAACTTGGAACTATTTCTTTGTTATTTATTTCAATTTTATTGTCAGATTTTTCTTCTCATATCTTATTAGTTTAAATCAGTTTAATTATGTAATTTCTTAATGATCTTTGCCTAATCAAGAAGCAAACACAAATTTGTAAAATTGGTTTTCTTCAATGAGAAATCACAGTACATCCTCAAAAATGAGTGCCATGAAACCCACAATCATCATAATCGTCTTAAAACATGAATTATACATTACTAAGCAGTTCTCAATAATACCTTATATTAGAACTCGTTATAGAAACCGAAAAAATTAATACGAACGAAGCTGGCCACTTTCATACTATGCCAGATTAATAGATGGAAACTGAAAATGGTTTTTGAATAATTTGATTTATAAAAAAAAGGATAGTGAATTACAAAAAAAAAAAGAGAGAAAATTAGAATATTAACTACAACAGCCAAAAAAAGAGGAAACAAAGATTTATATAACGCTTAACATATATATAATTTAATTCAATAAAGCTGACAATTTATAAATTAATAATTAAATATTATTACATAAATTTTTGCTTGCCATGTTAAGGCTTCGGATCAGTTCTAGTCAATTAACCGAAAAATGTAGACTGTCGCATGATTAGAGGTTAATCAGTCATTATAAATTTTTTTTAAGACATAATATTTAACATGTTTTATATCGTTATAAAAGATGAAAATAATTACATTATGCACAATAGTATGTTTAAAATGTTTAATATTTAAATTCAAATTAATACATGATAAATTACACAGATAATATATCCGAACTTTAATTTTAATTTGTAATAGAAAATTCAATTTTTTTTTTATTTTGTAATATAAATCCCTCCGACTCAATCTCTATTAATGGAGTTAACAATAAATTTTTCACATCAAAAAAAAAAATTACAGCTGGAAATTATACATATGCAAATGGATCCTAAAAAAATATTAAAAAACTCAAATTTAATTTCTTCCGCTTTCTATCAATTTCTCGCGGACCAAACAATTATAAAAGAAAAAAATTGAAACATCTACCGTTTTGAATTTATTCTATCTTCTACAAGCCGTGCTCATCGCGCCAAATTTTTTTCCTCTGGTTTAACACAAATGGAGTTAGTCCCTTACACAACCTAACGGAATCAACCAAATCTAAAATGGAGTTAGTCCCTTCCCATTACTGATTAAAGCCAAAAACTTTTTCTTCTTCGTAACTATCTCTTTTTTTTTTTTTCTTTTTAAATTTCACAGAAATGGTGCCAATGAAATGGAGAAAAGGAAAATTTTGTAAAATGGGTTTCTTTGGGTTCTTGTATTAAAAATGGAATGCTTCTATTTAGAAATAATAGGAAGAAAAGAGAGGTGGAGAGCCATAGTTGCAATTTCCACACCTTATTGGCCGGTAGTTCATCTTCTCATTTCTCTTGCGAATGGCGTTCTTGAGCCTAAGCGAGCCTAACCCTCCTCAGATCTTCAGTGATAAAAACCCTTTCCCTTGTAAATCCATTTCGATTTCTATGTATAATAATATTCTAAAACCCTCTTCGCTGTAAATCCGGAGCCTCATAACCCACAACCAACAAAAGAAAGCATAAAAAATCCAAGTAAATCCATTTCGATCTGGGTTTGAACATCAATTTTTCCTTAATTTATTTTTTCATTTCGCAGTCTAGTTGTTGCTGGTTTTTTAATTTTATTTTTCTCTTACAATTATTTTGTTAGTAAGAAGTCGACAGAAAGTGAAAGAAAATATATTTTTAATTGAGTGAGTTTGAACATTAATATTTTTTATTTTGTTTTTTTCATTTTGCAGTCAAGTTGATGCTAGGTTTTTAAATTTTTTTTTTGTTTCTCATTATTTGATTAGCGAGAAATTGATGAAAAGTGAAAAATACTGAATTTGAATTTTTTTATTATTTTTTTAGGACCCATTTGCATATGTGTAATTTTTAGAAGTAATTTTTTTTATAACGGACAAAAATACATGTCAGCTTTCCATTAATTAAAATTAACGAAAATTGAGTCAAAAAATTTTGTATTATAAAATTAAAGAAAATAATTTTTTATTATATATTAAAAATTTAGGTATTGTGTCATTACGCATCATATAATTGAAATATTATAGCGTAATTTACACAATTAATACATATACATATTTAAAAATATTTTCAAGTATAATAATGCCTATATTTATATATATTATTTTTAAAAAAATAAGATAATTAATTTATTTGGTATTATTTAATATTTTAAAAATCATAATAAATAATAACTTTCCAAAAATAATATTTAACATGCATTTATTTCTCAAGTAAAATATTTTTTAATAGAAATAAAATAATTTATATGAAAATTTTTCTTAATTTATATTAATTTCCATTCAAAAAATTAATACTCTAATATAATTTTTAAAAATTATTATATATTTTTATTTTAAAAATTAAAAACTATATAAATAAATTAATTATATAATTTATTAAATAAATTTATATTTTTTAAAAAGTATAAATAATTTTTAATTATGTTATATTAAACTTTGTAGAAGTTGAAGCATGCTATGCCATTTGGTTAAGTGGTAAGTTATGGCAAATCTTACATAAAAGGTTTTGCTTGGGTTCGAGGAGCATCTATTTTGCTATTTTTTTTAACAAAATTCAAAATTTTCTAATCAGTCATTGTAACCAAATTGATTGGTTTCCGATTAATCCGGCCGATTCACTTCAAGGAGCATCTATTTTACTATTTTTTTAACAAAATTCAAAGTTTTCTAATCGGTCATTATGATCATATTGATTGGTTTCTGATTAATCCGACCGATTCGCTTCGAGGAGCATCTATTTTGCTATTTTTTTTAACAAAATTCAAAGTTTTCTAATCGGTCATTGTGACCAAATTGATTGGTTTCCGATTAATCCGACCGATTCACTTTGAGGAGCATCTATTTTGCTATTGTTTTTTAACAAAATTCAAAGTTTTCTAATCAGTCATTGTGACCAAATTGATTGGTTTCCGATTAATCCGACAGATTCGCCAATTTCATCGGGTCATTTTTCCGAGTTACATGCTTCAAACCGCAAAACTTGGGGTGGTTTCAGGTTGAACCGGCGAAGTTGGATTGATTTTTACAACAATTGACGTAATGATGATAAGCAACAATTTTCTCTAGTGAATTGAGTTAAGATTTAATTAAGAGATAACATAAAAATATTCTCAACATTTCACCTCATTATAAATTTTAAACACCTAATATATATTTTTTTCAATTGTACCAAACATATTTTAATTTTTTTCGATTACAATACTCTGTCCAATTTTTTTGTTAAATATGAATGAAATGCTGATGTTACCATCTAATGTGGACCTCACCAAAGTTAATATGACAAGGAAGTAGTGTCAATTTATTGAAAAGATGAAGAGATGGGAATTAATGGAGGACATTCTAAAAAAATGTAAGAGTGAACATAAAGCTTATCAGCTTCAATCAAGCTACACTGATAGCATTCAAGTCAAGAAAGCTATTGAGGAAGAAAATATAACTTACATTGATGAAGACTCAATTACAAAAATACAAAAGACTTCTACCGCTACTAAGCTAAAAGTCTGCTTATATTTGCAAATAAAAATAAATGCCTCTAGAAAGAAAAACTAACACTACCTAGTTGTCAATAAGTAACACTAAAGCTGCATAATGAAGACTAACTAATACAACTCTGTTACTTAAAACAAGTTACAAACATGTTAACTATCAAGCTCACAAACTTAGCTTATTAACAGCTTTTCAACAACTACTAGTTGTTTGTCATTCTAGCTCAAGTTCTGATTGATCATTCTTCATCCCCCTTTAAGTTAAGGTCAGGTAGAATCTGCTAGGCCTAACTTGTAATGTTTGATTTTTAGGATTTAAAAGTTAGATTAGTTGTTATGAGAGAGTGTGAGTATATT
The DNA here is from genome assembly GCA_023653625.1 of Triadica sebifera. NCBI lineage: Eukaryota > Viridiplantae > Streptophyta > Magnoliopsida > Malpighiales > Euphorbiaceae > Triadica > Triadica sebifera. The sequence goes on along the minus strand of CM042910.1, from coordinate 18,324,237 downwards.
AAGACGTTAGAAATAATTAAAGAATGTGTTTTCACGCCTGTGAATGACTGTTCACGCTCGTGAAAGTGTTGTGCTTCAAAATGGTATAGTTTTGAAGTTGTTCACACCCATGAATGAGATTTTATGGTCATAAGTGTTGTGGTTGTGTTTACGCCTATGAAGGATAGTCAACAAAACTGCAATTTCCTCTTTTTTCCTTATTTTTGTTTTTGCTATCTTCAGCTACCCTGTGTCTCTAAAACCTTCATCACATGCCAATTTTATGATATCCATCTTCTCATTCTTTTCTCTCTTTTCACCCAAATTTCAAAGATCAAAAGGGTTAGTAAGAGAGTTTGTGAGGTTGAACTTAAGCTTGATGTTAGAAAAAGAGTTGTGCCCATTTTCTAATATAAGGATATAAGAGAGACATTTTTCTTATCAATAGGAGCTAGAGGCAGTGGGGAGAATCACTGAAGATAGTAGGCAAGCTTAAAGAGCTTAAAGGGTTTAAAGCTCCATTTCTTAGAGTTATGTATATATTGACATTTTAATTCGACCATTTGCATTTTTGCATCATTTGCATGATGAAATGATATGAATATGCAATAATGATGTGAATGCATGATAATAAGGTTTATGGCATTATTTTAGTAGGATATGTATGTTTGATAAGGCATGAAACTAAGTAGGTAAAATGATGAGATTTTTTTGGCTTTTTAGTATGAATTGTATTTTAAATACTTTATTTTATGTTAAAGGCATGTTGTTAGCATGATAAGTTGTTAAATGTTAATAGAGTGATTAACAGTGGTCAATCTTAAAAGCCCTTACATGATTATCAAATATGCTCTAATTTTCTGTTTTGAAAATTCCAGAAATTCATACCCGTGACAATTGTCACACTCGTGAATATTGCACACAGACATATTTCACGTCCTTGACAAAGGTAGTCATACCCGTGAAATATGAACTCAGAAAATGTTTAGAACATGTAGAAGCTTTCATGTTTTGCGTCACGGCTAAGAAAGTCGTAAATGTATGAGTTTATGCCTATGAACATATAGTCACAACCATAAACATTAATATTTAATTTTTACGGTTTGATCCATAATCATAAATATTTAGTGTCATGACCATGAAATTTATTTCACAACCATGAATAAGGTGTGTCATGTGAGCAATAACTTTCATGGGAACAGTCATGATTTGGTTCACGAGTAAGGGGGTACCCGTGAATGTCCTTTATGGTCGTGAACATGTAGTTCATTCCCGTGAACCTTATTATTTTACAAATGAAGTTATGATTTTTGATTGATATGTGATGAGTTTATTTTAATTATATGTGGATTATGTAAGTGTGATAATTGGTATAAAAAGAGATGCATAATTAGTAATATGATATTATTATGTACTTACAAGCATGGGTGTTATGATAACAAAATTAAAAAGGAAATGACATAAATCAAGTTAAATGCTTGTTTCTCTAATTTATGGCTTAACATATGGTAGATGATATACCATTGAGGGATTTACGGTATCATAGATTATTCTTTAACTCAATCAGGGTGGCTTAAGCTCTGGTTGTGAGCACTCCTGATTTGATGGGTTCGATTGAGCATACCCAGGTAAAGGATAATGTAGCTTAAGCTCGAGTTGTAAACGCTTTTAATCCTATTTTTATTTCTCAGTCAAGGTAGTTTAAACTCAAGTTGTGAGCACTCTTGACTTGAGGGGCTCAATGAGCTGATACAGATAGTGACAAGGTAACTTAAGCTTTGGTTGTGAACGCTCCTATATTATAATCTGCATTCAGATAGTCTGGTTTAGAATTTTGGACATATAAAGTAAAAAAGGAAATGGTAATTTAGATAATCATGTATAGTCAAAATATTTATAAAATGATTTATAAATTCACATTAGCATGTGAATATAACTATTAAGGTAAGGATCACAAAAATTATATGTTTTGAGTGCATAATCTTTAAGTATTTTGATAAATGTGATGTTGTGATATTTTATAAATATATGAAGAATTTCAATACACATATATGTTACTAAGCATTAGGTTACTTAGTATGTGAGTGTTTTCTACACTCATATTGGAGCCAGTAGATAAAAGTTAACAGGTCGTGAATAGAGTCCATACAAACTGCAATTAGAGCGAACCCATTTGAGGGTTGGTGAATCATCCATGGCATTTCGTTTTTTCTTTTTGTTTACGTCTTAGGTTATGGGTGTAGATTTCTATTTTAAATATGAATATGTATTTAATTAAATTTTAAGTGTTATATTTTTGTAAACAATGGGTCAATTAAGGCTAAGTTTATATTTATGAAAGTGATCCTAAGAGATCAAGATTTATGTATGCAGTGTGATTTTAATATAAAGATTTAATTGCGTAAAAAGGATTATCTAAGATAAAGTTTTGCAAATAAATAGAAAGTTTTAAAATACACATATTTCTACAGTGGTATCCAGTAGCATCCACCCAATTTGTAATATTGAGGTGAGCTTTAGTAAAGAAATTTGATGTTTACTCTGAAGGAGTGTAGACAGTGACAATAAAGTCTTGTTTGAACTGATTTCCAACAACATGATAATCAATATCTAAGTGTTTCGTGCGCTCATGAAATACATGATGCTGCTATGTGAAGAGCAACTTTGTTGTCACAATGAAGAGGCATGAGTTTAACAAGGGACGCACTAAAATCTTGAAGAATGCAAGATAACCATTGCAATTCTCTAACTGTTGAAGCCATACTCCTATATTCTGCTTCTGCAGATGACTTAGAATTTGTTTTCCAAGACACTAGGCAGATCCAAGATAGATACAATAACCTGTTAAAGATCTCATGGTTATTGGACAAGTGGCCTAGCCAGCATCACAATATGTTGTTAAGGATAATGAATTGGAAACAGACAAAAACAGGCCCAAAGAAGGAAAACCTTTCAAGTATGTCAAAACATGCAATGCACACTGCCAGTGAGAAGTTCTTGGTGCCTGGACAAATTGACTCAGCTATTGTACAACAAAAGTCAAGTTTGGCCTTGTAAAACCCAAGTACAGCAGTCTTCCTACCATTCTTCTATGAAGTTGCGGATCAATCAGCAAATCTCCATCTTCTGCTGTCAAACGAATACCCTTAGGAAAAGGAGTAGCAACAGGTTTTGCTCCAAGTAAACCAGCATCCTGAATCAAGTCAAGGGCATATTTTCTCTAATTAATATAAATTCCTTCTAATGATCTAGCAATCTCTAACCCTAGGAAGTATTTTGCCGAATGTAAGTCTTTTATTGTGAAAGCCTTGTGAAGATAAGACTTGACATCTAAGATTGCTTGTTCTGAACTGTCAGTGAGAAGAACATCATCAACATAAACAAGCAAGGCTAAAAAAGAAGTGGAGCTGGTGTAAGTGAATAGATAGTGATCATAGCTGGACTGTTGAAAACCATAACTCTGCAATTTGGATGTAAGCTCTATATTCCATTGTCTGGAAGCTTGCTTCAGACCATAAAGGGACTTTGTAGCCTGCAAACCTGCCCTGGTTTTTCTTCCAAATATCCCTCTGGAGGTTGCATGTAAACTTCCTCAGCCAAGTAGCCATGCAGTAAAGCATTGTTAATGTCCAGCTGGTGTAAAGCCCACTGTTTGGCTGCTGCTAAGGTGAAGAAGACTCTTACTGTAACTAAGTTAGCAACTGGTGAAAATCTTTCATTAAACTCAATGCCCTCCATCTGATCATATCCCTTTGCCACTGGTCTGACTTTAAATCTATCCACAATGCCATCTGAGTTCAATATTACTTTGTAAATCCACTTTGAACCTATGGCTTTCTTTTCTTGTGGTAAGTGTGCCAATTCCCATGTCTGATTTGCAATTCTGTGTAATTGGAATGTTCTTCTTTTCTAATAATAATTGCCAGCGAAGAACCATGACATTATTAAGAATGAGTATATTGTACAGCTAGGACAGGTAAAGCCAATATCAATGCATAATCTCTTTAACTGCCTGTCTCTTTTTCCTTGGGATGTAGTAGATATTATCTTCTGTATAGTATCTGCTGAATTAATTTAGACCTTGAGTCTTAGAGAACATCAATAAATCACTATTTCTAGGTCATATTCCTAGTTTCAACTAAGTTCAGGGCGGGTGGCATCTTTAAAATGGCATTTCTTTGAGTGAGGATGGCAACTCTTTGGATAGTCCACCTAATGCATGTGCCGTGTTGTGTAATGCAGCTAGTGATCAATATGCTCAAAATTATTTGTACAAATGCGGCATGGCAGAGGCGTAAACCTGGCAAAATTTTGCAGGATTGGCGTGTTATCTATGTGCAGGTGGCTTCATCTTCCTTTCTTTGTTACTCACTGAAGGTGCATTTTTTGCTATTTTAACTAAATTGTTCTGAAAACGTACTAGTTACATTTATTACTATGTGTTTATATGCCAGTATCTATATATACTTTTTCCATGTGTAGGAATTAATTAAAGCAACCAGTTCAAACCTTAGCTGTTTTTCCGAACATGATTGCTTATAATTCACAAAACTGCTCCATCAATAAACTACAAGATGCCTTTTATAGGAAATTATAACTGAAAAAAGCTTGAACACATTTCTATTGTATACATGTTTTCTTGGTCAAGATATGGACTTTGGATTTTGAGGAGTTTGAGTTCATAGATCAGAAAGGGCAACTTTTTCCAGACATTGCTCTGGCTTCCCTATTCTGTTTCTTACGACATTCAGTCTGGATAATCTTTAGAGTTGTGAAGTTTTGATTGTTGTCCTTTGTTATACTACCTGGTAGCTACTTTTGTGTGACCTTTAAGAGGCACTTTATTTTTATTTTGGTCTAGTACAAGTCAATGATTATTATGTTTTTAGTAGGTATGATGCTACTAGAATATTCTCCACTGGATTCTCCATCCCCAACCCCACTGTTGGTTCAATTATTTTAATGTCCTTGTTTGACAAGGTTTTCAAAGCTTATTAAATTTTATACGCCTATTTTAGGCAACATATAAATTAAATTTTTGTTAATGATTTGACTTGAAGTTCTTTGGCCGATATCAGAACTGACATCTATTACGTCTGTTGGATAACAGCTAGAACTTGCTTTTAAAAGAGAAGTCTCAAACACTTCAAATGATGAGGTATGTACCTCTCTTTTGTTTTGTTCCCAATAAAGTGTTATGTGAGGCAATTTCCATCGTATCTTCTTGTGTAAGCTACCAGTATCATTTAACCCAATATGTGTATATATGATCAAAACATTTGAGCTAAAATGAACGTTAACTCTCTTTCTTGCTCTTGTTACACTAACAAGCATGTGCATGTATTAAGATGAAAGAGTAGACGATCCAGTTTCTGTGTGAAGGGTGTAATTAGAAGATTAATAGCTTTGAAAAAATTTAAAGAAATTGAATTACCAAGATTCACTACTGCTGATATTTTGTTTTCTTAATATACATAAACATTCAAATATTCGTCTTTCAGGGGTGTTGAAATTTGTCCATAAGAAATATGTGATGGGCATAAAAATTGGAAGGTGACACAAAATTAGCCTTGATTGTTGAGGAAGCTAGTTACTCAGAGTGTTATAACTTACCATCTTGTGCATCAGTTTTAGCCAGTGCTGAAAGGTGGCTTCCACTACAATTGTCAGTTCAAGCTTTTCTTAGATAACACCAAGTAAAACGAAAATTCAAGTTTATTGTTAGACGCCTCAAGTTATTTTCTAATTATAATACTCTTACAATGGAGTTCTGGTAATCTTTTGGTTTAAATCAGAGGGAGATGAGATATTTTGTTATTGGTTTTATATTCTTGAACTTGCATGTAACTGTGTATTACATGTTATTCTGCTTCACGACTTCCAAGAGTATTGTTGTCTACTCAAGTTTGATTTTCTTGTTTTATTCGGCAATCACTAGTTGTCAACATGTGTAGATGCACTGCTATTAACAAAAACTAACTTTATTTTGCAGAGTGTATCTATGAGAATATTTAAACAAATCTTTATTTGGGTGGAGGAGCAAACTTACTGGATTGCTCATCGATTTCTCATGCTAGGTTTCGAATTAGATCTCTATTCCCCTGGTGAATATTGCATGGTTTACTGGTATCTGTATGTTGTCTTAATCAAGCTTGCAGAGAAAGCACATCTTAAGATGTGAGTGACTGATGGAACTGGTAGGTGTACCTACTTCTTTTACTTGTTTTGTTTGTGAGGATAATACTCAGGACCAAAGTGGTCTGCTAAGGTGAAATTTATTATAAAAAATTAAAAAAAAAATCAAATTCACCTCTTGGTGCTTAGGCCTGAGCACAAACATAAGTTTTTAAAAAATCTCATTGAGGGCAGGATGGGAATCCTTGGCCAGTTCCAATTTGTGTTGGTTTGTGCCTTTGTATTGGAACTAAAATTCATTTATTGGATGTGTCTTTGTTTCTCCAATTTAAAATTCTCTCTCTATTGTCTATCATAGTTCATGGTATTATTATTATTGTTATTTCAAAGATATATTTTTTTTATTTGTGAACATTTTTTAATCAGCTAAACGAAAAGGAAAGAAACGAAAGGATTCTCCGAAGGATTTGGCAGGGAAAGTCGGATTCCTCCTGCAGTTTTTTTTCTTCAGTGCCAGATATGTATTGCTGATGGGCTCACCCTGATAACTGAAGCATCTCTCTCTCTCTCTCTCTCTCTCTCTCTCTATATATATATATATATATATAATTTGTGCACCTGCTGCTTTGTAATTTTGTATGCTTTGTATATATACTGTTGATTTTGAAGCCTAAATCTATGAAACTTTCCCAGCTTTTCTTGACGGGGGAATTTCTATATGGTGGATGTGATAACAGAGACTCTCCATCCATTACATTTAAGTCCAAAATTTTTGCTTCAACATTGTCATCTAAAGTGCCTTAAGGATTTGTTGAATCTTTCTAACTGCTTCCTGCGCTGAGGAATGAGCTGATGATTTTACTTAGTCCAAGCCAATATAATTCTGAGCATGAGATATGCATACATATAGCTCGCATGCATTTATTTTTCTGATAGATAAACATTAAGGTCTGATTCTAATGAATAACATAGGATTAGATTCATTTCCAGAATGATTGATGTCTTTGGAAGAAATTTGTATGTCTTTGCTGTGAATGATTTATTATTTGCATGGGCATAGCAATTGCTTAATATGTCTTTGTTATATATAAAATATTATATTATTTAATAATTAAATAATATTTGTATGGCCAAAGAGTGGCAAACTTTGCAACTCAAATGGTTAAACGGTCACTTTGTTATTAAATGCAGTTTTTGAATTTGAAAAAATAACCACCTGTTAAAAATTGTTAATTAACCAATGGAAAATCAAGACAACAGACAGTTGGTAACTATCACTTTTAATTTTAAATTTTTATATCCATGCATGCAACATAAACACAAGATATAAATATAAGTTGTTTTTTCTAGTTGACTATATAGATAAAAAAAATCTTTATTCTTGAAGTGAACCTTCTCATAAAAAAAATGTATATATATATATAAAATAAAAAATTCAAGCAAAATTTTGCACTTCAAAAAGTTCTTTCATCTATTAGGTTGAGTTCTTGTGATAGAAGAAATCAAATGTGCAATTTTGATTTCTTATTTTAGGCATTGTATCATGGGAATAGAATTTCCATAATATTCACTTGTATCTAGTAGGGAAATCACTATTCTAAAGAATGTTTCTTGGAAACACCTTGCCTAAAATTCTATCTTTTATTTTTATAATTTTTTTTTCCACTTCTACATTTTTTTCTAGATTATTTTTAATATCCTACAAGTTTAGAATAGTAATTTCACCAATTTCAATGGACTCTTCCATATTGTACAAGCCAGATCAAGATATGGAGAGACTTGAAAAATCTAATGGGATGAACTACAAGCATTGGAGCATGAAAAATAATGTATCAATTAACAATTGCTAAGGTTCATATCCACATGATGGAACGAGTGAGGGACAACTTTCAAATGAACAACAAAAATGGATTGAAGATGATGTTGTGTGTCGCTTGATGATCTTGAATGTAATAAGCAATGCATTGTTCAATGTCTTCCATAAATGTTATCCAACATATGAGTTATGGGTTGCTATTGAGCGAAGGTACGCTAATGAGAATGCTTTAAATAAATCTTTTTTAATTAACAAGTATATTGATTTTAAAATGGTTGATTCAAAGCCTATTGTTGATCAAGTAAATGAATTAAATGAAATTACTTTCTTAATGTGCTGATATGAGTGAACCAATTTCTGAAACTTTTCAAGTGTCTATAATAATTGGTAAACTTCCACATTCATGAAAAAATTACCAGATGAAATTAAAACATAAGACAAAATCTTTAAATTTGGATCAACTATTTCAACACATTCAAATTGAAAATGAGGTTAGAAATCGAGATATACTTGTTAATGTTGAAAAAGATAATGTACATAATGTTGAGAATTCCACATCTTTCAAATCCTCTAATTACAAGAATAACAAGTTTCATAATGGAAATAAAAAATTTTCCGAGAAAAAGAAAAATAAATTTGAGTCCAAGGATGGTGTTAATAAGAAGAAAATAAGATCTTGTTTTATATTTGGCAAAATGAGACATTTGACTAGATTTTGTAAATTTCGCAAAGGTAAAAAAAAAAGAAGCCAATGTCATAGAGGAAGATGAAATGATTGTCGTTTTTACTGAAAATTTAATGGTTGATAAAGATGAATGGTGGCTAGATTCTAGAACAGCTTCTTTTGTCACTCCATACAAAAATATTTTCAAAGCATATGAAGAAGTAAATGGAAAAAAATATGTGTTTATGGGAAACTCCTCCACTTGTGTTATTACGGGAATTGGCATTGTGCAACTTCTTTTTTCTTTTGGAAAAGTGCTAACACTTAAAAATACGTATCATATTCCTGGAATTACGAAGAGTCTTGTTTCCATTGAGAAGTTTGATGATTATGGTTTTAGAGTTGTATTTGATTCCCAAAAAGTGATCATTACTAAGAAATTATCATTTGTTGGGAAATGATATGCTAAATATAATATGTATGTTTTAAGTATTAATAAAGAATCTAATGTTTCTGCTTATATTATTGATGATGTGAATAATTTATGGTATTATAGATTAGGTCATATTGGTAGTAATGTTATGCATCTCATGATTTCATATGATTATATTCCTAAGTCTTCAAATATTTATGCTATAAATAATTATGAATGTTGTCCACAGGCAAAGATCACAAAGTCACCTTTTAAATCAGTTTTTAAAACCACTTCAATTTTAGAACAAGTTCACACTAATTTATGTGACAATAAAGATCATTTGACTAAAGAAGGCAAATGATATTTTTATAACTTTTATTGATGATTTTTCAAAATATACATATGTTTATTTACTTAAAACAAAATATGAAAGTTTTGAAAAATTTAAAATCTTTAAGGAAGAAATAAAGAATAAGACCAATAAGAAAATTAAAAGATTATATCAAATAGAGGTGGTAAATTTCTTTCTTTAGAATTTATTTCTTTTTGTGAACAACATGGAATAGTAAGAGAATTTTCTGCTCATAATTCTCCTCCACAAAATGAAGTAGCTGAAAAAAAATGAAACTTTATTAGAAATGGTAAGTGCAATGCTTTTACATTCTAATTTGTCTTATAGTTTTTAGAGTGAAGCATTATATATTACATGTCATATTAGTAATAGAATTTTGCATAAAGGGCAAAATAAACCACCTTATGAGTTATTAAATAATAGAAAACCAAACATTAGTTATTTTAAAGTTTAGGATTGTATTGCTTATGTACTAGAATCTACCAAAAAAAAACCTAAATTAGGAAGTAAAGCAACTAAGTCTATTTTCTTAGTTTATTCCATGCATAGGAAGACATCTACATTTTTAATTTACATACCAATAGTGTGTTTGAATCCATTCATACTATTTATTTTGAGCATCTGACTATTAAAGATGTTGATATGTTAGAAATAGAGAAAGATGTATCAAATGAATTAGAATCTAATATACAAACTAAAAATGCAGAGAATTCTAATTTTTTGTCTAAAAATGTAATTGATTCTTCTTTTAATTTAGTTTAAAAAATAAATATTCTTGAATCTACTTAATTAAGAAAAAGTAAGAGATGTATAATAGAAAAGGATTTAGGCCCTGATATGTTTACATATTCATTAAAAGAGGATTCGAAAACTTATCAAGAAACTATGTCTCTATCTGATGTTGACCTTTGGAAAAAGGGTTTAGATAATGAAATTAAATTTATACATGATAATAACACATGGACATTGACAGAACTTCCTCCTAATACTAAGACAATAGGTTGTGAATGAGTTTTAAAAAAGAAACTTAAAGTCGATGGTAGTATTGATAGATATAAGGCGAGATTAGTAGTAAAATATTACAATCAAAATAAAGGTATTGATTATTTTAAAACATTCTCTCATGTTACTAAGATTACTACTATTATAATTATGTTGTTATTGCTTTTATTTGCAATTTGAAAGTTCATCAAATGGACATCAAGACGACATTTCTCAATGGTGAGTTAGATGATAAAATTTATATTCAACAATCTGATGGTTATATAGTGAAAGGTGAATAACACAAGGTATGTAAACTGAACAAATCTTTATATGGTATTAAACAATGGTATAAGAAATTTAAAAAAAATTAAATCTATTGGCCTTAAATGTACTAAAGTAGAAAATTGTATTTTCTATAAATGCATTAATGATTATAAAGTTCTTATTACTTTATATGTCGATGATTTGCTTGTCTTTGGATCCAACATGACTTACATTAATAAAACTAAACAATATCTTATGCAAATATTTGATATCAACGACTTGAGTCATGTTAATGTGATATTAGGTATTAAAGTAATTAGAAAAGAAAATGAGTATATTCTTACGCAATCACATTATATTGAGAAAATGCTTAAAAAAATTTAATTATTTTTAATACAAACCTAGTAAAACTCTTCTTGATCCACATTGTAATTTAATACCTAATGTTGGTGATCCTATTAATAAAAAAAAAGTATGCTAAAATCATTAGTAGTTTGATGTATGCTACGAATTATCCTAGACCTGATATTGCATGTGTTGTTGGCATGCTTAGTAGATTTACTAGTAATCATAGTCATGAGAATTGAAAAGCTATTAATAAGCTAATGAGATATTTGAAACATACTTTGAATTATGGTTTGCATTATAAATATACATCTTTTGTCTTAGAATATTATAGTGATGCTAATTGGGCTTATGATAAAAGAAATTCTAAGTCTAATAGTGACTGGTTATTTACTATAGGTGGAGCTATAGTTGTATGGTCCTCCAAGAAACAATTTTGTGTTGCATTATCATCAAAGGAATATGAGTTTATTGCTATGTCTCTAACTATCAAAAATATTCTATTAATTAAGAGATTTATAAAGTGCATATTATTTATTTGTGCTCCTAAAGGACTTGTTACTTTGTATTGTGATAACCAAGTTGTAATTTACAATACAAATAATAAGAGAATGTCAGGTAATAGTAAATATATTGCCATGAGATACAATCATGTGAGAAGTCTTGTAAAGAAAGGTAGAGTTTATATTAAGTATCTCCCTACAAATAAAATGTTTGCAGATCCTCTCCCAAAGCTTTGTCAAGTGAGAAGATTAAACAAGTCATGAGAAATATAAGACTATCACCATATTAAAAGAGGTAATCTTGATTAAAATGTACTCTTTTTATGTGAATGTCAGTTATAACTGAAAATTCATATTTAAAGAGTCCAAGAAAAAGTAAGTCAATAATTTTCTAGAAATATTAATGTTGAGGTTACATTTCCGGTGCATAGATATATTTAAGGAATAGTGGGGGTGATATTAAAGATATAAGTTACTATTTCTTTCTAAAGTCTCATGTTTGATTTATGCACTATTTTTTCACAACGAGAAGGTTGAACTTTGTTCTTAACAGTTTTATAGTATAATGGGGAATGATAGAGCAGTTGTGGACACTCTTGATAGAACTATCTATACAAGTATGAACGTAAGAGACCGTTTCCTATAGATTTTACGGTGAAATCCTAGAGTACTTGCTATAATAGGATGGAGCGCAAAACCCATATTAAATGTGTCGTCTTTGCAGAACAAAAACTTATGTATAATACGAATGTGAATTTTATATTGATATTCATTCTAAAGGTTCAAGCTTTAGCCACCTTTAGTTTTGTGTTATATAATATCTAATAATTTCCATTTTGTCGTGTCTAATCTTATAATTATTAAATAGTAAGTGGGGGATTATTATATATAAAATATTATATTATTTAATAATTAAATAATATTTGATGAATGGATATCTTTATGGCCAAAGAGTTGCAAATTTTGCAACTCTAAATAGTCAAACGGTCACTTTGTTATTAAATGCAGCATTTGAATTTGAAAAAATAATCACTCATTAAAAGTTGATAATTAATCAATGGGAAATTAAGACACTAAACAGTTGATAACTACCACTTTTAATTTTAAACTTTTATATCCATGCATGCAACATAAACACAAGATATAAATATAAGTTGTTTTTTCTAGTTGACTATATAGATTAAAAAAAACAATCTTTATTCTTGAAGCGAACCTTCTCATAAAAAAAATTTCAAGCAAAATTCTGCACTCCAAAAAGTTCGTCTTCCATCTATTGAGTTGAGTTCTTGTGGTAGAAGAAATCAAAAGTGCAATTTTGATTTTTTATTTTCGGCATTTTATCCTAGGAATAGAATTTTCATAATATTCACTTGCACTTACTATTCTAAAAAAAATTCCTGGAAATGCCTTGCCTAAAATTTTATCTTTTATTTCTATAATTTTCTCTCAACTTCTAAAATTTTTCTAGATTATTTTTAATATTTTACAACAGTCTTGACAAAATCAAATTAGATTCCTCATAGAAGCTCCCATGCTATGTCACAGTTCCATATCATTTCTTCTCAAACAATGTACTATTTTCTCCAGAGATTTATACATCATTTTGAGCTTCTACAGAAAGCTTGCATTCCTGACCATATTTCATACCCATCATTCAAGGAATCAACATCCTACGCTAGTTTCTCTGTGAGTAGTCTTTAGAAATTCAGCTGTTTATTATGCATATTACCCCTCATCCAAAACACAACTAATCTATCTGCTCTTTCCAGGCCATAGATATGTATAATTATTTCAAGGATGCTCAAAAGATTGCTAACGAGATAAAAAGTAGCTTTTCCAATGACCCAGATAGATTAGCTAAACTCCGACAACTAGAGCAAGTTGCAGATCACAATAACGTTGCCCTAAATGTCATTTTTCAAGTAGGAGCCCTGACCCATCATTGAAGGTTTCTTTTGAGTTGGTCCACTATCCCTGCTTCGCTACTGCTGTTAAGAGGCACTTAAGGTTTTTTTGAAAGACCACCAATATTGCTACACCTCACAGATTGCATTTTAGTTAGGCAGTAAAGCAACTGTAATATTTGTATTTGTTTTCAATGAATTTTTCAGTTATTTTTATTTGTGTTGGAATTTGAGAAGAGAACATAAATAATTTTCCGCATTTTATGCAACAAACAAGAGACAACAAATTTCCATTGAAAAAACAAATTTTTTTCTCTTTTTTTTTTCTTCATTTTTTACATAAAAGTTTATACATTTTCTCCTCTCAGCTCACTGTTTTCTAAATGCGGAAAGGTTGCTTATATAGGAGTAAATACAAACCAAAAAGTCTTAGTTTGTATCCACCTAACTCTCTAACTAGTACAAATATCATACCATGCACTTAGCAGTCTTCCCTATTTAAACAAAATCTCATTAATTTTATCAAAAAATCTCAGCAATCTCAACACTCCCTTCCTAAGATTTTTGGAAAAATCTGAAAATTCCCTAAGTTATTTTTTTGTCTCCTGGTAGAGCACTATCTTCTTTACTTAGTTTTTGTAGCAACTTTTAACTTCAGACCAATTAGGGGGTGTTTGGAATTGTTGTAAAAACAGTTTTATAATTTTTTTATTTAATTGACTCATTTTTTATTTTTTTATAAATTATTTTTCTCAAAACTGCTTTTAGAAAAAATATCTATTTACTTGTTTCTCTTCAAAAACAGTTTTCAAAATTCAAAAAATTTAAAAATACATTTTTTTTTCTAAAAATGCTTTTAACAAATGCAATACCAAATGAGTCCTTAATATTTTTGGAGCAACTCTATCTCCAAGCTTGTTGATCATTATTTCCTCCTTAAGATTAATTCTTTAATAAATTAAACAACATGAATCTAAAAACATAGCACTTAGCCTACAAACATTTACATTTTTTTTTCTTTTTCAGTTTAGAGACAAGTTGGCCTTTCATTCAATTTTTTCTCTTTTTCAATTTATAGACATGCAGGTCTTTTTTCTTTTCAAATAATTTCTGCAACTTGCATTTTTTTCACATTAAAATTTCACACTTCAAAAACTCAACAAATATTTTTGATACTCACTTTTTTCAATAAACTTTGCAGATTATGAATTTACACAGGTCCCTTAAATATTCTACAACTTAAACAAAGTTTTTTGCAAATTGAACACCATTTTTTTAACGATCTTTCTGCAATTTAAAGACATGTCAAGTCCTTCAAAATCTTCTCAAAACTGGTCCTCTAATACCATATTAGCTTTGATACCACTGATGGAGTTGGAGAGAAGAACATAAACAAAAGAAACAAGAATAATTTTCTGCAGCAAACAAGAGAAGACAAACTTTCATTGAAAAAACAATTTTTGTTCTCTTTTTCTTTTTCATTTTCTGCATAAAAAGTTTCATACATTTTCTTTTCCCAGATCACTATTTTCTAAATGCAATAAATATCATACTTGCACCTAATAGCCTTCACTATTTAAACAAAATCTCATTAATTTTACTAAAAATCTCAGCAATCTCAACAATTTGAATGCCATAATCTGCGCTGGAAAAAATAAAAAATAAAAAAATCGTTAGTTATTGGTTACAGTTTACACAAATCTATTGGAACCCTTTTCTTACCCAGGCTTAAGGGAGGGAATGGAAATTTGAGTATGGGTCACATTGCAAAAATATTCCAAACTTTATGTATATATAATTGGAATGACTCAAGCATTTACATTATCTCTATATTGTCTTTGTGTGGTTCTCAAGTCTAATATTAAAAGAGAAACGACGGGATACCATTGGAAACTATAAACTTCACTTGACAATGTAGTAGTCTGTGGTATTGGCTTGTCTTGAAGTTCTTATTAGCTTCATCATTTACTAAATTTTGTCTAGATATATATAGGTTTCAATTAGGATAATGTATAGCATATTTTAGCTTGGTTGTTCTTTCATTTTTGTATTTGCCTATTTGTCTCGCCTAACACTTGGCACATCTTCAATGTTCAAGGCTGTTGGTTTGTGCTAATAATTTACCTTTTCAGTGGTAAAATATGATGAACTAGTCCAAGGCTTGATGCAATTTTAAATTCGTAAATAAGTCATAATAATAATAATAATAATAATAATAATAATAATAATAATAATAATAATAATCTCTTTTATTTTATCATATTATACTAATATATCATTTTGTTAGATTTTCCGTTAGAAAAAACATTAAATTATTATAAAATGACAAAATAGTTATTTTATAATAATTTTTTCTAATACTATTTATCTCATAAGATTTAATATATTATACTAGTATCTTCTGAAATTTTAAAATTATATTATTTGTCTTTTTTATTTTATTTCCATCAGACTATATAGTTATTTTAACAATTTTTCTCATTGTTTTCTATCTTCCTAAAAATTAGAGTAAAATTAAAAATTAATTGAATATTCTTATACTAATAATTAATGATTTCTAGTAAAATATTATTTAACATGAATAGAATGAAATTAAACTTACAAATTTAATATTTTATATGAAATTTAAATGAATATCTCATACTTTTAGAATTAATTTCAAGGATTGAATTATGACATTTTATAGTTCAAATTCATATTTTTTTACTTTGATTATGAAAAGAGAGAAAATAGAAAGAAATGTGAAAAACGAAAACACTTTACTATTTTCCACGTTAATAGTTAAAGAAAGTATATATGCTAACGGGTAGTATAGTCTTAAAACCTTAGATGTACTAATATCAAATCTCATGAGTTAAATAGTAATTTTCTCTAATAATAATAATTTATATATTTTAATCGAAAAATCACATAAATACCTAAGTGTGCTTATTTTGTTATTTTATAGATGTATCAGCATGAATTAAGCTATAAGATAATGCTATATGAGGTGGAATAAATGAAATAGAGTGAGAATTGGTTAAATTGGTCAATTAATTATTAAGATAAGTTAATGCATCGAAAAATATATAAAATTTTTAACAGTTTACTGCGCTGAAATTTTTTTATTAACTGATCGAATTAATTGAACATTTATAATCGATTCAGTTAAATTTACTGATGAATTTAAAAATCAATTAAATAATGCTTTATTCTTAATTTTAACAATTTATTGTAAAATTTAATTTTACATCCAAGCCATATCAAAGTTCAAAAATCTAAAAATTAACATAATTCAACATAAATAATTTAAAAATTGCAATAATAATTAAATATGAACAAAAATTTATGATAAAAATGCAATTATATATATAAAAAATAATTTTAAGTAAAATGGTTAATTCAGTAAGTTTTCGGTTAACAATAAAAGTTAATTGAATTAACTGAAAATAAAAAAACTCTTAACCCTCCTAATTATTTGCTGCAGAAAGAAGCTCTCTTAAACTATGGGGTGCAGTTAATTTGAACATATGCTCGCCTCTAAAGTGAATCACAAGTATTTTCTATTAGGGGAATTTATGATTCGGTTTAATCGGTTTAAATTAAAAATTTATAATCATACCAATAAATTTGGTTTTTAAATAATTTAATTTTTTTTACAAAACCAAATTCTATTAAAAATATCTAAACCAAATGCTATTTGGATTCTAGATAATCATTTTG
Source organism: Triadica sebifera (assembly GCA_023653625.1). Classification (NCBI taxonomy): domain Eukaryota; kingdom Viridiplantae; phylum Streptophyta; class Magnoliopsida; order Malpighiales; family Euphorbiaceae; genus Triadica; species Triadica sebifera. The sequence goes on along the minus strand of CM042910.1, from coordinate 18,307,174 downwards.
ATAAATAAATGAATAAAAAATTAAAATATCATAAAATTTCAACAAATATTAACTTAAAACTATTTATCAAAATAATAACATAAAAATCAACCAAAATATAAAAATTCAGCATATATACCACTTTAACTTCTAGAAAATTCAAAATATAATTTATGGATTAACAAATTAAATTTTTATTCAATCACAATATTCCAAAAGCATTTTCCATGAAAAGTAATTTGCTCCAAATTGGATTTAACACTTAATCTTCAAAATTCTACAAGCAAAATATTAAATAATTAAATTAGATAAAAGTTTATGCATATATATATATATATATATATATATATATATATATAAAAAGATATCATGTATTATTGATTAGGTTCAATTTTATTGAATTTCTATTTTTTAATTCAAACTCAAATCAGAAAAATTGATTTGTAAAAATTTTGAACTAAAACCATTCATAAAATTATATAAATTATAATTTCCGATTTGAATTGAATTGATTAATTTTTTTTGCACCCCTATTTTCTATGTTGAACTTTATCCCTTTTCCAAAGTTTGTTGTAGCTGACAATAGAATTCAATCAACACAGACGAATACTAATTTGGTATTTTGCTTCTAGAAGATGGAAAATTATTTATTATTTTTAATGAACAGATTTTTGAACATGGTAAATTCCATAGCTTGGCTTCATCGAAGGTTCTTACTTCTGAATCCAACAAAAAGATAAAATTCAAAGTCAAAGTCAAAAAAAAGATTCAGCCGCCGTTATTATTACTATAACATTTGGTTGCCAAAGCATATATAATCCAATTTTGACTGACTTAATCTTCACAATTAGGAGTGGCCATAATTGACGGTTTCGGTTCATTCACGGTTCTACCTAAGGTGAAATCGGCTATGAACTGTCTTAGAGAAAGTTCCAACACACACACACACACACACACACACATATATATATATATATATAATAACAGTTCGGAACTGTTAACAGTGGGTTCCAATTCGACCAAAAGGGAAATCGGTCCGAAACTCCAAATTTGACAGATTCCGATTTGAATTTTAACCGGACTATTCTGGTCCAGTTCACAGACTGAACCTACTCGTGGCCGCCCCTATTCACAATTATCTCAGCCACCATCCCAAGTCATCTTCGTTGCTACGTTGGAAAATCACAACTCAGTTCAAAATAATTGGGAGTTAAATGTGTGATAATATTTTATTAATATAATGTCTTGAACTGATTTCATTAATATAATTATTTTCAAAAATTATGTCCATGGATATGTCTACAGCTAATTTTATAAATACTTCTGTTCTGTGCAATAAAATAAATCTTTAGAAACAATTGGGTGTTAGAATTAAATTCTTAGCCTTCCATATCAAGGTCCTTCTCTTGATAAAAAAAATCATATAAATTTTCATAAAAAAATATAAAAATAGGTTGAGTTATTGTTTATAGAAAACCAAAATACCGTGTATATTTGACTTTGTTAATCTCCTTAGATATTTTTATTAAATAAATGTAAAAAAAACATATTATGGGAGAAGTATGCTCTTAAATTAAGCATATGAAAAAGGGATTTCTAAGTTTAAATTTCTCAATTCATAAGAATTTATGAAAATGAAAGCATTAAGTTTCACTATTATTATTATTATTATTTGATCATTTAATAGATAATAAAACTGTAATCTTAACCAAATTCTATTGGTGTCTCCAACAGCTAAAATTAAAAAGAATTCAGTGCATCAGTTCTTTTAACTTCTTACCATGGTCCATGCATTCAAATTTTCACTTCAAGAAATTGAAACCCACAGAATAGAGACTAAATTTGATTAGCAAGAAATGAAAGAAATCTCGTATGTCCAAAAATTAATCGAACGGCTATATATCCTTTTAAAGGATATACTATTAAAAAAAAAAATTGCCAGTGGAGCCCGCAATCTGAGTTAGTGATTCTATGAAAAACAGTACAGGAACGGCCACCTGTTCCCCAGTTTGAAAGTGGGTGGGCCCAAACTCTGGCCGTTTTATATAATTATGGTGGGACCCACTCAAGGTCAGATACTTCCCTCTGAAGAGCAAAAAAAAAAAAAAAAAGGGTTTAAAATGACACTGACATGCCATCTGTTACTTGTTAGTAAATTTGTTTTCTTGTCATTGTTAATAATTCTATGACGGGGTCAGGGGTATGAACGTCCTTTCAAGAGGAGATTCTGGCATCAAATATTAAAATAGTTAGTAAATGATGTTGGCAAGTAGAGCTGTATTCTACGTGGCACCTACTGTGATGTTGACCATGTCACAAATTTACCCCTTGATCTATTCCATATTACTAAGTTTTTATTTTTGGGTAACAACTCAAATTATTCATATTTCTATGGAAGTGAATTTTTTTCTTTATATTACAAACATAACATAAAGTCCATAAATACACTACTTTCATTTACTAACTATTTTAATATATATATATATATATATATATATATATATATATATATATATTTAACCATCCAACATTCCTATAATACAAAAATTTTAAAAATATTCTATATCTAGTGTTAAAATTCAAGATTTTTAGTCGTGGAAAAAAAAATTGTATCATCTTATCTCATCATTTTATGATTTTTTTACTGTATTTTTTTAAATATTTATGGGATTCTAATATTAATATCCTATTTTAAAAAAGAATAACAAATTGACAATCATTAATTTTTAGAAGTGGTTCTCCACGAGGGGAAAGGGAAATGACAAAATTCTTGATATAGAACACAAGGCTATTTTGGTAAAAAGATAAAAATCTAAGGGCAAAAAGCTAACCCAAAAAATTCAAAATTGGTGTATGTCATCTTTAGCTGGCAACAATCAGTCTAACATTTTCTAAGTGAGTATTCCCTTAATATTCTTGCTCAAGCTTTCATCAACCCATTGAGTAGCCTTAACACTTTCTCATTTTGAATCAATAATTGGTCTAATTCAAAGCTTCATACATAGCCCAATAGCTTAATATTTATTTCAATGTTTGTTTTTAAATAATTTTAATATATTTCTTATATGGATGCCTCATAAATTAATGAAGTAACTAAATGAGTTAATATATAATTATATTGCTATAATCACAAGAGTTAGCTTAAGCGATAGCTAGATTTGTTTTCCAGTTTATCATTTCATTTTACTTATATCTAAAATTATTTTGAACTCTATATGGCGGTAAATATTTCAAAAAAAAGTATAATCATAAAATAAAAAATTAAATATCATTTCTAATGACTGAATTTTTTTTAATCAAAGTACTAAAAACTTACTAAGCTTTATGTTAATTCATATATTTATATATGATTTCATTTTTTTCCAGTAGAAATCAATAAATTTTAGTTTAATAATATTAATCTTGTTGTTAGAATTGTGAGATCTAGAGTTTAAATTTATAATAAATAATTTATATATCATATTTAATATGCTAATCAATATATCGTTCAGAATGCTAAACCTAAATGCAGGAGTGAATTGAAAAATTTAAATCTAATTATGAATAATAATTCTAATGTCAATGTTAAATAATATTAAAATTGTTATAAAAAATGAATTTAATTTAAGTATAATCTAAATTAAAATAGGCTGAGTTATAAAGAAAATATGATTCAATTGTTTTTTTTAATATAGATTGTTTGATATTTAACCAAAAATATCGAAATTTTTCAAAGAAAAGGAAAAAATAGAGACAAAAGAAGATTGAAATGATGTAAAATTCATGTGAAGGATAAATTATTTAGACCAAAAAAAAGTCACAAATGGTAAATAAATAATTTGGTATATTCAAATTAGGAACTATTAAATACTCAAAAGTCATCATATCATATTATTTTGTTTTAAATTTTGGCACCACCTTACTTGAAATTTATTTATTTTGTTCAAAAAAAGGAAAAAGGAAATGAGAGAGAATGTAAACAAGCAAAAAGTCTATCATTTTCACCCCTTTTACGAGGCAGTCCTCTTACGCAGCCGTATTCTGACACCACACAGAAATCAATCAATTATTTTTAAAACATATTATTTTTTATTTTTTTATTAAAATAAAATTAATAATAATAAAAAATAGAATATAATTTGTCTTACGACGCCGACGACCCAACCAAATCCAACTCTTCCCAACTCAATTCTTCAAATTTTGTCCATTTTTCTTTGTTCTAATTCTTCCCCTCCTTCCCGTCCACCGACCCCCGTTTCTTCGTCTTCTTCTCCTCCTCCTCCTCTCTCTATCTATCCAATTTGGCTTCAGGTAATATAAGCTGTCTGATCTCTCTCTCTCTCTCTCTATATATATATAGCAATCTGTTTCTTATCGGAATATTTCATTCGCGAAGTTTCATTCTTTTATTTTTATTTTTTTTGGAGGTGGGTCATTTTTAGTTAGATCTTTTGATGACGAGTCTATGTTGTTTTATGGGTTTTAGATGCAAAATTAGTGTTTTTGCTTTGTTTACGATGATTTTTACCTACTTCTTTTTATTTTATTTTATTTTACTTTTCATGTCGTTGTTTTGATGTTTGATAAGTGCTTGATTTGCTGGTTTTCAGTAGGTATTTGTTTCGTTGTACTAACTTTGAATGGGAACTGGTCAATTGCAGAGCTTTTGTATTGTTTTAATCTTTAGAAAAATGAGAGAATTTAATGAACCATGCGGAATCTCTTGGTATACGCGGATTTTTGAGCGTTGGTGTTAATGTGCTCCCTCATATATGGCTACTAGATTGGATCTAAATTCATGCACTGTAAAACCCAATTATAAAAATTGAACGATCATAGGACTCTATGGGGTAGTATTGTGAAAGTTATTTGTGTTGTTTTGACAAAATGGAACTTTGTAAAGAAAATAATGTAGATTTTTTAATGGGTGTTTGCAGTATTGTGTGATTGGGAGGGAGAGAGAATGTCAGGAGGCGGTACACAGAATAGCTTAAGGAAAGCACTTGGGGCCCTTAAGGACACCACCACTGTTTCATTGGCCAAAGTTAATAGTGATTACAAGGTATGCTTAGTTACGACTGATTGTCTACTTATGTATTTTCAATTGGTTTTGTTTTATTCATTTTTTTTGGTTGGTTTTTAATTATTTTCAGGAATTGGACATTGCTATAGTTAGGGCCACTAATCATGTAGAGCGACCTGCAAAGGAAAAACACATAAGGGGTTGGTGCTCTTTTTGCATATCTGGTTCTTCTTCTTGATGATAGGATAGCAAATGTTTATTGCGCCAATAGTAGAATCATTATGCTTGTGATTAATCAATTGATAATGGGGAGTTACACATACGTCGTGTTTCATTTTGCAGCTATTTTTGCTGCCATTTCAGCTACTAGGCCTCGAGCTGACGTTGCATATTGCATCCATGCTCTTGCCAGACGACTATCGAAAACGCATAATTGGGCGGTATGTGCACCATTAGCCATATTGTATGATGGAATTAGTATGATAATAGAGGCTTGAAGCAAAATGAAATGATTGAAGGTCGATTTGCCCCCATGATCTTGTTTGGAAAAATCAATTTATCTAAGCAAAATTCTTTTTATCTAAAGTGTGAGATATTTTAGTTTTCATTGTAAATATAATTTTCTTTTCCCCTCAGAATTGTCAGTAATTTGTCAAAATTGAATTGGATTGGGGTAAATTGAATTTTCTGTCAAATGCAAGAGGTAAATTCACCCTAAAGCTAATTTTTAGGGTAATTTGACTTTGCTTACAAGTTTTTAGGCAATTTGACTTTTAATCCTAAAGTGAGACCTGTTATGTGCTGGTGAAACTAGTCTTAGAAATAAATTAAGATCCCTTTGATGTATATCACTAGGATTATATTCAAAGCTCTCAAAGATTTATTAAGGTTGATTTCTATCCAGGAATTAAAGTAGGTATAGTATATGCAAAAGTGGTGGCAGTTATTACTAATAACTGTTGAATCGAGATTCGTATCGAGAATCGAATTTGTCATTTTGTAAATCGTGAATCAAGAATCGAATCGAATCGTAAGATTCAGTTTAAATTGATAATTAATTAGAAATAATATATATTCATTTTTAAGAACATATTTTATATTATGTATTTCATAGTTTTAAACTGTAGTAATGATTAAACATAAAAATACTATTTAACTACTATAATAATAAACTATTCAATTCATATAATATAAGTATCACTATTATTCATCTTCAATTAATCATTCCAAAAACTATTAAGTTAAATAGAAAGAAAAATAAAAGTTTAAAATCTGTACTTCTAATAAAATAATAAATTTCCTTTGGCTGAACTTGGAAGGAAGGGCATGTCAGCCAATAAAGATTCTCAAAGTCATATTGTCCAAATTTATTAAATTTCTCTAAAAATCTGTTGAATATACATGGAACAAATGTGACTTGTCAAACGCCTAATAAAAAAAATTATATTTGTGATTAATTTGAAATTTTAATGGCAATTAGAGAAAAATATCATGGGCTGCGTGTCTATCATTTCCTACTATTGGGTTTAACTCTCTTAATCTCTCTCTCTCAAGCTATACAATAACTTTCCTTCTCTTTCTCTATCCCATACTTGATCCCACCCCCTGTGCATATTCGCGAGTATCCTCCATTTATGCATCTCATCATTCCCCTTTATGGCCTTTAGTTAAATCTGTACACCCCAACACCCCATCATTCCCCTTCGTGGCCTTTAGTTAAACCTGCACACCCCACTATTATTCCTCTTCCGAACCCTTCTTCTCATAAAATTTCTTCTTGATTTCTTAGATTGATTACTATCAATCTCAAGCTCGTGGAGGCCATTGCTGATTCCTCGCTTGTGATCCTCACTCAGCCCATTAACTCGTTTGACTCAGTAGACATCGCGACCGAGCTTGAAGAGTTAGTAGATTCTTTTTCTTCTCCTTCTCTATCTATAAGTTTCCTCACTCTGCTTAATATTTATTTTTTATACGAATTGATAGAATCAGTTGATTCGATCGATTCTTGCGATTCGCTATTGATTCACGCGATTCGATATCGATTCATGCTAATTTCGATTCATACTATAAATTCAAATCGTTATATATAGGAATCGTATCAATTTGGACGATTCAAATCGAGAATCGGACGATTCTAACAACAAAGGTTATTAGTAAGATAGGGGGACCTTTGGATTTGATTTTTGTAATGCTAATGAAGATATTGATGGGAACCAAACCAATGTACCAATCATATGCCAAACATTGGTTTTGGAGGTCAATGTCTTACGTGCTTTGTATGACACTTTATTTGCTTATTGCCACAGTTTGAAATCTTGTCATTTCATAAGAAGGAACCAAAATAAATGATCTTCTTTTTCTTTAGAACGAATTAAGACTTTAATCATTTGTTAATTGTTATATCAAGTATGAATGGAATTTGGTGGATATTTACTATTATCCATCTTGCTTTAAAACAGGGCACATAGGAAAGGTTTCTAATCATGGAATGATGGAACCTTTAGCACTTTAGATCGGTTGCAGCTGTGGTTCTTTTCTCTTATTTTTGAGTTCTTTGATTTTTATAAAATCTTTAGGGTTTAACTAATCAAAGCCTCTCTGTCATGATTGATAGATAAACATTGGCTTGAATGATTAATTTTCATTATTTTTAGAGATTGATACTTCTACATATTTTATAGATTTTATGTTATACATTGATGTGCATGCATTGTCTGTGTTCTACTATGATGCATATGCCTGCCTAATGCTGATTGGTTTTTAGGTCGCATTGAAAACTTTAATTGTTATTCATCGTGCTTTGAGGGAAGTTGACCCCACATTTCATGAGGAACTCATTAATTATGGCAGAAGCAGAAGTCACATGCTTAACATGTCTCATTTCAAAGATGATTCCAGTCCAAATGGTATCCTTTTTTGCCCTTTAATATGTTTATTCTTGTTGAATGGTTGTGTGACTTTGATGTTATAAACTGGGCAGCATGGGATTATTCTGCCTGGGTTCGCACTTATGCCTTATTTCTGGAGGAGAGGCTGGAATGTTTTCGTGTCCTGAAGTATGATGTTGAGACAGATCGACCTGTAAGGAGTTTATTTTCTTAGCAGGCCTTATATCATTCTTTTCAATTTATTTATTTATTTTTATCATTTGCTATTAGGAAGATCTAAGTGCTATTTTTCTATCACATTATCTGACTATCTAATTTGGGCTACATAGGTTTGAATCTTCTGAGTATTAGTTTTGATGAGGTAAAAAAGAGAGAATTTCGACATAAAATATGATTTGAGTGTTGGTGCAAATCCCAACGTTTAATTTGGAAAGAAAAGTTATAATTCAAAAGGGTTCTCTTTGGAGGTAGTGGGGGCAAGTGCCCACATTGCTTTCTGAGTGAGTTCTAAGATATGAATTTGTGTGAACTGGCTCTTTTTATTTGTAATTTTTTTTGGGACCCATATTTCTGTGTAGATCTTCATCTTTAAATAGATGCTACCCTTTCTACTCTTGGCATGTCGTGGCATCCTAGTCATCAATTTGTTATAAGGCTCGATTTTAACCTTACATTTGCTAAAATTGAGTACTTAATTTTTTCTACCCATTTTGAATACTATGTGTGTACTTAACTGCTCATAGAATGCACATAGAACATACATACATCTAAGTGGGAACTTTTTTGTATACCGACTTAAATTGAGATTGTTGCAACATTTTTGAGCTTTTTTTATCCACTGATGACATTAGCACTTTTTTGCTAGCCCTCTAATTTAAATAAATAACATATGATATTTGGAGATTGATTGACAAAATTTTGGTGCAGAGGACTAAGGATCTGGACACTGCTGAGTTGCTTGACCAACTGCCTGCCTTGCAGCAACTTCTTTTCCGTGTTCTTGGTTGCCAGGTGATTCATAAATCTGCACACATACTTGATGGATTTATGTTTTATATTACCCTTCATAATCAAAAAAGTGAATCAAAATTCCAATCCGGATTTTTTGAGGAACATATCGAGAGAGAATTGTGGGGGGCATTATACTTAAATTTGGTTTCTATTTTTTTGTGGGTTCTTTTATTTCTGTTTTGAAATGAGAAACATTTTGCATCTTTTGTGCAGCCACAGGGGGCAGCAGTTAATAACTTTGTCATTCAGTTAGCGCTTTCACTGGTAAGTGGAGTTTGTAAATTTTACTTGCCCCTTGTGCTAGTTGGACTGGTGTGGAGATGGTAATAACATGTAATTAATTTTCTTATCATCTGTCCACGATAGGTTGCTTCTGAAAGCATTAAAATATATCAAGCTATAACTGATGGCACTGCCAATTTGGTTGACAAGGTAACAAGTAACCTTGCTTTTTTAAATCAGAAGTTAGGACGTTCAGCATATCTATTTATTTTAACGTCACTGATGGCAGTTCTTTGAGATGCAACGTCAAGATGCCATGAGGGCTTTGGATATATATAGGAGAGCTTGTCAGCAGGTATCTGTTCATTTCTTCTTCTTTTTCTTCTTCTTCTTCTTCTTCTTCTTCTTCTCTCTTTTTCTCTATATGGTTTTGTTGCGTTGGGGGTGGGTGCACCCTTAGGACAGGCACGAGAGTCCTACTCCTGATGAACAGGCACTTAAGCCTGTTAAAATAGGCGCACCACTATTCCACAACAGGCGTGAGAGCTGTGCAATGACAGTTAAAACCATCTATTATTGTTAGTGATAAAAGTGATTTGATGGGAATGCTTTTGAATTATTTGTGCATTCAGGCCGAGAGACTCTCAGAATTTTATGAGATATGTAAAAGTATGGATATTGGACGTGGAGAAAGATTTATTAAGATAGAGCAGGTTCATATACTTACTCATGGTCTTCTGGAATTTTATTCTTTGTTATTTTACTAAATGTTTCTTAATAAATATTGTTCATAATGAAGCCTCCAGCATCATTCCTACAAACCATGGAAGAGTATGTGCGAGAAGCTCCACGGACGTCCACAATTCGCAAAGATCAGGTACTGAGACGTCTTCTGTTTAAAGCGTTTTTATTGAGTGAGAAGGCCATGGAAGGAAAAAAATCTCTTAATCATATGTCAAAATTAGCTTGTGGTAGTATCCAGAAAAAACTGATCAGCTAGTTTGTTTATTGACAAAGGTGGAATATATTAAAAGATTAACCTACTATTCTGGCATGCTCTTACGCTGCATAGTAGTTGAAAGTTGTCATTCTGATGTTATTATAGAACTTATTATACTTTCATAAACTGAAGACAATTATGTAATGGGTTGTTAAAGTCATGTATATTGTGCATTTGTGCAATTTACTGTAATATTTATGAGTTTCCTATTTTCCTAGTACAATGTGGAACATGTATCCATATTTTGTTAGTGATGATTATCACTTCTGTCTAGCTCTTGGATTAATTATTCTTGGCCAATTTAATATACACAGGTTGACAATAAAATTGCTACTCCGAAGGAAATCTTAGCTATAGAATACAAAAAGGAACCAGAGGTAAAGGAGGAGCGTCCACCATCACCACAGCCACCACCACCTGAACCAGTAAAAGTTGAAGCACCTGTTGTTGATCCACCTGATCTATTGGTATGTTTATGAATCTTTTCATTGAATATCATATTTCTCTGGAGAACAGCCTGAATATTCCGTGGTATGCTTGCTGCCTGCCATTTTCTCTCTATTTTGTTCGTAGAGCTTGGATGATCCTGTTCCAGTTGCTGCAGAACTAGAAGAGAAGAATGCCCTAGCCCTGGCCATTGTTCCAGTTGGTAGGTTTTAGTACTGTTGTATATATCTTCCATGTTGATGTATGACTGAAAAGGTGAAGAATTCATCTGAATTTGGATTTTAACAAAATAAAATGAGCATATTTACTCTGTTTTGATCAGTATGTTGAAATTTAATTGATGAAGACTAAATCCTCCACTTGACAAGTAACAAAAAGAAACTAAGTGCGATATTAGATTTTTGTTGCATAATGCTGCTGTCAGTAGTTTTTTTTACAACTAACATTATTTAAGTTTCTGTGTTTTCTGCCAATGCAGCTGACCAACCGACAACTGCTCTTAGTCAAACAAATGGTACTACAGGTTGGGAACTCGCACTTGTTACAACTCCAAGTTCAAACGACAGTGCTGCTGCTGCTAGCAAACTGGTACTTTTTTGCTGCTTTATTTACTACATCTTAACGTCTTTCCAGAATAATATCAGATGGACGCCAAATATATTAAACTTTCAGTGCTTAAATTCACAAACATGTTTGTCCTGTTCTGACTATGAATTCATGTCCATTAACAAGGCGGGAGGGTTAGATAAACTCACACTTGACAGCCTATACGATGATGCGATAAGAAGAAATAGTCAGCCAGTGAGCTACAACCCCTGGGAACCAGCTCCAATGGCTGGTCCCATGATGCAACCAACTACACACGATCCTTTCTTAGCCTCCAATGCGGTGGCTGCCCCACCTTCAGTGCAGATGGCCGCAATGGCCAATCAACAGCAGGCTTTCATGTTGCAGCAGCAGCAAATGATGATGATGATGGGCCCACAACAACCACCTCCAAATCCATTTGCCAATCCTTATGGAACCAGTTTGCATCCATATGGGACAGGTATGCCACCTGTCCAAGCCTACAACCCTTATTCGGGCCTTATATAGATATATGCCTTGTATGTAAGACACATTATTTTATCTGGAAACTCGATGAAGAAAGATGGGGGGATTGATCAGCCGCGGGTCTTGATATCGGGGAAGACTAGACAATTTGTACCATATGTTGTGTATGTGCAGTAGTCATTTTAGAATGCGATTCTTCTTTAATAAATTAGCGGGAGGAAGGGCTTTTTGAATTACTGATTACTTTCATTGATGAAGGTTAGTAATAATGCTTTTGGAGACTGCTAGAGTTTTCTCAACCCGCATGGTTGTCTATTACGCTTAAGCAGGAAGTTTATATTTCAATGTTCTTTTCCCTGCTAAGGTTTACTCATAGATGATAGAAATGATTTGTAATCTCTGTGATTATTACCACATTTATGTAACCAGAAACAGACATCAAGTTTGATTTGTGGCTGTCCGAATTTTTTGTTTTTTTTTTGTAACAATGGTCTTTGATATTTATTTGCATTCTTTTGAAGTAATTCTACAATGGTTTTCGCTTCTATATTAATTTTAAACTTTTATTTCGTCGTTAGGAGTTTTTGGAGTCTCGTTTGTTGCAGTGGATATATATATCTATGGGGTCTCCTCGTTCCTCACCCACCGGGAGAATTATTTGTTTCTCTTGGTAAAATAACGTTCTATTTCTTTTTATTTATTTATTAAAATTTAAAAGTCTAAAAGTTTATACTGATGTTCAAAAATTTATGTCTTAATGAAAATGGTGAAAAAAATTATACGATGATCGGTCTCTAATTTTCATGAATTCTTTGTAGTCATATCCAGAAATATTTGTTGAATTTTCTTTTAATATATTTTGATATACGAATACAAACATGCATTTTAACTCCTTAACTAATTACTTGAGGAAAAAAAAAATGTATCCTTAAAAATCTACTCTAAGGATGACAATTAATATTTAAAAATATCCGACTAATTAGTGGCCAAATTCTTTTTCCCAAATCTTAATAATACTTTATTGTTCGAGTTTTTCAAAAAAATCAGTTTGCTTTTTGGAGATTTGCCTATCCCTACATTAAGTTGATTGTGATCATCTTGTTATTCATGTGGGATAATATATATTTATATAAAAAATGTAACATTTGTATCCGTTCTTAAACAACTTCATTAATATATTTATGTATTAATCCTATTTGATTGAATTGAAACAAACAAAATGGATTAATCAACCGAATGCCTGTAAAATACTAGTTAATTACTTAATTAATTAATATCAACCCTCAATTACAATAGATGCAGACGAGGCACGATGAAGAGAGATGTAAAATGTCGAGTAATTATCACAACCATTACTCGGTCAATTCATAAAATGATACATAAAATAAAATATTTGCCAAAATAATATTTTTCAAACAAATAATGTTTTTCCATTACAAGATAATTTTATCTTTCTATTCAAATTTATTTTTTAATCTTTTCCTAATTTTTCTAATCCGTCAACTTTTTTTTTCTTCAAAAAAATATTTTAATATTAGAAAATAATACATATGACTCTAATATCATTCTACTGAGTTTATTTTACACCAAAGAGATATTTATCTTTTACTAACTGATATTATTATTTCTAATATTTTTAAACTTCCATCAACTTCTTGTATTCATTCAAGTGCAACAAACCCCCCCCCCCCCCCCCCAAAAGATTCTCTGTTTTTGAGCAAATAATTTTTGTAAAGCATCCTTTTAGCAATTAATCTAGATCAGAGGTATTAACATGCAAGTAATAAAAAAATATTATAACATATTTTTTTCAAAATACAACCACATTTAAATTCTAACATCTAATATATCCATTTTGGAACATGTTCATTCTAACACTTAAATGTTACTGAAATTTCGTCAGCATTTTCTTTATAATTTGAACATTTTCAAATTTCAACTTGTTCAAGAATAATTTTGTGTAATTCTAAAAAAAGACCATCACATCAACCCAATAGCACAACTGGCCACTTTTTGTCCCTAGACCTCATATCATTCTCCATAATTAAATCATGTCATCATCTCACTAAGCATACAGTCACATAATATAATTTTTTTAAAAAAGAAAACATGGAAATAAGTTTTACAATCATCCAAACATACTATCAAAAAGAGGTTTACAAATCATAATCCCAAAAAATATGGGATTTGTATATTTTGCATTAAAAATATTAAATACATCACATATAAATATAAGTGCATGTGTCAAAATCAAAGTATGATAATATATGAATGTGCAGTGTGTCTATGGAACACCATGTACAAACCCTGTCGTCAATAGTCTCACTTCACTGTGATCTTCACCTTATAGATAACTTTCTAATAGTTTCTTCTTGAATCTGTCTCGCCTCGGTCCTAGGCCCATTTGAGTAATTTAGAAAACCACCCTCAAAACGAAGTGAGAATATAAGGGGAGGAGGAATAACTTCGATTCCCACCTCCATGACTTGCTAAACTAATTTTGAATTAAATATTTATATACTCAAAGTACATATAAAATCAACATGATATTTTGTAACAAATATAATTAAAATAATAAAATTAACTTATGTATATAATCAATATATATACTCATAATATCATTTAAAACCAAATTTGAGCAATTCACTTAATTTAATCAAAATTCACATATAATAGATTTAAGCATAATACCTTTAATAATCAATTTTAAACAATCCAAACAATATTAAGTGCTTTACGTATTCATATGGATCAAAATTCACTTTTAACAAGTTTAAGCCCAAATGCTCAAGATGCAAATATGCAAGTAAAAACATTGGAGATAAATCTCTTATTGGCATCGCCATATGTAAAAATGCATTGTTAACAAAACCTCCTTGATCACATTTATACGTTGGTGGCTTAGCAACCTATTTCATGTTGGAAGCAAGCTACCTTGGGGTCCCTAATCCATACTATACATCAAAACTGGGTTTAAAAATAATGTAGCTACTACAATTATCTCAGAAAAATATTATTGGAGAAAAAAGACGTCGTTTCCTCTCTCTATTATTCATAATTTGTCTCTCTTCTTCTCTTCCTTTCTTACTTTAGCCACATCTATCTCTACTATTCACACTTTGGAATTATTTAGAATTGTTGTTAGGTGTCTAAAAAACAGATTTAGAAATTTTTTAATTTAATTGACTGGTTTTTTTTTTATTTTTTATAAACTGCTTCTCTCAAACTTGCTTTTGGAAAAAATATCTATTTATCTGTTTCTTTCCAAAAACAGTTTTTAAAACTCAAAAAATGTATTGCTTTTGGAAAAAATATATATTTATCTGTTTCTTTCCAAAAACAGTTTTTAAAACTTAAAAAATGTAAAAATAATTTTTTTTCTCTAAAAGTGTTTTAGCCAAACGGCTCTTTGTTCTCCCTTTCTTCCTCCAGTTGTCTTTATCTCCACTGTTTATAGTTCGGTGTTCGCCTCTTCTTTTCTCTTCCTTTCTTCCTCCAGTCGCCTTTACTTCTTCCTTCCTTCCTCTCTCCACTGTTCACAATTTCCATTCTCTATTACCATCCAAAAGGAAAAAAACAAAAAATATATCTCATACATCTCTCGGCCAAGTTATGAAATCAAGTGGGAAAAGTGAGTTTTGCAAGGAAAAGTGAAGAAAAATGAAGAGGATAAAAGTGAGGGAGAAATCTTCTATAAGGATTTCGGCCACCATAGCCCAACCTTAAAGGTAGGCAAAATTCTTCCATTCTCTTAAAATTGATCTTGAGTTGTGATTGGTTTATGCACCTTATTGCTTTTTAGATTGAAAATTTTGCATTAATTAGTGAAATCCATGAAAGGTAAAATTAGCCCTAAAAATGATAAATTAAACCTTCATCTGTGCCCAAATATTTCAAAGCCATTCATTGTTGCTCTTCTTGGACCTGCACTGTTTCACACCATTTCCTATATATCAGCTTGTGTTTCATTCTAAATTGTGATTCTATAGGTATGCCTCAAGTCCACAATAAATAAAAATTATTGGCTAGTAGACAGTGGATGCTCAAGGCATATGATAGGAGATAAAGATATTTTCAATGAAATCAAAAGTATTGATGGAGATAAAGTTACCTTTGGAAACAATGCTAAGGGTAAGGTAATTGACATTGGCTCTATTGGTATTAATGATACTAATTTCATTAAAGATGTCTTGTTTATTGATGGCTTGAAACATAACTTGTTAAATGTAAGTCAATTATGTGATAAATGAAACAAAGTAATATTTACTTCCAACGAATGCCTTGTAACCTCTATTAATGGCCAAGAGATATTTAAAGGAAATAGAGATGTCAATAACTACATAATAGACTTACACAAAATATCTAACCACTCATCTAAGTGTCTTGTGACTACTAGTGATGAATCTTGGCTGTGGCATAGAAGGCTTGGTCATGTAAGCATGAATTTAATTCAAAGCCTCAGCATAGGAGAGCTGGTAAAGGGACTGCCAAAAGTCAAATTTGAAAAAGACAAGACATGTGAACCTTGCCAAAGAGGAAAACAACACAAGTCATCCTTCAAATTCAAAAACATTGTAAGTACCTCAAAACCTCTATAACTCCTGCATCTAGATTTATTTGGACCTACTAGAATTGCAAGCTTAGGAGGTAAACACTATGCCTTTGTCATCATCGATGACAACTCTAGATTTACTTGGGTAATTTTCTTAGCTCAAAAGAGTGATGTCTTTGAAACTTTCAGAAATTTCGCTAAAAGAGTTCAAAATGAAAAAGGATATTGTATTTCAAAAATAAGAAGTGACCATGGAAAAGAATTTGAAAATGAAAAATTTGAAAATTTTTGTCTTGAACATGACATTTTGTATAATTTTTCATCTCTTAGGACACCTCAACAAAATGGGGTAGTCGAAAGGAAAAATTTAACTTTAATTGAAATGGCTCGAACAATGCTCAATGAGTATGGTTTACAAACTTACTTTTAGGCCGAAGCCACAAATACTGCATGTTATATTTCAAATCGAGTTTTCAAAAGACCTCTCTTAAACAAAACTTTATTTGAGCTATGGAATGGAAGAAAGCCTTTGATATCATACTTTATAGTATTTGGATGCAAGTGTTTCATATTGAATACCAAGACAACTTTGGAAAATTTGCCTCTAAATCTGATGAGGGTATCTTTTTAGGATATTCTACAACTAGCAAAGCATATAGGGTATTTAATAAAAAGTCATTAACTGTTGAAGAATCTATGCATGTTATTTTTGATGAATCTAGTAGGCTTGATCTTGTGAAAGGTAGTGTTCTTGATGATGTTGTAGGTACCATAGAAAGACTTGATCTTGAAAATGAAAAAGAAGAAAATGATCAAGAAGATTCACATCAAGATGATTCTTTACCTCAAGCTCAAGAGGAAAACAGGCAAGAGCTCTCAAAGGAATGGAGATTGACAAAAGATCACCCCAAAGAGCAATTCATTGGTGATCCTACAAGGGGAGTAAGTACTAGATCTCATCTCAAATATTTAGTTTCTGATCTTGCATTTGTTTCTCAAATTGAGCCTAAAAATATTGATGAGACTCTTAATGATGAAAGTTGGGTGATTGCTATGCAAGAGAAACTTAACCAATTTGAGAGAAGTAAGGCATGAATCTTAGTACCTAGACTCAAGGAGCATCAAATCATAGGAAGCAAATGGGTATTTAGAAATAAACTAGATGAACAAGGTTCAATAACTAGGAATAAGGCTAGGTTGGTTGCAAAAGGATATAATCAGGAAGAAGGAATAGATTATGATGAGACCAATGCTACAGTAGCTAGATTAGAAGCTATAAGAATACTTTTAGCATATGCATACCATATGAATTTCAAACTCTTTCAAATGGATGTAAAAAGTGCCTTTTTAAATGGCTTTATAGATGAAGAAGTTTATGTAGAACAACCACCAGGTTTTGAAAGCTATGATTTGCCCAACCATGTATTTAAACTTTCAAAAGCTTTATATGGTTTGAAACAAGCCCCAAGAGCTTGGTATGAAAGACTAAGTTCTTTTCTCTTAGAAAATAATTTTACAAAGGGGAATGTTGATACTACATTATTCATTAAAAAGCATAAGCATGATACTCTAATTGTTCAAATTTATATTGATGACATCATATTTGGGTCTACTAATGAATTGCTTTGCTAAGAATTTGCTAAGTGTATGACTAGAGAATTCAAAATGAGCATGATGGGTGAGCTAAAATTCTTCCTTGGTCTACAAATAAAACAAGGCAATGAGGACATATTCATCAACCTATCCAAATATGCCAAAGACTTACTTAAGAAATTTGGAATGGAATGATGCAAAAATGCCAAGACTCTAATGAGCACATCAACAAAATTGGACAAGGATGAAAAGGGTAAGAACATTAATGAAAAGCTCTATAGATCTATGATCGGATCACTTTTATATGTTACTGCCTCTAGACCCGACATAATGTATAGTGTATGCTTATGTGCTCGCTTTCAATCATGTCTTAAAGAGTCTCATTTAAATGCAGTAAAAAGAATTTTAAAATATTTACATGGCTCATTGCATCTAGGTTTATGGTATCCTAGAAATTCATCATTTCACATTATAGGATATTCAGATGCTGATTACGCTGGAAGCCTTTTAGATAGGAAAAGTACTTCAGGTACTTATCACTTTATTAGAGAATGCTTAGTTTCTTGATTTAGCAAGAAACAAGTTTCAGTTGCTCTTTCTACCGCTGAAGCGGAGTATGTGGCAGCAGGATGTTGTTGTACACAAATCCTTTGGATGAAACAACTTAAGAATTATGGTCATAGTATGGACCATATACCTATTAGATGTGACAATATAAGTGCTATAAATCTATCTAAGAATTTCATTCAACACTCTAGAAGTAAGCATATTAACATAAGACATCATTTTATTAGATATCATGTTCAATATGGAGATGTTGTATTGGAATTTATAAGCACAGACAATCAATTAGCAGATATATTCACTAAGTCTCTAAATGAGGAAAGATTTAATTTTATAAGAAGAGAGCTTGGTATGATTGATGGATTAACTTTATGATTACCAAAATTGTCAAATCTTGATTGATAATCTTGTGTTTTTTTGTCTCATCTTTTTAGATATGAGGTAGCTAATTTGATAGAAATATATGTTATAGGGGATATAAGCTCCTTAGAAATGCTTTAGTCTTGTTTTAGACTTAATTTTATTTAATGAGAATTTTAGGCAATTCACGCCCGTGACATATATTCACGGTCGTGATCATAATTGCCAAAAGCTCTAGTAGCTTTCACACCTTGTTTCACGACATGCTTAACGGTTGAAGGTAGTGAAGACTATGTTTCACACCCATAACCTTTTTCTATCACCCCCGTGAAACCCTTTGTTCACACCAGTGATGATTATTCACAATCGTGAACATTTCTACCAAAAAATTACAGAAGCGTTCACGTTTTGTGTCACACTCTGTTTCACGGTCACAAGTTGTGAAAATTGTACTTCACACCCGTGACTCTTTTGTCACCACCATGAAATTTCATCATTCACGTCCGTGACCTTTAATTGTCACGACCGTGAATCGTTTCACATCTTTTTTCATGGGTAGAGCGTCTTTTTAGCAAATTGTGAACACGACATTTCATGCCCGTGAAAATGTCGGCTATAAAACGTTTCTGCCGTTATTTCTCTCATTTCCAACTCTCTAACTTCTCTCATTTATCACCATTGAATACCCTTTTGAAGATTCCGACCCCCTAGCAACTCATTCCATCTATAAATACCTTCAAAAACTATCTCCATCATCAAAATTCAAAACACCTTAGGTTTTACTCCAAAAATTCCATCAGATTTTCACTCTTCAAAAATACATTTTTCAATCAAAAAATGGAAACCGGCTCCCCCAAAGGTACTAGAAAGAAGTCTCATGCTCTAAGAAGGTACACAGACTACCTTCTAAACATTATTCTGGAGCACTATCATCCAAAATACTCGGTTCTCAAGCAAAGACCACTCATTTCCTCTCGATTATTTGAGTGGCAAACTATCAGAACACTTGGTCTTGAGACAAGTATGAGGAACAACTCCAGGCTTGTCATCTGAAAGAATTCGTTGATATCCATCAACTGACACTGAGGGAACCAACTCTAGAGTTCCTAAGCACCTTGCAAGTCTCTCCAACCGGCACGGTAAAATTCCAACTTTGCAAGCATCCGAACACCCTATCTGCCACAAAGTTTGGTGATATGTTCAACCTTCCCTCTGACGGTATCCTGAACGAGAGTGAGGTGGAGTTCTATGCTACTCAGGCATGGACTCACTTCGGGCTTGATTGCAGCTGGGACATAAAGAAGACGAAAAACACCCACCTTCGATCCCCAGTGCACAAATACTTGCATAGGTTTCTAACCTATAACATTTTTGCCAGAGGAAATAGTAACGGATTGATTATGAAGTCATAGCTCTTTCCCCTGAAGATAGCCCGAAAAGGCCTAACAGTAGCTTTATCTCGATGGTTTGCAAACCATCTTCTGTCAATTGCCACCAAGCCTTCTAGAGACATTTTGATTGGTGGGTACATAACTCACCTTGCTATCAAGCTATGATATTTGAAGCTAGATGAGCACCATTTCAACCTTATACCAGCACATCCTCGAGACCGACTAGACGACGAGTCCTTTATCAAAATGGGAGTGGTTGTTCGTATAGTTCATGAGAACAACATCTACTACCGCTTCACCAACACTGTTGGTGAGATTATTTGGGAGGATAATGACTCGAATGACTTCAAAGCTGGCCTTCAAGGAATCCAGCAGGGGAAGAGAGTTCGAGTTGATATGACACCTCTAGAGGTTAAGCAGGAAATTGGATAATCCTCTGCCTCTACACCAAACTTGGCTCAACAAGTGGTTGATCTCTTGGAACCACGGTTTGAGAAATTGTAGGCTTCGATGGATGAGAGGTTAGAGAAACTCAAGGATTTCATGGAGTCTAGTATGGAGAGTCTCGAGGCGGAAGTAGCTCACCTTAGAGACAAGATGTCTAGCTCTAAATCTAGCTAGACTATATGTTAGCTATGTTATTTTCTAGTTTGTTTGATGTAGGACTTTCAATCACTTTGTCAAATCCTTGTATTTCTCTTTTCATATTAATATAATTGCTTTTCTTTTTCCATTATGATTTATCTTTTTGTTATTCTTTTTGTTGATGACAAAAGGGGGAGAACCTAGCAATATATTATATTTAAAGTTCAAAGCAATATATTTGAAATACTAAATTGAATATGCAAGTATGAAAATGAGTGGATATACCTTGAATATACCTTAAATATACTTTGCATATACATTGATGCAAATTACATGAATGAATATGCATTTGATATACTTTAAATATATCTTAAATATACTTTGCATATACTTAACTTGTTATAAGTAAATATTTGGTATATATTGGATATACCTTGCATATACCTAATTCTAAGAAGCATATTTTGATGCTACACTTCATCATTCTTTACAATTCTTGCACTTCAGTAATTTTTTATCTTAAACATCTTTTGAGGGAGAGACTTCTCAAAAGCACATTATTTGTCACCATAAAAAATGGGGAGGTTGTTGAACCTTGAGGGATATTTCCATCATTTTGATGCTAACAAATAAAATAACAATAATGTATTTAACATACTTATTTTCTAAGTTTTTAAATAGGGTATGGAACATGATAGCAAGAATGGAAAATGGAAGACTAACCTTAAAAAGATAAAAAATGAAGAAATAACATGTTCACGCCCGTTACCTTATATGTCACGTCCGTGATGAAGCTTAGCGCCAACTATCCAACATTTAAAGTTCACGGCCATGAAAAATGATAGCAACCGTGAATGATCATATCAGTCATGATCCTAAAAAACAGTCAAGCCCGTGAGAAGACATGACAAATTCCTCCAGATAGCTTCACAGCCAGAGTCACTACTTGGACCACGGCTAGGAAGGATGTTCACGCCCGTGAATATATAATATTACGCCCGTGATCAAATACTTCAAATCCTTCCAGAATACTTCACGGCCAAAGCCACCACTCAAGTCACGACTTGGAAGAACAATCACGACCGTGACACTCATACTCACGACTGTGAAAAAGGAAAGAGAAACATGTCAGGCGCGAAGTTAAGAGTTGGTGCAACGACTATTTCTGCATTAAATGCAACCAAACGGCTATAATTCGCCATGGAAGTATAAATGCAAGTCATTTATGAATCCAGAAAAATAGAATAGCTAATACTTCGAATCAAAATCTTGTTGTAAGCTATTTGTGCATTTAATACTTTCAAAACAAACATTTAATCTCTGTAAAAATCTTTTTGCTCATAATTCTCTCAGCATTATAGATTTGTAAGTGTTTCTCTTTGTAATTTACTACTCCAGTGAGTTTGGGTATTTTGGGTTAAGAGTAGAATACTTGTAAGGGTTATTTGTGTGAGCCTTTAAAACACAAGGAATTGGTTTATTGTGGGAGCCATTAAAATACAAGGAATTTATGGGCTAAGTGTGATCCATTGTGAGAAACACCATAGTGGGGAGTGAGCTTGTAAAACTCTATTGTAACACTTAGTGTGTTAGTGAAACTCCCAATTGAGATTGGGGAGAGGAGTAGGGTTTGTTAACACACGAACCTCTATAAAAATTCCTGTGTGATTTCTTCCTATCCCTACTCAACTTAACTTTTTCTTTCCGCACTTAAAAGTTAAAAATTTTAATATCCAATTCAACTCCCCTTCTTGATTTAATATATGGGCAACAAGCTGTGTATGATTGAGAAATAACTTTTTACTTTGAAAGAAAGACAAAATGAAATTTCTAATATGAGTGTAAAGCTTGCTCTTCTAGTGAAAAGACTAATAGAGTCTTAGTCTTTCGTTTTTCACTATAGGGGGTGTAATCATCTCTTGTTTTATTTTGAATTTATTTTTTATTTGGCTAGTTAAATGCCACCACTAGGTTTATCAGATGTACATATTCAACTATTATACATAATTTGATAGCCTAAAATAGAGCTTGAAATGCACCATTTTGCTTGCAAAAATAAAGCATTTGGTGAGCTTGTAACACCCATAAAATAGGATATATAAGATATATTTGTGGTCTGAAAGCATTGGAGTTGAGTAGAGTTTAAAATAAATATTGAGTGTAGAAAGGTTAGTGTTTTTACTCCCATAACAAAGGGTGTTACAACCATAAATGTTAGAATTTTATTTCACAAAGCGTGAAAGTTTGTCACGACTATGAATGAAGGTGTTCACATTCATGAAAGGTGAGTCACGAAAATCCTGGGTGGTCAAGAGCAAGTAAGGCAGACTCAATTTTCTCTGCCATCCCTTAAAATCCACCTCCCGCTCTCTAAAATCTTAACATAACATGCCATCTTTGACCTATATCATCTTCTATAACCCTCATTCTCTTTTTTTAGATTCAAATACCCAAGTTTCAGATCAAATAAAGTGAGAAAGAAAAGAAAAGAGAGTGTTCTTAGGTTAGGTGAGCAAAACTCAATTTATGAAGGTCTATGCTTATTTTATGGTTCTTAGACCTAAGGAATGGTTGTTTGTTTTGCTGGAAGAGAGGCTGAAGTTGTATCTCAATGGAGAGGACAAGTTTGAAGAGCTAGAGCTTTTGGTTAGGCTTCATCCTAGGTGTAAGGTATGTACATAACCATATCCAAAGACTCAAGTTGCATAAATATATTTTGTTTGCCTTTTTTGCATGTTGTGATGGGTTAATGTTGTGATATATGGCATGATTTCGGGTTTAAATGCATGTTTAGGGGTTTATTATGCTAGGATGTGTATATATTGATTTGAGATAGAGCATGTGATGATTTTATTCAATATTAATGTTTAGAATGGTAAATTACATGTTAATGGACTTGAAAGTATACTGAAATTTTGATAGGGTGATTGATATTGGTCAATCTTAGAGAAATATTTCATGTAGATTATTATGCTCTATTTTTTATTTGCAAATCTGAAAATTTTTCAAATTCATGGTTGTGAATTGGTTGTTCACATGCGTGAATATCGCGATATTTTTTTATTGGCTAAAATAGACTCGTTCACAGGTAGTTTCACGGTTGAATTCATAGTCTGGTTCACACCTGTGAAAGATTGATCATGATCGTGAAATCATTAGTTGATTCAGAGTTGAATCCCAACTGGATTCATGGGTAAACTACCTATGAAGGTACTTCATGACCGTAAAAAGGAGTTCATGGGCATTACGATATTAAATTGAACATGTGATATGTTTATGGAATATGGAAATTATGGTTAATAAATTATACAAATATGGTAAGTGACTTGATAACGATTTATATCTAATACTCTAACTAGGACTAGAGCTGGGATAGATGACATGTCATTGAGGGGAGATTGGTACCTAATGACCTAGATTGGTCACTTTGGAGATTCTTTAAAGGATAAGGGTTTACAGCCAGGTGAGTATTTCCTTGGTTATTATATGTGCACATTTTTTCCCTCAAAAATGTATTTTGGGAAGCTCAAGCAAGTATTTAGAGGGCTCGGGTGAGAGCCTTACTTATTCTTACATCAATTTAGTCTAGATAAGAGTAAAATGGACAATGAAATAGTTTTAAATAATTTTTTAAGTGTGGTATATACTTGTGTGATTTATGGTTGACTATAATGTTATGTCATGTTTAATCTTGAATATTATGTATGAGAACATTAAAGCATGTCATCATTGGTATATGGTTTATTGTATGTGCGGACTCCGAGGTAAGTCATAGTGGTATGATAGTAAGAATATCATGCATGTTGTATATATATGTTGTATTTTGCATATTGTTATTGTTGCCCAAAATAATAACCAAGAAGGAGAGTTGAATTGGTTGGTAATTAAAAAATTTTACTTAAAACAATTTTTGCCAAAGAATAATTTATGAGAGAGAGAAAAAATTGGCACACAAGATTTATACAGCTTTGGATATTAACAAACCCTACTATCCTCAATCTCAATTGAATATTTCACTAACACACAAAGTATTACAAACGGAGATTTGTCTAGCTCATTCCCAACTATGGCGTTTCTCTTTTGGCTAATGCATACCCTAGAAAAACTCTTGTATTTTAATGGCTAATACAACAATCAAATTCTTGTATTTTGATGGCTCACACAACTCTTACAAATGTTTCACTCACAACCTAACTCACTCAAACTCACTTTTGAGTAATTAATTACAAGAATGAAATACTCACCAACCAAAAAACTCAATAATTCTAAGCAATTATGGTTCTTACAATAAAAATGGTGAAATGAATTAAATGCACAAAACTATACAAGATTAAAAAATTGAATGCATATTTTTCACTTGTTTTTCTCTTGTTTCTAATCTTTGTAAGTAATAAATATGTTGTATTACTTTTCCTAACAAAAATAGTCGTTTGGGATGCATTTAATATAAAAATGTAAGTTCAACAACTTTTTTGTTCGCACCTGACAACTTTTTCTTTTCAAGTTCACAAGCATGACTGTTCTTCATAGCCATGAATGAAGTAGTGAAGCTGGTCGAGAACGATTTTGTCCAAAAATAAGAAGTCTTTCATGTGCATGACATATTTCTTCATGAGCGTGACTTAATCAAGCTTCACGGGTGGTCCAATGCTTCATTGTCGTGAATGTTTGAATGAACAGTCTTTAGTGCTAACTATTTCACGGGCATTACCCATGAGTCATGGGTGTGAAACGTGCTTTTAACAGTTAGGGCAACTCTTCACCACGAGCGTGACAATGTTTATTAGCGTGAACCTTTGCTGATTTCCATTCTTTTGAACTTCAAACAACTTTAATCAACTTGCTTCATAGTCTTAGGCATATGTAACCTGTCTAATACACTTAGAACATAAAATGTGGTTAAATTACTTAATACCTAATTATTTGTGATTATCAAAATGATGGAAATGCCCTTAAGATTCAACAGTTATGTATCACTAAATATTAGATTGCTTAGTGTATGAGTGTTTCAATACACAAATTCAAAGCCTAAAAGTTGATCGATAGAGGATAATGCCCAGTTGCAAAGTTAAGGATATATCTGAGTGGTGGATGATACACTTTTTTTTTTTAATTTTTAGTTGTTTTGTTGGGTTTGGTAGTTATAAACGTACATGCTTATATTAAAAGTCATGTAGTTTTGTTACCATTTATTTTGTATAACCTTTGGGCTAGTGATTGTCAGTATAATTATTGTATTTAAATTTTATTATATTATTAAGTTATTTTATTTATAACTGCGTTTTAAATTTTCTATATAAGTCATCATTATCATGGTGCATCAAAGTTTTAATTTAACATGTTTTAAATCATATGTACTGCAATATTATTTAGTATAATTAGATTTATTCCTAATTATATTAAAGGTGTTACATAGCATGTACAAGCAGCTGAAAATGAATTTGAACAATTTCCCTCCAAGCAAAAGGAAGAAGTTGCGAAGCTTTCCAAGAAAAAAAAGATTGTCATGATCATCTTCATCATATAGAGACATAGATTTCACAGCTGAAATCCGAATCACGTCATGAATTGAAGGTTTAATTGTTTAGAATTTATTATTAGAATTATACATTGCTATGTCAAAGAGAATTATCATACACTTTTGATTGTATTTTATGGCATAAATTTTCTCTATTTTTTCATCTATCTCAGTGTGATTTGGGGATTAGTTCTTTTTATCTTAATAATAGTTTGTTTAACTTCCTCTATTTTAAACGTAATAGCAATATGAAAAAAAATTAGGGACGATAATTGAATCCGGACCGGTGGGTTTCTACTCCAGACGGAGTAAATTTTTTGACTTTTGATGGGAGTCGGATCAGATCTTAGGAAAATCCGAAAATGTATGAATTGATTAATATTATAATTTTTATTAGTTAGTTAAGCATGGATTATAGAAAGATTAAAATATTATAATTTTTATTCAAGAATTAGTATATGTTGATGCATTTTCAACAAAAGAAATAAATGAAGATGCTATTGTTTTGAATTTATTTTGATGTAAATGAATTTGATAATCTAAATAGACAAATATTATCATATATAAGTTTTAAAAAAATAAATACATCGGGATACCCGATCACATACCTTATTAGAGGCAGACATTGAGATTAATTATATTTTTCCGTCGGAGTACTACGGGGTGGAGATGGGGAAATAAATTCATAATCGGGCACGGGATAGAAACGGAAAGGGTAAAATCTGGCCCGATCAGCCTGGTGTCACTCCTATGAAAAAAAAACTAGCAATAGGAACTCGGTTGCACGGTTGCACTTGCTTACTTTATGTTCATACTTAAATCTGCCGATAGAGCTTCTGCTGCAACTGCCGATAGAGATTTTCTTGCGCAATATGACATGTTTTCGAATATCTTCATCTATTCTATGAATGGATTGGCTTGATTCCTTTCTGTTGAGAGGGTTTCAGAAGGATTAGGCGAAGTTCCGAAGCTTCCCAGAACTGATTGTCTATCCATTGCTGATAGTTGTTGAGGTTGTCCATTTATGTTGATAGAGGTTTTAGAAGAATCAAAAGAAAGCTTTTAGCTTTTGGGTTCAATCTAATCAATTCTGACTACCTTGCGTTGAAGTTGTTGAACTTGTGCTTTAGCATGGTTTACAATTTCCACGACCCGTTACCATTTAGTGTGCTATTAGTAAGCCATTATATTGGTAGGGATTGATCAAAAAGACTTTTTATCTTAGATTATAACGCATCATATGCTCAAAATCTGCTTTATTTATGTTTGGGAGGCGAATAATATCAGCACACAACGATTAACAATTTTTTTTCTTAATGTTGCCTTTACGTGAGTGCGGACTATGTCTTTCATCAGTATAGTGAAATGCTTTAGCGTTGTGCTACTCGCGCGTGGTAAGTTTTGGGGCTCAGTGTTAAAGAAGCATTATGTTTGAATGATTGAGAAAGTAGATAAAGATAAAAATGTTCTTGCTGGAAGGTTACAAAACACGGAAGCTGAGAAGAAAAATTTTGATAAGACAATTAAAAAGATGTGCTTCTGAAGTTGTAGCCTAAAAGGAGGTAATGCAGACACTATTGACTGAAATTGAGCAGCTGAAACAAAAACTTGAACATATTGAAGGAGTGAAACGGGAGAGGGAAGAAGAAATTGCAAGTTATAGAGCATACATTGATAATATGGAAGCGAAATTGAACGCCAGCCAGGTTCGTTTTTCTTCATATTGCTTCATGAAATTTTCATAGGCATTGATCATTTCATTGAAGCAGTGTTATATGATGCACTTATGATTTAGCATCTATTTCTATCACAAATATGAAGAGAACTGAGAAAGTCAAACTGCAACTTCTTCTTAATCAATTAGTTGGCTTGCAGCAGAATTCAAGTCCAGTTATCAACAAAACTGAGGCCATTTTTGTTTTATAACATTTTAAATAATCAAGTTGCAGTAGACATGGTTATAATAGAAAGTTATAATAGAGATCATGTGGCCATTTTTCTGCATGATTGTCATTTATCAATCTAGCTCACATTCATCTTGGTTAAAAAAATTTGATCCACAAATGGTTAGAACCTTTTGACACTGTTTATTGATTGAAAATCCCTTTCATGGGGAAAGGTGAAGAAAATTTTGAATTAGCAAAATAAACTTGAAAAAGAATTGCACCAACAGTGCTGGTGAAATTGGATATCTCAATAAAAAAAAACTAAAAATTTGTTAATTTGTAATATGGTTACAATCTACCCTGTTTAACAAGTACATCATGCAAAATTTTTTAGAAATCAGCGCAAATATGAAGCTGCTAATAGTTGAGAACAGTATCAAATATCACTCTTTTCTTTTTCTTCCTCTCCTTCCTCTCCCTCTCTCTCTCTTGCATGCAGCATATTCATAGCTTTCAATAACTTACAAGAAAATGGTGTGTTTGGAGCTAAACGTTTATGATCTGTTAACTACGAGCAATATGTTTTGGCCACTGCTAATGGTGTTCAGCAGCATAACAGTGAGCCAAATTGTGCTGCTGCAGCACCGTGGTTTTATCATAAGCATTAACTTTGATTGAATATTCTACGTCAGAAAAGGGCCTTCTTCCTTTCTTGCCGGCCGCCTTCTTTCACTGGTCAACCTTTGCAAGGCTTCATCAAGAAGTGATATGTGAAATCTGAAAATGTTAAACAGATGTACGTAAATAATCCAAAATAGGAAGTAACTTGACTGACTTGATCATTTGCTGCTTTTTGCCCACTTTTGTTGTTAATCAACTGTATCCTCCCTGCATGACTGGTATGTGAAGCCCTAAGTTTTACAGTTTCTGGTTTCCTTATGTCGCAGGCTGCGTCATTAATGGAAATTGATATTATATAATTCTTAATGTTGGTAGGCAGCCAAGTTTTTTGAAAAGTTTAGTGTAGATCACTCCACATGTGGATCTCACTACATATAAAATAAAATAAAAATTCAAAAGTTGCGGCAATTTAATTTCGAATTGAATTCATCCAGCCAATATTTTTGACTTTTTTGATTTGTATTCATACTGAATATTTTGCATATAAATAGACATATTTTCTTTCATTTGAATTGCAATAATCTTAATTCATTTGAGAGAATTTGAAAGAGAGTTAGACTTTTGGAATATTTTCAAAAATTAGGGAGTAACAAAATAATGAGAAAAATATTTTAGGAGTATTTTTGGAAAACACTTATGTGCCACTATTTTTGGATTTATCTCAAATTTGTTGTATTACTTCTAGTCTGTGTCTAGGGAAGACTCTCTCTTTTTATCCATTAATTTTTATTAGTAGAAGAAAAATATTATGAGTATTGTCTATGGATGTAGCCCAAATTAAATAATGAATCACGTTAAATTGCTGATGTTATTTTTGCTTATTATTTTATTTCATATTTATTTGTATTATTTTATCCGCTGTACCCAACAAGTGGTATCAGAACCAGTCTGTCAGTCTTATAAAATTCTTATTATGCTATGTGGTCGCAGTATTAAC
The DNA here is from genome assembly GCA_023653625.1 of Triadica sebifera. Taxonomy (NCBI): domain Eukaryota; kingdom Viridiplantae; phylum Streptophyta; class Magnoliopsida; order Malpighiales; family Euphorbiaceae; genus Triadica; species Triadica sebifera. Next base: position 18,277,502 of record CM042910.1, on the reverse strand, counting down.
TGAACTTCCACATCAGAAAAGATTTTATTAGTTTACTATCAGCTGAAAGAGACTCATTTTTTTTAAATGGAGACAAAAGGCTCCAAGATAATCAGGTTAAATGACACAAATTATCACATATGGAGAAACAAAATGAAAGATCTCCTATTTGTAATAAAAATACATCTGCTGGTATTTACTACAACTAAACCTGAAGGCAAGACAGATGAGTAGTGGGAGTTTGAGCACGAGCAGGTGTGCGATTACATCTGATAATTTTCCAAAGATAACGTGTACAACCATATCTGCAATGAGACTCATGCTTCGACATTATGGAACAAGCTTGAACAACTTTATGCATCAAAGACAAGTAACAATAAATTGTTTTATTTGACAGAGTTGATGCAGTCGAAACACAAGGAAAGAACTTCCATAGCAGATCATTTGAATGAGATGCAAGGGATTATGGACCAACTATCTAGAATGAGCATAAAGCTGGATGATGAAAATTTGCTCTGCTAGTATTGGGCTCTTTGCCAGAGTCATGGGAGACTTTGAAGATTCCAATTACCAACACTGCACCTAACGGTATAGTCAATATGGAGTCTGTAAAAAGCAATATCCTGAATGAAGAAATGATATTGAGATCATAAAACTCATCTTCTTCATCACAATCAGATATTCTGGTTACTAATTACAGAGGAAGGAGCCAGTCTAGACAACAAATGTCTAGAGGAAAGAGCAGAGGCAAATCAAACAAATATGGTAATATTGAATGTCATTATTGCAAAAAGAAGGGTCATATCAAGAAATACTGCTGAAAGTTCAAGAAGGACTAGAAAGGCAAGGAAGTAAAATGAGATGACAACAGTGATGATGACATAACAAATACCATAAACGAATTCAATGTCTTTATGATGATACTATCAATTTCACATCCCATGAGCCCAGTTGGGTAATTGATAGTGGTACTACCATTCATGGCACGTCTCGGAAGGAATTCTTCTCATCTTATACAACAGGAGATTTTGGTGCTGTGAAAATGAGAAATGATAATATGTCAAAAGTTGTTGGCAGAGGAGATGTTTGTCTGGAGATTATGAATGGTACCAGATTAGTTCTGAGAGATGTCAGACATATTCCAGATATTCGTCTAAATCTGATCTTTGTAAGAAAACTCGATGATGCAAGTTTCTGCAGTACCTTCTCAAATAACCAATAGAAGCTTACTAAAGGTTCCCTGATGGTGGCTAGAGGTACAAGACATGCTACCTTGTATGTGATGCATGCGAAGCTCTCCAACGACACTGTGAATGTTGTCAAGAAGGACAGTGCTACTGAATTATGGCACAAACGACTCGGTCATATGAGTGAAAAATGGATGACTACCCTTGTCAGAAGGAAGATGTTTCCCGAAATGGAGGAAAAGCATTTGGAGAAATATGCTGACTGTTTAGCAGAAAAGAAAAATAGAATTGCTTTCAAGAGTTTCCCTCCTTCCAGAATGAAGAATATGTTAGATCTGGTCCATTCAGATTTATGTGGGCCAATGCCAAAGTCACTGGGTGGTGCTCAGTATTTTGTGACTCTCATTGATGACCATTCGAGGAAGACGTGGGTGTATACTTTAAAGACAAAAGATCAGGTATTAAATGTCTTTAAAAAATTTCATGTCTCAGTTGAGAGACTGATTGGGAAGAAGTTGAAATGCATCCGGACAGACAACGGTGGAGAATACATTGGACCGTTTGATGCCTACTGCAAAGAACAAGGTATTCGGCATTAGACAACACCTCCAAAAATACCGCAGTTGAATGGCCTGGCTAAGAGGATGAATAGAACTTTGATGGAGAGAGTTAGATGTTTGCTCTCACATGCAAATTTACCTAAAATATTTTAGGATGAAGCTTTACTCACGGCTGTGTATGTATTAAATCTTTCACCTTGTATCCCTCTAAAGCTAGATGTTCCAGAGAAATCTTGGTTAGAAAATGATGTTTCCTATGATTATCTGCGCGTATTTGGTTGCAAAACATTTGTGCATATTCCAAAAGATGAGAGGTCCAAGCTCGATGTCAAAATACAACAGTGTATTTTTATTGGCTATGGAAAAAATCAGTTTGGCTACAGATTTTATGATCTAGTGGAGAAGAAACTTGTCAGAAGCCGTGATGCTATTTTTGTTGAGAATGAGACCATTGAAGATATTGTCAGGACAAAGAAAGGTATTTCTGATTCCAATAGTGACTCAACAGATGTAGAATTGAATCCTCCAATATCGGTGCCAATACAAGTTGGGGATGAAGATCATGTTGATCTTCCTGAAGAAAATAATGCTTCCATCGATAATCCAGAAGATGATGATGTTCATCATCAACCATCACTTGTGCACTCCACAGTTCCTGTGAGAATGAGCAATATAGCTAGACAACCGTCTACGAGATATCCAGAAAATGAGTATGTGTTACTCACTGATGGGGGAGAACCAGAAAGCTTTGAATAAGCAATGACTGATGAGCAGAGACAGAAATGGATTGAAGCCATGCAAGATGAAATGAAATCCTTACATGAGAACAATACTTTTGAACTGGTGAAGCTGCCAAAAGACAAGAGAGCTTTGAAAAATAAATGGTATTCAAAATCAAGCATGAAGAGAACAGTTCCCATCCAAGATTCAAAGTCAGATTGGTCGTCAAAGGATTCAGTCAAAGAAAAGGAATTGACTTTGATGAAATTTTCTTACCAGTTGTGAAAATGACATCCATTCGTACAGTGTTGGGGTTAGCAGCAAGTCTTAACCTGGAGGTTGAGCAAATGGATGTCAAAACTGTCTTCCTACATGGTGATTTAGAAGATGAGATATACATGGAGCAACCAGAGGGTTTCGAACATAAAGAAAAAGTGGAATATGTTTGCAGATTGAAGAAAAGCCTCTAAGGCTTGAAGCAGTCACCGAGACAATGGTACAAAAAGTTTGAGTCTGTTATGGGGGAGCAAGGATACCATAAGATTACTTCAGACTATTGTGTTTTTGTACAAAAATTCTCTGATGAAGATTTCATTGTTCTTCTGCTCTATGTGGATGACATGCTGATTGTTGACCGGGATATTTCCAGAATTAACAACTTGAAAAAGCAGTTGAGCAAGTCTTTTGCTATGAAAGACTTGGGGCCAGCAAAGCAGATTCTTGGCATGAAGATTATCAGAGATAGAGATGCTAATAAATTATGGCTATCACAGGAGAAGTACATTGAGAAAGTACTTCAGAGATTTCAAATGGACCAAGCTAAAATGGTTAGTTGTCCTCTTGCTAATTACTTTAAGCTGAGTTCCAAATAGAGCCTTTCTACAGACAAAGAGAATGACGAGATGAACAAGATTTCATATGTTTCAGCAGTTGGAAATTTGATGTATGTCATGGTGCACACGACCTGATTTCGCTCATACAGTTGGAGTAGTGAGCAGATTCCTTTCAAATCCTGGAAAGGAATATTGGACTGCAGTAAAGTGGATTTTCAGGTATCTTCGAGGTACTTCAAAAATATATTTATGTTTTGGAGATACCAAACCTGTGTTGATTGGATACACAGATGCAGATATGACTGACGATATTGACTCAAAAAAGTCAACGTCAGGTTACATAATCACTTTTGCAAGGAGAGCTGTGTCATGGCAATCGAAATTACAGAAGTGCATTGCACTATCTACAACTGAAGCAAAGTTTATTGCAACAACAGAAGCATGTAAAGAGTTGTTGTTGATGAAAAAGTTCTTGAAAGAACCTGGGTTGCAGTAAGACAGATATCAATTATTTTGTGATAGTCAGATCTTGGAAAGAATGTCTTCTTTCACTCAAGATCAAAGCATATTGATGTGAGATATCACTAGATCAGAGATGTGATGGAGAAAAAGCTAATACAGTTTGAGAAGATCCATACAGGAGAAAATGAATCAAACATGTTAACGAAGATTTTACCAATATTGTATTTTGCATACTGTCGATTAGCTGCTGGAATGGTAGAGCCCCCACATTGTCGGGGGGGGGGGGAGAGAGGGAGATTTGATGGTAGGCAGCCAAGTTTTTTGAAAATTTTGATGTGGATCCTACCACATATAAAATATAAAAAAAAAAGTCAAAAGTTGAGACAATTCAATTTCGAATTGAATTCCTCTAACCAATATTTTTGACTTTTTTAATTTGTGTTCACACTGAATATTTTGCCTATAAATAGGCAGATCTTCTTTCATTTGAATTACAATAATCTCAATTCATTTAAGAGAATTTGAAAGAGAGTTAGACTTTTGGAATATTTCCAAAAATTAGAGAGTAACAAAAATAGTGAGAAAAATATTTTGGGAGTGTTTTTGGAAAACACTTGTGTGCCACTATTTTTGGATTTATCTCAAATTTGTTATATCTCTAGCCTGTGTCTAGGAAATACTCTCTTTTTGTACCCATTAATTTTTATTAGTGAAAAAAAATATTCAGAGTGTTGTCTGTGGACGTATCCCAAATTAAAGGGTGAATCACGTTAAATTGTTGGTGTTATTTTTGCTGATTATTTTATTTCACATTTATTTATATTATTTTATCCGTTGTGCCCAATACTTAATCCGGTGCAAAAAATTATCAAAATAATATTAAGCATATGAAGCATCCAGCCCTTGTTCAGCAAATGATGATGAGAAACTCTATGAGCTTAGATAAGAAATTATGAAAATCGTGTAGTATGGCCGAAGACCTACATAAAATTTCTTCTTAATTCCAATGTACCATTTGCAAAATGTGATGAAATTGAAGTCTATAATTCATAAATAACATCAATTTTCATTACCAGGAGTGTTCGATGTAGTTTTAAATATCTTCTCGAAATTATTTCATATTTAATTTTATTATTATTATTTTCTTAAATTATTCCTACACTACTTTTCCACCACCTGTACCTGTCCTAATTTAGAGCAATACCCAACTAAAGCGACGTTGTGAAATAGAATTTTGTTAGGGGTAGGGTGCAGATAGAAGTTTGCAACATCTTTTTTTTTTTAATTAAAAAAAATCAAGCGAATCAATGCATCCTATCATTCATGCATTTAGACATTATAATCATACAGGGTAAAAGTGGCTTTTATAATATAATGACTTACCGAGTTATTCATTTAAGCATACTTACAGGTTTAATTCCATACATAAAGAACGCCAACCTTTAAAAAAATTGAAAACTTTACAATAAATCGGTAGTAAACAGTCACTGGATTTTCTAATCGAAGTCATCAACTTTAAGCCAATCATTGGACTCACCATCAGAATCTTTCTCACGAGAAATAGACTGCCTTGCCTTTTGCGAATCACCCCTTGTCTCAGAACTTTCATTCAGCTGGACCCAATCACTGGATCCACTAGGTGAAGGAGCCCTAATAATGCCCTGTGCTTGCCTAGAACCTGACAGTCTACCTGAAAGATCATTATCGTCATCCTCCAGATCACTAAACGACACATCCTCTTCATGTTCAAGGTTTTTCTTCCCACCCAGGCTTGTGCCTGAATCTATCTCTGTCTCTTTCAACCATTGCTCAGCATTCTCTTCATCATCAATTCCTAACCTTCCAGTTTCATTTACAATCTCAGTGATCTCTTTTCCCTCATGTGTGATATCCTCTTCTTGTCTCTCACTGACTTCGCTTTTCTCTTGAGATGCATCAGGAGCAGCAGAATTCTCAGAGGTCTCCACTTTCATATTTCTCTTGTTTTGCAGTTTCTGCAGAAGTAGGTTTCTTGTTTCAACTATCTGCATAGAAGTCAACTTTGCAGTCAACAAACACTTGTCCACATTAATTACATACATGAAATATTGGATGAAGGGATGTTATGGACCTTGGGGTACCGTATATTTCTTATTTGACAAGCCACAAATTGATCTCAACTTCCAAGACACATAAGCAAATGGAAAACCCAATTGATAGTTCATTTATGAAAAATAATGCCACTTCAAAAACACATTCCGATAACCATGTTAGTTTTGGTTTACACATACAAATGTTTTTGTCACTTGACATAAAAAAACAGGCCCCTGCAACAGAAAAAATCACAAAAAGTTGTTTACACTTGTCTCATCAATTCATTATGTCTCCTAATTTAACTTTCAATAACCAATCCAGACCTCGAGAGAACCATAATCTTTGAAATCAATATTTAGACATTAAACTTGTGATGGTACATATACATACAAACACATAATATTAAGAAACCTTTTACACTAAATATACGGGTGACCAGCAGCAGATTGTTTGTATGCCATATTATACACACAAAAATTTGTTGAGAAAAATTTATGAATATAAAAAATGAGATATGCACGTAGATAAAGATAACATGCCTGGGGAGTTGATAGAATGTCAAAATCTTGTTCATTCATTCTTGGGAGCAACAATATAAAATATATCATCCAAAATTGATCATCCCCCATATAACTATGAAGGTTAGCTCTAAGAGCTGCCAAACTAGGAACCATATGTTCAACAGTTGAAGCATGTCCTCTCTGAGCGTTGGACATTTTGAAAGCTGAAACACAGCACACAAAGATTTAAGGTCATTCAATTGTTTTTAAAAAATGATGAACACCTCTCAGTAGCCATTTATCTCATCCATGCACTGATGAATTTAAGGACAGCAGAAGATCTCTCCTATGTGAGAGCAACAAGAGAACACAATGAAGCATATACAAGACAAAGAATCTATTGATCTTTCATAATTCTATCAAAGCAATTATAGCCGCCTGTTTCCCTGGTATATTGACCAATAGACAAAAATACAAAACAAGAAGAACAGTTCTTGGATGGAAAGAAAAAGGGTAATTCCTCTCCTTCACATCACTCCTGTTCCTTTATCAACTATTTATCAAAAGGTTCATAGGCTTCCCTAACGATTGAAAGTGTCGCATCCATGTTTGATTATCGTGTGTTATTGGAAAATTCCCTAAATGCAGAAGAGCCCCTCTAATGATGAATTCAATTGTAACATATAAGTCACTGGCATAAGTACAAGTGGTTTCCAATTTTCCACCACCAATGTCAGCTGTAATTTTTAACCCCAAGAAGCTAATTCCACTATTGTCAATAACTTTTGTATTATGGAAATGCTCTGAAGTACTTATTTTCATGGCATACGCAAAGTCTAAGCATCTTATGTGGTTTTGATCATTAAGTGGCACAAGCCTTAAAATATGCATCAGTGCTGTAGGACACCGAAAATACACAATAATACAATGCCAATGTGATATCAGAAGTGAAAATAAAATATCATTAGATATTCAGATGAAGCTTCGAGACATGCTTGATGAAAAAGCAGCACTGATCAGAGGATTTCCAAGTTTGGTGGCTGATTAGCACATCAAGGATATTTACCAATTTCTGCATGTTATCCAGTGATATTTCAACATTGCAAAACTAAACCCAGTCAAGTATCTCTAGACTATAATATTTAGGTACAAGCATTGATCAATCTCAATGCAGTATTTCCTAAGCCCTCTTTCCCCAGACTGCCCTACTACAAAACGTATCACAACAGCACTTCTATGCACGGCAGGTTATCAATTCCTTGTCAATCGCAATATCCACTCTTTCTCCTCTAATTAATGTTATAATCACCAGTACACAACCCTAAGTTGGATAATATACTCAGACAGTATAAGTTGTCCATAATCCAAAACATTAAGTATCATCGTTATATCAAGAATTTAAATAAAATAAGCACTATATCCATTTGTTGAGATAGACAACAAGAAGTTGAAAAGAACAAACTCAAATTAGAAATCATTCTTTATTAACAAAAATAACTGACTTGCAATAATTTGAAAAGCCGCACAAAGAACACATAATTAGAGCCACAAACTTATGAAAAATAAAATAAAGTGGAAATCAAGCATAAATAAGGAAAAGCTCAAACATAGTATATTTATCCTGCAATATTAATACTTCAAAAATCCATGCTCTTCACTTGCCCATTGAAGCAATCTCCTGTATTCTTGTAAGAAGATGTTGCCTTCCTATCCAGTGAATTGAAAAAGATAAACATTATCTTTACAGCTCTCATAAACACTATCTTTGCAGATCTCTTAATGATTAAAAGAGAGATAAAGTCAAATAAAAGGATTAGCACATTACATTACATGTATTTTTCGCGTCCTATACTCTTATTATCTTTAACCAAAATCAATGAATTCGAAATCCAACAGAGACTAAAGATTACGAGCATTAATCATGTACTTTGACCCACATTATAATTCTGCCAAAGCAATTCAAGGCATGTATCTTCCGGACCACCAATCATAAACTACTGTTAGCAATATCAATATCACCTATTGCATTCAAAACACTCCAGGAAACATGCATTACACGTTTTGACCCAATGAACTTCTAGGTTAACTTATAATTCATTGTAAAACTATCCTCTAATTCACATTAATTTTAACGTACATATGCTATTATGAAACCCAGAGGATGATTATATTCGCAATTCCTAGTCAAAATACAATAAACAATACTTCAAATGATATTTATAAGCAGAGAGATGAAACAATATCAATGACAACTAAAAATTACCGTTTTCCCGTGATAATGGAAAATCCGTCCAGCATTCAGGCCTCAGAGAAATCTCCTTAACGAAATCAATAACCTCGTCTGTAATCCCCGGCACATAATCATCTTCATAATCATCATCTTCGTCCTCGACATCACGACCTTCATTACTATTACTTTGGAATTGCAAAAAAGTGGAGGTAAATTTGGAGATCTCGCTAACGGCTTTATTACTAGAAAGTAAAGACAGACCACTTTTCAAGCTGCCTCCAATTTCAGTTAGATCGTTACGAATCCCAAGGAGAGCTTGGGACTGAAACGATGTCTGTGACTTTTTATCGGTGGTAGAAGGCGGAGAAGGAGGCGGTGCGAGAAAGTTCGCGACGCCACGCAATTGGCGGCCAATAGACTCACCGATAAAAGATAAGTCCTCTTTAACGCCTCCTCTATTGGAGGCGCTTTCCGGTTGTGGTTGTTCCGGAGACGATGATGATGACGATAAATAAGAATCTTCTGGATCATCGGATTGGAGAGACTTGAAGAACCAAGACATGATGGTTTTGTAAAATTTGTTGCTATTTAATTGGGAATTTTAAAAGAAATGAGGGATTTGAGTGAGACAACATTGAACTGAAGAGATTGGGTACTTTGAACTCAAAACTGAAGCTGTTTTTGCCTTTTAGCTTTTAGGTAAATGTTTTTTTTTTCATTATTTTCTTTTCCCTGATTGAGTAATGGGGTTTGTTAATAAAATAACTTGAAAAAATAAAATATTACAAAAAATGTAATGTTAGCTCTAAAGGATTTATCAAAATAATGCCGGAATTGGAAAACAAAAATAGGGATAAAACAAAATTGATTATTTGATACAAAATTTCTTTTGAATCCTTAAAATTTTGACTATTTAAAATAGTGTCTCAGAAGTAGGTAAAGGTTTAAAAAATCTAATATCTTATGGAATTTGTAGATTCCTGAATTTTTTTATAGATCGTCAAAGTAATGGGAACTGGAGGCCCAAGAGAGATTTCAAACTCTAATAATTCTTCGGGATTGACTTTATTTCATAATAATAATAATAATAATGTTAATTAGCTCCTACAAAAATTCAATAAAAAAGGGGCAAATGAAAAGCAGCAGATAGCTCTCACATTGAGTTAGAAAAAAATTTAGATAATAAATACAATAAATAATGTAAAAGTAAAAAGAAAGTAGTGCAAATAATACAGTCTCGTAACAAAAAATAGTTAAAAAAACATAATTAACAAAAAAAATCATTTTTTATGTGAAAATATAATTTTTTTTACATAAAAAATTAATCATTTTCACATACCCAGTAAAATTTTATATTAAAGAAGAAAACCCAACAAAACAAATTCTCTAAAAAGCAAAGAAGAGTAAAAAAAAGTTACAAAAGAAAAAATAAGTAAAAAGAAAAAAAAAAGCTCAGATAAACTTCGTCCCTAATTGCTCGACAGACTTGGAAGGCATATGAATTATTCTAGCCCATTGTTTAAGTCAAACTGATTAATATAAAAATTAGGAGCATATACAATTCGGTCCAGTTTAAAATTAAAAAATTTCTAATATTGTCTTAAAAAATTAGATATATATAAATTCAAATTTTGTATTTTATTGAAAAGAAAAAAATTTATATTGTATTATCTTGAAAATTCGAGACAATTCGATATTGTTTTTTTAATTCTTTCAATACAGTTTTTTTGGTTCTTTCGATATTAAACAATACAGTACAAAACAATCAAGTACTCAAATATTTTGAACTAAATAATAATTACCTAAAATATAAACATATATGGTATATATTGTAACTATTAATAAATTGGAGGAAATTTTCACTTATCAATCATGGAAACACATTCTGATTTTGTTTCAATACCTATTACACTTCCACGTTCCTCTTTTTCATCATCTTCTTCACATTTTCGTATTTTTACCAGTAACCGTTTATATTACTTATATAAAATTTGATACATTCCTGATGAACAAAAAACTCTGATTACTGAAATTCTTTTTCTCGATCCATATGATACGTTTAATAAATCCAAATCCTCATGGAATACCCAAATCAAAATACTTGTCAAGAGAGATCAAAAGTTCATAAAAGGAATATGTTTAATCATCATCCTTTGATCACTGTACTATTAAAGCTATAGGGGAAGAACAGCTCGTCTCATTAGAAATTCCCTTAGAATTTCTCACTTTATGAAGACGTGATGGTTATTCTCATCTTCATTTTGGAGCCATTAGATTAGCACTTTCTTACCATGAAAGAAAATGTCTTCCATTGCAGCTCGAATTGCTCTGTTTAATACAAGATATTTACAGTATCAACATATTGTTATTGGTACTGTAGAAACATCATTAAATGCAGGCACAATGTTATTCGCTTTGTTTTCTAACTTTAATATGGCACTCGATGATCCCTTTGTACTTTTAGCCTTAAAAGTACAAGTCCAAATAACTAGTACTCATCAAGTCATGACTGCTACAGCAGTAACACTTCACTACCCACTGGTTTATAAGGTACAAAATCATGTCATTGATCTAGCTCTTCCAGTATCCAATGATGTTTTGTTCATTGTAGTAGATGCACAGAATGTTCCTATATGTGTACATATTCCAAGGCAGATTCTGAGGAATGAACTCATCAAATTGTTACGGGTAACAAATTATGAAAAAATTCAAAGCAATGCTTAACTTGTCCAATCACATGAATCAAAGTTTGTCAAAAAGCATGATGGAACTGTGAAAATAAAATTTCTTCGATCCACAGAATCAAGTCCAAGTACTTCTATGTTTACTACACAATTCATGATTCAGCCATACAAAGCTGAAGAAAATTTTGCTATCACAGGTTTTATTGCAAATGGAAAACCTATATATTCTATGTACCAAGGATCACACAAGGTATTAAACATAGATTGTGACTATGAAGATTGCAGATGAAAAACTTATTATGATTATTGCAAAGAAGAATCATCAACTCAAAAAATGAGGAAAAAGAAGGCATCCTCATCCTCAGAAAGGAACTTGAAAAAGAAATTTGACGATAATGATCCATCGGTTGGACTTCTTGGAAAGTATGACTAAGTAGTCAACTATTCAGAACCATCATCATTCAAATCAACGATGTCTACTATATCTATCCCTCAATAGGATGAACCATAAATAAAACCTCCAATACATGAGTTGCCTTCATTAGCTTCACTTCTGATATGTACAAAAGGATTGGAATGGCTTCAAAAGCATGAACCACACAAGCAGTGGATTCCAAAATCTTGTCAAAGTCAAGCTATTACTCAAATCTAGCTAGAAAAATCTAAAGTTCGCATAGTCCCAACAGTGTGTATATTCCATCTTTAAGAACATAATTTTTCACCTCTGCAAGAAACAGTTGATCCAAACATGCATGTCAAAAAGATTCCATGGTTTAAATCTCCAGGTCCAGATGCTCAAGGAAAACCTAGAGAAATCACAGTTGGAGAATATGTTCTAAACTGGCAGACATACAATGCTTTGACCCAAAACAAAGTTCGTAAAGGTAGATCAAGTTTTTTAGCAGGTTAATCAGCTTGGATCTAATGTTAACAGACAATTAAGCTGGCAACACGAGTTTATGCTTCGACTCCATAAACAAATAATGTCACTCCATCAAGAAATCGTACAGATGATCCAGAATCAGGTCAGTGGACCTTAGTTCTTATAAAAACAACAAGAGATCTCACAATTGAAAGCTTAATTGGCCCAAGTTGAAAAGGATCTACATATTAAAACACTCTTTAACCCTTTTGCCTTTGCAAGTACTCACTTGTTACCGGAACCTGTTATCCAAAATACTTTTTCCCAACCACATATTGATCTAATTCTTGTTCAACATGAAAATTTCCAAAATATGATGAGAGCAAAAACCCTTTCACAAAAAAGGCCACCTAAAAAGAAACAAACTAAAGCTACACCCACAATTTCTATTTTTTCATCAACTATCTCATCTTCTGAAACTGCTCATATTCTAAAAAGATCAGATAAACAACCATTTTTAGAGCATTTTCAGGATTCACAAGATCCTTATCAATATATGGTTCAAACACGGCAAAATGAGATCACTTCTCTTCTTCAAACCTGTATTGAACAAAATCAGCCTCTACAAATTCATTAAGCACTGGCAATCTGACACTTCTAAAACAATGTCAAAAAATGAGTCTATAAGAATTGAGGAATCTTTTCCATCAATAAAAATGGTCGATCCAATATAATCTTTAACTCGGTCAAAACAAACAAAGCTTGCACCTCTATCACCTATACCAATTGTAGAAGAACCACAAGAGTAAGAAGTAATGAGAGAATCTGAATCTGAATCTTATCATCTAAAGACTTCAAATGGTCCATGGTTCTCTATGGACAACATTTTTCCCAATCAAAGAAGAGCTAAACTCCTTGAAATGTATGCGTGGATGGAAACCAAAATTCAAGTAGGAGTTTCATTATTAGAAGTCTTACAGGAGTTTACTACCAAATTTACTGGCAGTTTGCAAGAATTGCAAGAGTAAGTGAGTATGAAAAGCTAACTTTTTGTCAACTTCCTACTATTGTTGCAGCATTAGCTTATGTTGAAGTTGAATTCATTGAAATTCCTCAAGATTCTTTAGAAATAGCCAGAAGTGAATTTTTTTCAATTAAGATGTTCTCTAAAAATGAAAGATCTTGAAAAGCACTACATACGAGTAGCTGAAAAATATTACCAAATTGGATTTGGTGATATTAATTTGAAACAAAAGTTCATTAATTCTGTTCCTGAAGAATTAAGTGAAACTACTCTAAGATATATTCAGAAAGCATGGAACTGCTCCAAAAGATTATTCATTGGCGCAAATCTATCAAAAAATGATGATTTTCCTTGATGAACTGTATTCCAGCTGAAGGCAAATTAAAGAAGCTTTGAGAATGACAAATAATAAGAGTATGGAGCCAATCTGTTCTCAACCAGATCTAACAATCAAATGTGTAGATAAGCAAAATTGTGATTGCAGACATTACAAGAATGACAAGCACTATAAGAAGCACAAATAGAAGAATAGTATTTTTTAAAAGAAATACAAGAAGTTCAAATACTTCAAAAACAAAAACCGGAGATTCAAAAGGTTTGATCGATGCTATCTTTGTGGAAAAAATGGACACTTTGCAAAACGATGTCCAAACATACCAAAGCAAGCAATTTAGTTAATCCAACATTTGGAACAACAGTTTGATATCAATCTTCATGGTGCTGATATTGAATTACTATTTTCAGTAGATGAAGAACCAAATGAGGATTCTCTTATGGGAATTGAAACTCTAAGTTATTCCTCAAATTCTGATAAGGAATATTTTTCTGTTGTGAAAATTGGCCTAAGTTCAGTTTAAACTATTGCAACAACTCAGAAACAAGTAGTCTCATACTGCACAATTCAATTGTTTACTGATAAATATGAGAGACCCACCAACCTATGTTTATCCTGATTGAGTTGAAGATTTTGTTGGACTGACCATCTTTATTGATGGAAAAGATTCTTCAGTGCTTATAAACTCATTTTCTGACATTGTTTCATAAGTGACAAATTGCTAGTGAGCATGATGAATTTGTTGAGGCTGATTTTGTTCAATACAGGTTTGAAAAAGATAAGTGATCTCATTTTACTGTGTTTGAACCATGTATTGTTAAGGATCTTGTGAATCCTAAAAATGATCCAAAAATGGTTGTGTATATGGTCTTTTTAGAATAGGTGCAGTTTCAGATGATCAGATAGTTGATGGAGAAACAAAAACTGTGGGTGTAGCTTTAGTTTGTTTCTTTTTAAGTGGCCTTTTTTGTGAAAGGGTTTTTGCTCTCATCATATTTTGAAAATTTTCATGTTAAAGAAGAATTGGATCAATATGTAGTTGAGCAAAAGTATTTTGGATAACAAGTTCTGGTAAAGGGTGAGTACATGTAAAGGCAAAAGGGTTAAAAGGTGTTTAACTTGTAAATCCTTTTCAACCTGGGCCAATTGAGCTTTCAATTGTGAGATCTTTTGTTGTTTTTGTAAGAACTGAGGTCCACTGACCTGATTCTGGATCATATGCATGATTTCTTAAAGGAGTGATATTATTTGTTTCTGGAGTCAAAGCATAAACTCTTGTTTCCAGCTTAATTGTTTGTTAACATCAGATCTAAGCTGGTTAACCTGCTGAAAAACTTGATCTACCTTCTTATCAATCTTCTCAAGAACTTTGTTTTGGGCCAAAGCTTTATCTGTCTACCAGTTTAGAATGGATTCTCCAACTGTGATTTCTCTAGGTCTTCCTTGAACATCCGGACATAGAGATTTAACTCATGGAATCTTTTTGACATGTATGTTTGGATCAACTATTTCTTGCAGAGGTGGAAACTCATGTTCCTGAGGATGAAACATGCACACTGTTGGGACTGTGCGAACTTTAGATTTTTCTGGCTGGATTTGAGTAATAGCTTGACTTTGATAAGATTTTGGAATCCATTACTTATGTGTTTCATGCTTTTGAAGTCATTCCAATCTTTATTTGTTGATCGAAAGTGGAGCTGATGAAGGCAACTCTTGTCTTGGAGGTTTTATTTATGGTTCATCCCATTGAGAGACAGATGGAGTAGGCATATTTGATTTGAATAATGGTGGTTCTATAAAGTTGACTACATAGTCATACTTTCCAGAAGGTTGACCAAGAAGTCCAACCGATGGATCATTATCATCAAATTTCTTTTTGAAGTTCCTCTCTGAGGATGAGGATGTCTTCCTTTTCCTCATTCTTTGAGTTGATGATTCTTCTTCACAAAAATCATAATAAACTTCTCATCTGCAATCTTCACAGTCACAATTTATGTCTAGTACCTTATGTGATCCTTGGTACATAGAATAGATAGGTTTTCCATTTGCAGTAAAACCTGTGATAGCAAGATTTTCTTTTGCTTCATATGGCTGAATCATGAATTGTGTAGTAAACATGGAAGTGCTTGGACTTGATTATGTGGATCAAAGAATTTTTATTCCACAGTTCCATTAGGATTTTTGACAAAATTTGATTCTTATGATTGGACAGGTTAAGCATTGCTTTGAATTTTCTCATAATTTGTTACCCAAGATTCAAGTAACAATTTGATGATTTCATTCCTTAGAATCTGCCTTGGAATATGCACACATGTAAGAACATTATGTGCATTTGCTACAAAGAACAAAACATCATTGGATATTGAAAGAGCTAGATCAAGGGCATGATTTTGTACCCTATAAACCAGTTGGTAGTGAAGTGTTACTGCTGTAACAGTCATGATTTGAGGAGCACTAGTTATTTATACTAGTACTTTTAAGACTGAAAGTACATAAGGATCATCGAATGTCATATTAAAGTTAGGAAATAGAGTGAATGACATGGTGCCTGCATTTAATGATGTTTTTACAGTACAATTAACAACATATTGATACTGTAAATATCTTGTATCAAGTAAAGCAATTCGAGCTGCAATTGGAATGTCTTTTCTTCCATGGTAAGAAAGTGTTAATCTGATAGCTCCTAGATGAAGATGAGAATATCCATTACGTCTCCATAAAGTGATAAATTATGAAGGAATTTCTAATGAGATGAATTGTTCTTCCTCTGTAGCTTTAATAGTACAATGATCAAATGACGACGACTGAACATATTCTTTTATGAATTTTTAATCTCTCTTGACAAGAGTTTTGATTTGGATTTTCCATGAAGATTTGAATTTATTATATGCATCACATGGACTAAGCAAATAAATTTCAGTAATTGGAGTTTTTTTTTCATCAAGAATGTGTTGGATTTCTTATAAGTAATCTAAACGGTTAGTAGTAGAAGTACGAAAAGTGAACAAGATGATGAAAAAGAAAAATGTGGAAATGTAATTGATGCTGAAACAAAATCACAATGTATTTCCATGATTGATAAGTGAAAATCTCCTCCAATCTATTAATAGTTACGATGTTCTTAATAAAATATCAAATTTTGAACAAAAATAAAAATTTATGAGAGTATTCTCTTTTAATTAAACATTAAATTAAATTTCAAAAATGTAATCTTTTTTTATAGATAAAGTTTATGAGTTAAAATATTTTATTATAAAATATAAGTATGTAAGTTTGTAATTATTTAATATATATATATGACTATAATGTTTACATTAATTATAAAGTATATAATTATATAAATGTATTAAATATATTATTAATATAATTTATATTAGTATATAAGTTTAATAAAGTTATGTATATAGTAATATTTAAAATTTAAATTATTAAGTATATAAATTCGTAAATATAAGTATATAATTATAAAGTATAAGTATGTATATTTGTGATTATTTTATATATATATAATTTAGATTAGTACATAAGTTTAGTATAATATATTTATTTTAATAAAAAAATATATAATATAAATAGTAAGATATGCATATAATAATATTTAAATTTTAAATTAGTAGATATATAAACTTATAAATATAAAGAATAAGTATATAATTACAAAGTGATGTTAACTTACAAGTATGCGAGTCAATCGTAGAATAGCAAAACACTCTTAAAATCGTTCTCCATATAATTGTCCGGCTTAAATCTTTAATTAAATATAGATTAACAATAAACACAAAAAATTAAAATATAAAGACTCTAATAAAGTTTTATTAAATTTTGAGATTAAATAAACTTAAACTAAAAAACAATCAAATTTAACGAATTTAAGCCAATGAGACTAAACATGTATTTATCTCATTTTTCCAATTTATAATCCATTTTTCTAGTTCAATTAATCAAAATGAAACAAAATTTCAATGACTCGTTTTAATTCACCAATTATACTTGTAACATCATTGTCCTTTATGACCTGTCCCCGTCTGAAATTCCAAAATTTGCACAATAGACTTCATTTCACTTTATCATCACCTGAAAATATAAAAAATGTTCTCCTCCAAAATCAATACAGACAACATAAAATTAAGCTTCAATATAGAATATAAGAAACCTTACTAATATGAACATCAGTATAAAACACAACATTTTTCAATGTGTAGAATATTTCATATTGCAAAATCTTTGAAATGGGTATCTGCTGAGCAACATAATTCTTGTGAATTTACCAGCACAAGCAAACAAAACTAATAAAAGTAAATCTCCAGTCAATTTCTTATTTCCTCCAAATTCTCAACCAAGCATCCAAGACAGATTAAAGTGAAAAATAAAATAAACACAAAGTTGCACATCATGAAGAAAGTTGAATATAAAAGCAATGGCTATAAAATTAAAATGGAAATGAAATATCCTCAAAACAAAGCAAAAATGCAGCTAAAATTTATCAAGACTCATAATTGAACCACTTAAATTTGTCTAATTCTTCTTTTCACCTTCAATTTTATTGGCTTTCTTGGTGGATGCCTGAGAGGAAAGAAAAGTCCCCAATATTACAATGGCTGATCCAACTGCATTCAAAGGTCTAACTGGATTCCTAAACACCAAGACAATCAACACAATCACAACCACTTGATTCATTGTGTAACCGACCACAAAGGTTAAGGGGCTATTGTCATCAAGTGCCTAGTAAGATGATTGGTTATAAAGATGATAGAAGATACTATATGGCAACTCCCATATATAAAATGATAATGATTTGCACACTATTGCAATTGCACTGTGATATTTTTGAACCCATTGAGAGCCTTCAACAATAATAGCCATAGAAAACAAATAAATCAATGAGACAATGCTTACCCAACCATACAAATTTAAGCCCATTCACTTCCTCGAAGCTCTGCAAACTCTTTTTTGAGTAGATGTTCCTGAACACAAAACCAATACTTCTAATCAAAGCATCCCATAAAGCCTTGGAAATTAAAGGAGACTTCAGTTATGGCAACAAGTGAACAACCAAGAACAATGGGAAGAATAGATAACCTTACTTTTAATGGATACATATCACCAAAGAGTGAAGAAAATACAATAGAAAAGACATGCTCTGATGATTTTATGACATGAGTGAAAGAAACAACCACCTTCTTTTTAGGTACCCAAATGAGCTTGAGTCCTTGGGGGTTAGCACATGAAAGTTCCCAATGAGCCTTCCTTATCCAGAAATGTTTATTTATGTGACCAAATTTCATACAATAATTACATTGTTTAGGTCTAAATATGTTTTTTGGTCTTACAATGCTTTTGAATGTCATATTTCTATTAGACTGAGTTTGAGAGCAATGACATGCACAATCATGATGAATTGGTGCTTTTCTAGGTGCATGCTTCTTATACATAAAGGCATAATTAGCCTTTCGAGGTTTCTTTCTTAGACTTACCAATCCTTGATCATCCCTCTTATGTATAGAAGATTTAATGTATTTAGTGCACTTAGCCCTTGGGGCTGTTACAACAAATGTGGAGATGTGAGGTTCACTTGACTTAACAAAAGTAGTATTGTGAGAAGACGATGATGTACCCTTAAATCCTAGACCATGTCTAATTAAGGGTGGTCTTTGAGACACAATAAGAGTATCTAAACTCTCTTTTCCCTTGTGAAATTTTGAAATTGAGTTTCTAAGTTCCTTAACTTCATTTTTCAAAATATTGTTTTCTTTAAGCAAGAATTTGGTTGAGGGTCTTGAAGAGTATTCATCTAATGACTTTTGAAGAGATTCATTAGATTATTTAAGCTTAAAGTTCTCCTTTTCTAAAGCATCCATTTTGATTTTCAAGTTAGAAACATTATTCTTATAAGTATTGAATTTACTTCTATATTTCTCTAGTTTTAGATTCAATACTTCTATTAGGCTTTACTCATCATAATTTTCACTATTACTATCATTGTCACTACTATCATTATTGAAAGAGTATGAGTGAAGTGATCCTACCTTATCCGAGACGTGATCCTCTATAGCCATGAAGCATAGGTTGATCTCTTCACTTTCATTGTCATCTTTTTCACTTGAAGAGCTTTCGTCATCCCATATGGCTTTGTGCTCTTTCTCCCCATTGTCTCTTTGGTATTTGCTCTTGTGCTTCTTGAGCCTTGGACATTCCGATTTAATATGCCCTTTCTTCCCACATTCATAGCACTTTACCTTCTCTTTACTTCTTTGTGCATCATTAGAAGTCTGTTTGAGGTTTATTTGCCTGAATTTTCTAGAGTTGCTCATTCTCTTCTCAATAATTCTTTTCATCCTTCTTGAGAGCATAGCAATGTCCTCATTTGCATAATCACTATTTTCTTCATCATCTTCAACTTCCTCTTGATATTTTGAAGTAGAGGCTTTTAGTGCTAGAGGCTTCCTTTTTTCTGGCTCTGCTTCAAGCTCTCTATCTCTTTTCACTGCCATTTCATGTGTAAGAAATTTTCCAATAAGCACATCGGTATTCATGATGCTCATGTCTTCATTTGCCTCTTCTATACTGGCAACTCTTGAACTGTAATCTTTGAGAGGAAGACTTCTCAGGATTTTGTTATTAACATCTTCCAAGCTCAGGTGTTTCCCAAGTTTTCTCATGCCATTTATGATGGCTAGAAGACGGTTGGTCATGTCAGTAATTGACTCATTGGATTTTATCTTGAAGAGCTCATACTCTGAAGTAAGAAGTTGAATCTTTTTGGATTTAACATGCTTTGTTCCTTCATGATAGTTTTCCACATGTTGTAAGCAGTTGGGCAGTGTTGTATTCTGCCACATTCTTCAATGGATAATGAGCTTGAGAGAATTGTCATTGCCTTCTTGTTTTTGAAGTTTGCTCTTCTTTGAGGCTCTGTCCAATCATCTCTTGGCAGGATTTCTTCTTCACCATTAACTTCTCTTCTAGTTGGGGGTGTCCATTCTTTCCGAACAATATCCCAGACTTCAATTCCTTCACTATCCAGATATGTCTCCATCCGAAACTTCCAATGAGCATAATTTGCTCCATCAAAGTAAGGCTTGAGACTTTGGAATCCTTCATTGGCCATATCTTGATCTTTGTTAGTGTTGTTTAGGCTTCGATGCTAGACTAAGCTCTGATACCAATTGTTGCCCAGATATTAAACCAAGAAGGGGGGTTGAATTGGATATTAAAATTTTTAACTTTTAAGTGCGAAAAGAAAAAGTTAAGTTGAGTAGGGATAGAAAGAAATCACATAGGAATTTTTATAGAGGTTCGGGTTAACAAACCCTACTCCTCTCCCCAATCTCAATTGGGAGTTTCACTAATACTAAGTGTTACAATGGAGTTTTACAAGCTCACTCCCAACTATGGTGTTTCTAACAATGGATCACACCTAACCTAGAAATCCTTTATGTTTTAATGGCTCACACAATAAACCAATTCCTTGTGTTTTAAAGGCTCACACAAATAACTCTTACAAGTGTTCTACTCTTAACCCAAAATACCCAAACTCACTTGAATAGTAGATTACAAAGAGAAACACTTACAAATCTATAATGCTTAGAGAATTATGAGAAAAAAGATTTTTACATAGAATAAATGTTTGTTTTGAAAGTATTAAATGCACAAATAGCTTACAACAAGATTTTAATTCGAAGTATTAGCTATTCTCTTTTTCTGGATTCATAAATGACTTGCATTTATACTTTCATGGCGAATTACAGTCGTTTGGTTGCATTTAATGCGGATGTAGCCATTGCACCAACTCTTAACTTCATGCCTAACATGTTTCTCTTTCCTCTTTCACGGTCGTGACTGTTCTTCCAAGCCGTGACTTGAGTGGTGACTTTGGCCGTGAAGCATTCTATAAGGATTTGAAGTGTTTGATCACGGGTGTGACATTATATATTCACGGGCGTGAACATCATTCCTAGTCGTGGTCCAAGTAGTGACTCTGGCCGTGAAGCTCTCTGGAGGAATTTGTCATGTCTTCTCACGGGCGCGACTTTATTTCATGGTCGTGACTAATATGATCATTCACGGTTGCTATCATTCTTCATGGCCGTGAACTTTAAATGTTGAATAGTTGACGCTAAGCTTTATCACGGGCGTGACATATAAGGTCACAGGCGTGAACATATTATTTCTTCATTTATTGTCTTTTTAAGGTTAGTCTTTCATTCTTAATTCTTGCTATCATGTTCCATACCCTATTTAAAAAACTTAGAAAACAAGTATGTTAAATACATTATTGTTATTTCATTTGTTAGCATCAAAATGACGGAAATACTCATTAAGGTTCAACACAACTGATCCTGAATAGTGGAATAATTTGCAGTGGCATGCTCAGTAAAATCCTTCATCATGCTTAGAATTGGTATAGCAAATTCCTATTCCTCGTGAACTAACCAAAATGCTCAAATTGATCTCTGAGCACATATTTATAGGGCTTATGGCAAGGTCTACTAAACCTTTCAGCATGTTCATATGATGACTTTCACTATCAAACAATCTAAATAGCATAACATATAACATTTTTACAAAAATGTGAACCTTAGAGTTTCTATAGAGACAATGACCTAGTAAGAGCAAGAAATGAGGTAAAAACTCCTTCAAGACAAAAAGGCTCTGGATTTCTATTTTTTTTTTCTTTTTTTTTTTTTATGTCTTCGTGCTGATTATCTTCAGTTGAAGATATAATATTGATGCCAATTCCTTGCATGTGTCTTTCCATGCTCATAGCTAATAAATGAGCTTTAATAAATCCATGTGCAACAAATTTCTCAAAAGCCTGGGAAGTTTCACTAGTTAAGGAAGGACTTATTAACAGATAGATTAAGAGAAAGATGTCAAAAAAACAAGGGTGTGCTCCCTTAAAAGCTTCATCAACCAAAGGCAATCTTTTTTTTTTGCAAATTCTTTTCCACAATTTAAGAAGGATCCACTTGGGTTGGCAAAGAAATCTAAGAAATTACTTTAAAAAATAGAAACAATTTTTCTCAATATGCATTCTGCAATTTTATGTTGATTACTGACAATTCTGCTTAGAGATTCAACACATAAGGTGATATCTTAGCTTTTAAACTTACTAACCTTGCATGAAAAATTCTAGCCTAAAAAACACAAAAAATGGGAGGCAAATTAATGGAAAGAAATGTAGCTTTGAAACAATCATAATCAAAAAATATTATCACACACACTGCTTGAGGTATATGTTGGCAATCAGAAGCAACTCTAAATAAGAAGTTAATAACAATGTTAGAAAAATGCCTTAAACAATTACCTTGGGACATTATTGTATATATTTATTATCATTAATAAATACCATTTATTATTCAGTGTTCATTTCATAATGAATTTGATCGATTATCTGAAATTGTTTAATAAAGTCCTTCGTATTTAACACAACATGAGAAAAATCATGATGTGATCTTGATAATGAGATTGTCATCATGTACAATTTTATTTATACCTAAATTATTCCCAATCATATCATTAACATAACATGACATTGTTAATATGGACAAATTAGTACACGTTATACTTCTTAACTGGGTCAAGCAGTAGATCTCATAAGCTGTAGACATGAGAAGTTTAGAGTTAATATGTGGATGCTTACTAGAGTAGCCAAGTACATTGGATTACTTAGCCATAAGATAATCATCAAAATATCTATACAATGTTAGTGATAGTCTCATCATAACAATTGTGCAAGTATCCTTGAACTTGAGATACTCAAGGTTATTTTGGATACTAAATACTATACTTTGACTTTATTCCTTGTTATCTCTTAGAGAACACTCATATGGTGGTGATTAGATATGACATGAGGTATTCAAAGGTAGATAAATAAATAATAAAAGATTCACCCCTCCTAATAGAATTAGAACATACCTATGGCATCTTGGGGGAGATCATTACTTAAATTTTTTTCACTAAGTTGGACATGTCTTGAATAGATTATTCAAGGGCATATCTGATAGAGCAATAGATCTCAAAGACAAGATCAAATATCATTTGAACCAAATATGACATAGTCAGTCTAGTGAAAATTGACATATAGTTTGAGCTCTAAACCAAATAAGGTATAATATGATGAAAAAACGAATTACATGATAATTGTAACACTCATTCAGATAATCAATAACCTTCCCAACTACATGAAAAAGTATTAAGATGCATGAGATAAAAACCTTTTCAAAATAAAAACCGTTTTTGCACCATGACCATGATGACTTAATTAAAAACATAAAATAAGAGTGATGCTTGAATTAAAATTTAAATATCAATTTATAAAAATAATGATAACACTTGCCCAAAGGTTTATAAAAGAAAATATATATGATTAATTACAAGATTACATTCCTTATAAAAACTTAAAAATATGTGCACAAGTAACTAATCTCATTCCCAAAATAAAAAGAAACAAAAGATGGTATATCACCAACCTCTCGAAATGATTTGTCCTTTGCTTTTCTATTGGGCTTCTTCTTTATCACACTTTATGTATAGCTCCAAATTGCATGTGGGAAGATAAAACAATCGTACACTAAGCTTACCTCACTTAATGATAGATAACAATATGTTAAGTATAATAAAGTGTATGCATGTCCAATAATTTCGCATGTCTATTTATGTATGTATAAATATATGAGTCCTAATATATATTTTATATTATATCACATTGTTCAAATCATGCCATAATTTATGCGACACTTCTCAATTTCACATCAGAATATGATTACAACTCATACCACCATAAAAAGTGCATAACGATCTATTTAATTCAATATTATTGCCCACTAACTCTAGACATGACTAAAATAGATATAGATAGCCTATGGTTTACTCCGAAGCCACTCAAGACACCTGTCTGAAGAAAAATATCATATCCTTCAGTTTAAGCCCTAGTCGACATATACATTTCGCGACCAGATGAGCTAGATTAATTGGAAACCGAATGCATTTACAATCAAAACAGAGCCGATACGACCAAAGTCTAAATTTGGACCGTTACAAGTAAGAAAATTTATTTTAAACATGTACCATTAATTTTTTTTTCACAAAAATAGAGAAAAATGGGCTCCAACTGTAAGATACATGATTTTTGCATTGTTAGTGAATCACGAACGGAGGACATCGAGATGCAAAGAATATTGAAATGAAATTGCCAGTATATTTTGGTATCAAAACTCCAATGTTTAGGACATGAAATTAAAGAAATAAGATTTAAGGTGCGATTCTGTAAAAATATCAGAGAATGAGATTTTTGCTCTGGTGCCCCAATTGCAAAGCCAAAAATACTAGTATATAGAATAAATTATTTTGAGAACATTGGTGTATTTAATTGCAAGAAATTAAGTTATTTAGGATTTGAAATTGAAGAAAATAAAACATATAGTACAATTAAATATAAATAGTGGAAAATTCGGGGGCTAAAAAGGATTTTTTCCTTGTTTAAATTTGATGAAAGATTAATTAGTGTTCAACAAAAATTAATTAAAGGGATTCATCACATGCATGTCCACACTTTGTATACATGCACTGTCATATCCGTTAATTTAGGTCCAAGTCACATGTATCGCTACATTGACGTGCCAAACCGATTTGAGTCTAAATTTAGATGTTTTACTGGAATTAATCAAAATAGTGATCAATAATTATGAGAAATGTTAAATGAAACATATTATAAGTGTAAAGAAGTTAAATTTTGGTAAAAGACATAAATGAAAATTTTGGAATGTTTTGGGACTAATTTGCAAATTATTGAAAATTGGAGGACTAAATGAAGTATTTAACATTCAAACATAATTTTGGGACATATAAATATAGAATGACCACCCACCCTAAATGAAAAGAAGATTAGTTTACTAATTAAGCTTAATATTAAGTTTGGGTCAAAAGTGATGGGTTCCATATGTGGACTTTCTTCTCATCTTTTTTTTCTTCTTCCTCTTTATCTCATTTTAACTTTCTTTTCTGCCTTCTAAAACCATTCCCATGCCAACCCCTAAATCACCATAGCTAAAGCTTGGTTCTAAAGAGAGAAAGATAGAGAGAAGAGAGGAAAAGACATATTGAAGGAATTTTTATGCATAGAAAGGCTTGGAGAAGCTAAGGAAGGAAGAAAAGTTAGAAAAGAGGAGAGAGTACTATCCAAAGAGACGATTAAGGGGAGAAAAGAGTAAAGGTAAGAAGTTCTTCTCTTCTAAAATTCTTTTAAAAGAAAAATATAGTTTTGAGCTCATTTATAACTTATCGTGAAGAGAGAGAGTTTGGAGTTTCTAGAGAAAGAAGATAAGGTTTAGAGAGCTATGATGTAGTAGAATTTTGATCACTGTTTTATGATATTTTAGGAACTCAAAGTGACAAAAAAATAAGCCCAAAGGAGCAAAGGTAAAGAAAAGGAAGCATAGGAAAAGAAGTGAAGCAAAGAGAAAGGTTAGTGCATAGTTTAAGGCAATAGCTTATGTTTCACTATAAATTGCATGATATACATATTTGATATGTAAATTGATGATTGTAATGCGCTCAAAATGAATTGTTGCAAATGAAATTCAAAATAACATGATAGAGCTAATAATATGTAATTGTGTTTTAGATATTGTATGTTAGGAAGTTGATTAGATTAGAGGTGTGTGTGAATGTGGTAAAATCTGTGTGTATGTTGAATAATGAACTCTAAGAAATATATCTTTGTGGTAGTTTCACATTTTAGAAAGCTTGAAGTGAATGTGAGAAAGGAATTGTAATTTTTTTAGTAGTTAGTCATGGGTGTGAAGAATTGTTCATGGGCGTGAAAAACTGAAATTCACGGGTGTGAATAATTACTCATGGATATGACTTTTTTCTATTCATCCATATTTATTCACGACTTGAGTCACGAATTGGTCAACAGGCATAAACGTTTTGACCATGGCCATGAGGTAATGTGTCTGATATTGTTCACGAGCGTGAATACCCTATTTTTCATAAATTTTGTATGTGATAAGTAAGTGGGTATTGTTCATACACCAAATTATATGAAAAGAAAATGGAATGAAGGGAAATAAGAAAATTATGAAAGTGATAAAGAGAAAAAAATGATATAATGAAATAAACAAAGTAAAATGAGTTTGACAAAAAAAAGAGATAAGAATTTGATGGTAACATGAATTGAGCTTGAGAATATCTAGCTGTTGAACCTTAAGGAGTATTTCTATCATTTTGATGTTAACAAATAAAATAGCAATAATGTATTTAATATACTTGTTTCTAAGTTTATTGAACAGGGTATGGAACATGATAGCAAGAATGGAGAATGGAAGACTAACCTTAAAAAAGACAAAAATTGAAGAAATAGTATTATTCACGCCTGTGACCTTTTATGTCACGCCCGTGATGAATCTTAGCACCAACTACCAAATATTTAAAGTTCACAGCCATGCAAAATGATAGCAACCGTGAATGATCATATCAGTCACGCCCATGAAAGAAAGTCACGCCCGTAAGAAAACATATCAAATTCCTCTAGAGAGCTTCACGGCTAGAGACACTACTTGGACCACAGCTAGGAAGGATGTTCATGCCCGTGAAAGAATAATGTCATGCCCGTGATAAAACATTTCAAATCCTTCCAGAATGCTTCACGGCCGAAGTCACCACTCAAGTCACGGCTTAGAAGAACAGTCACGACCGTGACACACTTATTCACGACCGTGAAAGAGGAAAGAGAAACATGTCAGGCGAGAAATTAAGAGTTGGTGCAATGGCTATTTTTGCATTAAATGCAACCAAATGGCTATAATTCGCCATGGAAGTATAAATGCAAGTCATTTATGAATCCAGAGAAGGAGAATAGCAAATACTTCGAATCTCAATCTTGTTGTAGCCATTTGTGCATTTACCACTTTAAAACAAACATTAATTCTCTGTAAAAAATATTTTTGCTCATTGTTTTCTGAGCATTATAGATTTGTTAGTGTTTCTCTTTGTAATCTACGACTCAAGTGAGTTTGGGTATATTGGGTTAAGAGTAGAACACTTGTAAGGGTTATTTGTGTGAGCCTTTAAAACACAAGGAATTGGTCTATTGTGTGAGCCATTAAAATACAAGGGATTTCTGGGTTAGGTGTGATCCATTGTTAGAAACACCATAGGTAGGAGTGAGCTTGTAAAACTTCAATGTAACACTTAGTATGTTAGTGAAACTCCCAATTGAGATTAGGGAGATGAGTAGGGTTTGTTAACACCCGAACCTCTATAAAAATTTCTGTGTGATATCTTCCTACCCCTACTCAACTTAACTTTTCTTTCCGCACTTACAAGTTAAGAAATTTTAATATCCAATTCAACCCCCTTCTTGGTACAATATCTGGGCAACACTAACTTAGAACTATAATTTTGGATAGTTTGGCATGTCAATCAGGGGATATATTAATGCAGGTGATGACACATTTATTAATACTGATGATAACACCTATATACTAATATCGGTAATGACATTTGTGTGCATATACCATAATGCCTTTATGGCACTCTTAAATATCTGGATGACCAACAACGTTATCCTAATTAGTGGTTCCTAGGTGAGATAAATAATATTTTATATGTAGATAAATAAATTACTTGTTTTTATTTAGGAATATGAAATGGTAAAGGAATTGTGTAATTTGATTATATGGTGCATGCATGGATGAAAAATGAAAAAAAAAAGTATGACAAGGAAATAAATGTTTTAATATTAGAATAAATTAGTATATTTGAATGAGTACATATTGCATGAAAGTAGTTTATTGTCTTATCCTTATGTATCATTAAGCTTAGAACTTAGCATAAGAGTTTTCTCTTGTGCAGATATAAAGAAAAGTGAGTAGAGGTCGTCATCGGTGATCCTACCAAGTAAAGTAGTTGAACTCAAAAATAGTGAGTCATACTCTTTCGTATCTTTGGATTGTAAATTGTTTTTATGATTTTGTAAATTAACTATATATTTTGTATATGATTTGCTTATAAGTAAAATGTATGTTATTTTTTTAAACTTATATTTGATAAAATAATGTATCGTTTTCTTACATTTATTAAATAATGATTTGAAGAAGATGGCGTAACATTCCCTTATCTGGGCATGTGCTGCTAGGGTGATGGGTTGTTACAGTTTTTGGTATTAGAGCCCAGGTTTAGGCGGTTTTGGATTTTTAAAAATGAGTTTTCAAAATATTTATGACTTGAGTGTATCTACAATTGAGTATATGAGTTGTTGCTTACTAGTTAGGGTTGTTACTTTTATGATATAGGTATGTTATGGCTTCAGAATCATGATATATCGTAGCTAAAGAGGTCAAAAGTAATGAGCCTATTAAGACAGAGGCTTCATTACGACCAAGTCATCACCAAACTGTGACATTGAGATCTAGTGATAGCTCATACCATAGGCAGTCAGCTACTGGTATGGGACAGATAAAGCTTATGAGAAACACGATAGACTTGCTGCAAAAAGAAACACAACTAGCCCCATCGGTGCTACAATTCGAAAGGCTACGGAAGTTAGGTGCCCTAGATTTTTTATGGAAAAGGGGAGGATGATCCTTCTGTGGCAGAGACGTGATGGAGTACGGGTAATAGTGGACCAACTGACAAACTCATCCCATTTTCTACTAGTCCGGATGCACTATTTACTGAACAAGTTGGTAGAGATTTATGGGAATGAGATTATAAGACTCCATGGGGTACCAATGTCTATTATATTTGATAGAGATCCTAGATTTACATCATAGTTTTGGAAGAGCTTATAGTAGGTTTTAGGAACTCGACTCAATTTTAGCATAACATTTCATCGACAGATAGATAAACAATCAGAATGGGTTATCCAACTACTAAAAGACATGATAAGAAGTTGTGTACTTGAGTTTGAAGGAAATTGTGATTGATATTTACCTCTTATAGAGTTTGCCTATAATAATAGCCATCAGACCAGTATAAGCATAACTCCTTATGAAGTATAATATGGAAGAAGTTGCAGGACACCGATTTGTCGGTTTTAATTGAGTGAGAAGAAAAAGTGAAAATTATTAAAGAAAAGTTGAAAGTCGCACAGGATCAATAGAAATCATATGCTGATTTAAAAAGGTGAGGCATCGAATATGCAGTAGATGATAAGGTATTTCTTATAATTTTGCTTTGGAAGAAAGTATTGAGGTTCGACAAGAAAGGGAATTTGAGTCTGAGGTTCATTAGTCCTTATGAGATTTTGGAAAGAATTAGATAAGTTGCATATCATTTAGCACTCCCACCAGAACTAGAGAAGATTCATAATGTGTTCCATATTTCGATGCTATAAAGGTATCGATCAGATACAACTCACATAATTCCAAACGAAAAGATAGAAGTATAATCAAATATGACCTATGAAGAGGAACTGGTGGCTATATTAACACGTGAAGAGAAAGTTCTTAGAAAAAAAAGAGTTCTTCCAATTAAAGTGTTATGGCGAAATCATGCTATTGAGAAAGTCATGTGGGAGAGTGAAGAAGTTATGAAGAGAAAATATCCTTAGTTATTTAGAGAAAAATGAAAAGGTAAAATTTCTAAGATGAAATTTAATTTAAGAGGGAGATATTCATTAATTTAAGCTCGAGTCACATGTGTTCCTAAATTGATGCGTCGACCAACCGAAGTCTAAATTCAAATTTTTAACTGGAATTAATCAAAATAATGATCAAGAATTATGAAAAATCTTAAATGAAGCATATTAGAAGTGTAAAAAAGTTAAATATTGGTAAATGACCTAAATAAAAATTTGGAAAGTTTTTGGACCAATTTGCAAATTATTGAAAATTAGACGACTGAATGAAGTATTTAACACTTAAACATAATTTTGGGACATTTAAATATGGAATGACCAGCCAACCTAAATGAAAAGAAGATTAATGTGCTACGTAAGCTTAATATTAAGTTTGGGTCAAAAGTGATGGGTCCCATATGTGGACTTTCTTCTCTTCTTTTTTTTCTTTTTTCTTTTTTATCTCATTTTAACTTTTTTTCTGCCTTTTAAAACCATTCCCACACTAGCCCCTATACCACCAGAGCCAAATCTTCGTTCTAGAGAGAGAAAGAGAGAGAAAAGGGAGGAAAAGACAAGTTGAAGGCATTTTTATGCATAAAAAGGTTTGGAGAAGCTAAGGAAAGGAAGAAGGAAGGAAGAAGAGTAAGAAAATATGAGAAAGAAATCTCCAAAGAGCTAATAAAAGGGAGAAAAAAAGTAAAGGTAAGAAGTTGTTCTTCTCTTATACAATTCTTTTAAAAGAAAAATATAGTTGAGCTCATTTAAAGCTTGTGGTGGAGATATATAGTTTAGAGTTTCTAGAGAGAGAAGATAGGGTTTAGAGAGCTATGATGTAGTAGAATTTTGATCATTATTTTATGAGATTTTAGGAACTCAAAGTGTCAAAGAACAATCTCAAATGAGCAAAGGTAAATAAAAGGAAGCATAGGAAGAGAAGCAAAGCAAAAAGAAAGGTTAATGCATAGTTTAAGGCAACAGCCTATGTTTCGCTATAAATTGTATGATATACATCTTTGACAAATAAATTTATGATTGTAATACACTGAAAATGAATTGTTGCATATAAAATTCAAAATAGCATGATAGAGCTGATAATATGTAATTGTGTTTTAGATATTGTATGTTAGGAAGTTGATTAGATTAGAGGTGTGTGTGAATGTGGTAAAATCTTTGTATGTTGAATAATGAACTCTAAGAAATATATCTTTTTGGTAGTTTAATGGTTTTAGAAAGCTTAAAGTGAATGTGGGAAAGGAATTGTAATTTTTCAACAGTTAGTCACGAGTGTGAAGAGTTATTCATGGGCGTGAAAAATTGAAATTCACGAGTGTTAATAATTACTCACGGGTGTGACTTTTTACATGAAAACACCGCTATTCATCCAGATTAATTCATAGCTTGAGTCACGTCTTGGGTAATTGGCGTGAGCATATTCACGGGTGTGAATGTTTTGACCACGACCATAAAGTAGTGTGTCTAGTATTGTTCAGGGGCGTGAATAAAAAGTCATGGTCGTGAATATCCGATTTTTCATAAATTATGTATTAAATAAATAAATTAGTATTGTTCATACACCCGATTATATGAAAAGAAAATGAAATGAAGGGAAATAAGAGAATTATGAAAGTGATAAAGAGAAAAAAATGATATAATAAAATAAACAAAGAAAAATGAGTTTGATAATGAAAAAAGATGAGAATTTGATGGTAACATAATTAAGCCCGAGAATATCTAGCTTAGAACTATAATTTTGGACAGTTTGACATGCCAATCAGGGGTATATTTGTTAGATTTTGAAAATGAATTTCATTAAAAAAAATGTAGTGGATAACTAAAATTTTCAAAACCCAAAATAAGGATATTTCTTGTGTCATTAAAACTAATTCATCAAAACAAAGAGGTTAGAATTATACCTTGTAATTTCTTGATTTGTTATTCAAATTTTCACCTTATTGAATTGTAACAAATTACAAGAATTCACATTAGGACATCTCTAATGTTAATATACGTGAAAATATGAAGATAAAACTTCTAAAGAGAAATGGTTTAAACAAAATTCAAAGTACTAGTTATAAATAAATTCTTGAGAGAATTATATTTTTTCTCAAAAACCATTTTTCACCAAAAATATTTTTCTTTTTTTTTCAACCTTTTGATTTATTTTTTATCTGAATGAAATCAAGAAAGGTAGATCAAAAATCAAGAGAGAAGAAAGTGAGTCAAAAAATTTAAATGGCCTAATTAAGGCCATAAGTGGTATGACGGCAGGCAGCTTATTGCTGCTTGCTATGTGCACATGTAGTAGGCAGACTAGCAGCCTGCCTAGCCAATAGACCCACATAGACTTGCACAAGCCCGTGACTCATCTTGAACAATTTTTTTCCGTGATCTCATTGTGATCTAATCCAAAAACAATTATCTCATATTTTTGGATCATATCCAAGACCATTTTATTTATTCTCCATATCTCCAATACGTGTGATCCATTAGGTTCCAGTTATATTGACCATTTAAATTAACAATTAATTTAAGTAAGTTATGAGCAGTATCTAGCAACACATAATGACTCCCAATTAATCAGAAAGTCAGTAGTTTGACTACGAACATTTCCATAGACAATTTTCATGCAATTAAGTCTTTCACCATTCTATACCCCACTTGATTCAGAGTATAGACATGTGTCAATTCCCACTAGATTGACTACGTAACATCTAGCCCAAGTAATATTAGCTTTTATATATAAAATTCATTATTCTATTAGATATGTCAATGAAGACTATCTTAATGATATTTCTACTATGGCCAGAAATTCTCGAATAATAACCTCGACGAGAGGCCATGGGTATAAATTCCTTCTATAAGGAGTGGTGAATCCTTTGTTGGTCACCCAATTACATTTGAATGCCTCAAGTTACACCTAATCACTACCCTATAAGCAACCTCCCTAAGGCAACTAGGAATAATGTTAAAGTACATAATCAATATCCAAGAAATCTTTCAGTACCTCAAGTCTAAGGATATCTGCATCATTGCTATGATGAGACTATCATTGACATTTGAATAGATTATCCATATGATTGTCTTATAGTTGGTCATCCAATGTACTTAACTACACTTAGCAAACATCAACATGTTAACTCCAAACATCTCATATTTATGATTATAAGATCTACTTATTGATCCGATCATGGAGTATAACATGTGCTAGTGTATCCAAATTAACAATATTTCATCTCATTAATCCTATGACTAGGGATAATTTAGATACTAATATAATTACACATGATAAGAATCTCAATATCATGATCTCATCATGATTTTCTTTATACTATGTTATGTATCAAGGACATCATTAATTGATTTAAGATCACTATCAATTCATATATCAAATGAATATCAAATTAATAAAAATGTCTTTTATTAGTGAAATAAATTTGTACAATAAGTGCTAAAGATTATTGCATTTAAAGCACTTCTCTAACAACCTCCCATTTGCACTAAAGTCAATCGCTTTTATATTTAATTCCATAAGAGAGTACATGAGAATCATATTTCTTTTAGTGAAGTGGCTTAGTTAAGAGATCAATAATATTATGATCAGTTGGCACTATTTCTATCTTTACATCATTGCTCCCAATGATTTCTCTAATCAAATGGTATCTTCTGAGTATATGTTTCGATTTTTGATGTGATCGTGGCTCATTTGCTTATGCAATAGCTCCATTATTATCACAATACAGTTGTATTGGATCAATAATATTAGGAACCACTCCAAGTTCCATAATGAATTGTTTTATCCAAAGTTTATGTTATATACAAGACCCGATGTATCATATGCTCTGAGTGTCATAATCAGATACCAATCTGACACTAGTAAAGGTCATTAGATGGCTATCAAGAATATCCTTAAGTATTTGAGAAGGACTAAAAATGTATTCTTGATATATGGAGATGGAGATCTGTGAGTGGGTATACTGATGCCAACTTCCTAGCATGTAAAAGGAGCAGTTTCGATCAGTAAATATATATATATATATATATATATATATATATATATATATATACATGATTGATCATATAATTGAAGCATATGGAATGAAACTCATACGTGCCCTTTCATTTTGTGTCTTTAGACACATAAACTTTGAAAGAGTAATCCTATGAGTTATGAGAATATATCATTTATTGGATTGTTCCATGCTAAACCTCTTTAGAATCTTATCTATGTATGTAGACTGTAAAATATCAAGCAATCTTTTAGATCTATCTTTATAAATCTTTATCCCCAAAATATAAACTGCTTCTCTAAAGCTTTTCATAGAGAAATTCTTGGATAACCAAATTTTGAATAATTGTAAAGCTGAGACATTATTTCCCATTTATAGTATGTCATCTACATACAACAAAAGAAATATGATTGCACTTCTACTAACCTTCTTGCATACACAAGATTCATCTGGATTTTATAAGAAACCAAGTTGTTTGATTGTTTCATCAAACCGAATATTCCAACTCCTAGATGCTTGCTTTAATCCATAAATGGATATTTGAGGCTTACATAACTTTTTTCCATCTTTGGATATGAAGCCTTTTGGTTGTGTAATGTACATATCTTGGGTTAAATTTCCATTAAGGATAGTCGTCTTCACATCCATTTGTCATATCTCATAATCATAATGATCAACAATGGCTAAGAGTATCCTTATGGATTTAAGCATAGGTACTGGGCTAAAAGTTTCATCATAGTCAATTCCTTGTTTTTGATGATAACCTTTAGCTATAAGTCTAGCTTTATAGGTTATCACATTACCATCCATGCTAGAACTTCTTCATAAGTTGTAGGCTCATCATTTTCTATGAGTAATACATCGTTATGTTCACTAATGAGAAATCCATACCTTTCTAGAATAGTATGTATCCTACTTGACCTACGAAACTCTTGTACTTCAGAAGGTTGAGCTACTATATCATCTGTATGAATAACATGCTCAGGTTCAAGCAGTTGATCAGCATCTACTTAAGCATCTTGAACTTCCTTAAGTTCAATTTTGCTCCCACTATCTCATTTTAGAAGAAATTCTCTCTTTAAAAGATAGCATGTCTTGAAACAAACACCTTTTGTTCTAAAGGGGTGGTAAAATTAATATTCATATGATGTTTTTAGATATTCCACAAATAGACATCAGTCAGACTTAACTTCTAGCTTATCTGACATTGTCCGCTTCACATAAGCAGGACAACCCCAAAATCTCATGTAAGAGAATGTAGGCTTTTTGTTATTCCACATCTCATATGAAGTAATATCAACTGACTTCAAAGAGACTCCATTTAATATATAAACAACACTCTCTAGTGCATAACCCTAAAAAGATTTATGGAGTTTCGCAAAACTCATCATATACTTGCCATGTCTAACAAAGTTCAATTTCTCATTCTAGGCTCACCAATGTGTTGTGGCGTGTAAGGTGAAGTCTATTGAGATAATATCCCATTGTCCCTAAGATAATCCAAAAACTATTGGCTCAAGTTATAACACCCATAATTAGGACATATAAGTTATGTTATTGATTAGTGAGAAATGGGGGATTAAGTGAAGTTTTGGAAGTTTGAGAGTTGCTGAATTTTGCTATTTCACGCCCGTGACAATGAGTGTCATAACTGTTAATATCGAATTTTAGTACACATCTATGATAGGTGCTTCACAACCGTGAAGGAGAGGATCACGCCCATAAAAGATGAGTCACAGCTATGAAGCCTCGGTAGACAGAACATATGAGGAAATCACTTTTTTCTCTCTGTTATCCCCTTTAAATCTGCTCCCCACTCCCTGTTTACCAACCAAACACATTTTTCCATCTTCTTCTTCCTCCAGAATCCATCTTCCCCCATTGGAAAAGCTTGGAAGATCAGTGTTTGATGAGGAAAAATTGAGAAAGAATAGTGAGAAAAGAGAGGTTGAGATGTTTAATGACCATTGAGTAGTTCAATGGAAAAATATGGGGTTAAGATGCATGATGGAAATTTTGTATGAAATTGGTTAGATTGAGATGTTTAAGGATCGTTTCTGATTAATATTGATGATTAGAGATGATATGATTGTGATAGATTGCTTGAATGCATATAGAATGACATAATTTGTGATGCTCTATTTTCTAAAAAAATTTCCAGATTCACGGGCGTGAATATCGTGAAATTCATTTTTATTACTAAAGCAGACCCATTTACGAGAAGCTTCAAGGTTGGATTCACATCCATGAAGGGGTGATCACAACTATGAATGTGTGATGATTCATGGATTGAATCACGGTTTGTTTCACACGGGAGAGGGGGGGACTACCTGTGAAGTAGTGCTTCGCGGTCGTGAATGGTTATTCACGAGCGTGAAAATATTTATGATGAAAATTTTATATTTGTTTTTTAATCGAAATTAATTCGTTGTAAGGTGGTAGGCCTCAGTTGCATGCTTATAGCATGTCATGGAAATATATATTGTGGAAATAATTGTGGAAATCATGAGATTTATATAAAATATGGTAATGGATAATATCAATATATGTGTGGTGATATTGTAAGTCCAATACCCTGACTAGGACTAGAGCTATGATAGATGACATGTCATTAAGGGGGGAGATTGTTACCAAGTGACATATATTGGTCATGATTGAGATATTTTGAAGAATTGCAAGGTGTTTAGAAGGCTCGGGGTCTAGCTAGGTGGGCTTCCCTTGCAGCTGGTCCATGCACTCATTTTGTTTGGTGAATTTATGTTCAGATATTTTGAAGAATTATGAGGTATTTATAAGGCTCGAGGTCTAGCCAGGTGTGCTTCCCTCATAACTATTAATATGCATGATGGACATTTTTTATGAAATTGGTTAGATTGAGATGTTTAGGGATCATTTCTAATTAATATTGATAATTATAGATGATATGGTTGTGATAGATAGCCTGAATGCATGTTGAAATATTGTTATGGTGGCTGACATTAGTCAACCATAATGTGTATTATTAGAGAGGTGTCCTAAAGGCAATCACCTTAAACACCTGATGTACTTATTTATTATTAATAAAAGACATTTTCATTATATGGTATTCATTGCATATGAATTAATATAGATCATAAACTATTTAAGGAAGTCCTTGGTATGTAACACAACATAAAGGAATTCATGATGAGATTCTTAACATTGCATAATTGTGTTTATACCTAAATGATCCCTAGTCATAGGATTAATAAGATAAGATATTGTTAATTCGAATAAACTAGCACATGTTATACTCCTTGACTTAGGTCAAACAACTGATCTCATAAACCTGAAGACATGAGATGTTTAGAGTTAACATGTGGAAGCTTGCTAAGAGTAGCAAGTACATTGGATGACCTGCTATGAAATAATCACATAGATATCTATTGAATGTTAGTGATAGTCTCATCATAGCAATGATGCAAGTATCCTTAAACTTGAGATGCTTAAGGTTATATTGGATACTGAATCCTGTACTTTGACTATATTCCTCATTGTCTCTCAGAGGTCACTCATAGGGTAGTGATTAGGTATAGCATTTGATATTCGAAGTTCATTGAGTAGTCAATAAAGGATTCACCACTCCTAATAGAAGGAGAGTATACCTATGGCCTTTTATGGAGATCATTGCTCAGAAATCCTTGGCCAAGATGGACATATCTTGAATAAGGTCTTCAAGGACATATCTAAAAGAGTAATGAGTCTCATAGACAAGAACTAATATCATTTGGACTAGATGTGATGTAATTAGTCTAGTGAAAGTTGACACATAGTCCATGCTCTGAACCAAATGAGGTATAGTTTGGTGAAATGAGGAATTGCATGGTAATTGTCTATGAAAGGGTTTATAGTCAAACCACTAACTTTTTGGTTAATTAAATGGTCATGATGTGTTGCTAGATACCGCTAATGATCAGCTAAGTCAAGGAAAATAGATTATAAATTCATTATGGATCAAAAGTGTTTGACTCGTAGAATCCTAATTGGATTAGGATTCATCTCGAGACTTAAGCTGCCAACATGACCAGAAAACCTATTAGGTCACATGCATGGCGGGAATGAAGAAAATGTAAAATAGTTTTTGGATAAGATCAAAATGAGAAAGAAAGAGAATTAGGTCTTTTATAAGAGTTATAAAAATGGGTCAAATCCAAATTGGATTAGTATTGTTGATTTGGTCAACATTGGGTCTTATACCTTAGGAAAATACACCCATTAGGACTTTTCCTTTTCCAACCCTAAAAGGGTTTAGAAAGTGTATAAATACTATTTTTATGGAATCAATTTTGTGGCTGCCCCATTAAGAAAAATAAGAGTTATTTTTCTTCTCTCCCTTTTCTCTTTCATAAGACAATTTTTCATAGCTAGCACTTTGAACTTTTGTCACCCCATCTCTTATGAGGTTTTCTTCTTCTTCCTTCGCATGGATACTCTTAGAGGCAATCCTAGCTATAGATTGTTGTGGTTTGCTACAACCCAATAAAGAAGGAAAAACTCATAACTTGGAAGATCAAAACTTACAAACAAAAGTAATCATCTTCTCCCATATTGATGGTATGATCCAATTTTAATATTCATAGGGCGTTTCATAGTTTTGAGTTTAATTAATATTAATTTTCTGATGTGCCATGTATATGATGCATGCTAAGAACCCAACATGTATTGCATGTGGAAATGATATGATTTATGATGCTCTATTTTTTAGAAAAATTTTCAAAATCACGGTCGTGAAGGGTGGGTTCAAAATATAAATCAAAATGCTAGCTATGAATATGTTCTTAAGAGAATTAACTTTTTTCTCAAAAAAAATGTCACCAAAAAATATTTTCTTGTCCCTTTCATGCATTTTGATGCCTTTTTTATCTGAATGAAATCAAGAAAGGTAGATCAAAAATAAAAAAAAGGAGAAAGTGAGTCAAAAAAAAATTTTAAGGGCTTAATAAAAACTGTAATTGGCCTAATGGCAAACAACTTCATGATGCATGTTGTGCACACATGCAATGCGCATTAACGCACATGAGCCTACCACTGGATAGGCCAAAGGACCCACGAGGGCCTGCATGGGCCCTTAACTCCTTCTGAGCAATTGTTTTGTGATCCGATCCAAAATAATTATCTCATATTTTTATATCTTACCCAAAACTATTTTACTTATTTTTCCTATCTCCAATGCATATGACCCATTAGATTTTCGATTTTGTTGGACACTTAAATTAACAATTAATTTAAGTAAATCATGAGTAGTTTATAGCAACACATTATGACTCCAATTGATTGAAAAGTCAGTGGTTTGACTACAAACTTTTCCATAGACAATTTCTGTGCAATTAAGTCTTTCACCATTCTATATCCCACTTGATTCAGATATGAACATGTGTCAACTCCCACTAGACTGACTACATCATATCTTGCCCAAATAATGTTAGTTTTTGTCTCTAAGCTCATTACTCTATTAGATATATCAGTGAAGACTATCTTCATGATATTTTCATTTTAGCTAGAGATTTCCAAGTAATGACCTTGATGAGAGACTATGGATATACACTTCTTCTATTAGGAGTGGTGAATCCTTTGTTGGTTACCCAATTACCTTCGAATACCTCAAGTTGTATCCAATCACCATTTTATGAGTAACCTCCTTGAGACAACTAGGAATATTGTCAAAGTACATAATCAATATCCAAGATATCGTTGAGTACCTCTAGTCTAAGAATACTTGCACCATTGCTATGATGAAACTATCATTGACATTTGAATAGATTATCCATATGATTGTCTTATAGCATGTCATCCAATGTACTTAACTACATTAAGCAAACATCCACATATTAACTTTAAACATCTCATGTTTACAGATTATGCGATCTACTGCTTGATCTGATCAGGGAGTATAACATGTGCTAGTCTGTCCGGATTAATAATGTCCCCTCTCATTAATCCTATGACTATGGATAATTTAGATACTAACATAATTACACATGATAAGAATCTCAATATCTTGATCATGATTTTCTTCATGTTATGTTATGTATTAATAATTTAAGATCACTATCAATTCATATATCAAATTAATGAAAATGAATTTTTTTAATCAAATAAATTTATACAATAAGTGCTAAAGATGATTACCTTTAGAGCACTTCTCTAACAATATTAACGTCAATGATGACACATTTATTCATGTCGGTTTTGACATGTACATACTAATGTCGATGATGGTACTTGTATGTGCATATCATAATACCTAAGTGACACTCTTAAATACCTGGATGACCAACTTTGTTATCCTAATTAATAGTTCCTAAGTATTATGGGCATAAATAAGATAAATAAGAGATACAAAATTTTTTTATGTGTATTTAAAAAAAAATACTTGTTTTTATTTAGGAATGTGAAATGGTAAAGGAATTGTATAATTTGGTCATATGGTGCATGCATGGATGAAAAATGAAAAAAAAAATGACAAGGAAATCAATGTTTTAATATTAGAATAACTTAGTATATTTGAATGAGTACATGTTGCATGAAAGTAGTTTATTGTCTTATCTTTATGAATCTCTAACCTTAGAGTTTAGCGTGCGAGTTTTCTCTTGCACAGATCTAGAGAAAAGTGAGTGGAGGCTACTAGATAAAGTAAACAGTGATCCTACCAACTAAAGTAGTCGAACTCAAAAACAGTGGGTCACATTCTTTTGTATCTTTTTTTGTAAATTTTTTTTATGATTTTGTAAATTAACTTTATGTTTTGTAAATGATTTGTTTATATGTAAAATGTATGTTTTCTTACCTTATATTTGATAAAAAAAAATGTACTGCTTTCTTACATTTATTAAATATTGATTTGAAGAATACGGCGTAACGCTCCTTTATCCAGGCACGTGCTGTTAAGTTGAGGGGGTGTTACATGCACCTTAATCTCTCTTTTAATCAAACTATATAAATTAAAAGTGGTACAATTTCATAAGCCAATTTGTGTTATTCCATTTTTTTCTCACCCTTTTCCTTCTCCTTTTCTTCAACCCGAGACCTATACCTCCTCTCCTTTTTTTTTCAATTTTCTTCCTTTTTCTCATGAATTCTGGTCTCGAAAACACTATATCATTTAAAATTATTAGAGACATAAGCCAAGTATTGTCACTCCCTCACTTGTTACACTAACCCCAGACACCAAGTGGAAGAAATTATGATGGGTGTTTGGCCAAAGTTCAAAAGAAAAAGTGATGATGTTGTATGTCTAGTTTAAAGGTTGGAGGATGTGGAAGAGAGCTTACATGTTGAATGCCAATGAAAGGAAAGCCTAAGGGAGATTTTGGGAGTCACAAGTTTAGAGATTTTTCTTCAAAGTTGAAATTGGTTTTCTCTTCTCTTTTAACCATGGGCTTTTATGCTCAATTCTTTATGTCCTTTCTTTTTTCTTCTCTTCTATATATTATTATTTCTTGTGTTTTTTCTAGAATCCAAAAATCTAAGATTATTTCTTGTAATTATTGTGTTATTATTGTTGATTTTGAAGGATCGAAGCAAGAATGGAAGAAGGCCTTCTTTTCTTGCAAAGCCATGACATGTGAGGATAAGAAATAAATTTTGGGACTTATACTATATTGATATGTAGCTCTGGAAAACCCTTTAAAAATTCTAAATTTAGTTTGGACTAAAAAGTGTGTTAGATATAATTAAGACCCTTAATGGAAAATTATCAAATGTTAATTGCTAGAAAAAAAAAATATGTATAATTGATGCTGGAATTGAATATAGGCCAAGACCTATGGAAGACAAAAATTGAGTCATTAATTATATTTTGAATCTAATTAAGGGAAGAATGGACTTTTAGGGACTCAAAGTGAAGTTTTAAATTTTTACTTGAACTGAAATTGTGAAGGAAATTGATAAATTATAGCAAACCAGTGTTAGTTGAAAGATACAAAAACCAATAAACTCAAATTCCCAGCTAAATAGTAATTAAAAAAACAGTAAGAAGGGGGGGAGCTATAACTCCTTAGCAACACAGGAATACGTTCAAAACAAAGATAGCGAAGTATAAAAGGCCCCATAAATTATGACAAT
This sequence comes from Triadica sebifera, assembly GCA_023653625.1. Classification (NCBI taxonomy): domain Eukaryota; kingdom Viridiplantae; phylum Streptophyta; class Magnoliopsida; order Malpighiales; family Euphorbiaceae; genus Triadica; species Triadica sebifera. The sequence goes on along the minus strand of CM042910.1, from coordinate 18,235,398 downwards.
ACACCTTTATTTCGCTGAAGAGAATATTAGTCATCGTCTAACATATTCATCTCGATAAATGTATCACGTGAGTGAAACTTAAATAAACAGAAATACAAATTGACGTGAGAGATGTTAGGTTAATTTTCAAAAAGGATAGTCTTTTAATTACTACAAGAGTTATTATTTTCCTTGATACCTAATATTTTATTATGTATATTTATTAGGTACATCTACGATAAGAGCACACGTGTCGGATAAAGAAAAATGGTCAGCAGACGTGAGGAAGTAATAATTAGATTTGTATAGGCTTTATGGCAATAACCATGAAAATAAATATATATTAAATTAAGTTTAAAAATATTATAATTAGTATTTTATGTTATGAATTAAAATGTCATGTGAAGTTGTGTATCATTTTGACATCATAAAAATATATATTTCACTGTTATGTAATACACAAAATCTGAGATATGCAATAATTTAGAAAAGTTTATATGTTAATATGCTTGAGATGAATTATACAGATGACTATCATTTATGCTCATGAATGAATCTAAACTAGTATAGAGTAACTTTTTGGCATGCCAATAAGGTCATGCAATTTCGGTAAGGATATACGTCTATAGCTAGAACATATGAATTCAGTCGGGATACACTTCAGCCAGGATATACGACTTCAGCCGAAATACTTAATTTTTAGCTGAGATATATATAAACGTCTTTTTCATATCAACCTATGGGTCGGTATACCTTTTGTGTTTTCCTAGGGTCTAGTCTTAGCAATTTAATTTATAGGCATGATAAAATTGTGTTGGTTACTAATTAATTAAAAAAGAAACCAAGATAATTAAATTTTAATTAAAACTAAATAATTATGTAAACAATTTAATTACTGTTAATTGCTTTTGAATGCATACTAATAGCATAAAAAAAGTAATAATAAAAAATAAATAGTATGAAATGTATTAATAGAAGGTAAAAAAAATATCAGTGTCTTCTAATATGTTCTCCTGTACCACAAGTCAGTGGTTTTGTATTACGTCTGGATCGTTGTCTTCTAAATGTTGTTCCGACTAATCGGCTTAGATCATCCTCTTCATTTGTGTTGTTTGCTTCTTCTTCCACAGCAAGAGTATCAGACAACGTACTTTCAAATATTAGACTCATTATATGTAGAGGTGTAAGCCATGGAGAGAAAGAGTGAGATCAATGTCCAAAATGTCCAAAAAAAATATTTGACGGTGATAAGTTTCATGGGATCTAAGTCATATGCTGATGATATAATGTCCTAATCTGGAATGGTCCAAGAGTATATGATGCATATGTATATGATGGACCAGACATCAAATCTTGGTGCGGATCAATATAACTATAAAATTGTGGACCATGACAGGCACACAGGTAGAGGATGGAGGAATAATAAGAACTTGATCAAATTTTACGTCGAATCGGCCGTGGTTGACTAATGTTTCAGAATCTGAAAATGGTGATTGCGGCTGAGAAAGTTGGGGCGGCAGCATTGTAATCCCTACTCGCGTCAAATCAAAAACCAATAATTCTTCAAAAATTAAAAAAAAAAGTTCCAAAACCGAGAAAAAGTAATGAAAAGAGTAAAGTAAGGCACCTTATAATTCCTGGTGATTCACACTCGTTGTGCAGATGGACAGTTGTAGTTTGTATACAGCCTTCAAATCGGAAAAGATTTGAAAAGAAAAACCTTTAAAATAAAACAAAAATCACCAGCAGATGCTTTTTAGAGAGTTTTGTACAAAGAAATTAAAAAGAAAAGAAAAAGGAAAAAGAAAAATTCACCTTATGGTTTCGTCGAAGAGACGAGGTTGCTCTGCGGTGGCATCCAACTCCGGAGGCAAGTTCACTTCTATGCTCTGATCCAAACTTTAAAAAAAAAAAAAGGAAAAAAATTAAGAAAATTCATAATCAAGTAAAGCTTGAATTTGAAAAAAAAAAAAAGAAAAAAAAAAGAGGATAAGATTACGCATTCGCATCCATGATTGATGTCTGATTGTTGATGAGGAAAATTCTTTCAACAACTTTCTATTAGCAAAGATTTGATAACGAAATTGTGAGTAAAATGAAGAATAAAGAGATTCCTTGTATAGAAACTGTCAACGTGACAACAGGAAAAAGGCCGGCTCGACTGTGACTGAGGTGAGATTAAATTGGGAGCGGGCAGTTGCATGGTAACAATTGCAAGTCCTAGTTCAGTTCTACGCATAAAGTATTATTAGAAAGGCTTAAAACTGAAAATTACCTTTAGGCTAAAATGATTTTAAAAAATCAGATTTTAATAAAAGATATTGGTGACAAGAAAAGAATTGAAATTAACTTGGCATTATATTATTTTATATTAAAATAAGAAAAAGAAAGAGTTGAACCTGAAAGTTGTAAATGATAAACCTGTATCTTCTAAAGATAAATCTGTAGTTTATAAACAATGAACGAAAGAAGCAAAAATTTGAAGTGATATTTAAGATTATTATGTAGGGAATGTTTGGTATTGTATTTGAAAAAAAATTTGATTTTTTTGGATTTTGAAAATTGTTTTTGAATGAAAATAAGTAAATATATATATATATATATATATATATATATATATATATATATATATATATATATATATATATATATATATATATATTAAAGCGGGTTTAAAAAAACGATTTATGGAAAAAATTAATCAATTAAATCAAAATAATTCTAAAAATTATTTTTTAAAATCAAATAGCAATCCTAAATACCGAGAGAATAAGCAAATTTGACTCTTTATTTTAGTTTATCTATACAACTGCAGTACAAAGTCTCACAATCTTACCTAATTACTATCCAACACCAATAAATAAATATGACATATTTCACTTATTTAACTTTATAATACTAAATAGTAGTAAAATAAATCACTACAGCTGGTGGATGGTTACATAAAATTGCACTAAAAAATAATAACAGCTTAATCACTAATGATGATAATTTTTGTAGCTTAAGACCAATCTATATTTCATTATTTGAGAGAGGAAAGGAATCCTTTTTATTTTAATTGGTGGATTATCTCGCTGGTAACTAATAGAGTTACTAGCAAAAAGAATCCAAACAGAATGAGTGATTCCAAACTTGCCTGCAGACTTTGTCTGAGGTTTACTTGCTTCAATGTTAGGCAGGGAGGAAGAAAGATTCTGACCATTTCCCTTTCCTTTTTCCCCCCTTTTTGGTTACAAGAGATTTGGTTAGAATTCATACTCAAAATCTTACAATCCTAGTCACGAAACTTGCATTATTAAGTTAAAAGCCTAATAGTAGATCATTTCTTTATTTTGATTTGGAACAATAAATTTTAAAGGAGTTTCTAGCTAACAACTTAAATATATATTTTGTAGGAGAAAACTCACTTCTCACTTATTTTCAATTTTTCTTATTATCTTTTTTCAGCTTAAATCGGATTTTCATGAGCCACTAAATAATGTACATGGTACTAGTTCAAGAGACATTATTGTTTTACCATCTTTGAAATTATTTTTTATGTGGATGCGAAATAAAATTTGGATTTCTAGCAGAACAACAAGTTTTGCAGTCAAATTCTTTATGGATGTAATGTAAATTATTTTCCAAGTTTAATTATATCAATTATCAAATCACATAAATACCATCTTTTATCAATCAATATTTGATTGAGTTATTAACTAGAGCAAATCATGATTGTTTAGTTATTCACCTTTTTTTTTCTTTCATCATGTAATTAATAAAACATGCTATGAATAAAAATCAAATCTTAATTTTCAGTTTCTCACATTCCAAAGTTCTGCTCCCAATACAGAGCAAATATACTACTAAGGTATATGCCAAAAAACACATTGTTCACATGGTAAAACTCAGTGCATTTGGCTCTTTATACTAAGAATTTGATCCATAATCTTTATACTAAAATTTCAAAGTGCAAAATGGCTTAAAATTCAAGGATTAAAAGAGAGGCCAATTGATCCGAAATTTTGTGTTGAGAATTGAAAACTATCCGAAATTTTGATATAAAGAGTGAACTGAACTATTTTTTTTCCATAGAAACCAATAAGCTTTTTGGTCCAACCAAATTTTTCTATAGAGACCAATACGCTTTTCGGCCTTAATTCTTCCTTTTTCCTAAATTATTCCAACATTTTCCTTAAACAGCGTCAGCCCAAAGCAAATGTCTTGATTTTTCCTGTTTGTTCTTACTTCACATTAACATGAAGTTGACCTTTCGATCTACAAAATACAAGTTAATGCACTAGTGGCACTAGGACTTCTTGTGCATAATTTTTATTTCGTTCTTTCCACCTGAGCACATCAATTTGAAGAGTGCAACTTGATTTTTCCTGTTTGTTCTTAGTTCACATTAACATGAAGTTGACCTTTTGATCTACAAAATGCAAGTTAATGCACTAGTGGCACTAGGACTTCTCGTGCATAATTTTTATTTCGTTCTTTCCACCTGCGCACATCAATTAGAAAATATTGCACTCTTCAAAGAATTATGATATTAAAAGGGCGCCATTTTTCTTTCCGTTGATTTTCTTATTTTTACTAACATTTTTTTCATTTCTGGGTATTGTCCATGGTTCTATCTTATATGTGTTCTAAAGTATCACAAATTTTCGAAAGAACAAAAGTTCAAAATTGAAATTGGATATGAGACTATTTTGTAACTCAATCGATTCTTAGAAAATATATTATATTACCTTCATTAATAATAACTCACAAAGAACAAAGAAATCTCAAAGAGAAAATCGATGAATACTTTTCATTTCTTCTGTTTCCAATCGCAAGAAGAGCACAACACAAATGGAAAGGTGGGCATCCGCTCTATCCAAAACACTCTGCCACACCAATTAATGAACCCTAGCTAGATGTGAAATGAAAAATTTTTTAAAAAAAACCCCCGAAAATTTATTCTCTGAACTGAAACTATATATATGTTACAAATCCTATAAAGGATTGCTGATCTACTCGCTAACTAATACTGAGGTCAGAGCCCGACAAGAATTGTGAGCCACTGTTACAATTATCGAGACTTGTTCAATTGTACACGGCTTGGGAGGAACTTGACCCGACTACATTGCTTTAACTTGGATATAGCTGCTTGTGACTTATTGAGCATAAGATCCACGTACACTGCTGTTAAAGTCGCCTGTGGACTGTCCGGTATAAGTGACAAAGCATGTGACACAAAATGGTGCGCCCGCTCGAGCTCACCTTGAGCTGCATACATTGCTGCAAAATTGGCATAAAGAGTCCCTCGTGCCTCTTCTGGCTTGAGGAACACAATGCCTTGCGATTCCTTAGGGGAAGAGTTCTTGGCAGTGGCTGATCCTCCATTAGACTCCTCACAATCCAAAGCTTTCTCCACTTGCCATTGCTCAAAGTCCTCCTGGCTGAAAGGAAACTCAACATTATTTCCTCCGGACAAATAGATAGACAAGTACTCGGCAGCTTCCTTTGGCTTGTTCAGCAAACAGAGGGCCTCTGCTGCATATACACGACCAACAAAGATATAAATTCTTGAGCATTCAGGAAGCTCCAACAGAGACTTTGCAGCAGACAAGGCCTTATCAGGGTTTTCCAGTTCCAACTCTACATATGCCATATTAGCAAGAAGAGCTTGCTTGATCATCTGATTCTCTCTTCCACGAATATCATCTAAGTAAGATGTAGAGTTCTGCATCATCTCCTGACTTGTCCCTCCCTTATGCTCTTTTGCATCCCCATTTGCATTAAGCTGACCTAAGCCCACAGCTACAGATGACACTTTGGTATCAAGGCCACTAAAATTCTTGTGATTTGAATTCTTGAGAGAGACCACATCGCTTTCATCTTTTTCTTCCAAGGAGATACTGGAAGGCAAACTAGACTTCAAATGGTTAATATCAGAAGATTCCAATAAATGCAAAGCATTAAGGAGGCACTGCCGGGCAAGCGACAGAGAGAGCTTAGGTTGACCATCTGTGCCTAAAATCAAATCCTCATTTTTGACGGAATCCACATATCCATTTCTTGCATTCCCATTTTCTATTGCAAGATGCCTCCATTTTCCCTTGCCAATAACGTAAACTATAATTTCTGATCTGTCTGCAGCATTTATAAGTCCCTTCTCTAAAGCCATCAGACAGCATTCAGCAAGCCGGAGCCACAATAAAGGATGGTTATAAAAAATTAAACTTGCTTTCTGGAAACAGCAAGCAGCAAGCAAGGGTTTCCCACAAGCCAAGTTCTGTATGCCACAATTGTATGTAATGATAAGGGATTTATCTTGTGAGAAAGTTAGCAGCTTCAGAGGCTTATCCTTCCGAAGAGATGAACTACTACTTAGTGCCTTGGAAAAGAGGACAGATGATGTATGGTAATTCCCAAGCCGATAATAAATGCATCCAAGGTTGTTATACATGCTTGAATTTCCCATCTCTGTACGATTACTTGATGCCGTCAACAACTTGATGGCTTTACGATGATTTCCACGAGCATATTCAAGCTGAGACTTCAAAAGAAGAGCTGTGGAAGAGTCTCTCCCTCGAGCAATGTTCATAGCAAGCTTAACTTCACGCTTTGCTTGTTTTAAATTTCTAGAGAGAAGCAGAAACCGGACCTTATAAAGCTGCAACTTAAGCTTCAGATCAATGGGAGACATAGGCCTATCAACTGGGGTCCTTGAAAGATCAGTTGAAGATGAGAGACCAGATGGCCTTGTCAAGTTCTCTCCACCAATGTCCAGTGAAAACATAGTCTCATAAAGTATTTCTTCTGATAATGATAAAGTTCTTGATAGAGAATTTTCCAAGGCATTCCCACTTGGTGCTAAATCTGAATTAGAAGAATCCACAGCTGATGAACTACTCGGTACAGAGGAAGATTTTGCAACTAGATTTGCAGATTGTTGCTGTCCTGTGCTTCCACAATCACCTTGACTCACACAGCTCACACCAAACGCTTTTTCAAGATAAATCAGTACATCCTGACGAGGGAAAGAAATGAAATGTCAATTAGAAGCTCTTGCTAACCAAACAACAAATTTAAGAGAAAATAAGATGTGATACGCCAAATCAAGCTGGCAGCTATTTGATCAGAATCTGACCATATATGCTAATGTGCAGAGCTGCAAAAGTAGCAGAGAGAGAGAGAGAGAGAAAGAGAGAGAGAGAGAAATTAATAAAGTTGTTCAAAGACTATGCAATTTTAAAGCAAGATATGATGAGCAAGGTAAAAAAGGCATTGTCAGATTAACTAAGCTCATACATACGACTATGCACTTCATGAGCATTTTCACTGCCACTATGTCAAACATATATAGCAAGCTAAATTTATCAAGCCATGACGAAAGTTGCAAAATCACTATCACACACTACACAATTCAAGGCTTCAAATTCTACAAGTGCCAACAAGATGAAGCTAAGCTCGTCTTAATTAGCCAACTCCTAATAAACTAAATAATTTGCTGGCGAAAAAATCGAACCATCATTTTCTAAACAAAAGGCCTTCTTATGATGAAATTTATTCATGTTAACGTTTATTTTGTGATTGGTATGAACAGATTTATTAATTTGCCAACTGTTAACAACCAAGGATTTAGCCCAACAGTTTACCAGAATGTCAATGCCCAAACCTAAAATCTACCCAATCTTTACGGCCTAAGACCCAAAGGAAAACTCCTAATGATGCTTTTAAATAATGTTCCTCCATTGTAACACAACTAAGAGTACTGCCGACTTTTCCCCTTCCAATGACAGCCTGAAACAGTTAATGTACGGCGGTAAAATATTTCATTTTATTCCTTAATTAATGCCTTAGATTGATTGCATAGCTGTATGGTTGGTAATTGTATAGTTGTATAGTTGACTTTCTTAAAGTAAATTGTACCTATGTATATAAATACTCCCTTTGAGGTAAATGAAGATATATCTTTCAGCCTAAATCTCTAATTTGGAGTCAGAGTAGAGGTAAAAATAATTCTTTTGTTGCTATGTGTCTGTGTTTTTCAGCTAAAACCTAGCCACTTCTTTTCTTTTCATCTCTTTTTCTACATCAGGGTTGAAAAAATAGATGGTATCATTCCTGACAGTAAGAAGTCATTCATGGTGATTATTCATGAAACTTCCTTTCAACCAATTTCTATGAAGTTGGATTGTACAAATTATTGTGTTTGATCTCAAATTATGGAGATGCATATTGCTGGCAGGAGGAAGAAGAGATATATCACAAGGAGGGCCGCACCTACGGAAAACGTTCCATGCTATGATGAATGGGAGTCTGCAGACACGCTGGTCAAATCTTGGCTCACTAATTCCATGACTGAGAAGCTGATGACACATTTTGTATAGTATAAAACAATCTAAGGAAGTTTGGGATGCAGTCAGGCGAAACTACCTTGATGTCTCATATTCTTTTCAAGTATATACATTGATGAAAAAATCATTCTAATTAAAGTAGGCATGTCGTCTTTTAAAAGATTATTACAATGAACTCAACTCAGTAGTCTTAGAACTTGATTATAGCAGACCCAATAATATGAAATGTCCCACCAATGTTGAGAAATTGAAGAGACGTACTGGTGAGGATCGTGTTTATGTATTTCTTGCAAGTCTTGACCACAGTCTAGATCAAGTGAGTGCTCAAGTCTTGGCTACTTCTCCTATACCAAACATAGAGGAAGCAAATACACAACACCGTTGTAAGGCACAAAGATAGGCTACTATAGGGTTAGAAGATCACCCTGAAGCTTCGGCAATGGCTATCCAGAAGCACAATAAAAAGTCAACGCTTTTTTGCACTCATTGCAATAGCACCAAACACACTATAGATGTTTTGTTGGAAGAAGCATAGATATTCGGAGTGATTTAAACTAAAGCAAGCTGGAAAGAAAAAGAAATCAGCCCAGGATTCTCATAATGACACTCATTCATCTACTACTTTTTCTGCTTCTCAAGTTTCTCATATATCTCCTCAAGAACGTAATTCTGACTCAATTCTTGTTTCTGCTATTTCTAACAATTGGATCATTGATTCAGGGGTCACTGATTATATGACTAGTAACTCTTCTTTACTTGACATTCTAGTGATTTCTAATGTTATGACTAGATTGCTAATGGGGATCCTATGCCTATTTCTAGGATTGAGAATCTCTCTCTCCCCTACACTCTCAATGTCTTCCGTCTTACTTGCACCTAGTCTTTCTAATAATCTTTTTTCCATCTATAAAATTGCTAAATATTTCCACTCTACTCATTGTGTATTTCAGGACAATCTTACGAAGATGCTGATTGGCACCGGTAAGGAGAGAGGTCTTTACTACTTGGAGGGGGCAAGGGAGTTGCAATCCAAATCTGACCGTATTCTTCAAGTAAAAAAAAAAGAGATAATACAAACAAAATTATTCTATGACATTGTAGGTTATGTCATCCATCTTTTTCTTATCTACAACATTTATTTCCAAGTTTTTTCAAAATGCTTCAGTTTCTAGTCTACGATGTGAACAATGCATTTATGCTAAGAACTATCATGTATCCTTTAAAATAATTCTCAACAAGAGTCAAATTCCTTTTGCTCAAATTTTTACATATGTTTGGAGTCCTTTATCTACTCCCTCCACTTTGGGTCATAGATATTTTGTCTTTTATTGATGATTGCATTTGTGTGAGTTGGGTTTACATGATGAAAACTAAGGATGAAGTAATAAGAATCATTCCTCAATTTTCGAAAATGATTGTCACACGGGTTAAGGTTTTTTATTATGACAATGGTCGTGAGTTTATTAATCAAACTCTTGCTGAATTTTTCAAAGAAAATGGCATCCTTCACCAGACAACTTTCTCATATACACCCCAACAGGCACATGTAAAAATCGTCACATTCTTGAAGTGGTACGTGCTTTATGTTTTACTATGCGTGTTTCTAAAATTTTCTAGGCTGATACTATCATAACAGTTGTTTTTCTCATCAATCGTATGTCTACTCATGTCATTAACTACCAAACTCATTTGCATATGTTATCTCATTTTCACTCTATTCCTTTTGTCTTGAATCTTGGTCCTAAAGTCTTTGATTGTATCTATTATATGCATGTTCACTCAAAGCAAAGGGATAAACTAGATCCTGGTTCTCTTAAATGTGTTTTTATATGCTACTCTACCTCTCAAAAAAGCTATAAATGTTACCACCCTCCTATAGGAAAATACTATGTCTCTATGGATGTTCAATTCTGTGAGTATCAATCTTTTTTTTTCTAAGGTTGAGTCTAGTTCCTCTTCAGAAGGAGATTAGTAGTATGGAAGAGGAAAATTATGGTTTAAAGAAAAAAGATTTTGGATTTCAAAAGGTCAAGGAGATGACTCAACTAAGATTCAAAAGTCTTTAGAGGTTGAGCCTGAACTCATAGAAGGAATGGAGAGACGAGATTATTTGTTTTTTAGAAAACATTATACCAGGAGAAATAAGGATGTTAATGTTTGTCTCCTCCAAACTCCAATACTCCTCTCAATGATATTACTATGTTACCGGATGACTCTTCTAAGACAAATCTAAAGGTACATTTTTCTTCACCCTTTTTAATTTTCGAAATCCCTATCTTGAATCCTCAGGGTGAAGATCAAGTTAGGCAATATCCTCTTCGTGAATGAAAAGCACCTAATGGGTTTGGTTTCTCAAAATCATCCTCTAATATTGTGTATCCTATTACTGATTTTGTGTCATATCATTGTCTATCAAAGACTAATCTTGCATTTGCTCTTCAATTATCTTCTATATCCATTCCTAGTCATTTTCAGAAAGCCCTTGAAGATCCTAAATGGAAATATTAACAATGATAGAAGAAATGAATGCTCTCCAAAAATAAAATTCTACTTAGAAGATGGTCAAACTTCCTAAGTGTAAGAAGACAATAGGATCAAATGGATGTTTTCTATAAAATACAAATCAAATGGAAACTTTTGACAAATATAAAGCTAGAATGGTCGCCAAATGATACACCCAGACTTATGGAATTGACTATCAAGAGACCTTTGCTCCCATTGCAAAAATGAATATTGTTAGTCATATTATCTTTTGCAGTCAATCTAGATTGGCCATTGAGACAATTGATATGAAGAATGTCTTTCTACATGGTGATATCTTCGAATAAGTATATATGGATTTCCCTCCTGGGTTTACACTAAAAGGAGGTGAAATATGCAAATTGAAGAAGGCATTGTATGAACTGAAACAATCTCCAAGAACATAGTTTGGCAGATTGAGTGGCAGATTGAGTACCTCTATGAAAGAATATGGTTTTAAGCAAGCTATGGTAGATCACACTCTGTTTTATAAGAGAGAAGGGGATGACATTATCTTGCTCATTGTTTAAGTTGATGACATGATAGTTACAGATAATAATCTCAATAAAATAGATGGGCTTCGGAACTACTTGTCCAAATAGTATGAGATAAAGGACTTGGGAGGTTTAAAATATTACTTGGGTATCAAAGTATCTTGATCTAAACACGGTATCTTCCTCTATCAACGCAAGTATGTATTAAATCTCTTGGCTGAAACTGGAAACTCAGCTTGTCAACCCGTTGATACACCTATCGAGTTGAATCATGGCTTAAGTATATATCCATATCAGATTCCAACAAACAAGCAGAGATATCAGAGGCTAGTGGGAAAATTGATTTATCTTACTCACACTAGACCTGATTTGTCTTACGTAGTAAGCGTTGTGAGTCAATTCATGCACAACCCAAGTGACCGACACATGGGTTCAGTGAATTGTATTTTAGCTTAAGTTTTCTCCAAGCAAAGGTATTATGTTCACAAAATATGGTTGTCCGGACATTGTGGGTTATACAGATTATGATTTGGTCAAATCTAAATTGGATAGAAAATCTACATCAGGCTACGTATCATTTGTTTGGGGCAATCTAGTGTCATAGCGAAGCAAGAAGCAAAATGTGGTGTCATTGTCAAATGCAGAAGCTGATTATCGTGCCCTACATCATGCAACCACAGAGCTCTCTTGGCTAAAGATACTTTTTAGCGAGCTCGGGTTTGAATCAGAATAGTTTATCACTTTCTACTGTGATAACAAAACACATATTGAAATTACAAATAACTTGATGTAGCACGATCGAACTAAACATGTTGAGCTAAATAGGAACTAAATCAAAGATAATTTAGACTCTAGAAAGATAAAGGTACCTTACATTAAAAGGGCATACTAGTTAGCTAAAGTAATGACTCATGCAGTCCCTAGAAGTCCATTCTATACGGTTCTATCCAAGTTGGGCATATGTGATATCTATGGGCCTCAAGTATGTGCCAACTTGAGGGGGAGAGTTAATGTATAGCTATAAAATATTTCATTTTATTCCTTAATTAGTGCCTTAGATTTAGGGTAATAATTTGTATAGTTGTATGATTAATTGTATAGTTGTGGTTGGTGATTTTATAGTCGTATAGTTGACTTTTTATAGGTCAGACTATATAGTTGACTTTATTAAAGTAGATTGTAACTATGTACATAAATACTCCCTTTGAGGTAAATGAAGATGTATCTTTCAGTGTAAATCTCTAATTGAAACTAACACTACCAATCCTCCCAAAAAAAAATATTGACTAAGCAATAAAAGAGATGGAACTGAACCCTTGCTAAAAATTCATCTTTTTGCTTTCCGCTATTGTGAAAGCAAAACAGAAAATCTAGTTTGATAAAATAAAAATAAGAAGACGTAAAATCTCAACAAGTTCAATCGTTAAAGCTAAATCAAATGATAGAGATGATGACTAATAAGCCCCAATATAATGCACTTGTGCTTATAGAAGAGTTGGGATGGGCTGGTCAATGGTTATGGGCTATTCTTGTTATGGACTTCTTGTTGCACTATTGCGTTTTGACTTTGAGGAATGTTTTAGTGTAGATTGTTGTTGGGTGAGTGCTTGAGGATTGATTCTAGATTGTGCAACAGTTCAATAGCTGAGTTTGTTATGGGGTAATATTGAGATTGTGTTTAGAGTTTTGTTATATAGGGAAGAGTGAGGAGATTATAAATAAGGGCAGGTTGCTAGGGTAGGATCATGCTGAATATTTTGTTAGTCTTTTATGACTTTAGGAGAGAACATGCCTCTCGAATTACTTGTATTTCCATTTCTTTCAATTTAATATAGATTTCCATTTCATTCTCTTTTTGCTGATATTTTACCAGTTCATATCAAAATGGTATTAGAGACTAGTTTGACGGCTAGGAAATAGTGGAGTTCTTTGAAGAACACGATGGATAGGCTCTTAGAAAAGCTTGACAAGCTTATCAAAATGTATGAAGACTCTCACACAATGGAGACATCAACTGGGAAAAAAATTTAAATATTGGAGATTCCACCGGGAAAGGAGGATAGATCACCAAAGCTAGAGCAAGGAGCTACGGCATCCTTCTCATCGCCAACAATGGCAGCTAGTCATGGTGTTTCCCTTTTCAACCTAAGGATGGACCATCAATATCGCAAAGACAGAACTCCCTGTTTTCAATGGTGACAATCTAGTTGACTGGCTATCGAAGGTGGAACAGCTCTTCAACATGCAACGGCTCAATGACGTTGCGAAGGTTGAAGCAGCAACTATCACTTTTGAAGGAGATGCGCAACTGTGGTATCAGCAAGAGCATGAACAGCGGCCGATACTTACCTGGATGGAGCTATGCAGGCTCATGATGATGAGATTCTAAGCCACTAAGGATGAATCTCACCATGAACAGTAGGTGGAGCTGAGACAGTAAGGATCGGTGCAAGAATTCCAGCTACGAATTATATCCAAGACGGCTCCGGAATAAAATGCTAATGATATCTCTACCTTGCTAAGAGAGAAAGTGAGGGTGATGGTGTTATCAAGAAGGCAGAGGATGAGCTTGCAACTTAGGAAAATCAAAAGCAACTACAGAAAGTTGATGGGAGAAAAATGAAAGGTGGAACTATAATAAGCTAACCAAACACCTTCACGAAGAAATCTACCATAGAGATTTTTGTTCCTTCCAGGAGTGCTCTCGCATGGAACTCTAATGGCACATACATCGTGCAAGTCAAGACAAGTGGGCCACCAAAAACCATTAGGCATGCAGCAGAGCTAGGCCTTGGGTCAAATGATGGGTTTGACCTTGCTGATTGGCCATTTAAGCCCAACAAACAGTAGCCCATCAAGCAACAACCTTCAATTCTCATCTACGATGGCCTCTATAAACTTCAAATGCTTTCTCTATTCATCCATCTCGTTCACTGCATCACTTACGATCATGTCAATACTGATGTCTTTCATCCTAAAGCCAATGTTTTCCCAGGAGATGATGATAAGGAAAATTGCAATTCTAAGTTTCCAGTTAGTCTCTATAAGCTTTTGTATATACATGTACTCTTCTGATAAAGAATATCAATTTCTTCTACTCTCTTTTTTACTACATGGTATCAAAGCTAGGTTCTTGTGAAACCCTAGCTGAAAATTGGTTAAGAGCTTTCTGCCCAAGTGAGCAGCTTTGCCAAACCTAGGTCGAATGTGTGAGTGATCCATCAACCTAGGTCACCTGTGTGAGTGATCTGTCTTCATCACCGCCCCTACCTGAAGGAGCGCCACCTTCAGTTTGGCCAATGAGTGGAATCTAATTACCGGAAGTGTAGCGCCTGAATGTCACATGCGGCCGCAAAGTTTCTGTCTGTTTCTCACACGCCGGCGCGTGAGAGCGCTTGCCACAGACCCATCTTCATCAGTTTCTTCTCCGGTGGTCGCCTTGATCTTAGTGACATTCCGATCGAGTTTGTTTGCTACTCAGGAAAGTTATTCTTGTTCTCTTTACACGGTTGTTGTTCGATTTGTACTTGTGATTGCTAGTGTTTATGATTTCTGGTGTTTGTGATTTTGGCTATTTGTGGTTAATGGTGTTTGGGTACTATTGCTTCCACTACTATTTGAGTGTGGGTTGATTATTTGCTAGTAATTATGATGGCGGTTGAACAAAAGAATATGGATATGCCTAGTGTTATCCCTATTCTTTCTAAAACTACATAACAAAAATTAAATGAAACCAATTATTTAGATTGAAGTAAGACTATCCGTTTATATTTGCAGAGTATCTCTATGGACAACCATTTAACTGAGGACTCTCCTACTAATGAGACTTGAAATGAATGGCTAAGGGTTGATGCTTTCTTGCAAATGAATTGTTTTCACATTTTCAATCTTTTTGTGCTGAAATAAGACCACAATTTGATAAATCAGTACAAACATTGAGAAGTGATAATGTCAAAGAATACTTTTTTGATTCTTTTCAGACCTACATGACTCGGAATGTAATTCTTCATCAATCAACTTGTGTTGATATTGCATCTCAAAATGGTGTAGTTGAGAGAAAAAATAGACATCTTGAAACTGTTATGGCTCTTTTATTTCAAACATATGTTCCTAAACAGTTTTGGGCCGATGTTTCTACAGCGTGTTTTTTGAGTAATATAATGCCTTCTACAATTCTAAATGCTCAGATTTCCTTATAAGATTTTGTTTCCTAGTAAGTCTATGTTTCCTGTTGAACCTCGTATATTTAAATGTTCTTGTTTTGTTCGTGATGTTCATCCACAGGTTTCTAAATTGGACCCTAAGTCATTAAAATGTGTCTTCCTAGGATACTCTCCCTTTTAAAAGGGTATAGGTGTTTTTCTCCTCTCCTGAACAAGTATCTTGTCGCGACTAATGTTACCTTTCATAAATATCTTTTTTCTTTACTGCTTCATCTACACCTATGTGTCCACAAGAGAATGATGATTTACTTATATATCATATCATCAATCTAAATTCTAATATTGTTCCTGCACCACTGCCACCTTCTCAACCAAAACCACATATTACTCAAGTTTATTGTCGAAGACTTAATCCTCCCGTGACAACTCCAGCATCGATATCCTCTTCGTCATCAGATCTAGTTTCTCATGACATTGATTTGCCTATTGCTCTTCAAAAAGGTAAACGTCAATGAACTTATCCCATTTCTTCTTATGTTACCTATGATAGTTTGTCATCTACTTCCTGTTCGTTTGTTGCTTCTCTTAATTCTGTACGGATTCCCAAATCTGTTCACCAAGCCTTATCACATCCTAGGTGGCGTTATGCGATGCTTGAGAAATTGAATGCCTTGATTGAGAATGGGACTTGGGATCTAATTGATTTACCTGAAGGCAAGAAAGCAGTTAGATGTAAGTGGGTCTTTGCAGTCAAATTTAATTTTGATGGATCAGTGGCTCACCTCAAGGCTCATTTGGTGGCCAAAGGTTATGCCCAAACATATGGTGTGGACTATTTTGATACTCTCTCCTGTAGCCAAATTGACTTCAGTTCGATTATTTATTTTCTGGCAACTACACATGATTGGCCACTTTACCAGCTTGATATTAAAAATGTCTTCTTACATGGAGACCTTCAGAATGAGGTTTATATGGTGCAACCACCTGAGTTTGTAGCTCAGGGGAGTTTGGGAAAGTCTGTCGTCTTCAAAAATTGTTGTATGGACTAAAACAGAGTCCTTAAGCTTGTTTTGGAAAATTCATTCGAGCAGTAGAGAGGTTTGGGATGAGAAAAAACAAATATGATCATATTGTTTTCTATAAGCAGTCTACATCTAGCATCATTCTACTTGTATATGTAGATGACATTTTCATCACAAGGAGCGACACGCAAAGAATCTCATCCTTGAAATTATTCTTGCAGAGCCAATTCAATACTAAAAATTTGAGTCACCTAAAGTACTTTTTGGGAATTGAAGTGTCAAGGAGTAAAAGAGGTATTTTCCTGTCTCAAATGAAGTATGTTTTGGACTTGTTAATAGAAACTGGAATGCTGAGAGTCAAACCATGTAGTACTCCAATGCTTCCTAACCAGCAATTGACAAAAGATGGAGATGTTTTTTATGATCCTGAACGATATAGGAGATTGGTTGGGAAGTTGAATTATCTCACAGTGACCCGTCTTAACATTGCTTACTCAGTCAGTATTGTAAGTCGATATATGTCTTCTCCTACAGTACATCATTGGGCAACCTTAGAACAAATCTTGTGTTACTTAAAAGGAGCTCTTGGACAGGGGATACTATATCAAAATCATGGTCAGTAATATTTAATGTTTTATGATGCGGACTGGGCGGGTTCCAAGATTTATCAAAGGTCCACTACTAGTTATTGTGTTTTTGTTGGTAGTAACTTGGTATCGTGGAAGAATAAAAAGCAAAATGTAGTGTCATAATCTAGTGCAGAATCAAAGTATAAAGCAATGACACAAGCTTTATGTGAAGTTATGTGGGTTTCTTAACTCTTAAATGATGTTGGTATTAAAGTCTCAGTTCCAACAAAACTATGGTGCGATAATCAGGCTGCGATTCATATTGCTTCAAATTCAGTGTTTCACGAACGAACTAAATATATTGAAACAGACTATCATTTTGTTCGTGAAAAAATTCAACAAAACTTAATCTCTGCAACCTATGTGAAGATTGGAGAATAGTTAGGAGATATCTTTACAAAAGCTCTTAATGAAACTCAAGTTTCTTATATTTGTAACAAGCTAGGCATGATAGACATCTATGATCCAGCTTGAGGGGAAGTGTTAAGAGATTATAGGCAGATTCTATGTATTAGCTTAATTAGGAATTATTCTTTTATTTGTTTCCTAGTTAGTCTCTACAAACTTGTATATATACATGTACTGTTCATAGTAAAGATTATCAATTTCTTCTACTCTATTTTTTATTACGTGTACGAACTATGCTCTTGATGGACTAGGATTTGTTCATGGAAGAGTGATTATTTCTGGTTTGAGTTGGATGTTTTTTGTTGTAGTGCTTTCGCGATGGCTGTTTTGAAACTTGGTTATATTTGTGATTATCGAAGCCATGGCTCAACTTATCATCATGTCCCATTTAGTGACGATGTTGGTTATGTTGTTGGCAGTTCTGATTCTTATGTTACACCGGCAGCATTTCTAAAGCCTCTAGTTGCTCTGTTACATGATTCTCACCTTGAGGACAAAGTGAATGTTTGGGGGGGAAGCATTGATAAGCCCCAATATGATGCACTTGTGATTATAGAAGAGCTGGGATGGGCTGGTCAATGGTTATGGGCTATTCTTGTTATGGACTTCTTGTTGAACTATTGTGTTTTGAATTTGAGGGTTGTTCTAGTGTGGATTGCTGCTGGATGAGTGTTTGAAGATTGATTATAGATTGTTCAGCAGTTCAGGGGCCGAGTTTTTAAGGGGTAATATTGAGATTGTGTTTAGAGTTTGTTATATAGGGAAGAGTGAGGAGATAATAAAAGGCAAGTTGCTAGGGTAGGATCATGCTGAATATTTTGTTATCTTTATGACTTTGGGAGAGAACAAGCCTCTTGAATTGCTCGTATTTCCATTTCTTTCAGTTTAATAAAGATTTCCATTTCAGTCTCTTTTGCTGCTAATCTACCAGTTCCTATCAATGACCTCAAGTAAGAATCAAGAAATTGTCTGCCATGTTGCAATAACATGCATCCCAGCCCAGCAACCTCATTCTTGGTTTCAACATTCGGCAATCAACACTTTCATCCATTCACTCAATGAAGTAAAAAAAACCAAAAAATCCAAGCGGCTAATATAAAATCCCAAACCATTAATAAGCAACTCAATTGATGGATCAATTGACTTAGATGAAAATGTATGGAATGATGGAACTGGAATAGCTCATGAAGACAATGAGAACGGACAATAAAGGCAAAGAAACAATGAGAGTAGCTCCAATGGTAGCGTCAAGTATCAACCCCACTTCAGGTATTTAAACATCTCCATAACCTAAAGATTTGGAAAATTCTCGTTGTGGAAAGTTAAGGAAAAATATATATTAGATTAATATGTTCCTAAACAAGATTTTTACTCTGAATGGAAAGATTCTTAAAGTGGAGCAAATTAATGATAATAAAATTGAAGTACATGAGATGACAAATTGAAGGTTAAAGTTGATAATTGTGGTGATGATATGAAGGTGGATAACATTGAAAAAATGGCAAGTTATATGAAAATAATAAACTGCCTAGCTAGAAAGGATTATGCCTTTAAGGTGTTTGCGAAAATGCAAGAATTAAAAGTCTTATAAATGTCTTATTGCTGTAAGTTTAGGAGGGGAGAGTCTCAAACTGAATTTTTTTCAATATTGATGGGAACCTTATGGATGAAGAAAAGGAAAATGCTAGAAATTATAAAATCATGTTCTTGGAAGGTATGGTGCTCTTGCCATGTAATGGCCATTAATCCTTGACGTTAAACTCAAAGGAATGGAGCTATAAATGTAAAGGCAGAGAAAAAGAATGAAGCTTATTCTTGGGGGCAAGGATACTCTCATAAGGGAGGGACTTCAACTAAAAAAAAAGGAAGAAGAAGAAGTAGAGCATCCAGCAAAGAGGCAATTCAACAAAGAAATATTGGGTGGGAACTAGAGGAGTTAGTTACTGCCTTGTTAGTAGTTTGTTAGCAATTTAGTTAATCAGTTAGCCAATGTTTTCTTGAATAAATACTGGCAAAACTAGTATGGAGGGTATCCGTAAAGCCTCTTTGCCACTCTAATTCTCCTTATCTCTACTCTATTTCTCTCTCCATCTTTCTAACTCTCCTTTCCTTAATTGTTTTCTTCTTTCCTCTTATTCTCTGCATTTCTTGTCTGCAATTCTTCTTCTTTATCATTTTTTCCCTCCTTAAGTTAGCATGAAGAGGGATTTAAACTGTTATGAGTTCAGGTCCTGACACATTAACCACCTATTTCCAGTCATTTACAAGAATCACGTTCACTATGGTGCTGGGACAGCATGTTTTAATCCAAAGCATATTCTTTTGCAGACTCTTTTCAGTCTTTTGCACGCTAAAACCCAAAACCTCAAACAAAAGCAAAATGCTTGGTGAGATCTAACACCACTTGTCCTCTGAAAAAGCAAAGACATTTAGACACTCAGCAGCAGTCTCCCAGTCCCAGCGGGTTGTCCTATTGGTTTTCAGCAAATTTTTTCCCCTTTTTTCACTTGATCAAACTATTAAAGAGATCTACACAAGATTCTGCACAAATTAATTCCAATACATAAGGTTAACCACTTAATAAGAAATGTAGTGTCTTCCTTCAAATAGAATACTGCACATCAATCAAGCATGAATAAAACTTTTCTAGCCTAACAAAAATTTGATAAAGAATCAGAAATCAAGGTATTGATCTTGTGACATGTAGACAACTAATATCCACTTCTTGTTGGTCTCAGATATAATTTGAAAAGCACTCAATGCACAGGAAATGATAAGCCATGATAAATTAATTGAATCGAGTGCACTCTTGCCATTGTAAATCGTCAACAAGCCATCATTTTAATGCTGATACTATTCCGCATGGTACCAAACCAGTTTTTAGTCATACATTTAGTTCTTATTGATCAAGGAAATAAGAACAATAAATAAAGTGAGGAAACTATGTTGCATTATCATGCCATCATTTTGTGTTTGTGCTTCACATGTTATCAAATTTGTTCAGCTCCATAACTTACATCCTTTCTCAAGATTTGTGGAATTCAAATATGCATTAAATAACAAAAAGGAGGAGAGTTTTTAAGTTTGTGGATGACATTTATAGAAAACCTACAATAATTTAAGATGTAGCTACACTAAGCAATATGACTAGAATGCTTCCATGCCAAGAAGGAAAGTTGGAGTCAAGTTTCATATTTAAACAAACCCCGAAGCATTTAAAACACACTTGAGGGTAGAATTTCCAATGCAATTCAACAGAATCTTTAAGATAGAATTTCAATTGGTGGTTTCTTTTAAGATATCAATTCTAGTCTAAACTTCCATACTTCCATTCTGTTTTCGTTCAGTTTCTTTTTCCTTGAGGCATGGTTCATGCCACTTGTCCTGTGTCCTTGTTCTCTCTTTTGAACAAATGCTCAGTTGTGAATGCATATTTGAAAAATTCAAGCAAAATACTTAGTCTAGAATCTTATTATAACTAAAGACATTATAATTTGAAAATAATTGCAATCAATCAATCAAAGAAAGTAAACAAAGACCAACCATAACAATATAGTAGTTCTTTGATTGAAAAGCTCTATACCAGCAAGTGTCAACATTCTCTTCTCAGCATTTGTTTGAGAGTTGAAAGCAAGGAAAAGGAGAGAAAAATTGAGGACTCCTCCCAAAATCAACAATCACAGAATTTGACACCAATAAATCATAACATATCAAAATAAACATAAGCAACACCTCTATTTCAGATCCAACTTACAGCTGATTTTGATGCATCCTGGCAAGCAAGGGCAACATCCAGCAACAGAAGGCATACATGAAGAGCAGTTGTCTGTACATTTACAAATGAACTATCAGGCACAATAGCACAACTATTAAAAGCACTAGAACTACAGATAAGTAACAAACCTCATCAATAGGTTCAATATTGTGATATAAAGGTTCTAGAACTGACAATGCCTTTGTATATTCATGAAGATGAAACCAGATAATTGCCTAGAAGAACAATTCAATATGTCAATCCATACTGCAAAAATGTCAACGGAAAACTAATAAACAAACTGCAAAAATATCAAGAACATACAGTGTTCAATATTGCCACTGCCGAGTGAAATTCATCCATGTAAACAAGAGGCGCACTACTTGCAGCAGAAAATTGTTGAGCAGTTCCACTTCCCTTAGACCCTGATATAATTTTCTTTCCGGTACTGCTCACAACCTCTACCTGCTCTCCAGAAGCTTGAGCAAGCAGTTCGCTTTTTTTCTAAATTGTCATAAGCAAAGAAACAAAGAAAAAAAATCACATTAATATCCTAAATGAAAAATAATGAAGCCAAAACAGGACGCATCACAATTTTCTCAACAGCGTCAAATACTATCAGAAAATTTGTTTCAGCAGTACCTTAATATGCCAAAAACATATTCAGATCAGTAACTGCATTATAGGATGTAGAAATAAACACACAAATTCTTAACCTGAAACTAAATGCCCTGTCACCAAATCCTTTTTGCCAGTTAACATAATTAAGTATCCTCAATTGTATGATCCATCGAGGAAATATGGGCTGGCAAGAAAAGTAGGAATGTTCTAACTGCTGATAGCATCCCAATCCTAATGACCATACATGTAGCATGCAACTCATAAGATAGTGTCAGGTGACAATAAGATTTGAGAAGTGCGACATCACAAGCAAGAAATTCATGCACCGGTCCTAATCATAGCTTGTAGTTGCATTGGGCCATATGCATTGCCAAGAAGTATCAGTTAACTGTCAAAATGACATTTTCATAGGTCATAGAATTCTTGAAAATGCAAAAAGCTGCATAGAAACAATAATCACAATACATCCAATGCACAAATAAAAGACAAGCACTCAAGTATAGATATGAGATGCAAATGAGTGAAAATGTCTATTTAAGCAGCTATTAATGGCATTAGCTATTAGACGGATTTGATCTCCTACTGACATCATCTCCTTTTCTCCCCTATATTCTAAATCCTTTCAGCTCAAGTAGAAGAGAGAAAATTCTTAATAATGAAGAAAGAACCTCAACCCCCAACCCCATCAAAACAAACTATTTAGCCTTCCAACATCAATTTCATTCTTGAAACTCGTGATTTATTAATTATCCTTTCAAGCTCAATCAGGCGAAAGAAAATTCTTAATGATGAAGAAAGAACTTCAACCCCCTATTCCACAAAAACAAACAATCTGTCCTTTCAATATCCATTTCATTCTCGACTCAATAATAATTATAACTTGGCAGTCAAGAAAGCTGCATATCCACCAGCACAAACAAGAATAGAATTCAGATAATCAAATGAAGGTACAATTCATCACTAATGGAAATAAAATTTAGCTAATATCAAATCATAATTGATAACTTCCCCAGCAAAATCCATTTATTTGGGCAGAGGCAGGTCCAAATCTCATGCAAGATATTAACAAAAGTGGCAATGATAATCATTTTAGGTCAATAGTGAAGTACTCAAGAAAATTTTACAAAGTTAATAGAAGCATATACATAGTGCAAATGAAGCATAGCTAACATATGAAGCTACTATCCTAGCTTGACTAATTCTTTTCCTTAACTGATTATCTCAAGTACAATATTCATAAACATGTATACTGCAGGCATCACCACCACCTAGACATTTCAAGAACCCACAGTGTTCCATCTCTTACTATCAACTTCCGGCATTTTAAATTTCATTCAACAAGACTTGGTCTGAATAATCTTCAGATAAGCATGCAACAAAGATCACTTCAAAAATGTTCCATCAATAGTTTATTTACATTTCAATTATTTCCAATTTTATCTCCTTCTAGCCAACCCTCTTCTTCCATATATCATATATGCATATCCTCTTTTTTCCTCTCTAAATAAACTTCACTTGCTGTGATATGTAAAGTGATGATATTATGGAGGAAGGCATATCAAGGCACAAATTGATCCTATGGCCTATGTGTAAGGCACAATCATGCGCCTAACAAAAGTCAAGTAATGATAATATTAAGAACAATTCACACAATATTATATTATTGAGGCTTCTATAAGTAGACTAATAGCATTCAAAACACAAAATATGTACAAATTTAGCATCAATGCTTTCCAAATATGTTGAGAAATAACGAAAATAGCAAGAAAAATATAAGAGAAGATCAAGAACACTGAGAATACAAGATTTAACAAGGTTCGGCAATGTGTTTATATTCTCGGGAGCAGAACGGCTAGGTTTTCTTATTGATGGTACAATTAAACAAGGTTGCAATACACATGTTATATATCTAACATGTACAGTAGGATATTACAAAAATACACAACAAAATTGAACACTTAATCCGTAACTTATAAAATAGCCGAGAAACCCCTCCATAAAGACAGATGTTGTCGCTTCGTCGCTGCGCTCCAGTATCTGTCCACTTATTGTGTATATGAGTCATACACAACAAAATCCAGGACAAAAACTATGATGAAGATATTTAAGAGGCTTAAAACAACCTTATTCCTACTCAATAGCAATAGTAAGACAAATATTCATCAAGCTCAACATAATCTTCTTCACCATCAATGTCACCACATTAAAATTGAACACTTCAACTTTCTTCTTCATCTTCTTCATACTCCTATTGAAATCAATTTCAACTCTAAGTTTTGAATGAGCATTGGTCCTGAAATGAGAAGATGTTTTGCTTTTCATTAGCTTAGGCATTTTGAAGTAGATGTCAATATGACATTCTTGCCTTTAATTGATCTAGTATGATAGGTTGTTACAACCCTGAACTCTCATAGGTCCAAAATCGCACTCACACTTAGTGGATTTGCCCATACAAGTCCAGAGGGTACAACGGGCCTATAAGTGATAAGGCCACATGTTCCACCAAAAGGAATTCCCAATGGTGGCAAGTACCTCCCACATTTATAAATCACCAACCCCCCATAGCTAAGCAATGTGGGATTGTAACATACCCCCTCTCATCGACAACCGACGTCCACGGCGGCTCGTCACTCACTTGCGGCTTCTCCCACCTCTCGGGTTCCTCTCCTGAGTCGTCCACCGCGAAGTCAGACCGGATCTAATACCAATTGTTACAACTCTAAACTCCTATAAGTACAAAATCGCACTCACACACTTAGCAGGTTTGCCCATACAAGCCCAGAGGGTACGTCAAGCCTATAAGTGAGAAGACCCCGTATTCCACCAAAAGGAATTCCCAATGGTGGCGGGTACCTCCCACACTTATAAACCACCAACTCCCCATAGAGTTAGGCAATGTGGCATCGCAACATAGGCGTCCTCTTCAATTTCACTAGCTTTAGTAACAAGAACCCATGTCAAATAATCATCTTCAAACACTAAGTAATCTTCTAAATCAGATGCAACATTCATTGTAGACATTAACAATTCATTACTATCAGTTATATCATTTAAATGAATATGGTGCATCATATAGATCCATCCATACTTGATTGTTGAGAAAGGTGGTGGTTATCATTTTGCAAGCATTAAAAAATGAAGAAAAATAGGAATATATATATACTTTTGATTTTATATACAGCATAATAGGCTATCTTTGATGTTTGGATCAAGAATACAAATTGTTTGATCAATCAAAAGTACACAATACAAGGACAATGTTAATAAGGCACACATCTCATAAAGAGAGCCTGTTGAAAACAGGCTGAGCCACTACGGATGGAGCCTCATCAGTCTTCAGTCCACAGCACGCATGAGGAGCGACTCTAACAACTATGTTATAAACACAAACAAATAATAAAAATTAACCAGTGCTACAATCTCAAATGTTTAAAAATGCAACTCACCAAACTTGGAATGTCAAGTAAATCAAGTGGAAATTTTGTTGTTGAATGTGCAACCATGAACCTAAGAAGAATGATAAAATAACATTTTTTTATATATATATACCAAAAGAAGTACCTTGACATTGTTAAGTACTTCAAGCAACTTTCTCGGATCTGAACAACCATCTCGAAAGTATTCCGCAATAGCAATATTATGAAGAACCTGTTCAATATTATGCATGAAGCCAATATAAAAATTAAAAGGGAGCAAACATTTATAATGCATGCTAAGAAAATGGCAAAAAGCTTGAAAAACATTGCATATTTTACATCTATGACCAACAAGATGCTAGAAACTTGGCACCATAATAGACTATAGAGCTCATAAATAAGTTCATATTAGGAATACACTCCTAGTCAAATCATATTCGGCAGAAATTTAAGATGCCATTTTCAATCAATAGATATTCTCAAAATTTATAGAGTCGGGCAAAATTCAAATAAAGGTTAGCTGCCATTGCCTTTATGAATACCAAAATTATGGCACTGTCAAGATAATCAGTGGCAGGAGCAAAATTTGGCAGTATAACTGTTAAAAGTAATTTGAATAGCTGAAGCAGCTCCTTGCATGACATGCTCAGAGGCATAATAAAGCACCGGTCATTCAATCAAGTAAATACCACAATCTTTTTAAAGCCTTGGGTCTCACTATATTGTACAGTAAAATATAATATCTGAGAAATGGAATTTTGAATTGAAACTGCTGCTCAAGATCAGCATACAAATAGATCCTAAATTTTGGATGTAATGGCACTGCAATTCCCTGTCTCCCTTTCACGCAACTCTAAAATTAACAAATACAACACTCATCCTCATCAGGTGTTCGTGTACCTTAAATTTGAACCAAGTCAAATAGCTCATTCAATTTTCCCAATCTACTTCGCTCAACCTACGAAAGCTAAAATTCAAGTTCAGCTTCGGTGCCACATTAATATTCCAATAGTACATTTCACCTAAATTCAAGTTTAAACTACCAAAAAAAATTCATAGCAGCATCATCCACTAGTCAACTGACTCCAAATAATAAAGACTTCAAATGCAACAACGTCAACATTATATTGATATAATTACTTTAGGATCGTCTTCCTTCTTCTGCTTAAGCTGATGCAAAACGGCGAGACAATCAACGTAGCGACGGGATTGGAAATGCAAGGCAGCGTCCTTAGCGAGAGCAGCAGTAACAGAGAGAACAGCGTCATCCTCGGCGGTAGATGAAGACACAGCGGGGGGAGTGTCTCGATTAGCGGCGGGCGTAGATTGTGATGAAGACGAATCCATGACCAGATCCAAGGAATCAGAAGGCAGTGAATTTTGAAGGACAATAACTATTATGCTAAATGTATGGAAATACTCAAAAAAGGGAAACCCTAATGTTATTGAAAAAGAAGAGAGAAATTGAAAGATTGCTTAGGAAGTGAAAAGGGAGAAAATGGAGAAGAAGAAGAAGAAAGCCCCTAGCGTTTTGGAAATTTGCAGAGTAGCGAGCGAATTAGGGGCGATAAACGGATAGAGAGAGAGAGAAAGCAGGGGGAAGTAGCTCATTGTGGCAACTAGCTTTGCTGGGTTTGTTCAGTCCAAATAACGATGTCTTTACCTTTGATTTATGCGCCATTCATTTCCATCTAATGTTCAGTTTTTCTATATTTTGCAAATGATTATAAGAATTGATTTAATGTTTTTTCATTTTTTTTTTAAAAAAAGTGAAAATATCCTTGACTCATTTGATAATTTTCAATTTTAATTTTAAGGAATTTTCTAATTTAGTATTTGTTTAATTCCGCTTTTTGTTTTCCATTTTTAGTGGTCTAATAAATTAAAATTCAATATTTAATTAGTTCAAATTTTAGCGGTTTAATAAACAAAAAATTAAGTTAAATTTTTATTTAAATAAAAAAAAATCACCTGTTGGAAATTTCAATTTAGATTTTCATAAAAAGCTAAAATTTTCAATTTTTTAAAAGTAAATTTTAGAAATTGGATACATAAAATAAAATTTTTTATTTTTTCATTTATATCTATATCAATTCATATTAATTAAACATTATATTTTTATATTTAATTAATTATTTTTTATATTATATAATATGCATTATAAAAAAATAAAAAAATTAGCATAGATATCACTAACATTAATAAAAAAATAGTTATTAACAATTTAAAATTATCACATTAATAAATATTAATAATTATTTTATAAATTACAATTAAATTTTAATTGCAGAGTTATCAAACATTTTAAAATCAATTACAAATTGTTTCATATCACAATTGGTCACTTACAGACCCGTGTCTATTAATAGTTGTTGACTATTATTGTTATCTATTAACAATAGTTGATCGCTACCATTGTCTGGATATAACTGACTATTACTAATGAATTAAATAAACTCTTAATTTTACTCTTAAAAAGTATCAAAAACATGTTTAATATGACTTATTAATTCCTTTAAATTGAAGTGATGAAAAATTGAATTTTTTCAATTGTGGATTTTAAGAAATATTTATCAATTAAGCTCCACCAATTAACTCTTTCATATTGCTCATAATTCTCTCATTTGTCTATGCGCTTTATACTTTCAATTTTGAGATTTTTTCAATAACATTAGGGATAGTTTTGTGATTTTCTATATAATATAAAGGGTAAATTTGAGACCTAAAAATCATGAGGGATAAATTTGAGAACCTTCTAATCAGTTAGGGGTATTTTTGCCTTTTGCCCAAAAATATTAATAGAGATGTAATGAAATCTTATCTTTATTTCAAAGAAGTAAAAGGAGTGAATGATATTATTATCATATAAAAAAATTAAAGAAAATGTTTTTTTTCATGATTTGTTGGAAGATAATGGTGGGAGAGCCACTTAAGTTATATTTTGTCGAACAATTTAAGATGATTAGAGTGAAATTTCTTTTTTTTTTAACGAAATGTCTAATTGGAAAACTCGAGACCTCATAGTCTTAATTATCATAACAGTATCACTAATCAGTAAAGAAAAAATTTATAAATATTTGATATGTAGACTATCGGATCATTTTGGTAAGGGCATATGTCCCAACTTCGCAGTTAGAATTGTTGAAAAATTTTATTATGTAAAGAAGGTTTTTATTTTTTTTTTAAGAAAAGAATGTAAAGAAATAAAAGAGGTTTATCTTGATTTTTTATAATCTTATTGGTTAGGAATAGGAATGAACAAATAGAAGTTTACAAGAATTCATTTCATGAACATTATGTAAGCATCAACGGATGGTAGCTCATTCATTCTAGTCCAGTTTCGATAACTAGGATTATATTGGAATCATTTACAAAATATATCCAATTCGAGATTTAATTAAGATTTAAGAACGCTGAGAAAGTTAATTGCCCATTACAATTCATTCACGCAATGGGAAAAAGCATTTTAAGAGCTACTTAAATTGACAATTGTTATTGTTGAATCAAACACATTTTGTTGGTGTTCAATCCAACTCTAAAGTCTCTAGCACATTTGGCAATATTTGTTTAACCCGGATCTATGACTTTACTAAGTAATGAATCAATGAAAGAATGTCAAATAAGTGATTATTAATTGGCTTATCCGACATTCTATCGCTCGTCCAGATCATGAAGAAAATATTTTCCTACCCAAGAAACAGTCCGTAGCTATCACTGGGAACCAGATGCTTTTGGTGAATCTAGGAGAGTTGTTGGGACGAATTTTTGAGATTAAGAGTGCAATAACTGTTGTATGATATGCACAGAAAAAACAAGATTCATGACATTTACAGACTGTTAACTTCCAGTTTGCTACAGGCAATTATGCAACTTTTCTCAACAATCTCCAGTACAGATTCTGCATTCCGAATCTCCTAAATCTCTTGAGAATCAACGTTTCCTTGTGAAAAATCAAGGCTAGTATATGTTCGGATTCCTGGACTATGTCCATTGCAATCCATTGTTCTTCCTTGCTGTGCACGTCTAACTTCCTTCTGGTGCTCTGTGAGTTCTAATCTTTTCCTTTTTGAGCTTAAGCCCTTATTATCTTTGTGCTCCAAGTGATTTAATGTGTCCTGCACTACTTCTACTCTTTTCGAGCTTCTGTTATGAGTGGTCGTCACCCTGTATCTTTGAGCACTCAAATCTGGTCTAGAATTACATTTTACGAGAAACGGCAGGCTTTTCTTGTGGAGGTTGATTCGTTTATTTCTGGACAGCTTGTCCAAGATATCAAGTAAACTCTCAGGGTAATCTAACTTCATTTGCTCGCCATATGTTGAATTCCAAAAATTGATGGTAAGCTCTGAAATTGTGGAATCTGGATTATCAAGAGTTTTTTCTAAAAGGGGTGCCTGAAGTTTCAGGAAAACGGAGTCAAAGACTATCGGGGGCTGACTTGTCCTCAAACAATTAAGGATTTCACCCCATAGATGTTGAAGTTGACTATTTTTACTTTCATCTTGTGTTACTTCACGAGACAGCCACTGAAGTAGTGGACAAGTTATGATCTGCAGTAAAACATAAGCAAATGATTGTCCTATAATTGCACTTTAAATGGCATTTTTTATATTATTATCAGAATTAAAATCAAGAATGTAATTGATAACAAATGACAAAGGCTATTTTTTCACTTATTGATCTTCTACGCATGGAAGTGTATCTTCAAAAATAACTCTTTCTATATATTTTTTGTGGTATGCTCATTACCTATATTCATTCATTCTCACTTTCAGAAGACAATAAATATCTTTATCTCTATTCTCATGGGCATTCTGCATCATCAAATAATAAAGAGAACTAGATACAAGCCAAATTTAGTAACCACCTCAACACAAAGTGCTAACAATACTAGTTCATATGTGATTGGTTTCATTATTGAAGGACATTGATCAGAAATAAATATTAATTCAGAGAATTCCATCTCTCTTCCAAGCACTGAATTTCACTAAAATGGTATGACCATGAATATGAGATGCTTACCTCAGTAACTGAAAGAACTGTTTGCTTGAAATGAAGGCAACTCACCAGACGTGTCAAAACAGAAAATACCCTAGAATTCGCATGGAGACCAGATAAACATCAGCAGAACACAAAGAGAGCTACTTAAGCATAAGAATGAAGAATACAGCAGTTTATGTAGCCTAACCTTGAAGTTACAGGAAGGTTTGTGAGTGAATCTGCTTGTATTCTTGCCCATGACAACTTCAAGAATCTGCAATAATGCCGTATCAAACACAAGTGACTGCAGTTAGAGAAAGGAATCCCCAGGAAAACAAAGACATCTCAAAATTCATATGGATGTTCTTAATATATTATATCAGTTTATTTTATGCATAGATGACAATCATTGAGGAATATGTTCAATTACTTGATAGAAGTCTTGGCAATTGAATAGACAGTCCATTCCTGTTCTATATTATGACTGTGGACATTATTCAAATTCTGAGTAGTTCCATCTTAAAATGCAATTGAAATAAACTAAATTAATTCATTTGAATTTTTTGTCCCAAGCAGCACATCACATCTGAAAATGACAGGACATGCAAAGCATCTTTCAATCAAGAAAATTATATCAGGACTCTACAAAGTTAATACAATGTCAATGCCTCTAGCACAGTGAACTACTTGGCGGCCACAGTTTATCTGCTCATTGGGTTTACCTTGCATTCTGAGAACATTTTAAAAAATAAACATTCCAACAAGCATACAG
The DNA here is from genome assembly GCA_023653625.1 of Triadica sebifera. Classification (NCBI taxonomy): domain Eukaryota; kingdom Viridiplantae; phylum Streptophyta; class Magnoliopsida; order Malpighiales; family Euphorbiaceae; genus Triadica; species Triadica sebifera. Next base: position 18,204,313 of record CM042910.1, on the reverse strand, counting down.
GCCAAGCCACCAGTTCCTATACTAAATTGAGGTGCATAGACCAGCTGTGATAATTGCATATATTTATACTTGAGAAGTGGATTCGACAATGCAGAAACTTTTTAATTATTATTTGTCATAATTTTTTCCAAGATGATATAGTCGACCACAAGATTACTCCTTAAACAGGGATATGTGGATCCGAATCTGCACTTAGCCTACCTACACCTGCAGTCACATGAATCCTTGCAACCCAAACAGAATTCACTGATTAGTGACGGTTTCTATTGGCATTTAAAAAGAAATTGTTGCACTTACCTGGAAGCAAATTCCAAGACGTTCCTTATATCATCAAACACGAGAGGTTCAGCAGAAGTACTTTTGTTTCGATCGAGACTAGCTGTCAAAACCTCTTCCAACATACATGCCACAGCATTGCCAGATAAAGAAAGGAAATTGAGATCCTTGCTACTAAAATCTAGTTCACTGCCACAGCCAATTACGCCTAGCTTTTCATCAATGAACCAATTCAACATTAAACATAGATTGCAAGAAATACTTTTTCGTGCAGAACACTTTGAGGCACAAAGAGCACAAAAGAGTGACTTCCATACTTCAATTATATGTTCAAGCTCAAGGTTTCCGTCTGCTGAAACATGAGACTCTTCTGAGGATCCAGTGACTTTCCCAGGGACCAAAAGTTTCTGTCGGGATGACCATGCAAGGAATGGATAGGATAAAAGATGGCATATGCTAAGATAACCATTGCTGTCTGCCTCCATTTGCATCAGAGAAAGATCATTTACACTAGAAATGCAATCTTGCAGAGCTTCAGCTATCACTATCCAAATATATAAGTTCCTATTGCTTACACACTTGTACATGAAACTAATTGCAACTCCGAGATTTTCCATGGGATCATATGACAACAGGATCAGTTTAAAAAATTTGTGTAGTCCACCCTGTGGAATTAACTCTGGTGATAGTGCACTTGGAGTTGACTGGATCACCATACAGATGCCAAGTATAATAAGATAATCCAATGGTGAAACCATATCCATATAGCACATAAAGTTGATACCCAGAAAATTTTCGTATCTAAACTCTTCAAGTGACTGAAGATTCTCAATACATCTAAGGTCTAGAGCCACCTTGTAAAGAGGGGATCCCAATATAGAAGGTTCTAACTCATCAATGACAGCCAGTAGAAACTGGAAGGAAGCGTGCTGCAAATTGTTATCACCACTGCCACCTATATTTTTGTTTTCAAATATCTCCCTTAAAAACCTCAAAATTGTGTTCAAGCAAGACATAATATTAGCATAATTGATGGATGAACTCTTCAACTCCGTTTGTACCCCTTTTAAAAGAGATCTAAATATCCTTAAAGCAGCATCACATGCTGAACTTCTATTTTGAGGGGTGATTGTTGCAACTGTTGCACGGCCAAAGATAATATTGATCATCTTTATAAAGAAATCCAGCTGGCCAACACTCCATGGAGACCATTTAATAGAATGTTGATTCACTAAGCATTTTCCACATATTGAATTATGGCTTACCTGACTACTCAATTTGTATTCTGCTATTCCACATTTTGCCATCATAAAATTATCAAGAAGATCTAGGCACAGACTCCATAACAAGATAGTTTTGATATCAGGCCCCATCTGGAAAACTGCTTCAAAGATAGGATCCAAAACCATTTCAATTACTAGTGGGTGAATGATAGAGATATCAAGTTTATGTAGAAGATAGCACCATGTGTTCAAGCAGGATAAGTGGACAGATACATCATATTTGCTTGAGATGATGCCTATTAGAGGTGTCATTAAGAGTTTTATGCTTTTTGAAAATGCATTTCCTTGGACTTGACAACCATGCTCACCAGATATTTGCAATTTTTCAGTACCATTGTCAATTCCTTCATTAGTCTCAGAAGTTATCAATGAAGGGCAAATAAGAGCATCAACAATTCCTTCCCAAGCAACCTGCCAAATCAAGGCAAATAGACATGTTAATTTAAAATGATGATATACTGCACCTAAAAGGAGAAAAGAAAAATAAATGGAGTACCATGAATACAAACAAGTAATTAAAGTGTGTTTCTTATGATAAACACGATGCTGATATAGCTCATTTTACCACATACGGAGCAAATTTTAATATCCCAGGCTGATGGAGAACTCCAAATTGAAATTCAAATGTTCAGGCCTCATGATGTTTCATTTTAGAATCAAACAACCCAATAGTTAGTATTATTTCCTCATCATCAACACTGTAATTAGCTAAAATCATTGAAAAAGCAGCACATAAATGGATTGGACTAATTAGGGAGGACTATTTGGACATTTTCTATTTCAGAATCATCATTCATCAGTGACTAAGGATTCTAAAATGCTATAGCTATTATATACATACATAGACTGAGATAATGTTATGAATGGACAAATTCTGCAGGTCATACCAGTGAAGCAAATCTGGACTTGTGGCTGTAACCAGAAAATGTCTTCTCTGGTTCATCAGTGACTAAGGATTTTAAAATGAAATAGCTATTGTATAAAAAAAATATTGAGATTGAAGCAATGTCATAACTGAACAAATCCTGCAGGTCATACCAGTGAAGCAATCTGAACTTGCGGGCTGCAATCAGAAAATGTCTTCTCTGGAATTTTGAGCATATCATTGACCAAATGCCTATTCTTCAGAGCATGAGATCCCAGCAACAATATAAACCATCCCCATGCTTGCAGTGCTTGAACTTTCATACCCTGCTTCAGAATATCCTTCATCCCAGTGAGCAATTTCCATTTCATGTCTTTGACAAGTCCCTGTCAAAGAAAGACAAAGAAGTAGTTGACAATCTTAGACTTCAGAAGTCTATACAATATTGCCAAACTTTTACACCAGAGTCTAATCCCTAAAGCCTATCTCAAAGTCTTAGAGACACAAGTGAAGAAAGCTACAGTCTGCATGCAATTGCAGCATACATAAACAAATAAATAAATTCAAGTGTTCATCAATAGTGATTTGTTACTCTAATCACAACAGAAATAAGTGGCAAATGCATTAGATTTTCATACCTTAGAAAGAGCAGCAGGAGGAGGTATTATCACAGATCTAATCTTCAACAGACACCTTTCTGACATATCCTTTTCTTTCTTATCAATGCTGATGAGTCTTCTGTATATTGGAGGAGCCCATATTTGTGAAGATTCTCTTATCTTTTCACTCATTTGCGCAGCTAGCCTTGTGACAACCTTTTATAGAAGTATCAACGGATTAATACAAAACAAAGTGGTTGCTATCTATCATTGCAATAAGAAAACAAGCTAGAACTTTTATGAGTTCACAAATAACAAGCAAATAGATTAGATATGATGTCATTGTTAAGAAAAGAGTTTTATGAAGTAAAGAGTGAAAAAAAAACAAAAATAACTAGGGGTTCATCCCAAACCAATGTAAAGACACAGCAGAGACATCAAGTTTGGTGATCAATGAAAATTTGGTTATATAACTGTCATAACTGATTCTGAGTTAGAACTGCTTCACAATTTTTCATAAGAAAGAAAAATAAAACCCCAAGCTATGCTAAATTCATAAACAGAAAAGGAAGCCACGTGTTTGATTACACTAAATAAAGATACTTTTAACATAAGGATTCACAGTATAATAAATTGAAACATCAAGCCCTTGCAAAGCATAATGCTCTCTCTGGTCAGATTCAAAAATTGAAAATTAACCAAACCAAAATTGCTTGGATCATTACAAAAGAATAGTAGATTAGCTTATAAGAAAAAATCGCAGGCAACACCATTATTTTTTTTTCTGTTGAGAAGTCTTGCAGGCATGATTGTAAAACAAGTATGGGTTCCAAGACTTTCCAATCAATACAAGTTATTTACACATTTTAAAAGTCTTGGTATAAATAATTAATATATCAAGATATCAAATGATGCTATTGGGTTTGCTATTGATTTGGCATATATCCCAAGAAGCAACACAAGGAATCCCTTGTTCACTAGAAGTTGATAAATTAGAAATTTACTATACCTGTATAGCCTCAAATGTCGTAGACAAGGAACCAAAAGGATTGTCAAGGGCATGAACAACTGCCCGCAGCACAGAATGGAAGCGATAAGCTAAAAATGATGCATCAAATTGTTGCATAGATATGCACCACATACCTAAATTGCAAACAGACTGCAATTACCAGGTGACCATGTTAAATAATAGGTAAGCAGTACAGACATTGAAAATTACTACAACTAAAATATGCAACACTTACCTTTATTTTTGTGGTTATAATGACTTTAACCAATGCCTCCAAGATCATGTTAGCATCATCATCTACAACACCAACAAGGAAAAAAAAGGTCAGCAGAGAAATTTGTCTGTCTTTCTGCATTATCAGTTCAAGTTTTTGCTTCAACCATCCAATAGTTCTAACTCCATCGTCAATGTTAAAGGATGTTTATCACACATTTGTCTACTTTTTGGACACTCCTTTCCTATTGTGCACTTGTACTCTGTGCATGGAACTAATCCCAGAGAATGAAATTAGACTGGTCCAACCCCCACGCCACCTAGATAAGAACCAAGTTATGCCATAAGAAATTTTCCTCTTGCCCTTTCTCCTTTTTATAATAATCAGGTAATTCCAGAAACTGAAAAAATTAATCTTATATTTCCTAACTGTCAGTTCAGAGTAGCAACTTATATAGAAAATTCAGACTTAAACTAGATCACTTAGCAAGCCTTTTTTGATCATACAATGGTTATTTCACTAGTATATCTCAAGCTGTGTCACAAAATTTCACATTCTGTAACCTTTAAACGATATTATTTAAAATCAATAGAAAAAACACGTTCCCTTCAACTGGAGAACAGCAACCAAAATCAAAATAAGGCAGACATTAACATATGAACGAACTTACGAATTATAAGCTTCCCTACCTGAAAGTATAGCAACAATAGAAGGATGGTAAATCATGAATCCCAGACACTTCAAAGCCTGTGCAGCACTGAAATCGAAAGAAACTCCCAAATAATAATAATAATAATAATAATAATAATAATAAGATTTCCAAATACTCAAAACGCAAAAAGTAGGAAAAAAACTTAAGTATGAATACTATCAATTTTCAATGAACCAAAAATCAATAAGATTAACTTGCATTAAATTTTAAATTACATACATTTCTTCATCATCATTTGAGATATCAATAGCAATCATAGAGACAAGAGTATGAGAATTGTCAGCTAGGATTTGAATTGAAGAAAGAAGGTTGTCTGACTGCTCTTGCAGTTGGAGCAAAGTAGAATAACCGAGTGATTTGTTCGATTTTGAGTCTGAATAAATTAGGGATCGGATTCCCTCTAACTGATCACAGAAACTCGTCATTGTCGTGAATAATTAGAGACACGGTGAGAGAGAGTAGAAAACCCTAATTTGAGAGCACAGAGTTTGGGGCAATTTTCGCGCCAAGCCTGTTCATAGCGAAAGTTTACGAGTGAAGGGAGTTGAAATGAGCCGAGCCAAAGGCTTAACATTTTTCGACTCAGAACTCTTTGCATTATAAGCCGGTTGAAATTGAGCTGAAACAACAAATAAAAAAATAAAAATCTCAAAGATATAACATTTTAATATAATCAATGTCTGGATAATAATAGTATTTCTTAATTAATTTCCAGCATCTGTGGATTAAATTACAAAAAAAAAAAACTATACAATAAAAAAAAATTCTAAATTTTTTAAATTTATATTTTCTAACGAAACATTGATAGATACAATAAAAAGAAAAATTCAAATAAAATATTGATACTAAAACTATGACAATATAAACAGCGACAATGAAAGCTACCACAAAAAATAATAATTAATACTCTCCACTTTAAGTAGTTATTTTTATTTTTACACAAGAAAATGATTGAATAATTTTGTTTTTACATAAAAGATACTCAATCGCCTTTTATCAATTGTTTAGATCTATTTTAATTTTTAGATGTATGTATTGTTAATATTTAGTTTTTACCAAAAATAAAAAAATATGATTTCTTACCAAAAAAAATTGAAAAACATGATTTTTTACCTAAGAGAAAAATTATAGGCAGAGCTCAATAAATGAAGATAAAATTAAAAGTGATAATGGGGTGAATTTTACTATTTTCATCCTCCACTTTGAGAATTTTATTCTCTCTCCCACTCTATTTCATTCTCTTATAGAAAAAAATTAATGATATTTATCCTCGTACTATATAGGGATGGAGATCACAATCTCAGTCCAATCTCCGATTTTATTTTTAAAAAATTTATTTTAATATTTAAAATATTTTTTACTTTTATTATTTTAATGAATTAGTTAATTACATATATTTTTTAAATATTTTATTTTAAATAAGTATTATATTTATATTTTTCATATTTTTAAAAATTAAATATGTTAAAAATATAAATAAATATTATATATATATAGCAGGAAACAGAACAAGGCATATATATACCTCCCTCATTCCATCTCCACTGCAGTAAACTTTAGATTTAGAGCGAAACATATAAATGGTAAAAAAAATGCTCTATTCAAAATGAATTTAAATTCATAAATGAGGGTCTAATTGTTATTCCTAAATACAGTTGAAAATATTAATTAATACTTCATTAAGCTAAATGTCATTCTCTTTTTTTTCAAGTTATTAGAGTGCAGAAAAAAAATATATTGAATATTGCAAAATATTTAATTGTAAAATTATTTATATTGTCATGTAATGTATTAAAAACTGTATAAATTGATAGAAAAATCAAAGAAATTGATTAATAATTTAGTATGAATCATATTATTTAATGATGAATTTAAAATAATATTTACTATGCCAAAAAATAAATAAAATAAAAGATAAATGCACATTTCGACTCCAAAGTTGTTAAAAATACAAATTTTGTTTAATAGAGCTCTTCATTGTTGATTTTTATTCAATTAAACTATTATTTTTCAAGGAAAAAGTTGAAATGTGACAAATAAATGAAATATATAATTTATTTGATATTAAACAAATAAAATTAAATTTAAGCTAATTAATCAAATTAACAAATTAATTCTTGAAATAGAAAAATTTTACATGTAGGCCCACATATATTATTAATTTAATGCTAAAAAAATAAAAATATTCTATAAATAAATTAAAAGCAATTTGATTTCACTATTCAAAATAACACACGTGTGAAGTTTAAAAATTAAAAATTTAATTGAATAAAAATTGAAATTAAGAGACTATTATTGTAGTGTCCCATTATCTTTTTAATCGTTAATAGGATATTAAAGTGCTACTAAACTCATCTGTTTTAAAACTAACGCACAATTTATTATATAAATATTTTTATTTCAATTTTTGAGTTTATTATTAGCATAATATTTATTACCATATATTTTTTATTTAAATATACAACTAGTAATGTGAATAATTTTATTTAAAATAACTCATTCAACTAAACTATAATATTTAAAAATATATTTACAAATAATACTATATATATAAAATTACTAAATTCATTTCTTATAAATATTATATGTTACGAATTTACATTAAAAGAAATTTTTAAAATTTAATTTTTATAATATAATTTCCAAAACATATAAAAAGAAACTAGACTGTTACAATTTGATTTTGGGATTTTCCTTATCTTCAGTCGCCCTAACGTAACAGTTACATTTATTTATTTGCGTGTGAAACACATGCAATAAACTACTAGCTTAGTGGTACGTTTGACAACTATCTATTAATTACATAAATATTTCTAAAATAAAATTTTAGAAACTGCAATTAATTTATTAAGCATGTCAAATATTCAATTAATAATAAAACTATTTTCATCATGCAAAAATATTTAATTCATCAATTATGACATTTCATTCATTAAACATGTTTGAAATTTTAACAATACAAGATATACAATTTGAACTATCAATTTAATAATTTATATTTTTTTCTGTTATTTATTTGATAGTCTACGATATTTTAGACCGGAACTAAACACTGATACATGGTTTCTGCTATTCGGCAGTACACTTGGCGTTTATATAATTATTTTATAACTCGGTGTCTAACGTCTATATTTTCAATAACAACTCAGCATAATTTTGGTGTCTACGTAATTTCAAACTAGAATCACAGTAAAACGAATGTTGTAGCAAAAGTTATGAATTTACTTATAAGCTACGTTTATTCTAATATCTCCAGTATTTTATTGGACATATTTCTGCTTTATATCGTTCCGTCTTTTTCATCAATTTTTAGATGAAATTTGGACAAGTAATCAATTAACAAAATGTAGATACATATCTTATCTTTAATTTCCAACTAGAATCACATTAAAAATAATTTTTAGCAAAAATTATGAATTTTCTTATAAGCTACGTTCACTGCAATATGCCCAGTATTTTACTGGATAGATTTCTAGTTCAAATTTTGAGTCCATTTTTTACCTAATTCCAAGCATATTTAGGTCTAATGATCTGAATGAAAGTTGAAGCTCTATGTCTTAGGTCTTATGGTATATCTCAGTGTAGAGAGCCAGACCGAAGATTTGTATTTGTTTATAAACTCTCCTGGCGAATGGGTAATACCAGAAAAACCCTTATGGGTTGTATCCGAAGACATAGAAAGAGATGATTTCCAACCCAAAAAGAATCGCTCAAAAATCATTTCCAGAAATCAAGTTATGATCATAAAACTAGACACTGTTCATAAGAAGAATATTTCAGCACATCAATTAATTCATAAAATTTTCATTTTCATGCATCAACCTCATATTCTAGTTTTTATTTTCACATTCATGGCATCATTTAATCAGTAAATCACTCAATCAAATATCCAAATTTTCATACACAATTTCACAAACATCACAAAATCAAAATCAACATTTTTCTATATTAAATTTTTGTCAAATGTACATATATCAAAATTTTACTTATCTTCATTTTTCTCTTCTTCCTAGCTAGTTTTCTCTTTGCCTTTACTTCTTATTTGATTTTGGCAACTAACCCCAAATTCAATGACAACTAACCCCAAATTCAAAGAAAAGAGAAAAAGAAAAGTGAGAAGATGGAAAATTTAAATTCACTTTTGATGATCTTCAAAATAACCAAAGTCTTTATTTCTCTTGTTTCTCTTCCTTTCTTATTTCCTCTTCCTTAGTTTTGCTCACTTAATTTCACTTCTTTGATGATCTTGCCTTAATTACATATTTTTTCCATCTAATCTTAGCTTGATTGAAGAAAATAAAAGAAGAATAAATGAGGGAGAGGAAGGTAACAACAAAATGAAAGAAAAAGGGAGAAAAATGGGTTTGATTAAGATGATGAAGAAGAAAAATAAAGGCAAAAAGTGAAAGTTGACTTTTATAATTGAATTAGATGGGTGGTTAGGATTAATTGCTAATCTTGTCCCTTATTGGTCCATTAATTTAAATCACTTTTACTTTATTTTAATTATAAGAATATTCTTTTGCTTAGATAAAAAATATTATATTTTTATGTCATCTTAAAATATTTGTACCAAAAATACTGCAATTTTCAATTTCGTTCAGAGAAAAAAATATTTTTTTTCCAAAATTTAATTCTGAACTTCAAAATTCTCAATTAATAATATACAAAATATTTTTTTCATATTTTATTATCATTTAAATTTTTTCTTTCATGTCCGAATTTATACTTCGGTCAGTTCGGCGTGCCGAATTTCTGTCAACTGCAATCGTGGCCTAAATTATCGGGCATTACAATTTTTCTCTCCTTAAAAAAATTCGTCCTCGAAATTTACCTTTTTAACTAGAGTGGAATAATTGTAGATATTGAGCCTTCATCACTTCTTCATTTTTCTAAGTCGCCTCTTCTGAATTATGATTTTTCCATAAAAATAATTGTAGATATTGAGTCTTCATCACTTCTTCATTTTTCTAAGTCGCCTCTTCTGAATTATGATTTTTCCATAAAACTTTTACCAATGGTACCTTCTTACTCCGTAGCTCTTTCATTTCTCGAGCTAAAATTTCCACTCGCTCATCTTCATAAGTCAAATCTAGTTGTATCTCTATAGGTTCATCTGATATGATATGAAATGGATCCAATCGATATCTTCTCAACATGGACACATGGAATACATTGTGAATCTTGTCTAACTCTGGTGATAAAGCTAATTTGTACGCCACAGGACCTATGCGTTCAAATACCTTTTATGGTCCAATGAACCTAGGACTCAACTTTTCCTTCTTTCCAAATCGGAAAATCTTTTTCCAATGTGAGACTTTTAAAAATACTTTGTTACCAACTGTATACTCAATATCCCTCCTTTTCAAATTTGCATATCATTTATGTCTATTAACAGCAGCTTTCAGCCTATCTCTTATTACTCTCACTTTTTTTTTCTGTCTGCTGCACTAGATCTAGACCCACTACTTTATTTTTACTAAGCTAAGTCCAACATAGAGGCGTTCTACATTTCTTTTCATATAAGGCTTCATATGGTGTCATACCGATACTGGTTTGGTGACTATTACTGTAGGAAATTCTATCAATGGAAGATGTTTGTCCCAACTGCCTTCAAATTCTATCACACAACTCCTCAACATGTCTTCCAATATCTGTATGACCCTCTCTAATTGTCCATCTATTTATGGGTAAAAAACTGTGTTGAAATTGAGTCGAGTACCCATAGCTTGGTGCAAACTTTTTTCAGAATTATGAAGTGAACCTCGGTCTCAATCTGAGATGATTGAAACTGACACACCACGTAAACGAATTATCTCATTAACATAGATCTCTGTCAAATGGTTAAGTGGATAATACATCTTGATCAGTAGAAAGTGAGCTGATTTGGTGAACCGGTCCACCACTACCCATACTGAATCATGCCTCTTTTGTGTCAAAGGCAAACCAGAAATAAAATCCATTGTAACTCTTTCCCATTTTCACTCCGGAATTGAAATTGACTGCAATAATCCACTTAGTACTTGATGCTCAACCTTCACTTGCTGACAAGTTAAACATCTGGTAGTATACTCTGTGATATCTCTTTTCATTCCTGACCACCAGTAATATGCTTTCAAATCATGGTACATTTTGTTGCTTCCCGGGTGCATTGCATAAATAACATTGTGAGCCTCCTTCAAAATATCTTGTTTCAATTATGGTTTGTCTGGTATATATAACATGCCCTTTTGCCTTAAACTCCCATCTACTTCAATAGTAAATTCTGGATTTTCACCTTTTTTCATCATTTCAAATATTTCCTTTAATTTTGTGTCCTGCTTCTAATTGTCCTTCACTTATTGAATCAATATGGGTTGAATCCACAATTATGCCCAAATAATATATAAAGAACTTATTATTTCATTTTTTTTAATCTTGTTCACTTAATAAATTTAAGTTTTAATGTTTACCTGCCAGAGTTTTTCTACTCAGAGCGTCAGCTACCACATTAGCCTTACCTCGCTAATAATCAATGATACAATCGTAGTCTTTAATTAATTCTAGCCATCGCCTCTGTCTCAAATTGAGTTCCTTTTTTGAAGGCAACTATTTCAGACTTTTATGGTCTGTATAGATATAACATTGCTTGCCATACAAGTAGTGTCGTCATATTTTCAATGAAACTCAATGACTGCTAGTTCCAAATCATGTGTCAGATAATTTCTCTCATGAGGCTTCAGTTGCCTGGAAGCATAAGCGATCACTTTGCCTTCTTGCATTAGTACACAACTCAAACCATAAAGGGAAGCATCACTGTACACCACATAATATTTTCCTGCAGTAGGTTGTGTCAACACTGGTGTCTCTATCAATATTTTCTTCAACTTATCAAAACTAGTTTGGCACCGGTCTGTCCACTCAAATCTGGTTTCCTTTCTAACCATTTTTGTCAGTGATGAAGCTATCATTGAAAATCCTTTCACAAATCTCCAATAATAATCATCCAAACCAAAAAAACTTCTCACATCTATCACATTCTGAGGCGGTTTCCAGTTGAGGATTGCTTATACCTTACTGGAGTCGACTCTGATCCCATCGGCTGAGACAATATGCCCTAGAAAGGCCACTTCATCTAACTAGAATGCACATTTTGACAATTTCGCATATAATTGATTCTCTCTCAAGGTATGGAAGACAATATGAAGATGTTGATCATGTTCTTCTCTGCTTTTGGAGTACACCAGGATATCATCTATGAATACCACTATGAACTGGTCCAAATAAGGCCTAAAGATTCTATTCATTAGATCCATAAACACTGCTAGGCATTCGTCAGGCCAAAAGGCATTACTAAGAACTTGTAATGACCATACCAAGTCCTAAATGTTGTTTTTGAAATGTCTGATTCTCTAATTCTCAAATGGTGATAACCTGATCTTAGGTCAATTTTAGAAAATACCCCTGCTCTTTTCAACTGATCAAACAAGTCATCTATTCTCGGTAAGGGATATCTATTTTTAATTGTCATCTTGTTCAACTGACAATAATCAATACACAAACGAAAGGTGTCCTCATTCTTTTTCACAAATAGAACTGGAGCACCCCAAGGTGAGACATTGGGTCTAATGAACCCTTTATCTAACAAATTTTGCAACTGCACTTTTAATTCTTTTAGTTCAACAGGTGTCATTCTGTAGGGAGTGATCGATATTAGGGCAATGCCTGGCAAAACATCTATGGAAAACTTTATCTCCCTGACATGTGGTAACCCTAACAAGTCCTCAGGGAAGATATTTGGATATTCACATACTGTAGAAATCTCCCTGAGATATAGACTCTCTTTCTTGGTATCTACAACATGTGCCAAAAACTGTTCACATCCCCGTTTCATAAGCTTACGTGCCTTTGTAACAGAAATGACATTAGTTAAGTATGGTTGGTTCTCACCCAAGACAATCACGTCATCCTACCTTGAATTCTTAAAGGTCACTCTCCTATACTGGCAATCCACCACTGCCTTATGCTGAGTTAACCAATCCATCCCCAAGATTGCATCAAACTCATGGAATGACAACTCTATTAGGTCAGCTGAAAATTTTACATAATGAGCTTTGATTGGACTGTTTTTATAAACTCGACTAACTTTCACTCCATGACCCAAAGGATTTGTCACTAATATATCATAATCTAATTCCTATGTTACCATATTACCCTGACTAGGTGATGACATGCATAAATATGAATGTGTAGAACCCGGATCTATTAGTGCAAATAAATCAGTATCATAAAGAGAAAAGTTACCGATTATGACATCTAGGGCATCCTGCTCCTCACGAGCTCTCATGGCATATGCTCGGGCTGGGGCTCGACTACCTTCTGCTCTATTCACTGATTCTGATACACTTTGCCTAATCCTGCCGTTTCTAGACTATTTATATCCTTTGCCTCTGCCTCGAGTGACATTCTGAACCTGCATTGATACTACACCACCTGTACCTCTTCGTTTGGGGCAATCCTTCTGTTTGTGCTCAGTAGATCCGCATTATAAGCATGCTCCAGTAATCCACTAGCAATCACCTGCATGTGATATTTCACAATGCTGACATGTGACATATATGAATCTCCTGTTATCTGAAGCTGGTGCACAACCTGTAGACCCCTCTGGCCTCGACTGTTGGCCCTGCCTAGTTGAAAAGTTGATCTAACACCCCATGACTGGAAAAACCTAGGCATTGTCTGCCCTCTTGTACCTAATGTTTGGGCCAAGCTAATTGTCGATCTCCGTGGTGGCTCTTCTATCCTCTTTCTCTTTGACCTCTTTTTCACACTAATGGCTGAGGATACTAGTGTAGCAAAATCCTCAAGTTGAAGGGTGGTAACCATATTCCTAATATCATCATTAAGCTCATCCTCAAATCTATGACATCTATATGCCTCATCAGAAATGATTCCAGTTGCATATTTACTCAGTCTAGTAAATTCCATCTCATATTCAGCTATTGACATGCTTCCTTGCTTCAAGTCTTGCAATTCCCTTTTATTTTTATTCACATAAACTTTAGGAACATATTTCTTGTTAAATTCTATCCATGAAGGTGGTTTCGGTGTCTAGGGCTTTGATAAGATTGATTTCCACCAGTTATAGGCATGATCTTTTAGAAGGGACACTGCATACCTGACCTTCTGTTCCTTTGGGCACTCAAGTTCCTCAAACACCATTTCTGTCAATTTCATCCAAAACTCTGAAGTTGCTGGGTCATCCTCTCTCCTTCCCATAAAATCTGTGGCCCCATATTTTTTTAGCTTATCAATCCGGGATTTTGGCTGAGGTGGAGGAGGAGGTGGAGCTGTTTGTGGAACTGTTTGTACTATCTATTGAAAAATTTGTTATTTGCTCTATAAGAGGCTCATGTCATAAATTAGTCTACACTTGGCCCGGAATCTCTCGCTGATGGAGGCTGTCTGGGATTGGTTGAGTCTGAAAAACTATTACTCAGTTCATCTTCTGACAAATCTTGTTCCGATCCTGAATCCATATCCACCTATAAACCAAAAGAAGGGACCCAAATTAGATAATTGCAGCATTTTATGCATATGCATGAAACACACTTTTTAATTTACACCTATTGATTAAGAATCAATTAGCCTGAACTCTAATACCACTAAATGTAGTGTTTCCTTACCCTACTAATCGTTAATAGGATATGGAAATGTTACTAAGATCATTTGTTTTAAAACCAACGCTCAATTTATTGTATAAATATTTTTATTTCAATTTTTGAGTTTATTATTAGCAAAATATTTATTACCATATTTTTTTTTATTTAAATACGCAACTAGTGATGTGAATAATTTGATTTAAAAGAACTCATTCAATTAAACTATAATATTTAAAAATAAATTTACAAATAATACTAGATATATAAAATTACCAAATTGATTCCTTATAAATATTACATGCCACAAATTTACATCAAAATAAATTCTTAAAATTTAATTTTTACAATATAATTTTCAAAATATACAAAAAAAAAACAGACTACTGTAATTTGATCTTGGGGTTTCTCTTATCTTCGATCGCCCTAACGTAACATGTACGTCTATTTATCTGCGCATGAAACACACACGCTAAGCTACTAGTTTAGTAGTACATTTGACAATTATCTAATAATTACATAAATATTTCTAAAATAAAATTTTAGAAACTATAATTAATTTATTAAGCATGCCAAATATTCAATTAATAGTAAAACTATTTTCGTCATGTAAAAATATTTAATTTATCAATTATGACATTCTATTGATTAAGCATGTTTGAAATTTTAACAATACAATATATACAATTTGAACTATCAATTTAATAATTTATATTTTTTATGTTATTTATTTGATAGCCCACGATATTTTAGACCGGAACTAAATACTAGATATATGGTTTCTGCTCTCTGGCAGTACATCGGTGCCTACATAATTATTTTATAATTCGGTATTTAATGCATATATTTTCAATAACAACTCAACATATTTTTGGTGCCTACGTAATTTTGAACTAGAATCACATTAAAACGAATTTTGTAGCAAAAGTCATAAATTTACTTCTAAGCTACATTGATTCCAATTTACCCAGTATTTTACTGAACAAATATCTGTCTTATATTGCTCTGTCTTTTTCATCCATTTTTAGATGGACAAGTGATCAACTAACAAAATGTAGGTACATGTTTTATCTTTAATTTTCAACTAGAATCACATTAAAAATATTGTTTTAGCAAAAATTATGAATTTTCTTTTAAGTTACGTTCACTGCAATATGCCTAGTATTTTATTGGATAAATTTCTAGTTCAAATTTTGAGTCCATTTTTTACTTAATTTCAGGCATATTTAGGTTTAATGATCTAAATAAAAGTTGAAGCTCTATGTCTTAAATTTCTAACTCAACAAGAATTACTCAAAAATTATTTCCAGAACTCAAGTTATGATCAGAAAATTAGTCACTGTTCATAAGACAAATTTTCCAGCACATCAATTAATTCATACAATTTCCATTTTTATGCATCAACCTCATATTCTAGTTTTTATTTTCACATTCATGGCATCATTTAATCACTAGTTCATTACTCAATCAAATATCCATAATTTCATACACAATTTCACAAACATCACAAAATCAAAATCAACATTTTTCTATATTGAATTTTTGTCAAATGTACATACTTTAAAATTTTACTTCTCTTCACTTTTCTCTTCTTCCTAGCCAGCTTTCTCTTTTCCCTTACTTCCTCTTTGATTTTGGTTCAAATGTTGTTCACTTCCTTGTCCTAACAATAAATTTTACACTAATCAAATACTAATCACCCTAATTCATCCTTAATCACTATTAACACAATAATAACCCTAAATTACTAGCTTTAATGACAACAAACCCCAAATTCAAAGAAAAGAGAAGAAGAAAAGTGAGAAGATAGAAAATTTAAACTCATCTTTGATGATCTTCAAAATAACCAAAGTCTTTTTTCTCTTCCTTTATTCTTTCCTCTTCCTTGGTTTTGCTCACTTAACTTCACTTCTTTGATGATCTTACCTTAATTCCACATTTTTTCCATCTAATCTTAGCTTGATTGAAGAAAACAAAAGAAGAATAAATGGGGGAGAGGAAGGTCACGACAAAAGGAAAGAAAAAGGGAGAAAAATGAGTTTGATTAAGACAAGAAAGAAGAAGAATAAAAACAAAAAATGAAAGTTGACTTTTATAGTTGGATTAGGTGGGTGGTTAGGATTAATTGTTAATCTTATCCCTTATTAGTCCATTAATTTCAATCACTCTTACTTTATTTTAATCAAAAAAATATTTATTTCCTTAAATAACGAATATTCTATTTTTATGCATTCTTAAAATATTTGTGTCAAAAACACTGCAATTTCCAATTTTGTTTAGCAAACAAATTATTTTTTTCCAAATTTTAATTCCAAACTTCAAAATTCTCAATTAATAATATCCAAAATATTTTTCTCATATTTTATTATTATTTAAATTTTTTCTTTCATGTCCGAATTTAGACCCCGATCTGTTCGGCGTATTGAATTTCGGTCAACCGCGATCGTGACCTAAATTATCGGGCATTACAATTATGCATTATTTATAATTTTTTTAATGTTTATTAAATACGATTTGTTAAAAGAAAAAAAAAATTAGAGGCTCACTTGCAGAAAAATTAAACATTTAAAGGTAAATCAAGTTGAATGTAAACTGAGATGCTTTATTTTATTTTATTTTTTTGGATTAAAGTAGTGTATGTTATATACGCATCACCACAGCGTTGACCCAACACAATTACTAATTATCATCTGATCTGATGCAAGCTTTCCACATCACGTGATAGAAATGGTCAACCAAATCATATCAAAATCTTTACCCTGTTGCCAGTTCTAGGCTCATCCACACCCTTCATCACAATCAACACCATTGAAGTTTCACACTTTGCGAAGCACCCAGTCATCGTAGATTCGCTTTTACCAAAAGCCACATTCGAACGTGTGACATATCATCAAATTGTGGTTTAGTAATTCGTATGTGTTGGCAAATTTGTGTTTTATTTTATCGTATGATCCAAAGGTTGAAAACACGCGATGCGATAAAAATAAATCAAAGTCTTTACTCTTTACGTAGGAGACAACATGTCTGTATCTGTCACTTTTATGTAAGGGAGGTTTTATTGCAAATATTTTTTTTTTGTCTAAATACACAGTTTTAACTGCATACATGTGACGTATCTATTAATTTTCACATAAGCCATACAACTGTGATCAATCAGAATCTCGTGTTCCAGTTTTTTTTTTTAAAATATACATTATTTACCTATTAATGTGTTTGGGGGTAAAACTAACTGATAATATATATGCTAACTAATAATTTAACATCAAACTTATAATATAGTAGCTGAAAATATGATAACTGATAATGTAGCTAATAAAGTATTTGGCAAAACTAATTAAAACTGTAGCTGAAAATGTAAAATGATATAAAAATATATTTTATATTATTCAAAAATATTATATTAAATATGTTTAAATACATCATACAAATAAATTATATAATATATATGCATATAAAATAATATAAAAATTATGTTAAATAATAATAATGTACATATTAAACAATTTTATAATTATATTATATATAATTTAATAATTATATTATTATTATAAAATAAAAAAATAACAGTAAAAAGGAAAGAAAAATCATAAGCTACTAGCTTATATAAAAAAAAAAAACTAGTTTTATTAGTTTTTTATTTTGAAAATTATAATCTAGCTTTTTTTCTAAATAAGTTATTTTACCAAACACATATTATTAGTCAAACTATATTATTTTTATAATCAAACTATATTATAATCTAGTTTGATATTATCAAACAGTACTTTACAGTACAGTTTCCAACATATTTGTTTTCTATTTAGTAGGTAGTTTTTCTTTTGTACATGTGTAAGCTAGTGATAGGTGATAGTTTTGTATATAAGTTTGTAGATGGTTTTTTTTTAGTTTAAATGAATTTTTTTGCATTCATTTAATTAAGTTTCATTGATTTTCTACTAGTTTCATGGTGTTGCTAGTTTGAACATGGTATCAGAGCCTTCAACGCTTCATTTTGCTCCAATACTCTTCATTTTTATTTCGTGATTTCTTTGCGTACTTCATTTTGCTGTAAGTGTTACTCTTGTTTCGTCTTCAAGATATTGAAGAGTATTGGATTCTAGTTGATTTTGTTTTTCTTTCAATCGCGATATGGGAGAAGCTAGGGTTAATGTAGTTAGGGATCCTTATTTGGTGCAAATACTTTGACGCGAAAGAATTTTCTCTCATGGGAAACAAGCTATGTTAATCGCTCTTGGAGCAAAGCAAAAAATAGGTTTTACTGATGACACGTTAGATGTTAAATACATATTTTGCATTTTTATTCTTATTATTTTTCATGAGATCTTTGGGTTTCATGTGCTTAATTGGTGATTTTTGTCTTACTTTATATCTTATGGTTGATTTTTGAAGATATAATTTATTTGTATTTAATTTTACAACATTTGAAAATCTAATTGGAAGAATTAGAATGTCAAAATTCGTGTTTGGAAACTAAGAAAAGATAAAGCGAAGATACGTCTTAAGTCAAAACCACTATTCAATTTTGGAAGAAAACTGGGGATAAGTTCAGATAAAATGTTGACATACTTTTATTCTGTGTTTCTTCTTAAATAGGACTCTAGAGTTAATAAGTTGTTTAGGGTTTATAGGATATAAATATTATTTTTCTGACAGTTGAAACTAACGTTTGATAAGTCACCTACATAGAGATTTTATTTCTTTCATTTTGGTTGTAATCTCCAATTTCATTGAGCACTAAACTCTTATCTATTTTAAGGTTAATCAGGTTCTTGGAGTTTTAATTTTGAGATATATGCTTAATTTTCTTATCTTTTTTATTTCAAGTATTCATATATTTTTTTGTGTTTATTGATATAATTGTTTGATGAATTGAATAAGATGTCTATTATTTAATTTATTATTATAATTTATGGTAATTAGATTGTCAAAATCCGTAATCGTTTGATTTATCTGATATCAGTAACATACAATATAGTTGATTGTGGACAAACTTTTAATTTATGTTATGAGAATGTATGATCATACTTAAATAAATCGATTGTGTATTTATTAGTTTTGCATTGGTTGTCTTCCTCATTCATAATGTTGTTGTTAAGTTAAATCTTTAGAGCTTATTTAATATTACTTAATAATAAGAGAAAAATTGAAGAGCGTATTTTGATTATCAATTATCTAAGGGAAAAATTGGTAGCTAGATCGTGTTAGTAACTAGAATCGATGTATTTGAAATAGATTGATTTTATTTGTATCGATAAACAATTGAATTTGTCCAAGATTGATATTACCTTTGACTAAAGTATTTCATATTGTTTAATCTCATTTAATTTTTATACTATTTATTTATTTCTAAAAATTATCTTAAACTTCAATTTTAAAATCTTTCATTTTTTACTACTTATTTTAAGAAATAAATCTACAAGTTGTTTGGAATTCGACTCTACTCATCATTATTATAATATTATATTTTGAAGTGTAAGTAATTTATTTTGTTGGTTTCAACACCTAATAATAGAAAAACCTAACTATGATGTTGAAGGTTATGAGATGTGGAACCGTACTAATTGTGTGGTTCAATCACGGATATTAAACTCTATCTCCAAAAACATAATCAAATCATTTCTCTATATTAGTTATGTAAGAGAACTTTGGACAGAACTTGAACAATGAATTGGAGAATGCAATGGCCCACTTCTTTATCAGTTGCAGAGGAAGATTAGTTCTATTAACAAAGGAACTATGATAGTTATGGAGTATTTTCCTAGTTGAAAAGATTATGGATGATCTAGGGTATTTTTGCCAATGCCACAATGCACAAGCGGGGCATGAAAAGTTTTTGAAAAGAAAAATGTGTCAAATCAACTTATGCAATTTCTTATAGGTTTAAATGACATTTATGACAATGTGCGGAATCAAATTTTAGTTATGGATCCATTTCCTAGTATTAATAGAGCATATTCGATGGTGTTAAGAGTGGAAAAATCGAGAGAAGTACATGTTGGTTATGAACACTTTAAAAGCCACTGCTATGATGGCAAAAATAACTGATATAAACCATTATGGAGGTGTTTCAGCAACTAGCAGCTTTAAAAAGAAAGGAGACAAAAAGTGTTTATATTGTAACAAGACTAGACATACAAGGGACACATGTTTTCAATTGAATGGGGTACCAATCTGGTACAAGTAACTAAAAGAGCAAAAAGGGAAACCAACTGGAAATATAACATTTGCTAATCAAGTTGAGGACTTTGAAAGTCCTTTAAAGCTGTCAAGTGATATGACTACCACTAAGTTAGATGAAAATTTAAGTTCTGTAATTGCAGCATTTGTTCAACAAGATATTACTAAGGCTTTAAGAGGGAAGATGACTCATGAAGGGGCTCAAGTCAACTTTGCACATACTCATACTGCCAATTATGCAGGTATGCCTAAAAATTATACTTTCTAAGTTGCGTGTTTGTTTGATGCAGGTATCCACATTGTAGTACAAGTGCTTCACATCATATGTGCAAAAATCTAGTCGTAGCTACATTTTTTACTCTAGAGATCTGAACTTGTACCTTCAGGGTGGTAAATGTATGAGGATCTAGAACTGAATGTGATTGGAAATACTTTATGGAAAAGACATAAAAAATGTTTGCTTCAGATTTGCATCATTAGCTTCACCAAGTAGATATAATATATTATATATGTTTCTAAGCAAATACATATATACTTACTTGATGGCACAACTAAAATTATTGATCAAACTGTTTAAATACAACTTATTATCAGTTAACAAACTTAGAAAAGACTTACCAATTCATGTTAACTTTCATTATACTCGTGTCTTTTTACAGGACCTGAAGATTGATCAAGTATTGCCAGTACGAAATCTTATTGGAACTATATATATACTAGATCAATCTTCTTTCTCTATATCTATCATACAAACCTATCATAAACCTAGTTATCTTGAGTATATTACTCAAAATGTCAAATCAATTTCCAATGCAATCAACTGTAATTCTATTTTATAAAGCAATAATAGTACTCAAAATACTTTATCCATTTTGCATAGTCGTTTAGGCCATGCATCCTTATTTGTTATGCAGTATATCTCCTTATTAAAGTGTAAGCACTTATGAGGTTTGTAAAACTTGTTATATGGCAAAGCAACATAGAAAACCCTTTTCCTTAAGTGACACATAATATATAGAACTTTTTGAACTTTTACATGTTGACCTTTGGGGGTCTTATAAACAACTTAATTTTTCAGGGTGTCATTATCTTCTAACCATAGTTGAGGATTATAATAAAGCCATATGGGTTTATTTGCTACCTAACGAAACACAAACTCCGAAAAAGTTAAGTGTGTATCTTAGTATGATTAAAACCCAATTTACTGTTGTATTGAAATTCATTAGAACTGACAATGGAACAAAGTTCATTAGTGCTCATTGTCAGCAACTTTTTCACAGCCTTGGAATCATACACCAAAATACTAGTCTTTATTCTCCATAGGAAATGGCATAGTGGAGAGAAAACATAGATATTTGTTAGAAGTTTCAAGGGCTTTAATGTTTCAATCAAACTTACTTGATAAATTTTGGGGAAAAGCAGGTTTGACAGCTGTCTATATCATTAATAGATTTTCCACTAAAATCATGAAGTGGAAAACACCTTTCAAAGTGTTATTTCACAAAGCAACAAAATTATGGATTTCTCAAAAGTTTTGGTTGTTTGTGTTATGTAGCAAAGGTTAATCCTTATAAAGACAAGTTACAAGCCATGTCTTTTAAATGTGTGTTTCTAAGGTATTTACATGACCAAAAGGCATGTAAGTTATATGACATTCAATATAATATTGTTTCTACCTTTAAAGATGTTATCTTTCATGAAACCATTTTGATCCAAGACATACTACAATGCCAATTATTGCATCTACTTATAGGTTTGAGGTTGTTCAGTCACCTATCTCACACAATGTTCCTACTAGACATGGTACCAAAGATATACATCCACCACCTTAGCTCCAAGATTTTTTTTGTCTTATCGTGATTTCAGATTTTATACCTAATACTATTCTTTTTTTATAAACCATAGTTTTCACCCTATACACTAGAAACATTTCCTTATAAGTCTAGTCCTACCTTTTCTCATGCATATTTGTTTTTCCTAACTAATGTATCTACAGTCTCAGGACCTACAACTTATAAATAAGTAGTAGAATCAGAGGAGTGGGTGAAGGCAATAAATTTTGAGTTGACAGCTCTTTAGACCAATAACCCTTGGAGTATTACTACCTTGCCCAAAGGAAAAAAGACATAGGCAGTAAATGGGTCTACAAACTAAAGTAATTACCATATGGTTCAATTGACATATTTAAAGCAAGGTTACTAGCCAAAGGCTACAGTCAAATATAGTGGCAAAATTGGGAACAATAAGGGTCTTTTTGGCTCTTGCAACATCTCATCAATGGCCAATTCATCAATTAGATATAAAACATGCATTTTTGTTTTAATATCTAAATGAGGAAGTTTATTTGATGCCTCCAGAAGGCTACACTAAATCAGTTCCATATCAGGTGTGCAAATTGCACAAATCTTTGTATGGTTTGAAGCAAGCTTCAAAGGAGTGAAATTATGAGTTGACTAGGAAGATTTTGGCCTATGGTTTTGCACAATTTGCCTCTGATTATTGTGTTTTCACAAAGTCATCTACTATTGGTTTTCTAACACTTATTATGTATGTAAATAATGTTTTAGTACATGTACTATAGAGGCAGAGATTCTTATTACAGTCAAGCAGAATCTAGACAACCAATTCACTATCAAGGATCTTTGTTATGCCAAATTTTTTTCTTGGCATTGAGATAGCTTGGTCCTCACAAATCACTTTCATTAATCAAAGAAAATATTTTTATTGAAAGACATAGGGATTTTGGGGGTGCAAAGCAATATCTACTCCTTTTCCTAAATGAGTCAAGCTACATGAAGATCTCACTTCTTAGCTTACACATCCAGAGGTGTACATAAGATTAGTTGCAAATTGCTTTATCTTAATCTCATCAGGTCTGACATCAGTTACTGTGTCCAACAACTCAATCATTTTGTAAATAAGCCAGGCCAATTTCATTAGGATGCAACCTTGTATTTGTTGAGATATCTTAAAAGGCATTTATCTCATGGTATTCATTATCCAGTCGAGAACAATATTCGTTTGTCTACATTTTATGATGCAGACTGGGCTTCATGTGTAACCACTAAAAGATCACTTGTTGGTTTTCGTATTTTCTTAGATGAGGCTCTTGTTTAATGGAAAACTAACAAGTAATAGTTGTCTCAAAATCCTTTTGTGAGGCAGAGTATTAAAGCTTATATTCCATAATTTGTGAGTTAAAATGGTTGAGCTACTTGTTGATAGATTTGCAGGTGCCACTTCATACTCTTATCACTCTTAGGTGTGACAATCGGTCAGCTTTTCATTTAACAACTAACCTTATGTTTCATGAACATACTAAACATGTGAAAATATCTTTACAAACCCCCATGTTGTTTCATAGTTTCATTCTATGATTTTCAAGTTGGGAATATTAGTTGATCCCCACCAATCCCCAATTGATAGAGGAATGGGGGGGGGATGTAGACTTATGCCAACCATTGTGTGTTATGCTTCTTGTGTGCGCTTCATGTGCATAATGCTCTTAGCATAAACAGGGCAGAAAGGACTTGGCTATTGAAGTGAGCTAGCTGTGCCAGTTAGTGATACAGTGAAATGAGCTTGTAGTGCAATTTCTAACGTATTTATTTTCTGTTTAATAGGTAGTTTTTCTTTTGTACATGTGTAAAATAATGATAGGTGGTAGTTTTGTATATAAGTTTGTAGACGGTTATTTTTCAACTTAATGAATTTTTCTGCATTGATTCAACTAAGTTTCTCTTATTTTTTACTAGCTTCATTGAGTTGCTAGTTTGAACACTAATATTATCTAACTTTTCAATTTAAGATCTTATAAATAATTCTATTAAAGAATTAACAGTTTTGATTATAAGCTACTTGAGACTGTGGTTTTTTGAATATTAAGGTTGAATCATATGCCCTTGTTATCATTTCTATGATTCACTATCAAAACTCCAGAAGCAATTCGGTTAAAGTGATCATATATCATATTTTATTTAAAAAGTCATTGTTTTAGTAAAGTGTCATTTTCTTTTGTTAATTGGAATTGTAATAAGGTAACCCACAAAATAGTGCATTATGCTTTGTCTTTAAGCAAAGTTTTTTTTAATGGAGAAAGTTCCCCATTCAACTGAAATCACAGTCTTGAACGATGTTTCCTCTTTTATTCATTAATGAACTAGAATATAGCCCTTGCGTTGCGTCGGATTCATAAAATTTATACAATAAATAGATTAGATAATATTATAGTATAATGATGAAGAGCATAAAGTAATTCGAATAAGTATATATCATACATAATTTTTTTAAATAGTTTTACATAATTTATTTATAAATATTGATAATATTTACAAAGAAATACATAATGTTGAACTGAGATTGTAACACCCCTTACCATTCTGTACACCCATCCGTATACCGGACGGATAAGAGGTGCTACAGAAAATAAAACTCTTCAAAAATACTTCTTTAATTTTAAACATATTTAATATAAGAAATTTAAAATATATACTAAAATATTATACATACACATATTTCTATTTTATTTATATATATACTATAATAAAGTTGAAAAACTTGTATACATGCATATCAAAATATTATAAAAGACCAATCCGCTCTGGGTGGCTACCACTGCTACTGTTGTGCTCCATTTTGTGGGTCTCTAGTCAGCGTCCCTTATCTACAAGTCCAAACGTTGTCTGCAACTTTTGTAACCTACGCAAGAGAAAACAAACTCCTGCGCTGAGTATATAACTCAGTGGTGCAAAAATTCTTATAATAATAGTCATTAAAATAAAATATGCTCTTAAAATATAATCAATTCAAATTTTGAATCTCCTTTTTATAAATAAATATAATAGCTCTTTCATATACCCACATATTATGACATTCTAAATTTGCTTTTAGCGAATTAAAGGGGTATCATATTACGTCCCAACTTAGGATCCACAAAAATGCACAGGATCTAAATGTAATATGACTCAGTCCACAAAAATGCACAGGACTGACATTGTATCAGATGATCCACAGAAATGCACAGGATGACAATATTTATTGGTACACAGAAATGCACAGAACCATAATTTCTACCCTATTGGTATGCCAACAATACCCTAGCTCACGTCTAGGCTAATATGTGGACAAAATTTCTCAAATTCATAATTCAATTCATTTTTGCATTTCAAAGCAGAATAATAATTTCCGCAAAAATACTTTACTGTTATTTTCTTAATCATTTTCCATAAAATCGATAAATATTATTTTCATGTCAAAATAAATATCATCATAAAGTATATCGAACTTTTAAATTTTTTTGAAATACAGATAAAATATTTTAGACTCAATAATTGCAAAAACTCCAATTTTTCACATAAAATATATAATATATTTTATGTAATATATAAATTATTTGAATATAATAATTTCCTTATTACTTCATACTTTTCTTTAATTATTTACTTATATATATATATATATGACTAATATTATAAGGACAATCGCACTAACCTCTTTACGCTCTGTCGGTATCGGCCGGCTCTTTCCCTTTATCTCGAGCTGGCGTCTGGTCCGACATCGCGCCTAGAGATAGAAAATTTTCAATTAGCTATTGAACCCCCTTACGACATAAAATCTAGTAAAATTTAAATTTTTCGCTAATTTATCGGTCTCACATATATCGAAATTCTATATTTAAAATTCTCATTATGCGTGTTTAACACATAGATAACAATTTTGGTCATCAACATGCTTTTCCGTGTAACCAAAAATTTCAAATATTATTTTCCTTAATAATATTTTATTTTCTTTATCTTTCCTCCAAAACTATTTTTCTCAATTTATTTCCCTTTATTCTTCTAAGGTCCCTTTTCAATTCAAAAATTCTCATTAATTTAATAAATACTCTAAAAATTATAAATAAATTCATATCATCACTTTAACTCATTTTCTTTCATTTTCCATCATCAATTTCACAAAAATAATATTCAATAACTCCCAATAATTTTTTTTCATAATTAGGCTAATAATCCAAAAATTCTCCAAAAATTCTATTAAATATTCATTATACTCCATAAGTTATCTTCTACTTCTAAACACTCCAATTAACTCCATAATTAATAATCATTGATTATTAATTTAATTACCTAATATATATTAATATTCTAACTTAACTAATAATCACATCCATTTAATAATATAAAATTCAATTATTCCCCAAATAATCTTCAATAAACTCAAATAATTATGCAATTCAACTAAATTAATTAATCACTTTAATAATAAAAATATACTTAAACTTCACAAATAAATTCATATCTCACTATCTAAAAATAACTAGGAGGTGCGGTTTATACCAGACGACTCGGTTTAACGAGCTGAATATTCTGTCCAAAATACCCAATTAGTGGTCGTCGGACTCCGGTCACTGGAAAATTTTCAACGGCGGCGGATCGACGATCGTTTGGTACCAAAGAAAGCTTGAGGTGTGAGGAGTCCCAATATATAAGTTTTATGGCTTGGAAGTAGCTGAAAATGTGTAGATCTACAAAAATTCGCACGGTTCCGGCGAGGAATTTCGACTCCGATCAGCCCCTAAATCGCAGTTCCCGAAGCTCAAATTACACATACAAAGGTTTTTCGATGTCCTGAGTCCATTTTCGGTGTCAGATTTAAGAAAAGAAGTTGGGAAATACGCGAAATGGGAGGGCAGCCCGGAATCCGATTTTTGCTGCTCCGATTTTGAAAATCCGATCAGTTTTTGGAAAATCAGACGTCTCCGAAGTGATAAGAATATGGAGAACTAATTTTGGTTCGAATTTGGCGAATATCGAATGTCATTTGGTTGATGAACGGAGATGGGGATCGTGTAGGGAAAATGAGAGAGAATGAAATTTTTTTTTTTACTTAAATCTTTGAAATCTCCATATATATATATATATACTCAGGGGCAATTTTGTAATTTTTTATAAATCTCAAATTTGTAATAAAATTTTACTCAAATAAAATTATTAAGTCACCAAAATAATTAAAAAAAATCTTAATTGAACAAAATTAATAAAATTTGGGGTGTTACAGAGATAGCAAAAAATATGAGTATTGGTCAAGTGTGAGCACACCTGAAACATACTAGAAAAATGATTAATATTAATGTCTAAAGCATTTAAATTAAATAAATTATATATAATTTTTATATATTAAACCTTGAGGGTGTATACATGCAATCAATTGATCTTTTCTTTTCCAGATGATGAGTACTCCGACCTAGAATAAGAAAAGTAAAGTATTGATTTTTTTTAGAATTTTGTGTGTGTGCATGTATATATATATATACATATTTTTTAACGGGTGATTCATCTGTCAATTGATCTGAAAGGTCATCGTTATTTGGTTCCGTTGTTAACGGATTTCTTAGCAATACAGGATCTGATGAAGATGTCTTTCCAATTGATTTGTATTTGAAGGTTGATGCACCTTGATCTTTAAAAATGTGCATGACTTTAAAAGTTAAATTATAAGGATCTTCAGCACGGTTGTTGATAACAACTTGAAAAACATGTTCCATTCCATAAATTCTAGTAATCAATGGTGGAAGAGTGTATTGATCTTTTGAACCATGGATTAAATTATTAATAGGTAAACCAACTAATTCAGCTGTTTGCTGACCAAATATAATAAATGTTGTAGATCCAATTGAATATTCAATAATAGCATTAAGTTTGTACCTTTAAAAAAAAGAATTGATATTTATAAAATGCGATTAGAATATAAGTAGTGTATATTAAGGAAATGAATTGAACTATACCAATATGCAGGTGGCTCTTCAAAAATACCAAAATTATTACACCATGTTTGCTCACTGTAACTTTAAAGACTACTTTTGCATTGAGGACATGCTTTATACCAGCATCCGGTAGTTGGATCAACACAACAAATAATAGCTTGGCAAGTGAATTTTATTGCGTGAACATAATAGAAAATATGCATGTGAAAGGTTGATACTTGATATCTAAATATAATTGTATATGCTGAATCATAATCATATTAAGTGGTTTACTTACTTTATCAGTGTGAACATCAAGAGACATCAACTCTGAAACAGTTTTTCGATTTACATTTCTTTCTATTTCAATATCCTGAACAAATTAATTTTCTACTTGCAATCGAACGATTTTTTCAATTGGGTTACAGCAAGTTAGAAATCAAAAAATAGAAAAATTAAATCAATTTCCATATTACCTTTGTCTTAAAGTAACAACTTCTAGTATCAAAAGGTTGACAAATATTTTTGTGCCGGCTGAACTGTTAACGATTGAAAAATCTAAAATAAAAGATGAAATAAGTTTTTTTTAAACAAAAGTAAATGGAGAAAAAAATAAATGATGATTTTAAATTAATTACAATTTAATAGATATATGTAAATTATAAACAAATGTTAAATATAATTATAATTAATATAATTAATTTTCATTAATTATCGAAATATTTTTGTGCAATCATTGCAGCAAATACAACAATAACGACACCAGCTACTTCTTCAGCAAAACTTTTAACATCTGGAAACTCTGTTGCAACTTTGTCCCATTAAGTAATGTCAAGTTTTTCCGAACTGTATAAAAATTGAATTAAATGTGCACAAATATAAATTTAATATAATAGAGTATATACAATTAAATAATGTATCATATTTATACCGTTCATTTTTAATTTGAATACGTCTTTTGCTTCCAACTCTACCAAGAACACTTGCTTCTTCAATTTCTCCAACCAAAACAATTTGTCCAATAACATCTATATAATATATATTGATGTCTTAGAGCTTAACAAAATTTATTTGTAAAATTTAATAATGACAAATTAGATAAATATGTACCTAATAAATATAATTTGTCTCCTGCTTTATTTCTTACATCTTGAAATTCAATAAAGTCAAATCGGTCAAATGGAATGGACAAATCATCTTCATCCAATGTCTTGATAAGTGCATTTTTTGGTGGTTTAATACGAAACAGATGGATACTAATCTTGTAATTTACTTGTGTAAGGATGACAATAAATCCAGATATATGAAATATCTTTTCTTCTATCAATAATGACCTAAATTAGTTTGCAAATTATTTGGAAATAATACCTTGCATTGTATCACCCTGATAATTAAAATTAAAATTTATATTTGTGATGTAATAAAAATATGAAACATTAATAGAACAATTCGAGGAATATTTACTTTTTTTTACTGCAATGTAAACCTGTAAGTATTTGAGCTTCAATTATTTTTGTTCCTAAATCAATTATTAATAAACTTGTTCCATTACATAAACCTATATTGGGGTTAATATTACGGAGTAGCATAACTGGAATATATTTTTTTTTAATTTTAGTTCATGTTGAGGAAAACCATTAAAATTTAAAGAGTTTAAAAACTCAACAGGATAAAGAATCTCTAACTCACTCAAATTATTAGATGTTTTGCATATAGAGTCAGAGCTATATTAAATTTTTTCCTCATATGATAATAATTCAATCATTTTTACATTAATCACATCAACAATTTCATTAGTAGGTGTTATCATAGCTCGTTTTTTTATGTAAGAAGGGTCAGTATATCTATTAATGAATGAGGGGTATGTTTCTTTATAATTTGTTCGATTGGGTCATTAAAATCTTTTATGAAAATGTTATCTGGAATTTGAATCTAATTAGTTTCATCGTCAAATTCATTTATTTGTTTAGTTGGTGTTGTTCCATCTCCAACTAATAAAATTCATTCTGCAAATGTAGATAGATCAGTTGTATAATTTGAATTGTTTGAAATAGTGGACAAACGCATGTTGTTTTTTAGTTTATAAACTTTGAAAAATTTTCACAAATGTGATCTTCTAATAGAGGCATTGATAATATCTTATTTACTTCCATTAACAACAACAGGTAAAATTTGTCTAAAATCACCTCCTAATAATATTGTTTTACCTCCAAAAGGTTTGTCATTTCTTTCACTATTATGATTTGGAAAAATATCTCTAAGTGATCTATCTAATGCTTCAAAGCAATATCGATGACTCATTAGTGCTTCATCCCAAATAATTAAAGATGTTTGTTCTATTAATTTAGCTAATTGGGTATCTTTTTTGATTTCACATATGGAATATTCAGTTAAATTGATAGGTATCTTAAATCTAGAATGCGTTGTTCTACCACCAGATAATAAAAGTGCTGATATATCAGATGAAACTACAACTAAAACAATCTTTCCGTCTGATCTAATAGGGATATTATTACTTCATATAGATATGTTTTACCAGTTCCTCCATGACCATATACAAAAAATAATTCTCCTGTATCATTTGTCACAACAGAAATGACATTATTATAACTCAATTGTTGTTCAATATTTCAAGTTTTAATCATATGATTATATCGATGTTGTAAATGAACAATATCGTAACTCAATTCTTCAATTAATAATATATTAATATTATCACCAATAAATGATCTATCAGGTAAAGATAAATTATAGTGAGCTAACGAACATGAATTACGATTGAAAATTTTTTCGATTTATAGTAGAACACGATTTTTAAGGTAATTTTCTGGGATATTTTTAGAGGAAATTTCAAGTGTTATTTGTAATTCATATTTAATGTCATTACAAAAATATTTACATAAGTTTAAAAAAAAATTGTTTGGTTGACTAATTTCGCAAAATAGTATAAGGATTGTAAATAGATGGTGGAGTTGGCTAGATGATGCATATAAAATAGCTTCTTCCATTGTATTAATCCATTCTTTATCACTACCAAGTAGTCCGCATGTACTACATTAAATTAGTATGTACGATACCATTTACTGTTTGAATCTCTTCAAAAATTTTTGGACCCTTAAAAATATTTAATAATAACCTTAAATAATATAATTGACCTGAATTTGGATGTACGTAACCCATCCTTCCAATACAATATCCATGCTTTCGTCTTGTCTATATTTTATCTCTCTGTTGCCAAACCCATTTTGTAAGAAATTCAACATATGTAAGGGAGCATGCATCTTCATATTCACTATTAGTGTTCATCCATTCAGTGAACATAATTTGACTGAAATGTGAATTATTAGTAATATAACTAATATCTCGAGAAGATTCAAATAAAATTGTATTCATATATTGTAAATGTATAACTAATTTTTCAACAGCTAGCTCTCTATGATGTACTATAAATTTAAATAGTCTCCAAGTGGACTCACATGGAGAGAGATATCGACAATCTAGAAATATTTTAATTTCATCAATTATTTGAGATTTATCAGTGTCAGAATGTTCAATGGGATGATCATAATTCTCAATTACAGCTCGAATTTTATTTGATCCTTTATTTATATATTTGAATAGATATTTGATCATAGTTGATCTACAACAATATTCAACACATATATGTGCTTCATATTTACATACTAAATCCTTATTATAAGGGATAATAAAATGATTGTAAATTTTTTCATTATTTTTTATTATGTAATTACCATAATTACGACGTTTATAAATTGCAAAACCATTTTCATCAATAATTGTTTCAAGTTGATATTTTTTTAGAAAGTGTTTTGAGCATTTATTATTTTTCACAAATGGGATGATGGGTTAAGAGTACCACATGGGCAATGCACCATGAATTTAGAAACAATTCGGTGTGCTTCAGGTTCTTTTTCCTTGCAGGGAAGTTCAGTTGATATAATTAAGTCTATATCAGATGATGTAACAAATTTATTATCTTTATGCAACCAAACTAAGCAATAAATATGAGGTAAATCCAGTTTTTGGGATTCTACTATATATAATAAAGCTGTGACTGTGCCGAAATATATATTTATTTTTATATCATCAATAATATGACCTATTTTAACTTCAAATATACAACTGATAATATCAGGTCTATCTTTAGGTTTTTGACAAGGAATATAATTAAACATATATTGTATTTCAGACCATAAAAAATTACATGTAAATGTTATAAATAAGTCAGGATGACCGTAAAATTTACAAATTGCCATAGCATCATGATAGGGACCATCGGTATAACTTGAAGGCAATAATATCAAAGATTTTCCTATATTATTTGGATTTGTATCACCACGTAGAACAACATTTCGTATACCCATATAAAAGTCTGATCGTAATTCTTTCTGATTACGTCTTATGAAATCTAATCTCTCTTCTTCGACATATGAAAATGCATCTAAAATATATTGTTGAAATAATCTACCTCCTCTTAATAATGTGTTACCTTCAAATCGACGTTGTTATAATCTAAAAGCATAATATTCTCACATTGTAATATATTTTCTAGATGTTTTTTTGTCATTGGCACGAAGTTCATATTCAATATCTATTCTATATCCATCTTCTCCATAGGGAAATAAAATTAGATATTGAAGAGCCATCATGTTAGGGTGTAAACTAATTGTTCATTTTAAATTTTTGGACTTATGTTCAACAATAATATCTCTGCTTTTATCATATAAACCAAAGTCTCCAACTATTAAACCTGCTATTTCGGAGCATGATAGGGAGTTATATTGGAAACTTGTCTTCACTTCTTTTTCCAATAATTTTTAATTTTACTAGTAACATATTGGTATTATTAAATATATCTCTAAAAATTCTAAATGATTTTGTCAATTCATTATATGTATCGAACATTTTAATTAATCCATCAACAATTGTTTCATTAATAGATATATTTGTGTTATTACTAAGAAAAGAGTTGATTCTATTATGCACTTCATTTTCTGTGTCATAAACATATAATTGTGCAAATTTAGGTCTTTCATTATCAACGGGTAATAAAGAACCAATAAGATGATGATTTTGGCTACATATCCTGAAAACAAAAGGACCTAGTTTTTTATTAATTTCATTATCTATTTTACCTCCAGTTGAGGAAAAAGCAAGCATAGAGTTGTAAATATGTAGAATTTCTTTAAATTTTGAAGCAATATGATCACCATCATTACTTAATAATCTATCTAAAAAACTGGGTTTGTTTTAATAATGGTAGTTTTATTTTTCCTTGTCTGCAACAAAGTGGGTAAATAAACTTCTTTCGTTTAACATTTTTCTTTCGGCATTCATCAAGCCAATAGAATACCCTGCAATGTGGGCATTCGTTATTAGGCACACCTAAATCAGATTTTGATAAATATTTTTCTACAGTTAAAAAAATTAAAATATTAATGTTAGAATGAAGAAAAGAATAATTAGTATAAAAAAATATTCATAATTAAATTATGAAAATATATACTTTGGTAATGTGGTTGAACATTGCGAGATAATTGTATATGAGAAGTATCATCTAATGATAAATCAGAAGAATGTTCAACGATGTGAACTGCAATATAAGGTCACAAAATATCTAACATAAGCATGAAAATAAAGATGATTATTTTTTGCATATAAAAAAGAATGAAAGATTATTATTGAAATGTTAGTTGCAAAGTAATTATAAGTACCGTTGTAAGGTTGAGTATCAAGATAAGTTATATCAGTTCCATCTTCTCGAGAAGACGCATTTGACGTGTCAATTACATTGCATGCATAATTATCATTGAGCGTAATATGCCTACTTCGTTTCATAGATGCAATGTAGCAGAAAATGAAATCCTAAATCGAAAATATATTTTAAAAATTATGAGAATAAGAAAAATGATTATTATTAATGTTAAGAAATAAGAATCCAGTAATTATATAAGTAATATAAAAAATATTAATAGTTATTTGTCACTTCTTTTATTAAATTATAAATTTAAACAAATAAAATGAATAAATTAGTATTCAACATATTATGTTTTTAGTAAAATATACCTATGAGGAAGTTTATTTGCGAGGATGTTTGACTGGGGAACGTTAATGATAATGCCAGATTATAAAAATAATTGATTTGAAACTGCAAAATGAAAAATACATTACAATTATTATAAATAGCAAAATTTTAAAGTAAAAAAATGTATATGCTAAATATAAATAAAATAATATCATTGAAATAATAGATGAACTTTTTATTTGTTACAAAATGGTTCCACTGAAAATAATAATTTGATAATAACACAGGAATAACGTGCCAACAACTTTTGTGGTTTTTCTGAGGAGCATGTATATTATAGTTATAAATAGACAACATATGAAGAAGTGATAAGTCAAAGAAAAAATTGCAACATATATAAAGTTAGAATATGTTCAATATCAAATAAAAAAAATAAATAGATTGAAGGGGAAAAAACTGAAGAATTTGCGATTGTTTAAAAAAGTTCGGTATTCAGAAGGCAAGGAATGTGTCAAAAAAAGGTATATATGGAAAGAGTTTTTTTAATCATATCTACATCAAATATATATATATATATATATATATATATATATATATATATATATATATTAACTTGTAAATATGATTCATGTTAAGCAAAAATAAATATTTGATTTATATTCATGATTTTTTTCTTGTTTACAACACTATTTATTATCACAATTTTATTTTTGATATTCATATGCTTCAACATTAACTTTTTAAATATTGTTTTTTTATTAGCAAAAAGTAAATAAAATTAAAAATTTATCAAAAGGTTAAATTAATAAATAAAACTTTTTTTAGCATTATTATAATAACACATATTTGACCAAGTATATGTTTGATAAGTTGAAAAAAAGCCCCACTTAAAGAATTTGTACTGAATAACTACCTTAAACATATTTTACAATTAGTAATATTTTATATTTATTTTTCAAAATTTATCAATGAACATTATGTTGCTTTAAAAAATAAAAAGAAAAGAAGAAAATATATGAAGAATACATCATATTATTTATTTTAAAATTTATAGTATTTTATGTGAACTTTTCAAGTCAAAATTCTTCATAAAAAAAAGTCACTCAAATTTCAGTTCGATTCATATTTTTAAATGAAATAATAGTATAATTTCTATTTAATTTGGTCAGAGAAAATCCTTATTATAGTGACAAATTAAATTAAATAAAGTCAAACTTAATTGTTAAAATTATCACTACAATATATTTTGACAGAAAATTGTGGTTTATTAGCATAGAAAAATTCGCTAAAGATAATTAAATAGTCGGATAAAAAGAAAGG
Organism: Triadica sebifera; assembly: GCA_023653625.1. Taxonomy (NCBI): domain Eukaryota; kingdom Viridiplantae; phylum Streptophyta; class Magnoliopsida; order Malpighiales; family Euphorbiaceae; genus Triadica; species Triadica sebifera. Next base: position 18,168,433 of record CM042910.1, on the reverse strand, counting down.
CAAGTCATGTTTATGTCATTGAAATTAAAAACTTATACATTTGGTATGGTATATGTTGATAGCAGAAAGTCAAATTCTGTCAATTTATGATTTATCTCACTTCTCTTTTGGGCTTTGTGTGGTTGTAACTCTTTGATTGACCATTAAACTTCTTTATGCCCAAATTTATTTCCTTGTTCAAATATGAAATTGATTCAAATTTTTTTTTTGCTCCAAAAAGAAACATGAAGATTATTAATTAATTTTTTTATTTGTATTCATAAAAAAATTGGATTATATAAAAATTAATTTTTGTCATAAACATAAATAGGATCAAGATATTCTAATGGCTACAAACTTTAATTTTGCAGCATGTGGAGTTCTAAAGCTGAAAAATGGTGATAAATATATCCAACAACAAAAATTAAGAGTATATAAATATGCAAATTAGATGTTATTAGCGAAAATTGTAAACTAACATTGACATTGTGAGATAATAAAATATTAACATATTAATCTATATATTGTAGGCCAATTATTGCATTAAAAAACACAAAAGAGAAAAAGGAGATTTCATACAGATATAGCTAGTAGGTAAATATTTTACAATATAAGAATTCTAAAATAGTAATACAAAAAAACTACCATTTATACATAAAAAAGCATCAAAGTTTGGAAACCAACTGATTATAGATTCCAGTTACAAAAAGAAGCAAAAAGGTAATTCCAAGGGCAAGCCAACAACTGTTCAGATTAGATGCAATATTCTCTAGATTAAAATCTTCATTTTTCGCAAAGTCTTCAAAAGTTTCCGATATTTCTTACCAAGAGCTATGTAATCACTGACCAAATGTTCATAGGCAGTATGCAGTGTATCCCCGTCATTATGCATAGAACATTCATAATTCAATTTGAATATTAACATGTCTCTATGGTTGTAGTCAATTACATAAAAAATATATATTATTTTCAAGTGATATATAGCTTCTATAATATCCATGTTTTAGCTTCTTCAAAGTTTTTCATACTAATACCGACAGAAAATGATATATATTTGTTTCCATCACTGTGCTCATAACAATAATATATGTTACATGTGAATGTGAATATGCCATCATTTAAAAGAAGCTCATAGGTTGGAGGTGGCATACCTATGGTATTTATAACAGCTTTTTGTGCTAAAGGTACAAAACAGACATATGTAAAAAGTAACAAACAATATATGTAAATACCACTGAAAAAAATAATGTAAAAGAATATATATGCAAAAAAAAACAATATCAAAATAACATTCTCACTAAACAAAATTTCAAAAAATATTAGAAAAATTACATATAGAAGATGAGTAATTTATATAGGAAACACAAAGTAGAACAAACTGTGTTTATATATATATATATATATGTGTGTGTGTGCGCGCGCGCGCCCACGCGAAAAAAAATAATATCAAAATAACATGCTCATTGAAACAAATTTAAAAAAATATCAGAAAAGTTACATATAAAAGATGAGTAATTTATAAAGGAAACACAAAGTAGAAAAAATTGTATCGTTGAGTATACATAAAATAAATCCCAAAATATATGATTTTTTAACCAAAAAAATTATTCAATTTGGTAAAATTTTAAAAAAATAAAAAAATATGTCTGGATGTTGCCTAACCTTGGAAGGGAAAGCAGAAAAAGAAGCATATATGAGGGATGAGAATGACGGAAATTTAGCCTAACTTGAAAAAGGAATAAATATGAACAAAATAAAACTATCACAACACAACTAAACTAAAATTTCCTATCAAAGTTAGGAAAACTCATAATTATCTTGAGTAAGAAACATTGTAAGAAGCCTACTAAAGTCTAAAAAACAAAATCCTAATCCAGATTTGTATCAGACACATTTATTATAAATAATAAACACAATAAAATACCTTATGATCAATATACATGTGTCCTAAGCACATAAATCTAAGTAAACTAAGCAAGTTAAATTTAACCATAATCAAGTAACCATATCAAATTAGTAAATTATACAGATTCTAGAAATCTATAAATAATTGTTTATAATAAAAAAAAAACAAAATCTTAATATTAGTAAGCCCAATTTAGATTGTGGACATAATTAATTATTGGCCTATTTGAACAATGTATCATTTGCTTTACATAATCATCACTAATTAAAATCAAGCCCATATCTAACTACCCACAATTTTAGTGGCAGTAACAAAGACTTCTGCGAAATATGTTTTTTTTTTTTGCAAAATATATGAATAAATATAAATTAAAAATAGGAAAATGAAAGTTTTAAAATAAAAAATGGTCTCAAAGAAATCGAAGAAGAGATGGGAATTAAAATTAAATAAAATAACATAATTAGAAATAGAATTGAATAGAGAACAAAAAAAAAGGATAAAAAAATCAAATTTTATAAAATTTCTACCTAAAATAGAAGATAAAATACATAGCAACATTTTAAAAAATATTAAAGTGAAATAAGATAATAAATGTGGAAATCAAATTTTATAAATGTTTTTAAACAATAATATCAAAAGTTACCTTTTTTTTTTCTTTTGTTTTTGTCGGACATGCCAATTGTAAAATACTTCATCCATGTGCAGCAAGTTGGAAGTAAACAACAAAGAAAAACAGAGATATTACATGGAGACTGTGAGAAGGAATTCAAGAAGGGAGCAATGTTTGGAAAAGTTTAGGGAATGGACAACCATAAAATTTTGGTTTGGAAAAAGACGAAATTGATCAGTCTTTTATTAATGTACAACCAGCAAGTGCAAAGGCTATAAAAATTATTTACTAACATTTTAAAACATTTACTTCAATAAATGGTTTTCAATTTTCCACCTATCACGACAGATGAAATATTTACTCTATTAAATAGTATGGCACTTTTCAACCACCCGAAGCATGATTGGGATAACTTGCAACTGCAATAGTTGTCCAATCAATCTGTGGGACTGCAAGCATGACCAGGCTGAACATGCTGAAAAACGGGGGCTGGACTGACTTTTTGTGGAACATATTAACTACAGATAGATTTGCAGAAAGAAAGAAGAGAAGTAATGACATAGATATGCAAAATATCAAAATCCAATAAAAATGAAAATGAAAAATAAAAAATAGCATTAATAAATATAAAAAAAAAAACAGAAAAGTAAGCAAACAAAACACATTTTATATTAATATTAAAAGTATTAAATTACTTATTAAGTAAATCAATTAAAAATTAATTTAATATTACATAAAAAATATTTTAATTATTAACTTATTATATTACATTAATTTAACACAGATATAGTATTTTGATAAATATAAAACTAAAAAGGTTAAAAAAAAACTCAACAACTCACATCGAGTGGAATACCATATTAAAAGTATTAAATTACTTATTTAAAAATATTTTAATTATTAACTTATTATATTATATTACATTAATTTAACACATATGGATATATTATTTTTATAAATATAAAACTAAAAAAGTTTAAAAAAAAAAAAAACTCAACAGCTCACATTTACCATCGAGTGGAATATAGATTCTAATAAATTACACTTGTTGTCCAATTGCCAAATAGAAATACTAATTTTCCACTAAACTTTATATTAGAGAATTATTACAAAATTCTCAATGCTTCTAAAATTATCTTCTCTATCTCTCTTCCCACATACAACCGAACCACCATCAACACCAAAAATGAGTCTAATTTGCTTGGGCTATGGAAGATTCATGGCAAAGAAAGTGAAGCCAAGGTAAGCTATGTAAATATCCATGAAAGCCTAACTTAATTTTTGGTGTGAGGGTAGTTGTAAAACGGGGTTGTTTTGCTAAGGGTGGAAATTTGGAAAGACACTGTACTAACTCTTTTAATGTATTTATAGATTTGCCTAATTATCAAAAATAAAAATAACAGTTTTCAGTTGCGATGGAATTTTCCTTGCAAATCCATCACTATATTACTTTTGATTTATTAATTATTTTTATTTTTAATTGTAATTTCTTAATTTGATTTTTTTTATCTAATTGTATATTATATTTGACATTTTATTTTAATATATTTTAAATTTATCAGCATAAATTTATAATTTTTAACTATAATAAATTTTTAATTATAATTAATCACAATAGTTATTTATAATTAATTTTTGAAACATAAGTTTCGGAGGTTTATCATTATATTTATGTTTAATTATAATAGTTAAAACCATTTTCAAATAAAAAAATGTACTCACAACCATTAATTATAATTAAATTTTACTTCAATTTACCCTTTTTCTTATAATCACAAAAGCTTAATAATTTTTTTCACATTTATAAAAATATATAAATTTTAAATTTTGATAATAAGTTAAAAAGTATATTAGAAATATTTAGTTAAATATAAAAATCAAATTAAAAAATCACCATTAACATTAAAAATGTTTTAAATTATAAACAATACAGAGACGAATTTGCAAGGAGAAATTTATCAAAACGAAAAAACCATTAGTTTTTTAATGGAATTATTAATGAAGAGGTTAAATTGATTAAAAATCAAATTAAAAATCACCATTAACATTAAAAATGTTTTAAATTATAAACAATACAGTGACGAATTTGTAAGGAGAAATTTGTCGAAACGAAAAAACCATTAGTTTTTTAATGGAATTATTAATGGAGAAGTTAAATTGAAATGTTTAGTAATATTAAAGGTAAAATTGTTATGAAAAAAAGGGTTAAAGGTTAATTCAAATTTTGAATCAAACATTTGGATTTTTTTTTTGTAACTATCCATTTATTTGTTTATTTATTTCTCAGCTTAATGCATACCAAAGCATTTGTATTTAAAGCATTTTATTTAAAAAAAAATTAATTGTACAAATTCTGTTATGTACATATTTAAAAATACTATTTTAAAATCTTGGGACTTGATTAGTTAGAAAACTTTCCTTTCACTTTAAAGTTTAAAAATACTATTTTTTTAAAAAATTTGAATTAAAAAATTAAAAAATTAAATTTCGTCCAATCATATCTGTTAAGTTATAAATTTTCATTTTTAATTATTTTAATTGGATTAGAATTTGAGTTCAATTAAAAGATTGTAAACAATATTAAACTATAATATATATTTCCAACAAAATAGTATATATAGGTCTTTAAAAACCCTAGACCCTAAATGTACAATTATTTTATATTGAATTAGAGCCATTCCTACTCATAATTGCATATTATTATTATTATTATATTGAAAAAGCAAATAAGCGGCTTGATTCCATTAAAGACAATGTCTTTTTCTTATTCTTTCATAATTTTTGCAGGTTTAGTGATTAATGCAAATTTACTTTTTAAGGGTAAGCATTCACACAATATCACTTAAATTAAATTATTTTGTCATTAATTTAGTTTTTTCTTTTTTGATTTGTTTCAGTCATTACTTTTTTTTCTTTAACTATCACTGATTAAAAAAAAAAGAGACATTCCGTTTGTTAATTTAACATTTATTCTAATTTTTTATTGTTAATTATTTTATATTATTTAATAAATTAATAATACACATTAGAGTTTATATCTGTTGTATAATCCGTCACGATAGAATCATATCAATTAAATATATTTAAAGAGAAAATAGATATATTTATATAATTTTTAAAAAGATAGTATTGGAATAATTATTTCGCCAAGTATGTATTAACCCTTAATATATATATATATATTCCATTGAAGATGATTCTCAACATAAATTACAGTGGATTGGACAACCATAATTTAACTCGAGATAGATTGTAATCACAACCACAGTTTATATTTGTCTCTTTGTTTGTTTGGTTTCAACTTTCAACAAATTTAAAGCCAATAAAAGGTTTATATTTGTAGAATATTGACTTATATATACAGTTACTATATACAAAATAGTTATGATAAAATATAAAAGTATATATTTAATATACGTAAGATATATGTTTAGTATATGTGATATATATGTTAGTTCAATATATATATAGTATAGGGTAAATTTTATAGACGCTACTCTAATTATGGAGTGTGTAACATAATAGTACTACAGTTTCAATTTATAATAAAAAAAATACTTATTCTTTAATCTTGTAACTCAAAAGTATTTTTGTTTACCACCGTCAACCTTCATAACGACATGTTGATGTGATACTACCATGTCACTATTAAAATAATAATATGTCAAATAACATGAAATTTATTGGGTTTCTTTAATTAAAAAATGATTTTGATTATATAAATAAACTTTAATATTTTTCAGATTCAAATTAAATTCTAAAATTACTAAACTGAAACCCTAATGAAATCCCTAACTGAAAATGAAAAGCTTAATCTCGAGTATCCCTAACAAAAATCTAAACCCTAATGATCGATTGAAAGTTGTTCTAATAGAGTCCCGAAATTCTTTGCAAATTTACAAGTTCTGATCAAAAGTTGTTATTTTGACAGCTAAAGAAATCAAATTGACAGTAGAAAGTGAAAAAGTGAGGTGCATGCATATTGTTGGAGAGATTAAATAGTTTTTAAAGTTTGGAGGTGAGGTTTGTTTCGAGTGAAAATCTAGAGAAGACATATAGAAGGGGGACCACAATCGCAAATGGTGACAATAGATCAAGGTAATTTTGCTTTTAAAATTAACCTTTTGTTCGTGTGTCCCAAAAAAATGGGAACATGAGACCCTACTTCATTTAGATTAAAGTTGAAACTAGTGAAGTTGTGTAATTAATTGAAATCCTAGCAATTTTTTTAATGAAACCCTAGCAAAGTTCACAATGAAATTTGAAAGAATATTCTTCTCAACATAGAATCTAATGTGTATTTTTAAAGAGATAATTTCATAGTTGGAAGACATGAAAATATTGACTGACATTAGTCAAAATGCTTTCTTATAGTCAACTTTTGAAAAACTGCTCTTTTGAATGTAGAATTCAATGTGTATTTTGGCTGACTGACATTAGTTAATGGCTCATCATGGGGTTTGTGGAGTTTTCAATTATGTCAACACAAGCTTCCCCTAGTTATCTCTTATGGTTGTTTTTTCCTTCAACATAAAATAATTTGCGTTTCTTTGACTTCTTGTGCAATATCTCCCTTAATGGATTATATTTTTTTTCTACTAGATGCTTTGTGTGCCTCCAACTTAAACCAAACTAGTTTTTTTCACTTAAAGTTCTTAACTTGCTTAACTATAATTTTTTAACTGCAAGTTAATTTTTCTTATAAAACATAAGAGAATAATTGAAAAGTTTTGAAACATAGCTTAATATTTAAATGAAAAAGCTAACGGCGGCTAAAAGAATAATTGCCGTGGTTAAAACTTGAGATTTCAGTTAAGAGGCAATAGGTCTAAATCACTATGTTAAGGATAAAGGCAAATCATGGGACAGAGAGTTCCAGCCCCCATTGAGCAGGTCAACTATTAGATTTTGAAAATGTGAATACTTTTACTTGGAAGTTCTGATATATGGCCTTTTTACATCAATAAAATTTTGTTATCTCATGCTACACAAAAAGATAGAGTTAGTAAGTGATTTTTCCTGAGTATTTATGCACATAAATGACAAATAATTTAAAAGGTGACTGCATATTGAAGAGAAGGGAAAGCAAAATAAGAACTTCACATATCATTAGTTCAACTCAAAAATAAAGAGCATAAAAATCAGTAGAACTATAAAAAATGCATAAAATAAAAGTATCGTGTGTATCTAACTTATAATTCTCTTATAAAGCATTAATCCTTATTGGCCTGAAATGCAATTTAATCATTATAAATTTTCTAAAAGCTTATTTTATGTTATGAATGTATGTATCTCATTAAGATAATATTATTTTTGACATGAGGTGTGCCTGACATATTCACCGTCAATATTCATTATGGTAGGGATTTCAGTGAATGGGGTTATCATAATGGTGAGGTAGATCACAAGGATTTTCATATAGACATGTTTTCATTAGTTAGATTGGATATGTGAGTGAAGGAGTTAGGGCATGTTGGCAATATGATGTATTATTAGAGGCAGCCAGACATGGATTATAACTCCTGGTTAAAAAGATTAGAAAATGATACATGTGTTTATGAAATGAAATTACATGTTACGGATGAAAGAGAAGTGGATGTACATTTAACAGATGATGAGTTTGTAGATGCATTTAGGGTTGACAATTCGTGTCGTATCGTATTTAATCATGTCGTGTCTTAATCGGATATGACACGATTAAGATACGATACGATTAACTAATCGTGTCAAAAATTTGAAACACGAACACGACACGGTTAAAATCCGTGTTAACACGACACGATTATACACGATTAATTTAATATGTATAAATTATATGACATGACACAATTAGACACGATTTACTTAATGTGTCTAAACGTATACATTTTATACGACACGACACGATTATACACGAATATTAAATTAAAAATTTAATTTAATTAATTGAATCTCAATTTAATCAATTTACATTTAATTAATAATTTTAATTTAATTAATTAAATTTTAATTTAATTAATTAAACTCCAATTAAATATATATAAGTTCAATTGAATCAATTTAATTCATTCATATATAAATATGTATTATATATATTTATAATATTATAATATATATTTATAATATTATAATATATATTTAAATTTTGAGTAAAATTAAAATAATTAGTCATATCTTTATAATTAATAAAATAACATATTTTGAAAAAATATTCATTAAATTGGAAATTAACTTTTGAGAATTATAAAAAAAAATTTGATAAAAAAATATTCTTTCATGCGCCCCCATGCGTCGAACGAAGTCTGTCCCACGCGCCACATGCGCCCCCACGCCCCCACACGTGCCACCACGCGCTTACACGCGCCGTCACGCGCCACATGCGTTGCATGCCATGTCAGCATTGGTGGACCAACCGAATGACGCCACGTGGCCAAGCGTGCCACTCATGGACACGTGGCATGACACGTAGAAAACCATTTTCTTCAACCGCCAGCGCTTCACGCGCCGAGGCGGCACGTGCAGTACACACGCCGTCTTTCGGGGTTGTTTTTGAACCGATTTTTGAAATTTTACACATTTTTTACGGTTTTAAAACTACTGGGACCATTTTTATTTCGTTTCAACATCATTTTGGCCATGTTTGAACAATACATACACAATTTAAGAGTGAGAATCGTTTTAATGATCATTTTCAAAAAAAAATATATACAAAAACTTTGAAAAATCATAAAAATTCATCCACTTATCAGAAAATTATGCAAAAATATTCGTTAAAAAGCTTGTGATGAGAGCTTTCCAACGATACCAAATTCGAAATATGAAATTGAAGAATTATTTAACAAAAATTGAAAAAATTTCGAATTTGCATAGTAAATTTCTCCAAAATCATCACAATTATGATTTTAAGCACAAAACCGCACAAAACGAGCTATGATACCAATATAGAAACTACTATAGCAGCGGATACTTACTTGTTGAGTGTTAATCGTGCACTTTCAATGCTTTAGGCGAAGACAAATTACTATAACTTGACTCGATTCCACAGTACGAACGCTTTGATCCTCTTGTGATTGAACTGAGATGAAGAAATTTCTTTTCCGAGAATTTTCGAATTTTAGAGAAAACTCTTGATGAAAGTTATATTTTTTCCTTATATTATTTAGTTATAAGTTATATCTTTTCATAACTTTATATATAAGAAGATATGAGTCTGGGCTGGGTCAAACTCACATGGACGGCCCATTACCATAAAGCCCAACAATTATTATTATTATTATTATTATTATTATTATTATTATTATTATTATTATTATTATTATTATTATTGTATATGCCAAATTAAAATAGTTTTTTTCTTACAATTTTAGTCAATAAGGTATTATAAAATTTTAGTTTTTGTTGATTATTTTTATATTTTTTCTTAAGATTAACAATAATATGTAGGAAATTAGGAATTAACTAACAAAAGGTCATGGTGTAATAGATTGATAAAATTGGAGACATAATATTTTCCATTGATTAATTAATAACATTAAATATTGAAAAATATTGTGTAATTGCTAATTCGATATCAATATGTTTAGTTCATGGATTAAAAATTCAAATATTTTGGATCCTTCAAGAATCTTATTTGAATAAGAAAAAAAGAAATTAAATTAAAATGCAAATGATATTATAATTTCTTTCTTTTTTTTAAAAAAAATGATCGCATACACGTTAAAATGATTATCCAAATTAATAAGGATTGATTTGATGCAAGCACTAATAATGCAACTCAATTATTGACTATATATTCAACCAATTCCATCAAAATCAAAAGATAAAATTGAATTAAAAAAAATTGATGAGTGTCACAAATTGCTCCTATAAGAGATTATTACACTGTCCATGAATAATATGTAAGCAATGGCATGACATTTCCCACTTGCCAAATTTCCCATCTCTTTGCAGTTTGCACCAACTAAAATTATTTTCTTATTCATATTTTTATCATATCCCCGAATATTTCCATATCAATTATCATGTGATTATTCCATTTTATAAATAAATAAATATTTTGAAGAAAAGCATTTTAATTATCATTATTTTTGTGAAAATTTATTCATTTACAAGTATAATTTGTATTAATTTAGTTTAGCAATAATAGTCAGTTGTAAGTAATATAAAATCAGCTTCGAACTATCAGCTTTCATATAAAAAAAATTAAATTAAAAAATTACATGATAAATATTGATTTGAAATTTTAGACTGTTAGACAGACAACTACTTAAAAGAAATTTAAAAAAAAATTGAAATAAAAAACAAGTATACTTAATTTGTAGAGAACCTTCGATAAAATGATATGCATGAGTAATTATCAATTTAATGTATCTCTAATTTATTCTGAAAATAAAATAATAAAAGCAAGCATTTTCTATCTTAAAAACTTCTTTAATCACTTTTTTTTTTTGAGAAATATTTAATCACTTTCTTAAACGCAACTAGATACTTGCGTTATGCGCCAGTTGTTCATATAATTCAATTGAACATAGATTATTCACCCCTAAATTTATTAATTAATCGCCTTTTTTTTGTCAAATTCCTTCCTATGCCTAATAATAATAAATAAGCCAGCTCAATAAGCAAAAAATTTACCAGCCGTAGGATGATCTAAGGCATCTCGGGAGACACGTGTTTTGATCACCATTTATCTATTTTGCTCATTATTTTTTTTTTTCTAAAGAAAGAAACGTCAAAAAAGTGAGTACGTGGACACAGATTAGAACGGATAAAACAATCATTGCCACGAAGGATAATATGTTTTTAAATATTTTTTAGATAAATTCAGTTTCACGAAATGTTATACCAATAATATTTAATTATTTTATTTTTAAATAAAAATGCATAAACATAGTTATGTATCCTATTTCTCACGCAGATGATGTGGTTGTCCTTGAAAAGAATTTTCGGATTGGTACAGCATTGATCCGACGTGGCAATCCGATCTGCCGTTAGAAGTAACGGCCAAAAGGAGGAGGATATTTTCAGCGTCGTTGGATATTAGACTGGTTGTTAAACAAGATGAGAAGAGCTATCATCAGCTGCGGCATATCAGGACTCCGACAAAAGAAAAATATCGAACTAACTTAACAGAGATGCACTAACAATGGTGTCAAATTCGTGTTACAGTAGTAATCCTCAATCCCTCACTATAAATGCCCGCCATTTGTCCCATTTACCTTCAGTCCAATCATCGATTGCGTTCTCTTTGAACATCTCAACAACAACCAAGAACCATATCTCTGTTTCTGGTAATTTTCATCTCTCTATCTAGATTGCCATCCTTGTTTGTTTTCTGAGAAAATGAAAATTTCAGTTGCTAACCAAGTTTGATTCTTCTGTTGTTTGTTGTAGTGCGTACGCATTCTTCGAATAAACCACTTTCGATATCGGCATTTAAGGTAAATTTGAGGAGCTCGCTTAATTTGAGTTATTAGCAATTGATTACTCTGTTTTTAATCTTCTGAGATTGCATTTATGATTGCAGAGAAGTGACCTGACAGCACCTCTAAGGAAGTTTGATAAAAAGGAGGGAGAGGATCAATTAGAGCCAATGACGATCAAACCAGCAGTTCGAATCTCCGACGGGAAGCTAATCGTTAAGGATCGAACGATCGTGAGTGGAATACCGGACAATGTGATAACAACGTCCGGTTCGTCATCCGGTCCGGTGGAGGGAGTGTTTCTGGGAGCAGTTTTTGAAGAGGAAAAGAGCCGGCATGTGGTACCTTTGGGTGCTTTGCGTGAAGTCCGGTTCATGGCCTGTTTCCGGTTCAAACTATTCTGGATGGCCCAGAAAATGGGAGATCACGGCAAGGATATTCCACTAGAGACGCAATTTTTGCTTGTGGAGACTAAGGATGGGTCCCATCTCTAATCAGACGAAGGCAACGAAGAGAATCAGGTCATCTACACCGTTTTTCTCCCGTTGATCGAAGGTTCTTTCAGAGCTTGTTTACAGGGGAACGCCAACGATGAGCTGGAGCTTTGTCTAGAGAGCGGTGATGCGGACACCAAAGCGTCGTCGTTTACTCACTCGCTCTTTATTCACGCCGGCACAGATCCGTTTGGTACAATAACGGACGCGGTAAGAGCTGTTAAGCTGCACCTCAAAACGTTCCGTCAACGGCACGAGAAAAAATTGCCCGGGGTGGTGGACTACTTCGGTTGGTGCACCTGGGATGCTTTTTACCAGGAAGTGACGCAAGAAGGAGTGGAGGCTGGGCTTGAAAGCTTAGCCGCCGGCGGGACGCCTCCGAAGTTTGTGATCATCGACGACGGATGGCAATCCGTCGACGGCGACCCACTACAGGAAACCGGCGAGAAGAAACAGCAGCCGTTGCTTAGGTTGACCGGGATAAAAGAAAATTCGAAATTCCAAAAGAGGGACGATCCAACGGTGGGGATCAAGAACATAGTAAGCATAGCGAAAGAGAAGCACGAATTGAAATACGTGTACGTGTGGCACGCGATCACCGGATACTGGGGCGGAGTCCGGCCAGGGGTGAAGGAGATGGATGAATATGGGTCGTCGATGAAGTATCCAATGGTGTCAAAAGGAGTGATGGAGAATGAGCCCACATGGAAAACCGATGTAATGGCAGTGCAGGGATTGGGGTTGATGAATCCTAAGGATGTGTATAAATTCTACAACGAATTGCATAGTTATCTGGCATCTGAAGGTGTAGATGGGGTTAAGGTGGACGTGCAGTACATATTAGAGACCCTTGGTGCTGGTTTAGGAGGAAGGGTTGAGCTAACCAGACAATATCATCAGGCCCTTGATGCTTCTGTTGCCAAGAATTTCCCCGATAATGGTTGCATTGCATGCATGAGCCACAATACTGATGCATTTTACTGGTAAAATTTCTATCTTTTTGTTTAGTTTTGCCTAATTAAACTGAATTTATGGTGAATTCACCATTAATCTGGTCTAGTCAAGAAAAATCCTCGATTTAATGCGTATTCCAATGCCTATGGATGTAACAGCTCGAAACAAACGGCAGTGGTTAGAGCATCGGATGATTTCTTCCCGAGGGATCCTGTTTTGCACACAATTCACATAGCAGCAGTGGCTTATAATAGTGTATTCTTAGGAGAATTTATGCAGCCCGATTGGGATATGTTTCACTCGCTCCACCCAGCTGCTGAGTTTCACGCATCTGCTAGGGCAATTAGTGGTGGACCTGTCTATGTTAGGTAGTTCATTTAATTGACACATGCTAAATTTTTATTGATCGACTACTATCATACAAAAATTTTATTACATGTTGTTTTGCTAAATGCTATTTTCCAACATTTTCATGACTAGTGACGAGCCTGGAAAGCATGATTTCAATGTGCTCAAGAAGTTGGTGCTGCCCGATGGGTCAATTCTTCGAGCGTGTTTACCCGGTAGGCCCACCCATGATTGTTTATTCTCTGACCCGGCCCGTGATGAAGTGAGGTAGGGATTAATGTTATATCCTTATTAAGTTGATGCCATTGTATTCTGCATTTTTACCTTAATAATTTGATCTTTGGATGTGTAATTTGATTGCAGCTTGTTGAAGATATGGAATATGAACAAATATACAGGGGTGTTAGGAGTATACAACTGCCAAGGAGCAGCCTGGAACAGCATTGAAAGAAAGAATACATTCCATGAAACCAGATCCGGGGCCATAACAGGGAACACTAGGGGTCGTGATGTCCATCTCATTGCTGAAGCTACCACAGATTCCGACTGGAAAGGTGACTGTGCTGTCTATTGCCACTGGACCGGTGAACTTATCACTCTTCCTTACAGTGCATCTTTGCCGGTCTCACTTGAAGTCCTTGAACATCACATCTTCACCATCACACCAGTCAAGGTTTTAGCTCCCGGAATCAGCTTTGCACCGTTGGGTCTTATTGCCATGTACAATGCTGGTGGAGCCATTCAGGGGCTTAGCTATCAAGTGAAAGGAGATATTGATGAGGGCCGTGAATTGGTTGGGAGAGTTTGCTTGGATGTCAAAGGATGTGGCAGCTTTGGTGCCTATTCATCCACCAAACCAAGGAGATGCATTGTGGACTCTAATGTTACTAATTTTGAGTATGATTCTTCTTCTGGTTTCCTTGCTTTTAGTTTGGGTAGCTTGCCTCAGGAGGGCAAACTTCATGTCATTGTAGTTGAGTTGTAAATCAATATTTATTAGAGTAGAAAATGAACTAGCTAGATTGGTAGATTATTTAGGGGGAAAAAAATACCCCTTCCCTCTAATTTTCTTCATCTGTTTTAGGAGTTTGGATATGAAGATGTAATCTGCCACTGTAGAGGTTAATAAGGCAAAAAAAAATTCTATCACCACTTGCTATAGAATACTCTTTCTGGTTAATTGTGTCTTTGCCACTTCTTTAAGCTTTCAAGGCACGAAAAAGAAAATCACAGACAAGGACGTAAGATTTAATGTTTGATGGCAAGAATTTAATCATTGCTGTAAATTAACTGCTGATGTATCATAGACAATGGACATAAAATTTGATATTTCATGACAAGATTTTTTACTGGAACTGTATAAAAACTAACCAAATATATCTCTTGAGGCCTAGGATCAGGAATCTAAGCTGCAGTGGGATCATATCCGTCTAAGACCATAGCAGACAATTTCTGGCTTCCTAAGTAACTGCAATGATAAAAACGCCAGTATTTGATAGTAATTAAACAGAAAATTACTGACGACAATACATATACTGAATTGTAAGCATAGAATTCAGTTATCTGTATAAATAAGCAGTAAATGTAATTGTACAACGATCAGTTGATGAATGAATTACAATTTCCTTCCTCTACGAATCTCTTTTTTTCTCCCGTTCCCTAATTCTTGTTTAATTCTCTGCAATTGCTTCTCTTTCACCATTTTTCCCGGCAAACGATGATACACAAAAAGTGGTATAATGTCATGTGTTGCACTACTTCGGTTCCCCTTTTCCAGTAAATAGCAAGCTCACATGATTTCTATTGATGGTAAACAGTCAAGCAATACATATGAATGTCTCATTTAACCCTTGATTAATTCAGTTACAAACCCATTTTTCCATTTGAACTCCACAAAAGAACATGCACTTACTAAATTAAACTTCAAATACCTCATTACAGATATTATATTGGGATTAAAGCGTAAGCTTGGGTTGAAAAATAATTTTCAGGACTCTCATTTGTGGTTTTCTCTTTGCGTATGGTATCACTTCTGACATAAGAGACCAGAAACCTATAGCTGTAGGAAATTTTAATCCTTTTGAATTTTGGTTTCTTTATGGCGAACTTCAAAAAGTAATTTATCAAATATTACTTAGTTTTGGCCATTAATGGTCATAATTTTTGGACTTGAAGAACCAAGGTCTTATCTTCAAATGCAGCACCTGCAACGGTTATTAACGGGTCCACATCCTCTTCTTCACCTCCATCTGCATCAATTACTGGTCCAGGAAATAGAACAGGGGGCACAACTTCCTCTTTGTTACTATAACACTTCATTCCAGGAGCATTGGCAGCTGCAAGACCTATTGTACTGTCCTCTTCCACGAAGTAGATGCAGATATGAAAAACATGTGCATTTGCTCTTAGTCAAAGGAAAATTCTTATTTCTCAATCACAGCTAATTAGAGAATATAAGAATGAGGTATAGAACATACATCATACAAATTAATGAGCAAAAAAATTTTAAAAGAACAAAATTATTGGCAAATTGCTTAGCGTGTGTTTGGAATTGCTGTTAGCTATCTAAAAAGTAGGCTTATAATTTTTTTGATTTAATTGACTGATTTTTTTAATTTTTATAAACTGTTTTTCTCAAACCTACTTTTGGGAAAAACATTTATTTACCTGCTTTTCTCCAAAAGCAGTTTTCAAAACTCAAAAAATTAAAAAATAAATTTTTTTTCTCCAAAAGCCTTTTTGACAAACACAATGTCAAACAGACTCTTATTAAATCAAACCAAGAAATATAACACCTAATTTGCTAATATTTTCCATTATGAAATGATTCTAGAATCATTCTGAGTATTCACTAATTAAGCAGGCGAATTGTTAGGATATAAAGTGCTCTACATATTTTTCTTTCATGTTTTATTTCTGAGTTAAACCGTATATCCAAGAAAGAATATGATAAGCTTACTGAAGCCGTTCACAAATCTGTAAAACTAAGTTTACTGATTTACCCAATTTGAAATCAGTGTAAAAAAGGTTGCCTTAACTATCTTCAGTTAATAGGCCAAGCAATCATATACCTTTGCATTCTCAAAGAATGGTTGGAACATAGAATAAAATAGTGGGATATTGTTATAAAGCTACATCCTAAAGCAAAACTGAGAGATACTTCACCACCACCAATACAATAGGCGAATCCAAGAGAAAAAAGGAGCTATCTGAACAAATCTCAATTGACCATTATTATTTCAAATATCTAGCAATAATGGAAGTGCTGCAAGTATTTAAAAGATTAAGATGCTACACAAACTATAATGTTTAGTACCTAGTAGCTATATCATATAAAATTTCTGCCTATTCTCCATGGCCTAGGAGTTACGTAGTGCCATGATGCAATTTGGAAAGAACACCTACAAAATTTGTTGAAAACTTCTAAAAATAAACTTAAAGATCTAAAAAAAATTCTTTTATTTAAAAATTATTTTGAAATTTAATGGTCTGTGAATGCCTTGTTCCATTTTCTTTAGTGAATATGTCAGTTGACTTTATTGAGTTTTTCGTGTTGTTTGCTTTTCATTGGATTGACTATTTCATCAGACCCTATTCTCTTTTTGATTTCATAATAATAATAATTCTAACTTACTTTAGTAAAATGCGAACCAGCAGTTGCAATGTCAAGCAGCACACCTTTAAAGAATGCAGTTACCTTAAAAGATCATTTGACCTAGCTTCAGCTTCCAACTTTACAGGATCCCTTTTATCAAGCAACAAATCACAATTCTGAATGTGCAAACCTGTGCATCACAGAATTAAGCCATATCAGAGAAACTAATAATCTAGCTTGAGCTTTAGCATTGTAAATTCATTCTTGTTTTAAACATCAAATATTACCCCTTCCAGATAAATTTCACAGATAGCCCCTCAACTTGTCACTAATGCACATAACAGCGAGGTTGCTCTTCAAACAAAGCACCACATCAGCAGATAAAACTGTTGTACTCCCTTAATATATATTATAATTCAATTTTAAGACATCAGGTGTAATTTCGACAATTTTTACAAAGCCTTATTTCCTCAGTTCCCATTTACTATGCCAAACATATAGATGAAGGGTGGATGTAAATGTCACCAAAATTCTAAAAATACACATTAGAAACTCAGGTATCAAAATGCTACAAATACATATTAGAAACTCACATATCAAAGGATAAGATTTGGCACACAAACCCCTATGAGAACTTTTGTCAAAATAGATGGAAGAGCATTTTCATCAAACTGACTATTGCATTCTTCACATCTTAGCTTTTGCACATCTTTCTCAATGTTATAAATAATATATGATATAAATCAGGAAATACCTATCAGAAAATGGTTGAGCTTTCCTTCAAGGTGTGAACACATTCAATTATCACCAGAATTCTTCCAAAAACTCACAATTATCCTCATCAGCAATGATTATGAGTATGTTGTTATCTGACCTAAAATATTGAATTATAATCCTAGTTACACTTGTCTTCATGACTAAATTCATCATCTTGCTCTCTATGCTCTTGTTGCTCATCCCCATGTAGTTGCAACTCCAGTTCATGGCTAAATTCCTCATCCTTTTGCTTCTGTTGTGGCTCTTCATCAAATAGCTGCATTTCTAATTCACGACCAAATTCTTCAATATCATCATCTCTAGTTTGTTCTTCACGCTTTTGATGCTGGCTTTCTTGTTCTTGAGCATCCGATCCTGTTTGCTGAGAAAAAATCTTTCTTTGGACTTTCCAGTTCTCTATGATGTTCTCCACTAAATCTCCAATCACTTCCTCATCATCTGCTATGTGCTGTATGTTTTGGATGTCTACCTCCTTGCTGGCCTCTTTGAAAAGAAATTAAGAGCAGAAACAAATAAATAAATAATTGAGAAAGCTTTTTCTACAAAAAAAAAAAAGAAAGAAAAGGATAAAGCCAATCCAAGAGAACTCAAAAAGTTCAAAGTTCTTGTGGCAACAAATAATGTAGAATAAATAAAACAATTTCAGGGAAAAAATTGGGATTGAAAAATGCAGATAATGTAAAAAACAAGAATAAGTGGCACAAATTAGAGAAAAAGAAAGAAACAATGAACAATCCTAGTTCATGCACAGATTAATGACAGCTAAAACATCATGGCAATTGGCCTTTCAAAATTCCTTAAGTTATACGAAATAATGACTTTGGCTTCTGCTGAAACAAAAAAAGGAAACATAGCTACACCATATATGAATAGAAGAGGTAGTTCAGGTATAATTTGGGATATCACTATCCCAAAATATAGCCAAGTGAAATCAGAAACCTGTCTGAGCAACCCCAGAAAAAACCAATTTAAAAATTCAATGACAAGAGTCTCATTACACTATATGAAAGGCTACAGAAGCATTTCTCAGGATACATAATACTCAGATATGTGCAACAATCAGGAGCTTCAATGGGCCAGATTAAGAGTGGTTTTGTTCAGAAACATACACAACAATTTCATAAACTCATGTGTAATTAACATGATCCACTATACCTGAGATAGAAGTTTGAAGTGGGGGGAAAGATTGGGGTGGTCTTAAAAAAACAATTATACCTTGGATGGCTTGCTTCTTGGCCTCTGCATACTTGGTTGACATTTTTTTTAGTGCATTAATATCAAATTCCATGCCCTGTTAAATATAAGAATGACAAAGGAAATGAGAAACTACTTAACCCAAAAGATTATTTTAGGAAAAATGACAAGAAGATATTCATGCGATTGACAAAGAATATTATCTCATGGTGTTATTTACCCATATAAACCAGAATAAGAACTCCTTAATTTTGCAGTTAGTATCCAGTTACGGACAGTATTAACTCAACCAGTTTATGATTAAATTCCATTGTCACAAGCCTATTGCCTGAAATTGGTTTGCCAAAATCAAAGTTATACGAACTGTACAAAGTAAAATAACAGAAATGTTAAAATTTGACTGAGAGTTGGAGTAAATAATTCCACCCGCTGAACTACATTGAAGATTGAAATTATATTAGTAAAAGCAATGCAGCAGATTGCATAAATCTATATTGAGTTGATTCTTGATTACATATATCATAGCACATTATCACCCCAAAAAGTTGTTCATGCACATGAGCTGCGCATTTGAACATTAACAATTACAGAGCATAGATTTTCTGTTTTATATTTTTAACCATGAGATATCAGAATGGTCTTTCAAAAAAGAAGTTCATCACATGGGCAAGCATTTATTCTAACAAAGCCATAGATTTCCTATTTTGTATTTTATACCATGAGTTCTGTAACTTACCAAGTCCATGTGCAGGAACTGTTCAATGCGAGTATCCGCAAATAGCCTGTCAAGAGGAAAGCGATAAAGAAAAAAATAAGATGCAGAGAAGACCTGATATCATGACTAAAATGTTCAAGCTAGAGTAGAAAGAATAAAAATTAGATATCAGAGGATTACTTCTCATATGCATGTTGCACACGAGCATTCTGCAATGCTGTTAGTTGGTTCACCATCTCACTAACAGAGCCTTCATTTAAGTCTACAGAGCCAAATAGAAACATGTTCTTCTCTAGCATTCTGTTGACCAAAGTGGGTACAACTTTTATACCCTGATCTTTTGCATCAACAACAAGGTTTTTAAGTTTCTTTAATTCGCCTATCAGATAAAAAAATGGAAGTAAGATTACCTTTAACAAACTATGCCACATCTAGCATCATTACTAAAATAATGAAGCACCTTACAATGTCTTAATCATCTTTAAAAATGAGATATTACATTCAATTTTATTATGTTTGGCCTAATTCATAACTTCAGATTACCTTTAATTAGCACAGTTCATTTAGCAGAGGACAAAAACAATGAATTAACTGTAGAAAAGCTAGGTAGACTCAGTTCATTTTTGTTTATTC
This sequence comes from Triadica sebifera, assembly GCA_023653625.1. Lineage (NCBI taxonomy): Eukaryota > Viridiplantae > Streptophyta > Magnoliopsida > Malpighiales > Euphorbiaceae > Triadica > Triadica sebifera. The sequence continues at coordinate 18,147,827 of CM042910.1, read as the reverse complement.
CAAATAATGAATTCAATCGCAAATAGCAAAACATAATTATAATAAATGAAAAGCCATCCAAAGATGGATTTTCGCATAAGGAAATCTCTTAAGCATGTTAAAGCCGCATTCGGGACCTAAAATGTACCCATGAAAAAGGATTAATCAAATGATGTTGCAATTACAGTGAAAAAAACCTTGTTATTTACGACTGAAATCAAGGATTAACAAATTAAAATAAGGCCAAGTTGAAGTAGCCCTTGTCAAGAAAATTATTGTTCAAAATTATAATGTCAACATCACTGCAAGAACCAAAAGACAAATAGAATTAATAATCAACAACATTTAAGTATAGCATAAACCATCACAAAATCAATTAGATGGTCAATTCATATTTTCTCTGCCTTAATATAAAGCGAAGGTAAAGTAGACAAATCACTTAATGATGTGCATGCCACAGATCATCAACAATTATTAATTCAAACTAAAATTCATACAAGTTTCACGTGGTAACTGAAAACGAACCAAGAGAGAGATATATTTTAAACGGAGGCTTAAATGGTTGAGTCTCATATAGGCAGTAAAGGCAATACAGCCCACCAAGTCTTCGAGACAATGAAGCATTGCTGACCATATAACCTGTACATCATTAAATGTGAGATAGCAACACGGAAAGAAAAATAAAGATAATCCAGAACACAAATTTCCAACATAAAAGATTAAAATAAAATAAAATAAAATAAATTTAATTTATAAATGCACCTAATAGGTTCCTCAAAATATATATAAATTCACTCTCTTTATAGTGAGATCCAGCAGACTATTATTTTGATAGATTACCAAGATCAAAAGAAAGAACTATCAAAACTGCAGCTTATTAAGTAACAAAATGAACTCTACAAGCCAGGTAAAACTGAAATCCAGAGTTAAAAAAAATCACAGTCAAGAATGTATTATAAGTATTATTTCAAGAAAAGTTCAAATTGTTCTTTTTTTTTCCCGAATTACAGGAGCTATATGACCCTATCCTTCTTCTCTTTCTAGTAAAGACGAATGAAGATGTTAATGATAGAATTAATATCCAAAAAAGGGGCCATTTTTGCTTGAAATGTGAGATTGAAACTGGCTTCACCTAACTAAAAAGCAGAGCCCAGAAAAACTAAAAAAAAACAAATTAAATCAACAGAAGTTGTTCTTATTCTGCATTGCTGCATGTCAAAAAGAGAATAGTGGTGCATCATACATTACTACACTACCAGTATACAATTTGGTATCAAATTTATGACTGAATAAAGTAGGTGATGTCCTGTGGTGCAAAAGAAAGAAAAAAAAACGAGAAAGGGGTTGGAACCAAAAGAGATGTCTCTAAGGTAATTTTCCAGTAAAAATATAGCAAAAAATCAGCACAACAAAAATCAGTGGAAGTTAAAGACGACATTGGTTAAGGATATAAGAAAATAATTTAATGGCTAAATTTAAAACATTAAGTAATTTTCAAGCAGAGTATTCATAGAAAAAAGGGGAATAAATTTGGATTTTTGGTTATCATTTGTTTACCAACAAATTATGAATGAAAGAATTTTTCCATTGGTTAGAACTGGCACAACCATTATCCTCCACAAAAAATTATCTGGAAAAGTAAGAACTTCATATTGACTAGAATTCAAGCAATGAAATTAAAAGCACAGTAAGAAAATGAAAGGGAAAGAGCTTACCAATTGTATGAGCATACAATGACTGCATAAACAAGGCCAACTTTGTAGAAGGCATAGCATCAAAGATGTAAGTGAACTTCCTTGAGAGCCACACTCTCTTCATATCAGCCAAAGTTGTTGACTCACCCTAGCAGTACAAAAACTCCGCTAGTGTTAACTAAACAATAAAAAATATCACTCTCAAATAAATCTCCTCATCCATAAAAGCATAAAGATTCAATGTGAAAAATAACTAGACCAACAGATCAAAGCAGTGTTTACCTCAACAAACTCATCTATAAGCTCATCAATGTCCTGCTTGAATGGAGACAAACTCATTGAGAACTAGAGATTCTTCCAACCTAAGAAAAAACATGAAATGTCATATTATGGCTAAACCTTCAAAAAAAAATCTTTGTAGACAAAAGAAAAGTACTAAACTTAGAAATGGAATAGGAAAGTAAAAATTTTTATGCCAATTACAAAATTTAATAGTTATGTAAACAACTAGAAGTGTTATATCCAAACGAATCATTGTTTGGTTGGTCCAATGTGTGAATTTTGTCATATCAAACTTCCCAATTGTTATAACCATCATTTCATGTATGGCGCACTGTAGTTTCTTTCCTATTCCATCCTTTTTTCACTTGCTTAAAAAATGCCATATTTGCCAATCCCAATTTTGAATTTTATCAATATCTTTAAGTTTAACACCATCAAGATATAAATTTGAACAAAACCAAATTAAAAACAAACCTTAGCTAGTGAGAGAGAAGCAAAAGCAAAGCACATGGCTGTTTATTTGACAGTTTGTAAGTTGCCATGGGCAGTGGTGGCAATGATTATAAAGTGGAACTAAATGTTGAAATGAGTGATTTTAAGGGCTCTCAAGAGTTTAGAATTTTTTTATTAGAGATAAACCACCTGCTGAAAAGCAGTATGGATGCAGATTTCCAAGTATCAAGAGTAAATTACAGACGAAGATTCAATTCACAAAGAAAATAGGCAAAAAACATAATAACATCCGCAAACTTGTTGAGTTTATTCTATTAGGCCATCATATTTTGATTGTGTTTTATGAAGTCCATCTATTTTATTATCATTATTTTTTTTCCTCTACATCTAGAGAGGAACGGATGGCAATGAATACCAAAAAAATTGCCCTACACACCCAAATATGTTTAAAGATAAGGTATTTGGATTCATCCCAAACCCATTTGAAATTGTCCTTACATTACTTGTACCCATCCCAAATTCAATTTGCATTTCACATATATTACCCAATACTCAGTATAAATACTGACTCTTTCATAAGAAGCCATTGGAACCTAATGTTAGACAAAGTTCAAAAGAGAAAAAATATATGATTGGATTAATAGGTTTTAAATATATATTGATTATTAAATTAGAAAAAGAAATTATACCATTAACTAAGTTTAAAAAGAAGTTATCAGTAATCAGCTTTCAAATTCGCAGTTTTCTGCTCTGCAATCAGCTTATCAGCAACATCTCCATAACGAAATTTTTAAAAATCCAGCAAATTCAATTCTAACAAAATGTATGCCTGATAAAATGATAGACAAATATTTGATAAAACTCACAAATTTTGCTTTTATTTTTTTTAGATAAACAGATATCCGAAACAAGAAAAACAACCAATCTCCTCAAAAACCATAAAAGCTTTCCCCTTATTTCAAATTTTCAATCTCCCCAAACAAAATTGATCAAAATCCCATACTCTAAAACAACTTTCCTCTAATTTACAGAAATCCCATCACAAAGAACTAAATAGAACTAGTGGGTACAGGTACAGTTTCTCTTTTTTTCAATCCGTGAGCAAATTCACAAAACAAAAGAACCACAAGCAGAGGATATAGGTCAGATTGGAACATGACCCATTCAAATGGAATCGTCCCTCAATGAATTAAACCATGAAATTAACAATGGAGCTAAAAGCGGTAAGGAATCAATTAAGAATGGTAAGAACCTGAAATTCGATTGGCAATGGAAGACTGCTTCAATTAAGAATGGTAAGGAATCTGTTGGTGATGATTGAGCTGTTGACAAGGTTTGCGGCTGTGTTAAGGAATAAGAAGCTGATAATTTTGCCATGAAGACTGCTTGCTGCTAGTGTCTACTGGTGATTGAGCGTGGAGGCGATGGGAGGGAAGAAGAAGTGAAGAGAATGGCTTTGGGTTATTAAAATTTTTTTACCATAAGGCAAATTAGCCCTGAACTATATCAAAAGTATAACGCAGACATGCAGTACAATCAACCCCTTTAATGTTTTAGCCGTTATAAATCAGTCCTGAATCCTCCTACCGTCCATCCCACATACGAAAACAGTGAAACTAACTTTCACCGATAGACTTCATGTTATTTTCATATAAACCAGAAACATATGGCCCAAAGAAGCCTAACAGTGGCTCTATCTCGATGGTTTGCAAACCATCTACTCTTAATTGCAACAAAGCCTTCAGGAGATATCTTGATCAGTGGGTACGTGATTCACCTTGCTATCAAGCTTGGATATCTGAAGCTAGAATGACACAACTTCAACCTCGTACCAGCACATCCTAGAGACCGGCTAGACGTCGAGTCTTTTATCAAGATGGGAGCAGCGGTTCGCATAGTTTATGAAAATAACATGTACTACCGCTTCACCACTCCGGCTAGTGAAATTATTTGGAAAGACAATGATTCGAACGACTTCAAAGCTGGCCTCCAAGGAATCCAGCAAAGAAAAATAGCTTGAGTCAAGACGGCAACCCCAGAGGTTGAGCAGGAGGTTGGACAATCCTCGACCTCCACACCGAACTTGGCTCAGAACATGGCTGACCTTTTAGCACCTCGTTTTGACCAACTGCAGGCTTTGATTGATGAGAGAATGGAAAACCTCAAAGATTTCATGGAGTCTCACATGGAGAGCCTCGAGGCGGAAGTAGCTTGCCTTAGAGATGAATTGTCCGACTCTAAGTCTAACTAGAGATTTAGTTTCTTTTTACTATTTTCTAGTATTACAAATGTAAGATTTTAATTTACTTTTCAAATCTTTGTACTCTTACATTTGGTATTAATATAATTGCATTAGTTTTTCCCTTATGATTTATCTTTTATGTTCTTTTGTGTTTATGACAAAAGGGGGAGAACCTAGCATGTTCTTTTGTGTTTATGACAAAAGGGGGAGAACCTAGCAATATAAATGAATTAAATGAATATGAAAGTTAAATGTGTTGATACTTTGAATATACCTTCAATATACTTTGCATATACTTAACTAGTTAAAAGCAAAAATTTGGTATACATTGGATATATTTTGCATATACCTTGCATATACCTAAACTAGGAAGCAAGCATCCATGCTACACTTCATCAATTCTTAAAAATTCTTGCACTTTATTATTTTTTATCTTAATCATCTTTTGAGGGGGAGACTTCTCAAAAGTACATATTGCTAGATTATTTGTCACCATCAAAAAGGGAGAGATTATTAAACCTTGAGGGGTATTTTCATCATTTTGATGCTAACAAATAAAATAACAATAATGTATTTAACATATTTGTTCTAAGTTTATTGAACAGGGTATGAAACATGATGCAAGAATGGAAGACTAACTTCGAAAGTCAAAAAATGAAGAAATAGCATATTCACGCCCGTGACTGTTTATGTCACGCTCATGATGTAGCTTAGCGCCAATTATCCAACATTTAAAGTTCATGGCCATGAAGGATCATAGCAACCGTGAATGATCATATCAATCATGCCCGTGAGAAAACATGTCAAATTCCTCCAGAGAGCTTCACGACCAGAGTCACCAATTGGAACACGGCTTAGAAGGATATTCATACCCGTGAAAGAATAAAGTCACGTCCGTGATCAAACACTTCAATTCCTTCCAGAATGCTTCACGGTCAGAGTCACCACTTGGACCACGGCTTGGAAGAACATTCACGACCGTGACACATATTCACGACCGTGAATGAGGAAAGGGAAACATGTCAGGCGCGAAATTAAAAGTTAGTGCAACGGCTATTTTCGTATTAAATGCAACCAAACGACTATAATTCGTCAAGAAAGTATAAATGCAAGTCATTTATGAATCCAAAACAAGAGAATAGCAATTAATTCGAATCAAAATCTTGTTGTAGCCATTTTGTGCATTAATTACTTTCAACAAAATATTATTTCTCTATAAAAATCTTTTTGCTCAAAATTACTGAGCATTATAGATTTATGAGTGTTTCTCTTTGTAATCTACTATTTAAGTGAGTTTGGGTATATTGAGTTAAAAGTACAACACTTGTAAGGGTTATTTGTGTGAACCATTAAAACACAAGGAATTGGTTTATAGTGTGAGTCATTAAAATACGAGATTTCTGGGTTAGGTGTGATCCATTGATAGAAACACCATAGTTGTGAGTGAGCTTGTAAAACTCCATTGTAACACTTAGTGTGTTATTGAAACTCTCAAATGAGATTGGGGAGAGAAGTAGGGTTTGTTAACACCTGAACCTCTATAAATTTCTTGTGTGATATCTTCCTATCCATACTCTACTTAACTTTTTATTCCGCACCTCAAAGTTAAAAAAATTTTAATATCCAATTCAACCCCCCTTCTTGGTTCATTAATTGGGTAACAGTACACTTTATTAAAATTTATCTATCTAATACTTATTTTTATTGTGAGACTGTATGACTCGACTGTAGATGGTTAAATAATATTCAACCCAACCATAATGGGTAGAGAGGGTCGGGAATAGTTCTTGAAATTGACTTTAAAAAAAGAATTTTTTTTCATTGATTAATCTATATAATTACTTAAACTTGGCATGCTTCATATTTTTCTATTACTCATTAATAAATAATTTTTTATTATTTTTTTTAGCTCAATCGAGATGAAAATATGGAGTTGGATAGTGAAACCGAGGAAGATGTTGGGACTGAGAAGTATGACTCAAAATTTGGGATATGTACCCTATTTAACTTCTGCTACTGAATTTGGTACTTAAAATATTTAATCTTTAAATATCTACACTCTAATTAAATATTTCATTATTTTTTTAGCTCAATCGGTTGGTGGATGTGGTTGTTGGTGGCATGGTCCATGATAGTAAAAATATGGATACTAAGGAAAAGGAGGATCGGACTGAGAAGAATTGGCTTGAGACTATTGAAAGCAACCAGTGATAATTGTAAATGATTTTTACATCCAAGCCACAACGATTTATTAGCATCATCTAACATATTATAAAATTGTTTGGCCATTGGATTAGAGTTGTCCTCATACTCAAATATTTTGATCAAAATAAGGACCGGAGACATCCATAACCATTGTATGGTAATTGTTGAATGCATTAAAAGACCCACCGAATTCATACCATGTTGCTCATATATCACTTGATTTATTTCCCTATGTCTATTCCACACAAAATATTCCGGTTTGAAACCATATCTTAGCAAATGGTATTTTACTGTCTTCACATCAAGAAACTGACAATTCTGACACTTGTTTCTCGAATAAGGACACTTTATTTTTTCTTCGTCCATCCACTCCGGATGACCACACGCAAATTCTATAAATTTATCAACCCTAGAAACAAACTCTGGATTAAGAAGGCTATCTATCAATCTATGGTAAATCCAGTTTCTATCCTCAATCTCAACCATTATTGACAACTACAATGAGTATCTCATAACATTAGGTTTGGATATGCTCTATGCACTCTAAGAACCAAATAATATATTACTAAATTTCTATATATGTATATCATATAACATGTAACAAGTCATAATTCCTATATATAGACACATATTCCCAAACAGTTCACACTGGATCATTCAGGGAATTCTCATAATCCAATGAGTAAAGACATCAAACAGGTTTTTATGGATAAAATATACAAAAATGTACATATAGTTGTTATTAATTTATATAGTTATCTTATTTCTAAAAATCTACCAAATTTTCAACATAATTTCCACTAAAACTAGGCACTTTTAAATTTTTTCACTCTTTGTATGACCACTCATAATTGCATACGAATTATGTCTCACAATAAACAAAACGACAAAAAAATCAAACATAAGTAGTTTTTGGAGATTAGCAAAACAACAATTTTTTTTCAAAAAATATAAAAATCAAGATTTAATCATAAAGAAGCAAAATGCTTAATTGTTCATCTATATTCAGGTAATATTTAAACAAAATTTAAAACCCCATATATCCCAAAATGGAAAATGTATAACATTTATGTAGCAATATCAAAGTAGTATCTCATTTCTTAATAAAAAGACATGCAGTTTTAGAACAAATGAGAAACAACTAAAAGAGTTTAACATAATAAAATAAAGGTAAAAGAAAAAACCTGTTATTCACTAATTTCCTATATTTGTGCCTCTAGCGACCAAGATCGACAGCACTTGATGTCACCAAAATAACTTCAAACCATTAAGAGTTCAACTTTTTAATCTGTATGTACAGAACATAATGAAAAAAAAAATCACAATTTTGATATCAAAAACAAGAATCATAAATTACTTCACTAGAAACAAAGTTCACAAAAATGCATTTGGTAGGGGGAAAACCAAAACAATAACTATAGCAAATCTAATTTGAAATGTGAAAGATAATAGCTCAAGTAAACCCCAAATAGGAACCCTAATCCATCAGAAGATATTCAAAAAATGGATTTACAAAAATCTCAACTAAACCCAAATGGATTTTATTCAAATAGCATTTTGAAACTCTGCCTTTTGTTGCTGTTAAAGAGACTTGATGTTGTGTTTTATCAGAAATAGGTGAGAATTCAAGCAATGTATTGCATTTTGACTTAAATAATGAGTTATATAGGTAACTTCACTAATAACTGGATTTATTTGGAGCATTTTATACTTTTGCAGACTTGAACTGGAAGGTGTTGAAACAACGAAGTTATACACATTAGGATTCATTAGCATGGCATTCCAGCAACTTGAGCTTAAAGCAACAATGTCCTTACTCATAACAAACATTTGCACAACTGAATGGACCCTCTATGGGTGTAGTAATGGAGGAGAAAGTGACAACTTTGCGGAGTTGACAACTTTATATTCACATTTAAAAGAGTAATGGTGAGCGCCTTAAGCACAAATTATGCATTATTTCTGTAGTTTTAATATTGATTATTACTACAAAATGAGTTACTATATAAGGACCATTAAGGTTAAGTATTTATAATGAATCTGCAATTGCCGAGTTTATCAACAACTTTGTGCACCCATAAGGTTGTTGATACCAACTTGCCTGTAATGAAGCTGATAAACTGGTTTATTAGAAAATTAGGTTTCTTTCTTCAACTGTAAATTTATAGCTAGAGAAGATCAGAATTGCTGTGAGATTTGCATCTTTTTACAGTTACTTTGTGTTTTTCTTTAACAACGTAGTGCATACTTTGCAAGTTATTGCCCCTAAATGATGAAAGCAACTTCCATCTCACAAGGAGGAGAAAGTGAAAACCAAGTGTGGATGAAATAATGATAGAATGGACCTTGTGAATCATGTCCAGAACAATATGATATCAAGCCTCACAGTTATATGATTGAGTTTGAGTCTTTTGAGATGTTTATTATGTGTGTGTTAGGTGGTTTGGGAAAGGAATGGGAGACACTGGTACCTTATTGTCTTATTTAAATTCATGAACTATCAAGCCTCACAGTTATATGATTGAGTTTGAGTCTTTTGAGATGTTTATTATGTGTGTGTTAGGTGGTTTGGGAAAGGAATGGGAGACACTAGTACCTTATTGTCTTATTTAAATTCATGAACTATGAGTGCCGAGCCAAGCAAATATTGCAAGCAGAAAAACGGCATGATAACTTACTAAAAGATTATTAGAAATCACAAGATAAAATTAGAATAAGTTATAACGTTAGTATAAGAATAATTCTATGACATTATTGTTTATTTTTAAAAGGAAAAAAAATTGTGAAACGGCTGATGAAGTCATGATATAGTGATAAGTAACTTAATGCTCACAATTAACAAATAGAAATAAGATTACATTTTTAATTGAAATAAACTGAGAGATTAAGCTCAAACTTTGAGGACATTTTATTTTGTTTGTATTTACTGGAAAAATAAAATGGAACGGTTTGTTGTAAGATAAGATGAGACAGTGATGACTCGACAGTCTAAAATCATATCTTCATGAGTTCATTAATGAAATTTTTGAACTCTAATTTGTGCATGATACAGTCTTCAACTCAAGTTATTTGTTAGATAATTATGATATAATTAGTTTAATTAGATTTTAAGATAGTTAAAGGATCAATATAGTTAGATGAGTCTAATTATAATTGAGGGTATTAAGCTAAGTGAGCCAGGTTGCAAAAGTTTAAATAAATCAATTCAAATTGTATGTACAAATGGCATAAATATTAATTATAGTATACTCTAAATTTAGCTACACGTGACTTGAGATTATTGTAAAACTATATGATCTAGAAATACAAGAACTAGTCAAGTTTAATAATGAAAGTTTAGTTATGGTAGGTATATTGACAAATTATAAATATGCCTAAAGAAAGAATAGTAATGATTAAAATAATAATAATTCGTATTTAAAGAAAAGGGAGTTCTAATTGTTAGTAACTTAGGTTATATGAAGCTAAAACATTAATGTTGTGAGGTTTCGAGTAAATTCTTTTTTTTTTTTGTGATCACAGGGGAAAAGACAATTATAAAGAAACATAATTTTTTGGAATAAACATGTAATTCTAGTGAGTAAACATAAAGCAGATCCCAAATATAGAGATTTAAAAGGCTGCATCACTGGATGCACAGCAAGAAATTCTAGTGAGTAAAGTTTCTAACAGAGTTTTCTACTATATATGTATATATCCTTGGAATAAACATGTAATAGGATTTAACCTTTCAGTCCACTTGAATAAAATGAATGGCTATAACACACGAAAACCACACCCAAATAGGATATAAAAATAAAGCATACCTGCTGGATCATCTCGATCAGAGGTTTTGGAATTAACGAATGCTTGGTAGAAGTCAAATGCAAACTTTACTTGAAATTTGCCATAGAGAACGAATTCCAGTAGAAAAAGATTTAACACAGGAAGATCAAAAGGAAGGAGGAGATTTCAGGAAATATGAAGTATAAAATAATTTTATATTTGTAGAATACTGTAATAATGTAGCAAAAATAATATCAAACTATACTCACTCTTTGTGAAGATTATCCAGCTTCAGACTTCTTTATAATGCATGCAGAGAATCCAAATTCTCCTGGAATATCTCAGAGCAAGATGCCTCTTCTAAACTTTGTTTACCTCTTATCCTGAAGAACCCGTTTTGCCCACATCAAGTGAAATTCCAGAATGAAATACACAGCAAGAAATACTTTCTAACAGAGTTTCCTACTATATATTTTTTTAATGATAGAAATCTAACACAGTTTTCATATGTTACGATAAGTTATCACCAATTGATGCCATATTTCATTTTGGGAAAAACAACAGCATTACAATTTGCCATTCTTAACTGAAAACCGGAATGCAAAGGGTTTATTAGTAATGTGAAAATATATTCTACTGGAAACAATTGCTTGAGCCTAAAATAATCATAATCAATTGGGTAAATACCCGCACAAAATTAAGCATCAATTTCAATACCCAAACCAATTGAAAATTTTACAGAAATTAAAAAAACCCAAAAAAAACAATTAAGTAAATATAAAAATATATTGTTACAAAGATCATACCTTGAAATGACGAAAAAGATTCTCAATCAGACCCTTGCCTCGTCGGTATAGCTGGATATCCACTTCTGGCACCTTTATCCTCACCGTGGGTAGACGTGTGCGGCGGAGAGCAGACAACAAACTACAGTCGCCAACAACAGTGATTTCCTAGGGTTCGGGTATGGTGAAGAAAGAAGAAAATACAGATGAACCGACAAAGAAATGAGAATGAAGGGAGAAAGGAGATGGGGCCGACAAGTAGGGAGAAATTTAGGTTTAACATTGGTTAATTATATACTCATTAAATGGTGTAGTTTTAGAATAGGTTAGTAAATTTTATATTTTATTAAATTTATTCACTAAATCTTATATTTTTTGTTTTTTAAAAATTTTTATTGAATCTAATATTCTAATTTAATTTATAATAATCAAAAATTCTAATTTATAATATTTAAAAATTATAAAAAATATTTAAAAATATTTTATTATTATTTTTTATATGAAATTATTAAAAATCAAATTTGGTTAATTGAAAATAATTTAGTAAGGTTTAAATGATTAAATTGGGATTCAATTAATTAATCAAATTTTAGAGTTCAATTGATTAAATTGAAATTTATTTGATTAATTTGATTTAATTATTTTAAATTGGAATACAATTGAGTAAAATATAATTCTACTTATTAATTAAACTTAAATTAATTAAAATGGAAAGAATTGTAATATAAAGATCATAGGTATTTAACCAATGGAGATCTTTGCAAATCAAAATATAGAATTTGCCGAATAAAGACCAACTTTCATATCGTTAGTTTATTCCAAAAAATTATTTTGATAAATATATATAATACATATTTTAAGATATGCAAATAGTACTATTCAAATTGTTAATTATATAAATTTATAAGTATAAAATGTAACTATATATATATATATATATATATATAAGTTTATAGTTAATTTATTTTAAACTTATATAGATGTTAAAGATTTGATTTTCTATACTACCATCATTAATTATTTGATTAATCTAATGACGAAATAAGTCTTAATTACTATTATATGTTATATATATTAATAAAAACTTCAATTGAACTTTAATATATTAAATTGGATACATTAATTATTTGATTAATTGAACTTTAATTGATTAAATTGGAATTTATTTGGTTAATTTGATTTGATTGTCTTAAATTTGAGTTTAATTTATTAAATTATGGTTCAATCGATTAAATTAAGGTTCAATTTTTTTATTAAATTTCAACATCAATTGATAAAATAATGTTATTTTATTTGATTGCAACAAATTGTGTTTAAATTTATTAATTAAACTAAAATTGATTAAGTTAAAATTAAATTAGAGTTCAATTGATTTATTCAATTAAATTGGATACATTATAATTAAATTGGAGTTCAATTGATTTATTTAATTAGAGTTTCATTAATCAAATTAAATCAAATTGGAGTTCATTTAAGTAATTGAACTTAAATTTAATTAATAATTAATTATTAAATTCAACTTTAATTTAATTGATCAAATTAGAGTTTAGTATTAATTTAGAACTTTAATTGAACTTTAATATATTAAATTGGATACATTAATTATTTGGTTAATGTAATGGTAAATGAAGTCTTAATTTAGCGACCACACACAAATGTAGTCACTAAATAGTGACGACACATAAATATGGTCGCTAATGTAATGTAATATAAAGATCGTGGTTATTTAACCAATCGATATATAATTTGTGGTCGCTGAATTCATATACAAGTAAAAATAATGATCACAGATAAATGTGATCATTAAATAGTGATCACAAATAAATATGGTCACTAAATAGAAATTACAGATAAAACTGGTTACTAAATAACGAACACAAATGACCACATAATATATAGTCGTTTAATCCATAAACAAGTAAAAATAGTAAACACAAAAAATGTGGTCATAAATTTAGCGAAAAATAATAAATATGGTCACTAAATAAATATCACATATAAATATGATCACTAAATAGAAACCACAATAGTTGTAGTCGTTAAATCTATAAACAATAAAAAATAATAATCATGAATAATGTAATCTCTAATTTAACGACCACAACTAAATGTGGTCACTAAATAGATATCACCACGGAATGTGGTCACTAATTAGTTACTATAAATAAATATGGTTACTAAATAACGACTATATTAGTTATAGTTGTTGGCTATAGATACTTAAACAATATTGTTGTAGTTTATTACCGTAGAGACCACAAGTTTAGTGGGTTGTGGTCTCAAAATAGCGATCATGAACAAACAGTGACCACATATTTGTGGTCGTTAAATTACTATCACATGTGATCATTAATGCATTGTAAAATCTCACTCTAATTAGCAGTGCCAAGTACAGCGACCAAATATTATGGTTGTAATGTAATTACTGTGTGATTTTTATTTTAATAAATTTTTATTTGTCTTTCGTTATTATAATGTGATTGCTAATTGTGATATCTATTTTGTTTTTTTTTTTTTGTGATACTAACGATTTATCTAACCTTCACATATTGCTAATCATACTAGAAATCTGTCTAATGTTGCTACTGTATTGCTCTCTGCCTTGCCCGTTATCTATGTATAATTGCTAGTTATATTGGTGATTATACGTCATAATGTATCTTACTAGTACAATTGGCCATCATGCACAAAAACAATGCATATCAAAAAAAATATTTTTATTTTCTTCATATTTTCGTAAATTAAAAAAAAAATCCTTCTAATTTCAATCGTGTATCTCAGTCTAACAATAAGAATAGTATATGATATTTAATTTCGTTTTTACCGTTAGAGCCCTAAATGCATAAAATAATAATTTTTCATAGGCCGGTGGAGTAAAATCAAGATTTAAAAACTTATGAACTAAAATATAAAAAATTTAAGAGGTTCGTGATGTGATTTGTGTTTTTCTTTTATCAAAATTATAATTAAGTTAAAAAAATAGTATTAATGCGTAACCATGGCTATGATCTCTAAGATCTTAAATTAAAATTGCAGATAAATCCGTTATAACTAAAAAAACGAAGATTCTAGTAAAAAAAAAAAAAAAGCTATTTGTTTTTTAGATGTTAACTAAAAGTGTTTCTATTAATTAATTAAATATTTATTTAATTTGATTTTATTAAATGTTAATTATATTATAAATATAGATTAAATTAATTTAGAATTGACAGATATAAAAAATTAAGTGAATAAATAAATTTAATAATTAAAGAGTCAATTAAATAAAATTTCAATTAAAATTTTAATTATGAATAAATTTATAAAAATTTAAGAAATTTGTGCCACATACATATAAACACAATACGGTTAACCCAAATAGTATAGCAATCGAATTGAATTGAAAAATAAAATTTGATTCAAATTTCTAGTTGATTCAACTTAATTCAAATAGATATTTTATAAAGTACTATTTAAATTTCAGTTTAATTCCTTTATGATTTATTTTTTTGCCTCTTAAACTGAATGATTTAACCAGATCAGATCAAATAATTCAATTCAATTTATTTATTTTTATAATTTGATCGATTTTGGTGCCTCTCTCCTCTGAATTTGAGTATTCGAATAATTCGGTTTTTTCTTTTCAAATATTAAACTCAATCCATCCACTCCATGCACCCATGCCTAATAGGCTAACACCACAGCGAAGTGTGATGATTTGATAAGCTGACACACACGGTATAACTACCCCTTGGATTAGGCTGGCTGTCCATTGATTGAAAGTGTAAAATCAAAGTTCACGTGGCGTTGAAAATGTTTACCAACAAACAAACAAACAAACAAATGAATGAATAAAGCATCAAGAATTATTATTGTGTTTTTTTTTAATTAAAAAATATATATTATTATTCGGAAAAGAACCTCAGAGAGATATTGATGCCAGTTGGTGTTTCCAACTTATCTACATAGATAGGTCATAGGTGGGCCATGCTGAAAAGGCCACCAGAAATCAATGAATCATAAAGTTATATGCTATAACTAACTTTTTTCACAAAATAAGTAAATACCCTTTAACCTTACATAAATAAATATTCCGATCTGAATTTTAAATAGATATACTAATTTACTCATCTATTTTATTTTTTATATATAATTTTATTAATTAAATTTTTTATTATTTTTAAGTGAAATATTTTATCAATCAATTAAAATTTTACTAATAAAATTAAAATTAATTTTAAAAATATTTTTATTTTTTTATTAATATTTTGTTAACTTAAAAATATATTAAAAATAATAAATTTAATATTTTAATATTAATTTGATGATATTAATTTAAAAATAATAAATTTAATATTTTTTTCATCTATAACAGTAAAAATAAACAGAATAGTTAGATAATATATTAAACTAAAATTGAATAATTTCATAATATATTTTAAAAAATTAATAGATAAAATAGTGTATTTAACTAAAATTCATGGGTAGTAATTTTAAGTCATTTGCACGCCTTATTCGTTTTGCATAAAATATAATATATATCCTTAAAATATCGTTCCCAGTTTTTTATGATTATGTGAATGTTAGGCACAACCATTTACAAAAAAAATATTTAAATGTTGAAGCTTAGAAAAATATTTAAATATTTAAACATTTACACCTCAACTAACCTTAATTTTTTCTCATGAAGCTTAGAAAAATAAATTGAATAAGTTTTTAAGTCTTTTTTATTATATGTGTGTTATGAAAAAAATTTGGGCGTCATTTTAAAGGTTGTAAGATAAAGAATTAGTTTTCACACAACTATTATTTAAATGTTGCAGGAAAACTAGAAAACAAAAATTTACAATTATTAAGAAAATAAGAAAAAATATTTGAAAAAAAGATAGACAAGGGAAGAAAAAGACACAATAGAAGAAGAGACTGAAAGAAGAGAGAAAAATAGATATAAAAATTTATAGGGTTGTAAACGAACCAAATAGAGCTAAATATTAGTAAGTTTGACATTGACTCATTTAATTTTATTACAATATCGATCTCGGTTTGAGATCGATTTGATCTTTTATACTTAAGTTCGAGTTCGGCTCATTTGAAAATTATTAATTTTGCAAGCGGCTCGAGTTCGGCTCATAAAAAATTTATTTATTATATTTAACGAGTTTAACTCAAGTTCGATTTGTTAACTAACAGTGACAAAATATTAAATTCGACTCGTTAATTAATAATGACAAAAATTCGAGTTCGGCTCATTAATTAATAATGACAAAAACTCGAATTCAGCTCGTTAACTAATGATGATAAAATCTCAAGTTCGGTTCGTTAACTAATAATGACAAAAACTCGAGTTCAATAACAAAATATAATATTCGTGAGTTTTTAAATGAACATATTTGCGAGTTTTTAAATAAACGTATTCGCAAATACATTCGCGAATTTTTTAAACGAATATATTTGCGAGTATGTAAATAAATACATTCGCGAGTTTTTTAAATGAACATATTTGCCAATATATTTGCGAGCTGACAAATCAAATAGTATTAAACTCGAGTTCGATAAGATTTTTTAACTCGAATTTGAGCTTAGCTTCTTAACAGTAATAAACAATTTCAAACGAATTTTTTTTTAAACTGGAATCCGAATAACTCACGAACAACATGATTTATTTACAACCCTAGAAATTTAGGGAGAAAGAGATAGATAATCTGGTGAAACAAAATCATGCACTTCAATTATTTTCTATACTAACATACCACATGACATTTTAAGGTATATATTATGCAAGATGAAGTTTGTAAATATTACATTCGTAAGTTAAGGTGTAAATAATTTTGTATAAACTAAATACATGAGCGGATTTATACGGAAAGTAATGAGGGCACTTGCCCTATCAATCAATTTAGATTTATATGAAATTATATATTATATATATTTTTTATTTCTTTATTCAAATTTATTTTTGCTTCCATATATTTAATATATTAAATATTTTTTTAATATTTAACTAATTAATATATAATTAATAATTAATACAATTAATTAATTAAGTTCATAAACTAATATAAAATATAAAATTAAGTTTATATATTTAATTATATAGTTTTTATTATGTTTCTCATATAATTGCTGATAATTATATGTTATTTTTATATTCTTTCATATAATTAATGATAATTATACAATTTTTACTATTTTTTTTATATAATTACTAGCAACTATATATCATATTTCATATTTATATAATTTGATAGTAATTATATAATTTTCACTATATTTTTTTATTTAATTGCTTTATATAATTGATGACTATTTAATTATATATTATTTCTATATTTTTTTATATAATTATTGACAATTATACAATTTTTATTATGTTTATTCATATAATTGCACATTTCATATATAATTATATAATTGCTAGCAATTATATGATTTTTATTATGTTTGTCATATAATTACTGACAATTATATATTATATTTTATATATTTTTATATAATTACTAATATTTTAATTGTTAATAATAAATATAATATACTAAAATATTAATCGAGTCTCATAAATTAAAATCAATGTCAATTACAAAGATAAAATATGTTAAAAGTGCAATTAAAATTTTTTTAATGTGACCGTAGATACCACAATTTTTCCGGTTGAAGTTAATTTCTGGATTTGTTCTTGAAAATAAATATGATCATGCACAATATTTAATATCTTTAATAATTAATTAGCTAATAATAAATTAAGCTTCCTCCTCTTAAGAAAGGAAATAATTTTAAAGAAGAAGAACTGAAATTATGATTCTTGAATTTATTGCTTTAGACTTTTGATATCTAAAATTTATTTGTTTCTTATGATTTTAATGTAATGAGATTGATATGAAAAAAATACGAAATATATATTATTCATTTATTTTATATGTCGTGCATTGATTTGACAATTAGCACGTCCACATTATAATCAGAATAAATTGATAGCAAGTGTCAAATTCATGATTCCCTGTTCACACCAGGTATTTAGAGTTATGCGTTAAAAGATGAAAATTTTATAAATTTTTACGGAATAGAGTCATTATTTATATAAAAAAAATTGGGCCATTATTTTCTGTTTTCAATTCTTATTGCAGTCATTCAAAAAAATTAAAAGTAGATTGAAGTAAAAAAAATATATATAAATGGAAAAGAGAAATCCAATATTGTCATTAATTTGCCAACATTAGGTTATGCATATATATGTTTCAAAGCTAAGCAGTTCCATTCAAATTCTCAATATTCAATTAAGCCCAAAATTAATATTCTTGGCTTTAGACTTAGATTAAAATAGCTATTTCTTTTGTTTATTCTTAATATTTTTACATAGTGAATTAATTCATTTAACAAAATTTAGCATATATATAATGTGTTATAGCGAAAATCTATTCCATTGATTTTTTTTTTATTTTTTTTCAATAATTCAGCAAGTTGGATTCGTATCGATTAAACTTATTAAAAAAATAAAATATTTCATTTTAAGTAGGGCTGACAATTCGTATCGTGTCTTATCGTATCGTGTCTTAATCAGATATGACACGATACGAACACGACACGATTAACTAATCGTGTTAAAAATTTGAAACACGACACGGTTAAAATCCGTGTTAACACGACACGACACGATTAACTTAATGTGTATAAATTATACGAATACGATACGATTATATACGATTTTATTTAACACGATATGATTATACACGAATAGACACGAATATTAAATTAAAAATTTAATTTAATTAATTGAATCTCAATTTAATCAATTTATATTTAATTAATAATTTTAATTTAATTAATTAAACTCCAATTAAATATATATAAGTTCAATTGAATCAATTTAATTAATTAATTCATATATAAATATGTATTATATATATTTGAATTTTGAGTAAAATTAAAATAATTAGTCATATCTTTATAATTAATAAAATAATATATTTTTAATCGTGTCTTAACAGGTTAAACAGTTAAAATCCGTTTATGACACGATTTTTTTCGTGTCGTAATCGTGTTGACACGGTTATAACCCATATCCATTTAGTTCATATCCATATACGGTTAAGTTCTTGTCGTTTCGTATCGTTTAATCGTGTCGTGTCCAAAATTGTTAGCTCTAATTCTAAGTTTCAAAGTCGCTCCGTATTAAAGATTCGAATTTGAGACCTCTAGTTAAGAGAGAATACTTAACTAAATATTTCAGTTCGTTTTTAAATTGATAATTACATTTTTTAAAATAAAATTAAATAAAAATAAAGATAAATTTAGTGATAATTTAGACTTATAATAAGAGTGACAGAGATCTATCTATTTCTCTAGGTTGACCCTCATTTCTTTTTTTTTTAATATTTATAATTAAAATTTTAAAAAAGGGAGAAAAAAAAAGCATTGAATCACTTGGCAGACCGAGAAGGTATATTTCAATCCTATTTAATAGTTTCTCTAGCATAAATATAATTCCAACGTATTTGATTTGAAAAATCAAACAATAATTTCATGGTATAATATACATATTAGTTATTCTACATTTAAATTTGAATTAATATTAAGCCCTGGTTTTGAATAATTGAATTTAACGAAATTAGTGGAATTTATTCATAAATATCTTTTAAATTTTGATATAAAAATCAATATATAGTATAATTTTGTTATATCCACACATTTAAAAAGAAAATTAATAATTTATAAATGGCTTGCATATGATTTTTTTTTTAATCAAGATTTTAAAGTAATTTATAAATAAATTTTATTTAAATACATTTTTTCCAAACATAACTCAAACCAAGATGGGTGTATAAACAGCCCATGGGCCACTTCAGATTTTTGAATTTGTAGGTTAAATGGGTTCTAACCTGAATAAGTGTGTTTCGTTTAACGAACATTGAACTGATTGGATTGTCAGTCGATAAACTGTTTATATGTTAAATTTATATTTTTAAGAATTAAAAATAATTTGATTGGAATATTATTGTTTCTTATGTATATTCATTTTTTTATCATATCAGAATGGAATTTTTATTTTTATTTGTAATATTTTAATATTAATTTATTTTCATAATTGTAAATAATTTGAAATTCAAGTATTTCCTTAATAATAATTTTCAACGGAATAACATAATATAAATAAAAAAAATTAAATCAAATTAACTAATTTATATTAAAAAGTATTAGATAATAAAGTACGAAAATAATTAAAACCCCAATAAATGAAAATACATTTTGTATGACTTGCCTATTTATAAAAATAATATATTTATACTCACATATATGCTTGGCAGCCGGGGTGGAAAATTGATATTCATCCCTATTAGGGGTGTAGTTGAGTCGACACAGTGTCAGACTCAATTAAAATATTTAAAACTCGAAATCGACTCGAATGATCGAATTTTTTTTAAATGTTCGAAACTCGATTCAACAAAAATTCGAACTATTTGAACTTGACTTGATAAAAC
This sequence comes from Triadica sebifera, assembly GCA_023653625.1. NCBI lineage: Eukaryota > Viridiplantae > Streptophyta > Magnoliopsida > Malpighiales > Euphorbiaceae > Triadica > Triadica sebifera. The sequence goes on along the minus strand of CM042910.1, from coordinate 18,126,970 downwards.
TCGAATCAATAAAAAATTAATAAATAATATACTCGACTCGATTAAGCTCGAACATAAAGGTATAAATATAATTTAATTGAGTTTGATTAAACTCGCGAGTCTTACGAGCTGAGTATTGTGATACTCGAATTCGACTCGACTAACTACTCGATCTCGACTCGATTAATTCCGAGTCGAATTTGAGTATTTTTCGAGTCGATCTCGAGTATCTTACGAGTAGGGTTGACAATTCGTGTCGTGTCGTGTCTTAATCGGATATGACACGATTAGATACAATATGAATACGACACGATTAACTAATCGTGTCAAAAATTTGAAACATGAATACAACACGGTTAAAATCCGTGTTAACACGACACGATTAACTTAATGTGTATAAATTATACGAATACGACACGATTTTACACCATTTTACTTAACACGATAAGACACGATTATACACGAATAGACACGAATATTAAATTAAAATTTAATTTAATTAATTGAATCTAATTGAATCAATTTATATTTAATTAATAATTTTAATTTAATTAATTAAATTTTAATTTAATTAATTAAACTCCAATTAAATATATATAAGTTCAATTGAATCAATTTAATTAATTAATTCATATATAAATATGTATTATATATATTTGAATTTTGAGTAAAATTAAAATAATTAGTCATATCTTTATAATTAATAAAATAACATATTTTTAATCGTGTCTAATCGTGTCTTAACAGGTTAGACAGGTGAAATCCGTTTATGACACGATTTTTTTCGTGTCGTAATCGTATTGACACGGTTATGATCCATATCCGTTTAGCTCATATCCATATATGGTTAAGTCCGTATCGTTTCGTGTTGTGTCCAAAATTGTCAGCTCTACTCACGAGTAGTTTTACTCGTTTACACCCCTAATTCCTATTACATTAACGGGGGAGATTTATTCTCGTCCCCTGCAATTATTTTTTTAATTTAAAAATAATATATAATTAAATTAATTATATAATTAATTAATAAAAAATGAGATAAGTGTGCTTTATAAAAGTATGATAAAAATTTTATTTTATCTTTACTTTAGTTTGTTTTTTGCTTAGTGAAAATTTGGATAATCTTTATTTTAATAATTATAATTTATTTGTTTCTTTTTGAGCGTTCAATATAAGTAAGTTTAATCTTTTGTATGGGACAGAAAATCTGAGAACAAACTTAAAAAATAAAATTATTTGTGCTTTATTAAAAGTGTCAACATGATTAAACATAATTAATTATATAATTAGTATAACTAATTTAATTATCAACCAATTTTACTGATTTATTTATTAACCAATTAAATTATTTACAATTAATTGGTTTAAAAGATTATCAATCAATCTAACTGATTTTTTTATTAAACCATTTAATTAGTCACAATTTAATTTTATTAAACTGACTAATTAATTTTACATAAAATTTTTTTGGATAATTTAATTTTAACATATATATATATATATATATATATTATAAAAATATTTTAATATTTAAAATAATTATCGGAATAGGAATTATCATTCGTATTCCCATCCCGCTCAACGAAAAAAATTCTTATTTTTATCCCCATAAAGAACTCAATTGAGGAATTTTCGCCCCGGGGGCAAATTCCAAGCCTACCTACCCACATACAATATTTGTCTTTACCAATAATGCTTTTTATTATCTTTTGTGATAAAACATTATACACTGATCAAACTAAAAAAGAAAAAATAATTACTTTCATAGATTTGATAATCGGGGCGGGTCGGATTGGATTTTTTCAGGTTTTAACCATGCTTTTGGATTAGTTTTAGATCTTATATCAGGTTAATTGAACAAAATCATCGGATCAATTTCCATTTTGAATGTTATATTAAAATAATTTTTAAATTTAAATTAATTTATTCAAATTTCATTAGATTTCATATTAATTAAGATTAAATTTTTTCGAACGGATTCGGCCGAACTACTATTTTTCCACGGCCAATTTTTTTGGTTATGGTTTATTGTGGTTATTAAAATGATGGATTTGGTAGGCAAAATTGGCTACGATATAAGCTTAGAAAATTAGAAACCATTTTTAATGGACTAAGCCTTAGGCAGTTAGCCAGTTAGGCCTTTCCGGCTTTACCCATGCCAGTGAGCAACGCCCATTCTATGTCTTAGAGCAGGCCTACCTAGTTTCTAATTGCAATTTCTAATAGCAAATTATACTATGAATCTACGTTAATAATAAATTGTATGTCATTTAAACAATGATGAGAATTTTATTTTTAAAATATATATATATATATATATATATATATAATAAAATAAAAAATATATTTGTATTTGTGAAGGAGTTTGGATATATAATGTAATATAAAACTCGGTTTATGATATAATGCATATGAAATGAATTATATTCTTGGAATATTACACTATTTTTAGTAGAATTTCAAAATATACCATATTTTCTATCATTAAGAAGTTTTAAGATATCAAATTTAATAATTTATATCTTACAACGTCCACGTTTAATTATTATGAAATTTTTCAGAAACTTAGATAATACATAAATAAATATTTTTTTATATTTATAATATTTTCGAATTATGCCTCTAAGACCTTCAAATAATAGAAAACTTATGACTGATCCTGCACAAAATTTACATCTGAATCAATTTTATTATTAATATCATAACTTACAAAATATACAGAATATTAAGGTAATACTTTTACTAAAATTTAGTTGAGACGTAATCCTAAAACATTTATATTTATCACTTTAAAATTCGGTTTATAAATAGTTCAAAAATTAGAATAAACTTTATAGGGCTGCAAAGATGTAAAAGAAATAGTTATAATCAAAAGAACAATTATGATTGTTTCATTTATATATCCATATATATACGAAATTTTTCTATAAAATTTTATAGACATATAATATACAACTTTCATGTTTTATGTTTCATTAAATTAGATATCTAAAATTATCAAAATAGATAAAAAATAGTAGGATAGTCTGCTGAAAATCGAACCAGAACCAATTTTCGTAAAATGATGATTTCTCTTCAAATACATAAAATCTTACAAAATTGTTTTAAAATATATATACATATATATGTCATAAATCTACAAGTTTCATATTTTCAACTTTTTCAAAATCAGTTTTTATAGTTATAAAAAAATATGGTGTAAGTTGGTGCCTATTTATAGACCCTAACAAACCTAATCAAGATTAGTAACAATAATGGATAATTACTCACCAAAAATCACATTTCCTAAACTTATTGGTGCAAAATTTTGGAGTGAATAAAAAGAAAATATGACTATTATATGGAGAAGAAGAAGGGACAAAGATCAGAGAAAGGAAGTGCACATTATGTTGATCAAACAAAGGGACAAGATGCATAATTGTGATAATGCTTCATTAATTTTTATTTGTCTTTTCTTTTTCTTTTTATATAATTATCATTATCATTATTATTATTCTTATCCTTAACATCATCATTATATTTTATTATTATTATTATCTTTTCTATTATATATATATATACACACATACATCCATACATTTTTATCATTTTACTAATGAATGTAAAAATATAATTTAACCAGTTACTTCAATTTATTTAAATTAATCATATTAAAATTTTATTAATTCAATATAGCCTCTTTATTCACTTTATTTATTTTTAAAATTTTGACATCGTCATATAAATAATAAAATAGACATGTATAATTCGATACAATTATAAAATATTTGGACACGTAGTAAGTGCATGTCATGAACTTATTCAAATAAAATATATATGGAATACATATGTTCAAATGACTTATATGTATGATAAATATGTTTAAATGAGATGCATGTAAAAATGCATGTGCGAAAGGTTGATGATGTTTCATATTATCTTAATGAGAAAAATGATGAGATTGAGGGCTAATTTGTAAATTTGCTTCTAGTTTAGCAATTGATTCATAATTTGGCCTAGAAAATTTCAATTTTTTTCTGACGATTCTAATTTATTTTTAACTTATATATAATGTTGTGATAATGCTAATTGATTTGGTTCATTTTGTGATTTCTAATTAATTTTAAAAATGATAAATAATTTTATTAATGTAATTAACTATGCTAATTTTCTTTGAGTATTATTTATTTTTAATTAGTATTTGATAATTATATGAAATAAATTTTAGTTTTTTTTTATTATGATCTAAAATCAAATTTAATTATCAAGAGGAATGATTATTTTCTAACATAATGCTGATTTTATTTTGGTTTTTTATCCAACCAAATAATATGAATATGAATATTACATTTCTTTTGTAATTTCTCATGTTTATTTTATTCAAAGATCAAACAAAAATATAAAAAATTAATTAGAAAATATAAAACTATTATTGAAAAATTATTGAATAAATTGTTCTCTCTTTATATATATATATATATATATATATATATATATATGCAAAACATAGAGAAAGTGTTCTAACAAATCAGACCGCAATATTTTAAAATGCTAATTTCTAGAATTTTGAATTAAAAAATGTAAAAAGTAAATTCCAACTAATCATAAATTCTAATGTTTTAGAATTCTAAAAAAATAGTACCCGAGTTCTAATAAACAATTGTAATATTTTTGTAAATTCTAGGGGTGCAAAATTACCCTTGTGCTTTATTTAAATTATCAATGTCACATCGAGTTTTTTGTCAATAATATCCTTAAACTTCTAAAATCATGTCAATGTAACCCTTAATTAACAGAAATGCCTTGTAAGCAAAAACTTTATATAAATATGTAAAAATTCCACATCACCTTAAAATGTGCAAAAAAAATCCCTCAACTCTTTCTTGTTTTCTTGCCCCTCTTCTTATTTCATATTTGTAAATCCTGAAATGTGGTGATAATGTCAATCTATTTTGATAAGTCTTTCCTTTGGGTTTGATGATATGTAATTGAGATTTAGACTTAGCAGAGGGGTATGGCCTTTTCCTTGCATCAGAGACGGTGGTGTTGGTTTAGCCATTGGCCACCACTATGACATTTCAAAAATAGAATACATGACAGTTTGAGAATATGGACAACAAATTTGTTAGTGGGGATTACTTTTTCTTGGTCGAAACTTGCTATTTCAACACCTAAAAATGGTCTTAAATTATATTATTCTTTTGGTCAATTTTTTTCTTTCCCTTTTGGCTTTTTTTTTAGGAATTTAAAAGATAGGATATACACATGCACTACAATGACTCTTTTGGAGGTGGAAGTATTGACGATCCCATTGGACACAAAGCGTGAGTTTTGTTCCTTCTCTTTCCTTACTTTTTCTCTAGCTGCAGTTGTTATCAGGCAATTTGGGGGTGAGCAGAGAAAAATATAAAACCCCAAATATTTTGATTCATTGCAGTTTAATTCACAACCATAAAAAAATTGGAAATGCATCATGATAATATCGGTCTTCAACATTTGTTCCTGCAAGACTGAAAGAGATTAGAATGGTGCACTGAGACTGCTCTGGCACAACCACTATGATGCTTAAGTTAGAGAGATAGAGAGGAAGAGAAGTTTAGAATAAGGAAATGACTGAAGGTTGAAGTATTTTGGGTTAAAACTTCACTAACATTAGTCAAATATAGACGATCAACAATTTTTTTGGGAACTTTGGTAACCCATCACTGAGAAAAGACATGTAGACACGACAACCTGTGGACATTGAGATACCAATGACCTGTAGGAGACTTGTGAGCATTGAGAGCTACAAGAGACCTATGGGCGTTAAGACTTTGGAGACCTGTAGGAGACTGATGAGAGATGAGAGAGGTAAGACCTGAAAAGTTGGAGATCACCGGTCTTGAGTCCAAGTATTATGTATTTAATAAAGCAAATATGAAAAAGGTACAAAACATTTAATATATAACTGATAAAGTTTCTGCCACATGAAGCAACCACATGACACACCACTATCAGAGCATGAGAAAACATAATGTTAGATATATGTAGCAGCCGAAATATATCCAATCGATCTCTAACATAACTGATAAGACCATACTTTTTTGACTAGTAAGACTATACCCTTACCAAAGGAGGAAAGGAGATATAAATAGCACATGCTAAACCAGACAAGGGGTAAGCAAGAATAACCCAAAATACTTCAACCTTTAATCTCTCCTTATTCTAAACTTATTTTTCTCTCTCTAACTTAAGCATCAGAGTGGTTGTACTAGAGCAGTCTTGGAATACCATTTTGATCTCCTTTAGTCTTGTAGGAATAAAGGTCAAGGAATTAAAAACAAGATATTCATAATTTTCTTCATCATCATCCATACAATAAAAAAATCCGAGAGGAAAAATATAAAAAATCTAGTCATTATCAAGATCTCACAAACCTAACACACCGATAGCAATGCTATGCCTCCATTCATGGTGAAAGGATGGATGGTCTCACAAAAAAAACAATCCTAGCCAATGGCTTAGATGCTCACCTAAAGATCATCGCAAGCTCTTTACACTAGTGTGAAGGCTGTCGATTTATCATTTTCAGTGACAATGAGACCTAAATTATTAGAGTTTGATCGTGAGATTGGTACAGATGAAGGATGGTTATTTTTTTGTCCTTAAGCACAAAAAAGAAATCACTTTGATTTCCTTTTTATTGTTGTTTCTATTATATATATATATATATATATATATATATATATATATATATATATATTACAAGAAATTACATGTTTCATGATAAATATTTTTGTTGCACACCTTATTTAGTAACAAAAAGGTCATACGAATTTTAACAATTGCCATTGTGTTTTCAGTTTTGATGACCAATTTGCCTTTCATTATTGTATCTTTTAAAATTTGTCACACATATATTTTTTTATAACATTAAAAAAATTTGTCATAATTTGTTGTGGAGGCAAAATTTCCCACCTATTTTTTGGATGGAAATAATTCAATGACAACTTTGTAATACTTAATAGCACACAAGTGCACCACCAAAGAATATTTACTTTGTAAGAAATTACACATTTGTCACTAATACAAATGTTTTGTGGCGGTAAAAAATATTTACTCATAATTTGCTATGGGGCAAAATTTCTCACCTATTGTTTTGAGGGAAATAATTTTGTTACAACTTAATTATAATTTTTGACAAAAAGGCAACATCACAAATAAATATTATATCATGGAAAATTCTACGTTTGTCACCAATATAATTATTTTATGATGCTATAAAATATTTTGTCATAATGCTTTATGGAGGAAAAATTTTCCACTAAAAAACTGGAGGGAATAATTTAGTGACAAATTAATAATAACTAATGAAATACAAATTTTTCACAAAAAAAGTTATTATTTGTGTCTGATCCAATCTTCACCTCTTGAAGGTTACTTATTATGGGTGACATCAAACAAATGTGCACAATCTTGATTATATTGTAAAGAAGAAGAATCTCAAACTCATTTATGTGCCCTCATTCTAATCTATACATATGCTGACAATTGTAATATCGCTAAAATGACCATATGGTGTTTTTTTTCTCATATATTTATATTATATTTAATTTATATCTATTATATTTTGTAATCATATATAAATATTGATTGTTATTTTTTTGTAATTCCAAAAAGAAATGATTCACTTTTACCTTCAAATAATTTTTAATATTATTATTCTATCTAAGTTGATTTAAGGGAATTGGTATTGTTTTACATTATTTAAAAAATCTAAAATACACATAAAAAATTTAGAATTTATTTTTAAATAAATTAAAAAAAGCGCAAATTGTGTGACAATAAATCTAATTAATAATAGATCTTAGAAATCCATCTTAGATTATATGGCATGTTCCTTCAGGGCTCTTAAAATTCAATATATACACATTTTTTTGGGTCAATAAAAAAAGTATTGCCAAAGAACAATCATATAGAGAAAAACACATAACCCGAATTAAAAAGATGCAAATCAATTCCAAATCAACACCAATTATATCTGTTAAAACTATTGCAAGTATCAGTATATGAACATTTAAGCGATATTCCTAAAAATTATCTTTATTGAAAGTTTTTTATTGAAAATTTTCTCATGCCACTTTTAGTATATAATCTTTCCGTTTCAATAAGTTGGTCCATTTTTTATGTTGCACAAGAATTAAGGATGATTATTAATTTAAATAATGAACTATAATGTCTTTTGAAATTTGTGAAGTATTTATTAAAGCAAACAATACAAATGGAAAAAAAGTAAAAAGTTCTATTGTTTTCATAAAATGGGCAAAATCATTGAAATAATATTTTTTTAGCAATCATCTTCTAACTGGTTAGTGAGGACCACATCTCTCGATCTCCAGCTTTACCCAATGTTGTAACCTATCAATCAGAAAATAGTATTTTCTTATTAGGATAGTCAGTGATTTCCAAAAGCACTTTGGAGAATCCTTTTACATACTCACGTATGCTACTCCTTTATGCGAGATGCCTAAGTTTTGCCCTCGTCTTTTGCTTGACATTTTTGGGGTATAATCGCCTCTTAAATTCTTTCTTGAACTCATCCAACATATCGATAGTGCAATTCCCATTCTCAATATCGTTGTATCTTCTTCTCCACCAAACAATTGCACTATCAACAAGGTAGAGTGAGATATTATCAAACTTTCTTGCAGCATCTACAAGGTCAAATGTAACACCACATCTTATACATTTGTGTTCAACCTATCTTTGTATCAATTAATCACGCATAGTATGCTAGAAAGACAAAATACCCTGTTAACAATGGTAGTAAATTTTTTTTTATATCATATCCTGTAAAATCAATTAATGACTTTTCAAGTCAACATTAAAACTCACAATACGATATATCACATATATTAAAACATAAACTTTACACATAAATATTTATGAGTTGATTTCGTTTATACATTTTTAAAACTCATTCCAAATTGACTGTACATATTCAACCATATAAATACAAAATGCAGATGACATATTTTTATGCTTATGTGGAATGCAAGGAGAGAGAAAGTGATGAGGTTCGACCAGTGACCTGTGTTCCATGTCTTTTTTACGCTACTCAAAATGAGCTATCACTTTTCTTTACCTGAAAAATGATGCAAATTGATGAGTTGCGGCTCAGTGAGAATAACCATCAAATGAGCTCTAAAGTACCGAACAACACATAATAATAACTCACAAATCCAATACATACCATGTATTCCATTCCATTCATCAATATCATATAAATATCAATAAAGTTGAAACATATAATCATTACTCGTTACGTATGCAAATGCTTTGCTTATTTCATTTTGTTGTGACTAAGTTAAACAGACATTGCCCCAGGTTTCCATGTGAACATTTGCCATGTGAACATTTGCATTTGCATTTGCTAGCTAGCTTGATCATTTGTTTCATTTGCACATTTGTTGGGCCATAGGCCTATTCTTTTGCTTTACAATATCGATTAACTAGTCACAACGCCCTTTTAGTCCATATGCATATGCACTTGTATTTAATCATTCATCAACCATTGCATCTTTATCATATACAACATACATATATTCCATATATACCTCATATGTCACACATATACCTTGCATATACCATGTATATATATCACATATGTCAAACATATACTTCAAATATACCACAAGTATACTATTTATATGTACCAAAATGTCACAAATTATCCATCATTACATTATCAAGAACCAATCATGACAATCATATGAATCACATAGCAAGCAACATTCATTTGCACTAAAGAATTCAATCGATAATTAGACTCACCGTTCTCTTTTGATTCCGACCTCTAACTTATTGTCTATCCACTCCTTGTGGGTCTCCAATATGTTGAGAGCCTAATATGAAAACATAATCAATTAACTCATGATTAGGGAGACTTAATGTGACTTAAACAAATTAATATGCATTGTTCATGTATATAGTTGAGATTTTTTCTATGAGGCAGTGTGACTTTATAGGACTGTTTAGCCTATACCTTTTTCTATACATGACCAATTAATCCGATTCTTATTCCTAATTCAAAATAACATATAATTATAGAACATATTAAAATTTCAGATCAATTGGATCATTGTACAATTTTTGGTGGAATTTCTAAATGTGTTATGTTTTCTGCCTTATTTTCTGCCTTTAGTCAGTTTCAGGGTAGTAATTTTGGTTCATCATAACTTATAATCTATAACTCCTATTTTAATGAAAATTTACAGACACTCATATGGGTTCACAGGGAACATTTTTATGTTTTACACTTTTATCAATTATGCCTCTAAAGGCTTCAAATCATAAGCAACATTTCACGGATCCAGAACAGAATTGGCTTCCAAACCAGTATGACTTCTAAAGACCATAACTTAGTCTATACATACCCAATTAATATGAAATTAGTACCAAACTTTAGCTAAGCCATATAACTATAACTTTCATGTTTTGATCAGTTACATAATCCTGCTTTAACGAGCTCAAATGAGCCAAACAAGTTGCTACCTCTGCCCAGGGCAGCCAGTAGGCAGTTCAAACCATGGAACAGTCATGGTTCCATTCACCATAACTCAACATTTATAAGACCTATGAACCTGAAATTTGGTATAAAAATACATAACACATATATCTAAAACCTTTATATTTTGAGGTACTTCAAATAATGGCTTAAACATATTCAAAATTAAAGAACACAGTAGCTAACTTGGTTAGGGTTCGCATCCTGACCAATTTCAGTACGAAGAGAATATCTCATTCTATACACCACATATTGTAAAACTATTTACATATGCATAAATATAAGACATCAAGGAACAACCTTGGTATTTTAAGCTTTTCCAGAATCAATTGCTATGTGCATCAAAATCGGGTTGCAAAGCAGTGCCTATTAATGAATCCTAAACAGCAAAATCAAGCTTAACACAAAAATAAATCTTTACTCACCTATAATCACTCTTGGCTAATCTTGTTGCTGCAATCTTTAGAATGAAAGAGAGAAGAAATGGTGGCTGGAATTTGAGAAAAAATAGGTGGAAGAAATGAAACAAGGAAGAAGAAGAAGATGAGGATGGGAATGAATATGGTGGCTGCCTAATAAGTTAAAAGGCACCACCATTTGTTTCACCCGTCAACTTTCTCTTTTTTTTTTCTTTTTCTTTTTCTGAATTTTTATTTTTATTTATTTTATTTTATTTTATTTTATTTTTTTTTCTAATTATTCTTGTTATTATTACACAATTCAACACAATATGCAATTTAACCTTAATCTAGTCATTTTGCATACTTTAATTTAGTCACCTTATTTCATTTATTTTTAATACTTTTTATCCTCATTTAGATTACAAATACACATGTATGACTCGATACAATTGCAATATACTAGAACACGTAGCTAGTGCGTGTTATGGACTTGTTCCTACGAAAATACGTATGAAATGCATGTGTTCAATTTAATTATATGCAAGATGCATATGTTCAAATAAAATACATGTGGGGAAGGTTGAGGATGTTACATCAAGTGTCTTGAAATATTGCTCCAAGCTCCAAAAGAAGTTGTCAATCTCCTTTGCATTTTTTGAGCCATTATATGCCTTTGTCCTAGGAACGTCTACCTTCGAAGTAGCAGTGAATACCATTGGGTTAGAAACACCTCCACTTTAAGCAACAATCTTCTTACAAGGATCAGTTCATCTTTAATCTCGCATAGCTCGGCTACTAACTTTGTAAGCTCTTCCTCGAGATTCATTACCTAGGCTTGTAAGGTTTTTTCCAAGATCTTTACTTGGTCTAGACAGGTAGTCATGACAATGTTCAAAGGCACCTTATATCTCTTCTTAAAGCTCATCTCTCCCTGTCTCGAGCTCCTTGATATGTTGGTCTGCCTCTTTGAACCTTTCTTGCCCTTCGATTATAACAAGCTCCATTTTCGCAAACTTTGCATTTAGATCTGTAAATGAACCAAACCACTCGCGAGCTATTTGGATCTCATTTAGAAAAAAAGCTCATTAGAAATCGTTTATTATTGTTAACGAGTCAAGTTTAAGTTTAATACTCTTTAGTTTGTTAGTTTGCGAACATATTCATTTACAAGCTCGTGAACATATTTGTTTAAAATCTCTTGAATGTATTCATTTAAAAGCTCGTGAACGTATTCATTTAAAAGCTCGTGAACGTATTCATTTAAAAGCTCGTGAACGTATTCATTTAAAAGCTTGTGAATGTATTCATTTAAAAGCTCACAAACATGTTTGTTTAAAAATTTGCGAACATGTTCGTTTAAAAGTTTGTGAATATATTCATTTATAACTCATTTATGTTATATTTTCTTATCGAGCTTGAGTTCGAACTTGAGCTTTTGTTATTATTAGTTAACGAGTCAAACTCGAGTTAAGCTCATTAAGCATAATAAAAGAACTTTTTACGAATCGAGCTCAAGTTGCTCGTGAACTTAATAATTTTTAAAAGAGTCGAACTTAAGCTAAAGTATAAAAGCTCAAATCGAGTTCGAGCTTGTGATAAATTGAAATGAGTCAAACTCGAGCTCATTAATATTTGGTTCGGCTCGGCTCGTTTACAATCCTACTTGCATTAATGTCTACCAAGACATCATTTGACTTTGATATACCTCTCTTAGGTTGGTTGCTTTCATCGATTGCTACCTTTGTGATCTTACTTGAACCAAGCTTTGGTACCAACATAATAAACACCTAAATTTGACAATCCCCAAGTAATTCTATCTTCACTAGCCTAATTAATACGTACCTTTTTCCATGCTTATTCAATCATCTCATTAATCGGATCAATTAGAAAACCCAACTTTGATTCTTCCAACAGTCACTCGCTTTTGCACTTTTTTTAAATTTGCATCAATTAAATTAATACCAATATTTGATTTATTGTCTATTAATTTGGATTTAAAAATCCTTCCATCTTTTTGGGAGGCTTATGTGTTTCCAGTCAATCCTTATAAATGAATTTTTTTATGATAAAAAAAGTTATCAAATTGAATGACTTAATTGATTATAAGTACTTTCTTTTTATATGTTTTGATTAATATGAACAACATAAGATGATATTATTACAATCTCTTTTAATAGTTGCTTTTTTCCCCTTGATTTCTGCGAATGACTTATTCATAATTATTAAAATTGCAAAAAAAAGCTAACGTATGAGTGGTTATATTAATTAAAAACATATTTAATAGTTTTTTTTATTTCAGCTACAATAAAGATGGTTGGCTAGAATCTAGCTAACTAGAATGAATATTTTAGTCATTTTATATAAATAACTAAGGACAATGAAGTAATTAAATAATTTAGTGACTAATATGCCCAATAAATTTTTCTTAATTATTTAGAGTTTAAAAATTGTTGTCAACCATATTTATTGTAATTAATAAATGCTTAATTTAAAACAAATCATTAACACATTTAGTATGGTCAAAGTTGCTTCCATTATGTGTTTTGTTTTTGTATAAACATGCAAACATGAAATTAATAATGAAAACAAAAATGGTGCTAATAAAATATTCTCAAATTAATGAAAAAAAAATTAAATTCAATATATATCTTTATAAATTACTCATTTTATTTTTTCTAACTGATACCATTTGTATCAATATATATCTTTTAGTATCTCAATTATTAATATTTTTAGTTTTATTGTGTTTTTTTAGATCTCTAAATATTAATTTTGATATCTATTAGATTAAGTTATAAGAATTAAACAAAAAAAATTAAATAGTTCTAAGACATAATAATAGTACACATTGAGTTACTAAATTATAATTTTTTTATTGAGTTTCTATTTGGATGCAATATCCATTAGTATATATATATATATATATATATATATATATATATATATATATATATTAAAAAATAAATATAATAATATAATATAAATTTTAAATTTTTAAAAAAAGATATCATATTTGAAGAACCAAACCATATTGTTTACTCTATTGGTTTCAACGAAATTTTTATGTTTGATGTTAAATTATAATTAAGCAGATTATGAATAATCCAAATAATTGATTATAATATTTTTAAAAAAATATGAAATTAATAGAGTTTAAAAATTATGAAATTTATAAATTATAAAGTATTTATTAAAGCAAAGGGTGGAGTTAAAAATTTTGAAAAATTATATATATATTTTTATAAAATTGATCATTAAATTTACCTCTAATTAACTCTAACTCACTCATTTAATATATCAAAATAATATATCTCAAAAAACCTATACAAATATTTGTTAAGATTTTATTTTAATTTTCTAATATAAGGGTAAAATATTTTTCATTAATTTGCTCTTAATGTTTTTTTGATTATTAACTTATTCAAAATCAACTTTATAATTTGCTTTGGTAAAAAGAAATCAACTTTAGAATTTAATTGATATATAATTTTTATTTTACAGTTATGTAACTCTATTTAATCATAATTTGTTTTATAAATATTAGAGACTCATTGTAATTAAACTTAAGACTTTAAAATCATGAGAAGAATATTATTTTGTTAATGAAATGAGTTAAATAACTTAATTTGATGGCCGAATGAAATTAACTATTAATAAGTTTTATAATTAATTTTGAGATAAACTATCATCTTTATATAAAAACAATTAGCGAAAAATTTTCATTTTTCATTCATTTGCAATATATATCATCATCTTTGATAAACTTAATTTATAGATGTTGAACTAAGGGTTAAAATAATTCAAAATTTTGAATTTTTAACCAAAATTAACAATTTTTAAAACAAAAAAGAAACAAGATAGTTAAAACTATATTGTCGTCTACCAAAGTGTATCAGTTATTTTCTTCACTTTATTCATCAACCAACAACATATAATCGGAGGAAGAGAAAATTTTTTATGTATTTTCTTTTTCGAAGGAAAAAAAATTCTTATAGTTTACAGAAAAGATAAAACTACTAGTACTTTAAAAAAAGATGAAGAAAAGCCAAATAGTTAAAAAAACAATATTTTTTTATTGAAAAATATTTTTTTAAAATATTTAATTTTTTACAGCAAAAAAAAATTGATAATAAATTTATATTAACTACAAAATCACATAACTAATTTTTTGTTAATAAAAAAATTCAGAAAATATAACATTTAAATTTTATAGGTACATAGACCGAAAATACGTTATGTATTCAATAATTTTCTTAAAAATTTTATAAGCAATTTAATTAAAATTTTTTTAATTACCTAGTTTAATGGATAAAAATCTATACCCAACCCATCAATACCTATATATTAGTGGGTTAAAATGGACTGAACTCACTTATTAACTATTTATATTTAAACCAGTCATTTATCTCTCATACCCTAATTTAAATGGGTGGATATGAATGAGTAAATAAGTATGAATAATGTTTTCATTCATATATTTACTGAAATTAATTATCAGATAGTTTGCTATCTAACAAATATATAAAAAAATCAGATTTAATATAATTTAATAATTCTAAGTACCGAATCAAATTTCATATATTTATACACGCATATAATATTATATTTTTCATCTATAGATAATGAAATTAATATTTTATTTCATTGCAATTCAGCATGACAGTATACAAAATAAATTAGAAACAACATAGTTTGTGTATTTTAATTTAAACAGATATACAGTTGATGCATTGACTTATTCTTTTTTACATCCAAAAAAATTATTTTTTAGTATGTATATATATATATATGTGTGTGTGTGTGTAAGAAAAACCTTTTATGCAATGAATAATGTATAATAAATTTCATAATTGGAAATTTGAGAAGTAATAAATACTCTCTCTCATATTTATATGTGTATATAAGTTTAGTAAGGTAATTTACTTGATTTATTATAATTAATTAGAGACATTAATTCCATTTAAACTGTATTCTAGCTAGCTAGATTCTAGCCAAATAGCAAGGTCCATATATATATATACACGTGTGTGTAAGAAAAACTTTCTATGCAATGAATAATGTACAATAAATTTTATAATTGGGATTTTGAGAGTAATAAATACCATCTCTCATATTTATATGTTTATATAAGGTTAATAAGGTAATTTTATTTGATTTATTATAATTAATTAGAGATATTAATTCCATTTAATTATATTCTAGCTAGCTAGATTCTAGCCAAATAGCAATATCCTTTCAGCTATGCTCTTTATTTTAAAAAATCATTACATAAAAAAATATAATATACTCTATTTTTAAAATATAGACTAAATAGTAAGTTTGACTCTCTATATCGAGAAAACAAAATTTCACTTTTTATTTTAATTGTAATTAATGTACTTTCACTTTGTATGAATGTTTTTTCTTTTTATTGATATATTTCTCTAAAAATATTTTTCTCTTTTTTAAATAAAAATTCATTTAATTTTTTATAAATATTAATTTATATAGGATAAACAAAATAAAAAGTAAAAATATAAAAATCTATTGGACTTTTAATTTTTTTTACTTGTTTATTTAGAGATGCTCTAAAATATTCGTTATTACACTAAATATATTTTTTTAAAATAAAGAGTAATATTGAAGTGACTCTTATATGCTAAAGTGGAACTAGTTCTTTCATGCTAAAAGACTATTCATGAAGGTTATGGTCATGTTATTAATTTTTTTTACTTTTTATTTTGAATGTATTATTTAGAATAAGATTTTTTTTTTGTTTTTTGACTAGAAATAACATGTATGGCATTGCTATAATAACATATTCCTTTATTTATTATATTTACTTATCATGTTTTTCATTTGGGCGGCTGATTTTGGATTGCGTTTCATTTGTTTATGATCTCACACTGAAACTGAAACTAAGATGAAAATTTGCTTACAAGGTTTGAAATTTGAAATATTATTTGATATTATTATGTTGTTATTCTTTATTAAGCATAAAAGAAGTCTAAGAATTGAGATGAATGTGATTTTAAGATTTTTACTATATACGTTTCACTTTAAATGTTTATTAATTTGGAAATTTTTTATTTCATTTTAAATTTCTGTTTTAAAAAATGAAAGTAGTATTTAAAATATAATTTTATACTTTATTTTTATTTAGTGAAATTACACTCTATTTCTTTTTATACATAAAAATGTATTAAGATAAATTACAATAAAAATCTAATAAAATTGATATTGTTGTTTAATCGTTTTTTTATCCGTGCAAAGTGAAAAAGGATGAAGTATTTTTTCTAAATTAAAATTTATATTAAACTAAACCACCCTGCCTGTATTAAAAGGTGTCAATTAAACCTTATCCTGAAGTCAATTATTATAAGAGTCTTATTTTGCAAGACATTGCTGTAATTTTCATTTACTTTCTGCCTCGGATTGAGTTGTAAATTGTTAGTAAAATGTTAGTCTAAGAAGAGAAAATCCATTTACTATATCAAGGATTAAGGCTTCAATCTCTCAAGAAATTAATAAATCTAATATAAAATAAAAGGTAAGTATTTAGATTTTTTTATTTTTTTATTTTAAATCAATGAAAATAATTATTAATAATCTTGCTTCTTATTCAATTAAATTAATTTTAGAATTTCACGTTCTCACTGCCACCAACTCCTCTGCCCCCTGCCGTAGTTGCCACCAACTCCTCTGCTCCCTGCCGCAGTTACCACCAACACATATTATGTGCTATTAGTCAGTCTTTAAGCTTAGAAAGTAGGAATGACAATGGGGTGAAGTTCCCCTCTGATTCTAACCCCGAAATATATTTTCCATCCCTGACCCCGCCTCTTTTCCACTAGAAAAAAATTATAGATCCTCATCCCAATACCACATGGGAACTAGGATCCCCGATCGCGACCGCGACCCCGATTCGATCTTTGTTTTTTTATTTTATTTTAATTTTAAAAATATTTTTTTATTTTAATTAGTTGATGAACCGGGCGTTCAAACTCTATATCGATCAATTCGTAGTATTGTTTATCGATGATGTCTTATTGTATTATAGGGATAGAGAAAAGTATGATCAATATCTCAAAATCATATTATAGACTTTGAGACAGAATCAGCTTTATGCAAAGTTATCGAAGTGTGAATTTTTGGCTTGAGGTAGTTAGTTTTCTAAGTCATATAAATTTAGCTGAAGGTATTCAAGTTGACTCTAGCAAGATCGAGGTTATTTTTAATTGGAAACTACATCGGAACGTGATAGAAGTGAGGAGTTTCATCGGTTGAGTTGGATAATATATAAGATTTGTGAAAGATTTCTTCTCCATTGTGACTCCATTAACACAATTACTCCAAAAATATGTCTATTTTGAATGGACAGACAGATGCCAAATGAGTTTTGACCAGCTTAAGGCAATATTGACTAAAGCACTAGTGTTGACTCAACTCGCACCTAGAAAAAACTTTGTAGTATATAGTAACGCTAGTCATAATGGGTTAGGTTATGTTCTAATGCAAGAAGGGAATATGATTGCATATGCCTCAAGACAAATGAAGCCACACAAGCTCAATTATCTGATACATGATTTGGAATTAGCAGCAATAGTCTTTGTTTTGAAGATTTGGAGATGTTACCTGTACGGGGATAAATATTATATTTACATGGATCACAAGAGTCTTAAATATATTCCCTTATAAAAGGAATTGAACTTAAAGAAAAGAAGATGGTTGGAGTTGATCAAAGATTATAACTGTGATTGACTACCAGCCAAAAAAGCTAATGTGGTAATAAATGCGCTGAGTAGGAAGATTTTAGCTAAGATGCGAGTACAATTTACTCTGATGTAGAGGATTAAAGATGCTCAAAAGCATGACAAGAAGTTCATAAAGATAGCTGAAGCGTGAAAAAGGGAGAAAAGCTTGAGTTTTCATTGATAAAAAATGGTGTAGTGTACTTCAAGAATAAGATTTGTGTTTTTAGAGTAAAAGCATTGAAGCAAAATGTCTTGAAAAAAGTTCATGAGACAGTGCATACCATGCATCTAAGTGAAACAAGATGTATCATGACTTGAAGTCACAATATTAGTGGTCAAGGATGAAAAATGATATTACAAAATATATTGTCAAATGTCTGAATGGCAACAAGTGAAAGATGAATACCAGTTGTCTACAACATTGTTGTAACCAATACCTATACCAAAATGAAAATGGAAGAGAGTCACAATGGATTTTGTTTCAGGCTTGCCAATGACTCGAATAAAACATGATGTAGTGTGTGTGGTAATAGATTGATTGACAAAGTTAATACATTTTTTACTGGTCTGAATGGACTATTTGTTGAATAAGCTGGCCGAAATATATGTAAATGAGATTGTGAGGTTACATGGAGTTCCATTGTCTATTGTATCTGACAAAGACCCTAGATTTACTTTCTAGTTTTGAAAAAATTTACAACAGGCTTTGGGAACCCAATTCAATTTTAGCACAACTTTTGCATCCGCAGATGGACAGATAATCAAAGAAGGTAATCTAGTTACTAGAAGATATGATGATGACCTATGTGCCTGAGTTTGAAGGAAACTGAGATCAGTACTTACCTCTTATGGATTTTGCCTATAATAACAGTTATCAGACAAGCATTACTATGACTCCTTATGAGGCATTGTACAGAAAGAAGTGTAGGACATTAGTTTGTCGGGCTAAGCTGAGTGAGAAAAAGTTAGTAGGGCCATAGCTAGTATAATAGATAGAGAAAAAAGTCAGAGTGATTAAAGAAAGGTTGAAAGCAACTCGAGATTGGCAAAAATCTTATGCAGATCTAAAGAGGCGAGACATTGAATATGCGGTTGGTGAGAAAGTATTTCTAAAGATTTCGCCTTGGAAAAAAGTGTTGAGATTTGGTAAAAAAGAAAAGTTGAGTATGAGATTTATTGGTCCCTATGAGATCCTAGAAAGAATTGGACCAATATTATATCGACTACCTTTACCATTAGAGCTGGATAAAATTCATAACGTGTTTTATGTTTTGTTAACCTTGAGGGGTATTTCTGTTATTTTGATGATAATAAATAATATAGCAATATTGTATTTAACATACTTGCTTTAAGTGTATTATACAGGACATGAATTAAAATAGCAAGAATGGAGAATTGGAAGAATAATCCTTCAGAAAAAAAAGCAAGAAGTAGCATGTTCACTGCCGTGACTCTAGGAGTCACTCCCGTGAACAAAGCTAGCCATTACCAAAACCAACATTTGAAGTTTACGACCATGAAGGAAAACCAAACCGTGAAGTAAGCATTTCAGTCACCCCCGTGAAGAAAGATGTTCACCCCCATGAATGATGGTGTCACCCCCGTGAATGATTCTCTCAATTTCATCCAGAGAGCTTCACGACCAGAGTCACCACTTGGCTCACGGCTGGAAATTCTATCACGCCCGTGAAGGATCAATGTCACGCCCGTGACTCCATATGTCAAAACATTCCAGAGAGCTTCACGACCCGAGTCACTACTTGTCTCACGGTTGGGAAGAGTGTCACGCCCGTGACTGATTAATGTCACACCCGTGACTCTATATGTCAAAACATACCAGAGAGCTTCACGACCAAGGTCACCACTTCAGTCACGGCTTGGGAAGAACTGTCACCCCCGTGACAAGCATAATCACGCCCGTGAATAATGAAAGAGAAAAATGTCAGGCGCGATTATTTGGTTGGTATAACAGCTAGTTTCTTATTTAATGCACCCCAACAGCTATATTCAGCCATGGGAGTATAAATGGAAGTCATTTATACATTAAGATAAAAGAGGATGATAAGGAAATGATAATAAAAACAAAAGATTAGCATATACTTCAAATTACAAGCTATCTTGTACTTTTATACTTTGAGAACAAATTCATTCTCTGTAAAAATCTTTTTGCTCCTCATATTTGAGCAATAAAGATTTATAAGTGGTTCTCTCTGTAATCTTTACTCAAGTGAGCATTGGGTAGTTTTGGGTTAAAAGTAGAACACTTGTAAGGGTTAGTTGTGTGAACCTCCAAAACACAAATTAAAAGGTTATTTGTGTGAGCCTGTAAAACACAAAGTGTAGGTTGTTTGTGTGAGCCTGTAAAACACAAAGTATAGGTTGTTTGTGTGAGCCTGTAAAACACAAAGTGTAGGTTGTTTGTGTGAGCCTGTAAAACACAAAGGAATTGGTTATTGTGTGAGCCATTAAAACACAAGGGATTTCTGGGTTAGGTGTGAGCCATTGTGAGAAACACCATAGTTGGGAGTGAGCTTGTAAAACTCCATTGTAACACTTAGTGTGTTAGTGAAACTCCCAATTGCGATTGGGGAGAGGAGTAGGGTTTGTTAATACCCGAACCTCTATAAATCTTTGTGTCTGATTTTCTCTATCCCTTCTAAAATTAACAATTTTATTTCCGCACCTTAAAGTTTAATTTTTGAAACTCCAATTCAACCCTCCTTCTTGGTCTAATATCTGGGCAACAATTGGTATCAGAGCCTTGTCTAGCATCAAAGCCTAAAAACCGCTAGTAAAGAGTTAGATATGGCCAGTGAAGGATTCCAAAGTCTCAAACCTTACTTTGATGGAGCAAACTATGCCCATTGGAAGTTTAGGATGGAGACATACTTGGATATTGAAGGAATTGAAGTCTGGGATAGTGTACGAAGAGAATGGACACCACCAACCAGAAGAGGAGCTGATGGTGAAGAGGAAATCCTATCAAGAGATGATTGGACTGAGCCCCAAAGAAGAGCAAATTTCAAAAACAAGAGGGCAATGACAATTCTATCAAGCTCATTATCTATTGAAGAATGTGGGAGAATACAACATTGCTCAACAACATTTAGTATGTGGAAGACGTTGGAGAACTATCATGAGGGAACTAAGCAAGTCAAATCCAAGAAGATTCAACTTCTAACCTCAGAATATGAGGCTCTTAATGATGAAAGTTGGATAATTGCCATGCAAGAGGAACTTAACCAATTTGAGAGAAATAAAGTATGGAACCTAGTACCAAGACCTAAGAATCATCCAATCATAGGCAGCAAATGGGTATTTAGAAATAAGTTAGATGAACAAGGGTTAATAACCAGGAATAAAGCAAGACTAGTTGCAAAAGGATATAATCAGGAAGAAGGTATTGACTATGATGAAACATATGCACCGGTAGCTGGATTAGAAGCTATAAGAATTCTCTTAGCATATGCATGTCACATGAATTTCAAACTTTTTCAAATGGATGTGAAAAGTGCATTTCTGAATGGCTATATAGATGAAGAAGTGTATGTAGAACAACCACCAGGTTTTGAAAGCTATAATTTACCAAATCATGTTTTTAAACTTTCAAAAGCTTTGTATGGTTTAAAACAAGCTCCAAGAGCTTGATATGAAAGACTAAGTTCTTTTTTACTAGAAAATAGCTTCACAAAGGGAAATGTAGACACTACACTGTTCATCAAAAAGCATAAGCATGAAATACTAGTTGTTCAAATTTATGTTGATGATATAATATTTGGTTCTACTAATGAGCTGCTTTGTCAAGATTTTGCTAAGTGCATGACTAGGGAATTTGAAATGAGCATGATGGGAGAACTTAAGTATTTCCTTGGTCTACAAATCAAACAAAGCAATGAGGGCATATTCATCAACCAATCCAAATATGCCAAAGATTTAATCAAAAAATTTGGTATGGAAGGATGCAAAAATGCTAAGACTCCTATAAGCACATCAACAAAATTGGACAAAGATGAAAAGGGTAAGAGCATTAATGAAAAGCTTTATAGAGGTATGATCGGATCACTTTTATATCTCATTGCTTCTAGACCCGATATTATGTATAGTGTTTGCACGATTTCAATCATGTCCCAAAGAATCTCATCTAAATGCTGTAAAAAGGATTTTAAGATATTTACATGGAACATTGCATATAGGTTTATGGTATCCTAGGAATTCATCTTTCTATATAATAGGATATTCAGATGCAGACTATGCTGGTAGTCTTTTGGATAGAAAAAGTACTTCAGGTACTTGACACTTCATTAGAGAATGTTTGGTTTCTTGGTTTAGCAAGAAACAAGTTTCAGTTGCTCTTTCAACTGCTGAAGCTGAATATGTAGCAGTTGGATGTTGTTGTACATAAATTCTTTGGATGAAACAACAACTTAAGGACTATGGTCATGAAATGAACCATATACCTATAAAATGTGACAACACCAGTGCTATAAATCTTTCAAAGAATCCTATTCAACACTCTAGAAGTAAACATATTGACATTAGACATCACTTTATTAGAGATCATGTTCAATATGGAGATGTTGAATTAGAATTTGTATGCACAGAAAAACAATTAGCAGATATTTTCACTAAGTCTCTAAATGAGGAAAGATTTAATTTCATTAGAAGAGAACTAGGCATGATTGATGGATCAACCTTGTGATTACAAGAAAATGAAATTTTAATTGTTGATCTTAAAACATATCACAAGTTAGAAGATAAATATTTTGATGAAAATTCATGTTTTATGAAGAAAAATCTTTGTTGAAATGATTTAGTCTTGTTGCAGAACTTAATTTCAAATTAATGAAAATTATAGGGGAGTCACGCCCGTGACTTATACTCACGCCCGTGACTTAAGTGGCTCAAAGAGGCAGTATTGTTCACGACTTCGATTCACGACATGCTTCACAGCTTCAAGTAGTGAAACATTGTTTCACGGCTTGAGTCACGCCCGTGGATAAGAATATTCACGCCCGTGATGATTTTTCACTCCTGTGAACCATTACGCCTCAAAAACTCACAGAAGCTTTCACGCTTTGCGTCACGGCATGAGTCACGGCTTCAAGTGGTGAAACATAGTTTCACGGTTTGAGTCATAACCATGGCAAAGAAGTTTCACGCCCGTGACAGAGTTTCATGCCCGTGAATAATTACACCCAAAACTCACAGACGCTTTCACGCCTTGTGTCACGGCTTGCTTCACGGGTATAAGTAGTGAAATTCAATACTTCACGCCCGTTACATAATATTCACCCCCGTGACCTATGATCATTCACGCCCGTGATGTTCATCGAGCACGCCCGTGAAAGCATTCACGCTTTCATTCACGGATGGAATTCTGCTTCAGCAAACCGTGAACATGACTATTCACGCCCGTGAAACTTGAAGTCACGCCCGTGAATGTATCGAATATATAAGAAAACAGCCGGTTACAAACTTCATTTCAACTCTCCATCTCCCAAAACCGCTCTCATTTACTCTCATTCATTAAGACATTGAAGATTCCGACCCCAAAGCCTTGATATTTCACTATAAATTCCTTCAAAAGTTCGAATCTTCAGCAGAAAACAGACATTCCTAGGGTATTTCATCATACTTTTTCTGTCAAAAATCTTCTTCAAATTAAAATTCTTCAAACAAAATGGAGTCTGCTTCGTCAAAAGGAAAGAGAAAGAAGTCTCATGCACCGAAGAGGTATTCAGATTACCTCATGAACATCATACCCGAAAGTTGCCATCCTCGGTATGCAACTTTGAAGAAGAGACCAATTTTATCTTCGAGGTCCTTCGAATGGTAGACAGTCCGTAATCTCGGACTCGAGATGGCTATGACAGAGCAACTTCAAGCCTGTCATCTACGAGAATTTGTTGAAATTCATCTGCCAACCCTACGGGAGCCAACACTGGAATTCCTCAGCACCTTGCAGGTTTCACCAACTGGAGTGGTGAAATTTCAACTCTGCAACAATGCAAACACCCTCAGCGCCATCGCATTTGCAGAATTGTTCAACCTACCATCAGATGGCGTTCTGAATGAGACTGAGGTAGAATTCTCTGCCCCTGCAGCATGGACACATTTTGGCACGGATTGCAGTTGGGATGTCAAGAAAACTAAGAGCACACATCTCAGGACCCCAGTGCACAGATATTTGCATAGGTTTTTTACCTATAGCATTTTTGCTCGGGGAGAAAGCAATGGCACTATAAGGAAGTCAGAACTCTTCCTATTCGAGATGGCTCGCCGGGGAGTCACAGTGGCGCTTTCCAGATGGTTTGCAAACCATCTTCTCTCCATCGCCACCAAGCCTACAGGAGATATCCTGATTGGAGCTTATGTCACTCATATGACAGTGAAGCTCAATTACTTGAAGCTGGATAACCATCACTTCAACATCATTCCTGCACACCCACGAGATAGGCTGGATATCGAGTCTTTCATAAAGATGGGAGCAGCAGTGAGAATCGTTTACCAGAACGATATCTTTTATCGCTTCACTGATACTGCTGGAGAAATTATCTGGGAAGATCATGACATGGAGGATTTTAAAGCAGGCCTCCAGGGAGTCCAGCAGAAAAAGAGGGCTAGGATTGAGGAAGCCACTTCAGCCATCGCTCAGGACATTGAACAGTCCTCAGCCTCCACACCGTCTTTAGCGCAGCAGGTGGTCGACCTCTTGGCACCACATTTCGAGCAGCTGCAGACTTCCATGGATGAGAGGTTGGAAAACCTCAAGGACTTCATGGAGTCTCGAATCGACAGTCTTGAGGCTGAAATAGCTAGGCTTCGTGATAGGATGTCTAGCTAGGATATAGGCTAGAGTGTAGCCTAAACTTGTTATGTTTGATCATTTTTCTTTATTTTGTTACTTATTATGTTTCTGTATCCTTTCCTTCATATAATATATATTTGCTTTTGTTTACTTCAATCTACATATTCTTTTTGATTGATGACAAAAGGGGGGTAGCAATATATGAAAGAATTTATATGATAAGGGAAAGTATGATCAAACTAGCAATATAAGAATTCTGAATCAAAAAGTGAACAGACTATGAATTGATTTAAAAATCTTGATTCAACTTTTCAGATGCAAAGTAGATAATTGAAAAACTGAGCTTCTATATACTTTAAATATACCCTAAGTATACTTTGCATACACCTTAAGAGCAAGTTACAAATAAAAACATGCCATGATATACCTTAAACATACTTTACATATACTTTATGTCTTGAAAAGGATTTGTGGTATGTATTGGATATACTTTTCTTATGACTTGCTTCTAGCTTAAATGCTACATCTTTATTTACTATTCTTGCATATTATATTTTATTCTAAGTATATTTTGAGGAGGAGACTTCTCAAAATCACATATTGCTAGATTATTTGTCACCATCAAAAAGGGGGAGATTGTTAACCTTGAGGGGTATTTCCGTCATTTTGATGATAATAAATAATATAGCAATATTGTATTTAACATACTTGCTTTAAGTGTATTATACAGGACATGAATTAAAATAGCAAGAATGGAGAATTGGAAGAATAATCCTTCAAAAACAAAAAGCAAGAAGTAGCATGTTCACTGCCGTGACTCTAGGAGTCACTCCCGTGAACAAAGCTAGCCGTTACCAAAACCAACATTTGAAGTTTACGACCATGAAGGAAAACCAAACCGTGAAGTAAGCATTTCAGTCACCCCCGTGAAGAAAGATGTTCACCCCCGTGAAGAAAGATGTTCACCCCCGTGAATGATGGTGTCACCCCCGTGAATGATTCTCTCAATTTCATCCAGAGAGCTTCACGACCAGAGTCACCACTTGGCTCACGGCTGGAAATTCTGTCACGCCCATGAAGGATCAATGTCACGCCCGTGACTCCATATGTCAAAACATTCCAGAGAGCTTCATGACCTGAGTCACTACTTGTCTCACGGCTGGGAAGAGTGTCACGCCCGTGACTGATTAATGTCACGCCCGTGACTCTATATGTCAAAACATACCAGAGAGCTTCACGACCAAGGTCACCACTTCAGTCACGGCTTGGGAAGAACTGTCACCCCCGTGACAAGCATAGTCACGCCCGTGAACAATGAAAGAGAAAAATGTCAGGCGCGATTATTTGGTTGGTATAACGGCTAGTTTCTTATTTAATGCACCCCAACGGCTATATTCAGCCACGGGAGTATAAATGGAAGTCATTTATACATTAAGATAAAAGAGGATGATAAGGAAATGATAAGAAAAACAAAAGATTAGCATATACTTCAAATTACAAGCTATCTTGTACTTTTATACTTTGAGAACAAATTCATTCTCTGTAAAAATCTTGTAGTTTTGGGTTAAGAGTAGAACACTTGTAAGGGCTAGTTGTGTGAACCTCCAAAACACAAATTAAAATGTTGTTTGTGTGAGCCTGTAAAACACAAAGTGTAGGTTGTTTGTGTGAGCCTGTAAAACACAAAGTGTAGGTTGTT
Source organism: Triadica sebifera (assembly GCA_023653625.1). NCBI lineage: Eukaryota > Viridiplantae > Streptophyta > Magnoliopsida > Malpighiales > Euphorbiaceae > Triadica > Triadica sebifera. The sequence continues at coordinate 18,099,828 of CM042910.1, read as the reverse complement.
TGTGTGAGCCTATAAAACACAAAGTGTAGGTTGTTTGTGTGAGCCTGTAAAACACAAAATATAGGTTGTTTGTGTGAGCCTGTAAAACACAAAGTGTAGGTTGTTTGTGTGAGCCTGTAAAACGCAAAGGAATTGGTTATTGTGTGAGCCATTAAAACACAAGGGATTTCTGGGTTAGGTGTGAGCCATTGTGAGAAACACCATAGTTGGGAGTGAGCTTGTAAAACTCTATTGTAACACTTAGTGTGTTAGTGAAACTCCCAATTGCGATTGGAGAGAGAAGTAGGGTTTATTAATACCCGAACCTCTATAAATCTTTGTGTCTGATTTTCTCTATCCCTTCTAAAATTAACAATTTTATTTCCGTACCTTAAAGTTTAATTTTTGAAACTCTAATTCAACCCCCCTTTTTGGTCTAATATCTGGGCAACATGTTTCAATGTTAAGAAGATACAGATCTGACCTGACACATGTTATTATAGTTGAAGATATAGAAGTACAAACATATCTAACATACAAAAAAAAACCATTAGCTATCTTAGCACATGAAGAGACAATTTTATAAAACAAAAGAGTTCCTCTAGTCAAAATGTTGTGGTGAAATCATTTTACGGAAGAAGCCACATGGAAAAGCGAGGTAGTCATGAGAAGACAGTATCCACAGTTGTTTAGTGCAGAATAAACAGGTAAATTTTAAGGACAAAATTTATTTTAAAGAGAAGATAATATCATATTTGCTAATTTAGACAATGAGTCATGCATGTCGCTAAGTCAACTCGTTAGTCTGGTCAGAATTTAAATTCGAATTTTTTACTTGATAAAATTTAAAATAGTGATAAATAATTATAAAAAATACTCAATAAAATATTTTATGGGTGCAAAAATGTTAAATTACAGTAAATGACATAAATGCAAAATTTAAAAATTTTGGAGTAAATTTATAATTTACTAAAAATTGGAGGACTAATTGTAATATTTATTAATTAAATATACAAATGAGATATAAATGATAATGTTAGCTGACCATATCATATATAAAAGAGATTAAGATGTGAATTAGTAAAAAATATCAAAATTATTGATAAAAATGGGTCCCATATCAAGACTATTTGTTTTCCTTTATTTGTTTTTTCTTCTTCTTCTTCTTCTTCTTCTCCCTTATCATCACCTTTATCCTCATTTTTTTGCATTTTTAACCAGCCCCAACATTTCTCCATTCAAGCTTGAGTTAGAGAGAGAAAGTGAGAAAAAAAAAGAGAAAAGTTAGGAAAAAAGAATTGTAATGCATAGAAAAGCTTGATGAAGCTATTGAAATACTTAAAAAAAGGAAAATAAGTAAGAAAGGAAGAGAGAAAAATTCTTTTTAGGCTGACCATGAAAGAAAAATGGTGAAGGTAGAGTTGTTTTTTCATCTATACAACTTTCTCTAAAGGAAAATGATATTTTATTCTCATTTAGAGCTTGGTTTAGAAAAAAAAAGATTTTAGAAATTGTAGAAAGAGAAAATAAGGGTTAGATATATTATGATGAAAATGATGTTTAATGAAATTTTTGTATATTTTAGGCACTCAAGTTGAAGGAAAACAAACAATAGAATAGAAGAAAAAAAGAAATTTTTGTTTAATGATTTTACTATTAATTTTGTGAAAATGAAAGCAAACAAAACTATTCATTATATGGCTAAAACTACTTTTTCCAATATTTCACCTTCAATTTGGTTAAGTCCTGTAATACTTTCTCATCCTACCTAGCAAGCGGTCAAATAAGGGAATGTCAAGATGCCTCCTCTCAAAAACAATTATCTAATATTGAAAAACTATACTTTTTTTTTTAAAAAAAAACACATATCTAAACACATCAATTGCAATATGTTTCATAACACTATGATAAAAAAATCCATAAACATTTTATTATTACAAAGGAAATATTTAACAAAAATCTTTTAAAAGCACGTTACAAAAGTTATATTGCATTAAACATACAAATATGAGAGTATACGAAAATATTGAAAAATCCAAATGTAAAACTCACTTTTTGATTCCACTGTTGCTTTATTGGATTAGGATTCCATAAGTTATGTCTACTACTTTTATCTACTATCTATAATCTCATTTTGTTGTGTCTGTGCAAGAAAAATATTCTCATGCTAAACTCTAGGTTTAGTAGCGCATAAAGAAAGAAAATATATTATTTTATGAAATATACATATATATGCACCACATATCCATATTATAAAATTACCAACATTACTCTTATTCAAGTACATGCATATGTAATAATTTATAGCTTAAGTATAATAAATGCATGTTATAATAATGTTTTAACTTGACAAATTACATATTACATGTTAGGTATATATCAAGTATATATACAATATATAATTAGTATATTACTATATATACTATAATATAAGATATATGTGAGATATACATAAAGTATACAATTAGTATATTTAACATTATTCTTTTTAACTTTCTTATTATTTTATTGTGTCAAATATCCAGACTAGACATTAGAAGACAACAAAGAGGAATAAATATATGGGCGGCATGGGACAGTGTATGTCCAAATATAACAGACAGTTAGCGTTAAATGCCTACGACCACTGTATCTTACGGGAATGATGACCTATGGACTTTACAACCTATCATATTTAATTGGAATGTCAACCTGTTTATCCATTCTAGTCAGGTTAGACACATTATTCTTTTTAACTTTCTTATTATTTTATTGTGCCAAATATCCAGACTAGACACTAGAAGACAACAAAAAGGAATAAATATATGGACGTCATGGGACAGTGTATGTCCAAATATAACAGACAGTAAGCGTTAAATGCCTATGACCACTGTATCTTACGGAAATGATGACCTATGGACTTTACAACCTATCATATCTAATTGGAATGTTAACATGTTTATCCATTCTAGTTAGGTTAGACACATAACATTAATTCAATATCTTTTTCAATTTTTTATAAATTTATTTGGCACAACAACTGTCTTTTATCTTTCATAACAAAATCAACATATACGTTTTTAATTATTCCATGCTATATCTTTTTTTTTATTCTCTATCATTATATTAATTTAAGTTATTTTCAAATTATCATAATTAATTTTGGTGCAATCTCAATTTATTATTATTATTATTATTTTAAAAACTAACAAACATATATCCCAAATTACAATTCTGTTTCTATTTTTCTTTTTAAGTACATATAACTCTAATTACCATTTTCCATAATTTCTAATATCAAAATTTAAAATATATTTAATATAAATTCATCTTATTTTTTAACTCAAAATTCATGCAAATTAAGTAATTAAATGTATTTAAATGACATATTAGTATACTTAGTCATGCAAGTACATAATTAATTTATAGACTATTGCCTAAAAGTATGCACATACCTTATTATTAGGCTTTTTAAGCTTCTTTTTGCATCAACTACAACTTTAGTGTAATGACCCAAATACCAGTAGTTTTCGAGATTGATCAGTATACCCGGAAGTCAAAAATACACCCGTGAGTGAAAAATATTTTATTTGATTATCGGAAAATATATGTTATGAATAATCCGAGAGAAAATTTTGGAGTGAAAATGAAGTCAAATAAGCCCTCAAAAATCAAAACTAAAAAAAATGGGACATGCTTTAATTAAATAGTTGGTTAACCATATTTTGACTGAACTATGAAAAATAGCAAACAACATCCAAAAATTTATTTAAATCATGGATAGACTCTAAATAATATTTAAGATTATTTTACAGTGAAAAAGGAATTTTATCGTAATACCAAAAATTAAATTATCAGTTCGATTTAAGTAAGCTGGACAGAAAACGAACTCCGATTGAGTTAAAATTTTTTGTGTAGACATATAAAAATATTTTATGAATTATGAAATTTAATTTGGATAAAATTGGAAGGTGGGAAAAATAATTTATAGTGCATAATTGGACCTAAATAGGTTGGACTTTGTTTGACCTAAACCCACACATTTAAGACCACTATAAATAGGATCAATATCATAATTCTCTAGAGATAAATTTGTAACTTCTTCTTCCCCAAATCCTCTTGCATGGCCGAAACCCACATTTTCTATTTTTCTTTCAATTTTCTTCCATTTTCTTCACTTTTTACACCAAAATCAACCATCCAAAAATAATTTCAGTCTCTCTAGTAGCTAATATAAGTTTTTAATTTTCATTTGAAAGGCTAAAGTGGAAGAAAATCAAAGGAAAAAGTTTATGATATTAATTTGAGGTAAGCAAAATTTATGGTTTTAAATTAATTTAATGGTTCAAATAGGTAGTTTAAGATATATAGATAATAAATATAAATTTTATTTGAGCTAAGGAAGTAAATTAATGGTGGATTAATGAAGAAATTTTTTTGGTCATGGTAGGTTTAATAGAAGGTGAAGGTGCTTCCAAGAAAAAGGCAAAGGAAAAGGAAGTTTAAGAAGGCAAAACCAAGCAATTAAGGTTAGTAATTCCATAATTTAATTATTTCTATTAATTAAGTATGATTTAGGGTTATGAAAATTTAGAAAATAAAGTGTTTTGCATGTAATTGCTAATTAATACTTAAAACATGATTAATGGATTATGAAAAGTGAATTAGAATGATTAATTTCAATTAAAATATTAATTAGTGAAAATTATAAAATGTGACATTATTATGTGAAAAATGAATATTAAGGAATAAATACATTTTAGTGTAATATTATGATATATAGGAATGTGGGTGCTCCTGGCTCGACATCATATGGAATAATGAATGTATTAATTAGTGAAAAGAATAATTAGAAAGTGAAAGAAAAATTTTAATGATGAAAATTAAATATAGGCCATGAAAAATGAGAAATTAATATTTTATTTGCTAATTAAATTAAAATTTAGTCATGAAATGCAAGAAAATATGATGTTAAGTGGGTAGAAATTTATTGAAAATTTTTAAGTTAAATATTGAATATTTTTCTATTTATTGATGATATTATATATGAAATGAAAAAAAAAATAAAAAAAAATGTATTTAGTGAGTTTATAACTTAATTGATTATCCATAATGAAATATTTATATATTAGAATGAAAAATATGAAAAATTTTGGTAATAATAAAATTGTTATGAAAGAATAAATTATTAAGTGATTAATAATGTAAAAATAATGGAATTTATAATTTTAATTAAAAATGAATTGAAGAAATAAAATAATATCCTTAGTTATTTTTCTGATAGTTAAATCTAGCACATGATATAATTGGCTAGCCATATGGATACTATTATCGCGGTGCAAAGTATGGCGACTCGCTTATATAGATCAATGATAGTTTATTTCAGTGATTGTGACTCAGTGATTCAGTATACAATGTAATGCTCGGGTGATCTTTTGGGATTACTTTTCAGTGTAGTGGACTTTTGGATCCACGTTCCATGTATCTGATCCAAAAATTTTCTATTAGATTGAATTTAGGGGCAAATAAAAAAAATAAAAAAATAAAAAAAATGATAAATGTGAATGAAATGATAAAAGTGACAATTGTGAATAAAATATAAAAAATGATTATAATGAAAAATATGATAAACATGAAATAAGTGAAAAAAACAAGAAAAATAGTAAAAGTGAGAAATATAAGATAAATAATATATATATATATATATATATATATATATATAAAGGTATAATAATAATAATGATAAATGTGATAAATGTGACAAAAATAATAAAGTTGAAAAATGAAAAATAAGTGGAAGATAGATATTAAATTGTGTAGTAAAAATAAATAATTAAAATAAATAAATAAATAAAAAAAAAAAATATTAATGTTAGTGGAAAAAGTGTAAATAATATATAGTTAATGGTATAATTGTAAATAAATGGAAATTTAAGAATTTAAGTGAAATTTGTAACAAATTAAATAAAAAAAAGAAATTGAAAAGAAGGATTAAAAAGAAAAAAAATTTATTGAGAAAAAAATTGATAAAATTAATTAAGATATTAAATAGTGAATTAAGAGTAATTAAAAATAAAGTATTAATAAAATAAATTATATATTAAAGAGAAAAATTGAATAATATATTATAAATATAATTGCATGAAAATATAGTTAGTGAAAATTTTTAGATTAGTAATCACCACTGAACATATTAATGTTCAACACATAGCTATTTAACTGCGTGCAGATAGTAGCAGAAAATGCATGAACATATATATAAATTTTGGGAGCTGATAAAATATTAAAATAATTGTAAGTTATTATATAAAATGACATGTATATATAGGTTTAGATATGATGTTGTATGAATAAAATTATGTATATATTATGATAAAAGAATATTTGCGAATTGTTATATGTGTAAAAAATTGTGATTGAATAAAAAATATATTGCATTATATATGGATTGTTGTGCCCAAAAATGAGTTATAGATTGTTTGTTTTGCATGTGTGTTAGTTAATTTATAGTAATTATGCTGCCGAAAGTTTTGGAAAAATAAAAAGAATTAGTTAAGTGTTGATAATATTATGATTATTAAATTAAGATAAAAAAATTAGTATACAATAACTATAATCGTATTTACCCACGTAACGTACGTATAAAATATTATAAGAGTGTCACATTTAGTATTAGACTCCAGCATCATAGGAGGAAAACTTTATCTTTTAATCTAACTAAGAACTTCCCTTAGACAAAAAACTTTTGCAATAGAAGGATGACCATGACCAGAAATAATCCTAGAAAAACCTACAACAAAATTTCCATGATCATTGCGAATAACAATATACATTCCAATCAAGTTATTATATGAGTTTAAGAATTTTGAGTTTAAGAATTTCTTATATTGTGAATTGGATTTACGTCTTTTACTAGTAGGACTTTAAATGAGCTGAACCGAGTCGAATATTGGTGAGCTCGAGTTTGGGTCATTTAAATTTATCATAAATACGAACTCGATTCGATTTTTTATACTTGAGCTCAGTTCGTTTTAAAATTATTAAATTAGCAAACAATTCAAGTTCGATTTGTAAAAAATTCGTTTATTATACTTAATAAGTTTAGTTTGAGTTTGATTTGTTAATTAATAATGATAAAAATTCGAGTTTGACTTATTAACTAATAATGATAAAAGTTTGAATTCGAGCTCAAACTCCATAACAAAATATAATATAAACAATTCTTATACAAATATGTTACTAAGCTTTTAAAAAAATATATTTGTGAGTTTTTAAACGAATAAATTTGCGAGTTTTTAAATAAATATATTTGTGAATTCATAAACGAATATATTTGTAAACTAACAAATCAAATAATATTAATTTTTGAACTCAAGTTCAGATTTGAATTTGAGATTGACTCGTTAACAGTAACAAATGATTTTGAACAAATTTTTTTCCGAATCAATATTTAAATAGTTTTCGAGTAGTTTTGTTCATTTACAACCTTATTCACTAAGTTGAAGTTAATCTAATTTCATATGTGAGATGATTAGGCTAGTGTGAATAAATCAATAAGTTTTCTGGCTATAAAATTATTTGTTATTATTATTGATTAAAACAACAGTATTATTATTACTAATACCATTTAGAGATATTGGAATATTCTTGGTGCCAAAGTCAAAATAAGTCTCTTCAAGTTGCCCAGCTATTGTTGAATTAACACATTATTGCATATATTTCTTCTGTATGTAAATGTGAGAACATAATTTTGCTTTTTATTTATTATTTAACTATATAATATGAATATAATTTTTTTTACTATATAATAAAGACAAAATCATTTATTTTAAATGAGAAAGCAAAGTAAATATATTGACTGCATGCTAGATTAGTTTTTTTTAATAAAACTAAATTAGTTGATAAATAAATAAATAATGAAAAAATATTTTTATTTTAAATAAATTTAGGTTTATAGGAATTGTTTTGTAATATCAAATTAGATTATAATATAATCTAATTTGACCAATATCTGGTAAAATAACTTATTTAGAAAAAAAATTAAATTATAATTTTTAAAATAAAAAGCTAGTATAACTATATATTTTTTTATAATATAGTAGATTAAGATTTTTCTTTTCTTTTTTACCTATATTTTTTTACCATTTTATAATAATAATAATAATAATAATAATAATAATAATATAATTTTTCAATTATAAAATTATATATAAAATAATTATAAAATTATTTAATATGTACATATAATAATAATAATAATAATAATAAATGTTATATGATAAAAATAAATATATTTATCATATTAAAATTAAATATTTAATATAATTTATATTATTTAATAAATATAATATTATATAAATTATTTATATTATGTATTTAAATAGATTTTATATAATATTTTTAAATAATATAAATATATATTATTATATTATTTTATATTTTTTAGCTAAATTTATAAAAAGTTTTTAATTAAATTCACTTATCACTACTAAAATTGTAAGCTATAATCAGATTATGAGTTGGTAACTTCATTATAAAGTAGTAGGTAAATTATCAGATACATAACCTCATGAAAGAGTAAAATTTGAAAAAGAAAAAAAAAAAAATCAAAGACCACAAAATTATAAGGAAAATAAAAAGAAAAATGCCTTTTTACTGTTGTCTGGTTTCGTAAAAGATTTCAACTTTTAGAGTGGATTTTTGTATCCATAAAAGTGGAGTAAACTCTCCTCTTTTCCAGCCTCAGGTCTCTGTAGCTTGCCCTCATGAATTTTGTCCATCTTTTACAGTTCACTGTTCTCACCGTATAAGCAAGAACGACAACACCAAAGAAACTTCTTTTATCTCTTTCTTCATCAGCTGCAGAAGGGAAGGAGGTGCAATTGAAGTTATCAGGTGGTAATGGCGGGCAACGATTGGATTAACAGTTACCTCGAGGCCATACTTGATGTGGGTCCTGGCCTCGATGACGCTAAATCATCTCTGCTCCTCAGAGAGAGAGGAAGGTTTAGCCCTACTAGGTATTTCGTCGAACAGGTTATCACGGGATTCGATGAGACCGATCTCCGTCGCTCATGGGCTCGAGTATGTATATCTACTTCTGTTGTTTTCTTTTGGTGTTTATGTAGAAACAAAATTATGGTTTTTTTGTTTGTGTGTGTGTGTGTGTGTGTGTCTGTGATGGCTTCTTGGTGTTGGAAGTATAGGCTCAGGCGACGAAGAGTCCGCAGGAGAGGAACACTAGATTGGAAAATATGTGTTGGAGGATTTGGAACTTAGCTCGTCAAAAGAAGCAGGTTGATATTTGTTTTAAACTATCTGTTTGGATTTTTATTCTCTTAATCGGTTTCTGGGTTTTGATTTTAAGAATTGATCTCTAGAGTTTTCATAGTGTATGAATCTGTTATTCTCTGATGGTTTAATCTGAATTGGTAATTGTGGTGTTTTAAGTTAATGGACTGACTGTTTAGTCTATATTTTTTCTCCTTAGGGAAGGAGGTTGATTATCTGCATGGCAAATGTTCAACTTCAAATTACTTTGTTTTCTGATTAAATCCATGTTTCTTCATCTTCTTCCTTTTTTCAAACATTGAGAATTTTTTTTGTAGTTCTTTCAGTTAGCCTTATATTTTTGAATCTTTAAATTTCCAAATCTCATTGTAACGGAAGAAATCATATTCTGGACTTATATTTTTCTATTCTGAATTCGCATATGCATACCTAGTGAATTACCGTCTTCATTTTGGCAGCTTGAGGGAGAGCTTGCCCAGAGAAATGCTAAACGGCGTCTTGAACGTGAAAGAGGCCGCAGAGAAGCAACGGCTGATATGTCTGAAGATTTATCAGAGGGAGAAAAAGGAGACACCGTGGCTGACACATCAGCACATGGTGATAGCAACAGAGGCAGGCTGCCTAGAATCAATTCTGCTGATGCAATGGAGGCATGGGCCAGTCAACAGAAGGGCAAAAAGCTATACATTGTATTAATAAGGCATGAACTGAACTTGGTTCTCTAGAGTTTAAATGCCATCACGAACAGGATTGCCAAGTGTTTAGTTCATGTTACAGTACTTGTTATGGTTCTGTTTTATATAGACGTGCGTTTTTCTGTATCTGGTAGGAAGTTCGTGATCTGTCTAAACATCAGTTCAATTGTCGCTGCAAGGAAGTTGCATAGGATATTAAACATGTCCTGATTATGATGTAGGATATGTAGTATGAATTTTCCACCGTGCAAGTTGACTGTGTATTATTGTTTTTAACAAGTAATATGCATGCAGCATGCATGGTCTAATACGAGGTGAAAATATGGAGCTTGGACGTGATTCTGATACTGGTGGTCAGGTAGCATTTTATCTAAGTTTTTATTTGGTATGCTTGTGTATGGAATGGCTTCCAATTTCTGGTTATATGATCTTTATACAAGACAACAAATGATCTAGGTGTTTTTATTCTTTTAGGTTAAGTATGTTGTGGAACTTGCAAGGGCTTTGGGCTCAACACCGGGAGTCTATCGAGTTGATTTGTTAACTAGACAAGTGTCATCACCAGAGGTAGATTGGAGTTATGGTGAACCAACAGAGATGCTGACTCTTAGAAACTCAGAAGATTTTGAGGATGAGATGGGGGAGAGCAGTGGTGCCTATATAGTTCGTATACCCTTTGGACCAAAAGATAAATATATTCCTAAAGAACTGTTGTGGCTTCACATCTCTGAATTTGTTGATGGTGCGCTTAACCACATAATTCAGATGTCTAAAGTTCTGGGAGAGCAAATTGGTAATGGGAAGCCAATCTGGCCTGTTGCCATCCATGGACATTATGCTGATGCTGGAGATTCTGCCGCTCTTCTATCTGGTGCTTTGAATGTGCCAATGCTTTTCACTGGGCACTCACTTGGCCGAGATAAATTAGAACAGCTTCTGAAACAAGGTCGATTATCAAGGGATGAAATTAATTCTACATACAAAATAATGCGTCGGATAGAGGCTGAGGAATTCTCTCTTGATTCTTCTGAGATAGTCATAACAAGCACTAAGCAGGAGATTGATGAGCAGTGGCGCTTGTATGATGGTTTTGATCCAATACTGGAGCGCAAACTGCGGGCAAGAATCAAGTGTAATGTGAGCTGTTATGGCAGGCTCATGCCTCGCATGGCTGTAAGTGCTCAATTGAATTTTTTTTAAAAAAAAAAACTTAATTTGAATAATCTTAGGCTCCAAATACTTTGTGAAAGATACTGTATAAACTTTTTCTTTTTAGTGCTTTTTCTGGTTTTTGAGGGCGCATAAGAAAACAGAAAATTATAATCTTTCAAAATGGCTTAATTTTTCCCACAGAAAATTATTTTCAGGACTTTCACAAGTTCATAAGGAGACTGTGTAAACACATACCCACTAGTATACCAATACAGCAAATCATTGTTGACTGTCACAGCCCTTTTGTCCTTCAGGGATAACCAGGGTGCTCTTTTTTTATAATTTTTTTTCTCATACGCTATTGTAAAAGATAAATAAAACCAAATCAAGTGCTTGCGATGGTAGAGTTCTTTGTTTGTACACTCCGGTGTGTTGCTTGTTAATGGAATAAATATTAAAATTTGTAGTGCTCTGCAGATAATTCCTCCTGGAATGGAGTTTCATCATATTGTTCCCCAAGAAGGTGATATGGATGGTGAAATAGAAGGAAATGAAGACCATCCTACTTCTCCTGATCCACCAATCTGGTCTGAGGTTCTAATTTTCTTTTTCCTCTTTTCTATTTTTATTTTATTTAACTTGGATGAATCCTAGACAGATAGCCTGCACATTGTGCCTTCTTTGAGTAAAATGTATTGAGGAAATTTAATGCTTTGATTAATATGCTTCAAGCCAGTAATGGTTTTCCCATATTTAATGCAATGTCAAGCTGATGTTAATTTAATATCTGTGTTTTGTTATGCAGATAATGCGCTTCTTTACAAATCCTCGTAAGCCTATGATACTTGCCCTTGCTAGGCCAGATCCTAAAAAGAACATCACTACTTTGGTTAAAGCATTTGGAGAATGTCGTCCATTGAGAGAGCTTGCTAACCTTGTATGTTTAGGCACATAATTAGATTTGTTTTCTTTGCTGTTTAGTCCATCTTATCTAGAATTTTCCTTTTCCTACTTCTCTTCTTTCTTTCTTTCTTTCTTTCTTTTGCAGACACTAATTATGGGTAACCGAGATGGGATTGATGAAATGTCAAGCACAAATGCCTCTGTCCTTCTTTCAGTTCTTAAACTTATTGACAAGTATGATCTGTATGGGCAAGTTGCATACCCTAAACACCACAAGCAGTCTGATGTCCCTAACATTTATCGTCTAGCAGCAAAGACGAAGGTATGCCTTGTAGTATGTGGGTCTGGTGAAACTAATCCCTTTCTTACTTTGTTTTGTTTCTTTTTCCCCCTAACATTGGTTCTATGAGCATTCAATAGTGTGCACTGTTCTCTTACATAGCTTTCAGTCTACAATTTTTTCTTTGCTACCTGTTATTTGATAAATTCATGCTTTAGTTTTCAATGTTATAATTAACAACTGAGAACTTACCTAATAACTACTTTTGTATTGCTATAATTTCTATTGTTGGCTATTTTTCTTATTAGGAGTTATTGTCTGAAGTAGTTGACTTGTTCAGCAAAATACATTTAACTGGGCCCACTGGTGCACTGAACAAAAAATTCACATTTTAGTCCAAAAGTAAGGCCAGCTAAACTAACAAATTTTGCAAACATAACATTGAAGACTAGGTCACTAGAATATGATTATAATCATGAAACATAGCAGGTCACCACAATATGCACATTAAGATGGTGTTGTTAACTGATGACTTACACATGTTGCATATAATGGGTGAAATACAAGTTAATGTGTGTCTATTTACATATATTCATATGCAATAGATATCCTGATTCCTGGATCAAATCTCTGTAAAGTTGACCCTGTATCTGAGCTGTGTGTGTTTTATCCAGGATATTTGCAACTTATATGTTTTGTTTTGGTAAGTCTTCAGTTGTACCTTTGCTTCAACGTATGATGTAATTGCTGTAAGATTGTTGTAATCATGGTCCAGATATTCGGTCAACCTAGTCCGTCAAGATCTCATCTCCCAATCATAAATCAATTGGAATTGTGTATTTTCAATATCTCATTCTGTTTGGGAATTCATGCAGGGAGTTTTCATCAATCCAGCTTTCATTGAGCCATTTGGGCTTACTTTGATTGAGGTACTCTTACTGACATAATGTGGAGTTTCTCTTTTGTGTTGATTTTGATAGACTTACAATATTTCCTAACTAATTTACTGAGACCCCACCTTAATAATTGCTTAAAATTTGAAGTAGATAAAAATGCCCTTTAACATTAATAGATCTTTATGCTACCAGTGTATTCAACTCTCCCCCACCCCATCCTGCAATTTTTTTTTGAAAAAAGCCATCACTTCAATTGGTTACTTATTTCCTGACAAAGAGGACAAGTAAGTGAAAATGGAAGTTAACCAAGAGCTACACTGTATTGGAATTGCCCTGTTATGTTTTTCCATTGCTTTGGGCGACTTTCTCCTTCAATATATCATTAGGATATAGATTTTTGTGCCTGCAAATGAAATTCCATCTATTTAAGAATAACTAAAAGTCTCTGTGGTTGCAAAAAGTGGTTTTTATCTATGTTTAAGAGATTCAAGTTGTTCTATTGGATCTTTTCCCCTTAACTCTCCTCAATATCAGATGGTTTTGGAAGGTAACCAGTATAAGTGATGGTTTGACAATACTGTATTTTTAAACTGCAAGGAAGTTGAGAAGGAAAGGTGAAACACAAAATAAATAGGCTAATATTCTCGCTCTTTTCAACAATTTTAATCCTCTTAATTTTATGAAATAAGCAAGCTGTGGTCCTGGTCATAAAGCTGTGGAAATAACGATGGTCAGCTTAATATTCATGACATCTGTTTACACTTTTGTTCTGCAGGCAGCAGCTTATGGTTTGCCAATTGTTGCCACAAAAATGGAGGCCCAGTAGACATACATCGGGCATGCCTTCACTTTGAAACATATTACTTAGAATAATCAGGTGTCTCTGTTGGATATGAATCTCTAATATTGATGAAAAACATATATCTGCAGGTACTTGACAATGGTCTTCTTGTTGATCCTCATGATCAACAGTCTATTGCTGATGCCCTTTTAAAGCTTGTTGCTGACAAGCAGCTTTGGGCAAAATGCTGTCAAAATGGGTTGAAAAATATTCACCTTTTTTCGTGGCCAGAGCACTGCAAAACTTATCTATCACGAATAGCCAGTTGCAAACCAAGGCATCCACAATGGGAAAAAAGTAATGATGGAGCTGATACTTCAGATTCAGATTCACCAGGGGATTCCTTGAGGGACATACATGATATATCTTTGAACTTGAAGTTCTCATTGGATGGGGAAAAGAGTGGAGCTAGTGGTAATGATAATTCTTTAGAATCTGAAGGAGATGCCTCTGATAAGAAGAGCAAATTAGAGAATGCTGTTTTGGCATGGTCAAAGGGTGTTATGAAGAACTCACAAAGGACTGGGTCCACTGAAAAAGGGGAACAGAACAGTAGTTCTGGTAAATTCCCAGCTTTGAGAAGGAGGAAGCAAATTTTTGTCATTGCAGTAGATTTCAATAATGTCTCTGGGCTTTTACAGGCAACAAGAAAATTTTTTGAAGCTGCTGAAAAAGAAAGGACTGAAGGCTCAACAGGTTTCATATTGTCATCATCCTTGACCATATCTGAGATTCATTCGTTTCTTGTCTCAGGGGGATTCAGCCCCAGTGACTTTGATGCTTTTGTATGCAACAGTGGTAGTGAACTCTACTATTCGAATCTTAATTCAGAGGATGGTCCATTTGTGGTGGACTTTTATTACCATTCACATATCGAGTACCGATGGGGTGGAGAAGGGCTAAGGAAGACTCTGGTTCGCTGGGCAGCTTCAATTAATGAGAAAAAGGCTGAGAACGTGGAGCAGATTGTTACAACTGCTGAACAACTTTCAACCAGCTATTGTTATGCTTTCAGAGTGCAAAAACTGGGATCGGTAATTTATTAGTTCAGACTTCATTTATAGTTGCCTGGTCTTTTTCACATTTACAGTGTGTAAATAAAATTAAATGTGTCATGAGAAATCCATCTGTTTGCCTTCTGCAGGTTCCACCAGTTAAGGAACTCCGGAAGTTGCTGAGGATTCAGGCTCTTCGAAGTCATGTTATTTATTGCCAAAATGGGACCAGGATAAATGTAATTCCAGTATTGGCATCTCGCGCCCAAGCCCTCAGGTAGCATTTTCCATGTATGTGATACTGACTTCCATTTAATGCCAGCATGAACTTGTAAGCACAACTGGGTATAGATTGAGAAAGGGTCTAGCTGATAGGCACAAATCTCTTGTTGCTAAACTTGGACAAAATGGAGAATGCAGTCGAATTCAAAACTATTTGATGCATCCAGATTTTCTTTGACAGCATTTATGCTTAAAGTTTTTTAACAGTATAATTTTTTCCCTTTACATTGGCAATTTATGAATTTAACGGCTTGAAAAACATTTGCAGGTATCTGTATGTTCGGTGGGGTGTGGAATTGGCAAATATGGTTGTTTTTGTTGGAGAATCAGGAGATACAGATTATGAAGGTCTGCTTGGTGGTTTACACAAAAGTGTAATATTGAAGGGAGTTTGTAGTAGTGCAAGTAACCAACTCCATGCCAACAGAATCTACCCTCTTTCAGATGTTATAGCATCAGACAATCCAAATATCGTTCAGACACCTGAAGAATGCACCAGTTCCAATATACGAGGTTCCTTGGAGCAATTAGGATGTCTCAAGGGCTAGATAATCCCAGCCTCATCTTTGATCACCCCAATTTGTTCTATGGCTGCTTGTCTAATATTGCTTTCATTATAAGGAGTCTTATCAGGTTGGATTCATGGCAAGCATGCTCATGAGTTTTTGAATCCTCGAGAAGATTGCTGGTGGGTTTTCTTGCTGATTCTCAAGCCTGTTCTTCATTTTCGTGCTTATTATTATTTTTGTTCGAATTTGTTAGTTCCTATGTAGAGTAAGTCCTCTGTTGCTCATATTGGCCCATGAGTTTCTTAATGAATCGAACTTGTTCATTTAATCATTTCTAAGGCTTCTGTATACAGTTGCGTGGCATGCACTTAGGGCATGGGACCTTTCTCACCTGTGATGGTAGATATAAATAAAATCTCTTACTATTCAATGATACTTTGGGACTACTTGAAAATAATGCATTTTTCTTTCTTGTTCTCTCCAGTTGTAGTCTTGTGTAGAGCATTTTGTAATTTTGTTCCGCAAAGATAATTTTATTTACATTTTTATATAGAGAATTTTAATAATAAGGTTGATATTATATATTTTTTTTAATAAGAAATGTTGTTATTACTATTTTTTCAATACTTTTTTAGACATTTGTTTTATAATTGGTTTATATTATCAAATTTAATTTATTAAGGAAAGTAATCCATGTGAACCAATTATAGAATAAGTATCCAAAAAAGTGTTGAAAAAAATTATAGAATAAGTATAAAAGAAAGTGTTGAAAATAAAGTATTGGTAGCATTCTCATTTTTAATATATTTTTCATTAATTAGAGATATGTTGATTATTGAAAGACTAAAAAATGATAGTACAAAAATACCCAAAATAGCAATAACTTTTTCACTTTTACCACCAAATTGAATCAGTGCCAAATATACATTTTTCGCAATTTTTTTTTTATTTTAAATTTTACATTTAAGATGTACCATCGTTCTTCTAACTCACTCAAGAACTGGTCTCATTTTGTCAATTCTTACTTAGGTTGGGAAATGGCCAACAAAGGGAAGCTTTGAGTAGTATGTAGAGTTAGACCAATGTGATCAGATTCAATGCGGCCGTAAACTCTCTAATGGAGATGTACCATGTGCTTTCTCTGATGGAAGCTCCAGCACTTTGGAATTGTAGGTTTCTTTCTTTTGACACTTGAATTAGTATTATATTTACATTTTCAATTTTTTGTTTATAGAAAATTTTCATATGTTGGATTTTAGTTTGCATTACGCGATGGTGGAGTTGGGAACACCAGGAGTGAAGTTCATGGTGGCGCTTGATCTGTTTTGGATGCCTTATGATTGCAACAAATATGCGCCAGATCAAGGCACTTCTCATTCTTCTGTATGTATCTCTTATCAACTTTTTTTTTTATCCCCTTTTGTCTGTGAAATCCTTTTTCTTTGTATATATTATATTTGTGAATGTTATTTGACTGCGTACAATAGATTCCAAGAACAGAAGTTGCTTAGTCAAAACCTTCATTGAGTAAAAAGGTTGAAAACCTGTGGGTCTTTCCTTTATTTAGTTTGTTCTTGATTTTCTATCAGCAATATGAGCTAGTGATTGCTACCACAAAGTGTCGTCTCTTATTGTACAAATTTGTAAATCTGTGATATTAATATCAATTGTAGAGATTAGAAAGTAGAGTTATAAGTAGTCTCATTGAATTATCAAATTATAGCTCTTAACAATTCGACAGGTGGCTTATATTTTTAGGAAAACCTTTTTTTTGCAGATGTAAACAAGCATGCCTGCTACTTCCATAATTAATTGCTAAAATTTATAATAATTTAAGTTACCAAAAAACAATTATATGAAAATTCTAGGATGCTTGGAATCTATAATTAATTTATATGTATCATTTTCTAGAAACTAATATCTGTGTGATTTACTTAAAAATGGCCACCCACTTGCAGACGACAACCTTAATTGATCAACTCAATATTAATTATATCAATAGTAATCATAAGTCACTGATTAACATTCTGTTTTCGTTTCAGGTTTTATTAATCAGAGACATAAATCAATACTTGGCATGTGATTAATTAAACCGAAATAGGATTTGTTTTTTTTTTCTTCAAATAACTAAGAAGGAATGATAATGTAGGCATGCTTAATAGCAGAGTAATGACAATATTGAATTACTGTAAGGCAGTGGATCATTTGTCCCTTTGTAAATGATTAACTATTCGGATATTTTTTTTTCTTTAAAAAAAATTATGTTGCTTGAATTGAAGATTTTGATGAAACTGTTTAAAGACATTAGAACTAGACATTTAACGAGGGATTTAAGTATTATAACATATATGCGAATTATATGTTTGGTATATATGAGTTATATGTACAACATTTGAAATAGAATGTTTGGTTCAATTAGTGAAGCCGTATATGAACATTCGAAATTAAAAAATAATATTACATGTTCCTGAAGTCAATTTGTAAATTAAGCTTATATATATATATATATATATATATATATATATTATTTATTTTATTTTATATATACACTATATTGATATCGATTTTTATACATTGTAAGGCAAATGTGAGTTATATTTTTAGAATACATGAGTTATATGTGAATAATACATAAAAATATTAATGAAAACACAAACCAAACAGCAAGGTGGAGTATTACGAAATGCTAGATGAAATTAATAAGCAGCTCTCTCAACTACTGTTATTATAAGTTATGGGTATTATATATTTTTTTGAAATAAAGAAATTATCAAAAAGTTCATTTTCTTACAGTAGCTCTCTCATATAGGTAAGCTAAATCAATTAACTAATAATTTTGGATAGTTGCAGAAAATGCAAGGTATGGTCTTTGAACCTTCAACTGAGTGCAGTCAATGAAGTAAAAAGGAGACAGATTGGTGGTGATTTTGTTGGGGAAAAGGATCAGAGGGAGATGCCCACGTGTTCCATACATTATGCAATTATAATTAAAATAATATAATATTTTATTATTTATTATTTGTATACTTCGCGTATACTAAATGCATATTGTACATATACTTAGTTGAGAGACATTGTCATTGCCAAAATTTTCATTTAATTAAAAATCTAATTCTAGGAAAATTATGATAATTTTAACTAAACTATAAAAAGTAAAATATAATAGAAATCATAAACTCTCTTTTCTCCATCAAAATAAATACTATATAAATTTAAAATAATTAAATTGTAATTAATTTTTAAAAATGATATTCATGACATAATTTGTGCGTAAACTAAATCAGTTTGTTACACTGAGTACGAACTGATATATTTGGATTATTGCAAATAACTAGCAACAAAAAAAAGGTTCCTTCTCAAAATTAAAAAAAAATATATTTATTTTGCATTTTAAAAATTACGTAGTAAAAGATATATTCAATTATATTTATAAAATATAATTTATATATCTATTTTATTCAAAATTATTAATATATTTAACTCAGAATTATTAAATGTACAATTAAAAATATATAATAAATATATGTGAGGTATATATGATGTAAATATTGATTAAGTATACAATACAATTATAATAAAATATTAAGTCTATGTGAGGTAAATGTAAAATATACATATAATTTACATATACTATATGTATACCCTTAAAGTATGCATATAACGTATATAAGATATATATTTAGCATATGTGAAATATGCGAATAATATATGATAAAATTGAAATCATTCAATACGAAGGGAAATTATGCAGATAATTGAAAAAACATTAATTAGTCGTAAGAAAACATTAGACAAGTCTCCTTACTTTTTTTTTTTTACTTTTAATAAATTACATAAAAGTCTAAATTGTAAAAAACTAGGAAGATAAGCAATGAGAGACTATACATAATTATTGCTGCTTGGAGCAAACAAACAAAAATCGAGCCATCACTCAAGTTACCTTTTGATATGGAGTATTGGATTAATATCACATGGTTAGGTTGTGGAGAAGCATGAAGTAATTTATGTTCAATATGTACACAATAATTAGGAGCTGAAGTAAAATTACAAGGTTAGGTTGTGGAGAAACATGAAGTAATTTATTTTCAATCTGTACATAATAATTAGGAGCTGAAAGTAAAATCACATGGTTAAGTTGTGGAGAAGCTTGAAGTAATTTATTTTCAATCTGTACTTATATAATTAGGAGCCGAAGTAAAATCACATGGTTGGGTTGTGGAGAAGCATGAAGTAATTTCTTTTCATTTCTCATCATCTCCTCCTTAACCATTGCTCAACTAACTGGGATATAAAATCACAATTTCCCTATCAACTTTGCATTTATATTATTAATTACTGGAAATGTTGGTCATATTGAATAATATATAATAATATGCAAGTACTATTTGAACGAATTGTAGGTCCCACAATAGCTCGAAAGGGGATGAATTGATTTTTTAAGAATTTTTGGCATTTGTAAAACGATTCTTGTTTTTTAGTATGCTAACAGTATTCTAATACTAGGAGAAGTCTTTTACAAAGTAATTTGAAATTTATTTTCACAAAATCAAAATTTGTAAGTAAAAATATTTTTCAATTTCTAAAATTAGCTTTTGTCAAGAAAATCACTTTTTTTATTTACAACAAAAACATCAAATAAATTTAAGCATAAATGAATTTTTGCTAAACACTTTTTAATAAAAAAATCAAATCTAAGTTTTTTTCCCAACAAATTAGAATATTGAAAATGAAAATAAGAAAACAGATAATAACTTGATACGTTTGAATTTATAGTAGTTCGACCCATTACTCATATCTACTCCTCAAGACTTAATCTTGAGAGTTTTCTAAATTAATGATTCTTTTCAACAATAAGAATCAAGTCAATTACAGCTCTAGAATTCTACTTAACTTTTTTGAATCTAAATCCAATTTTTATAAAGTAAAATTTGAAAATACTTGATTAGCTTTTCTACCTATATGCTAAATAGCTCCATAATAAGTTTTAAATCTAAACTTGCAAATTAGAACAAAAAATAATCACTTATACGATCAACAATGAATTACACAAAGAAAAACTAGAGTAAGATGAAATATATCTAAAAATAAAGCTCAATATGCAAGGAAAATGATTTAAAGAGAGTAGAAAACTTTTCTCTTGTAAAATATTTGAATTTTTAAAATTTAAAATATTTTTTCAACAAATATTTATAGTATTAATGCTAAAAACTAACCAGTAGAGGCAGATTCACATTTTATAAAAACTAGCAATTATTTTATTTTTTAGTCAAAAACTGTCAATTATAAAATTAGAATACTCGGGATAGAGCTGGTCGGATGCCGGTGATTTCCTAACAATAGTTCTGATCACGCCACTAGTTTGAAGAAATATCAATGAATGGAGTTTCTGGTCTAGGCAAGATCGATGTTTGAGGATAGACTTGATTTCAACATAAGAGGTTTGATTTCTGTAGCAAGGAGAGGAATGATTATATATATATATATTGCAAATAAATTTTTAAAACAATTTTCTTATTATTTTTTAACTTTTGTAGGTGAGAGCGGTTTTATAGAGATAAAAATATAAATGCGTCAGAGGACTTTAAAAAATGTGCTCACGAATTTTTTTGGTGCATTTAATGGTTATTTCATTTTCAATGCTTTTTATTTTAACTTTGAAAACACTTTCCTAAAATTACCGCCATTTTTTCACATCAAAAGCTTATATTTTCCAAAAAAAATTTACTCTTTATCGGTGAAGAATTTTTTATTTTTATTTTTAATTTTTTAGCCATAAGTATTTTCCATAATGTGCAGCATTGAAGAAAAATAGAAGACAATGCTTTTGACCCATTATATGACTATTTTGCCCTTATTTTTAATTTTCTGCTTTTTATATGAAAGGATAAATTTGTAAAATATCAAAATTTGACATTAAATTTAGACAATAATCAAATATTCAAGAATTACCACCAAATTAGAATATCGGACAACTGAGTATTCTAAAAATTATGCAAAATTACAAAATCATACACAATAATTAAAATTCACATATATTATACAATTTTCACTTAAACACTTAAAGATAAATTATTAGAAATACCTCAACAGATTAAAATCATTTTGATATAGTATCCATACTAAAAATCCTTCT
Organism: Triadica sebifera; assembly: GCA_023653625.1. Classification (NCBI taxonomy): domain Eukaryota; kingdom Viridiplantae; phylum Streptophyta; class Magnoliopsida; order Malpighiales; family Euphorbiaceae; genus Triadica; species Triadica sebifera. The sequence continues at coordinate 18,077,893 of CM042910.1, read as the reverse complement.
AATTTTGTAAATTTTTCTTTTTAAATTGTAGTTTTGAGGCATAGACATGCTTATGTTGCGTATCTTGAACAACCATTATTCAAATAATCGCTAATAATATTCGAGTTGTCTTAAACTAATTTTGTTACGCATTTTACTTTGGATCCTTGGTGGTTAGTGAACAAAAATGAATTTTCTACTTTTTGATGATTTGTTTGTAAAGGATGAGTTCCTTTCACAACTCATATTTTTTTTTACATGCACATTATTTTTCAAATAACAATATATAAAAATATGCCCATTTTTGTTACAATAAAAACATGTGACATGAGTAAAAGAATATGAAACGGTTTTATGAAAATATGCATCATTTTAACATATTTTACAAAAACCATCAACAACAACCCTTTTATCTTTTCCAAATTTATTTGAACATGCATAATATCTAAACTCTTTATTTAGAATGCATTTTTCATATAAAAGTTTTTCAATCTTCTTGTTTTTCTTTTTAATCTCTTCATGCAATAAAATATTTTGTCTTGCAATATTATTATAAAAATCAATGACTTTCAATTTATTTTCAACAAATTTTTCAGCTTCTTTTACAAAATTATCATGTTTTTACAAAAAATCGTCATGCGAGATTTTTAAATTAGTATATGAATTTTCAAAACAACATATTTTTTGTTCAACTTTTTATACTTATAATGCAACTGTTCAAAATACCTCAAAAGGTCATCATCACAAGAAGACTTAGAATCACTTACCTTAGAGTTTTCATCAAGGTTGAGGTCTAAAATTTGTATACTTTCAATTTCTTCGATATCTACCATCAATGCCATATCTAATGTTTCTTTATGTTCTAATTTGGTTGAACTTGAACTTGTTTCTTCATTATTGTTCTAAGTTGCGATCATGGTTCTTTTCTTGCGTTTATTTCCTTTATGTTTTAGCTTTGGACAATTTGATTTAATATATTCATTTGTTTCATTTGCACATTTGTTGGGTCATAACCCTCTTCTTTTGCCTTGCAATGTCGATTAACTAGTCATAGCACATTTTTAAGTCCTTATGCATATGCATTTGTAATCAAGCATTTATCATCCATTATATCTTTATCACATATACCATACATATCCCACATATGCTACACATATACCTCATATATACAATACATATACCATATATATATTAAGTATGTCAAACATATACCTCAACTATACCATACATATACCACATAAATCACAAATTACCAATTATCTCATTATTAAGGTCAAATCAGGGCAATCATATGAATCACATAATTACAAGTCAATTCATATTTCACACAACAAGTAATATCTATGCGAGATCATTGGTTGAATTTGTATCTAGCCCACAAAATAAGAAGTTCATAGCCTTTGAGTTTGCTTTTGATGCTTGTTTTTCATCTTTGGTCATCTCTTTTATCTTTATCTTTGTTTCATTTTCATTTGTTGGATGTATATAGTTTTCTATAACTGATTCTCAACAATCTACGTCATTAGATTGAAGAAAATGAGTCATTCTTATCTTTCAATATGCATAATTTTCACCAGAAAATAGATGAGGTCGTGTAATAGATTGACCTTCTTGGAAATGAGCGGAAATGGGTGGACAAATTGCATTGTTTGAGGTTGATGCCATAATTTTGGATCTCTCCAAACTTGTGAAGCCTTAGGTGAAGAGAGATAGTCTTTGATACCAAATGTAGGTCTCGAAATAGCTTAAGAGGGGGAGGGAGGAGGTGAATTAAGTTTTTAAAAATTTCTGACATTTGCAAAATGACTCTGATATTTCAGTATGCTAACAATATTCTAATACAAGTAGAAAACATTTACAAAAGTAATTTGAAATTTCTTTTCATAAAATCAAAGTTTGTAACCAGAAATATTTTTCAATTTCTAAAATTAGTTTTTTGTCAAGTAAATTACCTCTTTTATTTACAACAAAAACATCAAACAAATTTAAGCACAAATAGATTTTTGCTAAACATCTTTTAATATAAAAATAAAATCTAAGCTTTTTTTTTTCCAGCAAATCAAAAATTGAAAATGAAAATGAGGAAAGAGAGAATAGTTTGATACGTTTGAATTTATAGTAGTTCAGCCCCTTTGCTTATATCTACTCATCGAGACTCAATTTTGAGAGCTTTTCTCAATTAATAATTCTTTTCAAGGGAAAGAATCAAACCAATAGTAGCTCTAGAGTTCTACCTAACTTTATTGAACTCAAACCCAAATTTTTACAAAATAAAATTTGAGAACACTTGATTAACTTTTCTACCTAAGTGCTAAACAACCTTATAACAAGTTTTAAAACTAAACTTGCAAACTAGAACAAAAAATAATAATTCACAAGCTCAACAACAAATTGCACAAAGAAAAATTAGAGTTAAGATGAATGATATCTAAGAATGAAACTCAATACGGAAGGAAAATAATTTAAGGAGAATAGAAGACTTTTCTCTTGTGAAAGAATAAGTATTTATGGTATTGGTGCCAAAAACTAGTTAATAGAGATAGATTCACGTTTTACAAAAACTAGCTGTTATTTTGTCTTTTAATGAAAAACTATTACTTATAAAATTAGAATACTCTATTAGAAAGTTATGTTTCTAACCAGTGAAAAATACTTTATCCAAAAAAATTTTATACTTTAAGCTTCAATTTTAAACATTAATCAATATGGTTTTACATTTATATTTTAATATATTTTTTTATTGCACATATTCCTCTTTCTTGAATGTTCACTTTGCTTCCAACTTTTTGCACATTAAAATATGAAATTATAACAATAATAATATAACAAATTCTAACATTTCAATCATGATTTTAAAATTATCAAAACAATAATTATAGCTTTTGAGCCAACACGAATTTCATTAATGCTTTTTCATTACACAAATTTTAGAAAAGATTTTAAAATCAGAGATCATAAGGGTAATCATCAACGTTTCAGAAAAAATACAATTTTGTTTCAAGAACCTAAAGAACAAATTTCATTTTAACACAAGCCCATATCCTTTGATATGATATTCATCCACCCAACAATTAAAAACTGAAAAAAAGGCATATAATAACACGGATCAGTAAAACTGAAACCAAATAATGTATTGCCAAATATAAAATCTCCGACAAAGAGAAGAGAAAAATTATTAGCCAATAATATTCTCAAAATTGATGATACCCAATAACCCATGAAGAAGACAATTTATTCATACTCAAACTGGCTAAATAGATCTCAATAACAATTCCTCACAAAATCTCTCATCCAATTCACAGATCCAAAAGAAAAAAAAAATACAAATCCAACTGCAATAAAAAAAAGGGAAGATTCAGCACGAAAGATGTCTTTTAAAATCAAATCTAAATATGATAACTATAATATCTCAACGCATATCTTTCTAAAAGTGAAAATTGAGAAAGAGCAACTTTATGATTGGTAAAGTTGTGTTCTTATATTCACCGAAAAAAGAAAAATCAAGGATTTATAAATCGAAGCAAGAGAAAAAGAAAACTTCACGTAAATATTAAATTACCAAATTTCATTTTCACAAGACATTTCTTCATAAAAAAAATCATAAATTAAAAAAATCATATACCAAAAAGGAATAAAAAGTGTAGCGGAACCCTTATCTTTCCCTTTCCCCCCGTCACCACCAGGGCCAACGTTAACCCTCCTTTCTTCCGAGCCTGAACTTTCCATTTAGTTCATGGTGGCAGTGCCACCACTGTGATATGGTGCAGTTGCGATTGAGTTTAAACTATCTCCAACCATAAACACTAATTTAGTGTGATTTTTACACAAAATAGTATAGTCATAGTGCCACAATCTCCAACCAATATTACCAATTTTTACACCAAAAACAACTACTTCACCTCTTCATTCTCCACCCATACCCTACAGCCACCGTCACTATCATCGGTGAAGCCGATTTTTCTTCCTCTCTTCTCCTTTGCTCTCTCTATTATTTCTTCCTTTCTTCCTCCCAATTCCTTTCTTTCTTTCTTCCTCCCGATCCCTTTCTTCCCTTCTCCCTCCCGATCCTTCATCGTTTTTCTCCCTCTCTTCTCTTTTGCGCTCTTTGTTTCTTCTTTTTTCTGTCTCAATGGGTTTATAAAAAAAAGAATAGTGAAATAGTGTAGTTACAGTAACTCGTTAAATATGACGTTGGAGCAAATACCATTTTTTATAGAAAATATAGCGTCGGTTGGGATAAGAATGTGAAATTTTTTTTATCTTTATTCCAAATGTAAGCCATTTTGACCATTGGTTGGAGATACCTTAGGCAGAAGAAAAAGAAAGGCAGTTGAAAAAAGGTAAAAAATAAAAGAGTTATTTAGGAGAAAAAGTATTTTTGTCTAGTACAAAAAATGATTTTTTTTAAAAAAAAGGGTACTGGGTGTCATAAAAAAATTTATGTGGCAGACTTATTAAGTATCTTGGATTCGAAATGTCTTTAGGCCTCCACAAGTGAACGGTCAGGGTTGGAGTTGTGGGGGCTTCACATTAGAGCTTAGATTATTTTAAAGAAATTATAAATTTACAATTATAAAATTATATTCTATTCTTTAAACTTTGAGGTGAGATTCTCTTGAATATACTTTGATTTAAAAAAATACATTTATTGATGATAAAGCATATTAAATAGAAGTATAATAAAAAATTAATAAATTGATTATATATTTTTTTAAAATAAATAACTTATAATTTGTGACAAATAAAAAAGATAATTAAGGTAGTAGGATTTATTATCTTGTATGGAGTGAAATCACTTTATTATTATTATTATTATTATTATTATTATTATTATTATTATTATTACAACGAAATAGAGGTGACTACTGGGAGTCAAATTGAAAACGTTTTATACAAAAATGGGAAATTGAGGTTGAAAGTTGGAACCCCACAAGCCTCAGATTCAAAAGATATTACTAATTTACTATTAGGAGCCAAATTACAGTAACTTTTCATCCATCCAGTAACCTAAATCACCTGGTTGGATATCGATTTTTGTATACCTTTCAGTACTGTCAAACAGTCAAAGTTTATGTTTATATACAGGCTTAAGCCATACACGCAACTTCTCTAATTTGTCCATTTTTTTCAGATTACTTTTTTTATCGGGTTTTTTTTCTTCCTAAACGTTATTTTTTGAACATATTATCAATTCAAAAATTTGATAAAAATTTCTTGACGAGACAACTAGAGTGTAAATTGATAAAAATTTCTTTTACGTCAGCAAATTGTGGTACATTATATTAATTTTCAAATTTAGAGGTGATAATGTGATTTAAAAATAACGTTCAAAAAATAAACATGACTAAAAATCTGTCAATGAGTAATCCGAGAAAATTTGACAAATTAAAGGGGCCATATATGGTTTATGCTTTATATATATATATGAAAATCAACGTGACAACATCTATTATTTTATATTCTAATCTTTTATTTTATCAAATTATATTCTAATCTTAATCTGCGATTCATATAAGTTCTAGATAAAAGCATTTTCTTATAAAATTTGATTTAAATTTTTTTAATGAGGTTGTATTACGCTTTTAAAATTTCTTAATTATAAAATATTTGTGTGTCCAAATTAATTCTTCACAATTACAAAAATATTTAATAAATATAAAAATTTTATGATTAGTTATTAGAATAATTATAATATTCATTATTCATTTTACAATAAAATATGTAATACATAAAAAAAATTTAAATTTTTATTTATTTATTATATATGTTACGTAACATATTAAAAAAAAAATATATAAAATAATTACACCTTTAATAATCTTTAAACATATAAATAAACATTGGTAAATTTACAGTGAGGCATCATAGTATAAGCTACAATCTTGAACGATTAAACCAATTGTATCCTAAATAAAAATAAAAAAATAATAAATAATTCTCGTTTTGAAGCCAGGAATATGGAATGGGATAGACAGTTAATAAATCCTAACTGATAACCAACTTATCTGTCGATGTTTAATCGGTTAGTTGGTGGCCTGAGCCGTTAATACATTAGGATTGAGTCATTAATTTTAAATAGAATTGTATTTCTAAAGAGAAAAATATTCATCTTCTTGATTATTCTTTTACAATATTAAGATCGGATATAGATATTAGATAAAGTGATAGAGAGAAATCAATTTTTTTTATCTTACTATTCAATCTGAATTTATACTGGATAAATTCATTAAAAAATCATTTAATTTAGAGTCTGAGTGAAAATTTCATTTAATTTACATATAAAAATAGTGAGATCGGTCAGACAACTAGTTCACTGGTTGTATCTTTTAGAGGACTTCTTGAGTTTGGTATAATTAATCGTTTGCAACAGATATAACCTCACCCATGTGTTCTGCACATCATTTTTTTTATTTATATTTTTCTATATTAATGGTGTACATTTATTAATTACGCTAAAAGAAAATGTACGAATTGCATAGCAGTGCAGTTTCCTTTCCTTCTCTTTATCACTTTTTGAGTTCGGAAAAGGTTTGAGTAGAACTATATACGATTTATGAATTTTTTAAATATTTATAATTTCACTATATATATAATGACTGCAATATTTTATATATAATATTATTTATAACTTTTATAGTTTTATTATGCAAATATAATATACTATAACTTAAACTTAAACTTGTAATTGTATATACTTTAATCCATAAAATTAAATTATAATTAAATTTATTAATTATTTAACAAAATTTATATGACATTTATAATAGTAACGAATTTAAATAATTAGAAATTTTATATGTTAAAAATAATTTTATATACTAGAAATTTTATGATGGTAGTGTAAAAAATTGAACTCATAACATTCATATAAGTTTAAAATAAACTCATTATCAAACTAATCAACTATCTTTGTTATTAATATGTAAATAAAAAAATTTGTAATATATTGCTAGTTTTATTTTTGCCTACAATTTTTTTTATCACTAATTATATTTTTTAGCATTTATAATTTATTTTAATTATATTATATAATAAATCTAAATTATTTTAATTATTTGGTAAATTAATTTAAGTGAATCAATTAAAGAGTAACTTAATTTATAATAAATGTATTATATATATATTTATATGATAATTCAATATAAATTATTATTTATTCTAATTATATTATATGATTTTTTATCAAAATAATTGTATTATTTTAAATTTAAATACTAATCTATATTATATTATTAAATAAAATATATTTAATTAATATATTTAATAAATTAATATGCTTATATACTTTATAATTATATACGTATAGTTATATACTTCTAATAATTTAAATTTTAAATATTACTATATGCATAACTTACTATATATTATATTATTTTTTTTATCAAAATAATTATATTATATTAAACTTATATACTAATCTAAATTATATTAATAAATAATATATAAAATTGATATATTTCATAAACATATATAATTATATACTTTATAATTAATGTAGACACTATAGTCATATATATTTTTTAAATAATTATAAACTTACATACTTATAGTTTATAATTAAATCTTTTAATTTAGAAACCTTCTATATAGGAAAAACTGCATTTTTGAATTTTAATTTAATATTTCAGAGATAATACTCTCGCGTATTTTTCTTACTCTTCAAAGATTAATCATTTATTAGAAGTATATTTATGTGATAATTGTGGATATCTTATAATAATATTAAGTATCAACTCAGTTGAACATGTTTAGATTTTAGGTATTTTTTATATAGTTCAAAATATCCGAATACTTGATTATTTTGTAACGTATTATTTAATATTGAAAAAACTGAAAAAATGTATCAAATTGTTCCAAAATTTCAAGACAATACAATACAATACGAAAATTATATATTTTGACTTTTCAAGATGATACTAGAAATTTTCTAATTTCCAAATTGAACTGTACTGTGTACATCCCTAGGCTTGGATATTGGTAAGGCTAGCCTAATTTCCCAAGATTTGGGATTTTAAAAAGCAAATTTTTTTCCCAAGATGTAGAAATTATTTTTGTTAGGAGGCATTCTTATTAATTAATTATTAATGAAAAGACCACCAAATGAAAACATAAAAGAAAAATGGTTAATTACTATTTACCTTCTGAAATTTGACATAATACACTAGTAGCTCATAAAATTTTAAAATTATACTATTTATTTCATCAATTTTATTTTTATCAAACTATATAGTCTTTCTTCCAAAACTACTCTTAACTTCAGGAGACAAATAATATATATATATATATATATATATATATATATATATATATATATATATACAAAAATGAAACTTTTGATGAAAGTTATTGTCCACATCTTCTACATTTATTTTTGATTTTGTTCACTTATGCTGACTTAAATCTTCTTTTCTTTAGTCTTCCTAATTTTTCTTTGCCTTTTAGAGGAAGTGCTTTATTGATTTGCAATTGGGTATATGGTTGCACCATATACTATACATATAAGCATCATATATTTATCATATACTTTTTTACTGTACATTTAATAATTTTGATTAACACAAAGATATGTAAAACATATACTGCATATATAAATATAATATAATTCATATATATATTTTTGCTCTACATTTAATAATTTTAAGTAAAAAAAATATATAAAACATATACTATAAATATAAGTCAAACATACATGTTACTTTGTAACAATATTAGTTTAATGATTAGATGATGCGATTTTGAATTATATTCAAAAGTAATTGAAAATAATTTGATTTATTTAAAAGTTATTGAAAATTATGACTTAGTTTAATTTGAAGTGTTGTACTTATTGTATTATTAATTTAAGAATAATTTGTTCATATTGTATTTTATAGAAAAACAAAAAATATAATTAGTTGCATTGCATCTCTGTATATAAATATTCAGTTAGAAAGAACAAATGATGACGTGACAGACTGAGTCTCATTCAGAACGGATTGATAATTAATGAATCTCCATATATGTCACTGTATTATTGGATTAGTTTATAGACGACGTGTTAGATTGAGTTTATCTAAAAAATTTTCCTTTTTTATATAAGCTTTTACAAAAATAATATAGGAGAGAAAACAATTGTATATATTAAGACAAATGATGACAAAAATAGCATCATTTTTGTTGCATTATATATAAATATAACTGTGTTGAAGACAAATTCAAGTTGTCATCAAACCTAGGCACTACTGTGTTTGGGTATATGCAAATAGAGAATTTCTGTTCAAGCCCTAATTAATTTAAAGAATAAATTATAATTTACTTTTTTGAAAATTTAACAAATTACAATTAAAAATAATTTTTTTAAAAACTAATAGTTTACTTTTTTGTAATTTGATAAAATGCATATTCATTTGATATTGTACGAATTTCTAATATTATAATGTAATATACCATATGATTTTTCTATATTTGAGATATTTTTGTGTAAATTATTTAGAGTTTCATGTCTAATTTAATGACCTTTTATAACGTTTTATGATTTCTACTTATTACCAACAACTGTAATTATAGAGCAACCAGTATATTTAAGTCACAATCTTCCAAATTGTTATCTCAAACAATATTTTTATCAAATGACACGGGATAAACTGTTAGTTTTTTAAAAATTTATTTCTGATTGTAATTTGTTAAAATCTCAGAGAAGTAAACTGTGATTTGTTTTAATTTAAAAACACACATAAATATGTATAATAATGCATCGTTAATTTCTATTCTTTTTCCTTATATATATAGTTAGATTTTTTCTATTTAGATTTAAGTGCATAAAAATATATTTATAGATTTGTTTATCATAACCCATCATGTATATAAAATAATTCTCCTATGTCTCATAAAAATATATCCATATTTATTTTTACATAGATTAAAAATTACTTTGTAGACATAATTGATCGATTGTAATTGAATCAGTTTAGAAATTTATTCACATGGAAATCAATTTAAACAAGAAGAAATTAGTGAATAGGATAATGTCCAATTTCTTTCCTTCATTCATTCAATTTGTGTGTGAAGCGTAGGCGATTTAAATCATTAGTTCTGTAGCCAGCAAATCGAATGATTTTATCTCAAAAATTAGGCTATATATATTTTCTAAATTGATTTTCAATTTTTTTTGGGTCAACAATAGATGTTTAAATAAAAAATATATATTTTGTTGCAGGTCACTTACAAGTGGAGAAGCAAATGTATCGCATAATTCAAAAGATTTCTTCATGGTAATTAATTAATTAGTCATCTATCTCATATTACACTAAGATCAATACTTTTGATTATTATTCAAATAACTTATGGCATAAAAATTGCAGGGGATAACAAATCTGCTTGAATTGAAGCAGATAACACCTTCAACAATGGAGATAACACAAGTAACTAGGAGGCCATTCTATGTATTCTTAGGATGCTCAATGTTCTGCCTAATATCAAGCAGCATTTGCCACTTCTTTGCTTGCCACTATCGCAATCTTAACATTTTTTTTGCTGTGTATAGACTATGTGGGCATCACAACTATGATCACCTTATTTTTTCCCTCAATCTATTATATTTTTCAGTGAAACGCCCATTGGCAATATGTGTATCTTGGTGGCATCACAACAATATATAGGAATGTTCACCATTGTTACTCTCCTTTCTCCTGTGCTTTCAACAGGAAAATTTCTCTCCTTTCGAGCTTTTCTTTTCTCTTTGATGAGGTTATTCAGTATCATCCCTACTGTACATTCCACAATTGTGCATTTTAATAATCTAAAGCGTGACTTGATTCTTGCTTATGAGTCTACCATGGCCATTTTTTACTTGACAGGTACCAGTTTCTACATTAGCCGGATTTCGAAAAGGTTGAAACCCAGATGGCTCGATCTAGTAGTGCATAGTCATCAAATTTTCCATGTATTTGTGGTAGTAGGAGCTTTGCCTCATTATGGTGCTACCCTTATATTTTTGGAGTATCGTGACCATATTGGATGCTAATTAAGTGTAAATATATAGTCTTAATATTTAATTATAGTATAAATTGGATTTGTTTTATTATTATTCTTTTTTGTTAGAGGTCATTTTAGTGAATTTTGATTCATTATTGACTTATGGAGTTAATGAACTAGTCCATGGTGTTGATACTTTACATGTAATATTATATGTCATGAACTCATGACTGAATCTGCAAAAGGATTTGTTTAATTAACTTATACACATTGTCTGGATGATTGAAATCAATGAATCCAAATGTTTTTTCCATGTATATATTCTCATCAATGAATCCATGAAGGAAGACATTGGTGATATTGAGTTGGTGAACTGGCCAGTTAAAAGTTCTTGTAATGGAAAAAATTGTTCTAATCATCGTTGGTTTCATTGTAGGACTAAAGGTTTCATTGTAGTCGATTCCCAACTGTTGGGAAAACCCTTTTGCCACTAAATGTGCCTTGCACCTTTCAATTTCATCATTAGATTTTCTTTTCATCTTGAACAACCATTTGTTACCAATAATATTAGCATTCAAGGAACAAGGAACTAGTTTCCAAATTTTATTTTAGAGCAAGGCACTAATCTTAGCTTGCAGGGTCTCATACCAATCAATATAAGGTTTCACTTGATTAAACATTTTAAGTTCATAGTAAAGGTGATTTAGTTTAATAGTAGAAGTGAGGGCTTATCGTTTGAGGTGTGTGGAGAGTTTAAATTGCATAAGGTGTGTCCTTTATGGTGAAAGGTATGTGTTCTTATGGTATGAGGATAAGTCCATAACTAGTTAAAGTCCAGAGGGTGACAAATTGTTGAGGATAGGGAGAGTGAAATATCATGGGTAAAGGGGACTTAGTTGAGATTATTAAGAGATTGGATGGAGTAGGACTAAGAGACATACCTGAACATTTTAAAGGGCCCATAAAAGATGCAATCCATTGTTTGAATTGTGAGGCACGACGACATGGTAGAGCTTGAGTTTTGTGAGGACTCTAAGGCGTGAGCATGACCCATGAGTAATTGTGTATCAAAATGAACGTGCTAACAAGATAAATGTGATTAGTAGTGAGATCTAAACAACAATGAACATAGTGAGTAAGACTTGGATATAGGTAGGCATATGGAATTGAGCGAAATTGGAATTTATACTTGTTACAGGGACAAAGAAATGGGTATACATTACAGTTAAAAGGTTTATGGTCTTGATAATTATGATGGTGTTTGAAGAGACTAAAATAGGGATTGGTGTTGTGCAAAGTTGGGGATGGGAAAGTATTGATTAAATTTGCATTTAATTTAATTAACATCATAATTCCAATAATGAAATTGGAGTTTGGCTATAATGACCCATGACTCAATTGTTTTAAACAACTTGTGAATGACTAAACTGTACAATCTAAAATGGTTAGCCTAAGTTTTTACTAGTATTTCGATTTTAGCCTTATAAACCTCTTTCCATCCACATTCATTTCTATTGTGGGAATCAAAAGTTAGCATGTTTCCAAGTTTAAATTCTTATATTTTTTACCTAGTATCTCTTGATGTTTGTTTTCCAAAATGAGATTCGTCTAGAGGTGTTACACTTCAAAATGTATTTATTAAGGTTTGTCCAACCATTGCCTAAGGTTACATAGAGAGTAGCTCTAATACCAATTGTAATGACTCATAGTTCAACTGTCCTAAGTAACTTATAAATGGTCAAACCACACGATCTAAAATGGCTAATCCAAGTTATCATTAGTAGTTGGATTTCAACCATATAAACATTTCTCTATCCACATTCCTTTTCGATGTGAGATTCAAAAGCTAATATGTCAAGCTAACACCTTAAACACCTCTTCAAATTTAAGTTCTTACATTTTCTACCTGACATCTCTTCCCATTTGCTTGCTGAAATGAGATTCGTTTAGGGGTGTTACATTGGAGTGGGCTAAAAAGGTGAAGATTGTGTCTATGACATGTCGTATCTTTCTTTCAGAGATGGAGTTTTGCTTTAGGTGTAGGGACATGCAATCCGATATTTGAGACCTTATTACTGAAAATATTTTGTATTTTAGCTTGGAAGACATTCAATAATAGACTAAAAATGTAAGAACATAGAGAATATAACACTTTTATTTTTCAATAGATAAAGACATGTATAACGAGAATAATTATCTATAAACAAAAAAGAGCATATTTGTGATTTAAGGTAGACAAAACAAACGTAGGACCCCATATATTATAGTGCATTATTTGAAAAAGGCTTGTGCTTATATGCTCTACAGAAGGCAAATGAATATGAAACAATTTTCTTAGAGGACATGAACATTGAGAAAATTAATTGAAAAATGGAACACGATAAATTGATATCGTTGATTATTTTGGACACCGTATGATGATAGAGGTGAACTAGGGTAGTGCGCCACTTAGTGATGTTAGGAACAATAGCGATCATGGCTTGTTTAGAGGTGGGTCTAAGAGCATAAACTCCATCTTCACTTGGGACTTGCAGAAGTATCTTCTTTGTGACCTGGTGCTTAACATAAAAACACGAGGGAAAAAATTCAAAGAAATATTTATTATCAATAGTGAACTTCTAGACATATAGTTTTGATAACATTTGGAATACAAAGGACATTCTTTAACTCAAGTGAGCCATTAGATGAAGGGAGAAAGATCATGCTAGTATGACTAATGTTCAAACCTTGTCAATTACCAACTTGATGGTGGTCATTCTCATTGTATTCATTGGTAATGTTCAAAGACTGCTGATATGAGGGGATCCATTGATTAAATATGTGAGGTTGTGATAATTGAGAAGATGAGTGAATTGGGTCTTTTATGTTGCGTAATTTTTGGTAATGAACTTTACAGATGAGTGATAGGCAGTAAAGGGAGAAGAGATGACAAAAATAATGATCATAAGTTGAAAGGTTGAGGAGCTCATGTGGGGGCTCTAATACCATATAAATGTTTAGAGATTGAGAATTGGAGACAAAATAAATCCCACATCGAAAAAAAAGAAATAAAAAATGGAAATTTAGAAAATTAAAGGAGGTTAAATCAAAATGTCTTAGGTCTTCGCAATAATTTTTAAATCTACAAAATCTACATTCTTCCCATTTGCAATGAACCAGACTCATCAGTTTCAATATGGTATTAGAGTCAATTATCTAACGGCCCATAAATATTCAATTGATAGAAATGTATAAATCCAAACAAAGTAAAATGGAGACTCGAGACATCCATGACTCAAAATGGACCTGTGACCTATGAGATTCAAAGAATAAAAGCCCAAGCAAAATAAATATGGAGACTTGAGCTATCTGAAACTCGATGAATACAAGCTCATGATGTAAAATGTTAGCAAGTCACAACTAAACCAATTCAGTTGGATTTGAGGGTGTTGGAGACAAAAGGAATCCCACATTGGAAAAAGAAAAAAGAAAAAATGAGAATTTATACGACTAAATGTGTTCAAATTCACACTCTTTTCATTTGCAATGGAATATACCCATCAGTTTCAACAACATCAATGGATTTATAGCAGTTGCATACATATAGATTAATATAACTATTGATAAGAGGAGTATAAAAAATAGATAAGAGACTATCCTAACAAGATATACAAGATAATTGTCTATATAAAATTCAAACAACATAATGGTTTTGTTATTCTAATAGTATGTATATAATAACTTAGTTAAATTTTGAGGGTAGATCATATGTTTCTAATCAAACAAATTTAATTAAAAATATTACTCTTGAACTAGTTATAATCCGTTTAACATTGTGTTTAGAAAAAGTGTTTTTGGAGAAAATTTTTTTACTTTTTATTTTTTTAAGTTTTGAAAACTGTTTTTGAATATAAACAGGTAAACAGATGTTTTTCTCATAAACATATTTGAAAAAAAATAATTTATAAAAATTATAAACCGGATTTTTGGACACCTAATATCAATTCTAAATACCCCTTAAGGGGTGTTTGAGATTGTTGTTTGGTGTCCAAAAAACAGATGTATAATTTTTTTGATTTAATTGACTGATTTTTTTAATTTTTTATAAACAACTTTTATCAAACCTGCTTCTGGAAAAAATATCTATTTACTTGCTTCTCTCTAAAAATAGTTTTCAAAACTCAAAAAATTTAAAAATAAAAATTTAGTGTCCAAGATCCATATCCATTTTAAATCAAAAGGAAATTACAAGTCTTGATTCCTTAATTATATGAGACTTAAATGTCACTACTAAACCATTGAGTTATCAACTTAATTTTAAATGAGAAACATTAGCTACAATGACTTTATTAGTTAATGAGAGGAGAAAACCTCCGAAAATAATTAATTATTCTTTTTTTTCTTTATTTTAATTATCTTTTAACTAATTAATAAGGTGGTTACAGTCAGTTGAAAAATTACTTTTGACTATACCATCTCCAATCTTAAATTAAGATAAAGTATAATTAATTTATAAACCTTATTAATTAGCACTCCATTAACTATATATAGTTATCATTTTTTTGGGGTGCTAAAAGGCAAGTATTCAAACAAAAGAATCCAAATCTATCAACTTTACGTTGTTCATAATATTATATATGATTTTTTTTTCCATAAAAAGCCTTTTCATTGAACTTAAAATTTAGTGAGTTGAATATATATAAATATCCATGAAATAAATCAGAGTTGCAAGTTGAAGAACTTAATATAGCCAAATCCTTTCTTCTCCAATCCATATCTATTTTCTCTAATCGAAGGAAAGCTATAGTGTGTAAGAATGGCAGCCTAAAACTGCCAATAGACAAATGATGAGGCCCATATGTTTTCCAACCCATCAGTGTAACTTCAAATATCTTGGGTATAAACGAATTAATCTATTCGAACTCAACTTGCAAAATATTTGAATTCGATTCGAAATTAATCAAACTGAACTCGAGTTTGAATAGCTTAAGTATTGCAATATCCAATTCGTAAAGCTTGTGAACTTAATCTGAGTTTTTTTTTATTTATTAAATTAATTTATACCATTAGTATTTAAATATATTTAAATTTAATCGAGTATATTGCAAGTCGATTATACTATTTATCAATTTTTTTGTTGATTTAAGATTTGTTGAGTCAAATTTGAATATTTTTCAAGTCGAATTTCAAATAATTAAAAAAAAAACTTGATCGAGTTCAAGTCAAATTCAAATTTTAAAATTTTTTAATTAAATATAATTCGAACTTAACACTGTATCGACTCGACTCAATTATATCTTATTACATCTACAAGCCTATCTCAACTATGGATATATTGAAGACCACCAACGCCTCAAATATTCTAAAATTTTATTTAAAAAATATTAATTATCTCAAGTTGGGTTAGGATCAGAAGTAACGTACCCAAACCCTCTCAGACAATTTTCATCAAACTCAAATTAGGGCCGAGCCTAAACTCAAGAGCCCTATCCACACCCGAGAAACTGGCAGACGGACCAGTCACATTGGTTACATGGCCAAGTCTACTTGTTAAAACTTGAAGCTAACTCCTATGCAACAAATTGGTTTGCTACCCCCTCCTTCCCTGGATAGATGGTGTATTGTATTCTTGAATGTATTGCTTAGTTCATTCAAAATTCTATTTAATATTAATAACTGCTTCCAGTTTATGTAGTGGGTGCCTATACAGTACATGATAATAGATTGGAAGGTAAGAAAATAAATATATTTAGCTCGCAAATAAAATAAAATCCTCTACCTCCATTCCTCCACATACTATCCATTACACAGTTCTCTCTTTTTCTTCCTTTCCTATGCATGTTTTTCTCTTCCTTTTCTCTCTACCGGCCTAGTTAAAAAGCCTAGACACAAAAATTTGAACGTTTCCCCATATGCATGCAATACGGGATAGCCACTGCATCTAGAGGTGGCAAATTGTAACCCAACCAAAGTCATCTAAAAAAGCAATCTGAACCCGAACAAAAATTCAAGCAGAAAAATCCAAAATTACCTAATAAAATAGAAAAATGGCGACTCACTAGCACAAAATAGAAAAATAGACTCAATTGAACCCACGAGATAAGTTCAGATCCAATGTTACCAAATTTGTATTAAAAGTACTGTTATACATCCTGCCACAATTAATCTCATTTGATTTTTAATAAATTATAAATAAAAATTGACATATTAATAAAGGAAATGAAGATGGCGGTAAATGACAGTCATATAAATAATATATACAAGACAATGTTGACTGAATTGAATAAGGCTGCTTCGAGGGGGAAAAAGGTATCACAAGGATCAATCATTCCAATGTAAATCATCACAGGACTCATGATGATTATCTGTAATTTAGACAAAAGATGCAGCTTGCTGTAAAGAACAGATAATCTAAATTTAGCGACAGACTAAGCATAAGGCTGAAAAAGAAGCTTATGTAACAGTGGCTATTATAGTATCCAAGATGTGGCGGCAATCTGAATAAAGAGAATCAGGTTCTTATGCTGTTTCTCAAAAATATGAATAAATTTCAGTGGGTAACCTTTTATCATAAAAATGCTCCTATAAAGTACAAATATTTTCAGCAGAGCAAAATCTGTTCTATCCAATTATCGTGAGACAAAGACTTACCCCATCAAATAATAATTCTGATAAATAGCCGGATGATTGAAGATAGGATTTGTCAACATCTGACCACCATTGCTTCTTGTTGGTTGACATGAAGAAGCTCGATTCTAATGCCACAAATCCTTACAATATCTGAATTCTGGAACTCAATTAGGACTATATACAACCTCATTGTCAAGTGCCAGCGCCATTGTTCGACTGAGGAACACTAGATCTTAAATTAATAGGACGGACAGATTCTTCTCCACCAACTTCTAACCGTGAAACTAAAAATTTTTGAAAATGCAGGGTAGCCGGATTCTTAATCTTTTCCACCTGCTCCTAAAAAGCAAAGGGTGCAAACCGAGTACATGCTCTGGCATGAAGTCATGCCTCGTTAATATACCCACAACAGGAGATCTCTGAAATTGAGAAGCATTTACATTAAAAAAGAGCGTTAAGTTTTCTGGGGATGAATTGTCATGCAGAATAAAAGCAGAAGAGCATGGTCATTCCCATCAAAAAGAAAAAGAAAATAGTGACATGGCTGCACTCTCAAAAGAACATAAGCATAGACAATTAACTAATGACCGTATAGGAAATCCCAGTCAGGCATTCTAGTTGATGAAGCAAATTTGTAGTTTATATTTTCTACGATTTTAAAAAGCAGCAAGATTCTGGTTGAAAAAAAGCTATATATATATATATATTGTTGAAGACATTTTTTTCTAATAACAAATCATTATATGACAATAAAATAATAATAAAAATTTTGATAACGATAATACACAAGAATATGATTACAAAAATTCCATAAGCTGTAGGGAACGCAACCAAGTCCAGCCCAAGATAATTATTTTTTACATTTAATTACTTTTCATTACATATTAGATTATTTTAGACTTCTTTGGTATACTTTTATATATATATATATATATATATTTTATAACAAATGAGATTTTGTACATTTAATTAATTTTTTTTATAACATCCAATAGCCTTGCCCAATTCTTATATAATCAGGCTTAAGCAGGCTTGAACAAGGTAAAGCATGAAACCGCCCAAGCCCAGCTCATCGGAAGCTCTAGGGGTAATGAATAGCTAAATATGAATCCTAAATAGTTAAATCAGAAAATCATCAGGAACAAGAAAATGTTAAAATGTTGAAGTAATTAAGAGTATTTTTGCAAAGTTGCAATCAGCAAATTTTAATTTATAAAGTTTTATAAAAGAAAAGAAAAAAAAAAAGAAAGCTTTTAAATTGAGACTAGAAACCAAATGGGAAGATAGGTTGGCATATCAGCTTGACAAAAAACTCCTTTCAACTGCCCTGACCTAACTGATTGCAAATTGAAATTTGTAAAAGAAAATAGATAGAATCTTACACCAGCAATTTTTGATATTTCTTTATAACAGAAATATCAAAAATTTTATAAAATAAAATAAATGAAAAGAAAGCTTTTAAATTGAGACTAAAAACCAAATGGGAAGATAGGTTGGCATATCAGGTTGACAAAAAAAAACCCTTTCAACTGCCCTGACCTAACTGATTGCAAATTGAAATTTGTAAAAGAAAATAGATAGAATCTTACACCAGAGATCTTCGGTATCACCAGCAGGTGCCTCAAACCAACTTCTCGGAAAAGTACACGAGCCTTAGCTAGTGACATTGTCTCCACAACAGTATAAGGTGAAGCATTAGTGAAAGGATGCAAGTCTAAGAACATCTCCATCTCTTCTTCAGTAATTTCTATATCTTCGATCTTGTTGCCATTCCCAGATCCTCTCTTTGCAAAGTCAGATGGTGAAAATTGCTCAAAGTCATCACTGCTAATCGGCACAGGAGAAGAAGAAAAAACTTTCTTCTTTAGCAGTTCAATAAGATGAGCACGGAGGATCATACCATAAAGAACTGAGGACTCGGAAAGTGGAGGCTCATCAATTACAGGAAATCCATTGTGCCTTGTTGTTTTGAGAACATGTACTATATTCCCAACCTTCTCAATACCATGAAAGAGTTGAAGTGGACCTGTAACTACATCACTGACTGTCAGCTGCCTCATGTAAGGTTCAGAATGATTTTCTAGATAAGGAAAACCCTTTGCTTTCATGATAAGGTCATAAATATTACTATTAAAAGCATCAGCTACAGTCTTGGAAACAAGAAGAACCAACATTATCAAGGGGAGTAGCAATAGATTATTGGTCAACTCAAGGATAATGACACATAATGAGACAGTCATCCTCATAGATCCACCGAGAATTGCAGCAGCACCAAGCACAGCATAGAGGCCATGATTAAGACTGGTGCTTGAGCCAACTAACATTCCAACAAAACGTCCATAAGATGCTCCTGTCACAATAACTGGTACAAAAAGACCTGCTGGAGCAACAATCCCATAGCTAAAGATACTTAGGAAAAAGCATGTTATGAAAAATATAAGAACTGATGAATATTGAAACTCGGAGTCTGTGTCCCTGCTGAAAAGATTTCTAATAGCATCATCATTTGTGTTAAAAATGAGGCTAGCAAGATCATTATAATGGCCAGGGGGGCATTGAAATTTCTTGTAGTTGCCAGACCGGCCTATTGTTGGACACTCTTCTGATGCGTCAGATGGACAAGGTTGACATGATGCCAACCAAGGTAATCCAAAAAGAAGACAGGATGTGAATATAGAGATTGAGCAGGCAAGTAAAATTTTGCAAGCAATGCCTTTCCTGCAAAAGGGAAAACAAGGAAAACAAATTTAGATATAATATTTTACACGGCAGTAAATTTTTTTTGTCAAATATCAAAAACTAAAAATCTGTGGTCCACTTACTCATTAATGAGGTTATAGATTCGAAGAACCTTATCTAAAAGAAAATTATAAAAACTTCCCAGTATGCCCCCTATAACTCCAAGGAGAAGCACAGGAGGCACATCAATGAGATGATATGTAACATTTGCTGAATAGACATCAAACATTATGAGGCCTCCAGTACCAAATAACCCACATTCACCCTTCAAACACACATCAATTAGAGCCCGAAGCACTAATGCAACTACAGCTGCTGTAAAAAAAGCTCTCCACAGAAGGGCACTTCTCCACCTGCATAACAAAAATCTATGCATCAATGTTTGATATTGTAGCAGAACAACAATGTCTAGGCATTTCCATTGGTGGAACTGCATAGATCTGAATGGTATGAAATCCAACCCTGACAAGTAATTTAGAAAGAGTTTTATTCATGAGAACAGAGATAATTTGGATTTTAAGAATGGCTAATGACTTGAACATAAAATTTAGATTCAAAAAAAGACTAGAAATAAATATGCATGATTTGTGACCAATAAATATAATACAGATTAATAAATTTCATGATGTATGGAGACTAAAAAGGCAAACTATAAAACATTGTGCAACTTAAATCAAGCTACCACCCAGAAAATAATACAGAGTAAGCAGAGAATCATGTTCATGCCATCAAGTGGACAAGAATCTAACATGTTATATACATAGTAAGATTGAAATTACAAGAAACAACATCAGAAACAAAAAAACTAGAAAAGAACATGCCTATTTATGTGCACAGTTAAGCTGAAAATAGTGTCTTGCAAAACGATGCAATGGAAGATGTGGCAGAAACAAATGCAATCATAAAAAATGCAAGATACGAAAAGCCATAAACAAGACTACAGATTGTCCATTTCCTTGAATTTCCCTCATGTAGAGATATACCAAGAAGCCATTTCTTCAAAAGCAAACAGCACACCACCAACAGGGGCACGAAAAGCAGCAGCTATTCCAGCAGCTGATCCACAAGTTACAAGATCTCGCCTATCTCGATCGTTTTTGAAAAAGCGTAGCCATTTCCCTGTTAATTTGTATTTTTTCGACCCACCCTGACCAAGCAATGATGCAACACACGCACCAGTATGCACCATGGGCCCTGCTTTTCCAACAAGAAGAGATGATGACACAGCAGAAATGCTTCCAATAATCTGCAAAATGACCAAAAATTTGTTAGACTTTTGCACAGTATTTTCAATAACATATTTTGTGGATAAGTTTGTTGAAAAATATGTAGATAGACTTATGAAATTCTGCAGATCACTAGAAACTTGAAATGCTCAATTGGCAAGGTTTCAGAAATTGTCCAGAAATGCCTATGGTAACTAAAAAAAAGGAATAGAAAGAATCCTGCCGAAAAGAAAATATCAGATCATAAAATGTGTTACTTAAAAATGCAAAACATACACATAAACAAAGAATGCCTCTTCATAGCGAAACAGTGCTCTCCTAAAAAATTGGAAATAACAGCAGGCAAAATCAGGTTTGAGCAAATATTCACGGAAAGGAAACTATGGGTTGAGTTGAGTTGAGTGGTAACACAGTACTCAGCTCGCAATGGGACAACTTATACCACCATTTCAAATATCAAATCTGTGTCCACAGCTTACATATATAATATAGATTGCTTTCTCAGTATTATAATACAAAACCAAGAAGGTTGTGGACTGTGGATCCTAGCATACAATGTTGTTCTTCAATTACCCAAAAAAAGGCACAGTTAAGAGCACAGCTGCCATTCAGAATGCAACTATACAAATATCAGGATCATTCACCAAATCTTGAACTGAGACCTACCCATCACCCTTATCACTATGGGCACTCTAGTAAATCATGTCCCACCTACAATCCCATTAAGTATTAGGGGGCGTTTTGGATTGGTAAAAAAGTACCCAGGAATAGGAATGGGCATGGGTGATTCCCAACATATAATTAGCAACTTCATAAGGCAAGCTAGGGAGAACACTTACCTTCACCACCAAAGTTGACAGGGAAAGAATTCCCGGTGCATCCACACCATTCAAATAAGCTTTAACTTCAGGTATACCTGAACCAGAGGCAGCCGGAGCTACAAAAGCCGTGATGATGGATGCGAATAGTGTAAGAACCAAATTAGAAACTGAAAACACAACAAAAGCCATTCCATACCTGCACAAAGTTCGGTAACTCCATTAGTCCAAACTTTTTATTTTCTTTCATACTTGCATAAGAATAGGGGAAAACAAAATCCCCAATTCTCTGCTAAGTCAACCCAACCCCCTCTCCCCCTTTTCCGCCTTCAAGTGGCTTCAAGAACAAGCTAAGATACAATTTTTCAACTTTGGAAGGGAATTGAACTCATGTCCTTCCAGATTCAAATTAAAGCCAGATCCAATTAAAACCAAAATTGAGAGAGACAGAGAGAGAGAGGGAGCAGCCATAGTATACCTACAAGCAAGCATCATATTTGAAGTGATAACAAACTTGATGCCAGCAATATTTTCAACAGCGAGATTATTAAAAAACCCAACCAGACTGACAATTCCGCCAATTAAGAAGCAGAGCAACCATTTCATAAACACGTATTGAAATATCTGGGTCTTCCCCCGGGTCCTCCAGTCCTGCTTAAAGAAATCATTCTCCGCAATCCTACAATTAAGTAAAAACAAATTCAAAATAACAAAAAATCAACAGAATATCTTATATATATTGAGAGAGACGACGAAGATTACTCATAATCGAGGCTCTCAATGGGGCAGAGATTGGCGCCGACAATGGCGACTTGAGAGGTGGAGTTGAGGAGAGATCTTTGAGAAGGAAGTAAAGGAACGATGAGCGATTCTTGGTCGCTGGTTCCATCAGTGGGATTTGAGGACATGCTTTGGGTTCACTTTCAGTTCTTGTTTTTCTCAATTAAGATATGGAGGAGGCAATAACCTTCTCAGTTAGAAGGCAGTGAAGGAGATAGGCAGCAGAGAAAATGATAGAGAGACAGCTGGTTGAATGCTTGCTCATAGATTAGAAGGTGTTTGTGAGAGGGTTGAGTTCTGTTTTTGCTGGGCCTTCTAAAGTGCCTGACGGTCTTGTCTTCCTGTTTTTAAGTTATAAGCAAATGATATTGGGATCCGCGCGTACGTGGCGATTGGATGCCTTTTCTTTCTTTTTCTTTGCTGTTCTTTTCCCCTTTTCCACCTTCGGATACAAACTAAAATCCTCTAACTTTATTCTTTTAGAAGATTACTAAAATCTCCCTAATATTTATAAAAATATGTATCTCTAGTTTTCTAAAAACCAATTAAATAATTTTGAATATTTAACTCCATAAATAATATAGTCATTCATTCTGGTGAAAAAAAAAATAGTTATAAATTTTTTATTTATTAAATAAGTACGGGGTGCTTTTTTATTTGTCAACTCTTTACACTTTTATGTTATGAATATAACTCTTGTAATTTTATTTTCAATCACATACAATATAATTTTTTAAATTTATAAATGATTGATATTAATAAAATTTTTAATATCAAAATGCGAAAATATGAGATATAATGATTGCTAACACGTTATAAATTTTAATAGATAGAGTACCAAGTTAGAAGATTTTTCCTAATTTATGGATATTATAATTTTAATATCTATTTAGTTCAATTTTGTTTTCTATTGAACAAATTAAAAATTAAATTGATTGTTTGGTAAATCTAACTTTTAACGTTCTAATTAGTTGAATTGGATGTAAACGACCGACTGTTATTACTCATATTTGACAATTAACCAACCAAACATGTCTTCAAAAAAATTATATTTCTTTTAGTGATTAAACCTACTGAGTCAAAAAAATAATTGGTTTTTTGAAGTTTTAGATAATAATTATAATCGATTTAGTAATATTAAATATGAATACTTTAGCTTCTGTTAAAAAAATAAGAAAAGAATAAATGAATGGGTTAGTTGGCTTGCTTGCCGTACTTAAATAGCCTTTTTTTCTTTGTTACTGACTGCTATTTGATCCTTTGCCATTTTTTCACAAGGGGTGCTGTCGTCAAGAGACGTGTGCTGATTGTCGCGGGTAAAATGTGCCGTCTCAACGATGGGTACTATTTTTTTTTCTCTCTCGTAAAGCAACCCAACTTTCCATAATAATTACAGTTTCAAGCATTAGTTATCAGAAATGGCCCGGTCTGATCAGTTCAACCGGTCATAAAAGCCGGACGGTTTACTGCTTCCAATCCAGAGGGAGATCAGACCGGAGGAAAACTGGTGAACCAGCTAGGCTAACTATTAACCGATGGACCTAGACCGAGTTGGCCGGTTTTTGAGGATCAAATTTGTTTCTTAAACACACAGAACAACATCGTTTTCAAACTCTGTGCTGCTGATGAAGTGGCAAATTTATAAAGTAAAAAAAATTATATTTTTTATAATAATCTATAAAATTCTAAATTACAATTTATTGATACAAGGAAGAAAAACTACAATTGATCTTGATGAGTTATCATATTTTAAAAACAATTTATAATATCTTCATCTCTAACATTTAAAAATAAAACAATCATTATTACACACTTTATTTATGTAATTCATTGCAGAAAATATTCTTTTTATACTTACAATTGCTACATGAAGAACCAATACTAGCTTTGAAAGTAGATAGACTTTTTGATAAATTTTATACTTTTTTATTCTGACAAATTTCATGAATAATTCATTGATGTTGTTTACTGTCCAAAATCTCTTATTACTTTGAATATCAACAATAAAAGTTACAAATCGATAACTGTAGTAAAATATTGATTTATTTGATTTATTTCAATTTTTACTTATCCAGATAAAAGAGTCAAATTACAAACTGACAACTATCAAAAGAAATTGATTTATATGGATGTTGGAATTTAGAAATTTTACTTGGTCAAAAGGAGAGATATTTGACTGCTGACAATTAACACGATTGGAATTTGGAGATGCAATTTTACATATTTATATATTTTTTAATTACTATCTATAAAAATGAACTTCTAATTTTTGTTTGGGGGGTATTATACAATGTGCATTCGTCCCTGCCCACAACTGCAAGAATCCTTCACAACCATCCTCACGCCTCCAACCACCTTGCCGTCATTAACGGTGTTTCTTTGCCCATTCTCCACTCCAACTGCAATTTTTTTTCTTTTTTATAATAATAATGATAATGGGAAAGCAATGCAGTCAAGAGAGAAAGTGATGTGATCGGAGTTAAGATGCAGAGAGGAAGCTGATGAAAGGTTAAGATATGAGAAGGAAAGCTGGTGAATGGGAAGCGGCGCTATGGATGGAATCAAATTTTCAAAGACTAATAAAATATGAGAAAAAAACAAAGGAAAGAAAATTTAATGCATTATAATTGTCCCTTATAATTTTTACTTGAATAAATTACATAATAAGTTTTAAAAAATTATAATTAGAAAAAAAATTTTAAAAATTAATAGTTTATTCTATTATCATTTGATAAAAATGTTGTTTGAAACAATCATTAGCAAGACCGGAAATTGAATATATTGGTTACTCTACCATTATAGTCATTAATAATAAGCATAAATTCTAAATTTTTATACAGTATCATTAGATTATATATGAAACTCTAAAAAATTTACACAAAAATATTTTAAATATAGAAAAATTATGTGGTATATTGCACTGCAATATTTGAAATTGATACAATATCAAATGAATGAACATTATATTAATCAACAGAAAAGTAAATTGTTAGTTTTTAATCGTTTATTTTTAACTGTAATTATAAAAACCTCAAGGGAGCTTTCTATAATTTATTCTTTTTATTACATCTTCTGCAATTTTTATATATCACTAAATAAAATTGATTAAAATAGAAAAAAAGGCTACAAAATGATAAAAAAGTGAAAATATTGTTTACAAAATACTTAACAACTAGAAACAAATTTTTAAAAAACTAACAGTTTACTCTATTATTATTTGATAGAAATGTTATTTGAGATAACGATTAGAAAGGCTAGAGATTGAATGTATTAGTTATCCTATTATTACTGTTAGGCACAACAGGTAAAATAACACAAATAAATGTGAAATAAAATAATCAATAAAAAATAACACCGACAATTTAACGTGGTTCACCTTTTAATTTGGGCTACGTCCACGAATAACACTCCGAATATTTTTCTTTCACTAATAAAAATTAATGGGTATAAAAAGAGAGTCTTCCCTAGATACAAGTTAGAGGTAATACAACAATTTTGAGATAAATCCAAAAATAGTGGCATACCAGTGTTTTCCAAAAAAACATTCCAAAAATATTTTTTTCATTATTTTTGTCACTCTCTAATTTTTGAAAATATTCCAAAAGTCCAACTCTCTCAAATTCTCTCAAATGAATTGAGATTGTTGTTATTCAAATGAAAAGAAATCTGCTTATTTATAGAAAAAAATATTTAGTGTGAACACAAATCAAAAAACTTAAAAATATTGGCGTAATTTTTGACTTTTTTATTTTATTTTATATGTGTTGGGATCCACATGTGAAGGGACCCACATCAAAATTTTTCAAAAAATTCGGCTATGAACAATTACAGTTGTTGGTAACACACAATTCTTATAAAATATCATTAGACTGTACATGAAATCTTAAAAATTCGTATAAAAAATATTTAAATATAGAAAAATCATATGGTATATTGCACTGCAATATTTGAAATTCATACGATATTAAATGAATAAATATTATTTCAAACGATAGAAGGGTAAACTATTATTATTTCTGACTATAATTATAAATACCTCAAGAAAGTCATCTGTAATTTGTTCTTTGTATTACATCTTTTGCATTATATATATATCAGTAAATAAAATTGATTAAAATAGAAAAAAAAAAGGCTACAAAATGGTTAATAAGTGAAAAGTGAAAACTAATGGGTGGTTTATCTTATTAACGTGAAAACTTAAAAAGTAATATTACATTATGATTTTTTTTACATAATTTAAGTTCATCGTGTATTTATTCATTTACGAATTGAATTAAAAAAATAGTTAAAATGTAAGAATTTCTTCTAAAATTTATATATATAATTTATAAAAAAAATATTATTGTTTCAATTGAATAGTTTTGGCTTAACTTTCTATTTCTATAAGATGTGTAGCTAATATATATTTTATATAAAGGTTGTTCAAAAATTTCATTATTAATGATAAGATTAAAGGATTAATCTTATAAATGAGAATTTCCAATAAATTAATTTTTTATGAAAACTATCTTAACTTCATACCTCTAATGAAATTATCTCATACAGTTATAAAAGTATATATGAGAATATTCGTAGTTTAAATTAGAATATTATATATTGAATAATAATCTTTTTTCGATCTCTAGTTAAGGCAGTTAAAAAAAATAATTTTTTAGTATATTTTTTTAATTCGATTTTAAAATATACACTTTCGAGAAAATTAGGAAGATAATGATAACCTAATATATATTTTATACAAAAATAGACTCTCAAAAGTATTTAATTGTAATTGAAAATATTATTCTTTTGAATATATTTATTGTGTATATTTATTGAGACATATCTTATATTAATTAATTTTAAATTTTATTATGTATGAAAGATGTTAAATATTATATTTTTAAAATATTTTATATAAACCGGTTCAACCTTAAACCTTTAATCCAATTCCTTTCATAACTCAGACTGGATTTGATAACCTTTTCAAATTGAAATGCTCTGCCCTCAATTGGTAGTTGGGAAAAGATTCTATGCCCATTGCAGTTTAAATTGATCGAATTTGTGAGACAAAAGGTTTTGCTAGCTATGAGTTGAAGATTTTTTTCCTATACATATAGCATTACCGATCCCAGTTGAATGGAACAACATAATTGCTGCCTGCAAGTTATCAATTCAAATTAATATGTTTTAATTGAAAAATTATACCTATCCTATGCTCATCAAATTTAAGTTTGCAAGTTGCAAAGGGTCATGTTTCATTGGATTGCGATATATGATCCATCCTCTTTTTGTTATTTGTCATGTTCATGAATACAAATTCAAAAAAAGAAGCAATTTTGTTTTCTTAACCTATATTTGAGTAGAAGTGTAACACCTCTTATCTACTCGTATACACTATTGTATACAGTTAGATAAATAATGCTATAGAAATTTTATTTTAAATAATACATTATTAAATATTATATAACTATATATGTATATTGACATGAATAGAACTTAATAAAATAATATATTACATTAACAAAATAAGATAAATTTTCGTTCTTTCGCTATTTTTATATTATGGTCTTAATTTTTATGTTCATGCAAAAAATTTATATATATATATATGTGTGTGTGTGTGTGTGTTTTCATAAAAAAAAATTTCGATTTTTTGAATTCTTAAATGAATTTTTCTTCATGAATTTAAATGTTTCGTAAAAAAATATTGCATTGAATTGACTCTTTCAAGCTCAACGATTAAATAAAAATGGATTATTATGATTTTGAATTCAGAATGAATCAAATCTCTCCAAATATAATTCGAACTTACAACTAGTCAGTTAACAGCCGACTGCTCTACCATTGAGCTACTGAGAAACAATGAGAGATTATATCTTATATATATTAAAATACATCAAGTGAAATATATATATATATATTTAGTGGGGTGACTGTTACTACTGCTTAGCTCTATAGGTGAGATTCATTAATACCAGCGACAATTTATATACATACTTGTCGCTGCTTAACTTTGCTAAAATCTACGCAAGAAAAAACAAATTTCAGTACTGAGTATAAAACTCAGTGGTGCAAAAATTTATAATAAAAATTACTTTGAATAAAAATATACCCTTTAAATCCAACAAAAATTCTGGAAAAAAAATTTCAACTATCAAAACTAATAATAAGTTATTTATTTATACATAAATGTAGATATAATTTATTAAACAAAATTTACCGAAATCAAAATCATTGGTATTAATATCACAAGTATATAATAAATGCAATAAAAATTTTAATCATTCATTAAAATAAAAATTTTATCCAACCTATATATTTTAATAAACTATAGACCTATCTCTAGAGAAACAACGGAAATCTCAGGATCCAAGATGACCATAGGACAAGAGTTATCATCATTTTAAGGCACAAATCTTTCAAAATAATTTTTTAAAAATTTGACCATAATTATGGAAAATTTCCAATAATTTTATAAAAATTATTCTCATCAATTTTTCATCATATCCATCATTTTCAAACCTCATTCTACTTATTTCCTATATTGTTTTTTTAATTTTTCCATATTTTTTATAAAATCCTAATTTTTTCATAAACTAAATCCAAACAATATCACCCACCAAATGAAAATATACTCACAACAATCATTCAAATAAACTTAAATTCATGAAAATTTGAAAAAAAAAGTAAAGAAAATCTCACTTTAAATTTTTTTCAAATTTTTAGGTAATAGTTGATTATTTATCCAAAATATTGTCTTTACTCCCACATAATTTCTTATACTTCCTTATGCCTTGGTGATGGTAATTTATGAGAAAAAATTGAAAAAATAAGGTAAATGACTATGATGGTCATGCAAAGGAAAAAGAAGAAGAATAGATTTTTTTGTTTTATATTATGAAATTATTGAATTTTTTGTCCATTTTTTACTTTATATACTTGATTAATGCTTAATTAATCTTAATTAAAATTAATCCTTATTCCAATTGGATAATTAAAATTAATCAAGAAGATATTTTGGCTTTTATCCAATTTAATTCAACAAAAACTTTAACTTTAGATTTTTTCCACTAAACTTTCCAATTTTTCAATTTAATCATTGAATAAACTTATTTGTTTATAAATTTCATATCCCAAAAGATCTTATCTCCTCAAATTGAATATGTCAATATCCTTAGAACAATTTTCTCTTCAAAATGGTCTTCTCGATTTTGCAAAACGATCACCGATACGAAAATTATATATTTGCGATTTAGTCATTTTTCTAAATCATGTCCATAAAAATTTATCCGTAATTCAATTTATAAATTATCAATTTTAAAAATATTAGAATTCAATTGCGATTACATCAGCACCTTTGTGATTGTGAAGACATACCTCTAACTTTCAATCAGAAAAATCAAGTTGTAAATCCGCATTAAAAACCATATTTCCACAATTCGAGACTTTAACCTTAAAATCTCACATGATAACTCTATTTATTGGCTTAAAATAATATTTTTCTATATTTTGATATGTTTAAATCACCTTTTTATTGTCGGATAAAAATTTTGTATTTCAAACATGATCTATTGCTTCAATTTACGTGTCAAGTATGAAATCACAACAATTAATCAATTGAATTAAACTTTCATATTAGATATTTTTATTATTATATGAAAATAACTTTTCTCACACTTATTTGTCCGTATTTAAATTCTGATCGGTACGCCTCTGTACTGATATATATGTGACCGAAATACGCATTTACGGTTAGAGTTTAGATTGTAGACGTGACAATAAGAAAAATATGAAGTGAGAAAAAATAAGAGTGTAAAATAATTTTTTTTATTTTACTTTATTTGGGAACATAAGAAAAATAAAGAGAAAAAATAAAATAAAACTTATTTTCCACAATTTATTTTCTCTCTAAAATTGAGAAAAAATATAGAGATAACAAGAAAAATGATAAAATTAATTTTTTATCTTTAACTATTATCTTTTGAAAAACAATAAAAAAAATTCATATTCTTCATCTGCCTTCTTATTTTATTTCAATTCATATATGAGAAAGAAAAAAGTGGATAATAAAATTGATTATCCTTCCTTATTTTCCATCTACTATGAGAATGTTGTGAAACATAGTGTAAGAAGGGAGTTAATAACAAATTTATTATAAATTAGTACAATTTTTTTGAAAATATTGCAATATAGTACCAAAATCCAATCTTGGTAAAAAAATGACATAACAATTAGAAAATACAATTAATATATCATGTGGTATATTTTCAGTTGCCACATTATTATATTGGTACCAGATATTAGATATGAGTACCACATTGTAATATTTTCAAAACTTTTCATATCGATTTATAACAATTAAAAGATTTTGTATCAATTTTATAACAAAATAATAAATTTTGATACTAGTTGTAGAAAGGAGAGAAGAAACAAATTGGAAACACCAAGCTGGGACTTTCCTTTTTCAACATTATACAATGATGTTAAGTTGGAGGCCGTTGATTCGAAACTACCTAATATGTTGGACAGTTTCATATGCTCCAAAATGCCTTTTTTTTTTTACAAAAAAAAATTGAAAATTGTCCAAGGAAAAAAGGTTGTTCAGAAATTTATCAAATTGATTGTTGATAATCTTGTAATATTTTGCATCAATATATAAATTAAAAAAAATATTAATCATCATTTTTATTATATCTGTCAAATTTTCAGCGAATTTGAAAACATGTCTTGAGCATTTCTAGAAAAACCGATTTGAAATATAATAAAACTCCGAATTAATATGAACTTGAAAGTTATTTGAATTGAATTTTCTTTTAAGATAGATTGAGACGAAAATCCGCAAAATTAATTAAATTTGAAACCTGAAATTGATCAAAATGTGATAATGGAACATATAATCTTTATCATATTGGACCCCCTAAAAAATTATTTATTATTTACTTTGGAAAGTAAAGCTCCTTTTTTCCATTGTCGGAAAGAAAAAGACAAATCAATAATCGATGATTAATTTTAATTTGATACAATTCATATTAAAATTTCAATTTAATTGATATTAAATTGAAAAATATATTTCAAATAAAATATATATATTAAAAGATTGGAAAAGAAAAACTCATAAAACTAGCGTTTATCAACCAGTATTCATTTCCCTTTCTTTTTTTTTTTCTTTCTCTTTTGAATGAAAATTATAAATTTATAATCATGCTTAATTCATCATGATTTTCGCCTTTTCTCTCTTACATTTTTTTTCTTTTTGGTTGTTACTCAAGGTTTGAAATTGCATAAAAATTCTGTCTTAGAAAAAGAAATTGCACGAAGATTGCTTAATTTTTCCCATGTTAAATGAATTATCTTTATTTAGACCATGTTTAAAAAAAAATATTTTTCAAGAAAAAAAATTATTTTTAAAATTTGAAAACTGTATTTTAAAATTAAAAAACAAATAGATATTTTTTCAAAAATATATTTAGAAAAAAAAATTATAAAAAAAATTAAAAAAATCATCAATTAAATTAAAATATTTTAAACCTATTTTTTTAAACTTCCCACGATCAATCCTAAACAAGACCTTTAGATAACCATTACTCAGCAGCGCAGACCCTATTTTGCAAATATCACCAAAATTTTTACTCTATTATTCCGTAATATTTCCATTCTCAAGAACGAGGTGGGCAGTTCAATCACGTTGTAACCATTTTTTTTTATTTTTATTTTCCCCCTAAATTTTTGTATTTTGAATATCTGAATTATTTTCTTAACCAAATTACAGAAAATCTTCCTAGATTTTTTAAATTACAGTTAGAAATATAATATCTATTCATTTGATACTGTATAAATTTCAAATATTACAATATACTATATAATTTTTTTATATTTTAAATATTTTTATATAAATTCTTTAAAATTTCATATACAGTTAAATGACATTTTATAAGAGTTTAGAATTTCTGTTCGTTACTAATAACTGTAATTATAGATCAACGAATACATTCAAATCTCAGTTTTTTAATTGTTATTTCAAATAACATTTTTATCAAAAGACAATAGTGTAAACTATTAATTTTTTAAAACTTTTATTTTTTATTGTAATTTGTTAAAATCTCCATAAAATTTTTTGTAATTTGTTCTATCTTCTTTAAGGAAAATGCTATTTAACACGATTAAATTTTCCATACAATATACATGAATTAATTTAAATGATTACACTTAAGAAATATTTTATTTATTAGCAAGCATTATTCAGAAGTGATAGGTTAGAGTCTCTTAATTTTTCTCCTTCATTCTTTTCATGTTTTATTTTTTACTTCCTTTGTGAGATATGACACTAGTCCTTAAAAGAAAAAGGATAAAAACATATATTTCAGCATTTAAATAGTATGAATTTATTAATTAAATATTTTATTTAATTGACTCGCAATTTTTTTCTTGTTCAATTAAAATTGCTTTTTTTTTGAGAGTCAATTGTTTTATTTTTTAATAATTAATAATAATTAATTGATAAATTTTTAATTAAAAATTAAATTAGTTTCAAATTAATAATTAAAAGAATTATTTGAAATGAGAGCTTAATTGCATATTATAGAGATCAATAAACATACAATATTTTTTTCAAAGGAAAAAATCGAAGAAAATCGATGGTAGAATGAAGTAGAAAATATAACCAAATTGCAGTTGTTAAACATGCTGAGGTGGCGAAATATGACTGGTAATTACATTCGTAAAACTTGTCATTTGCCTTTGTCAAAAACACTCAGCGATGACCTTCTCTTACTTTCTTGCAAAATGGCCACAAAACTCTATTACCCGATGTGTCTGCCAATCTCTTTGATTTCAACGACTACCCACTAATCTATTCCCTTATTTTTTTTAATTAAAATTCTAATCTTGATTTTATACCCCAACTAATTAACTAATCTATTTAGTCTAATCTAACCTCCCCTTCACTCTATCAATACAGTAACTTAATTAGCTTAGCCTCAAGAAACCATCCATAATCCTTTTTTTTTCCTCCACTCTCATAGTTTTGTCGTTTTTTTATTTGATCCCTATAATACCTGTTGTAGGCAATGTTTAGGAGTGTTGATGTGGAATCCTAACTATCATTTTTATTTATTTATTTTTGAATAAGTCAAGTAATTCCAAATTTGTAGGAATTCCAAATTTGTAGGAGTTGTTATGTAACATATTTATTATGGCTTGATTTTAGGAGCATAATTTTAGTAATTTGTTTTTTTTTTGTTTTTATATTTAAGTTTATGTAAGTTTGTTTAAATTATTGAATTCAGTTCCTTTTCTCCATTGTTCTTGTTTTTCATTTCATTTTTGTGTCTTATTCAAACTTTAAAAATCAATAATTGATCTCAGAGTTTTCTTTTTAAGAAACTTATATTCATTATTTATGAGTTATAGAAGGAGAAACCACTCTCATAGCAATTGCTCCCACAATGTTCAATGGAACAAATTATCAAATGTAGGTAGTGAGAATGGAAACGTACCTCAAAGCAATGGAACTCTAGGAAGAAGTGGAGGAAGATTACGAAGTTCATGCACTTCCTACTTATCCCACCATGACACAATTGAAGGCACACAAAAATAAGAAAGTCAAAAGCAAAGGCCTCGTTGTTTGTAGCAGTCTCACCCACCATATTCATTAGAATAATGTCTTTAATGTTAGCAAAAAAGTTATGGGATTACCTTAAAAGGGAATATGAAAGAGATGAGAGGATTAAAAGCATGCAAATACTGAACCTCATAAGGGAATTTGAACTGTAGAAGGTGAATGAATTGAGAAAGGTTTCTAAGAATAGCCAATAGGGTAAGACTACTTGGAGCTAAATTCACTGACTCAAGGATTGTTGAAAAAATCCTAGTTAGAGTCCCTAAAAGGTATGAGGCCAAAATCATAGCCTTGAAAATACCAAAGACTTGTCAGGAATTTCATTTGTAGAGCTATTGAATACTCTACATGCACAAAAGCATAAGAGATTAATGGGAAATGACAATATAGTAGAAAAGGCTTTAGCTAAGCATAAGAGATTAATGAGAAATTACAATATAGTAGAAAAGGCTTTAGTTGTTAAACGCTAAAATATGACCAAGAACAAGTGGAAAAACAAAAACAAAGAAGGTGAGTGCAGTGGGAACAATATTGGCACAACAAATGGTAAAGGCAAAAAAGATTCACAGAAAAAGACCTATCCACCTTGCCAACACTGTAACAAAAAAGAACATCCACCCTTTAAATGTTGGAGAAGACCGGATGCCAAGTGCACCAAGAACAATCAAATAGGGCATAAAGCTATCATTTGTCAGAATAAAAAATAACAACATGATGAAGAAGCCAATATAGCTAATCAGGAGGAGGAAGATCATTTGTTCATTGCTACTTGCTGCTCCAACATGGAATCAAGTGAGTGCTAGCTTGTTAACAGTGGTTGTACCAACCACATGACCCATAACAAGGAATTGTTCAAAGAATTGACAATGACAAGTTCATCAAAAGTCAGAGTTGGAGATGGAAAATATATTGCAATCAAGGGAAAATGTACTATTGCTATCTTTACTTGCTATAATAAAAAATTTATTTGTGATATTTTATTCGTACATGAGATAAACCAAAACTTGTTAAGTGTGAGTAAATTAATTAAAAATGGAAATAAAGTAATCTTTGAGAGTAAAACCTGCTTAATCCAAGATGCCAATGGAATATATTTGTTTAGAATTCAGATGAAAGGAAAAAAATTTGCTTTAAATCAATTGGAGGAGGAGTAAACTATTTTTTAGGTGAAGGAGAATGTTATTGAGTTATGACACAAGAGGCGAAGACATTTTCACTCTCAGGGATTGTTGCAAATGAAGTTTAAAGAAATGGTAAATGGACTTCCAAAACTTAAAGATTAAGTTCCAACCTGTAAGGCATGTGTAGACTGGAAAATAGTGCAAAAAACCATTTCTAAAAGCATCTTTAAGAGCAATAAAGAACCTATAACTTGTTCATTCAAATATTGCAGGCCCTCAAATAACTCATTCACTAAAAGGTATTCTCTATTATGTTATCTTTTATTGATGATTTAATCAGAATGTGTTGAATTTATTTTTTGAAGCACAAATCAAAAATTGCACAAGCCTTTTAGAAGTTCAAAGCTAAGGTGGAAAATGAAAGTGGCTACAAAATTCAGATGCTCAAATCTGATAATGGTAAGGAATGAATACACAGTAGAATCATTCATCAATTTTGTCAAAATACTGACATTCACCATCAGTTGGCTCTCCCATATACTCCACAACAAAATGGAGTCAGTGAAGGGAGGAACATGTATATACTTGAAATGACAAGATGTATGTTGCATGAGAAGCATCTACCTAAAAAATTTTATGTAGAAGCAGCAAATACTATAGTCTACCTGCAAAATAGGCTTCTCTCAAGGGCTATTGGTCATGTGACACCATTTGAGGCCTAGTATGGATACAAACCTTTTCTAAATTATCTCAAGATTTTTTGATATTTATATTTCTCATACGTTCGTCATGTTAAAAAAGATAAACTAGATGAAAGGGCAGTCCCAGGAATCTTCATTGGATATAGTTTAGTAATTAAGGGTTACAAAATTTTTCACCTTCAAAGTGAAAAAATTGCCATAAGTAGAGATGTCCACTTCATATAAGAAGAGGAATGGGTATGGAATGATGATAAGGCAGTAATGGAAAAGGAACAAAACCTTAAACAAACTGATTTTGTTACTGCAAATCAGAATCTAAAGGGTTACAAAAATGAATCCCTTGATGATCGGCTTGTTAGAAGGACAAGATATCTTGTTGATGTATATCAGAGATATAATGTAGCCATTTGTGAACCAATTAGCTCTGAATATGCTAAGTTAAGTCATAATTGGAAAGTTGCAATGAAGGAGGAGCTGCACATGATTGAAAAAAACAAGATTTGTGAACTGGTAGATAGGCCTCAAAACAAAAATGTAATTGGGGGATAAATGGATTTTCAGAACCAAGCTGAATGCTGATGGTTTGATAAATCAACATAAAGTTAGACTTGTTGTGAAGGGCTTTGCTCAAATACCTAGTGTTGACTATTCTGATACATTTGCACTAGTAGTCAGACTTGACATAATTAGATTTCTACTTGCAATTGCATCTCAATTAAACTGGAAAGTGTTTCAACTTGATGTCAAGTCAGCATTTCTAAATGGTTATCTTTAAGAAAAGATATTTTTTGAGCAACCGAAAAAGTATATGAAAGGAGAGGAAGAAAAATGTTTCTATTAAAGAAGGCACTTTATGGCCTGAAGTAGACTCCAAAAGCCTGATATAGCAAAATAGATGAGTATCTGCAAAGCCTTAGATTCGCTAAAAGCCTCTCTGAATCTATATTGTATGTTAAACAAAGTGAAAATGATATTTTAGTCATTTCACCTTATGTGGATGACTTGTTGGTAATTGGAAATAATGTGAAAGTCATTGAGAAGTTCAAAAAATAAATGATAAAAGTGTTTGAAATGACTGATCTTGGCTTAATGACCGTTTTTTTGGGAATGAAGGTAAGACAGAAGGGACATGAAGTATTCATTTGTTAAAAAGATATGCAAGAAAGATATTGAATAAATTCTAGCTTGAATAATGCAAAGACATGAATACACCCATGAATGTAAAAGTGAAGGCAAATAAAGAAGATGGGACAAAAAAGGTTGAATAAGCTCAATTCAAGAGCTTAGTTCAGGCTAGAGATATCTTAATTTCAGTAAGCATTCTGTCTCATTTCATGCATTGTGCTAGTGAAGAGTACCTCTGGTAGCAAAAAGGGTGCTCAGGTATGTCAAGAAAACTTGTCGCTTTTGGGTCAAGTTTGAAAGAAGTGGTGAGTTCAAGCTGGTAGGATTTTTAGATAATGATTGGGTGGTTCAATTGAAGATTTCAAAGCATCTCAGGCTACTGTTTTTCCTTGGGTTCAGGTGTTTTCTCTTGAAGTTCTAAAAAACAAAAAATTGTAGATCAATTAACAATTGAAATAGAATTCATTGATGACATAACTACTGTTAATCAAGCTCTTTAGTTGAAAAAAGTGCTAACGTATCTCAACTTGGAGTAGAAGGGAAACGCATAGATCTTTGTTGACAACCAAGCTGCCATTGCAATTTCAAAGAACCTTGTGTTTCATGGAAAGTCCAAACATTTTAATATCAAGTTGTTCTTCCTAAGAGAGGTGCAAAAGGATGGAGATATGACTCTAGTTCATAGCAAATCAGAAGAGCAGATTGTTGACATATTTACCAAGCCATTGCCAGCAAGCAAATTTGATGCTCTAAGGACCAAGCTAGGTATTTGCAGCTTCTAAACAATGAGTGTTGTGGGCGGTGTTTAAGAGTGCTGATATGGAATCCTAACTATCATTTCCTTTTATATTTATTTATGAATAAGTAGTAATTCCATAGTCGTAGGAGTTGTTATGTAATCTTTTTATTATGGCTTGGTTTTAGGAGCATAATCTGTGATTTGTTTTGTTTTTGTTTTTATATTTAAGTTGCTGTAAGTTTTTTTGAATTATTGAATTCAGTTCTTTTCCTCCATTGTTCTTGTTTTTCATTTCATTTTTGTGTCATTCAAACTTTAAAAATCAACAGCCCCAAATGTCGTTTTTCTTTGGTTTAGTTCTTGGACTTGTCGGTGGCCTTGCTCTCACCGATGGCTTTGTACTCTCTGAGAATGCTCGATCCAAGTTGCGCTCTGAGCTCGTTAATGTTTCCTAGTTTTAGCGTGATTTTTGTTTTTTGGGTTGTGTTGTATTTTTCATGCTTCTTTTTGGTGGGTTTCTGGCAACAACTGTAGAAAGATATTTCCTCCTGAATTCTATCTTTCGTGGATCATTTTCTCTCAGCACAGTTTGATTCAGGCATTGAGCCATGAGAAGTTATTAACTATATTAACCTCATAAATCCCTTTAGTCTCGATATAGATGGCATAACTTCGACTGAGAGCCAGGGACCTCGACTTAATGTGATGCACAAAAAACATTCCAATATCCAATATGATATCGACATCAAAAGCAATAAAAATGAAAAAAAAATGAAGGAAATAAATAATGAAGAGCACTCCAATAATGCAGGTACCAACATACCAATTTTTGTTTGGAACACTAATCCTGGGCATTGCTAGCAGCAATATTATGAGCATTTCTGGACCAATCATGTAAAAATATCTACTTAAATGAAAGCTTAAAAAACATTATTCCTAAATGTTCCTAGATAATAATAGAGAATAAAGTTTTCATGGGAAACCTACAAAAATTCATAATGAAGAATGAAAAATTTTCTTCAGTCTACCTGAGTTCTGAGAGCTTTTAAAGCAAACCCAATACGGATTATCTCCATAATTCAAATAAATTATCAAACTATAAGCTAATGGCAATTTACAAATATACTATTCATATAACAAACATATGACTAACAACTCCAATTGACTCCTCAGGCATTGGTTCTATAAACCCACTTATAGCTTGGTTCTATAAACCCACTTGACTCCTATAGCCTTCTTGTGTTCATATCTGTCCACCAACTCCCATGTCTGATTTTTTTCAATTATGTTGAGCTCCTCCTTTATTGCAAGTTTCAATTTCTGATTAGTTGCAGTTTTTTCATATCATGCGGGTTCCATTAAGGCTACATTGCATCTCTGATAAATATCAGAGTGATTTGGTTCCTCTAATAGGTTGATCATTTACATCATCATCATTCTCCTCATGTGGCTCAAGGTGCTTTTCTATTTCCCAGCTCCAATTATCCGACTCAAAGAATTTCGCATCTCTACTTACAATTATTTTGTTCGTTTTGTGGCAAGTTAATCCTGTAAGCTTTTGATATCGAGCTATAACCTACAAAGATTTCTGGTTCTACTTTCTTGCCCAACTTATCTCTCTCAACCCGAGGAATATAAAAAAAGCACAA
Organism: Triadica sebifera; assembly: GCA_023653625.1. Classification (NCBI taxonomy): domain Eukaryota; kingdom Viridiplantae; phylum Streptophyta; class Magnoliopsida; order Malpighiales; family Euphorbiaceae; genus Triadica; species Triadica sebifera. The sequence continues at coordinate 18,037,858 of CM042910.1, read as the reverse complement.
GCAACCAAAAGTTTTCAAATTCATCAATTTTGGTTTGAAGCCATACTAAGTTTCGAATGAAGCCTTTTTAGGAAAAGGTTTTGATGACAGTCTGTTCAACAAAAACACTGTTGTGTTTGCTGCCTCAGCCTAGAACCTTTTTGGTAGATCCTTGTCATGGAGCAAGCATTTTGTCACCTCCATTATTGTTCTGTTTTTTTTGCTCCACCACCCCTTTTTGTTGTGAAGAGTAAGGTATTGTCAATTGGTGTTCAGTACCTACATCTTCAAAAAACTTGTTGAATTTTTGAGATGTATATTCAGTTCCATTAATAGGCATTAACATCTACATTTTTTTTTCTCACTTTGAGTTTCCACCCAAGTTTTAAACTTATAAAAGATGTCAGCAACCTCAGTTGTGTTTCATAAAATAAATCTAACACAGTCTGGTATAATCATTAATGAAAGCAATATAGTACTTACTACCATTCAAATATGATATTTTCTGAGGTCCTTCCATATCTGTGTGCACCAATTGTAGCTTGTGTGTTGCTCTTCAAGCTTTTCCTTTCCGAAAGGGCAGCCTCGTTTGCTTGCCATATTGACAGGCAACACATGCTGGTAACTCTTCTTCAAATGTAGGTAGTCCTTCTACAAGATTGTTCTTTTTCATGTAAATCAAAGCATCATGATTAAAATGCTCCAACCTCTTATGCCAAAGCATCATACTGTTATCTTCCTTGTGCATTGCAGCTTGCCCTTCTTCTATCAAAAATTCAAGGCAAAGCTAAAAGGTTTAGAACTGAGATAAATAATTAAAACATAAAATAGATAAAAGGTTGTTAAAAATTTCTTTGATTAATTAGATTCCCAAGATAAAAAAGGTAACGCTTTTCCTAGTCATCAAAGTTTCTCTTAAATTTATTGCTGCATTATAAATAAGTTGGCTACAAGGAAAAGACTTCACAACATATCCCAAAATAAACCAAATGATAAGTTCACCTTCGGTTAAATTACTCCAAGGCAAAAGAAAACACATGAATTAGCAATTTCTTTAGGGACCTCCTCTCTCCCAAAAAAAAAAATGACAAGGTCATTTGCAAAGAGATACTGAAGGATTGCGACCTCTCCTCCCCTTCTCACCTTAAACAATTAAAAAGCTCTATTTCCATTGCTTCAGGTAGCATTTTACTTAGGACCCCCTTCACCATCATAAATAAAAAGGAAGAGATACAGGATCTCCACTGTATAAACCCCAAAAAGGAACAAACCAAGGAGAATAGATGAATGGGAAATGAAGCGATAGATAAGCCTTCTTATCCATATACACAACAATGCATCAAAATTCCGAGTCCAAAATGTAAGAAGAAAGTGCCATAAACATAAATATAGGCTCTCTCCCTTCCATGTTCACAGAATACACCTTCCCCACAATCTATGATGTAAGTATCCACAATTTTTTAAGTGATGGATAAAATGAAACGGGGATTTCTCTCTTCAAAGAAAAAGTAGTTCCAAATTTTCAAGATAAGTTTCTTTCAGTGCAAAATCAGCAATTTCAAAATCATATTTCAGATCCATCATAAGAGGTTAATAAGCTAGAAGTCTTTGATAAGACCAAATTATTAATAGAACTCCCAATTTTTTAAAAAAAAGGAAAATATTTTATCAAATCACCCCAACAACCACTTTGTTTGGTTGAAAGAAAACTATCATGACTGCATGCTATGCTAACCTTCATTCTCATTGCAATCATTTTAAGATTTGATAATTTTTTTTACTGATTGCCATCGAAAGGTCTACCAAGCTAAGGACACACTGTACTATGGCAATGCCAGCAAAATGCATGGCTCCCAATAAACCTCTCAACTAGGTCAAAATAAGGGTTTACAGAAATCACGAATAAGCTCCCCCATCTTTTGGGTACCTCCATAACAATTCAACAATACTCCCAATGAAATAAAATCAAATATCCTTCATTTACCTAAAGGGCCCAAGTTTTTGTCTGCCTAGAAATTCTCCTTATAATAATAATAATGAAGACTTCCTCTTTAATTATCACACTCTCCTCTTCTATTCTTCACAAAAACATTAAATGTTAACAACCTACAGAGAAGGCCCAGTAACCTCATATAAGTTGCCAGAATCAGAAAACCAATTTCCATGCATAAGAGCACCCCTACGATATTCTCAAATGCAAATGCATCAAAGGGACAAGCATACGGCGGATCAAGTCTCTGGGCTGTTCAAATAAAATTTCTTAAAGAAACAGAAATTTTTTCAGCAGCCAGGAAACTTCATTGTTTTAGACTTCCTGGAGCTATCTTCATGATCATTCTCTAAATGAAAATTGTGAATTAAGCAATATAAATTCAATCATAATATTAACTTGCCTACCTGGACACAATCCTTTTAGAAAAGTCAAACCAGGAGTTGTCTATTATAAATAAAAGAGGCAAACACAAAGGTATAGATCACTGACTTTCTTTATGTGGTCAAACCATCTAGTATATAGCCATAGAACTTTGCAAAATTACAATTTGCAGAAGTCAGCATCCAAGATTGCAAGATTCTCACATCAAAAAGCTAAAGATGTGCTCCTTCATAGTAGGTAAAGCAGAGGTGTAGAAATATTAGCATGGAGATCTGTTGTCAAGAGAAATAATGGCAATTCTCTAGTAGATTGTCTTCAAAATAAAGTTGATATTTCACATAATTGTCTTTTAAGATTGACAGTTAATTTCCAAAATTTTACCTGCATAGGCAACGAAACGCCGAGCATTGTCTTAATATCAAGTATTATGCTTGGATTTCCATCGCAATTCATTTCTAATTCCATTGTGCCACCACTCCCTCCACCTTCAATAATAGAAACTCCTAAACAACAACATTGATTTTTAAGAACCTGAAGATGAATAAGTTTGTTTAATGTTCAGGGAGTCCTATATGAAAATATCACAATACAGAAGATCTTTGATTTATCTAATGTGTCATCAAGAAGAAAATGCCCAGATAGAACACGATCTTCATGAACACTGAAAACCATTAAGGTATAGAAAATTGCAAGCAACAGAAGCTCATCCAGCTGATATGGACTACCAACCACAAGAAAAGGGCTAGACCTAAATCAATCTCTAATTGGAAATGAATATAAATAGGGCATGCTGATCAAAATATTACCAATTCTTTGAAATAATTGAACCCACAAATGAAAAAAATAAACAAATAAATCCAATACCATTGATCAATGAATCGAAACTGACCTGTGAATTGTGGTGCAACAGTTCCAAGAGTGAACTTGAAAAATTTAAGAGATGACAGTATAATCGGCCTATATTGCTCAAGAACAGGTTCCACCGAAGCCTTTATCAACTCAGACGCTGCCTACACGGACGAAATTTCGAGACACATTTATTCCTGTCAAAACAACACAATTCGTAACTTCACAATGGTTTTCAATATAGAAATCAACTATAACACTTCATTAATACTTAACCGCTGAAACCCAGAAAGGCATATATATCCATTCAAAAAGAAGGAAATTCGAAACCCAGAACAGTTAGTGCCTCATCGATATAGGGCTAAAATATTGAATGATCGACTAAGACATCAAATGCCATAGACCACTGTACTTGTGTTTTGTGTAAACATCAGTTTGTGGATGTATTACTTTTGTTATAAAGACAACAGGATAGGAAAAAGAAAGTGCTGGTAGTTGAATGTGCATATGCACATATATTATTTTGTTAGAGCTTTGGATGTTTGTGTTCGTGCTCAAATTCTCCTTTTAACTGATTAGATGTCCTGATGGCGTTCTGGGTATAGAGCATTGTTTACTATACGGCTTGCAGTGATTTTGACATCATATATACTCTATTAGAAGATTATTCTTTTTCTACTTCTCCCCATATAGTCTCCTAGATTACAGCTTGGAATTTCAACTTTGATACAAGAATGAACCGGTTATATTGAGGAGTGGGGGACGGGATGGGGGGAGAGCTACTGGCACGGCTGTGTAGCGTTGACATTGGATTTTAAAGAAAAAACTATTATTTCATCAATGTTATATGCATGCAGGACTATATGGGAAGAGCGATCCTGACATTGACAAGGGTAATTTTGGAGGGGAAGTACAAGGACAAGTTTCCAATTGAGGGGGCTAAATCTGGAACATTGCATTTGAAGCTGAAGTGGATGCCACAGCCTATATATCTTGATTCCTGAGCGGTTCCATGGCAGATTGGCGGATCCTACCCCTGCAAAGGTGCATATAATCGCCTGCATGCCATCTATCAATAAATTTTGGGCCATGTATATGGGACAGAGCGAATATTCAGTGTACGTAACTATTTTTTTGCTACACTAGGCAAGACATTAGGGAAATACTAAAGGAGAACATATCAATCTGATGTGAGGTTGAAAAGCGAAATAGGCTGAGGCCGAATTTGCTTGTTTTTTTTTCCCTCTTCATTTAGAAGAAAGAAGAAAAGGTTAATCTGAGTTTGCTGCATAATTTTTTTTTGGGTCTAAATCATCTCGTATACTACAGACAAATGGGCTGTAAACTAATACAGATTTGCTGCACAACTGATGGTACAAGGTAATATTTATTTACATTTTGCTCTGCTGCGTCAATATTGCAAAATCAAGCAATGTGATTGTCAAACTGTCAACCCACTGAATGATTTTGTTCGATGAATCCTTCTTGGCTGAATTTTACGTTATAGATAATGCGGATACAAGTTGCTTCGATTGTCTTTGCAGCTTCATTGACCTTGCGCAGATGAAATGCCAGGGTTTAGAATCTTATCACTGACTCGCAATCCGTCCAAAATCGCTTGTCAAATGGCACTTCTTCAATTTTCTCCGTCTTAAATTGCTTGCCCTGCAAAAAAATAAAAATAAAAATCTCAATCCTTAACATCTCCCATTAATTGAGAAACCAAAAACAAATACAAGAACCATAAGATTACTAAATATTTGCCTAATGAAAATGATGGGTGCTAACTAGAATCTCTACTATATATATGAGTTCGTACTAAGCTTCATAGAGCTTCATACGCATATTATCTATCTCTGCGAGAATTCTGGGGATTTAACATTAACAAAAAAATCTTTAATTTTTCACCCTCTTTTTAATATCATAGGTTTTGTTTACCAATCCACAACTGAAAATATTTCATTATTTACTTTGCATCTCTGAAGATTTTGAACTAATCACACTGTGAGAGAATGACTAATAGTGCACAGGAAAGATTTACTGACCAGTATTGATTGTGCAATACAAATGCATCAGTTGGCCCTTGTTTTCCATCATCATTTCGGTTCCAATGGTAGAGTGCATGAGTCCTGTTCTTTATCTCCAATGTTGAATGCCCATAACTGGCTTCTCTGAACCTATATTGCAATTGAAACATTTGATTGACACGAAAAATAACAGCGATTTTCTTATTGAAATTCATAGGAAGCTAGACTCTTAAACACCAGTCATCATTATCATTGATTTTTTATCGCCAAAAGCAGGGTGGATTCCAGAATTGCAATTTTACTTACTTTCCAGCAAGACCTTCTTGATTTCCTCCATCTCCAATAGTAACGTAGACAGGAGCAGATTTGTCTGCTATAGGATAGCGGCCACCACTTGATACATTGTAGTGAATATTGGAGATTCGATACTGAAATTTAAAACAGGAACAAAATCAGCCCTAGGGACCAATAAGGACATATTCTCATGGAATTGGTTGATATGTATCGTATGAAAGACATACTGAAGTGCAACACTATATCAGCAAAAACTAAATGATCAAAATTCCAAAGCAGAGTGATTCACCTTACAATTCGTTACAGTGCTAACAACTAGAAATATGAAATTAACAAGAGAGAAGGTCAAAGTAAAAAATTTACTCATAATTTCTCTAGTCCCAAATTGCAATATTATTTATCATATTTCAAAAATATGGAAAAACTATACAAGTACATAACCATACCGATCTTTCATAAGCATGAACATGTCCAGCAAAGACCACGTCAACTTTGTGATGGATGAACCACTTCTCAAAGACTGCTCGCATACTTTCGCCCTCCATAAAGTGCACTTCATTACTATTATAGAGTGGGACATGCATAAGAACAATGAGCCAAGGCGTCTGCTCCCTCTTAACCTTTTTGAGTTCTTCTCTCAGCCACTCCCACTGAGGTGTATATTTCACTGTTGAAGAGTTAAATCAATCTCAGTATAAATCACAGCAGTATGCATACACTTTAATCAGAAAAAGCTTTTCCATTGAGGAAATAATACAAAAATAGCAGTAAGAGTGAGAAGAGAAAACACAAACATTATAAACTACAAATAAAAAGATGTGAAACTCTGCTGAGATAAAGAAAGAACAGGAGAAAAGCCTATGCCAAAACAAAAGAGCTCTCCACAAATCCCATTGCATATCAGCTATAAAATCCCTTCAAACAATCTATTGGCATATTAAGACAAGTTTTAAAAAAAAATCTTAGGGGTGGTTGTAGCCTGTAGGTATATATGTAATGCATATATGTGAGTGGGCGTTATTTTAAGCACATCTTGTGCTAAAAGTTACTTGAGTGAAATTCTTAAACTCCTTTTTGAGAGAACCATTGAGAAGCCAGAGAATGTGAATTTTTAACCTAATAATATATCACAACAAATGATGACTACCTAATCAACAGTAGTGTAAAAAATGAGGCACTGGAAAGTTACCAAAAGGAGAATAGCTGGATAGCACAATTATATGAGCAGATGCACGTCTGATAGCATACCAGAGAGGACTACTGCTTTTTGAGGCTGAATAAGGGGTAGGGTACCGGTGAAGATAAGATTTGAAAGGAATGACTTCCCCCTGAACGAATTTAAAATTTTAAGGGATTAGGAAGCAAACAAGAAATTATTCTGCTAAAATTTTTTTAACATGAATAATCATGGATACTTCTTTGTATGAAAAAGGGCCATGTGACACAATTCTATCATGGGAACTACTTCATTACATATATCATTGTTGAATATTGCTACATGTCAGATAACATGAGCAAATACCAATGCAGAAAAACATAGAAAATAAAACAAAATGAAATAAAAATATCAAATAAGTCATTTCAGATAAGCAGGGTAAATGTAAAAAGGCTGATCCATGAATAAAAAGGAAAAAGAAAAAAAAAAGCACAAATGATGTAGCACAAGCTTATGCCAGTCACCGTTTAGTTTGTTCCTGTACCATGGAATGAGGAAAAGGAGATACAGACAAGAAAGAAAAAAGCACAAAACAAGGTGTTAAAAGAAGTTTGAAAAATATCCTTGAGATTGTCCTTTGGATATCACAAGACCAGCAGCACTACAACAGCAAATTAACTTAGCCTAAAAATGATCCAGAGGATGTTTACTTTTTCAAAGTCGAACTAATTTGTTAAGTGGACAAAATAAAATGTACATCATTTGGGAAAAAAGTAGTATTGATAAATAATAATATTCATCATTAAGTACTTAAACAATGATAACTATCCTAAAATTTTACCATGTAAGGCATGTACTCTATTTCGTGATTTCCAGCAGACCAAATCCAGGGCTGATATGCTGCAGTTTTTTCAATGAAACGACCCCAAGTATCCCACCGTATACCAACATCATTATACTGGTATCTATCAGCATAAGAGAGATCTCCAACAAATAAAACAGCCTGGGCTCCACTCTGCATGAAATGCTCAAGAGTAGACAGGGAGTTAAAGGTTTGCCCCAAGTCACCTGCCACATGCAAGGAGCAACTCATCAATGATATTCATATAGAACTATTATAGAAAAATCAAGTTGAGTTTTAGACTACGCATACAAAGATAAGATGGAATTGCATGTAATGTTCTCTAGAAAAAGAACCAGAAGTAAATTGAGATAAGATTTGTGAAAGTCATCCATGGATAGTCTGATATAAAGATTAACACATAAAGTTGAAGGTGACACGAGCACAAGAAAAAAAAAATTCAGAAGTTTAATGGTTCAGGTTATTAAAGATGAGAGACCACATGTTAGATAGAGAAATGCAGCTTTACAGTTGGAAATTTGGCAAATCACATTATAACAAACAAATTGCACTAACTGCTTTGTCACTAAGTTATTAGTTCAAGTTTAACTGTGATAACGTATCTGCTTTTATATTGTTAATATGTAACTGTAAGTTTTAAAAAAAAAACATCACAAGAAACAATTCACGAAATGTTCCAATTATGTTACAAAAACTAAACTATTGCCCTCGAAAATATAGTTAGTATGATGAATAGCTAACTCTCCATACTTGGACCATATGAAATGATTTAGACAGCCATCATCACATATCATATGACAAAATAGTTTCAAGCATGAAGTATGACTTTATCCAGCATGAAACCTAGACACCAAATTATATTCATATTAAAACCAACAAATATTCAAAATTCAAAGAAGATTAATATTTTAGGAACATTCACATTGAAATTGCCCCTAGAAGATCCTATGAAGGATAACAACTCACCAATTATTCCAAATTTATAAGGAGAATCTGGGTTAATCATTGGAGGTGTTTGAAACCAGAATTCCCGAAAAGAATCATCATTCCCAGTCTTGTAATAGTATTTGGTGTCATACTGGAAATAAGAAACAACTTAAGTGATTAATTTAGACACAGCTGTGAACCAGAAAATTCCAAATAAGTGGCATATCAATTGGTTGGGAGAAATAATTAACAACATCAATGACAATATTAGATCTGAAAAGTTATACTTACAATTTGGCATAATTGAACCCAGAGGTATTTCATAATCTATTTATAGTGTGACATAGCAGCATAATTAAAATATGCTTTGAATCGATGTATGGGTGAGCAGACTTATATATAACTATACAATAACCTACTGAAATTCCTAGAATTAGCAGTTTGCTTTCTTTTTCAAGAAAATTAAGCTACTCAAGAAATTACCACTTCCATGGGTTTATGTATGATTATTAATGACATATTAATACCATACAACTTATAAATACCAGTTTGCTTCCTGTTTCAACAAAATTAAGTAACTAATGATCCAACTTCTTTCCATGGGTCAATTTTACATTACCTCAAGGCCATCAAGGAAACATTGATGAATGTATCCAGACTTGTATTTGTAAAAGGTATAGTTTGTCACTGTGCCCTCAGCAGTAAAATCATATTTTTTCTCTGAGGTGCCATATTGTACCACACTGGATCCCGGTTCAGCAGGAGTCACCCACGAGATAATTACAGCTTTCCCATTGTAATCACCTTGGGTTAAATGTACCTGCAGTAAAATCAGGATAATGTAGCAAATTAACAAAGGGCTGACAATAGAAGAAATACAACATAAATATATAAAGTAGAAAGAGATAGTGTTCCATCCCATCATCACCTGATTAAACAATTCTGGGTATTTACATATAAAAGGTGTACACTCTATAGAAAATAATTAAATTTTTTAGTTGTGGAAATATGAAAAATGCATCAGTACAACTACTTTCTTTTATTTACAGAATTGGTCTTGAATAACAGTTAAAAAACCGAATTTTCATAACACAATGAAAAGAAGAACTCTTACTAATATGAAAAGGTCAATGAATTGAATACATTAGTTGTAAGCATTAAGATAGAAAATACAGCTCTTTCCTTTCTTCCTTACCATTCTCACGTTGAAACAACCAGGGCCAATCACAGGATTTGAAGTTAAAGTGGCAATAAGTCTACATGCTTTTGCGAAATAAAGTGAAGGCTTACTTAATTCGTATGAGTAGCTAGTGACTAAATCTGCTATCAACTAATATTTCCAAAAATATTCTACACATTTATCTCATAAACATATGTTCACAAATCACAACTAAAATATCTTTTGATCCAAAGGATACAAATACAGGCATGCAAAAAATAAAAATTTTGACAACCATTCATCCATAATTTATGAATCACAAATATGCAAATAATTCAAGAGCGAAACACTAATAGAAAAAAAAAAAAAAGGGATCATAAAGGGATCCGCTACTCTTAAGGGATGCACATCACATATTATTGTGGAAAGAGAGGAGTTTTGAGTTAGCCAAATCTACATATCCAAAATATTTTCCCCACTCCCTCTCCCCAGCCCGTCTTTATGTCCATCAATGGTGACAATAGGACTCACTACAATTTTTTCAGAATACAAAAAAAAAAAGGCACAAGAAAGCATAAATCTACATAATTTTTTGACATAGCAGAGACTTATTGTTAACAAAGAGATACTAAAATATGAAGTTTCTTACTTGCTGTGGTGCATTACGACCCTTAGGAACGGCAAATACATCATTATCAAGAGGGATATCGGTAGATGGCCACTCAGATCGAACAAATGAACTCGTGATTCCCGCATTCCCGTAGTTCACAAATCTCAAGAAGACGAAGAAAGCCAATAAGAGCCGAAGCAACAACAACTCCATCTTAATATCGATCAGTCATCCGGTCAAAATTTCAATTACCTGGAAGCACAGATTCAATCCAACATGATTTTATAATCACATAACTACCTTAATTATGATCACTCAAATCTCCAAATCCTTTATCTCATTTAACCTAATAGATCCATATTAATGAAGAAAAACAGGATCCATAAGAACAGGATTAGAAATGTAAACAGAGAAATGAAGAGAGACAGAGAACCTCAGAGAAAATTTGCAGGCAGACAGGCAGGAGACGTAGCTTAGCAGGGAAGAGCGAGGACGAAGGTGGCGTATTAAATAACGGTGATCGGTTGGTAATCATCACTTATCCATAGCTATATGACAGAATTTCTTTGCTACGCCGGCCCATAACTGGTTAGGTTGTTTGGTCTCCTCCAGCGGTGTCGAACATCCAATATGGATATTTTTTTCAGGATTCTATTCTACTAACCTTTTTTCTTTTTTCTATTTTTAGGAAATTAAGTTTTTTTTTTTTTTTTTTTTTTTATTGCCAAGTAAATTAGTTCGCCTCAATTTTGATGTACTTATTATCCTTTTTTATTTGTCATAAAAGACAGTTCACTTTTCTTTTTTTTTTTTAAATATAATTATATGTTAATTTTTTTATATTATATCTTTATTTAATATATTTTATTATCAATAAATATGGATTATTATATTAAAATTTTGAATTAATTACTCTTTTGGCAAAAATAGGAATATATCCAAAAAGACAAATATCAAAAACAAAAATCAGGTAGACACATTATACATTAAAAAAAGAAAAAAGAAAATTACATGAACATTAAATTTGTTCAGCTTTTGTAATTCATGCATCCTGTGAGAATGAGCATCACATCACATCGTACCATTAATTAAAAGCATATAAAAAATAATAAAATTGATAGATTTTTAAATATTTATATAATTTTTTCAAAAACTTGAAGCATTTAAATATTTTTTTTTAACAAAGTACCTTGGTTTAGAAATATATTAAGCCAAAAGAAAAAAAAAGTTTTTAAATACTTGATATGGTTTTGTGGTGATCATGAGTCCAACTTAGAGCATAATATGATACTGTTTTGGAACAGTAGTGTAGACCGGAGAGGATTGAGGACTCACGAATATATATTCTTGTTATCTGGCTGGTAAAAGAAGGAAAACATAAGTTCGCCTTTTGCACTACATGGCTTTTTTTTTTTTCTATTATTTTTTGAAATCCGAACAACACCCTTTTTTTCTTTCTGTATAAATGTTTTTTAGTTGAAGTACTTTCATTTGCTAATATATTATAATTTAACATTTATTTTCTATAGAAGTCACAATAATAATAATAATAATAATAATAATAATAATAATAATAATAATAAATGTCTTTTATCCATAAAAGTTATACGATAAATATAACATGTCATTGTTAATTCACGCTTTAATCATTAAAAAAATCATTTTAAAGCTTAAATCTATTGCTTACTTTACATTGAGCAATTTAGACGGATTAAAGCTTTTTACTGTACAATAATTTAAGGTTTAAAATTTTATGCTTTTACAATTAAGGATTACTAAAAAAATTGGATTTAGTCTCGAGTTTTCTAAGTTTGAACAAATTATAGAAATTTTTTTTGAAATTTAACAAATTACAATTAAAAATAATTTTTTTAAAAATTAATATTTTACTTATTTGTCTTTTGATAAAAATATTGTTTGAAATAATAATTAGAAAAATTGTAATTTGAATGTACCAGTTGTTCTGCAGTTATAATCATTGATAATGAATAGAAGTTTTAAACTCTTACAAAATGTCATTAGACTGTATATAAAATTCTAAAAAATTTATACAAAATCATCTCAAATATAAAAAAATTATATGGTATATTTCAATATTAAATAAATGAATATCTTCTCAAATGACAGGAGATAAACTATTAGTTTTTTAAAAATTTCTTTTTTGCTGTAATTTATTAAAATTTTAGAAAATTTTCTATAATTTATTTACACACACATATATATTAGAGGAAACTCCATATTAAATGGCTCCATCATTATCAATATTTTGTAATTTATTATAATTATTTGCAATCCCTTGATTCTAAGAAATTAGCTTATTTATGTTACTGCATATATCAAAATCCCTTTGTATATATTCAACATCAATAGAAAGAAAAATGTCAAGCCATCATTTTTCATTCTCTCATTAAACTCAACATGGTATCAGAGTATTAATTTTCTTAAACTATAATATCTGCACTTTTTATCATCAATATGGCTTCAGACACTTCCTCCATTGCACCGACAGTTCCATCACTATTCAAAATACCCATGATCCACAAAATCCCTTACTCACTATCAATCTCTCAAACATCACCAAACTATCATCCCATAATTATCTTACCTGGAGCCTTCAAATCCATTCTCTTCTTAAAGGTTATGATCTATATCATTTCATTCATGGTAACCCTTCACCATCACCAACCATAATCACCAATGGTGTCATATCCCCAAACCTAACCTACACCATCTGGAAACAACAAGATCGTCTTATTTTTAGTGCTCTCATTAGTGCTATATCTATCCCTTTGCAACCTTTTATTGCATGTTCCAGCACTTCTCATGATGCATTGCAAATTTTAGCCAACACCTAAGTCAAACCATCTCGAGACCATATTAAACAATTAAAAGAACAATTACAGTGGTGTACCAAGGGCTCTAAATCCATCAATGAATACATGTAGGCAATAAAGACTTGCAAAGATGAACTTGCTCTTCTCGGTAAACCACTTGATGATGAGGATCTTATTGATTGAGTGCTTAAAGGGCTGGATGATGAGTACAAATCTATTATTGATGTTGTCAATTCCCGTGACATGCCAATTTCCTTTATTGAACTTCATAAGAAACTTCTCAACAAGGAAGCCTCCATTTAGTCAAAACATTCTCCTCCTTTATCACTTTCAGCAACAACAAACGCCACTGCGATTCGAAATTGTCCACATTGGCGCTCACCCTCCACCAGTCCACATATAATGAGTTTTCCATCTACACCTCTTACTGATCAAAGAGAACCCAAACCTTATTTAGGTCGTTGTCAAGCTTGTGGTGTTCAAGGATACACTGTTAAACGTTGTTTCCTATTTTGACTTGTCTCTTATCAACAAACACAACCTCCATGTTCACAAGGTTATATAAGATCTCACTCACCACCACCATGGCAGCCACGTGCTAACCATATGACTATTGGCTCAATTACTACTCTCTCTTGGCTACTTGACAGTGGCACCACACCATGTTACACCTTACTTGAGCAATCTCTCACTACATAGTCCATATCACGGTTCTAATGATGTCATAATTGGTGATGGCTCTGGTCTTCAAACAACACACACTGGTTCCATCACCTTCCTACCTCTTCTGACACCTTTAGATTAAATAATGTTCTTTGTATTCCTTCTATGCAAAAGAACTTAATTTCTATTTATCAATTTTGCACCACTAATAATGTTTATGTTGAATTCTCACCATTTACCTTTTATGTTGAACCTTGAGGGGTATTTCCATCATTTTGATGCTAACAAATAAAATAGCAATATTGTATTTAACATACTTATTTTCTAAGTCTATTGAACAGGATATGCAATATGATAGCAAGAATGGAGAGTGGAAGATTAATCTTCAAAAGATAAAATTGAAGAAGTAGCATGTTCACGCCCGTGACCCTATGTGTCACGCCCGTGACGAAGTCAAACGCCAATAAACCAATATTTAAAGTTCACGGCCATGAAGGAAGATAGCAACCGTGAATGAACATTTCAGTCACAGTCGTGAAGAAATGTCACGCCCTTGAAAAGACATGACAAGTTCTTTCAAAGAGCTTCATGACCAAAGTCACCACTTAGACCATGGCTTGGAAGGTTGTTACGCCCGTGAAGATAAAATGTCACGCCCGTGAACAAACATTTCAAAATCACCTAGAATGTTTCACGACCAAGGTCACCACTCAAGTCATGGCTTGGAAGAACAGTCACGATCATGACACACATAGTCACGACCGTGAACGATGAAAAAGAAACAAGTCAGACGTGATTATTAGGGTTGGTGCAACGACTAGTTTCATATTAAATGTATTATAACGGCTATAATTTGCTATGAAAGTATAAATGCAAGTCATTTATGCATCCAGAACAAGAGAGTGAACAAGGAGAACAAAAGAACAAGAGAATTGCTAATATTTTGAATCAAAACCTTGTTGTAAGCCAATTTGTGCATTTGATATTTATTCTCTGTAAAAATCATTTTGCTCATCATTTATTGAGCAATAAAGATTTGTAAGAGTTTCTCTTTGTAATCATTTACTCAAGTGAGTTTTGGGTATTTCTGGTTTAAGAGTAGAACACTTGTAAGGGTTAGTTGTGTGAGCCTGTAAAATACAAGAAATTGATTATTGTGCGAGCCATAAAAACACAAGGAATTTCTGGGTTAGGTGTGAGTTATTGTTATAAACACCATAGTTGGGAGTGAGCTTGTAAAACTCTATTGTAACACTTAGTGTGTTAGTGAAACTTCCAATTGCGATTGGAGAGAGGAGTAGGGTTTGTTAACACCCGAATCTCTATAAAAATCCTGGTGTCATATTCTTCTATTCCTACTAAACTTAATTTTTATTTCTGCACTTAAAAGTTAAATTTTTTAATATCCAATTCAACCCCCCTTCTTAGCTCAATATCTGGGCAATAATTGGTATCAGAGCTAAGTCTAGCATTGAAGCCTAAACAACGCTAGTAAAGATCAAGATATGGCCAATGAAGGATTCCAAAGTCTCAAGCCTTACTTTGATGGAGCAAATTATGCTCATTGGAAGTTTCGGATGGAGACATATTTGGATAATAAAGGAATTAAAGTCTGGGATAGTATTCAGAAAGAATGGACACCACCAATCAGAAGAGGAGTTGATGGTGAAGAAGAAATCCTGTCAAGAGATGATTGGACAGAGCCTCAAAAAAGAGCAAATTTCAAAAACAAGAAGGCAATGACAATTCTCTCAAGCTCATTATCTATTTAAGAATGTGGCAGGATACAACATTGTTCAACTACATATAGTATGTGGAAAACATTAGAAAACTATCATGAAGGCCATAAAGCCACATGGGATGACGAAAGCTCTTCAAATGAAAAAGATAACAATGAAAGCGAAGAGGTCAACCTGCTTCATGGCTATAGAGGATCACGTCTCGGATAAAGTAAGATCACTACACTCATACTCTTTTAATAATGATAGTAATAGTGATAGTGATGATGATGATGATGATGAACAAAGCTTAATAGAAGAATTAAATCTAGAATTAGAAAAATATAGGATTAAATTTAGTACTTATAAGAATAACATTTCTAATTTGAAAATCAAAATGGATGCTTTAGAAAAGGAGAATTCTAAGCTTAAATCATTTAATGAATCTCTTCAAAAGTCATTAGATGAATACTCATCAAGACCCTCAGCAAAATGCTTGCTTAAAGAAAATAATACTTTGAAAAATGAAGTTGAGGAACTTAGAAATTCCATTTCTAAATTTCTCAAAGGAATTGTGTCTCAAAGACCACCTTTAATTAGACATGGTCTAGGATTTAAGGACACATCATCATTTTCTCATAAAACTAATTTTGTAAAGTCAAGTGAACCTCACATCTCCACACTTGCTGGAACAACACCAAAGAATAAGTATACTAATCCCTATATACATAAAAGGAATAATCAAGGATTAGTAAGCCTAAGAAAGAATCCTCAAAAGACTAATCATGTCTTTATATATAAGAAGCATGCATATAGAAAAGTGTAAATTAATCATGATTGTGCATGCCATTGTTTTCAAAATTAGTCTAATAGAATTATGGCATTCAAATACATTGTAGGACCAAAAAGCAATTTTAGACCTAAACGATGTAATTATTGTATGAAAATGGGTCACATAAATAAACATTGTTGGATTAGGAAGGCTCATTGTGAACCTTCATATGCTAACCCCCAAGGACCCAAGCTCATTTGGGTACCTAAAAATCATACTTGAATGTGATTCTATAGGTTTGCCTCAAGTCCCCAATAAAAAAATGTTTGGCTAGTAGATAGTGGATGCTCAAGGCATATGACAGGAGACAAATAACTCTTCAATGAAATCAGAAGTATTGATGGAGGTAAAGTTACCTTTGGAAACAATGCTAAGGGTAAGGTAATTGGCATTGGTTCTATTGGCATTAATGGTACTACTTTTATTAAAGATGTATTACTTGTTGATGGCTTGAAACATAACTTGTTGAGTGTTAGTCGATTATGTGATAAAGAAAACAAAGTAACCTTTACTTCCAACGAATGTCTTGTAACCTCTATTGATGGTCAAGAGATATTTAAAGGAAATATAGATGTCAACACATACATAATAGACTTACACGAAATATCTAACCATTCCTCTAAGTGTCTTGTGTCTACTAGTGATGAATCATAGTTGTGACATAGAAGGCTTGGTCATGCGAACATGGACTTAATTCAAAGCCTTAGCACATGAGAACTAGTAAAGGGACTGACAAAAGTCAAATTTGAAAAAGAAAAGACATGTAAACCTTGCCAAAGAGGGAAGCAACACAAGTCATCCTTCAAAGACAAAAACATAGAACTATGGAAAGACTTGATCTTGAAAATGGAAAAGAAGAAAATGATCAAGAAGATCCACATCAAGATGATTCTCTACCTCAAGCTTAAGAGGAAAACAGGTAAGAACTCCCAAAGAAATGGAGATTGATAAAAGATCACCCCAAGGAGAAAATCATTGGTGATCCTTCAAGGAGAGTAAGTAATAGATCTCATTTCAAATATTTAGCCTCTAACCTTGCTTTTATTTCTCAAATTGAGCTTAAAAATGTTGATAAGGCTCTTAATGATGAAAGTTGGGTGATTGCAATGCAAGAGGAACCCAACCAATTTGAGAGAAGTAAGATATAGACCTTAGTACCTAGACCCAAAGATCATCAAATTATAGGTAGCAAATAGGTGTTTAGAAATAAATTAGATGAACAAGGTTCAATAACTAGGAATAAGGCTAGATTAGTTGCAAAAGGATATAATCAGGAGGAAGGAATATATTATAATGAGAGCTATGCTCATGTAGCTAGATTAGAAGCCATAAGAATACTTTTTAGCATATACATGCCACATGAATTTCAAACTCTTTCAAATGGATGTAAAAAGTTCTTTTTTAAATGGTTATATAGAAGAAGAAGTTTATGTAGAACAACCACTAGGTTTTGAAAGCTATAATTTGCCTAATCATGTTTTTAAACTTTCAAAAGCTTTATATGGTTTGAAACAAGCCCCAAGAGCTTGATATGAAATACTAAGTTCTTTTCTTTTAGAAAATAACTTTACAAAGAGGAATGTTGAGACTACATTATTCATTAAAAAGCATAAGCATGATATTCTAATTGTTCAAATTTATGTTGATGATATCATATTTGGGTCTATTAAGGAATTGTTTTGTCAAGAGTTTGCTAAGTGTATGACTAGGGAATTCGAAATGAGCATGATGGGTGAGCTTAAATATTTCCTTAGTCTATAAATAAAACAAGGCAATGAGGGCATATTCATCAACCAATCCAAATATGCCAAAAATTTACTTAAGAAATTTGGAATGGAAGGATGCAAGAATGCCAAGACTCCAATAAGCACATCAATAAAATTGGATAATGATAAAAAGGGTAAAAACATTAATGAAAAGCTCTATAGAGGTATGATCGGATCACTTTTATATCTTACTGCTTCTAGACCCGACATAATGTATAGTGTATGATTATGTGCATGATTTCAATCATGTCCAAAAGAGTCTCATTTACATGCAGTAAAAAGAATTCTAAGATATTTACATGGCTTATTGCATCTAGGTTTGTGGTATCCTAGAAATTCATCCTTTTACATTGTAGGATATTCAGATGCTGACTATGCTGATAGTCTTTTGGAGAGAAAAAGTACTTCAAGTACTTGTCATTTTATTGAAGAGTGCTTAGTTTCTTGGTTTAGCAAGAAACAAGTTTCAGTTGCTCTTTCTACTGCTGAAGCAGAGTATGTAGCAGCAAGATATTGTTGTACACAAATCCTTTGGATGAAACAACAAATTAAGGATTATGGTCATAGTATGAACCATATACCTATTAGATGTGACAATACAAGTGCAATAAATCTCTCTAAGAATCCCATTCAACATTCTAGAAGTAAGCATATTGATATTAGACACCATTTTATTAGAGATCATGTTCAATATGAAGATGTTGTATTGGAATTTATAAGAACAGAAAATCAATTGGCAGATATCTTCATTAAGTCTCTAAATGAGGAAAGATTTAATTTCATAAGAGATCTTGGTATGATTGATGGATTAACTTTGTGATTGCCAAATTGCCAAACCTTAGTTGATAAATCTTGTTTTTGTCTCATCTTACTAGATATAAGGTAGTTAATTTGATGGAAAATTATGTTATAAGGGATAAAATCTTCATAGAAATGCTTTAGTCTTGTTTTTAGACTTAATTTTATTTGATGAGAATTTTAGGCAATTCACGCCCGTGACATATGTTCACGACCTTGAACTAAGTCGCCAAAAGAACCAGTAGCTTTCACGACTTGATTCACGACATGGTTCACGACTTAAAGTAGTGAAGACTATATTTCATGACTTCATTTACCCCCGTGAAACACTTCATTCATGAACGTGATGCTTTTTCATGATCGTGACGATTTTCACCAAAAACTTACAGAAGCATTCACGCTTTGTGTCACGCTTTGTTTCACGGTCATAAGTAGTGAAATTCAACACTTTACGCCTATGACTTATTTTTCACCACCATAATAGTTCATCATTCGCACTTGTGAGCTTCAAATGTCACAACTGCGATCAATTCACGTTTCTTCATGGGTAGAGCACCCTTTCAGCAAACCATGAACACGACACTTCACGCCCGTGACTACGTTCTTCACTCCCGTGAAGATGTCGGCTATATAACATTTCTGCTAGTTGTTTTTCACATTTCAACTCTACAACTTCTCTCAACTGCTCTCATTTACATACATTGAATGTCATATTAAAGATTCCGGCCCCCTAGTCACAAATTTCATCTATAAATACCATCAAAAACTTATTCCATCATCACAAATCATCTTTCCTTAGGGTTTTCTCACAAATTCTGTCAAACTTTTTCCACTCTTCCAAAGTTTATTCTTCTAATCAAAATGGAAACCGGTTCATCAAAGGGTACTAGGAAGAAATCTCATACTCCTAGAAGGTACATGGATTACCTTATGAACATCATTCCAGAGCATTGCCATCCTAGGTATTCTGTGCTCAAGAAAAGGCAACTTATTTCCTTAAGATCATTTGAGTGGCAAACAGTTCGTACTCTCGGGCTCGAGACAGCAATGACAGAGCAACTCCAGGCCTATCATTTGAAGGAATTTGTTAACATTCATCAACCCACTTTGAGGGAGCCTACCTTGGAGTTTTTGAGCACTTTGCAAGTATCACCTACTGGCACGGTGAAGTTTCAATTGTGCAAGAATTCTAACACCCTCTCTGCCATAGAATTCGGAGATTTATTCAATCTTCCCTCTAATGGCATCCTAAACGACAGTGAAGTGGAGTTCTATGCTACTCAGGCATGGACTCACTTCGGGTTGGATTGCAGCTGGGATGTCAAAAAGAGGAAGAGTACTCACCTTCGATCCCTAGTCCACAAATATCTGCATAGGTTTCTAACCTATAACATCTTTGCCCGAGGAGACAACAATGGCACAATTCGGAAGTCTGAGCGTTTTCTCCTGAAGATGGCCCGAATAGGCCTCACAGTGGCTCTATCTCGATGGTTTGCGAACCATCTCCTGTCAATTGCCATTAAGCCCTCTGAAGACATACTGATTGGTGGGTATGTGACCCACATTGCCTTGAAGCTCAAATATTTGAAGCTGGATGCACATCACTACAACTTCATCCTAGGGCATCCTCGAGACGGACTGGACGTTGAGTCCTTCATCAAGATGAGAGCGGTTGTTCGAATTTTCTTTGAGAATAACATCTACTACCGCTTCATCAACACTACTGGCGAGATCATTTGGAAAGAAAATGACTCGAAGGACTTCAAAGCTGGCCTCTAAGGAATTCAGCAGGAGAAAAGGGCTCAAGTTAAGGTGGCACCTCCTGAGGTTGAGCAGAACATCAGACAATCCTCTGCCTCCACACCAAATTTGGCTCAGCAAGTGGTTAATCTCTTGGCACCACGATTTGAGTAGCTGCATGCTTCAATGGACGAAAGGTTAGAGAACCTCAAATACTTCGGGGAGACTTGGATGGACAACCTTGAGGTTGAAGTTGCTCGTCTTAGGGATAGGATGTTTGGTTAGATGATAGGCTAGATGTTTCTGTTAGCCTTGCTATGTTTGTTTCCAGCTTGCTTGTTTGTAGGAAATTTTAATTTCCTTTCTGAATTTTATTTATTTTTGTTTGTACTTCTCTTTCATAATTAATATATTTTCTTTGTTTTCCATTATGGTTTATCTTTATTGATATTCTTTTTGTTGATGACAAAAGGGGGAGAAACTAGCAATATAAGTGCAAGCAATACTTAATTTTGAATCAAAATGGAGAACCTAGCAATATATTGTTTAAAGTTAAGTGCAATACTTAAATTTTGATTCAAATGAATATGCAAGTATATGAGCTTTATACACCTTAAAATATATCTTAAGTATACTTTGCATATACCTTGATGCAAGTTACATAAATGAATATGCACTTGATATACTCTAAATATACCTTACTTATACTTCATGCTTTAAAGAAAATTTTGGTATACATTGGATATACTTTGCATATAACTTGCATATACTTAAAACTAGAAAGTCTATTTTGATGCTACACTTCATCATTTTTTTACAATTCTTGCACTTCAGCATTTTTTATCCTAAGCATCTTTTGAGGGGGACTTCTCAAAAGCATATATTGCTAGATTATTTGTCACCATAAAAAAGGAGAAGATTGTTGAACCTTGAGGGGTATTTCCATCATTTTGATGCTAACAAATAAAATAACAATATTGTATTTAACATACTTCTTTTCTAAGTCTATTGAATAAGGTATGAAATATGATAGCAAGAATGGAGAATGGAAGACTAATATTCAAAAGATAAAATTGAAGAAGTAACATGTTCACGCCCGTGACCCTATGTGTCACGCCCGTGATGAAGCCAAGCGCCAACAAACCAATATTTAAAGTTCACGGCCATGAAGGAAGATAGCAACCGTGAATGAACATTTCAGTCACGCCCATGAAAAAACATGATAAATTCTTCCAGAGAGCTTCACGACCAAAGTCACCACTTGAACCACGGCTTGGAAGGTTGTCACGCCTGTGAATATAAAATGTCACGCCCATGAACAAATATTTCAAAACCTTCCAGAATGCTTCACAGCCAAAGTCACCACTCAAGTCACGAGTTGGAAGAACAGTCACGACCATGACACACATAGTCACGACTGTGAACGATGAAAAAGAAACATGTCAGGCGCGATTATTAGGGTTGGTGCAATGACTAGTTTCATATTAAATGCATTCTAACGGCTATAATTTGCTATGAAAGTATAAATGCAAGTCTTTTATGCATCCAAAACAAGAGAGTGAACAAGGAGAACAAAAGAACAAAAGAATTGCTAATATTTTGAATCAAAACCTTGTTGTAAGCCAATTTGTGCATTTGATATTTATTCTCTGTAAAAATCTTTTTGCTCATCATTTATTGAGCAATAAAGATTTGTAAGTGTTTCTCTCTGTAATCATTTACTCAAGTGCGTTTTGGATATTTCTGGGTTAAGAGTAGAACACTTGTAAGGGTTTTTTGTGTGAGCCTTTAAAACACAAAGAAAGGTTATTTGTGTGAGCCTGTAAAACACAAGATAAAGGTTGTTTGTGTGAGCCTGTAAAACACAAGGTAAAGGTTGTTTGTGTGAGTCTGTAAAACATAAGGTAAAGGTTGTTTGTGTGACCCTATAAAACACAAGGAATTTGTTATTGTGTGAGTCATCAAAATACAAGGGATTTCTAGGTTAAGTATGAGCCATTATTAGAAATACCATAGTTGGAAGTGAGCTTGTAAAACTCCATTGTAACACTTAGTGTGTTAGTGAAACTCCCAATTGCGATTGGAGAGAGGAGTAGGGTTTGTTAACACCTGAACCTCTATAAAAATCATGGTGTCATATTCTTCTATCCCTACTAAACTTAATTTTTATTTCTGCACTTAAAAGTTAAAATTTTTAATATCCAATTCAACCCCCTTTCTTGGCTCAATATCTGGGCAACATTTTATGTGAAGGATATAAGTGTTAAACCTTGAGGGGTATTTCCGTTATTTTGTTGATAACAAATAAAATAGTAATATTGTATTTAACATACTTATTTTTGTCACGGCTTGGGAAGAAATGTCACCCCCGTGACAATCATAGTCACGCCCCTGAACAATGAAAGAGAAAAATGTCAGGCGTGATTTTTTTGGTTGGTACAATGACTAGTTTTGTATTTAATGCACCCCAACGGTTATATTCAGCCATGAGAGTATAAATGGAAGTCATTTATGCATTAAGAACAAGAGAATGAAGAGAATAACAAAAGAATAACATATACTTCGAATTTAATTCTGATTACAAGCTATTTGTATTTTCATACTTTGAGAATAAAATCTATACTCTGTAAAAATATTCTTGCTCTTCATATTTGAGCAATTAAGATTTGTAAGTGGTTCTCTCTGTAATCTTTACTCAAGTGAGCATTGGGTATTTCTGGGTTAAGAGTAGAATACTTGTAAGGGTTAGTTGTGTGAACCTCTAAAACACAAATTAAAAGGTTGTTTGTGTGAGC
Source organism: Triadica sebifera (assembly GCA_023653625.1). Classification (NCBI taxonomy): domain Eukaryota; kingdom Viridiplantae; phylum Streptophyta; class Magnoliopsida; order Malpighiales; family Euphorbiaceae; genus Triadica; species Triadica sebifera. The sequence continues at coordinate 18,014,478 of CM042910.1, read as the reverse complement.
CCGTAAAACACAAAGTGAAGGTTGTTTGTGTGAGCCTGTAAAAATACAAAGTGAATGTTGTTTGTGTGAGCCTATAAAACACAAGGAATTGGTTATTGTGTGAGCCATTAAAACACAAGGGATTTCTGGGTTAGGTGTGAGCCATTGTGAGAAACACCATAGTTGGGAGTGAGTTTGTAAAACTCCATTGTAACACTTAGTGTGTTAGTGAAACTCCCAATTGCGATTGGGGAGAGTAATAGGGTTTGTTAACACCCGAACCTCTATAAATCTTTGTGTCAGATTTTCTCTATCCCTCCTAAAATTAATTATTTATTTCCGCACTTTAAAGTTTAATTTTTTTTGAAACTCCAATTCAACCCCCCTTCTTGGTCTAATATCTGGGCAACAATTGGTATCAGAGCTTTGTCTAGCATCGAAGCCCAAAAAGCGTTAGTAAAGAGTAAGATATGACTAGTGAAGGATTCCAAAGTCTTAAACCTTACTTTGATGGAGCAAATTATTCCCATTGGAAGTTTAGGGTGGAGACATACTTGGATAGTGAAAGAATTGAAGTCTGGGATAGTGTACAAAAAGAATGGACACCATCAACCAGAAGAGGAGCTGATGGTGAAGAAGAAATCCTATCAAGAGATGATTGGACAAAGCCTCAAATAAAAGCAAATTTCAAAAACAAGAAGGTAATGACAATCCTATCAAGCTCATTATCTATAGAAGAATGTGGGAGAATACAACACTGCTCAACAACATATAGCATGTGGAAGACATTGGAGAACTATCATGAGGAAACTAAGTAAGTCAAATCTAAGAAGATTCAACTTCTAAGCTCAGAATATGAGCTCTTCAAGATGAAATCCAATGAGTCAATCACTGACATGACCAACTGTCTTCTATCCATTATAAATGGAATGAGAAAACTTGGGAAGCATCTGAGTTTGGAAGATGTAAACAATAAAATCCTGAGAAGTCTTCCTCTTAAAGACTATGGTTCAAGAGTTGCTGGCATAGAATAAGGAAATAAAGATATGAGCATCATGAATACTGATGTGCTGATTGGCAAACTTCTCACACATGAGATGACAATGAAGAGAGATAGAGAGCTTGAAGCAGAGCCAGAGAAAAGAAAACCCTTAGCACTCAAAGCCTCTACTTCAAAATCTCAAGAAGATAGTGAAAATGATGAAGAAATAAGTGATGATGAAAATGAGGACATCGCTATGCTTTCAAGGAGATTAAAAAGAATTATTGAGAAGAAAATAAGCAACTCCAGAAAATTCAGGAAAAGAAACCTCAAACAAACTTCTAATGACACACATAGAAGTAAGGAAGAGGTAAAATGCTATGAGTGTGGAAAGAAAGGACATATCAAACCAGAATGTCCAAGGCTTAGATACTCTTATTGTATCTCAAAGATCACCCTTAATTAGATATGGTCTAGGATTTAAGGACACATCATCATCTTTTCACAAAACTATATTTGTTAAATCTAAAGAATCTCACATCTCCACACCTGTTAGAACTGCACCAAGAAATAAGAATGTTAAACTTTCTATATAGAAAAAGAATAATAATGCCTTTATGTATAAGAAGCAAGCATCTAGAAAAATGCAAATTAATCATGATTGTGCATGCCATTGTTCTAAAAATCAGTCTAATAGAAATATGGCATTCAAATACACTGTAAGACCAAAAAGCAAGTTTAGACCGAATCAATGTAATTATTGTATGAAAATTGGTCACATAAATAAACATTGCTAGATAAGGAAGGCTCATTGGGAACCTTCATGTGCTAACCCCCAAGGACCCAAACTCATTTGGGTACCTAAAAATCATACTTGAATTGTGATTATATAGGTATGCCTCAAGTCCACAATAAACAAAAATGTTTGGCTAGTAGACAGTGGATGCTCAAGGCATATGACGGGAGACAAAGAACTTTTAAATGAAATCAAAAGTATTGATGGAGGTAAAGTTACCTTTGGAAACAATGCAAAGGGTAAGGTGATTGGCATTTGGTTCTATTGGTGTTAATGGTACTACTTTTATTAAGGATGTTTTACTTGTTGATGGTTTGAAACATAACTTGTTACGTGTAAGTTAATTATGTGATAAAGAAAACAAAGTAATATTTACTTCAAATGAATGTCTTGTGATCTCTATCGATGGTCAAGAAATATTTAAAGGAAATAGAGATATCAATACATACATAAAAAACTTACATGAACTATCTAACCATTCCTCTAAGTGTCTTGTGACTACTAATGATGAATCTTGGTTGTGGCATAGAAGACTTGGTCATGCTAACATGGACTTAATACAAAGTCTCAGCACATGAGAACTAGTAAAAGGACTGCCAAGAGTTAAATATGAAAAAGGCAAGACATGTGATCCTTGTCAGAGAGAAAAGCAACACAAGTCATCTTTCAATGCCAAAAATATAGTAAGTACTTCAAAACCTCTTCAACTCCTGCATTTAGACTTATTTGGACCTACTAGAATTACTAGCTTAGGAGGAAAATATTATGCATTTGTCATCGTAGATGATTACTCTAGATTTACTTGGGTAATTTTCTTAGCTCAAAAGAGTGATACTTTTTGAAAACTTCAAAAACTTTGCTAAAAGAGTTCAAAATGAAAAAAGGTACTGCATTTCAAAAATAAGGAGTGATCATGGAAAAGAATTTGAAAATGAAAACTTTGAAAGCTTTTGTCTTGAACATGACATTTCACATAATTTTACATCTCCTAGGACACCTCAACAAAATGAGGTAGTTGAAAGCAAAAAATCGAACTTTAATTGAAATGGCTAGAACAATGCTTAATGAATATGAATTACCAACTTATTTTTGGGCAGAAGCCACAAACATTGCATGTTATATTTCAAATCGAGTTTTCAAAAGACCTTTTTTAAACAAAACCTCATTTGAGCTATGGAATGGAAGAAAGTCCTTGATATCATACTTTAGAGTATTTGCATGCAAGTGTTTTATATTGAACACCAAAGACAATCTTGGAAAATTTTCCTCTAAGTCTGATGAAGGTATCTTTTTAGGATACTCTACAACCAGTAAAGCATATAGAGTATTTAATAAAAGATCACTAATGGTTGAAGAATCCATGCATGTTATTTTTAATGAAAGATCACTAACCCCCGTGACAAGCATAGTCACGCCCGTGAACAATGAAAGAGAAAAATGCCAGACACGATTTTTCACCCCAATGACTATATTCAGTCATGAGAGTATAAATGAAAGTCATTTATGCATTAAGAACAAGAGAATGAAGAGAATAACAAAAGAATAGCATATACTTCGAATTTAATTCTAATTACAAGCTATTTGTATTTTCATACTTTGAGAACAAAATCTATTCTTTGTAAAAAAATTTTTTGCTTTTCATATTTGAGCAATTAAGATTTGTAAGTGGTTCTCTCTATAATCTTTACTCAAGTGAGCATTGGGTATTTCTGGGTTAAGATTAGAACACTTGTAAGGGTTAGTTGTGTGAGCCTCCAAAACACAAATTAAAAGGTTGTTTGTGTGAGCCTGTAAAACACAAAGTGAAAGTTGTTTGTGTGAGCCTGTAAAAACACAAAGTGAAGGCTGTTTGTGTGAGCTTGTAAAACACAAGGAATTGGTTATTTTATGAGCTATTAAAACACAAGGGATTTCTGGGTTAGGTGTGAGCCATTGTGAGAAACACCATAGTTGGGAGTGAGCTTGTAAAACTCCATTGTAACACTTAGTGTGTTAGTGAAACTCCCAATTGCGATTGGGGAGAGGAGTATGGTTTGTTAACACCCGAACCTCTATAAATCTTTGTGTCAGATTTTCTCTATCCCTTCTAAAATTAATTATTTATTTCCGCACTTTAAAGTTTTTTTTTGAAACTTCAATCCAACCCCCCTTCTTGGTCTAATATCTGGGCAACAATAAGTGTGGGGAAAATCCTTCTAATAGGGCAATCTAAAAATGGCATATATGAGTGGCCAACATCGTCTTCTCTTTCCTCTCCATTACTTGCATTCTCTAGTATCAAAACTACTTCATCTGAATGACACTCTAGACTAGGTCATCCCTCTTCTACTATTCTGAAGTCAATTATTTCCAAATTTTCATTACCATTGTTTAGCACTTTGTCAACTGAAATAAATTGTAATGCTTGTTGTTGCAATAAAAGTCACAAAATTCCATTTTCCAATTCTACTCTTACGTCTTCTCATCCCCTTCAAATTCTGTTTTCCGATGTTTGGAAATATCCAGTTTCTTCTGTTGATGATTTTCAATACTATGTTATTTTTGTTGATCATTTCACACGTTACACTTGGTATTATCCTTTAAATAAAAATTTCATGTGTATGATATTTTTGTCCATTTCAAATCATTAGTCGAAAACTAATTCAACCACTGCATTGTTACTTTATATTTAGATAATGGTGGTGAATACCAAGCTCTCAAAAAGTTTCTCTCTATTAATGGTATATCTCATTTTACAACACCTCCTCATACACCGGAGCACAATGGACTTCTGAACGACATCATTGACACATTGTTGAAACTAGTATCTCCCTTCTCACTTATGCATCCATGCCTCTCGCCTATTGGTCATATACTTTTGCCACAGCTGTTTATCTTATAAACCGTTTGCCCACTCCCACTGTTCATTTTTCCACTCTGTTTGAGAAACTATTTCACTCTTCACCCAACTACATAAAACTTCGTGTGTTTGGTTGTTTATGTTATCCTTGGCTTCGTCCTTATTCTTTACATAAATTAGAATCACCCTCCACTCTTAGCTGGCCCTCACTCGTGGTTGGATATTACGTCAATTGGATGTTAATAATACCTTTCTGCAAGGCCATCTTCTGGAAGATGTCTACATGACTCAACCTCCGGGATTTATTGACAAAGATAATCCCACATATGTGTGCAAGTTAAAGAAGGCTATTTATGGACTTAAACAAGCTTCAGGGTCTTGGTATAATGAGTTTCGACAATTCCTCCTCCAGTCTGGCTTCACTAACTCCCATGCTGACACATCTTTGTTTCTTTTCAACTTCAGTGCTATTACTATTTTTCTCTTTGTTTATGTGGATGACATCATTGTCATAAGATCACATTCTCACGTCCTTCAATAGTTCATTGATTTGTTAGCACAACGTTTTTCAATCAAGGATCTTGGTCCTTTATCATATTTCCTTGGAGTAAAGGTCCTCCATACTTCTTCGGGCATGTTGCTCACTCAACATCGTTATATCTTTGACATCCTTGCTCGGACAAACATGTTTGAAGCCAAACCTGTTGCCACGCCACTAGCTATAAATGGTGCTCTCACTCTCCATTATGGTACCACCTTGACTGATCCCAAGATGTATATAACTATTGTTGGTAGTCTTTAGTATTTCTCTTTCATCTGTCAGACATAGCTTATGTAGTGAACAAGCTTTCCCAATTCATGCATCGTCCAACATCAGATCAATATTTTCTAATTTATTATAATTATTTGCAATTCCTTGATTCTAGAAAATTAACTTATTTGTGTTAGTGCATATATCAAAATCTCTTTGTATATGTTCAGCATTAATAGAAAGAAAAAGGTCAAGCCATCATTTTTCATTCTCTTCTTCAACTCAACAATAGTACCCAAACATCTTAGGTAGCTTCCCGACAAGGGAAAGAAAATAAAGTTGCTTGATGTATGCTAATTATGTGGTGTGGACCCATCATTTGTTTTGTATTGCAATGTTATGGTTTAGATGACATAATCCATTGATTTAGATCCGAATACACTATACTATCTTCTACTTATGTCACTTACTATTTGTTCCATATTCAAGTTATATGCAATCAACCTTTTTATTTTGAAAGAAAGATATATTGAATTTTTAATTTCATTATTGATTAAGATGTTCTATTTTTCCTATAAAAAAAGGTTCTATTTGAATAAGAATAATGGATTTATTTTTTCCTTCACTTGAATTGTCTAGTCTTTTTCTTAAATTAAAATAATATCATATTTTTGTTAAATTAAAAATAAAAAATAAAAAATAAAAAACTCGCACAAATTCAAGATAAAAGAAGATCAATAAAATTTGACAATCTTTTTAACTCTTAACAAAATATGATCAATATTTAATTTTACCTTTTAAGTCTTAATTCAAGATAAATGATTTATCCTTTTATGCCATTTTTTATATAAATTTTACAATTTTTTTTTGATGAAATATAGATTTTATAATTAATACTATTTTCTGATATTTAATTATAACATCAACAACTCAATTTGGCAAATAATGAGAAAAAACTAGTTTACAAAATGTAGGTTTTTTGTAACATTAAAAAAAGAAATGATTCATTTCTTTTCCCATTTCTAGATATGAGAAATGCTATCAACATTTTTCATACATTTTTAATACAAAAAAGACATCTCTTTTTTTTAAAAAAAAAACATTAACTTTTATTATAAAAACTAATAACATTTTATAAGTAAAGGTATATATCTTTTTATATCAAAAGCGTATAATGGAAAGTTTACAAAAAAAAGTATTAATTCCCTCTATGTATCTTTTACTTGAAACAAATAGATCCGAAGCTAACTGATTGCCCAATCCAACCCAAAATGGTTGATAGATTAGATGGTATATTATACTCTCATGGAACATATACCAAAACAAAGTTGTGTATCAAGTATCAACTAATTAATTAAAAATTTCTGCTGAAATAGTCCATTAATGGAAGACCCATCATCAAAGGAAGAGATTTCAAGAGTCAAAAAAAGAAGAAGAAGAATTGAGACGACATTGGCAATTTGATGAACCTAGAGATGCAATTTTATACTTTGACCCTTTTTAATTCAATTGTATATTGAAATTTGATTTTATATGTGTTGTTGGTATTTACATTAAAAAGCTCTTCTGTCTGATTGATCCACATTTCCACTTTATAATATTAACATATTATTAGAACTTTGAAAAAAGGGTGAGAGAGAAAATGGAAAGAAAAAGTGGAGAGAGAGGCTATATCCATCTTAGATTTTCATACCTAAATGGATTAAATGCAACAGATGAATTGAATGAAAGAAAAACAAAAAACTGCAAATATTATGATTTGAATTGCTAAGAAAAATAAAAGTACAATTTAAATTAAAAAGCATATAAACTTTGAATTATTTTTTGTAATTTTTCCGTATTTTAAAAAATATTATTAAACAATAACATTTTCATTTTGTGTTTATTTTTTAATGTGCAGTACTTGTAAATCATATATGTTGCAAGTTTGTTTCTTTACAACATATTTTAAGAAACTCATTAAAAATTTTTTTTTCCCGCAACTATAATGCGTTGCTATTACTAATTGATTCATTATCCCAGAAATGAGAAAACCAATGTAGCACTTGATGGAATTTACCACCAGCTTCTTTTATGCAGAATGTTAAATAGAAATATAAATCACAGGACATATAACAAAACTATACATCAAAAATCTGTTACGGTATGTTCGTAGCTATGCACCATATATAAATTTGTTATCCAAAGCTAATAAGCTGCTCTTGAAGCTTGAGCAAATCTATGTTCCTGTCATTCCATTTATTCCAGGAATCATATAAAAAAAAAAAACTGATTTTTCATGTATTCCTGTACAATTATTATCAGTGATTTACTACTGACAGAGCTCCGTCGCCAGTCTTCGTGAATAACTAATTTAAACTTCGAGGAAAAACAATTATTACCATCTACCCTCCAAGTATGCATCCAAAAGACTCTAAACTTCTCTATTCTGACTTGAGAAAATTGCAAGACAAAAAAATGGCTACAACCTCTCAAAAATCCAACTATGTTTCCCCCCTACGGGTGAAGAGGCCTATATCCTAGTTGTGTGTATAAATTGCTTTCAGGGTATCTGGAGCATTTTTTTTTCTCCAAAGGAAGAATATCCAGTACTGAAAAGGGCAACTCACATTCATTACATCTCCAATGGTTCCTTGGTTCCACTTTTAGTCTCTCTTACGCAAAAGAGACCTAAAAATTGAGAAAATGGCTATTAGAGCAATTTCAGTGTGCTCAGAGCCACTCATCTTTATGTTCACTTGCCCCATCTTCTGGCTATTTAAATTGGCGTTAACTGCAACTCTCATGCCTCGTATTGGCCGAAATTCAGACTGAAAACCTCCACCCAACACCATCTCCTTCTTAAAGGATAGAGCTGTCATCGAAAGACTAATATCATTCCTCACAGGGTAGTCTTGCCCTCTCAATGTTGCCTCAAAAGTGCCACCAGAAGCCATTTGTCCATGACCCCTCATTTGGCCAGCATTCATTACAAACCTCAATCTCTTCCCTATCAGTATGGTATCTTCAAGCTTGGCACCAACATAATACTTCCCCCCAAAGGATGTCAATGAAACTGCACAGTCAAAAATATTTTGCTTGATATTCCTCAGCTTTGTGTTGCTATGAACTGTATAGATAAGATCTTTATCAGCAGACTGAACATCAAAACCCACGAAATATGTAGGGCCCCTAGGATCTGAGTAAGCTGCAGCACATTCAGACTGAACACTAAAATTATGCTTGTCCTTGCTCATCTGTCCTGTAATTGAGGCATTAATATTTCTATTTATTTCCATAGCTGTCTCCAAGTTTATACCATCAAAGCCAATATCATGATCCCATCCTTGAGGATCAAGAACAGGTCTCACAAGCCATTGTTCACTTGTAGCAAGGCAGCGGTATCTGTGTGCAGGGCAATCTGAGTCAAAGGTTGGAGGGACTGCCATATCTGGTAACAGGACAGCCTCTGGAAATGCCAGCTGGTCATCATCATGATCACTATTGTCTCCAAAATTTTCCACTTCAGAAAGTTTCTTCTCTCTCAACCTGCGAGCATTCTCTTTCAACTGTTTCTTTAAATAAAGGGTCTCCCGGAACTCCAGCTCATCAAGATAGTCTCTTTTCTGCAATTTAGTCAATCTCTCAAATTGAGATTTTGTCAGGATTCTTATTGGAGGTAATTGATTATATTCATCTTCTTCATCTGCATCAGAAAGTAAAATCTCATCAAAGTCATTGTCTGCTTCCTTTGGATTTGATACAGACCGATGCTGCAGAAGAGATGAGAGGAGATGTGGCACTGAAGGTACTCTAGGGCTATTGAGTAAACCCAATGTGATGCTGCCTTGAAACTTCAAGAGATTATTAGCATCACCTAGAATTTTGGCACATATGCACAACAATAGAAATTGAGATTTCCAAGCCTGTCCATTGGGAAGGATATGTTCCCCCATGAAATTCTTTTTACACAGGGGATGGTTCTCCACTAAAAGTAATGGGTTTTCCAATTTTGTGTCAGATACAGCCTGGTGTATATAATGTTGCAAGATATCTAAGCATCTGGCCACATATGATTCATAGTTGATTGGATATCCATTGGGTCCTTCAGGAAGTGCAGAAGAAGCATGAGTCATGACAAGGATGGTGTTGAACCAAATAGCAGTACCAAAGACTTCAGTCAAAAGTTTCAGGAGAGGGAAATCACTATAACCTGTGTTCATGAGGTCAAGCCGTTCAAAATACAGAACCATGTCTGGAGGGGATTTTCTAATGAATCTCTTCACAGAAAGCATGATCTTCCTATTTCTTCTAACATTACTTGAAGATGAAGGTAAGAAACCTGGGGTGTCAATAAAAGTTACTTTCACTCCATTGATAGTCCCTGCAATCTCTTGGATGCCATTGGTGGTTGGTTCAAATGCATCAGTCATGGTTTTTGTTTGATCAAATATTGAATTTATGGTTGCACTCTTCCCAACACCTGTTTTCCCCAGGACAAGTATTCTTAAAGAAAAATTTAATTTGGGTGTATCAGTTGCCTCTTGTTCTGCTGCTACTTTTCTAGCTCTTTTCAGATCTAGTTCCCCTACTCGCACTGAAGTGGCTAGTTGTACCCTGTATAAAACCTTTGCCACCAAGAGATTATCAGGTGAGAAACCTAACCGTGGAAGAAGCCGGAAAAACTTAATTTGCAGATCGTCAATCTTTGCCAATGGATCCATCTTTTCATGAGTAATTATGTTTGAAACTTCAGATACTTGCTGTAGAGAGGAATGAGGCCGATTCTCCTGAGTATTATCTGAGGAGCATGATGTCCCATTAGTTTGTGATGCTGTCTCCATACGAACCGTATGAGCTGCAAATAACAGAACTAGTAAGCTCTTGCTCAACAAATAACCAAGCAATTTCAAGTCAGACTGAAAACATACACATTTTCACATTCTTCAAAATCAGCTCCCTCTGTTGGTTTTTGACTCCAACACTCCCAGCAATTAGAACTTACGAACCATAAAGAAATTATTGCTAAAAAAACAGCATCAAGAAGAAAAGCATAGCCCAACTGATTTCAGATGGGCATTTGCGTATAGTAGCTTATTTACCTATCATTAGACTGATAGAGCACTTCAAAGCAGATCTTTCTAGAGATTATTCATAGTTTACCATCTGTATATCAATCATGGATCACATAGGCACACTGATTACTTTCCACCAAACACCAATGTGGATGTGGTCCGTTCCTTGATCCAGAGACTGAAAAACTAGGGCAAATATCACACTCCTTGATATCAAAACAAAGGCAAAAAGCTCAGGTACTTGGTCCAAAAAGTTTAGGCAAAAGAACTTGCAGGAAGATGAGTAATAAGCTACTGAGAAGGATGCTTAATATCATTGGTAGCCATCACTGATTCACTTTGGAAAGAGAATTCGCCCTGCTAGGTCCTAATTTGAAACCATTTGCTTTCATAAAGTAGGAATCCTTCAAAGAAGACTAGTTAGGTGACTAGGTTCCTGTTAATGTTCTATATGTAGAAAGATTATGGAATTATTACAACAAAAGAGTAAGTTCTTGAGAACTATTAAGTATCCTCTGTGCAAGAGGACACAATTGTTCCTTTTCCCCTATTTTTGGTACACTACTAACAACTGAAATTTCAAGCAAACAAGAGTTCAGGTCACCCCACAATGAGTTCCTGGGTTCCAGAATTGAGAAAGGCACTAAGAAATAAAGAACTAATTTCTTATCAATACCAATAGAAGCTATACTAAGCATACACTCAACAAATTAAACATGAATTCAACAGAACATCTTCTGCATCTACATCAACCGTATGTGGAAGAAAAAGCAGAAAAAGTTTTAGAAGAAAAGAGAAGCCAATAGTACCGCGGTCATCAGAATCTTCATCCGCAGGTCCCCCAGAAAAGACACTGCGACTGCCCGACAAGGGTCTAGCCAAAGCCAAAGACTTGGAAAATAATTGAGTAAAAACCCAATCTCTGATAGTCTTCATCCTGAAATAACATAATTCAAACTGTTAAAACAAAGAAATCTTTCAATTGCCAACGCCTACAAGAATAGCAAAGAAAAGGAAAGAATTCCAAGAAATCAAAAGCGACAAGCTTACGTAATCAAATACCAAAAAAACATTAAACCCTAAATAGCAAATGCTAACCTAAACCAGAAATGTCAGCTCAAAATGGTAGAAATATTGGAAGAACCAGCGTCACTGACCAAAAAATTCATACGAAAAGAAGCCCGAAAAGAAATTTAAACGGGGAGAATAAAAATTACCCATAAGATAATTTAATTTTGGGAACTCAAAAAAATCTTTGTCCAAATTAAGAAACCCAACTTGAAATGGGCGTTCTGGGATTTACCTATGTGTATGGCGATAACATCAAGATGAGGTCGAGGGAGAAAGAATTGTTTTTTAGATAAGACAGGGATAGAGGAAGAAGCACACAAAAGCATAACCTCGCTTCGCACAGTTTTTTTTTTTTTTCTTTTTCTGTGAGAATAAACAAGAAATTAAAAAAAAAAAACAGAATATTTCTAGATTGTTGAATTTGATCTCCTGCTCTCACCATCATGGTGGCTCTCGATAGGAATCAGGAATTCAACGTGCGATTAACTTTTTTTTTAGCAAGTGATTGACTTGTTTTTGTTCTTTTGACTCTTCTTTTTTTTATTATTTTATATATTTTGATTTTTAATTTCTAAATTTATTAAGAAGGAATATCTTGTAAGTATTGAAATCATATGTGACAATTTGTTTTTTTGGTATAGTCAGCATTAATATAAAAATGGATGGAGTTTCATTGTAATTGCAAAAAAATTGAGACTATGATTTATTTATGTTCTCATATATAGAAGATAATTATAACAAAGGATATTTTTCATAAAAGTATGTATTGTTGCATTGCGCTATAAATATTAGAAAAGCAAAAATATTTATTAGGTAAAATTATGGAGCCACAAATGGTTAATTTAGTAATTGAACAATGAGATAGAAATATGATATAATTTGGCTTGATATGTCACGAGAAGAAATAATAGTTATTGTTTTCTCAAGTACTTATTAAGTATGAAAAAAAGAAGTAAATAATATTTGTCTAACCTTAATTTGAATAACCATTCATCTATTCATGAAAAATGGATTAATGAGTACTTTGAGAAAAGATAGGAGCGGCAATGGGGTGGGTTTGGGATGAATTTTACCATCTTCATCTTCATTCCCAAAAATTTTACTCCGTTCCTGATCTCGCTGTATTTTCTAATAGAAAAAAGTTATTGGTCTCCATTTCTGCACCATACGAGAACAAAGATCTCCAATCCAGACTTTATTCTCAATTTTATTAAAAAAAATTTATTTTATTTAAAGATTAAAAATATTTTTATTTTTAAATAAGTATTATATTTTTATTTTATTATTTTCAAAGATGAATTATGCTAAAAATATATATATTGTAATACCCGCAAGTTAAGACCTAGGAATAACATGTAATGAAAGTATATGAAGGGTATATGGGAGATATATAGTGGCTAAATGTATTAGAAATATGAAAAAAATTAAAAATATATGAAAACAAATGAAGTTTTCAATGTTTACACCTATAAGAGATAGAATCACGACCGTAAATGTCATAAAACTTGGATTCTGAAGCTGAAGATCTTCATAGTCAAGACACACATATTCATGCTCGTGAAGCCTTACAATTTAAATTGGATAGTTTCATATTTTTAATAGAAACTCACTTTTTTCCATCCAAAACCCTAGCCATTAGATCATCGGAAACCCCAGAAACAACTTCTCTTCAATCTCCTTTGTTTTTTGTTAATATAATACGAAACTAATCCCATTAACGAGAATTTTAAATCGATCAAAACATAATGTTTTCACCATAGAAATCGAAATCAGAATCAATGAGAGTTAGAACATATTTTTGGAACCCTTAATACCAATTTGTAAACATTAATAAAGAGGTAAGAGATTATTTTTTTCGTTATTCTTTTCACGATTTTACTCAATTTTGATTGGGTTTTGAGTTTTAAGAGTTAAAGTTAGGATTTTTGCATATTTATGGCATAAATAGGTAGAAATGGCAGTAATATATGGTAATAAGGTTTTGATTTATGTTAGGAATGGAGGCAGAGGGTGGAGAATCCCTCCAAAGGCAGTAGATGCAAGAGACATATTGAGATTAATGCTTCATTTTAAGGTTTGTACATATACGTCTTTTAATTCGAAATATTGTATACTTATGTACTATATGATGAAATGGATATGTTAAATGACACGTATTGATATACTAGAATTGTTGGAAATTGAGTATGAAATATGTTAAATCTATATGATGAAATGGATATGTTAAATGACATGTATTGATATACTAGAATTGTTGGAAATTAAGTATGAAATATGTTAAATCTGCTATGTACTATGATCATTCACAATTGAGCTTTATGGAAATTTAATTTTGATGATTTAAGTAGGAAATCTATTTCGATTGGTTAAATGATTTATTGTGCTTGGTTATAGCTTGTTAAATGATGAAATATACTAGAAAGTGTTAATAAGAGTAGCTAACATTGGTTATCCTTAAAACTTTCGCATGTGTGTGTGTATGTGTAAATGCCTTAAAATAATGTTGAAATTTTGGCACAAAGTAATGTTTTATGGCCATGGAGGTAGGCTTCACGCTTATGAATTGATACGAGAAGATGTTCACACGCTTGTGAACGTCCATACAAAGCTAGTCACACGTAAACAACCCATAAAAAAAAGCTTTTATGCCCATGAATACCCTATTACCAGAAATCTGTATTTGATCTCTATGATGGATTTACATAATTTTGATATGTACACACACGTTACATGATCAAATGAGATGATGAAACAGTATGATAACCTGAATATAAATACGAATGTGATTATTATTCATTAAACATAGTGTGTGATGTGGAAATCCTGAAATGGACTATAAAAGATGATGATTTGCTAAATATTAATTAAGAATGCTCATTCTCTATATGAGGTCTAGTTTAGGATAGGTGACATAGTATTGAGAGAATTACGCTCCTATAGAATATTCTTATGTATTAAATCAGGGTGACTTAAGCTCAGGTTAGAGTGCTTCTAATTATTTAAGGACAATGTGACTTAAGCTTGGATTACAGTTCCCTTGATCCTATATGCATACAATTATTATATCTATTCATCATGGTGGCTTAAGCTCAAGTTAGAGTGCTCTTGATTTGAGAAGTTTGGTTGAGCATTATACAGACAGATGCAGTTAGTGGACATAATAGTTTAAACTTAGATTGGAGTACTCCTATTTTACAATATGCATTATAGTAGTTCGGGTCTAGAGTGTTGGGTAGTACACAATAATTGTAAAACAAAATATGTTAAATTGTAAACTAGTATACAATGAAATTGTAAAACCAGTAACACAAAAAGTGAATCAGAAATATGGAAAACCAATAATCAAACATATGGAACTAGAAGTTAGATTCTTGTCTTATATGATATAAATTCAATTTAAATATGACAAGGTGGATTCATTTATGCTATATATACCATAAATGGATTGTAATCCAAATAAGTCAGTAAGAATACAATATAATGTTATATGATGGCATTGTAAAACACACATATATGTATATGGATATAAATGTTATGATAATGTATGAATGCATGTAATATCTACTAATTTAGATACCGAGTCGCACGTATCGCGAAATTGACACTTTTAACCGATCGGAGTTTAAATTCGGATTTTTTATCGGAATTAATCAAGTAATGACTAAATTAAATGATATATGCCTAATTAAGTGATTATAAAGTTTAAAGAAGTTGATTTACGGTAAATGATTAAATTGTAAATTTTGATAAGTTTTGGGGTCAAATTGCAATTTACCAAAATTTGAAAAATTCATAAGATTAATTGTTAATTAACATATTCATTTTGGGGACATTTTAAATAGGTTGGCCGGCTACTTAATAAGAAAGAATGAGATTAATGAGTTCTTTAAGCCTAATGTCAAGAATGGTCAAGATGGTGGGCCCCATATAAAGACTTTTGGGTACCCTATTTAATTCTTCATTTTCTTCTTCTTTTTCTCATTTTCTGCTCTCTTTTTCCTCTTCTTCAAATCAGTCTCCACGCCAGCCATTTCTTTTCCTCCATAGCCAATCTTGATTTCTAGAGAGAGAACGGAAGAGAAAATGGGGAAAAAATCAAGAGCAAGTGATTTTCATGGTCTATAACTCTTAAAGAAGTTGGGAAGAGCAAGAAAGAGGAATAAAAATCAAGTTTGGTGGAGAGAGAAAATCTCCAAAGTTGTGATCAAGTGAAGAAAAGAGTAATGTAAGAAGTGATTCTTCTTCATCATCTTTTCTTATAGGAATTTGAATTTTTGAACTCATCTAGGACTCATATGGAAAGAGAGAGAAATTAGGGTTTTGAAAGAGAATAAAAGAGTTTAGGGTCATGAGAAAAGCAGATGATAATAATGATCTATGATGTTGTAAGAGTTCCAAGTGACAAGGAACAAACACTAAAGAGCAAAGGAAAAGAGAAAGCTACCTAGAAGAATAAAAGAGAAAGATTAATGTTTGTGCATAATTTAAGGTAATAGTCTATCTTTGTTTGAAATAATGCATGTTAGTATGATAATTGATGATTGAAATGCATTAATGATGACTATGGCATGAAACCATATGTTAGAGATAAAAAAAAATGAGTTCCTTGTGATTTGTTGAATTAAGTGATGCATGTTGGAGAATTTAATTGTGATTAAGGCATTTATATGTATTAGTCATGATATGTTGAATAAAGGACTCCAAAATGCATGAGTTTTATTTTGATATGATTTGGTGTGATTAGAATAAATGAAATATGAATATGCAGATTTCCTACCGAAAGTCATAGGCGTGACTATCGGGTCACGGACGTGAACCAGATGGTTCACGGTTGTGACTGATTTGTATCACGATTGTGAGTTGGGTGTGGAAATGGTACTATTCATTCTAGAAGCGTTCACGGTTGGGAATCACGGATGTGAACTCATTCACAGGCATAAATGAGTATTCATGACTGTGAATGCTTTTGGCACGATTCATTCCAGTAGCATTACGGCTTTGGATTACGGACGTGAACTAATTCACGGGCATGAATTAGTAGTCACAGCCGTGAATGCTCTGTTTTCAAATAAATTATGAATATGACTATCTACTGATGTATCTAGTTAAATAAATGAAAAGATGTTATCCAGTATGTATGAGTATGATAAGATGTTTGGAAAACAAGAAAATTGAGATGTTGATACATGAGAATATTGATGTGTCGAAATTTAAGAATGATGATGATGTTATGTATAATATAAGGATAATGAAATGGATGTAAATTAAAACTTTAAATAAAAATATATGATTGATGTGAAAATACGAAGATGCACATTACTCTACCTGCGGACTAGAATCAGGATAGATGACATATCATTAAGGGGGCGAATGGTACCATACTATATGAGATATTCCTCAATTAATGTGGCTTAAGCTCGGAGAGTGCCATTGATCTGAGATGCTCGGTCAAATTTACTTAACCATGCTTTTGTTTTATATACCCTAATACTCTAAACTTAGACAACCCAGATGTTGGTTATGAAGCAGGAGCATTTTCACCCAAGATTAAGCCATCTTGCTCACTAATTGTATCTATCTGTATAGATGCTCAACCGAGCTTCTCAAATTAAGAGCACTCTCACTTAAGCTTAAAACACCTTATTGACTTAGTATAATATAATTATTGCAGGCATATGGGATTAAGGACGTTTTTACCCGAGCTTAAGCAACCTTATCCCTAAAAATAATAAATCTAAGTGATACAACTACTGTACCATAACCCCCTCAATTACATGTCATATGCTAGTCCTCGTATAGAGAATAGGCATTATTAATTGTAATATGGTTATCCATATCTTTCATAATTCATTTCATGGTTTACATGTGTTGTCCACATAATATCTTGTGATTTAGAGCATAATAAGCATATCCATGTCCACGTTCATGTAATCATACTATATACCATCTTATCTCATAATATAGGGTCTATGCACGCACAAATTCTGTTAACCTTGAGGGGTATTTCCGTCATTTTGATGATAATAAATAATATAGCAATATGGTATTTAACATACTTGTTTTTGTAAGTATATTATACAGGACATGAATTAAAATAGTAAGAATGGAGAATTGGAAGAATAATCCTTGAGAAACAAAAAGCAAGAAGTAGCATGTTCACTGCCGTGACTCTAGGAGTCACTCCCGTGAAGGAAGCTAACCGTTACCAAAACCAACATTTGAAGTTCACGGCCATAAAGGAAAACCAAACCGTGAAGTAAGCATTTCAGTAACCCCCGTGACTGAAGGTGTCACCCCCGTGAAGAGTCATGTAATTTCATCCAGAGAGCTTCACGACTAGAGTCACCACTTGGGTCACAGCTGGGAAGATTGTCACCCCCGTGAATGAAGGTGTCACCCCCGTGAAGGCTTCATTCAATTTCATCCAGAGAGATTCACGACCAGAGTCACCACTTGTCTCACGGCTGGGAAGAATGTCACGCCCGTGACTGATTAATGTCACGCCCGTGACTCTATATGTCAAAACATACCAGAGAGCTTCACGACCAAGGTCACCACTTCAGTCACGGCTTGGGAAGAACTGTCACCCCCGTGACAAACATATTCACACCCGTGAACAATGAAAGAGAAAAATGTCAAGCGCGATTTTTTGGTTAGTACAACGGCTAGTTTCTTATTTAATGCACCCCAACAGCTATATTCAGCCATGAGAGTATAAATGGAAGTCATTTATGCATTAAGAAACAAGAGAATGATAAGAAAAACAAAAAATTAGCATATACTTCAAATCACAAGCTATCTTGTACTTTGACACTTTTAGAACAAATCTATTCTCTGTAAAAATCTTATTGCTCCTCATATTTGAGCAATAAAGATTTATAAGTAGTTCTTTCTGTAATCTTTACTCAAGTGAGCATTGGGTAGTTATGGGTTAAGAGAAGAATACTTGTAAGGGTTAGTTGTGTGAACCTCCAAAACACAAATTAAAAGGTTGTTTGTGTGAGCCTGTAAAACACAAAGTATAGGTTGTTTGTGTGAGCCTGTAAAACACAAAGGAATTGGTTATTGTGTGAGCCATTAAAAAACAAGCGATTTCTGGGTTAGGTGTGAGCCATTGTGAGAAACACCATAGTTGGGAGTGAGCTTGTAAAACTCCATTGTAACACTTAGTGTGTTAGTGAAACTCCCAATTGCGATTGGGGAGAGGAGTAGGGTTTGTTAATATCCGAACCTTTATAAATCTTTGTGTCTGATTTTCTCCATCCTTTCTAAAATTAACAATTTTATTTCCGCACTTTGAAGTTTAATTCTTGAAACTTCAATTCAACCCCCCTTCTTGGTCTAATATCTGGGCAACAAATTCCATGTCAAAGCATAATAAAAATCAATGTAAAAGTTTGTATCAAGGCTTCATGGGCATGAATAATCATTCATAGGTTGTCAACTTGTGACCAATGTCATGAACGGATCTGTTCATTTTGAGGGATCATTCACAGGTGTGAACCCATTGTCACGGTAATGAATATGTATTTTGCACATTTTCAGCACCAAAACAAGGCAGTTATGCATACCACATGCAATGGCCCTAAGGCTAACCAATGTTAGTCACTCCTATAAACACTTTTCAACATTATAAATCACTTCACAAGCTATAATCATGTTTATCATATCAATAAAACATTCAATCTAGTTTTCATGCTTCAGTCATCAAACTATGATATCATGAAACTTCAATTATCAACATTCCTAATAAATTCTGAATTTAACTTGTCATACATTCACATTTCCAACATCTTAATTATCAGTTCATGCCAAATAACATGTCAATTGTACAAAATAACATACAAGCATACCATAATTCGAATTTAGATACATATATGTACAAACTTGAATTGAAGCCTTAACAATCGATTTCTCTAGCGTCTCTAATCCATCTAGTGGGTTTCTCCACCTTCTTTTTTGTCTCCCAACATAATATCAAAACCTTATTACTATATATACAATTATATACTATTTATATGCCATTTACAATATAAAACCTAACTTAAACTTTCATAATAGATCTTTATTCACCAAATCCCATCCAAAACTGAATTAAACTAATGGAAGAACAAAGAAAATATGATTCATTACCTTTGTTTTGTATAATTAGAATGGTCTAAGGTTTAATATTGAACTCTCATTTTCTCCAATTCTGCCCTCAATGAAATGGTGAAATCCCTTAATTCTAATCAATTTTAATCTTATTTATAGTGATAATTTCGTATTTTCACGACTAAAAATTGCAAAGAATTGAGGGAAGATCATTTTTGGGGTTAAAAATCTTATGGCTAGGGTTTCAAGTACAGAAAATCGTGAGTGTCTCGTAAACAACGAAATTGTTCAATTTAAAATACAAATCTTCAAAGGCATGACTATGTCATTCACGACTGTGAAGTTGTTAAGCTTTAGAATTCCTTATTTTGCAATATTCACGGTCGTGAGGTTATAGTCATAGGCGTAAATCCTGTGACACCTCACTTTTTTTTAATGTCTTTTTAACTATTTTCATATTTCAAAACTCATAACCACATATATACCTTTCATATACTCTAAGTACATGTTATTTCTAGGCCTTAACTGGCGAGCGTTGCACATATTATTAAAAAAAATGTAATTTTGTGAATAATTAAATGTATGACTTATATATATAAGTAATGTTATTATGTGATGACATTTTAGGTAATGCATAAAGGAAACAAAAAGTAATGCTTGAAAACTTGAATATTTAGAAGAAATTAAATATTACATGTAGCAAGATACATGAAATATTTATATAGAGTACATGAATTATAGATAATACATGGAAAAAAAATGCTTATAATTTGGTATAGTAATAAGTGATAATATTAGGCAATGATAAATGGAATTAATAGATGAAGATTGATATGTTTAAAAAACATGGCATGTATGAAAAATGGATAAATGTGCATGTTAGTTAAAAGCTAATATGGTCATGAATGACTCAGATACATGCATACAAAATAAGTTCTAGATTTACATATAAATGCATGTCATATATTTGTCCTATAGTATATTGTTTATTTGCATGCACCATTAAGTATATATGTTTAGCATGTGAAATATTTATTTCTCTCGCGCAATGTTAGGAGTGATAGTAAAACCTAAAGGTTAAAAGAGTATATAAAGATAAAAGCTAGTAGGAATCTAAGCCAATGTAGTAGCCAAAAATCCCTGAATGTGGGTCATTATTTCTTTTGCACATTTGGTTTTCAAAATTTGCATTTTTACATGTTTGTATGTATTTATGCCATTTATATAAAATATTGTACTGTGTTTAATATACTTCAATTTTTGTAAATAAAAGTCAATGCTAATTTAAATGTGGACAATGATTTGAGTTATGAAAACGTTTGAAAAAAATTATGTTACATTTTCTTTTAACATTGTAAAAAGGATATGTTGAAAGGAAGTTTTATACCATCCTCTTGCCTAATTGTCAGTACAGTAAGGTGAAAGGGTGTTACATATGTTTTTCGTATTAGAGCCACATTTGAACGGTTTTAGGTTTTTAAAAAGAGTTTTGAAACTAAATAAGTATTGCATAGTATGACTATGCATACATCTGCATATAAAGGCTGCTACTCACTAACTAGGACCACTATTTTTGACCGTATAGATAAGGTATGGATCCAGATAGTGGTGGATTATCGTTGAGCAAGCCGAAAGTAATAAGTCGTTAGACATTGAGGTGTCATCCTGAATCAGACATAGATGTACTACCACTAGATCCAACACCACTTGATACTGAACAAATAGAGTTATGGAGGAATGTAGATGAACTATCATAGAGGACAAGTTGACAAAATTTCAACACGACTAGTTCAAGCTCCACCTATTTGAGAATATTAATTCTTAGAGCAATTTAAGAAGATATATATATATATATATATATATATATATATATATATATATATACACACACACACACACACACACACCCCTCATATCCACTTAGATAACAAGAAGACAGAGTTTTTGAATTTACAACAGGGAAGTATGTTAGTTATGGAAAAGAGTGTAAGTTTAAAAATTTGAGCAAGTATGTAGATAGCATTTTGACTAGTGATGTTGATTGATGTAAGCGATGGGCTGAAAGATCTCATCAAGTTGCAAGTCTTAGTTATATGGCTCATAAACCTTTGGTAGATGAGAAAGTACTTTTTGCATTGCAAAAGATACATGATCAAAATATGAGGAAATCCTTATCATAGCCTAGTTTGGTCCTTCTGACAATAAGAGAGCCAATTAAGACAAAAGGCACCATATGAGGGTAATAACATATATATGAGTTGTTCAGTGGAAGTGCTAGGTAAATAGTTCTCAGCAAACTTACAAGAACTTTTGTTTTATAAATTCGATGTCATGTTGGAAATGGATTGATTGACATGGAGTTGTGGTAGATTATAAAAAATAGCAGATGACAATCAAGGTTTTAGAATAGGATGAGATGTTATGGGTGAGAATATGAGGTATCCAAAGAATGTGATATTGATAGTAAAAATTTAGAAACTCATCAATAAAATATATAATTTCACTAGCAATCACTGAGCTTTGTTTTACTTACTATAAAGTCACTAAACTTTTTTTCGTAAAAAAAAATTATTTTACTTTCACTTAAATAACTTTCAACTAAATTTGATGAATATACAATTGAAAATTTGAATTTACAGCTAATGTGGCATCAAATTTTGCCAAAAATTTGAATGTTGTCCCCTTTTCAAAAATTATGATTCATGATGGCTTTGGCAATTTGATTTTTTCTAGTAGTGATGAATTTGAGATTGATTTTTCTATTGCAGCTGCTAATGCAGGTAAAGTTATTATTGGATTGGGGTCCAACTCGTGTTCCCTGCTAATGTTGATTTTTCTTGGTAAAGTCAGATCTCCGGTTGTTTATTCATCAAATTTCGCTGCAAGTTATTTAAGTGAAATGATTTTTTTTTTTGCAAAAGAAAGTTCAGTGATTTTTCGACAAATGAAGCAAAGTTCAATGACCACTAGTAAAATTAACAATGACGTGTTATTGTTCTCCAGATGAGACTACTATGTGGCGGTTAACATGACAACTTTTCTTTGAAATTGCTAACATGGTATCCAACGTGGCAATATTGCTTATGTCACATCGATATGGCAGCTGACGTAGTGTAATAACTTGTGTGTACATTGAGTTGATGAATTTCGACTACCATGTCATGTGCCACCTCAAAATTCCAGTTGTCATATCACCAAATTTCCAAAGATGATTTTTGTGAAATAAGACTGAAATTTAGTGAATTTTCTACAAGAAAAAAGGTTTAATGATTTTATGGCAAATAATAGAAAATTTAGTTATCATCGATGGAATTAACTCCAAATTAAGATGAACCTTCTTATGACGAGCTGCACTTTGTTTTCTATCTACCAGAAATTGAAGATCCTAAGGAAAGATCTTAAACAGCTGAATAAAGATCACTTTAATGAGATTTCTATGAAAGTTGATACTGCGAGGCAGCTTCTTGATAATCCTTAGTGCAACCTTCAACTGGATCCCACCAATCCCATACTCTAAAATGAGGAACATGCCTAAATGAAACACTTAAGAAAGCTCTTAACTTGGGAAAAGAGTTTCTATAAACAGAAATCTAGATGTCAATGGATTCATTTGGGGGACAACAATACAAGCTATTTTCACAAGTTGACGAAACAGAGGAAAGCTAGAAACACTATTAATAAACTTGTCTTATCTAGTGGAGAGGAGTGTACTGATCTTGCAAGTATAAAGCAGGAAATTCTTCCCTTTTATTAAAACCTTTTAGGTTCCACCACTATTAGAAGAAATTTTGTCTGCTGAGATTTTTTAAGAAGGCTTTTATCTTTCTGATGCTGATTCAAAGTTACTTTGTGCCCCAACTAGTGATTCTGAGATTGAAAAGGCTATGTTCAATACTAGTTCTGATAAGGCCCCTGGCCCGGATGGGTTTAATAGCTATTTTTACAAGAAGTGTTGGTCTATTGTTGGTGCTTATGTGTGTAATGTTGTTCAAGAGTTCTTTGCTTCTGGTCAATTGCTAAAGCAAGTAAATTCTAATGTGATTACCCTTATGCCTAAGACAATTGTTCCTAGTACTCTAAGTGATTTTAGACCGATCACACACTGTAATATTCTTTATAAGTGCATCTTAAAGATCCTTACTAATAGGCTAAGGCTTTTGATTGGTGAGCTTGTGCAATTGAATCAGTCAGTCTTCATTCCAGGGAGGAAGATATTTGACAATATTCTCTTAGCCCATAAGCTGGTTAGAAACTACCAAAGACAACAAGGCAACAATTGTGCCTTAAAATTTGATCTTCAAAAAGCGTATGATTCTTTGAGCTGACACTTTATTGAAGAAGTCTTGTATGGTTTCAAATTTACTAGTAAATTTGTGTCTTGGGTTATGGCTAGCATTAGATCTAGCATGTTCTCAATCTTTATTAATGGTAGTGTTGAAGGCTTTTTCCCGGGACGAAAAGGGTTGCACTAGGGTGACCCAATCTCACCTTTGCCATTTGTTTTAGCAATGGAATATTTCTCCAAAACTTTGAAGAAGTTAACAAAAGTTGATTTCAGGTATCACAAAGGCTGCAAGAATATGAAGCTCACTCACCTTTGCTTTGTAGATGATCTCTTTGTTTTCTATAGGGGTGATGTTAAATCAATCAAGCTAATCCATTTTGGACTCACTCATCTCACCCTTGTTTCAGGCCTAAAGCCTAATCTAGCTAAAAGCTCTTTTTTTTTTTTATGGGGTGCATCAGAATATCAGGCATGAGATCACGAGAATCTTGCAATTTCAAGAGGATCATCTCCCGGTAGAGTATCTTGGCCTCTCTCTTATCTTTTCTAGACTTTTGAAATATGATTGTGATATATTGATCAGAAGGATCACCTCTAGTTGGAGACCTTGTCTACTCGCTGTTTATCTTATGTAGGAAGATTACAGCTGGTTAATGTTATTCTTCTTAGTATGACTTCCTATTGGCGTAGCTTTTTTCTCCTTCCTAAGGCTGTCATTCGAGGTGTTGAAGTAATCAGCAGAGATTTTCTTTGGAAAGGCACAGGGGCTAAAAGGAAAATTGGTCTTGTTGCTTGGGATAGTGTTTGCTCCACAAAGAAAGTAGGATGCCTAAATGTAGCACTTATACTGTTGGAACCAAGCCACTGTTAATAAACACATATGGGATTTGGTGAATGCTAAAAGTACTCTTTGGGAAACCTGGCCTTCTACTAATAAACTCAAGAGGTTGAGTTTTTGGGGTATCCTAAAACCTTATGACTCAAACTGGAATTGGCGGTGTTTATTGAAGCTCTGTTCCTTAGTAAAGCCTTTTTTTTAAGTATACTTTGGGTAATGGCAACAAATTTTCTTTTCGAACTGACCATTGGGCACAAGGAATGTCTCTATTGGATCGGTTTTCTTATGTCAATTTCCAGGATGCTAGAGTGGATAGGAATGCTAAAGTGAGTGAGGTCTATAGAGATGGTTTATGGAGGTTTTCTCAACCTCTAGATATATGTACTACTGATATTTGGACCCATGTTCTTTCTCTTTTTCCTTCTTTGGGAACTTGTGATGACACTATCAAATGGAGATTGGAGAGATTTGGATTTTTCTCTATTGCTAGCAATTACAAGGCTTTGATGACTCATAGGCCCTTTGTTGCTTAGTATCATTTAATGTGGTCTCCTCAATAGATTTCCAGGTTTGGTTTCATTACTTAGCTGGATTTGAAAGGTAGAATGCAGACAAGAGATAACTGTTCAAGTGGCATTGTTGTGACTCTAACAACTGTGTGCTCTGCAATTCTGAGATAGAGACTATTAGTCTCTTTTTTTTTTTACTGTGTTTGTTCTACGCAGATTTGGAATTTAGTTTTAACTGCTTGTGGAATTTCTAGACCCTCCTTTCCTTGGAGGCGTGAGGTGAAACCCTCCTTTCCTTGGAGGCGTGAGGTGAACTGGTTCATTATGAAGGCTTTAGGAAAAACTTGTCAGTAGTGTTTGGAGGTTGGCGTTTAATGTTACAGTGTATCACAGAGTTCGAAATGAAATGATTTTTCAAAACCAGAATCCTAATGTGTAAAGGATTGCCCAAAGAATTAGAGAGGTCATTTCATTCAGATTCATGTATAGGCATGATGGATAGTATAGCTAAAGGAACATTGTTATTCTTAATAACTGGCAAAATCTTTTTGCTAGTTAGTTTCTTTTTGTTTTATTATACAGCTGGTTGTGGGGTGTTTGTATTTGTATGTAATGTATTGATTGGTTGACAAAAAAAAATATTCAAAATTAAAAGATGAACCTTCCCACTTCTAGCATCATGTCCAAACACAATATAGATGATCATGCTTTCTAGATAGAATACAAGAAAATGTAATCCATTACAGGATAGGGAGAATTAGACGTTTATGCAACATAACAACCACTTTGAAATCCAAGGCTAGTTGAAAAGCTGAATTTAAGAAACCAACAAAAAACTAAAACCAACAAGGTCCAAACATAAGGCATACCTATTTGTGTCATGGCTCCCCCTATCGCATCATATGATATTTTTAAGATGGACTAAAACATTCTCAATGCATATCCAGGATTTAATCCCACCTTTTCCTTAAAGAAAATGAAGATAGAATACAAATTTCGCTCAAAAGAATACATTTTTAAATTGGTCATTTATGCACAAACTATAACGCTCACCTCCTTTTGACAGGATTGTAATACTTGTAACAAATAATATTCACAACTCATCGTTATAAAATTCAGAATCTCATTTACATGCAACTTCTAATCTGATGTATGTCGCAAACTACTCAAAGAGCAATAATATTCATAAATTTCCTCTTAGCAAATGCCAACCACCATTTGTTTGGAGTCCCATTGGATCTATATGCTGCACTCAGTAATCTGCCACTTGTCTCTTCCCTTATCTGTTTCAGGTAATCTCTGAACAGCTCTGCATGTAAGAATTTAAAAGTACATATAACCAAAGGATTTTAGTTCACAAAAAGTAAAAGGAGTCAGTTCGTGACATGGAAAACACAAAATGAAAACTCACTCCCAAAACCAAGGACCTCTATAGGATGAACATTCAGAATTATGGTCCCATATCAACTCCTGTTGAAGTTTTTGAAACTACTAATTTTTATGTTATTTACCACATTAAGCTTTGCCCATAATACATAGATAAGTCAATTTATTAATTTAATATGGTTAGACTTGAATATACTTCATTAATAATGGTATTGATATAAGAAGACAATCTTCATGATTTCAAAAGTAAATCTTAATGCCTGTGCATACAAACTATTCACTACCATATGGGCAACAGAAGCAGCGGGATAAGAAGGCATAGCATTGAGCCATTGACCAACTTCTGTAAATATAAATGAAAGAAAAACTGAGCTTTACTATCCCTATATGTTGGAGCAACAAAGAAACCGAGAAAAAATTAGTTTAAAGAAGTTACTGCAATAAACTGATAAACAAAAACCATTCAAGCAGTCAAACCAAAAAATCATCTAATTTATGGTTTACAAAAGCAGTAAAGAAATTATAGAGCCTACAGAAGCACAAATGGCAGCACAAGACAAACTAGGACTGTCAATAACCTAAAAACACTCCCCAAAATTAACATAACATGGACATGAAGGAACATTACCTGCTTCCTTCAGAGATTCAGGATTTACAAAAAGGCCAGGAAAAGGAAAACCAGACTCTCCAGGCACAGGAACATTCTCAAGACCCAAATTAATGATTGCCTTTGTCCCTTCAGCCAAGGTTCTGCATCCTTCAAGCCTCTTCAAAGCCACATTGATATAGAATGTCAAATAAATGAGGAGCTTATCAGCTGGGCTTTTAATATCAAAGTTTCTGAAGAATACATTGGCACGAAAGAATGTGATTGCTTCATCAACAATATCAGTTCTATCTGCATAAACGCATATTTCAATATCCATAACCTTGAAGAAATTTTTAAAAAAGGAAAAAGGGCCAAGGACTGAGAAAAATTATTCACAAATAACAGGGACAAAAAATATTACAACCTCGATCTGAAACTGGAGCAGGACCCTTTATATGGCTTTTCAAAGGTAGTAAGGGGCATCCACAAGCTTTTGCAACTCCTTCCTCATCCACAAAGCTGGAGTGATAAACCTGCAATGACAATCATCTGTAGATTCACAGGAGCTAGTGGACTAGTGCTAAAGATAACAAAACAAAGTAAATATACGAACTTTGATAACCAAGAGGAATTCCTATTTACAAAAACCAACCCAAATTATAATCATACACAAAATTTTCCAAATCCGCCAAGAAAATCTCGACCAGATCTTAAATACACTACCGTAAACGAAAAAGCTCAACCACAAATTGCAAAGCCGGAGTCGAAATGATCAAATTCAAGAAATGTTTTACCATTATTCCGAAAACAAATTAGGAAAAAAAAGTCTAGATTGGATACCATTTTTCGTGGGGAATAAAGCGATTCCTTCTGCGCAGCAAAGTATACCTGAAAAGATCATAAGCATTGCGTTCGATTACGATTTTGATCAGTCTGACAAAGAAATAAACGTATTGAGCAGATAGAAATAGGATGAATTAATTCAATCAAAAGGAGGGTATAGATGAGCGATTTTTTGCAGCTGTAGTTCTTGAAGTTACCTTATCAAGTTTATATTTGGAAAAAAAGGAGGTGAGAATGGAAGGAAACCAAGAAGATGAGAAAAATTCAGGGACGTCGTTGCTTAATTCGTTTGCAGCATCGGTCGGTTCCGTTAATTAACCGACCGAACCGAATTACAGAAACCAAAATTTTATGGAAAAGTGTTTGGGATTATAGTTGTGTTGAAAAATAGATTTAGAATATTAATTTTTTATAACTTTTTTTATTAAATCTGTTTCTAAAAAAATTTATTTATTTATTTATTTTAAATATTTTTTAAAATAAAAAAATTAAAAATAAATCTTTTTATAAATATAATTTCAAACATAAACTAATTACATAAATTGAATACATGGTTAATTGACTAAATCAACCAAATTAAATTGGTCAATTCTGCTAAATTTTATCAATTAACTGAAATTTAGACCATCAATCATCACCCTAATTTTAACAACCTATGTGCATGGGAGTGAAGGAGAGTAGGAGGAAATAAAATTCAAACTTACCCTTGGCGTGATGAATTGTCTTGAACAACTTATTCTACTAAAGGAAACTTGGCATCCAACGATGTGGCGCAGGTGGTAGGGGATCACCGGGGTCTTGCTAAGTAAGGCATTGGGCTATGAAGACACAGTCGCCTTAAGTCCGTGACCATAAAGTTAAGAGAGGTAGAGAAGAGATAGAAGCTAGCTAAGTGGCATGCACCGCGAAGGTTCATACGGAATTTCCTGTACATTTACATTTTTTCACACATGTATAATATTCTAGAAGACCATTGTACACTGTTAGATTAAATGGATCTTGGCCGTCCATTTTGGTAGGTAGGAATTAATCATAGCCCTCCATTTGGTAGGTGAGAATCAATCATAGCCATCCATTTTGGTAGGTGGGAATCAATCCTAGTCATCCATTTTGGTAGGTGGGAGTTAATCCTAACCATCCATCTGGTAGGTGGGAATTGATCTCGGTCATCCATTGAGGAGGTGGAGACCTATATATACCATATGTAATTCATTTGTATTCATCCAAGCATTTCAAGCAATACAAAGCATTCTTCACAAACTCTCTTGTGTTCTTCTTTTGCTCTTGAATCCTCTAAATCTCTAAGTCCCTTTCTGTTCTCTTTGGAATGTTTTGTTGGGTTGGAAGGCAGAGTTAGTGCAACGGACCGTGCTAAGTGCCGCGTGATTGCTAGTTAAAGTCTAGGATTGTGACAGTTGGTATCAGAGCCTTAGTTTAAAGCTTTACTACCTTTGGCATAATGAAGGCTACTGCCCCAGCTACACCTAGCATGGAAGTTCCACCAATGGAGCGTGGTCATGAGGAAGTTCAGAAACCTCCATCAAAAGAGTCTCGAGCCAAGTCGAAAGACATGATTTCTACCTTGGAAGCACGTGTTGGGAGTGCTCAGGACAGCTTGGGGGAGCTGTTCGACCGAGTGGACAATTTGGAGGAATGTTGCAGCGGCTTGGAGGCCAAGGATGCGGAGATCCATGCAGCGGTCAAGATGTCCCTCAACGAGCTAGAAAATGGGGTTAAGGCAACAGATTGATGGGCTGAAAGCCGAACTTGCCAAGGTACGTGATCTCTTCCAAAGAGAAATTTCCAATGTGTTGCTTAGAGTTGAGGATATGGGTGGTGATCTAGCACTATGTAAACGGGCTATGGCCTCGGGAACTAATACAAGCTCTATCATTGAGGCCAAGAAAGTGGAAATTCCCAAGCCAAAGACCTTCAATGGTGCTATGAATGTTCGGGAAGTTGAGAACTTCCTATGGGGGCTGGAACAATACTTTGAGGCTACTGGCATAACGGACCATGCCAGCAAAATCCGAACTACTGCCATGTACATGTCTGACACTGCTATGTTGTGGTGGAGATGAAGGCATGGAGATGTGCAACGTGGGGTGTGCACAATTGACACCTTTGAGGACTTCAAAAGGGAGTTCAAAAGTCAATTCTTCCCCATAACTGTTGAGGAAAAGGCGAGGGGCCGACTTCGACGACTAAAGCAGATGGGTAGCATAAGGGAATATGTGAAGGAGTTCACAACCTTGCTGCTAGAAGTCCCTGACACATCGGACAAAGATGCATTATTCTTGTTCATGGACGGTCTCCAATCATGGGCTAACCTTAAGCTGAAACGACGTGGTGTCCAAGACTTGTCTTCGGCCATTGTCGTTGCTGAAAGTCTTATTGATTAATCCTCAAACAAAGAAGGCTCCAGGTCAGCTGATAGAAAGTTTGGTGGAGGAAAGAATGAGGGAGGTCATGCTAAGAGTCAAAACCACAAAAATCACAAAGAAAGCTCTTTATTCAAGTCGCGAGACAAAAGGGAAAAACGTGGTGCCTCAAAGCCCCGTGCGACTTGCTTCATATGTGATGAACCGCATTGGGCACGAGAATATCCAAAAAGGAAGACATTGAATGCTTTAGTTGCCTCCACTGATGATCAAGAAAGAAGTGAGGCAGATGAAGGTGCAAAGATGGGATCTTTGAGGCTGCTTAATGCATTGCAAAGTGCCCCGATGACCCCTAAAGGACTCATGTTTGTGGATGCAACCATCAATGGGAAAATTGCCAAAGCCCTGGTTGACACAGGTGCATCTCACAACTTTGTTTCGCTAGAGGAAGCCAAAAGACTCGGTCTCAAGGTTGCCAATAGAGGTGGCTCCCTCAAAGCAGTTAACTCAGCGGCACAACCTCTCCAAGGAGTTGCCCGTGGAGTTAAGGTTAGTCTTGGTGCATGGACTGGCCAAGTGGATTTATCCGTGGCACCCATGGATGATTTCTCAATGGTATTCGGCATGGAGTTCTTGGACCAGGTTAGAGCTTTCCTTTGTTCAAACTCTATTTGCATTATGAAAGGGACCAAAGGCTTCTCTAGTACCGATGGAAAGAACCACCAAGCCTATTACCCAAGTTCTCTCAGCACTTCAATTCAATAAGGGATTGAAGAGGATGAAGAGAGTTACTTGGCCATTCTTAAGGAGTATGATGATAAGGAAGCATTGCCACAACCAAGCTTGCCGATGGAGGTGCAAGTTGTCTTGGATGAGTTCCAAGATGTGATGCCTGAGACGTTGCCAAAATGGTTACCTCCAAGGAGAGAGGTGGACCATGAAATTGAGCTAGAGCCTGGCATAAGACCACCAGCAATGAGTCCTTATAGGATGGCAAACTCGGAGTTAGCAAAACTACGAAAGCAACTCAATGAGTTGTTGGATGCTGGTTTCATTAGACCATCCAAAGCCCCATTTGGTGCCCTGGTTCTTTTTCAGAAAAAGAAGGATGACTCATTAAGAATGTGCATCAACTACAGCGCTCTAAATAAGATCACGGTAAAGAACAAGTATCCTATCCCACTCATTACTGATTTGTTTGATCAATTGGGCAACACTAGATACTTTTCAAAGTTGGACCTACGGTCGGGATACTACTAGGTGCACATAGCAAAAGGGGATGAACCAAAGACCACATGTGTAATAAGGTACGATGCTTATGAGTTTCTTATTATGCCCTTTGGTCTCACTAATGCACCTGCTACTTTTTGCACTCTCATGAATAAGCTTTTCCATCCCTATCTCGATCGGTTCGTAGTAATATACCTTGATGATATTGTGATATATAGCTGGATTATGGAAGAACATCTTGAGCATTTGAAGAAGGAGTTCAAGGTCCTCAGGGAAAATGAGCTATATGTTAAGGAGGAGAAATGTTCATTTTCCCAAGATGAGGTGATATTCTTGGGTCATAGGATAAAGGATGGGAAACTTATGATGGATGGAGACAAGGTGAAAGCCATCCAAGAATGGGAACCTCCTACTAAAGTCCCCGAGTTAAGGTCTTTCCTTGGACTTGTGAACTAATACCGGAGATTCATCAAGTCATATTCAACAAGAGCAGCCCCACTAACTGACCTACTCAAGAAGAACAAGACTTGGGAGTGGATAAACAAGTACCAAGCCTCATTTGACAATTTGAAAAAGGCCATTAGTGAAGAACCAGTGCTTTGCTTGCCAGACCCCTGCAAGATATACGAGCTGCATACTGATGCCTCAGACTTTGCCATTGGTGGAGTGTTGATGCAAGAAGGGCGTATGATAACATATGAGAGCCGCAAGCTCAATGACACCGAATGTCGCTACATGGTACAAGAAAAGGAGATGACTACTATCATCCATTGTCTAAGGGTGTGGTGACACTACTTGTTGGGTTCTTACTTTGTGATCATGACCGACAATGTAGCAACCAGTTACTTTCAAACTCAAAAGAAGTTGAGTCCCAAACAAGCTTGGTGGCAAGACTTTTTGGCAGAATTTGACTACAAGCTTGAATACAAGCCCGATAAGGCCAATGTGGTGGCTGATGCGCTAAGTTGAAAGGCGGAGTTAACAGTTTTGAGTATACCAAGAAGTCCCTTGCTGGAAAAGATCAAAGAATGGTTGGAGCATGATGCCCTGGCTCAAAACCTCCTTATCCTCATCAAAGAAGGAAAGACCAGGTGATTTTGGCAGAGTGACGGAGTACTCTACGCCAAGAAAAACCGCATCTATGTACCTAAGTGGGGGAACTTGAGAAAAGAGCTTATCAAGGAATGTCATGATTCGCTATGGGCTGGACACCCAGGCATGAGATGCACCATTGCCTTGATCAAGTCTATTTACTATTGGCCTCAACTACGGGATAATGTTGAAGCCTACGTAAGAACTTGTCTTGTTTGCCAATAAGACAAAATGGAGCAGCGTGCACCTGGTGGTTTGCTAGAACCACTGCCTATTCTGGAGAAACCATGGGAGAGTGTCTCAATGGACTTCATCACTTCCTTTCCAAAATCAGAAGACTTTGGTAGTATAATAGTAGTCATTGATCGCTTCAGCAAGTATGCAACCTTCATACCTGCCTCGACAGATTGCACTACAGATGAGACTGCACGATTGTTCCTCAAGCATGTTGTGAAGCATTGGGGAATTCCATCCAACATTGTAAGTGATCGAGACCCCACGATTTACTGGGAAGTTCTGGACAGAGTTGTTCAAGTTGTCGGGATCAGACTTGAACTTCTCCACAAGCTTTCATCCGCAAAGTGATGGACAGACGGAACGTGCCAATGCACTATTGGAGCTCTATCTTAGGCACTTTGTTAGTGCCACCAACATGATTGGGCTAAGTTTCTGGATGTAGCCCAATTCTCTTACAACTTGCAACAAAGTGAATCCACTGGCAAGAGTCCCTTCGAGATCATTACGGGACAATAACCTATGACCCCTCATGCTTTGGCCACATGCTATGAAGGAAAGAGTCCTGCTGCTTTCAAATTTACTAAGGCATGGCATGAGCAAGCTGAGTTAGCCCAAGCTTATTTGAACAAGGCATCTAAAAAGATGAAGAAGTGGGCTGACAAGAAAATGAGGATGGTCAAATTTCGGGAAGGAGATTTGGTCCTTGTCAAGTTTTTACCACAACAGTTCAAGTCCTTGCGGAAGGTTCACAAGGGTTTGGTGTGGAAATATGAAGGGTCATTTCCTATCCTTAAACAGGTTGGTAAGGTGTCTTACAAGCTATAACTCCCTCATAAGATTAAGATCTATCCAGTCTTTCACATAAGCATGTTGAAGCCTTATCATGGAGATGAGGAAGATGCAAGTCGAAGAGAGTCGAAGAGGGCACCCACTGCGGTAGTAACCTCCTTTGATAGAGAAGTGGATTCCATTTTGGCAAACCGCCTAAGTCGGCGTAGAGGTGTACCAAGTTATCGGGAATACTTGGTCAAATGGAAGAATTCCCCAGACATAGAGGTAAGCTGGGAACCTGAAGACTCTTTGTGGCAATTCAAAAATCACATAGAAAGGTTCAAGCTTGAAGGCGCGACGAGGGCATCACAAACTTGAGTGGGGGAGAATGTCACACACCGCGAAGGTTCATATGGGATTTCCCGCACATTTACATTTTCCCACACATGTATAATATTCTAGAAGGCCATTGTACACCGTTAGATTAAATGGATTTTGGCCGTCCATTTTGGTAAGTAGGAATTAATTCTAGCCCTCCATTTGGTAGGTGGGAATCAATCCTAGCCATCCATTTTGGTAGGTGGGAGTTGATCTTGACCATCCATTTGGTAGGTGGGAATCAATCCTAGCCATCCATTTTGGTAGGTGGGAGTTAATCCTAACCATCCATATGGTAGGTGAGAATTGATCTCGGCCATCCATTGAGGAGGTGGAGGCCTAAATATACCCTATGTAATTCATTTGTATTCATCCAAGCATTTCAAGCAATACAAAGCATTCTTCACAAACTCTCATGTGTTCTTCTTTTGATCTTGAATCCTCTAAATCTCTAAGTCCCTTTTTGTTCTCTTTGGAGTGTTTTGTTGGGTTGGAAGGCAGGCTTAGTGCAACAGACCATGCTAAGTGTCGCGCAATTGCTAGTTAAAGTCTAGGGTTGTGACAGAATCGTGTAAACTAATCACATAAATTGAATACATGGTTAACTGACTAAATCAACCAAATTAAATTGGTCAATTCTGCTAAAGTTTATCAATTAACTGAAATTTAGACCATCAATCATCACCCTAATTTTAACAACCTATGTGCATGAGACTGAAGGAGAGCAGGAGGAAATAAAATTCAAACTTACCCTTGGCGTGATGAATTGTCTTGAACAACTGATTCTACTAAAGGAAACTTGGCATCCAACGATGTGGCGCAGGTGGTAGGGGATCACTGAGGTCTTGCTAGGTAAGGCATTGGGTTGTGAAGACACAGTCGCCCTAAGTTCGTGACCAGAAAGTTGAGAGAGGTAGAGAAGAGATAGAAGCTAGCTAAGGCTCTTAAGATTTCACGTTTTAAGCTTAAGAAAATAAAAGGGAAAATTAGAGGAAGAACTTTGAAAACTTTTCATATATGTAAAATAACCTCTTTATATAAAATATGTTTTTCATATTTTAAAAATAAATATAAAAATGATAAAATTACCTAATTGTCCCTGATTTTATAAGTTAAAACTAGCTAAAATGATTTCGTTTTTTCAAACTAGTTAAAACTCGCTGACTGACATTTCAAAATGTCCCCATCGCTTCTTCAACTCTACTTTTCACAACCTCTCTACTTCCCGCTCACAGAGTTGACTTTATCTTCCGCTCATAGAGTTTGTATAACTTTCATTCCAAGTTTGTCCAGTTTTTCCAATTAAAGAAGATGAAACTTATTGTCGCTCCTTCTGAAGAATCCTTAGACACTCGAACGTTATCTTCATCTTCCAATCCCATGGATGAAGAAGTTTATTTGGCTAACTCTTCTTCAACCAAAAAGAATAATGAGATCAAGGTATTTATTGAAAACTTATCAACGGTAGACTTTAGTATGGTAGATTTTAGTAGATTAATTTAAAGTTTAATGCATCTTAGTGAAATAGAGGTAAAATATTTTCTTGCATAATTCTAATCTAGACTATAGAGAGAGTATAGTTTATTTATCCTTTAGTAGTTTTAGGTTTGATGTATATTAGGGTAAGGATATCTATTTTTGGTTTGAGAATGTCAATCACGATTGTAGAGTTTTGAGATACTGTTAATCACGACAGTAGAAAAGTAGAGATGGTCGAGCTTAGTGATCTTATGAAAACAAACGTTAACAACGAAATGTAGGTAGAGTTTTTATTCCCGACTGTAGATGTAGATAGTTTTGAATCTCGATAGTATGATGATAAAGATGGTTGAGATTAATGATCTTTTCATTCTAATCCAGACTGTAGAGAGTACAGTTTATTTATCCTTTAGTAGTTTAGGTTTGATGCATATTAGGGTAAGGATATCTATTTTTGGTTTGAGAATATCAGTCATGTTTGTAGAGTTTTAAGATATTGTTAATCATGATAGTAGAGAAGTAGAGCTAGTCTAGCTTAGTGATCTTATGAAAATAAACATTGACAACAAGATATAGGTAGAGTTTTTATTCCTAACTTTAAATGTAGGTAGTTTTTATTCCCAACCGTGAATGCAGATAGTTTTGAATCCCAAAAGTATGACGGTAGAGATGGTTGAGATTAATGATCTTTTCATTCTAATCTAGATTGTAGAGAGTAGAGTTTATTTATCCTTTAGTAGTTTAGGTTTGATGTATATTAGATAAGGATATCTATTTTTGGTTTGAGAATACCAGTCATGGTTGTAGAGTTTTGAGATATTGTTAATCATGATAGTAGATAAGTAGAGATGATGGAGCTTAGTGATCTTATGAAAATAAACGTTAACGACGAGATGTAGGTAGATTCTTTATTCCCGACCAAAGATGTAGGTAGCTTTGAATCCTAATGGTAT
Organism: Triadica sebifera; assembly: GCA_023653625.1. Lineage (NCBI taxonomy): Eukaryota > Viridiplantae > Streptophyta > Magnoliopsida > Malpighiales > Euphorbiaceae > Triadica > Triadica sebifera. The sequence goes on along the minus strand of CM042910.1, from coordinate 17,977,941 downwards.
TACAGTAGAGATAGTCGAGATTAATGATCTTTTCATTCTAATATAGACTGTAAAGAGAGTAAAGTTTATTTATCCTTTAGTAGTTTAGGTTTGATGTATATTAGGATAAGGATATCTATTGTTGGTTTGAGAATATCAGTCACAATTGTGGGGTTTTGAGATATTGTTATCATGACAATAGAGAAATAGAGATGATGGAGTTTGCTATCATCACCTGGCTATGGTGCTCACGCTTGTCTAATCATTGGTATGATTACCCCAAGTACAATAAGGATGCGGCTAAGGACTTCATAAAGAAAAACTTTCCTAGTATGTATGAGACAATTAACATTGATGTGGTGGCAAAAAGATTTAAGGAGTTATGTAAGAAGTAACTGCAAGAAAAGCAAAAGGCCAAGGGGAGAAGGTCAAAAATGAAACACGATAAGAAGAAGAAGGTGCAGGATGACTCCAGAAGAGAAATAATTATTAAGCTGACGTAGATATTGTTTATTAAGATGGTCCTACATGCGAAGGATAAGAAAAAAGAAGATATTCTTGAATGGATTTTGTTTAGGATCCTGAATCTTTTGGAATCTTTCTTTGGGGAACATGGTCCTTTCAGTATTCAATGAGGCAGCTCTGGAAGGATCTGAATAATAAGATGGTAGAGCTGAAGGCAAATCCAAATAAATCCAAAACATATAATTATACGAGTTTCATTCTTCCATTGTCGGTGAGTCCATATCTGTAAACATTAGTTAATATATTGCATCTCCAAATATTGTAAATTAACCTTTTGTTTTTATAATTCTACAAATTTTGGTATACGAATGCATATCAGATGTGGCCGAGCGGTATGCACAGAGGAAAATTATTTCTGATGACCAACCAATTCCTTGCTTCTGTAGGTGGAGGACATGGTTTGCGAAAAAAAACCTAAAACATAATGAGGTCTTCAAATGAGCCAAAGTAAGTGTATTGCACAATTCAAATTTATAATCATGAATTGTGTTTTGTTTATTTTAAAATAGTCATTTGCTGACATCTCTTAAATACTTTTACAGATGGTGAAAAACATCCTGATGCCAAATGAAAACAACGTGGGCTTTGATTGGATGACAATTTTTTTGGCACTAGAAATAACCCCTAATAAGGAGTTACACATTTACATCAGTAAGTTTGAGATAGGCATATTCCATCAATTGGGAGGATGTTGGTGGTAAGGAGAGTGAAGATGGAGTTAAAGTCCTTCCATATTTGAAAGATGGTGCTGCAAAAAGACACATCCCTCCACATGCATAAAAAAGATTATGAGGAGACATGTGTTAGAGGGTCTCCATCGGTAGATAATGTCAAAGCCAATGTAAAAGATGAGGTCTTAAAGAAATAAATTATAGCAATTGTTGCAGACTATGTGGAGTAGATTGTGCTAAGACAAACTGCAGAGCTAAGCCATCAAATAGATCGCTTAAACAACTTATTCGACATGTACATTCTTCGGTCCTCATTCAAAAACCACAGTGTCTTTTGTAGCACTTGCGTGACCCTACTTCAGATGACAAGGTACACTTTATTAAAATTTATTTATCTTATACTAATTGTTATTGTGAGACTATATGACTCGACCGTAAATGGTTAAATAATGTTCATCCCTACCATAATGGGTAGAGAGAGTTGGAAATAGTTACTGAAACTAACTTTAAGAGAAGAATTTTTTCATTGATTAATCTATACAATTGCTTAAACTTAGCATGCTTCATATTTTTATATTACTCATTAATAAATAATTTGTTGATTAATTTTTTTTAGATTAATTGGGATGAGGATATGGAGTTGGATGGTGAAACGGAAGAAGATGCTGAGACTAAGAAGTATGACTCGAAATTTGAGGTATGTACCCTATTTAACTTCTGCGACTGAATTTGGTACTTAAAATATTTAATATTAAAATGTCTACACTCTAATAAAATATTTTATTATTTTTTTACCTCAATCGGTTGGTGGATGTGACTGTTGGTGGCATGGTCCATGATAGTAAAAATGTGCATACCAAGGAAGAGGATGATCGAACTGAGAAGAATTGGCATGAGACTACTAAAAAGGCTATGGATGAGGATGAGACTGAGAATAATTTGGCTGAAAATGTTGAAAAGATTAGGGAGGAGGATGTGGCTGAGAAGAATGAAGAGCCTAAGAATGATGATGGGGGTCAAGATGGGGTTAAAGAAGATAAGCATATTGTTGGGGTTGAGAAAAATGCAAAGCCAATTGACTATCGATGATGACTTGAAAGACGCTTCTGTTAGGATCATAGAGGGTGAGAAATTTGTACATCAGGGTGGGAGAAAAAAAATGCCAATAGATTTATGGGCTCACCTTGGACTCAAGATCACGTGCTACCAAAGAAAAAAATCTAAACTGATGATCAATAAGTTTGTAGCATATTAAGAGTACCCAACACATTTGAACTAAAAATCATCAACATGTTCATCAAAAAAGAGTCAAATCTCAGTTGGCAATCAAGACCAACATGTGTGAAAGGGATGAAGGAGATGAAAAATTCTGGATAAATTTTCTGATGCTCGATAATTGGCTAGAGACTAGGGTAAGTCAAAACTGTTTTCTTAAATTTATTTTTTTTATTATCTTTTTGCAATATGTAATAAGAAAAGTGACTTGTTATTCTTCTTTTTATAGCACTTAGAAGAATACTTGTACCTATTAAGCTTCACCATGAATATCCAAAATCTATGAGGCAAGATGCTATGATATTGAATGAGAACTTCAGCCAAATTGTGGGATACAGCTTCCATGAGGACCATCTCTATTAAACCTTGAGGGGTATTTTTGTAATTTTGATGATAACAAATAAAATAGCAATTTTGTATTTAACATACTTGTTTTCTAAGTCTATTATACAGGACATGGATTAAAATAGCAAGAATGGATATTGGAAGAATAATCATTGAAAGACAAAAATTCAAGAAGGTCGTGACTCTATGTGTCACGCCCGTGCAAGAGCTAACCATTACCAAAACCAACATTTGAAGTTCATGGCCATGAAGGAAGAACAAACCATGAAGTGGACATTTCAGTCACCCTCGTGAATATAAGTGTCACCCATGTGAATGTTCATGCATTTTTATCCCGAGAGCTTCACGACCAAAGTCACCACTTGGATCACGGCAGGAAAGTTTGTCACGCCTGTGACTCAATGTGTCAAAACATTCCAGAAAGTTTCACGACCAAGGTCGCCACTTCAGTCACGACTTGGGAAGAAATGTCACTCTCGTGACAAACATAGTCACGCCCTTGAACAGTGAAAAAGAAAAATGTCATGCGCGATTATTTGATTGGTACAATGGCTAGTTTCGTATTTAATGCACCCCAACGGCTATATTCAGCCATGAGAGTATAAATGGAAGTCATTTATGCATTCAGAAAAAAGAGAATGAAGAGAACAACAATAGAATAACATATACTTCGAATTTAATTCTTATTACAAGCTATTTGTACTTTCTTACTTTGAGAACAAAATCAATTCTTTGTAAAAATCTTTTTGCTCTTAATTTATTGAGCAATTAAGATTTGTAAGTGGTTCTCTCTGTAATCTTTACTCAAGAGAGCTTTGGGTATTTCAGGATTAAGAGTAGAACACTTGTAAGGGTTAGTTGTGTGAGCCTCCAAAACACAAATTAAAAGGTTGTTTGTGTGAGCCTGTAAAAACACAAAGTGAAGGTTGTTTGTGTGAGCTTGTAAAAATACAAAGTGAAGGTTGTTTGTGTGAGTCTGTAAAACACAAGGAATTGGTTATTGTGTGAGCCATTAAAACACAAGGGATTTTTGGGTTAGGTGTGAGCCATTGTGAGAAACACCATAGTTGGGAGTGAGCTTGTAAAACTCCATTGTAACACTTAGTGTGTTAGTGAAAGTCCCAATTGCGATTGGAGAGATAAGTAGGGTTTGTTAACACCTGAATCTCTATAAAAATCCTTGTGTCAAATTCTCTCTATCCCTCCTAAAATTAATCTTTTATTTCCGCACCTTATAGTTTAATTTTTGAAACTCCAATTCAACCCCCCTTTTTGGTTTAATATCTGGGCAACAATTGGTATCAGAGCTTTGTCTAGCATCGAAGCCTAAAAAGCGCTAGTAAAGATTAAGATATGGCCAGTGAAGGATTCCAAAGTCTCAAACCTTACTTTGATGGAGCAAATTATGCCCATTGGAAGTTTCAGATAGAGACATACTTGGATAGTGAAGGAATTGAAGTCTGGGATAGTGTACGAAAAGAATGGACACCACCAACCAGAAGAAGAGCTGATGGTGAAGAAGAAATTCTATCAATAGATGATTGGACAGAGCCTCAAAGAAGAACAAATTTCAAAAACAAGAAGGCAATGACAATCCTATCAAGCTCATTATCTATTGAAGAATGTGGGAGAATACAACGCTGCTCAAAATCATACAGCATGTGGAAGACATTGGAGAATTATCATGAAGGAACTAAGCAAGTCAAATCCAAGAAGATTCAACTTCTAACCTCAGAATATGAGCTCTTCAAGATGAAATCAAATGAGTCAATCACTGACATAACCAACCGTCTTCTAGCCATTATAAATGGAATGAGGAAACTTGGGAAGCATCTGAGTTTGGAAGATGTAAACAATAAAATCCTGAGAAGTCTTCCTCTTAAATACTATGGTTCAAGAGTTGCTGGCATAGAAGAAGCAAATGAAGATATGAGCATCATGAATATTGATGTGTTGATTGGCAAACTTCTCACACATGAGATGGCAGTGAAGAGAGATAGAGAGCTTTAAGCAGAGCTAGAGAAAAGAAAGCCCTTAGCACTCAAAGCCTCTACTTCAAAATCTCGAGAAGATAGTGAAAATGATGAAGAAATGAGTGATGATGAAAATGAGGACATTGCTATGCTTTCAAGGAGATTAAAAAGAATCATTGAGAAGAAAATGAGCAACTCCAGAAAATTCAGGCAAATAAATCTCAAACAAACTTCTAATGACACACATAGAAGTAAGGAAAAGTTAAAGTGTTATGAGTGTGGAAAGAAAGGACATATCAAACCAGAATGTCCAAGGCTCAAGAAGCATAAAAGCAAATACCAAAGAGACAATGGGGAGAAAGGTCATAAAGCCACATGGGATGACGAAAGCTCTTCAAGTGAAAACGATGATAATGAAAGTGAAGAGGTCAACCTATGTTTCATGGCTATCGAAGATCATGTCTCGAATAAGGTAAGATCATTACACTCATACTCTTTGAACAATGATAGTAGGGATAATGATTATGAAAGTGATGATGATGATAATGATGCTGAGCAAAGCCTAATAGAAGAGTTAAATCTAGAATTAGAGAAATATAGAGGTAAATTTAGTACTTATAGAAATAATATCTCTAATTTAAAAAATAAGATAGATGGTTCAAAAAAGGAAAACATAAAGCTTAAATCATCTAATGAATCTCTTCAAAATTCATTAGATGAATACTCATCAAGACCCTCAATAGCTTCATTGTTAAAAGAAAATAATACTTTGAAAAATGAAGTTGAGGAACTTAGAAATTCCATTTCTAAATTTCACAAAGGTAAAGAGAGCTTAGATACTCTCATTGTGTCTCAAAGATCATCCTTAATTAGACATGGTCTAGGATTTAAGGACACATCATCATCTTCTCACAAAACTATATTTGTTAAGTCTAAAGAATATCACATCTCCACACCTGTTAGAACAGCACCAAGAAATAAGCATGTTAAACCTTCTTTACATAAAAAGAATAATCATGCTTTTATGTATAAGAAGCATCCATTTATAAAAATGCAAATTAATCATGATAGTGCATGACATTGTTCTCAAAATCAGTTTAGTAGCATTATGACATTCAAATATGTTGCCCAGATATTAAGCCAAGAAGAGGGGTTGAATTGGAGTTTTAAAAAATTAAACTTTAAGGTGCGGAAATAAACAATTAATTTTTTGAGGGATAGAGAAAATTTGAGACACAGATTTATAGATGTTCGAGTGTTAACAAATCCTACTCCTCTCCCCTCGCAATTGGGAGTTTCACTAACACACTAAATGTTACAATGAAGTTTTACAAGCTCACTCCCAACTATGGTGTTTCTCACAATGGATTACACCTAACCCAGAAAACCCTTGTGTTTTAATGGCTCACACAATAACCAATTCCTTGTGTTTTACAGGCTCACACTAACAACCTTAACTTTGTGTTTTTACAGGATCACACAAACAACATTCACTTTGTGTTTTTACAGGCTCACACAAACAACCTTTTAATTTGTGTTTCGGAGGTTCACACAACAAACCCTTACAAGTGTTCTACTATTAACCCAGAAATACCCAAAGCTCACTTGAGTAAAGATTACAGAGAGAACCACTTACAAATCTTAATTGCTCAAATATGAGGAGCAAAAAGATTTTTACAGAGAATAGATTTGTTCTCAAAGTTTGAAAGTACAAATAACTTGTAATAAGAATTAAATTCGAAGTATATGCTATTCTATTGTTATTATCTTCATTCTCTTGTTCTTAATGCACAAATGACTTCCATTTATACTCCCATGGATGAATATAGCCGTTGGGGTGCATTAAATATGAAACTAGTCGTTGTACTGACCAAACAATCGTGCCTGACATTTTTCTCTTTCATTGTTCACGGACGTGACTATATTTGTCACGGGGGTGACATTTCTTCCCAAGCAATGACTGAAGTGGTGACCTTGGTCGTGAAGCTCTCTGGAATGTTTTGACATATAGAGTCACGGGCGTGACATACTCAGTCACGGACGTGACAAGCTTCCCAGCCGTGATCCAAGTGGTGACTTTGGTCATGAAGCTCTCTGGATGAAAATGCATTAATCTTCACAGGGGTGACACCTTTATTCACGGGGGTGATTGAAATGTTCACTTCACTGTTTGTTCTTCCTTCATGGTCGTGAACTTCAAATGTTGGCTTTAGTAACGGTTAGCTCCTTTCACGGGAGTGACTCATAGAGTCACGACAGTGAACATGCTACTTCTTGAATTTTGACTTTCTAGGATTATTCTTTCAATCTCCATTCTTGCCATTTTAATCCATGTCCTGTATAATAGATTTAGAAAACAAATATGTTAAATACAATATTGCTATTTTATTTGTTATCATTAAAATGACGGAAATACCCCTCAAAGTTAAAAATCTCCCCCTTTTTGATGGTGACAAATAATCTAGCAATATGTGATTTTGAGAAGTCTCCCCCTCAAAATATACTTAGGATAAAGAATTTATAATGTGCAAGAATACTAAATAATGATGTAGCATTGAAATAAACTAAACTAGATTTTAAGTATATGCAAGTTATATGAGAAGTATATCCAATATATACCATAATTTCTTTTTAAAGCATGAAGTATATGTAAGGTATACTTAAAGTATATCATGACATATTTATTTTTGCAACTTGCATGAAGGTATATGCAAAGTATACTTAAGGTATATCATATGTATATAAAGCTCAAAATTCAATCATATACTTTGCATATGAATTCTTGAATCAAAGTTTCTAAACCCTTTTAATCTATATCAGTGTCAATTCAATTTTAATATTTGATTCAAAATTCATTTACCTTAATATTGCTAGTTTCTCCTTATATTGCTAGTTTGATACATTTTTCTTATCATATATTACTAGTTTTCTCCCTCTTTTGTCATCAATCAAAAAAGGATGAAGATAACAATGAGATAAGCAAAAGCAAATATATTAATTAAAGAAAAAGATTCAAACAAAGTTAAATGTTCAGAAAGGAAATTGAAAATTTCCTATACACCAATAAGCATAAACAAAAGAAACAAGCAAAAACATAAGCAAATTTAGGCTACACTTTAGCCTAACTCCTAGCCGGACATCCTATCACGAAGCCTAGCTACTTCAGCCTCAAAGTTGTCCATCCGAGACTCCATGAAGTCTTTGAGGTTCTCCAACCTCTCATCCATCGAAGTCTGCAGCTGCTCAGAATGTGGTGCCAAGAGGTCAACCACCTGCTGCGCTAAGGTCGGTGTGGAAGCCGAGGACTGTCTGATGTCCTACTCAGCTGCTGGGGGTTCTTCTTCAATCTGAGCTCTCTTCTTCTGCTAGACTCCCTGGAGGCCTGATTTAAAATCCTCTGTGTCATTATCTTCCCAGATGATCTCCCCAGCGGTGTCAGTAAAGCAGTAGAAGATATCGTTCTGGAAAACAATTCTGACAGTTGCTCCCATCTTGATGAAGGATTCGACATCCAAGAGATCTCGAGGATGTCCAGGGATAAGGTTGAAGTGATGTGCATCCAGCTTCAGATAACTAAGCTTCACAGCTATATGGGTGACATATGCCCCAATCAAAATATCTCCAGTAGGCTTGGTGGCAATGGAGAGAAGATGGTTTGCAAACCATCTAGATAGTGCTATTGTGAGTCCTCTCTGAGCCATCTCAAATAGGAAGAGTTCTGACTTCCTAATAGTCTCGTTGCTTTCTCCCCTAGCAAATATGTTATAGGTCAGGAACCTATGCAGAAACTTGTGCACTGGGGACCTGAGATGTGTGCTCTTTGTCTTCTTGACATCCCAGCTACAGTCGGTGCCAAAGTGTGTCCAGGCTCGAGGGGTAGAGAATTCTACCTCAGTATCATTTAGTATGCCATCTGATGGTAAGTCGAACAATTCCCCAAATGCAGTGGCATTAAGGGTGTTGGGATTGTTGCAGAGTTGGAATTTCACCACTTCAGTAGATGAAACCTGCAAGGTACTGAGGAATTCCAGTGTTGGCTCCTTTAAGGTCAGCTGGTGAATTTCCACAAAATCTTTGAGATGAAAGGCTTGTAGTTGCATCTGAATATCCTATAATATAAAAAGATGAATTTCTAGGATACCATAAACCTAGATACAAAGATCCATGTAAATATTTTAAAATTCTTTTTACTGTATTTAAATGAGATTCTTTTGGACATGATTGAAATCGTGCACACAAGCAAACACTATACATAATATCGGGTTTGTTAACACCCGAACCTCTATAAAAATTCTTGTGTCAAATTCTCTCTATCCCTCCTAAAATTAATCTTTTATTTCCGCACCTTATAGTTTAATTTTTGAAACTCGAATTCAACCCCCCGTTTTGGTTTAATATATGGGAAACACTCTCAATATCAGTGATATCCTCTTGAATTACATCAGTAATGATAATGAACGCTCATTGTTGAACCTTGAGGAGTATTTCCATCATTTTGATGATAACAAATAAAATAGTAATAATGTATTTAACAATATTTGTGTTCTAAGTGTGTTAATATACTTTGATTAGAACATGAAGTAAGATTGAAAGACAACTTTTGAAGATAAAAATCAAAGAAATAGCAAAGTCACGCCCATGACTACTAATGTCAAACCCGAAAAAATAACTAAGCACCAATTTTTTACCATTCAAAGTTAATGGCCATGAATGATCAAACCAATCATGAATGATCAAAAAAGACACGCCTGTGAAAGTATAGTCACATCCGTGACCAAACATTTCCAATTCTTCCAAAGAGTGTCACAACAAGAGTCACCACTTGGATCATGACTTGAAAGAACATTCACACATGTGACACATATAGTCGCGCCTGTGAACGAAGACAAAGAAACATGTCAGACATGATTTAAAAGTTGGTTCAATGGCTATTTTCGCAATAAATGCATCTAAACATCTATAATTCATAGAGGGATTATAAATGCAAGTTATTTATGAATCCCATGAAAGAGGACAAGATATAGAAGAAGAACAAGAAAAAAAACAATTATTTTTCAACTTTAATCTTATTGTAGCCTTGAGCATTAATTATTTTTTCAACAATCCACTACTTTTTGTGAAAACTAATTGCTCATAACTTCTGAGCATTGTAGGTTGGTGAGTGTTTCTCATTGTAATCAATTACTCAAATGTGATCTTGGGTACATTGGGTTAACAGTGAAACACTTTTAAGGGTTTATTGTGTGAGCCATAAAACACAAGGAATTGGTTTTTGTTGAGCCATTGAAAAACACAAGAAAATTTTTGGGTTAGGTGTTAGCCATTGAGAGAAACACCATAGTTGAGAGAGAGTTTGAAAAACTCTATTGTAACACTTAGTGTGTTAGTGAAATACCCAATCGAGATTGGGGAGAGGAGTAGGGTTTGTTAATACCTGAACCTCTATAAATCTTGTGTGTGATATCTCTCATTCCTTCCTCTATTTTATTTATTCCACAATTTCAATTAAGCAAATTTTTATTTGCTAACCAATTCAATCCCCTTCTTGGTTGATTATCCGGGCAACAATTGGTATCAGAGCTTTTCTAGCAACAAATCCTAATAAGTGCGAACAAAGATCACGAAATGGCCAATGAAGGATTTCAAAGTCTCAAGCCTTACTTTGATGGAGCAAACTATGCTCATTGGAAATTCTGGATGGAGACATATCTCGATAGTGAAGGAATTGAAGTTTGGGATAGTGTTCGAAATGAATGGAAACCACCGACCAAGAAAGGAGTTGATGGTGAAGAAGAAATTATTTCAAAAGATGATTGGACGGAGTCTCAACAAATAGCTAATTTTAAAAACAAAAAGGCAATGACAATCCTTGCAAACTTTTTATTTATTGAAGAATGTGGCAGAATCCAATATTGTCCTACGACATATAGCATGTGGAAAATATTGGAGAATTATCATGAAGGAACCAAACAAGTAAAATCTAAGAAGATTCAATTTCTTACTTCAAAATATGAACTCTTCAAAATGAAATCCAATGTATCCATTACCGACTTGATGAACCGTCTTCTAGTCATCATCAATGGCATGAGAAACCTTGGAAAACACTTGATCTTGGAATATGTGAACAACAAAATTCTAAGAAGCCTTCCTCTCAAAGACTATGGTTCAAGAGTTACGAGTATAGAAGAGGCCAATGAAGACATAAGCATTATGCCTATCGATATGCTTATTGGCAAACTTCTAACGCATGAGATGGGGGTAAAAAGAGATAGAGAACTTGAAGTCAAACCAGAAAAGAAAAAGCCTCTAGCACTCAAAGCCTCTACTTCAAAATCTTAAGAGGTAATTGAAGGTGATGATGAGAATGAGGACATTGTCAAGCTCTTAAAAAGAATTAAAAGAATGATTGAAAAAAGACTTGGCAATTCTCGAAACTTCAAACAAATAACCCTCAAACACTCCTCAAATGACTCTCAAAGAAATAAAAAAAAGATGTAAAGTGTTATGAATACTGGAAGAAATAACATATCAAACCATAATGTCCAAAGCTCAAGAAACACAAGAAAAGATTTCAAAAATATGATGGGGAAAAAGGTTACAAAGCCACATGGGATGACGAAAGCTCTTCAAGCGAAAAAAATGATAATGAAGGAGAATAAATCAACCTATGCTTCATGGCTTTAGAGGATCACTTCACGGATGATGTAGGTCTTTCTTTCTCATACTTTGTAATGATAACAGTAGTGATAATAATAGTGATAGTGAAGATGATGATGAGCAAAGTTTAATAAAAGTGTTGAACCTAGAATTAGAAAAATATAGAAGTAGACTTAAAACTTATAAAAATAATATTTTAGATTTGAAAAATAAAATTGAAGTTTTACAAAAAGGGATTTATGATTTTAAGACTTATAATGAAACTCCTCAAAAATCTTTAGATGAGTATTCCTCTAGACCCTCAACTAAATCTTTTCTTAAAGAAAACAACATTTTGAAAAATGAAGTTGAGGAACTTAGAAACTCAATTTCAAAGTTTCATAAAGGGAAAGAGAGTTTAGATACTCTCATAGTCTCTCAAAGACCACCTTTAATAAGGCATGGTTTAGGCTTTAATGAAACATCATCTTCATCTCACAATACTATATTTGTTAAGTCTGGTGCACCACAAACCTCCACAATTGAGGTAATAGTCCCAAGGTCTAAGAGCATAGCACACACAAAACCCTCTATTCAAAAGAATAATAGTCAAAGGTCACTTAACTTAAGAGGGAAACCTCAAAAGGCCAATCATGCTTTTATGTATAAAAGGCATACACCTAGGAAGGCACCTATTCATCATGCATGTGTATGTCATTGCACACAAAGTCATTCTAAAAGGATGTTAAGACCTAAAAGCATGTCAAAACCGAAAAATATATATAGAGTTAAACAATGCAATTATTGCATGAAATTTGGTCATATCAGCAAGCATTATTGGATAAAGAAGGCTCATTAGGAACCTTCAAGTGCTAACCCCCAAGGACTCGAGTTTGTTTGGGTACCTAAAAAACCAAACTTGAATCGTGGTTTTATATGTATGCCCTAAGACCACTATAAAGGAAAATGCTTGGCTTGTGGATAGTGGATGCTCAAGGCATATGATCAGAAACAAAGAACTCTTCAATCACATCAAAAGAATTGATGGTGGTAAGGTAACCTCTAGGAACAATGCTAAAGGTAAGGTAATTGACATTGGCTATATTGGTATTAATAATACAACTTTTATTGAAGATGTTTTGCTTGTTGATGGTTTGAAACATAATTTGTTAAGTGTAAGTCAATTATGTGATAAGGGAAACCAAATTATCTTTACCTCAAATGAATGTCTTGTAACCTCTTTAAGTGGCCAAGAGATATTTTAAGGAGATAGAGATGTCAATACTTGTATAATAGACTTACACAAAATACCTAATCTTTCCTCTAAGTGTCTTGTGTCTATTAGTGATGAATCTTGGCTATGGCATAGAAGGTTTGGTCATGCAAGCATGAAATTAATTCAAAGCCTTAGCAAATGAGAGCTAGTGAGCGGACTTCCAAAATTCAAATTTGAAAAAGACAAGGCATGTGAACCTTGCCAAAGAGGAAAAAAACAAAAGTCATCATTCAAATCCAAAAATGTAGTAAGTACCTTTAAAGCTCTACAACTTTTGCATTTAGATCTTTTTGGACATACTAGAGTTACTAGTTTAGGACGTAAATACTATGCTTTTGTCATTGTTGATGATTACTCTAGATTCACTTGGGTAATTCTCTTAGCTCAAAAAAGTGATGCTTTTGAATCTTTCAAAAATTTTGCTAAAAGAGTTCAAAATGAAAAAGGCTATTTTATTTCCAAAATAAGAAGCGATCATGGCAAATAATTTGAAAATAAAAATTTTGAAAACCTTTGTTTAGAATATGGTATTTCACACGATTTTTCAACTTTTAGGATACCTTAACAAAATGGGATAGTAGAAAGGAAAAATCGAACTTTAATTGAAATGGCTCGAACAATGCTCAATGAGTATGGTTTACCAACCTACTTTTGGGCCAAAGCCACTAATACTGCGTGTTATATTTCAAATCGAGTTTTCAAAAGACCAATTTTAAACAAAACTTCTTTTGAGATATGGAATGGAAGAAAACTCATGATATCTTACTTTAGAGTATTTGGATGCAAATATTTTATATTAAACACTAAGGACAACTTTGGAAAATTTTCCTCTAAATCCGATGAAAGTGTCTTCTTATGATACTTTACAAGTAGCAAAACTTATAGAGTCTTTAATAAAAGGTTTTCAGTTGTTGAAGAGTCTATGCATGTTGTTTTTGATGAATCTAGTAATCTTGATCTTGTGAAAGGTAGTGTTATTGATGATATTGTAGGAACAATGGAGAAGTTTGATTTTGATCATGAGAAAAATGATGATAATCAAGAGAAACAACAACAAGATGTCTTTCTACCTCAAGCGCAAGAGCAAGACAACCAAAAGCTTTCAAATGAATGGCAAATGATAAAGAATCACCTCAAGGAACAAATCATTAGTGATCCTACTAAGGGTGTAAGTACTAAATATCATCTCAAACTTTTGGATTCTAACATTGCTTTTATCTCTCAAATTGAGCCTAAAAATATTGATGAGGCTCTTAATGATGAAAGTTGGTTGATTGCTATACAAGAGGAACTCAACTAATTTGAAAGAAAGTATGGACCTTAGATCCTAGACCCAAAGACCATCAAATCATTAATCGTAAATGAGTGTTTAAAAATAAGTTAGATGAATAAGGTTCAATAACTAGGAATAAAGTAAGTTAGTTGCAAAATGTTATAATAAAGAAGAAGGTATAGACTATGATGAAACCTATGCTCTGGTAGCTAGATTAGAATCCATAAGAATACTTTTAGCATTCGCATGCCATATGAATTTTAAACTTTTTCAAATTGATGTCAAAAGTGCATTCTTAAATAGTTTTATAGTAAAGGAAGTATATGTAGAACAACCTTCGGGTTTTGAAAGCCATAACTTACCTAATCATGTTTTTAAACTTTTAAAAGTCTTATATGAATTAAAACAAGCTCCAAGAGCTTGGTATGAAAGACTAAGTTTTTTTCTTTTAGAAAATAATTTTTCAAAATGACATGTTGATATAACCTTGTTTATTAAAAATCTTAAGCATGACATTTCAATTGTTCAAATTTATGTTGATTATATCATATTTGGGTCTACTAATGAATTGTTTTGCCAAGAATTTGCTAACTGTATGACTATATCGTGTATGCTTATGTGCTAGATTTCAATTTTGTCCTAAGGAATCACATTTGAATACTGTAAAAAGGATTTTAAAATACTTAAATGGCACATTGCATCTAGGTTTATGGTATCCTAGAAATTCATCTTTTCATATCATAGGATATTCGAATGTAGATTATGCTGGTAGTCTTTTGGATAGAAAGAGTACCTGAGGCACTTATCACTTTATTGGTGAAAGCCTAGTTTCTTGACTTAGTGAAAAACAAGTTTTGATTGTCTTATCTACCGCTGAAGCAGAATATGTGGTAACAGGGTGTTGTTGCAGACAAATCCTATGGATGAGACAACAACTTAAGGATTATGGTCATAGTTTGGATCATATACCCATCAAATATGACAATACTAGTGTCATCAACCTATCTAAGAATCTCATTCAACACTCTAAAAGTATATTGACATTAGACATCATTTTCTTAGGGATCATGTTTAATATGGAGATGTTGTGTTAGAATTTATTGATACAAATAATCAATTAACAGATATTTTTACCAAACCTCTTAATGAAGAAAGTTTTTGTTTTATAAGAAGAGAGCTATGTATGCTTGATGGATCAACATTATCTTAATTAATAATTTTTATGCCAATTGTATATCGTGTGAACCTTGAATGTTAATTTCTTCATATGATGCATTTTACATGATTTATTTTATGGCATGACGTGGTTAACATGATAGAAATATGTGTTATAAGGCATAAAAACTTTTTAGAAATATTCTAGTCTTGTTTTAGACTTATTTTTATTTTTTTTGAAGATTTAAGGTGGTTCACGCCTGTAATATATATTCACGGTCGTGAACAAAGACAACAAAAAGTTCCAGTATCTTTCACACTTTGCTTCATGACTTGACTCACAGGAAGAGGTAATGAAGACTAAGCTTCACGTCCGTTACTATATTTGTCACACCCGTGAAAAGTCTTCTTCACGCCCATGACTGTTTATTTTCACGATTGTAACTCATTTCACTTTCCTTTTCTTGGCTAGAACACCTCTTTACCAAACCATGAACCCAATGATTCACTCCCGTGACTAGGTATTTACGGCCGTGAAGCTATCGACTATAAAATGAAATTTTCTGTCTTTTCTCATTTTCATCTCTCCAAATTCTGACATTTAAACACATCCGTTTAATATTTCTCACAAAATCCGACCTCCTCACTTACTTTTCCCGCTATAAAACCCTCTCAAATCCCTTTCCTATTAAAGAATCACAAGTTTCTCAAGGGTTTCAAATTTTTTTTGAAACTTTTTTCTTTTCTTTTGTTCAAGCTATCAACAAATGGAATCTAGTTCCTCCAAGGGCACTAGGAAGAAAACACATGCTTTTAAACGCAACACTGATTTCCTACTCAACTTCATTCTGGACCATTGTCATCCACATTATGTCATTCTTAAGAAAAGACTTTTGCTTTCATCACCTTCCTTTGAGTGGAGTTGTATCAAGACTCTTGGTCTTGAAATGAGCATGATCGAACAACTACAAGCATGTCAATTCTGAAAGTTTGTGGACATCTATCATCCAATGATAAGGGAACCCATTATTGAGTTTCTTAGCATGTTGCAGGTCTTACCCACTGGAACCGTTAAATTCCAGCTATGCAAGCATACTTGCACTCTCTCTACAGTAGAATTTGTCACCATTTTCAAGCTCTTTTCCGATAGCATCCTTAACGAAAGCAAGATAAAGGTCTATACCCATCCAGCTTGGACACATTTTGGCATGGAATATAACTAGGATGTGAAAAAGATGAAGAACACCCATCTTCGGTCTCATGTGCACAAGTATATACTTAAGTTTCTCACCTATAATATATTTGCTTGTGGTGATAGCAATGGTGCTATCAGAAAGTCATAGCTCTTTTTGTTGGAAATGACATGTAGAGGATTGTTCGTAGCCCTATCACGATGGTTCGTAAATCACCTCTTCTCCATCACAACGAAGCCATCAGGAGACATTTTGATTGAAGGATATGTAACACACCTTGCTATTGAGCTAGGTTATTTGAACCTCAATGAACATATATACACTCTTATTCTGACATATCTACGAGACTGACTCGATGTCGAGTCATTTATAAAAATGGGAGCAATCGTCCGTATTCTTCATGAAGGAAACGTCTACTACCATTTCACCACACTAGCTGGTGAAATTGATTGGGAGGATAATGACTCCAAAGCTTTCAAAGCTGGCCACCAGGGTGTCCAGCAATAGAAGCGAGCTTGTGACAAGACATCGACACCAGCAGAGGCTGAAGATGTTGGTCAGACATCGGCCTTTTCCATATCCACTTTGGCACAACAGGTTGCTGATCTTCTAGTACCCCATTTTGACATGATGCAGGCTTCCATCAATGAGAGGTTAGAGAACCTCAAAGATTTTATGGAGTCTTGTATGGAAAGCCTCGAGGATGAGGTAGCATGTCTTAGGGATGATTTGTCAGGCTTTAAGCCTACTTAGAGTCCTAGTTATCTTATAGTAGCTTTACCTTTGTTGTAATAGGACTTTATCTTTATACATTTTAATTTTCATGTAATTCTTATCCTTTAATTTTTAATACAACTATCTTATTGACATTTCAATAATTTTTGCTGGTGACAAAGGGGGAGAAACAAGCATATATGTATTCAATATATGATGACATGAATATGCAATATGCAATTTGTGATTAAATAATGAAATATGCAAATTTGATTTCAATTGGAGAAACAAGCATATATGTGCTCAATATATGATGACATGAATATGCAATATGCAATGTGTGGTTAAATAATGAAACATGCAAATTTGATTTCAATTGGAGAAACAAGCATATATGTGTTCAATATATGATGACATGAATATGCAATATGCAATGTGTGGTTATATAATGAAATATGCAATTTTTATTTCAATTAATGATATGCATAAGCTATACCTCATATCAACCTCACATATACCTTACAACTTGAACTTATTTGAACTCATTTTATTTAATGCATAAGATATACTTAACATATATCTCACATATACTTTGAATACACTTGGTTATACATGTTTTATTTGATGAGATATACTTAAGATATACCTTGCATATACCTTATTAGTTTGCAAATACCTTTGCTATATTTGTTTCAAATCTTGCACTTTATTATTTTATCTTAAACACCTTTTAAGGGGGAGACTTCTCAAAAGCACATATTGTTAGATTATTTGTCACCATAAAAAATGGGGAGATTGTTGAACCTTGAGGGATATTTTCATCATTTTGGTGATAACAAATAAAATAGCAATAATGTATTTAACAACGTTTGTATTCTAAGTGTGTTAAATAGGATATACTTTGATTAGAATATGAAACAAGATTGAAAGACAACTTTTGAAGATAAAAATCAAAGAAATAACAAAGTCACTTCCGTGACTATTAATGTCACGCCTGTGAAAATAGCTAAGCGCCAATTTTTTACCATTCAAAATTCACAACCATGAAAGATAAAACCAACTGTGAATGATCAAACAAGGCACTCCCGTGAAAGTACAGTCACATCTGTGACCAAACATTTCCAATTCTTCCAGAGAGTCACGATAAAAGTCACCACTTGTATCATGGCTTGGAAGAATATTCATGCCCGTGACATATATAGTCACGCCCGTGAACGAGAACATTCACCCCCGTGACACATATAGTCACGCCCATGAACGAAGACAAAGAAACATGTCAGACCTAATTTAAAAGTTGGTTCAACATCTATTTTCGCAATAAATGCATTCAAATGGCTATAATTCAAAGATGAAGTATAAATGCAAGTCATTTATGAATCCCATGAAAGAGGACAAGATATAGAAGAAGAACAACAATTATTTTTCATCTTTAATCTTATTGTAGCCTTATACTTAATTATTTTTTTCAAAATTCCACTTCTGAGCATTGTAAGTTAGTGAGTGTTTCTCATTGTAATCAATTACTCAAAAGTGAGCTTGGGTATATTGGGTTAAGAGTGAAACACTTTTAAGGGTTTATTGTGTGAGCCATAAAACACAAAAAATTGGTTATTGTATGAGCCATAAAACACGAAGAATTGGTTTTTGTGTGAGTCGTTGAAAAATACAAGGGAATTTCTGGGTTAGGTGTTAGTCATTGAGAGAAACACTATAGTTGGGAGTGAGCTTGAAAAACTCCATTGTAACATTTAGTGTGTTAATGAAATACCCAATCGAGATTGGAGAGTGAAGTAGGATTTGTTAATACCCGAACCTCTATAAATCTTGTATGCAATATCTCACCTTTCTTCCTCTATTTTATTTATTCCACACTTTCAATTAAGAAAATTTTTATCTGCTAACCAATTCAACTCTCTTCTTGGTTCATTATCTAGGCAACACTCATACAATAGACAGTGGAAGAACATCAAGTGTGTGTACCTGTCACATAACATACAAAATAAACATTGGGTAGTAGTGAAAGCTGATTTTGATATCAGACGTCTAGTGATCTATGATTCATTGAGAAATCTTATCGTTTATGAAGCCCTAACTGAAGACATGCAGTCTCTCTGTAAGACATTCCCAATTTTGGCAAGAATTGAAAGACTTGGTCCTCATAGTTATGAAGTCAAACCAGTATGGGATATCGAAAGGCCATCTGATGTTTCACAATAGATGGATGGTGATTGTGAGGTGTTCACACTGAAGTTCATAGAGATGGATGTTCATCAATTAGGGTTTAACAGCCTAGAGGGGTCTAAAAAGAGAAGGAATGAGGAAAATAAGGCAGGAGATTGCCTTCTGTATATGTGATGACCCCAAGATTAACAATATACTGAAAAAAGCTCCTCCAACCTAAATCTTCTAACCTAGCTGCCTATAGTTTCTTCTATCCAAAATGCACTTCCAGCCTAGCTTTTCATTTCTTCTATTTTGTTGTTAATATAATGTGAAATTCAATGTTCTTCTTGAATTTGTTTAGAAATTCAATATTCTTCATTCTTATTGTGTCTTGAGTCTTCCACTATTATGTTTCAAAGTTTTAGGACCGGTTGCTGATTATTTGTATGGAAATTATAATTAAGTATTTACCTGTTTAGAACATATTTTTTACACTTGCTAATTAAGTCTTATTTGAGGATATCTTAGAAAAGCAATTACATTTGTATTTTTGAAGTTTTCCCGATCATAGTGAACCACAATAGAGATATGACTCGACTATCATTTAATAATCTTGACAATCGTAAATGTATCTCGACTTTCGGCTCGTTACCCGACTGTCGTTCGTTCCTGTCATAGGTGTGCAAAAAATTGAGTTTTTTTTTTTATCTGGAACATGCATTTTTCAAAAGTGAAGGAAAAAAACATGTAATTTTATAATCAATTGAATTTAATCAAGGCCAATTTAGATTTGTGGTTTACTAGGGCAATGAATGATCTTATCACATGAATTAGGGTTATTTAGTGCCTGAAATTGGGATTTTTAGACCTCAAACATGCATTTTTAAAATTTGAAGGAAAATATATGTAATTTTATAATAAATTGAATAAAATCAAGGCCAATTTGGATTTGTTATTCACGCAGGGCAATGAATGATCTTATCACATGAATTAGAATTTTTTGTACCCAAAATTGTGGTTTTACATGCATTTTGAAAAATTGAAAGAACAAATTATATAATTTTATAATCAATTGAATATAACCCAAGAATTACTTTGGGATTTTTTCATTTAGCCGACTATCGTGATTAACTGGTTCAACTATCAGGATAATATTACCGGCGGTCGGATACTATTCCCGACAATAGTTCACAAATGTCACAACTGTCGTCTCATTTATCCGACCGTCGTTTCTACTATTTATTTTTTTATTTTATTTGCAAAAAAATGTGATTGCTTTATGTGCAACGTATTACTTTGAAAATATTTATGGATCATCATTTCAATATACGGTCTCTAAATCTTTAGTCCAAGAATTGATGACATAATACTTACCTTTCACTTAGTATGTAGGGTTTAGACTGCAAAATATTGAGTTTTTTGGCTACGAAATATTCATTTTCAATATTGAACGAAGAACACATGTAATTTTACAATCAATTGAATATAATCATGGCCAACTTGAAAAGGTGACTCACACAAAACATGAGCAATGGATTATTTTATCAAATCAAATTAGGGTTTTTAGCACCTGAAATTGCGGTTTTTGGACCTACAGTATCCATTTTGTTAAATTGATCCCAAAAATCATCTTATTTTAATCCTTATTAGTTGTAAGTAAGCCAAATTTGAAGAAAGCATATCACAAGAATTACTTTCATCATTTTTTTTATTTAGCCGATTGTTGTAATTAAATGGTTTGACCATTGGGTTAATATTGTCGACAGTTAGATACTATTTTCGACAGTAGTTCACAAATATCACGACTATTAGCTCATTTTATCTGACCTTCATTTATTTTATTTATTACACATTCTTTTCAGTAATTTAATTGATTAGATTAATTTATACATCTGTCCTGAATATTATGTATCAATTAATTCATTTTTATCTGTAATTAATGCGACATAGTTTGAATTTTAGATTAATTAAAAACACTGCAGGTAGATTGATAGTCGCAACTTTCCAAGTGCCTATTGGGATTTGCTCTAATTTTTCTGATATATTATGTATTTTCAGGCATTGTTTGATCCAACTTTATTATTTACTCTCCTCTCTTTGTTTCTTTCTCAACAACAGTGACTGATATCACTAGATTTTCCCTTTGCATATTAAGAGAAATCTTTGATATCCTCCTCCAAAGCGAAAATGATGGAGACATGATTAACAATTTCACTTTCTACTGTTGGTACTTCAATTTGGCTACTAAGGACTATGTTGTGCTTAAGAATATTAATTTCAGAAAAGTATTTTGGAATTTACCATGGGATATGTCACCTGCAACCATTAGGTTTATGACACATTATTTGTAGGCAGAAAACAAACATTCCCTTATTTATTTTTTGTGCCTAAACTTATTTTATACTAATTATAAGAATCTCAGTTTTTTCGAGAAAACAGCGAAATAAATCTGTGATTTATCAACCTATATCTTTGGCGTTGCTTTAATTACAATGAATAGCATAGACGAAGGGTTAAAGTGGCTGAGAGTTGCATGAGATGAAAATGGTGGGCAGACACCGATGCATTTAAGGCGGATGCTGTTAGAAATGACATATGAATCTCCAAATCCTTATGAAGTCTCTAATCCAACAATTTGCGAGATTCACTCGAATACTTTGGAGCCTCGACCTTAAAATGATTGGCATTCATTGGAACATAAATAAAATTCATCTACATATTTTTCTTGTGCAATTGAAATGGAAAAAAGATGTCTAAATGTGGCTTGGGGAACACATGTGTAATTGCAAAAAATCAATGTTATTTTTTATAATATATGAAAAATACTATAATGTAAATGGAAAAAATCAATGTTATTTTCTATTATGGTCTTTGTATTAAATATATACAATATATTAAAATTTTGCAAAAAAATCAATGAAATTTTCATATAATTTGAATCTACTTACGACTGTCGAACTTAATCTTACTATCGAGATAGATAGAGTTAGGTAGAGATAAATTACTGAAAATTCAAATCATTTTTCTCAAGTCAATTTCTATTATGGTCTTTGTATTAAATATATATAATATATTAAAATTGTGCAAAACAATCAATGAAATTTTTATATAATTTGAATCTACTCATGACAGTCGAACTTAATCCTACTATCAAGATAAGTAGAGTTAGGTAGAGATAAATTACTGGAAATTCAAATTTCATTTTACTCAAGTCAATTTCCCTACCATCGAATTAATTCTACTGTCAAGATAGGTAGAGTTAGGTAGAGATAAATTACTGAAAATTCAAATTTCATTGCTCAAGTCAATTTTTCTATCGTTGAAGTTATTTCTACTGTTGAGTTTGGTAGAGTAAAGTATAGATAATTTACTGGAAATTTAAATTTCGCTTTGCTCACATAAATATTTATCAAAAATTCAAATTGCACATACAATTAAAGTTAAAGTACAAATACATTAAATTACAGATACAAAAAAATATGAGACTAATTAGTTTTGTTCACCCCCTTTATGTTTGTTGAATATTTGCTACATACTTTTTGAGTGGCCCTTCTTCCTACAGATTGAGCAAGTAATCTTCTATTTTCCAACTTCTCCCATAAAAGGAATTATTTTTATCCTAGGTTTTCCTCTCTTCCTCTCAACATCAGGGGGAAATACTCACTAGTTCTAAGTCTTCGAGGTCCCATTTGGCTTATGGTGGCACTAGATAGACAGTTTCAGCATATGTGACAAATATATTATCTACAAAATATCGGTTATCGCAAAATTGATACAAATTAATTCTAGCAAGCTGACAACATGCCAAAGCATGCACATAAGGAAGCTTATCCAGGTCAAATACACGACGTGAGCATGTTTTATCTTCTAAATTAACCCTGACCTTATTACTTTTCCCTCTCACATCAAACTCAAACCTATTGAGCTGAATCAGATGCATCCCCATTGCATCTTGATATCATTGTCTCACAATAGCTTCAGCCTTAGGCACCAATGGACTATCCCTTAGGGGCTATAAATTAAGTAATTCTTTTGTCCTCTTTTTATGCCATTCGGATACTTTAGCTTATATACCCTCCAATAATGAAACTATAGGATACTCTTTTGTTCCCTCAAAGTAGAGTTTATAGATTATGCCCCATTAATAGTCATAATATTGTATCAAGTACTGTGGAAATGAGCCATTGCCTATTGACATACGTTCATTCTCTTTTCCTCTATATATTTAACAACTCTTTCAAATCTTTCCCCAAGTTCATCGTAGAGCATGTTGAATTCTGAAAATTTGTAAGCATTTGCAACTTCTTCAAAAAGCTTAACCCCACATTTCTTCCTCACATTTGCTTTGACATTTTAGGAAATATGCCACCTATAGTATCCATGATCAGCTACCTTGTAGTGATTCCTGAGACCATTGGTGATGCTCTGGTGTCCATTAGAAATAAAACCAAATCGTCTTCATCGGGCATGAGCTTCCGCATATTCCCAAAGAACTAACCCCTGGAATCGTTATTCTTTGAGTCCTCTACAGCCGAGCTAATGGATATTGATGGAAGTCACCATTTTGGGCCATTGCAATGAGCAAAACTCCTTCATACCTTCCCTTTAAAAAGGTTTCATCAATTGCAATTACCTTCCTCAATGCAACAAATCCTTTAATGCATGCATGATATGCCATGAATACATATTTAAATTTTCCCTCATCATCTACTTCCAAACCTGTAGTAATTTTACCATTGTTTGCCTTATGCACCATTAATAGGTATGCAGTAGTAGACTATAGCTTGCCTCTGGAGATTTGATGAGGCTTTCGCAAACATATCTTCTCCTTAACCAAGCCTTGCAGTACAATATGGGAATACTTTTGTTCTGCATTAAGGTCCTTATTGCTTTGGGCCTTATGAGATCTTTTTGACCACCGAAATGAGATAACACCACCTCCCCAACATACCTCGTCCTTGCTTGGCTATGTTGTCTCTTCTGACTACTAATTGAGCAAGTGTGAACATTATTATATGTTCGAATATGAAAGCGCATTAAGTTATTAATCAGTGACACCTACACCTTCCACTTGCACGTTGGATTCTTGCATTTTAAGACATATCTATCTTTCTTACATTTAATAGTTTTTGTCTCAAAGTTTCCTTAGAGGGCAACATCTCTTAACTTCCTCTTGACCTCCTCTTTGTTAGCAAATTCCTGACCAATTGCCAAATCTGACCCATCTAAAAAAGAACACTCTCCTTCAAGTATAATCAACCTATCACCCTAGCCCAATTCATCATCATCATTTAAATAAAAATGATCGAAATTTACATCCAACGGCTTGTGGAATTTGAAGAATTTTGTAAGTTCATTGATCAGGGCTTAATAGAAGAATTTTATAAGTTTCCAAAAATTGAAGATACAGATCAAGTGCCAACTTCTGCAACCACATCCATATGTTTTGATATATTCTCCATGTGCAGAACCATTGTTATTGATAATATTGCATTTCAAGTGATCATCACAAACTTCAAATTGGTCATTGTTTAAATCTTCAGGTCGTTCATTAACTGCCACTTTTTCTATGAGCTCTAAATATAATAAACAATCCTCTAACTATCTGTCACTAAACAAAACTTCAAGACCATTAATCCCATCAATTAAAAAAGGCAGCATCCTGCCTCTAAAGTGTGGAGCTTGGAATCTCACTTTCGAAACATGCTCATTACGATTAACACCAAACACATTATATCCATTAATGTCTCATAGTTCAATTCGGAGTCATCCATTTTGATGCATTGGATATCCACATTTCGTCCGCACCATTTAAAAAAGTCATTCTCGTCCTTCAATTTCTTTATCCATCCTCCACCCAAAATAAAATAAACATTCCTTGGAGCCAAAACTGAAGCAAAAGAAACACTAAATACATAACAAAGCACTAGTATGAATAGGTAATATTCGAAACAGTGAGTCAATGAAGAATGAGAGTCAATATACAAGTCTCGACCTAAATCAACCATAAGGGTAGAGATGGTTGAGATCAATGTTATTTATTTAACAAAATTATCCTGACCCAAGCTCGACCATAAGGGTAGAGATGATAGAGATGAATGAATGGATCCACGTTTTGGATTTAACAGAAAAACTGCAGAGATTTGCAATTGTATTTTAAAGTATTCTAAATGAATCTTCACAGATATATACTAAAGTGCATTGCATTTAGAATATGGACTAAAATCTATTTATCTCAGATTTTCATAGTATAATTGAATTACGAAGCTTAATAACAACACTGAAAATCTCAAAATGTAGATTGAAAAGTCAGAAATTTAGACTTTGGAAAGCTGAATCTATGCAATCAATTGAAAAGTTTTAATTTTTTAAGATGACCTAACTCGACCAAAAGGGTAGAGATGGTAGTGTTACTTATTTAACAAAACTATCCCGACCCAAACTCGACCACAAGGATAGAGATGGTAGAGATGAATGAGTAGATCCACATTTTGGATTTAATAGAAAAACTGCAGAGATTATGCGTCTATACTCTAAAGCATTCTAAACGAATCTTCACAGGTATATACTGAAGTGCATTGCATTTAGAATATGGATTAAAATCTATCTCAGATTTGCATAGTATACTCACTTAAATTACGAAACTTAATAATGACACCGAAAATTTCAGAATGCATATTGAAAAGTCAGGAAATCTATGCAATCAATTGAAAATTTTCGATTTTTTAAGATGGATCTCTGGAATACATAGGATTTTTTTTTTGCACGAGAGGGAGAAAGGAATCCTCGGGAGGAGAGAAGAGGAATATTTAATATTTTTCATTTTTTTCTTATTCAAATAAGGCTATTATTGCTATTATTAAAATATCATTAAAAATGATAGTTGTCTTTCTAAAAACAAAAACATTGATGTCAATTTTTTAATTATAAATCTTTTTAAGGTTAATTTTAAAAACTACCCAAAATAAAATCGCCAAAAGGCAATGAAGAAAATAATTAAATGATTTTTTTTAAATAATTAAAAGTTTTGTTACTAAATAATAAGGAAAATCATTAAAAATATGAAAATTTTGAATTTTCTAATTTCTTTTTTTATGTTAAAATCATTTTTCACAATTGGAAATCCTGTATTTTACATATCCATACGATTGAGTCCTTGGATTTTCAAATAGTGTAAAAAGAAGTGCTTCGAATCATTGGCTCAGTATGTTCTATTCGATACGGGTAGGAGAAGACCCCGACTCGGTATTCTTAAAAAAATAGAGAAATCAGAACCAAGTCAAGATGATAGCCAGAAGGTTTGCCTAGAAGCAGCCACCTTTAAAAGAGTATGTAATAGCTCACTGATCGAATGCTCTTGTGCCGAATATGAACGGGGCTAAGGGAAGGGTGAAAAGAACTCCCATCGGGGAGTGAAATAGAACATGAAACCGTAAGCTCCCAAACAGTGGGAGGAGCCCGGGGCTTTCATTTTACGATATATAAGATCCATCTGTATAGATATCATTATCTACATCCAGAAAGCCGTTCAAGAATAGTGACGTTGAGTTTCTCGACCTTTTGTCTTAGGATTAGTCAGTTCTCTTTCTCGATGGGGGCAAGGGGAGGGAATGAGACATATTATGGGACATATTAGTAAAAATGAAGGAAAATAGATATAATTAAATTAAATTTATTAATATATTCTTTACAATAAGAAGCCAAAACAAAGAGTAACGGAAAAATAAGGGGAAAAAAGAGAAAGAAAATTTAATAGTTACCTGAACTATATTTTAAAAAACAATAAATTATAAAAAAATGAGACACTGGACTAGACTAGACAGTAAGATTATAAAAAAATAAAAAATAAAAAAGACTAGACAGTAAGGGACGAAGTTTCATTGTTTCAATTAAAAAACAAACAAATAAATAAATGTTTCTCATTCAAAAACAACGTGACAGTATTTTTCTTTAAATTTTAATAGCTTGATTGCATCGAATAAAAATTTGATGCAGAATCTCGCATCTTGAAATTTGTCATATGAAAAATGATTTTTATATGTATCCCATTGCCAACTCAATTTTTTAGGGTTAATTTTATCCTAACGAACATGCAATAATAAGATGTTAATTGGACACCTAATGAAGACATAAACCTTACCCAATGTTTGGAATTTGGATAAAGGGAAAATATGGAGAGGAAAAATAAAGGTGTTAAATAATAAATGATTCTCATTTTATTGTATTTGGTAAGAGAAAAGAAAATAAAGAGTAAAGATAAAATAACTATTATTTTTCGCTCTTCATTATTTTTCCAAAATAGAGAAAAAACATGAAGAATTGGAAAAAAAATATTACTATTGCTAATAAAATTATTTTTTATATTTATTTTTTTTATACTTGGTCATTTAAAATGACAGAGAATATTGTACATTATATTACAATTTTCTTTTCTTTCATAATAAATTATTTAAATAAGAGAAATTAAGTCTTATTTTCATTCATATGCTTTTTTATTCTACTCCAATGCAAACATAAAGAAAGAAAATAAGACCTCTCCATAAAAAAGCTCTCAAACATATTTATTTATTTATTTATTGCAGAAACATAGTGGTGGTTGAGTAAGAAACTCTCCTGTAGCGCATAATTTTCTTAAAAAAATGAAATAAATGTATAATTCAAATCATATGACCTACATTTTTTTAATTAAACTTGATAATATAACAATTCAAAATTTTTTTGTAGAAGAAAATATTCATTCCATTATATTAATAGGGCTACAAAGTCAATACATTCCACGGCAAAGAAAACATGAAAATAAACAAAATACCTCATAACATAAATCCCCATATCCCTGTCCCTAGCAAAGGAACCTCAGTCTCTAAAAGTCATCATCCGATTCGACTGAAGTTATGCGATGATCTTGAACATCACTGAGCCAATTTTGACAGATCTATACCCCTTGTGCATCTACAACCCATATATCAAATTAGATGCATAAATCACATGCGAGGGAGGAATAAAAAAATCCAGATGCTCATATTGTTGTATATATATATATATAAATATTATTTTATATTTCAAAAGATTTATAAAGTATTATTATTATTATTATTATTATTATTATGTTTAAATTTATATAAATATCTCCTCTAAATTTTTAATGTTATTGAAACTGTTAGTGACCTATTTTTAGCCACAAATTTCTTAAGTTAGCCTATTCAAGAGGCATTAAATTAGTAGTGCTAAAATTATCTCACCGTGATTACAAAAATCCCTCTATCAATAACATTAATAATATTTTAAAATCTGTAGCGGCCCCACCATCTGCAACCTTTTGGTCAACTTTTGCCGTTTTCTCTAGCCCGTTACTTGTGATATTTAATTGTTGTTTCAAAGAAAAAATAAATTAACTTTTGATTGGCCTTTTTTTGAGAGATACAAAAACGTGAGCTTTATTGGGTTTCTTTACTAGTTATCTAGTTGTTCCTGTACCTACCAACTAAAAAAGTTAGAGGAAGCTATTGTATCCTAGGAGATTAAAATCCTCAAGGCCAGTGTTATTTTACACGTCTCAGATTATTTATTTCATAAATTTTTCTTTCAATCTTAAGGATTTTAATCTTTTATCAACATGAGCTCTCTACCTATCATGTTCTTCTCCTTCTTCAACCTCTGATCCTTCTGCAATAATAAATGCTAATGTTAATGGTGCTCCCACTAATGGCCTTGGTGTTATCACTCCAATTCCTTCTACTTTATCATATGCAAAGCCTTTTCCAGATGTTTCAAAGATTGAAGTATTTGGAGGACAAAACTACAAAAGGTGGCAAGAATGAATTTTCTCTATCCTAGAAATGCATGGAGTTGCTGCCACCCTGACAGATCCTAAGCCTACTGATGCTTCAGACTTAAAACAAATGGAGACTTGGACTCATGCGAACAAGGTTTGTAGACATACTATTCTTAGTACCTTATCTAATGATCTCTTTGATGTTTATTGTTCTTACAAGGAAGCCAAGGAAATATGGAAATCCATTAACATAAAATACATCGTTGAAGATGCTGGAAAACAACAGTTCGTGATTGGCAATTGGAAAACAACAAGAGTGAGAAATGACAATCCTCCTAAACCAAAAGCTAACTTAGTTGAAGGAGATGATATTATTGTTGCAGTTATTTCACAGGTTAATCTTGTCACTAATGTGAAAGAATGGGTGGTAGACTCTAGGGCTATGAGACATATTTGTGCAAACAACTTTTTCCTCCTACACTATTGTGGGTGATGGAGAAGAATATATTTATCTTGGTGATTCTAGAATTGCAAATGTTCTTGGTAAAGGAAAAAATTTTCTCAAACTTACATCTGGCAAAACCTTAGCACTTAATGATGTACTTCATGTACCTAATATTAGAGCAAATTTAATTTTTTAGCTCTATTGGAAAAGGTTGGAGTTAAGGTGTCATTTGAATTTGATAAAATTGTAATAACAAAGAATAATATTTTTGTGGGCAAAGGTTATTGTAACCAAAGACTTTTTGTACTTAATATTTTCAATGTTATTAATGAAAAGGCATCTTCTTCTGCTTATTTGATTGACTCTATTGATTTATGGCATGCTAAATTAGGACATGTAAGTGCTAAGTTATATACATAAAATACAATCTTTTGGTTTAATTTCTGGTATAAATACATTTGCTTAAATAAATGTAAAATTTGTTGTGAAGCTAAATTAACTAAAAAAAACATATTTTTTTGTACAAGAGAATCCGAATTATTGAGTTTGATTCATACTGATTTAGGAAATTTAAAACAAACTATGACAAGATGTGGTAAAAAATATTATGTCACTTTTATAGATGATTATTCTAGGTTCACTAAAATATATTTGCTTAGAAATAAAGATGAAGTTTTTTACATATTTCTTTTATATAAAGCTAAAGTAGAAAATCAATTAAAATTAAAAAATTAAAAGAGTTAGATCAGATAAAGGTAGTGAATATATTTTATTTAATATTTTTTTATGAAAAAAAGGAATAATTCATAAGATTACTCCACCTTATTCACCTGAGTCTAACGGTGTAGCAAAAAAAATGACTTTAAAAGAAATGATGGATGTTATGTTTGTTAGTTCTTATACTTTTGATAATCTTTGAGATAGAGCTATTTTATCTGCATGTCAATTATAAAATAGGATACCATATAAGAAAACTGGTAAGACACCATATGAGTTGTGGAAGGGCTATCTGTCTAATCTTAAATATTTGAAAGCGTGGGGGTGTCTTGCCAAAGTAATGCTACCTAATCCTAAAAAAAGCAAATTTGGTTCTAAAACATCTGATTACATGTTCATTGGTTATGCTAAACATAGTGTTGCATATAGATTTCTTTTTTTGAAAAGTGATGTGCTTGATGTTAATACTATTATTGAGACAAAAAAAAATGCAAAATTTTGAGAATACATATTTCCTTTGAAATCTGATAATTTTTCTCATCCACCTGCTGAAAATGGTCTTGAAAACTCTTCTGAGAAATTAAGGAGAAGTAAAAGACAAAGCAAAGAAACATCATTTGGAAATGATTTTTATACTTACCTTGTTGAAATGATCATTTAACTTTTTATTATGCTATTTTTTTCTGATTCTTTATTTTGGCAACAAGCTATTAAAGCTGAAATTGATTCTATTAATCAAAATAAAACTTGGATTTTGGTTGATTTATCTCTTGGTGCTAAAACCATAGGCTATAAATGGATTTAAAAAAAAAAATCCAGATGGATCTATTGAAAAATATAAATCTAGATTGGTTGCAAAAGGTTTTACTCAAAAAGAAAATATTGATTATTTTGATACTTTTGCTCCTGTGACTAGAATTTTTTTCAATTCAAGTTTTGATTGTTTTAGCTTCAATTCATAGACTTTTCATTCATCAAATAGATATTAAAAATGCATTTTTAAATAGTGATCTAGAAGAAGAGATTTATATGGTACAACCTGAATATTGTATTGTTTCTATCTAAGAAAACAAAGTTTGTAAATTGCTTAAATCTTTATATGGCTTAAAACAAATACCTAAGCAGTGGCATGAGAAATTTGATCAAGTTTTGATATCTAATGGCTTTTATTCTGTTAAAGCGGACAAATGTGTTTATACAAAACTTGTTGATGGTGAGTATGTAATTTTTTGCTTATATATGGATAACATGCTTATTTTTTGTACTAGTATTGATATAGTACTTAAAACTAAGAAGTTTCTTACTTCTAAATTTGATATGAAAGACATGGGTGAAGCAAGTGTGATATTGGGTGTTAAAATCATAAGGATGGATGATAGTATAATGTTATCTCAAGAACATTATGTTGAGAAACTTTTTAAGAAGTTTGGACATTTTGATGTCACACCAATGAGTATCCCTTACGATGCTAACACACAATTAAAGAAAAATTGAGATGACCCTATTGCACAGTCTAAGTATGCACAAATTATTAGGAGTCTGTTGCATTTAATGAACTTTTCTCAGCCTGACATAGCTTATGTTGTGTGCATATTAAATAGGTATACACACAATCCCAACTGTGATCATTGGGTTGCTTTAGTTAGATTGATGAAATATTTAAAAAGTATGATGAATTATGGTATTCTATATAGTGGATTTTCTATTGTATTATAAAGATATAGTGATGTTAACTGTATTTGAGATTCAAATGAGATAAAATCCACTAGTGGTTATGTGTTCACCCTAAATGGAGATGCAGTTAATTGGAGGTCAGCTAAACAAACAATTATTGCTAGATCCACCATAGAGTCTGAATTTATAGCTATTAGTTGGCAATGTGGCTGAATGGTTAAAAAACTTCTTAGTATGTATTCTGTTGGGTTTAAAACCAATACCTTCTATGTCTATGCATTGTAGTTGTCAAGCAACGATTGCTATTGCAAAGAATAAAACATTCAATGGTAAGAACAAACATATTCGTCTTAGACATGATGTGGTGAAACAACTGTTAAAAAATAAAATAATTTTCATTGATTATGTGAAGTCAGAATTGAATTTGGCTGATCCTCTGACTAAACCTTTGGAAAGAAAGTTAATTATTGAAACATTAAGGGGAATGGGACTTAAGTCAATATAAGAGATACATTGGGAGTAACCCAACCTTTGAAATTGGAGATCTCATGAATGAAATTCATATGGGTAATAACAAGTCAATTGTTACTCCTGCTAGCACAATTAATTTGTCCTTTCTTATGATGCATGTGGTGCTAGACTAAATTATATGAGAGGATGAGCTAAAGGCTCTTAATGAATTTCATATATCCTTTATGGCTGGTATATTAATTGCAGAATATATTTAAAGAAATCATCTCTATGAGTGTAGAGTGAGGCCACTCCTATGAAATAATTAAGAAAAAAATTTTTAGAGCACTCATGAATTACCAAGAGCGTGCAAGGCCTATTAGCGCACAACCACGTAGAATAGCAAAATTGTGGGGGTGTAATATGATTGATAAAATTATAACATACAATAAAGAGTGTTTTGTTCATGGAAACTAAAAGTTTCACCTTATTTTTTTTAGGTCTTGTTCATAGGCCAAAAACTTCAAATACGAAGCATTAATACTAATATTTTGACCCAGCAAAAAGTATTTTCTTTAAATCTTTTGAATTATGTGGGGGATTATTGTATATATATAAATATTATTTTATATTTCAAAAGATTTATAAAGTATTATTATTATTATTATTAAATTTATATAAATATATCCTTTAAATTTTTAACGTTATTGAAACTATTAGTGGCTTATTTTTAGCCACAAATTTCTTAAATTAGCTTATTCAACAGCAGTGCCAAAATTATCTCATAATGATTACAAAAATCTCTTTATCAATAATATTAATAATATTTTAAAATTTGTAACAGCCCCACTATCTGTAACTTTTTGGTCAACTTTTGCCGTTTTCTCTAGCCCATTATTTGTGATATTTAATTGTTGTTTCAAAGAAAAAAAAAACTCACTTTTGATTGGCCTTTTATTTTTTTCTTTGAGAGATACAAAAACGTGAAATTTATTTTCTTTACTGGTTATCTAGTTGTTCCTGTATCTAGCAACCAAAAAAGATAGAAGAAACTGTTGTATCCCGGGGGATTAAAATCCTTAAAATCAGTTTATTTTACACGATCTCAGCTTGTTTATTTCATAAATTTTTCTTACACATATCACTAATTGGCCCTCCTTTCTTGGAGATCAGCCATGAAAGTTCTCACCAGTCAATTAATCCATAAAAAACTCTGACTAAAGAGAGAGATCACACAAAAATTTCTATCATTAATACATTGATGGGTATTATAGCAAAAGAAAAGCAAAAAATAAACAATATTAATAAAAGACAGAGAGAAAAAAAAATAAAGGGTAGCCGCCGGTGGTAGTTGGCACCAACGGACAACCAAATAAGAACAGTGACAGGCTACCTAAAGCAGGTGGAGAAAAGAAATTAATTCTATAAAGAAAATTATCTCAAGCATTGGTCAAAACTCAATTCTAAATTCAATATATATATATAACAAATAATTGGTCGTCTATCATTCAAGTTGATTCTGCAATGGATTCATCAGTTCAATCTTCAGGGGTCGTGATATTCCTTGGGAAATCAGTTGCACTGCAGATGAAATTATAAGCTTAATTGGTTTTTTTGATTCTGAGTCTTTTCTCCATGTTAAAGGAATTAATAATCAAGCTGCAGTGCAGATTCACAAAATTTATAAAATTACTTCGAAAAAAGAAGTGCAAGTCCACTTATTGAACAGCCTGAGATATTTTGAATAGCACAAATGATTGTTAATTTTAGTAAGAAAAAATGCATAATCTCATCACTAAACATATATGGCGTTTATTCATTGGGTTTTTATTTTATTGCATGGAATCTAAATAATTATTTTTATATTTATATGAATGAAAACAAAAGAAAAATATGATTTAGTCTCTCAACCATGTTAATTTTTTTTTTTTATGTGATTATGAAATAAACGAATGAAATTGTGGATTTTGCACTTTAGTAACAAACCCAATAAATATATTCCAACAAAAAAACCAATAAATATAATTAGGAGCAGTGTTATTAAATCTGGACCAGACCGATCGGTTCAAATGGTTTAACTGAGAATCAGTCTCAAATTTGAAATGATTTTTACTGCTAACCGGAATATCAATTTAACAATATCATATTTTTCAACCTTTAACAATTTTATTAAAATAATTTATTATAATTATTTATGTCCAATATGTTAATTACAAAAATTCCTTAATTAATTTTCTAGCTTTTAATGTAAAATTTTTGCATAAATCTATTTCTGTTTTCAAAATTTATCGGAATTCACCAACTGTTTTCCTCTTATTCAATCTTAATGTCTGTTCTTACGTCGCATCTATTAATAAACAAATTTCAGTAAATATTTGAGCCAAAAATAATTATTACTCATAATATAAATTAATCTACCTATAAATTTCTCAACTCTCGTTTTTATTGATATTTCTATTGGTATTAAATCATATTATGCACGTTTAATGTGTAACTCACTTTTTTGGTTGCTCGACATTCATTTCGGTGTGACTAATAATTTTTTAATAATATTTTCTTTTATAACATATAATTTACCTTATTTTTTTCTTCTTCATAACTATTTATTCCTCAACTTATTTTCATGTTTCCTCTAATTTCCAATTTTTCTCCAAAAATTCATTTCAACTCAAAAATTCTCATTAATTCAATAAATGCTACAAAATCATTCCAAATAAATTTCTATAATTACTTTAACCCATTTTTTTAATTTTTCATTATCAATTCCACCAAAATAATATTCAATAATTTTCACTAAATTTTTTCAATAATTCAGCTAAAAATTCAAAAATTCACCAAAAATTCTTTTAAATATTTCTCCTACTCTAAAAATTATTTTCCATTTCTAAACAATCCAATTAACTTTCTCCTCATCAATTTAGAGCATAAATCCTCTAAAATAATTTCTCAAAATTTTGGCCACAATTAGAAAATTTTCTAAAATTTTCATAAAAAATTCAAAATTATTTTCATCAGATTTTCACTATATCTATCATCCTTAAACCTCATTCTACTCATTTTCTATTTTTATCTAATTTTTAATAATTTTCTGCAAAACTTTAACTCTTCTATCAACCAAATTTAAGCAATATCACACTACTAAACTAAAATCTACTCACAATAATTAATCAAATCAACTTAAATTCATATAAATTGAAAGAAAAGTAAAAAAATTTCACCTAAAAATTCTTGAAATTTTTGGCCAAAAGAAGATTTTTCTCCAAATTTATTTATTTTCTTCACCCAAAAATTAATTTTCCTTACTCTAAATATTTGAATATTAAAATCTTGTGAATTTAGAGTAAAATAAAAGCTTGAGTTTCTTAGCTATGGTGGGCTGCAACAACGGAGCAAGAACAAGAATTCTAGAGAAAGCTGACTTATTTCCTATTTATATCTCATTTAATTTAATTAATTTTAATTAATTTTTTAATACATATCCTCATTGGTTAATTAAAATTTAATTAACTCATTATGTTGACAAATGACTCAATCATTCCCTTAATAATTTTGACTTTACTAAACTTTCCACAAATCACAATTTTTCTTCCAATTAATTTATGATTTAATTTAATCATCTAAAATCCGATATCTAAATAACTTAATCCCTTCAAATTAAATATATCAAAAATTATAAAATAATTTTCTTTTTGAAACGGTCTATTCGATTTCATAAAATGACCTCCGGTGTAAAAATCAAATTTTTACTGTTTAATCATTTTTCTTAATTCGGCTTATAAAAATTCATTTGTAGTTTAATTTCTAAATTATCATTGTTAAAAATCTTAATATTCAATTACGATTAGATTATCAACATTACGATAATGAATACATATTTCTAACTCTCAGTTAAAAAATTGGACATTAAATTCGCACCGAATACTGTATATTTGCAAATTGTGACTCTTAACTTTAAAATCTTTCCATATAACTTCACTTATGTCCTTAAAATATTATTATCTACATTTTAGTACGTTTAAATTATATAAATATATCAAAAATTATAAAATAATTTTCTTTTTGAAACGGTCTATTCGATTTCATAAAATGACATCCGGTGTAAAAATCAAATTTTTACTGTTTAATCATTTTTCTTAATTCGGCCTATAAAAATTCATTTGTAGTTTAATTTCTAAATTATCATTGTTAAAAATCTTAATATCTAATTACGATTAGATTATCAGCATTACGATAATGAATACATATTTCTAACTCTCAGTTAAAAAATTGGACATTAAATTCGCACCGAATACTGTATATTTGCAAATTGTGACTCTTAACTTTAAAATCCTTCCATATAACTTTACTTATGTCCTTAAAATATTATTATCTACATTTTAGTACATTTAAATTATATTTTTATAGCCGGAAAAAAATTCCATATTTTTTGCCCTGTCTATTGTCTCGATTGCATGTCAAACACAAAATTACAATGGATCATCAAACTAACTTAATATTTCTATAAAACATCATAATGTCATTTTTAAATTAAATTTATCATACTTATATGTTCGTACATAGACTTTAATTGGTATATCTCTATATTGCAATATAAACGACTGTAATACGGTCAGAATTTAGATCACAGATGTGACAACAACTTAACTGCTTGGGCTCATTGTTCCAGCCTCACCAATATTTGATTATAATTACCATTTAAAAATTATTATCCAAAATATATTTAACTAACAAATTTAAATATTATTATTATTATTATTAAAAAAATTATATATTTTTTTTATTTCTGTACAAAATTATTTTAATTGAAAAATAAATTATTTATGAATAATGAAATTTCTTACCAAAAACAATTTAATATTAGTGATATATATACTAATTTTAGAAAGTGATGGAAAATGGAGAGAACATTATTCAAATAAATAATTAGAAAAAGACAGTGGTGGGTAGGCAGTTAAGGGTCCACATACTATATGTTTGTCAATGCATTTGGACCATGATTTAGCTTGGCTGACCTATTATCAGTCATCTACTATAATTATAAAATAAATAAAATGAAATGAAATAGACATATTTAGAATTTTATTGGCAAAATATAGTATAAGACTATAAGTCCTAAATCTTATATTTTATTTATATATTGAACACCTAATGTTTTAATATTAAATTTCTTAACTTTTACTTTGACATGTAATCTGCTAGAAATTTAATATATACATTTACGAAAGTTCAGAGAATTATTGTTTACATTTTCTTTATTTCAGAAATAGCATTTAATTAATGGCACAATATCAAATAGAGTACAATGAAGAAAAAATAGACCAAACACATATAAAGAAGTTTATAGATACTCAAAAGCCGATGAAATTTTTTTTAAAAATTATAAAAAGAATATAAACTAAAATTATTCTAGTGCACCAATCAAATAAAATTTACAGCAAGTATAAAGTGTATGAAATTCTTCTGGCTTAATTAGAAGTCTCGAGTTCGAATTCAAAATATGCAACTACCTTCAAATTTTTGGGAAAGCGTTTTATTGCATTTCGAAATCCTATTCAATATAAATATAATTAATTTCAGTCTGTTAACATATAAACTAAAATGTAATTTTTTTTAAATGCATGGAAATAACTTTACAATAAGTTGATCTCCGAAGCAAATCAATAAGTTTGTACCTCATCTTAAAATAAATCAACAAATTTGAAAATATCCCAAATGAAAAAATTATTCTCTTCCTTTGGTAGGTTTAAAAGATAAATGACTAGAAAAATCTTGAAACTCATCTCCATTTGCAACAACTTGTTCATCTCATAAATGCAAATTTTCAAATTTAGTACAGAGATAATTGAAAAACCTTTTTAGTCCAATAAGACTAAGAAGAAAGAAAACAAAAACAAATTAAGATCTATATATATATATATATATATATATATATATATATATATATATATATATAAAAGGCATGTTTTGTCTCGAGATTAACGGAGGGACAAAGTTCTCAAAAAAAAAATCCATATAAAGAAAGAAAAATTTCATGCAGGGGAAAAAAAAGAAAAGAAAAAGAAAAAAGGATAGTTGCCGGCTCGCCGCTGGCCAACAAGGCTGAGAGTGGCTACCCACAAGAATTTATAAATTACATTCAATTTATAAAATAATTAATAAGAATAATTTAAACTTTATTATATATAGTAAATAAACATATTTTTTTATTTATAACTAATGCACATTAAAATGAATAATTAAACACAAATAATAAAAATATTTTTCAACTAATATTTAATTGTAAAAAACACAAAACATTATATGTGAATTTGAAATTGTATAAATTAATTATATTTCCATCATCGGTTTAGGAATTTACTTTTTCTTTAGAATTGGATATTAAATTTATTATAAATGTAATATAATGCACGAATTGAGCCATAAGATTAATTTTGAATGGAACATACTGACAAGTTTAGGGAGCAAATTGATATTCAATCCATTTGTAATCAACTCTTGACTTTGAAGCAAATCTAAAATAATTTACCATTCTAAGCCAAGCAAACTTTACATCTTATCTTACTTGCAATGAAGGTTGAGACCAAACCTACAAAAACAAATAGTAGTAATATTTAGAAGAAATTACAACTTAATTAACTTACATCAGAACCCTAACTTCTCCCAAAAATACTCTAAAAATCACAACAATTTCAAACATCAGAGCATGCTTGCAGACTTAATTTGCACCTCATTTTGGGGCAGAAAGCCCCCAAAGAATGATACATACCACTAGGACTACCTGTACATTACATATTAATTCAATTACAGGTGGGCAGGCAGACTTTGGCTATGACTTATATAGTGGGAAACTGCAGATTTAACAATCAGAATAGGCTTGTGAATGATGATGTCAAAATGTAAGGCATGTTGGATAGCGGACCACGTTCTTGAGAAAGCGGACCACGTTCTTGAGAAAGCTCGTGAATGTCTCTTACAATGTCGAACACTGCTTCTGGTTGAGCTAGTTTAAGTGCATTCTCTGACATTCTCTTGAGTTCATCTGTTTTGGTGCTGAACCATTCGGTTATGATTTTTGCTGTTTCTTTAGGACTTCTAGTAAATACACCAGCTCCATTGTCTACTACATAAGGCACATTGCCCTTTTCCTGCATTTGCCAAATGAATTTGGACCTATGTCATAAGATAATGCAGTTACAAATAATTATTTTTCCTCAACACAAATAATTTATGGCTTACCTGTCCAGGAATGTAGTCATTGAGAATAATAGGAAGCCCTCTAATTAATGCCTCTGCGATTGTACCAGGTCCGGCCTGTAAAATATCGAACACATAGGATTCTATTAGTTTGGATTTACAGATGATATACAGAAATGGAGTTACAAAGTTAAAGATAGCAAAATCTTTAGCTTACTTTTGTGATTATGCAGTCGCAAGCCCCCATCCACTTCTCCATCTGTGTTTCAAATCCTCTAACCTACAATATAAGAAATAAAAATCAGTCAATGGATTCTTTCAATTTGTATATGTGCTTCATTTATTAAGAGTTTGAAGAAATAAATTCAATTACCTTAACTGGGATATTCCATTCCAGAGATTCCAATGTAGATTTAAGAACCTTGTTACGCCCACATATGATGATTAATTGCCCAATTGGTTTCCCAATTTCCTTGTCAAAAAGTGATTCACCTAGAGCCTCTGCAGTTTTCCTAACAGGTCCCATTCCTTCACCTCCTCCCATCAGCAAAACTGCAGGCAAATGAGGATCCATATCGAGCTCTTCTCTTAATTCATCCTATAGGAGAGGAAAGAAAAAGCCGCAATAAATAAGATCAGAATTCCATCCTACTAGCAAACATGTGTAAAAGGTATGGTCAATATAATGCACCTTGGAAAGAACTGCACGAGCAAAAGAAGGACGGATGGGTAACCCAAAAAGGCGAATTTGAAACTCTTCCAAGCCATCTAGTAAAGCCCTCTTGGCTACCTCCTCTGAAGGGCAGTAGCATCTATTGACTCCGGGATGAAACCTGAAGAAAAGTTCCAGTGTTAATATGCTGCATTTCAAGTTATTATTAATGAACTCAAATGAAATAAGCAGCTTCAATATGAAAATTTTTGTTAACTAACCATGTAGGATGACAGCTGTTCAGGTCTGTAATGATTGTAACAAAAATCACTTTCTTTTGTAGACCTTGCCATTTAAGAACCCATAAAGGAATATGCTGCATCAATGGATGAACACTGATGATAATATCTGGTTTGTACTCCATTAGACCAGCCTCCACCTCCCTTGAATCACACACGGAATGGGTATTAGAAAAGTTCATTAATTTTGGATTCGATCATCTTTCATTTGTCCAATCGCATTTACAGCTCAAGAAACAAATCATTTTAGCTTCAACAGCAATCAACATTATTTACAGTTGGTTTTTTTAAAATTCTAGCATTGCGCGAGTAACATGTGGGGTCAGAAAGAATTACTCTTAACAAGAAAATACATAGCCTAAGCAGAATTACTCTCAACAAGAAAATACATAGCCTAAGCAAAAAGTTGAAGTGGTGAAAAGCATCATGAGCTTACTAGAATTTCTGATACATATTAAACTAAACACTTAAATAATTATGATAATTATATGATTAAGTTAAAGAAGGAAAAATGAAGCAGTGAAAGGAAGTAAGATACTTGGCATAGTAGGCGGCAATGGCGGCAAGATAGCAAGAATGTATCCATCTTGGAGAGGTACTATGAAATGCAACCTTCCATAACTGTACATGTTTCACCATGAATTTGTATTGTCTCTCCATATCATTCAATGGCCAACCGGTGTACTCTTTCCACACATCCTTTACAATTATCTGAAACGAAGAAGACGAAGAAGAAGAAGAAACATTAATTAATGATGCAGAAAGTAACATTTCTAAAGTTTGCATTTAAGTTTTCTAATTTAAGTAACCCGAAAATCATCAATAGTAAAAGGAATTCTCAGAGCTAAGTAGTCAAGAAGAAAGAAACCTTGAAGCAGAAGATTATAGAATCGATCAATTCTTCGAACAGAAAATTGGAACACTTGTTTAACAGTATATGCTTCATTTTTTGCTTTAGTGTTTAAATCATCCCAAAGTCGGAAACTTCGCAAAGGAATTGATTGCACGGAATTATTCTTGTTCAAGCATATAAATAAGAAGCAACGAGCAAATGAATCCAAAATATATATATGCTTTTAAATGGAACAAGATACTCAGAAAGCAGAGATTCAAATAAGTCCAAGAAGAAACAAAGGGAAGGTAAAAGGACGTACTGTTTGCATAGTCCAAATCAAATTGACCACAGATACAAACAAATCCAACAAGATCAAGAAAGAAACAGAAAAAAAAAATTAAGTTGAAAGAAAATAAAAAATTCATGTACCCTGTATTCATCGCCATACTCAAGCTTGAAGGCATCACGAATGGCCTCAGCAGAAGCACGATGGCCACCTCCTGTATCACTCATAAGAATCAACACATTCTTGCTTCTTTCAGCACCAATCTGTGCCAGCTCCATGGTCCCATCTTCATCCTCGAAATCATCCTCATTCTCTTGAATATAATATTTCTTGGCTTGACGATGATGGTGATGGTGATTATTGTTATCAAAACTAGTACTATTATTCGAGCTAAAATTTCCATAAACTCTCTGTAAAACTTCCGTTATTGACTTCTTCCTGGGAGACGCCACTTTCATCACCATTTCCGAGCCAAATTACAGACCCAATAAAGCAACCAATTACTTTGAGAAGAAAAATGAATAAACTCAAATAATAGGAGAAACCCAGACGGCGAAAAGGGTAAAAACTTCCTTCCCGCGACCGGAAGTAGGATTTTCCGGCGGAGAGAGACGGAAGTTGGAGAGAGAGAGGAAGAGAGAGATTGTTAATGTAATGGCATTGGTGTTTAAGGTTTATGTGCGTGAGTTGGCAAAACGTGGGGGTTAAATTTGAGAGTTGCAATTATGAAATGGAATTATGCCGAGGAATTTTATTTAAATTATGGAATATGAAGAATTTTATAGCCGTCATATCCGCATTTTATTTTGGAATGTTCGGATGCCAACGTTCGAATCTTTCTCTAATGTTATTAGCCATTTACACTGCGGTTTTTATTTATAAAATTGCTGGGCTTTGATAATTTGCTATGGTGCCCTTCTTATAAAAGGTAATTGCAGTTCTATGGCGGTTGCTAAGTGAAAAAGAAAAACTGAAAATGGACGTACACTCTGATCTTACCTTTTTGGTTAACTTTGGTAGTTATGGCTACAACTTTTATTCAACCTCGTGGAATAAAAAAAAAAGCTTATTTAATTTTTCTCTTTTTTAGTTTTTTTGTTTGTCAATTGAATTTAATTCATTTAAGGTTTTGTTTAGTTTGTTTATAAAGTTCATAAAGTATAGAAGTTTTGAGTAAATTAGTTTTGGTTGAAAGTTGGTTAATCATGATTGACATGAATTAATCGATTCAAATATGGGTCGATACAAATATCAACTACAATGATTATCTATAAGTATTTAAAAATTTAGTCCGACCATAAATTATTAACTTAAGAATTTAATATTTTCATTAGTTTTTTGGGATTAAATTTTGACCTACCAAAACCAATAATATTCTTGCAAATTGTAATTAGTTGATTAAAATTTTTTCTATATTTTTGAAGCAACTAAATTAGACAAATTGTGTCATATCGTATATAAACTAATTAAATATGTCAAGTTACTATATGTATCGACACATAATGTTTTCATATCGTGTAATTGTTTAATATATATATATATATATATATATATATATATATATATATATATATATATAATAAATTAAAATTAAAATTTTATAAATATATATTAATTTTATAATTTATTAATAATTAGACATAGTATAATATATTTATGAATATATACATATATATGTATATCCACATGATAAAATTTATTAGTATAATAAAATTTAAATATTCAATTATTTATACAATTATTACTAATACAAATTATATATTTTTATTAACATATATTAATATAATGAATTCTAATAGAATATATATTGTAAATTTATTCATATATAAATTTATACATATATTTAAAAATATCAATAAATGATTGAATACTTTAATTATTAAATTTTTACATATTTTTTAAATATATCTAATCGTATTATAATAAGTTAGATATATTCATACTCATATTTAAGTTCATATCGTGTCTTTCAAATATATCGTGCAACACTCTAACGGGGTAAGAGATAATATGTTTTCTTGTTCTAAAAATCAAGTCAACTTGCATATGTGATTTTTTCTTTTAAAAAAAGTATTAAATTATTAATTGATATGTATAAGTATGCAAATAGCAAGTTAGCAACCATTTCTTTTACGAATTGAAAATCCATAATTATAGCAGGAGCAGAAAAGAATAGGTGACATAAGTTTTTTTTTTTTTAATGTGAACTGTTTGTAGTATTAAAGCTTAAAATTGTATTTCCAAGTGATTTTTTTTTCCTTTATAGAATAAGTAGAAATGAGTGTCATATATAGGATTGATGAGGAGGACTAGAGCTAAAAAAAAAAATAACAGAAGAGGCCCAAATTCTTAAATTAAAAAAGTTTAGAAATAAACTAATGTTTGTAATTATTTTTTTAATTAAAAGAAGATTTCAATTAAGAAATTTTTTTTTTATATTAAAAGATTGAAATAAAAAATTTTCTAGAAGAAAATGGCTTGCACTTAAAAGAAGGGATTATGGTGGGGTTATTTATAGGAAAATTAAAAAAAAGGGTACTCATGTTTTTTTTATATTATATTTATATGCCTATGAAACATGTTTTATAGATTGTACCGTAAATTTAACTGATTCATTTGTATTTTCCTTGTCCGGTTAATGCTTGGCTCGACTTATATTTCTAATTTTAATTTTAATCACTTGAAGTCTTTTTTTACTTTAAGTCTTAAATAAATTTCAAACCTTTTTCTCCATTTTTTTAATTGTAAAAGTAATCAAACCGTTAATCATCCCACAACCATCTCAT
This sequence comes from Triadica sebifera, assembly GCA_023653625.1. NCBI lineage: Eukaryota > Viridiplantae > Streptophyta > Magnoliopsida > Malpighiales > Euphorbiaceae > Triadica > Triadica sebifera. The sequence continues at coordinate 17,933,653 of CM042910.1, read as the reverse complement.
CAATCGAAACTTAAATTGTCTGTAAATCATAATCTGAATCTAAATTGAAAGTTCATTAACTAAAATCTAAAAATAAATTGAATGAAAAACTTTTAATTATATTAGCTTTATTTTTTTAAACAAAAAAGTTATCCAATTAGGGTCAGATGTTTCTTCAAAATAGAAACACCCACACCCCTAAACAGCCTGTCGAAGACGGGCGACCTGCTGACCCATCTTATCAAATAAAAAAGAAAAAAAAAAGGTTGAGATTGGGATTGAAAATGATTTAAAGGAATAATAGGACTCACCTGATAGAGACACTGTACTTATGGTTCCCATATGGGTATAATTGCAAATTTCCTAGCTGGCGTCGAGACCAAATCAGCCACTGGCTTGTTTGGAAGTAGCGTGCTTGACAGGATTATTATTTATTAAAGTATATACCAAATTCTCTATTTTTGTTTTAGATACCAAAATTCTCATCCCGTTGGAAAAAAAAAATACAGCTCTATGTCCCTTCGCAACATGAAGATGAAGATGAAGATGCACATTTCCGATTCCGATGTGATTTTTGATTTTCATTAAAATTTTTATTTTAATTTATTAGTTAATTATATAATTATTTAAATAAAAAATATATTTTATTTTAAAATAAGTGTTATATTTTTATTTTATTATTTTTTTAAAATATTAATTATATTAAAATATAAATAATTATTATATATCTATAAATATAAAAAAAAATATATCAATAATTGTCGAGGCGAGGATCGAAACAAGAGACATATATATTGTCTCAATTACAAAAACATTTGGGATAAGGACGAGTCATAAATATTATAAAAAAATTACTTCATTCGGAGCGGGAGCAGAATTGAGGCGGGACACCATGGGAGTGAGTCCAATTGTCATTTCTATATTAAAGTGAGAACAATCTTTTGCTATCTGTTGAACCCTGATGGGTATTTCCGTCATTTTGATGCTAACAAATAAAATAGCAATAATGTATTTAATATATTTGTTTTCTAAGCTTATTGAACAGGGTATGTAATATGATGCAAGAATTGAGAGTGAAAGACTAATCTTAAAAAGACAAAAATTGAAGAAATAGCATGTTCATACCCTGATCTTTTATGTCACACCCGTGATAAAGATTAGCGCCAACTACCCAATTTTTAAAGTTCACGGTCATGAAAAATCATAGCAACCGTGAATGATCATATCAGTCACACCCGTAAGAAAATATGTCAAATTCCTCCAGAGAGCTTCATGGTCATAGTCACCACTTGGACCACGGCTTGAAAGAATGTTCATGCCCGTGAAAAAATAATGTCACGCCCGTGATCAAACGCTTCAAATCCTTCCAGAATGCTTCACGGACAGAGTCACCGCTCAAGTCACGGCTTGGAAGAACATTCACGATCGTGACACACATATTCACGACCGTGAATGAGGAAAGAGAAACATGTCAGGCGCAAAATTAAGAGTTGGTGCAACGACTATTTTGGTATTAAATGCAACCAAACGACTATAATTTGCCATTGAAGTATAAATGCAAGTCATTTATGAATCCAGAACAAGAGAATAGCAAATACTTCCAATCAAAATCTTGTTGTAGCCATTTATGCATTTATTACTTTCAAACAAACATTAATTCTCTGTAAAAAATCTTTTTGCTCATTATTTTCAAAGCATTATAGATTTGTGAGTGCCTCTTTTTGTAATTTACTACTTAAGTGAGTTTGGGTATATTGAGTTAAGAGTAGAACACTTATAAGGGTTATTTATGTGAGCCATTAAAACATAAGAAATTGGTTTATTGTATGAGCTATTAAAACACAAGGGATTTTTGGGTTAGGTGTGATCCATTGATAGAAACATCATAGTTGAGAGGGAACTTGTAAAACTCCATTGTAATACTTAGTGTGTTAGTGAAACTCTCAATTGAGATTGGGGAGAGGAGTAGAGTTTGTTAACACCCAAACCTCTATAAAATTTTCTGTGTAATATCTCCCTATCCCTACTCTACTTAACTTTTCTTTCCGCACTTAAAAGTTAAAAATTTTTAATATCTAATTCAACCCCCCTTCTTGGTTCAATTTCTAGGTAACAATTGGTATCAGAGCTTATTCTAGCATCGAAGCCTAAACAGTGCTAGCAAAGATCAAGAAATGGCCAATGAAGGATTCCAAAGTCTCAAGTTTTACTTTGATGGAGCAAATTATGCTCATTGGAAGTTCCGGATGGAGACATATCTGGATAGTGAAGGAATTGAAGTCTGGGATAGTGTTCGGAAAGAATGGACACCATCAACTAGAAGAGGAGTTGATGGTGAAAAAGAAATTATGTCAAAAAATGATTGGACAGAGCCTCAAAGAAGAGCAAATTTTAAAAATAAGAAGGCAATGATAATTCTCTCAAGCTCATTATCCATTGAAGAATGTGGCAGAATACAACACTGCCCAACTGCATATAGCATGTGGAAAACATTGGAAAACTATCATGAAGGAACAAAACAAGTTAAATCTAAGAAGATTCAACTTCTTACTTCAGAGTATGAACTCTTCAAGATGAAATCCAATGAGTCAATCACCAATATAACGAATCGTCTTCTAGCCATAATAAATGGCATGAGAAAGCTTGGGAAACGCCTGAGCTTGGAAGATATAAATAACAAAATTCTGAGAAGTCTTCCTCTCAAAGATTACGGTTCAAGAGTTGTCGGTATAGAAAAGGCCAATGAAGACATGAGTGTCATGAATACTGATGTGCTTATTGGCAAACTTCTAACATATGAAATGGCAGTGAAAAGAGATAGAGATCTTGAAGCCGAGCTAGAAAAAAGAAAGTCTCAAGCACTAAAAGCCTCTACTTCAAAATCTCAAGAAGAAGTTGAAAATGATGAAGAAAAAAGTGATGATGCAAATGAGGACATTGTTATGCTCTCAAGAAGGTTGAAAAGAATTATTGCGAAAAGAACGGGCAACTCTAGAAAATTAAAGCAAAGAAATTTCAAACAGGCTTTGAATGACTCTCAAATGAGTAAAGATGAAGTAAAGTGCTATGAATGTAGGAAGAAAAGACATATTAAAGCGGAATGTCCAAGGCTCAAGAAGCACAAGAGCAAATACCAAAGAGACAATGGGAAGAAAGGACACAAAGCTACATAGGATGACGAAAGCTCTTCAAGCAAAAAATATGACAATGAAAGTGAAGAGGTCAACCTATGCTTCATAGCTATAGAGGATCACGTCTCGGATAAGGTAGGATCACTTCTCTCATACTCGTTCAATAATGATAGTAGTGATAATGATAGTAATAGTGAAGATGATGATGAGCAAAGCCTAATAGAAGTATTGAATCTAGAACTAAAAAAATATAGAAGTAAATTCAATACTTATAAAAATAACATTTCTATTTTGAAAATCAAAATGGATGTTTTTAAAAAGGAGAACTTTGAGCTTAAATCATCTAATGAATCTCTTCAAAAATCATTAGATGAGTACTCTGCAAGACCATCAACTAAATCCTTACTTAAAGAAAACAATATTTTGAAAAATGAAGTTGAGAAACTTAAAAACTCCATTTCAAAATTTCACAAGAGAAATGAGAGTTTAGATACTCTCATTGTGTCTCAGAGACCACCCTTAATTAGACATGTTCTAGGATTTAAGGGTACATCATCTTCATCTCACAATACTACTTTTGTTAAGTCAAGTGAACCCCACATCTCCACATTTGCTGTAACAACCCCAAGAGCTAAGTGCACAACATACACTAAATCTTCTATACATAAGAGGGATGATCAAAGGTTGATAAGCCTAAGAAGGAAACCTCAAAAGGCTAATCATGCCTTTTGTATAAGAAGTATGCACCTAGAAAAGCACCAAGTCATCATGCTTGTGCATGTCATTGCTCTCAAACTCTACCTAATAGAAATATGGCATTCAAAAGCATTGTAAGACCAAAAAGCATATTTAGAGCTAAACAATGTAATTATTGTATGAAATTTGGTCACATAAATAAACATTGATGGATAAGGAAGGCTCATTAGGAACTTCATGTGCTAACCCCTAAGGATTCAAGCTCATTTGGGTACCTAAAAACAATACTTGAATTGTGATTCTATAGGTATGCCTCAAGTCCACAATAAACAAAAATGCTTAGCTAGTAGATAGGAGATGTTCAAGGTATATGACTAGAGACAAATAACTTTTCAATAAAATCAAAAGTATTGATGGAGGTAAAGTAGCCTTTGGAAACAATGCTAAGGGTAAGGTAATTGACATTGGCTCTATTGGTATTAATGATACTACTTTCATTAAAGATGTCTTACTCGTTGATGGTTTGAAACATAACTTATTAGTGTAAGTCAATTATGTGATAAGGGAAACAAAGTAATCTTTACTTCCAATGAATGTCTTGTAACCTCTATTAATGACCAAAAGATATTTAAAGAAAGTAGAGATGTTAATACCTACATAATAGACTTACACAAAATATCTAACATTTCCTCTAAGTGTCTTGTGATTACTAGTGATGAATCTTGGTTGTGACATAAAAGACTTGGTCATACAAGCATGAATTTAATTCAAAGCCTCAACAAATGAGAGCTGGTAAAGGGACTACCAAAAGTCAAATTTGAAAAAGACAAGACATGTCAACCTTGCTAAAGAGGAAAACAACACAAGTCATCCTTCAAATCCAAAAACATTGTAAATACCTCAAAACCTCTACAACTCCTGCATCTAGATCTTTTTGGACCTACTAAGATTGCAAGCTTAGGAGGTAAACACTATGTCTTTGTCATTATCGATGACTACTCTAGATTCACTTTGGTAATTTTCTTAGCTAAAAAAAGTGATGCCTTTGAAACTTTCAGAAACTTTGCTAAAAGAGTTCAAAATGAAAAAAAAGATATTGTATTTCAAAGATAAGGAGTGATCATGGCAAAGAATTTGAAAATGAAAACTTTGAAAATTTTTGTCAAGAACATGACATTTCACAGAATTTTTCCTCTCCTAGAACACCTCAACAAAATAGGGTGGTCGAAAGAAAAAAATTGAACTTTAATTGAAATGGCTCGAACAATGCTCAATGAGTATAGTTTACCAACTTACTTTTGGGCTGAAGCCACAAATACTGCATGTTATATTTCAAATCGAGTTTTCAAAAGACTTCTCTTAAACAAAACTTCATTTGAGCTATGGAAAGGAAGAAAGCTCATGATATCATACTTTAGAGTATTTGGATGTAAGTGTTTCCTATTGAATACCAAGGACAACCTTAGAAAATTTGCCTTCAAATCTGATGAGGGTATATTTTTTAGGATACTCCACCACAAGCAAAGCTTATAGAGTTTTTAATAAAAAGTCATTAGCTATTGAAGAATCTATGCATGTTATTTTTGATGAATCAGTAAACTTGATCTTGTGAAAGGTAGTGTTCTTGATGATGTTGTAGGTACAATGGAAAGACTTGATCTTGAAAATAAAAGAGAAGAAAATGATCAAGAAAATTCACATCAAGATGACTCTCTACCTTCAGCTCAAGAGAAAAACAGACAAAAGCTCCCAAAGGAATGAAGATTGACAAAAGATCACCCCAAAGAGCAAATCATTGGTGATCCTACAAAGGGAGTAAGTACTAAATCTCATCTCAAACCTTTAGATTCTAATCTTGCCTTTGTCTCTCAAATTGAGTCAAAAAATATTGATGAGGCTCTTAATGATGAAAGTTGGGTGATTGTTATGCAAGAGGAACTCAACCAATTTGAGAGAAGTAAGGTATGGACCTTAGTTCCTAGACCCAAGAAGTATCAAATTATTGGAAGCAAATGGGTATTTAGAAATAAACTAGATGAATAAGGTTCAATAACTAGGAATAAGGCTAGGTTAGTTGCAAAAGGATATAATTAAGAAGAAGGAATAGATTATGATGAGACCTATGCTCCTATAGCAAGATTAGAAGCTATAAGAATACTTTTAGCATATGCATGTCATATGAATTTCAAATTATTTCAAATGGATGTAAAAAGTGCTTTTTTAAATGACTTTATAGAAAAAGAAGTTTATGTAGAACAACCACTAGGTTTTGAAAGCTATAATCTGCCCAACCATGTATTTAAACTTTCAAAAGTTTTATATGGTTTGAAACAAGCCCCAAGAGCTTGTTATGAAAGACTAAGTTCTTTTCTTTTAGAAAATAATTTTACAAAGGGGAATGTTGACACTAATTTATTTATTAAAAAGCATAAACATGATAATCTAATTGTTCAAATTTATGTTGATGACATCATATTTGGAGTCTACTAATGAATTACTTTGCCAATAATTTGCTAAGTGTATGACTAGGGAATTCGAAATGAGCATGATGGGTGAGCTAAAATTCTTTATTGATCTACAAATAAAACAAGGCAATGAGGGCATATTCATCAACCAATCCAAATATGCCAAAGAATTAATTAAGAAATTTGGAATGGAAGGATGCAAAAATGACAAGACTACAATAAGCACATCAACAAAATTGGATAAGGATGAAAAATGTAAGAGCATTAATGAAAAACTCTATAAAGGTATGAATGGATCACTCTTATATCTTACTGCCTCTAGACCTGATATAATGTGTAGTGTATGTTTATGTGCTCGCTTTCAATCATGTCCTAAAGAGTCACATTTGAATGCTGTGAAAAGAATTTTAAAATATTTACATGGCTCATTGCATCTAGGTTTATGATATCCTAGAAATTCATCCTTTCACATTATAAGTTATTCAGATGTTGATTATGTTGGAAGTCCCTTGGACATAAAGAGTACTTCAAGCACATGTCACTTTATTGGTGAATGCTTAGTTTCTTGGTTTAGTAAGAAACAAGTTTCAGTTGCTCTTTCCACCGCTGAAGTGGAATATGTGGCTGCAGGATGTTGTTGTACACAAATCCTTTTGATGAAATAACAACTTAAGGATTATGGTCATAGTATGGACCATATACCTATTAGATGTACAAATGTTATAAATCTATCTAAAAATCTCATTCAACACTCTAGAAGTAAGCATATTGACATAAGACATCATTTTATTAGAGATCATATTCAATATGGAGATGTTGTATTGGAATTTATAAACACAAACTATCAATTGGCAGATATCTTCACCAAGTCTCTAAATGAAGAAAGATTTAACTTCATAAGAAGAGAGCTTGGTATGATTGATGGATTAACTTTATGATTGCCAAATTTGTTGAACCTTGATTGTTAATCTTATGTTATTGTCTCATTTTTAAGGTATGAAGTGACTAACTTGATAGAAATATATGTTATTGGGGATAAAAGCACCTTAAAAATCCTTTGGTCTTGTTCTAAACTTAGTTTTATTTAATGAGTATTTTAGGCAGTTCACGCCCGTGACATATATTCACAGCCGCTCATGCCTTGCTTCACGACATGCTTCACGGTTGAAGGTAGTGAAGACTATGTTTCACGCCTATAAACTTTTTCTGTCACCTCCGTTAAACTCTTTGTTCATGACCGTGACACTTATTCACGACTATGAACATTTCCACCAAATACTTACAGAAGTGTTCACGCTTTGTGTCACACTTTGTCTCACGGTCCCAAGTAGTGAAGATTGTACTTCACAACTGTGACTCATTTGTCACCACCTGAAATTTCATCATTCACGCCCATGACTATTAAATGTCACGACCGTGAATCATTTCATATTCCTCATCATGGGTAGAGTGCCTCTTCAGCAAACCGGGGACACGACATTTCATGCTTGTGACTTAGCTTTCACGCCCGTGAAGATGTCAGCTATAAAACATTTTCTGCAGTTATTTCTCTCATTTCCAACTCTCCAACTTCTCTCATTTATCACCATTCAATACCATTTCAAAGATTCCGGTCCCCTACAACATTCTCCATCTATAAATACCTTCAAAAACTATTTCCATCATTAGAAATCAAAACTCACTAGGTTCTATTCAAACATCCCATCAGATTTTCTCTCTTCAAGAATCTATTTCACAATAAAAAATGGAACTCGGCTCCTCCAAAGGCACTAGAAAGAAGTCTCGTGCTCCAAGAAGGTACACATACTATCTTCTCAATATCATTCAGGAGCACTGTCATCTGAAGTACTCGGTTCTCAAGAAAAGACCACCGCTTTTCTCTCGATCATTTGAGTGGCACACTGTCAGGACCCTTGGTCTCGAGACAAGTATGATGGAATAACTCCAGGCTTTTCATCTCAAAGATTTTGTTGATTTACATCAACCAACGCTAAGGGAACCTACCCTTGAGTTCTTTAGCACCCTACAAGTCTCTCCCACCAGCATTGTAAAATTTCAACTCTGCAAACATCCGAACACCTTCACTACAAAGGAATTTGGTGACATGTTCAACCTTCCATCTAACGATATACTTAATGAAAGCGAGGTGGAGTTCTATGCCACTTAGGCATGGATTCATTTCGGGCTCGACTGCAGCTGGGACGTCAAGAAGACGAAGAGCACCCACCTTCGATCATCAGTACACAAGTACTTGCATAGGTTTCTAACCTATAACATTTTTGCCAGAGGGGACAACAACGGATCAATTCAGAAATTCGAGCTTTTTCTCCTAGAGATGGCTTGAAGAGGCCTAACAGTGGTTTTATCTCGATGGTTTGCAAACCATCTACTATCTATTGCCACGAAGCCCTCTGGAGATATTTTGATTGGTGGATACGTAGCAAACCTTGCTATAAATCTTGGGTATTTGAAGCTAGAGGAGAACCACTTCAACCTCATACCAGCACATCCTCGAGACCGACTAGACGTCGAGTTGTTTATCAAAATAGGAGTAGCGGTTCGCATAGTTCATGAGAATAACACCTACTACCGCTTCACCAACATAACTGGTGAGATTATTTAGGAGGACAACGATTCAGACTACTTCAAAGCTGGCCTCCAAGGAATCTAGCAGAGGAAGAGAGTTTGAGTTGATACGGTGACTCCAGAGGTTGAGCAGAAAATTGGACAATCCTCAGTCTCCGCATCGAACTTGGCTCAGCAGGTGGCTGACCTATTAGCACCGCATTTTGACCAATTGCAGGCTTCGATTAATGAAAGGGTAGAGAACTTCAATGATTTCATGGAGTCTCGCATGGAGAGCCTCGGGGCGGAAGTAGCTCACCTTAGAGATGAGATGTCCGGCTCCAAATCTAGCTAGACTATTGTTTTTCACTTTGTTAATTTCTAGTATTTCTAATGTAGGACTTTAAATTACTTTTCAAAAACTTTGTACTTTTTCATTTGATATTAATATAATTGCATTAGTTTTCCCTTATTATTTATCTCCTATTTTTTTTTATAACAAAAGGGGGAGAACCTAGCAATATAATTGAATTAAATGAATATGCAAGTTATACCTTGAATATACCTTAAATATACTTTGCATATACTTAACTAGTTATATGTAAAAATTTTGTATACATTGGATATCCCTTGCATATACCTAAACTAGGAAGCAAACATTCATGCTATACTTCATCATTCTTAAAAATTCTTGCACTTTAGTAATTTTTTATCTTAAGCATCTTTTGAGAGGAAGACTTCTCAAAAGCACATATTGCTAGATTATTTGTCACAATAAAAAGGGGGAGATTGTTGAACCCTGAGGAGTATTTCCATCATTTTTATGCTAACAAATAAAATAGTAATAATGTATTTAACATACATGTTTTCTAAGTTTATGGAACAGGGTATGAAATATGATGCAAGAATTGAAAATGGAAGATTAACCTTAAAAAGACAAAAATTGAAGAAATAACATGTTCACGCCCGTGATCTTTTATGTCACGCTCGTGATGAAGCTTAGCGCCAACTATCCAATTTTTAAAGTTTACGGCCATGAAGGATCTTAGCAACCGTGAATGATCATATCAATCATGCCCGTGAAAGAAAGTCATGTCTGTGAGAAAACATGTCAAATTCCTCCAGAGAGCTTCACGGCCAGAGTCACCACTTGGACCACAACTTGGAAGAATGTTCATGCCCGTGAAAGAATAATGTCACACCCGTGATCAAACACTTCAAATCCTTCCAAAATACTTCATGGCCAAAGTCACCACTTAAGTCATGGCTTTGAAGAACATTCACGACCGTGACACACATATTCACGACCATGAATGAGGAAAGAGAAACATGTCAGGCGCGAAATTAAGAGTTGGTGCAATGACTATTTTCACATTAAATGCAACCAAACGACTATAATTTGCCATGGAAGTATAAATGCAAGTCATTTATGAATCCAGAACAAGAGAATAGCTAATACTTCGAATTAAAATCTTGTTGTAGCTATTTGTGCATTTATTACTTTCAAACAAATATTAATTCTCCGTAAAAAATCTTTCTGCTCATTATTTTCTGAGCATTATAGATTTGTGAGTGTATCTCTTTGTAATCTACTACTTAAGTGAGTTTGGGTATATTGGGTTAAAAGTAGAATAATTGTAAGGATTTTTTATGTGAGCCATTAAAACGCAAGAAATTGATTTATTGTGTGAGCCATTAAAACACAAAAGATTTCTGGGTTAGGTGTGATCCATTGATAGAAATATCATAGTTGGGAGTGAGCTTGTAAAACTCCATTGTAACACTTAGTGTGTTAGTGAAACTCCTAATTGAGATTGGGGAGAGAAGTAGGGTTTGTTAACATCCGAACTTCTATAAAATTTCCTGTGTGATATCTCCCTATCCCTACTCTACTTAACTTTTATTTCCGTACTTAAAAGTTAAGAATTTTTAATATCCAATTCAACCCTCCTTCTTGGTTCAATTTATGGGCAACACTATCGTTGATGGGCGTAAAATGGTATTTTGAAAAATGATATGGAAATATAGAATTATATTTTTTCTTGATAATATTTTGAGGGCCAAATTATCCAAAGAATCACGATTTTTGGCCGTTTTCACAATTATAGCGGCATTAAAACATTTCAAAGATAAAATACAAAGAGTTGACATTTTTGTAACAAAAATAGCTTATAGTGAGAAAAAAAATGGCATTTCTACCTACGTGAAAGCTATTTTTTTTAAATAAAATTGAATCAGCCGATTTCGTCTGAGTAAGTACATCCATATAAAAAATGCATCATTCTCTTTCACCAACCTTATCACTTCACTCTAAAATGAAAATAAAAGACAAAATGCAAAGTTTATTGTTCTCCTTCTCTTTAGCTACTTCTATAGACAAGAGAGATAAAGATGTTTTCTCTATTCTTAAGCTTCTTCCTAACAAAAAAGTAATAAACTAACAAAAGACAATTGGAATAAAAAAAGGTGTTTGCATCATTCTTCCCTCGACAAATTTCTTAAGAATCTCTAATTCAAATAAATTTCTTCAAATCAGTATATGTAGATGAACCATATTCTCCAAAATCTTAATCTCAATTATCTAATAATTCATTGCAATTAGATCTAGATCTCATATCCTCGCTTGATCAACAAAATCCAAATCCTAACCTTATTAATCATTCCACTGGTGATGCAGGAGGTGGATGGAGCTTTGGGGGCCTAATCAAAACCCTAATAACCAAATTTGAATATGTAATCGAAATCCACAGTCGCGATTTAAAGGAAATCAAGTCCAACCTAAAGAAGGAGATCAAGGTAGCCCAGACCATACCATTTGATAAGATTGGTAGCTCCGTATTGAAAGACACTGCACAAATAATTTTGCAAGGTAAATAGGCAATAAGTTTGAACAAAAAGATGGATTTTGCGAAGGGAAGCTTGATATAGTTATTGATTTGAACAAATGAACTGAAACTGGTACTAGAAACATGTTAGTTAAGGTGTGACAATAATTGTACCATGGCGGAAGTCCTAGTGTGGGGTCATGTCACAGTTGAATATTGTGAGCGCTTGGGTTGTATAAGATAAGGCTAATGATAACACATTTTCCTATCACTAATTGGTTTTAGGTGAAATGGTAAGTGTCTGAGGTCTACAACTGGTATTAGAGCTGAGTTCACGGATTTGATTCCTAGCATAAGCAATTACTGAGGGGTATATTATTGTCTAAGGTGTGATAGGAATTGTCTCGTAACAGAGGCTTCAATGTGGGGGCAAGTCACAATCAAATACTGTAGATGCTTGGACTATATAGGATAAAACTGATGGTAGTGTTTTTCCTATCATTAATTAGTTTTAGGTGAAATAGTAAGTGTCTGAGATCTATAACAAAACCAAACAAGAGATGAAATTCTAGATTGAACAAATGATCGATCTATAATAAGTTTTGTTTGGGATTTGGTTTCCTTTGATTTTGATTATTTTTGCAGAATTTAATAATTAATTGATAACTCTTTGTGTCTGTTTTAGCAAGAAAGAAAGAAAGAGAGAGGAGAAGGTTTTAACATGACTTTCTTTTTGAGTCAAGGCAGTTGTATGTTGGTGCTTTTTGTATGTTAGTGCTTACTCGGCTATGGTCGACTGATTTAGTTTTTTTTATTCCAAAATTTTTGACATATGTGTAAGTAGAAATATCTCTTTTCTTGCAGGAAGTTATTTTTTTTGAGAAAACGTCAATTTTGTGTATTTTATCGTAAAAATGTTTAGATGATGCTATAATTGTGAAAAAAGGTCAAATGTCATAATTTTTTGAATAATTTGGCCTATTTTTAAGGAATAAAATATAATAAATGATGATTTAATTATTTTATTTTGATTGCTTAAAAAAATATAAAATAATAAAATAAAATGTGAAAATTAAAAAATAATAATTTAATGAAAAAAATTAATACAGAAAAGCTAAGCAAGTAAAACTAAAGTATCGAACATGTTTTGTAAAGATAATTGTGTTGTAGCTAATGAGGCTCTTGGTTATGCTCGTGGTGCGACAAATTTAGAGCATCCTCCTAGAGGCCTACAACTAATTCTGTTTAATGATTATGTTGGTGTTTCTTAAATGCGTCATGTCCGGGTTTAATTTGTGTCTTTAGGGGGTCTTATTATCCCTCCCCTGTAACCAAAAAAAAATTTATTTTTTATATGTGGTATTGGATGTCCGACCATCCAAAATATAATCGATAAAGATGTATTTACAATTATTTAATATAAAAACTTACTTTCTTGAATCATGATTTGGTTAGATCGATTAATCATTGAATGAGTCTTTTCATGGCGATTGATCATATTCAGCTACATAAACAAAATAGCTTACTTTTTTTTTTTTTCTCTTTTTGGTAGGTCCTAAACTCATGAAACTGACAAATTGAGTCATCTTTTCTTCTCTTCTCAGTTTCAATTTTTGGGCACCCTTATGGGTAGCTTTATCATACGAACTTGCCATGACATAATAATAATAAGGGTTAATTATTATTTAATTTATGAAGTTTAACATAATATGCTAATATTTTTTTGAACTTTTAAAGTTATGCTATTTGTTTTCTTTATTTATCATATTATATTAATATGTTCTTCCGTTAAATTTTCTATTAGAAAAAACGTTAAATTGGATTAAAATGACAAAAAAGTTATTTTATAATAATATTTTCTGATAAGAAAAAATTACTATTTACTGTTAAAATTTGATATATTACATTAGTATCGTTTTGATATTTTAAAATTTATAATATTTTTTCCATGAGATTAATAATAGTTTTGAAATTTTTTAATTATTCAGCTCTCTTATTTACAGTAAAACCAATAAATTTGATGGAATAACCATATAATTTAATAGAAATAAAATTAAAGTGGAAAAATAGTATAATTTTAAAATCTTAGAAGATACTAGTGTATTATGTCAAATCTCAGAAAGTAAATAGTAATTAACCATAATAATAATAATAATCGAATCAAATGGAAAAAAAGTGGAAAATCAATGAATGGAATTAGGGTTTTAAGAAAAAGAATTATACTTTCTGGGAAAATAAGAAAGAAAAAAGGAAACCAGAAAATTAAGAGAAATGTACACAACACTAGATTGTCTAAAAACAATTGAGAAATTTTATAACACTTATTTTATAATGGATTCATATTATTAAAATTTTAATTTATAAAATTTGTTATCTTATTTAATAAATTAAATTTGATAATATATACTAATTATAGACTCAATATTCAAAAAAATTGAAAAGAAAATGTTAATAGCATTGTTTAAAAACATTTTTTTTAAAATAATCGTTTTTGGGAAAAATGAAAATGGAGAGATCAAAATAAAAGTAAAACGAAAAAAACAAAACGAACAGCTCACGGATGAGATGTTCGACGAATGTAATATATTAAAATTTTTAATATTTATAGTTTTATAATTTTATTGAATGGGGATTAATTTTTTTTCTTATGTCTTTAGGTTGTTAAATCGTGCATTTTATATTTGCTAAACTTTAGGTATTTTAACTCAATTGAAGAAAAAATTGAAATTAAATGGAGAATTATGATTTATAATTTTTTATATTATCAAAATTCGACAATCAATAAAATTAACAAAATGGATCAACAAATTTTAGTTAACCGAAATCGGTTAATTGATATTATTGGTCCAGTGAACAATTAAAATATTTATGCTTATTTCGATTCAGACCCACCAATATAAAATTAAAAAATCTATTAACAATAAATTTGGTTCAAAATTAAATCAAAATTTTAATTAATTGATCCAACTATTTAAATTCTAATCAAATATTTAAAAACTCAACAATTTTGATTAACAAACTAATTTTGAATTGAATACTTATGCATTTTATTATAATAAAATGATATGTATATAATATAATTTTTACAATTATATTGTTTCTTTGCACAATCGGTTTAATATGTTTTCTATATCATTTTCTTTCTATGTCGACTTTTCATTCTAAACAATTATTATTAAACTCTTTAATGCAAATTTTGTTGAATTTATGTTTATGGTTGAAAATTGAAATCTAATGTACTTATTTGTTGTTAATTTTTTTTAAAAATTTTTATAATATTAGTTAATTGCTCCTCTAGTGATTTTTATGTGCTTTTGCATTATGTAATGATGATTATAGTGATCATAATAAAACAATGTAATATTAATATTTAATATAATATTTCAATATTTATATATAGAATATAATATATATAAATTTATATAAAAAATATAAAATAAATAATAAATAATAAAATATAATATTATAATAAAAGACCCGGCCTTGAAATAGGACCTAACTCCTAAAACAGAACATTTTTTTGTCCTCTCGCAAAGGCACTTACAAATTATAAATAGAATTTTCAAATTCCAAAAAAAGCCCTTAAAACTTATCTAACTTCCAACCCTAACCCCACGTTTATGATTTCATTTTCCAATACGTCCTTCTTTTCTCTTTACTTCCATAATCCACTCCTTTTACACAAATTCCACAATTCCCCTAAATCCAGGGTTTCAATCCGCTTCAAATCCCTCCTTCTCCTCTCAGCTCAGGTATGCCCATCTTCTTTTCCCAAGGACTTCCATCCTCTCTCTGTCAATGTCAATTTTTTTTCTCTCTTTATGCAATTTCAAAGAATAATGCCGTATTATTTTTGTTAATTTGATCGCAAGTTTATTCATTTTTAGTTCGAATTTGATATTTTGTTGTTTGTGTTTGTGGGTATTTTACTAAATCGTCAGTCTTGAGTGGACTGCATGATGGGTTGATCACAGACGTTGACCTTGCTTGTTCAGTTGACCATTAATGGTTCAATTCTTGTATGAAAACGGCGTTTAGTGATACTGCATGTAATGTTTCTTATTCAGTTGTAAATTTGAAGGATATTTATTCTGATTTACTGGGACAAGGAACTTAATGTTGTCATCTTCCACCTTGGGAAGCTCAATTTTCTATGCTGTTTCTCTCATGCTTTTACTTTATACTGAAATCTTGAAATGTTTGATACTACTCTTTCTCCTTGCTTCTGAAACTGTCTTCTTGCTCTTTGTTAATTACTCAGTTCTTGCTATTTTAACACAGCTTTAGTTTTTTCTTCTTTTGAATAATGTATACGTGGGAATGCATCATGTGCATTCTGTGTTCATAAGTTGCATTATGCCCTATTGTTTGTTTTCCCAATGGCATTATATATAGCAACTAGTGAATGCATGTCATTATTTTGCTGAGATTATGTGATTTTTCCTCTGTCAATGAGATACTTAATCACTGTTGTGGTTTATTTAGAAATGAAAAAATTTATGTTTATATGAACGTGCATTTTCATCTTCTTGATGAAGATCCAAAAGTTGCAGCTTGATTTTTTGAGTGCTGTGCTGAGAAGGGCTTTATGTATCTAGAAAAGAGAAACAAAAAGTGAAATCATTCCATGAGTTTTAATCAATCAATAAATTCTACAAGGATGCTTTCCAACATTGAGACTTATATTTTTCTCTTTTCTTTGAGCTAAGAAGGAAATGAGAATAAACAATAATCAATACCATGGCATAAAAATTGCATTAATGTAGTTTAGTTTTGATAAGAAATTTTAGATAGAAAAATCAATTTCATCTCTTCAACATTTATTAGTCAATGACACTCATTTGTAAACTATATATTTTGTTATAGTGCAAAATTAAAATGAGTTTGTTTGTGCAATGTTATCGTTTATCTTTGCAGCTTATTTGGTGTGGGGAGATTAAGAAATACTTATATATCCACACACAAAGGAAGCCATAATTATATATATATGTGTGTGTGTGTGTGTGTGGGTGGGTGCTGCTGGTGGGGGTAGATGGTGTCCCCTAGTGCACTAGTAGGTCTACCATTGTTGATATTTCTTTGAAAGTTTTTATTTATTTATTTATTTTTTATGTATAAAAGCACAGACTACTTTGGAAATTGACTTCTGGCCTACTTTTCTTTTGCTTTAGAACACTTCTTCTAATCATTTATTTAAATTGCAGAAGTGGTTTCCAATGCCGAGGAAAAAACTCATACTGATCTGCCAGTATGGCGGTGAATTTGTGACTAGTGCTGATGGTAGTTTAACTTACAATGGTGGAGAGGCACACGCTCTAGATATCAATCATGAAACTATGTTTGATGATCTCAAGCTGAAATTGGCTGAAATGTGTAACTTAGAATACAAGTCATTGTCCATTAAGTACTTTCTCCCAGGAAATAGGCGAACTCTCATTACTTTAGCTAATGATAAAGATTTAAAAAGGATGTGCGATTTTCATAGTGATTCCATCACTGCAGATGTTTTTATTGGGGGCAGTGAAGGTTTTAATCCTGAAGACTTGCACGTGCATGTTACCAGGTATGCTTTCCTTCCTTCAGGTGCATCATGTATGTAGGTGCTTAAGGTGTTGATTCTTGTATAATTGCCACTATGTCGTAATTCAATACTGGACAACTTCGTTAAAACATCACTAGCAAACTGGGATTATTGCTGAAAAATTTCCCATTTCTTATAATAAAAAAAAATAAAAAATTGTACTGCATTTCTTTTGAGTGGAAAACCAATCAAAATTTTTCAATCCTAATTTTTCCTTTGCTGCTTGCATTGATTCATGTTTATTATCACTTACAGACCATGTGGGATAAAACCAGCTGAGACTGTGCCTGCTATTTTAGCATCTCAAGATGCTGCTGGTGTTGCAACTGCCCACATCCCTGATGTACTTGATATGAATGGTACCCCTGCTGAAACTGTAAAGAAGAGAAGGCGCACTGCATCATGGAAAATTGGAGTCAATGGTCCTACCATTGCTTCTGTTCCTGACAATGTTGGAGAGACTAGAAAAAGTATGCGTAAGAAGAGTTCTCGGAATCTTGATGATGCTTTTGTAGATGTTGTGGTGGAAGAGCAACCTAATTTGTTACCTTGGATAGACATGTCTCAGTATTCATTAATTGATGTCAATTCTAAAGATGGTTCACTTGAAAAAATGATTCTCTCTTGGAAAGAGGGAATTGTTGGTGTAGGCCAAGAATTCAGAAGTGTAGTTGAATTTCGGGAGGCACTGCAGAAATATGCCATTGCACATAGGTTTGTATACAAGTTAAAGAAGAATGACACTAATCGCGCAAGTGGTATCTGTGTGGCTGAAGGTTGTTCTTGGTCGATTCATGCATCTTGGGTTCCATCTGATGAAGTCTTCAGAATAAAAAAGATGAATAAAGTGCATACATGTGGAGGAGAATCATGGAAAGCTGCTCATCCAGCAAAAAGTTGGCTGGTCAGCATTATAAAGGACAGGTTAAGAGAGAGCCCACATCACAAACCCAAGGACATTGCCAAGGGTATTTCCCGAGACTTTGGGATTGAGTTGAATTACACACAGGTGTGGCGTGGAATTGAAGAAGCTAGGGAGCAACTTCAGGGTTCGTATAAAGAGGCTTATAATCAATTGCCCTGGTTCAGTGATAAGATTGGGGAGGCAAATCCCGGTAGTGTTGTGAAGCTCTGCATTGGTGATGACAGCAAATTTCAACGTCTTTTTGTATCCTTTCATGCATCAATACATGGTTTCAAGAATGGTTGTCGCCCACTTCTTTTTCTTGATTCCACACCATTGAAATCCAAATACCATGAGGTTTTGCTGACAGCTACTGCATTAGATGGGAATGATGGTGCTTTTCTTGTTTCATTTGCTGTAGTAGATATCGAGAATGATGATAATTGGCATTGGTTTTTGAAGCAGTTGAGATCTGCAATTTCAACTTCGCAATCTGTAACTTTTGTCTCTGATAAAGAGAAGGGGTTAATGAAATATGTGTTTGAAGTATTTGAGAATGCTCACCACGGTTACTCTATATACCACCTTCTGGAGAACTTCAGGATCAGCTTGAGAGGGCCATTCCAAGGAGATGGGAGAGCTTCTTTGCCATCAAGTTTATTGGGTGCTGCACATGCTGTTCGACTTGATAGTTTCAGAATGTTCACTGAGCAAATTAAACAAGTTTCCTCAAAAGCATATGATTGGCTTATGCAGGTTGAACCAGAATATTGGACAAATGCATTATTTAAGGGCGAGCATTATAATCAAGTCATAGTAAATATGGCAGATGTGTATTCTGATTGGATTGAAGAAGTGCGGGAGTTACCCATAATACAGAAGTTAGAAGCACTCATATCTAAAATGATGGAGTTAATGGACAAACGTCAAATGGATTCAAATGGGTGGAATTCAAAACTCACTCCAATCAAGGAACAAAAACTAAATGAGGAAGCTTTGAAAGCACTTCCTTTTAAAGTATTATTTTCATCCGATACTCTGTTTGAGGTTCATGGTGACTCTATTAATGTTGTGGATATTGCCAACCGGAACTGTACTTGTCTGGAGTGGAAATTGACTGGGATACCTTGCTGCCATGCAGTTGCTGTCTTCAATCGCATAGGGAAAAGTGTATATGATTATTGTTCTAAATACTTCACAGTTGATAACTACCGCATTAGTTATTCCAAGTCCATAAATCCTGTTTCGGGCAATTTTGAGTCTTTAGGTGTAGAAGAAGATGTCTCAGGGGCAAAGCATGTGATTCCTCCGACTACCCCTCGGCCACCGCCCCAACCGAAGGAAAAACAAAATAGGAGGAGAGGTGAACTCAAAAGGATAATGACTTGCACCAGATGTAAGGGTGAAGGTCATAATAAAGCGACCTGCAAGGAACCCTTAGAGCAGTAGTAGTTCTGTAGTGACAGTTGGAGCTTAACTAATTTCCTGACGACTCGATTAGTTAAAAAAAATATAGTTCTGTTTTGATAGGTATGGATTTCCTTGTGTACGTATGTGATGATACTGTACAGTTTGGATTTCATTTTTATGGAGTCTATGTAGTCCCTGATACTATCAATTTTGCTTGGTTATCACGAATGATATATATGCAATTGAATGTTGTAGTGATTATCTTTTAAAATGTTGAGATTTGTTCTTGTTAAGAAGACAAGAACCGTATTTGCAGGCAGAAGTTGCTGGTGAGATTGCCAAGTGTTTGCTACTCCTTGTGCTCTTGATACGTGAAAGCTGAAAATCTAATGCCAAATGCAGCAGCAGCCCATGGACACTATTGCTTGTGTTAGGATTCTGTTTATATTCTATAAGGAAATTCAATTGAAACAATTTCTTAAGATAAAAAATGGTTCTTTAAATAATTGAAAATATGTAAATTTATTTTGGATAAGAGTATCATGTGAAACTCATTTGATGAACTGAATTCTTGTAAAATCACGTCATTTTGCCTAGTTTATTTCTTTTAAAATCTGTTTATTTTTCTATTTAAAAATAAATAAATTCCATCAATTTGTTCACTTTTTGAATATGGGGATTTGACACCAAAAATAATCCTACTGTAGTAGCCCCCTGCCGGCATGGAACAAGATACCAGCTTATAAGGTAATTTTTTTTTATTTCAACACCGGTTTAATTAAAGTCGGTCCTCCATCCACTATTACTCAGACAAGAGTAGCAGGTCCCGTTCCTGACGGAAACTCATGTATAATAAGTCAATAGCCTAAATCAAAAATACATTTGGAAAACAATAGATAAATATCAAATACCAATAAATGAATCAAATGGTAAACTTTAACAGCAAAAAGTCATAACTATTTTAGTATTAATAGCATCATAGAATGTTATAAGAGCTAGTGTTCATCACTCAGACAAAGACCATGGTGCCTCCACTACACCTAGTACAAAATGAAGCGACAAAGGCAGTACGCTTCTTTGCCGTTCTTTAGAAGAACAATTCAAGTCATAAATCACAATCCTCCAGCCCAACTCACCTAGACTATAACCACCACTTAATTTTCTGTTTACATTTTCTGTCTATGTATATCCGGTTCTTCCTAGATAATGAGTATCATAAAGTTTCAAGTCAATCAGTACATAACTCTTCTTGTCCCCTCGACGCATCAACCTGAGAAAGCAAGCCCAAGCACAATGGACAGGGTGGATCTTGTCTGTCATCGAGACTCGTTTTCTGCTCCAAACAATCTGCATGAAAAACATGACCACAGACTAGAACAGCCACAATAGAGTATTCCCCAGAAGAGAGAGAATCTCCAAGAAAATATGGTTTCCGTCTTAATAGCTTCTGACAGATCCCACACACCATCTTCACTGCATCAGATGCATCCATTACCAAGGAACTAAGCTTAACTCTATCTGGCCTGCCACATGCCTTTTCCTGATTCTCTAATTAAGTAGAAAAAATAAAGTCAGTGTAAGAAAAATGAAGAAGCTAATTGCGTGAATCTTAAGTTCCATTCACACTTTCACTATCCAAAAGTAGATTGAAGCGCCTCTGCTGTTCAGTATGCAGAGAATTGGACCCCATCTACTTCTAAAGATTCAAAACATATTTCTCCTTTTTTTTACCAGAAATAAGTTCACAGAAATTAGTTAAGCACCCCATTTATTAGAGGGTATACATGATTTGGCTGTATGATTTCTCCCCTTAATGACCTACATACCAAAGGCTAAAGAACTTAAAGAAAAATATAGCCTTGATATTCAATGTCAAAGAACATAGATAAATCACCTGTATGGTTTTGAAACACTGAACCAGTCTGACTGATCAGCTTGAAGGGAAGTCTCTCATCATGTAAAACGGGAATCTTCAGATGGGAAGTTGATGCATTAGCATGGTTATTTGAACTCCTCCGTGGGTATTGATGACCATAGAAATGACGTGATCGTTTCAAGAATATTGAACGGCCAACACTGCAATGCTGATGAGCAAGAGAAGAAGGCGCATTCAACAACTTCACAGTACTATCTGTGGCATCCATCCCAGGTGGAAGAGGCTTTAATATGCCAGAGTCAAGTGAATGAGAAGATCTCTGCAAGAAGGAAATAGTAATGACAATTAAATTTCTGTAACCAGGCAGATGAAAGAAAGAGGGAAAAGTAATGTCCAATGCCAATTCCTCTGACTGATTGACATAATTTTAATTTTTCAAGTTTTCAACTTCCTACCCCTACCACCCCCCCCCCCCCCACAAAAAAAAAAAAAAAAAGAATCTGTCAAATGTTTGCAAAAGAATCATTATATGTGACAGAGAATTAAGAAAGATAAAAGAATGTGGCAAATAGCATCCAAGCAACAGATGCAGTGCATCAAAAACAAGGAAAAAGAAAAACAAACCTCTTTTGATAATAATTCTGCTCCAGAAGAACATGGCATATTGTCTGCAACATTCAGAAACAAAAATAATGAGTATGTATATGTATTTTCTATTTTAGTTCACAATTATTAGATATGAATATTATTTTCTGCAACATTCAGAATCAAACATAATGAGTATGTATATGTATTTTTTTATTTTAGTTCACAATTATTAGATATGAATATTATTTTCTTTGCAGATCAAGACATAGCACTTTCAAGGTGAAAATTCAACCACAGAAAGAAACATCGCAAGCGGACAGGATAAAATTTAACCATTGAAATATCAAGAAAAGAGGCAAACAAATAGAAGGATAAAAAAATAACAAAGCATGTATAGAAAAGCCCTACTAACTTCATTAGCAGGTCAGCTTAAACAAAGGAGAAAACTGAATAATGGTGCCTTGCAAATCAGCCTGAAAACCTCTAAAGATTATGGGTTGAAAGGGAAGGGAAGTGAGTCAACAAGATAAAGAGATTCTCATCAATTGTTTCACAATTCATTTCTAAAGGACTGGCAAAAATGGCACATATAGAGCAGATGCTATCACAAGAAATTCCTGAACAGACTTATAAATACTACTAAGATTAAAGTCAAAGAAATCCACTTAATAAAATTAAAACTCAAGGAATTGAATAATCCAAACTTGGCCAATTTCTAAAGATGCCAGTTGTTCTATTGGGCTAGAATAGGAATTCATGGAGTCACTTCAGAAGATCCTTATATCATCAAGAAACAAGTTAGCATCTTAAAGCAGATTAAGGATAGAAGGGAGCAAGCATCAGCCATCAACAATTTCTGATAAGTTACACCAATATGAAGACAAATTAAGCATTCAGCTTCCATCAACTGGCAAATGTGCAAAACATAGAAAATCCAAAACATTATTCAGAGAAAAATAGTTTAAAAAATCGAAAACAAACACTATCACCAAAGAGAAAAAAAAAGAAAAAAACCCTAACTTCCCATTCTTCTTCAGAGAAGAATAAAGGTGAAACCAAATACAGAAAAGGGGAAAAGAAAAAAATAAAGATCAAAACTTTATGGTTTTTCCTGTATTCTCTCACTTCTCCACAAAGATATTAAAAAAACCCACCTCTACTAAAACCAAGATCCTCCAAAGAATTGCTTCACTTCGGCATAACCTCGATCGTCATCAAATGCCACCCTCAACTCAAAAACCAAAATTCAAAATAAAAAAAAATTCCCTTCTCATCCAACTTTCTACCATTTCCTTAGAAATAAAAAACAAACAAAGAAATCATGAACGGAAAATAAAAATAAAGGGAACATACCCGAAGAAGAAGGGTTTTGGGTGGTGTTGTGAGCAGCAGCACTAGTTCGCTTTCTCTTCCCCATAATAAAAAAGAAAACAAGAAAAGAAAAGCTTAATATGAAGTTAATGGCTGAAAATTGATAGAAATTGTAGGGTTTCAGTTTCTATTAAGTTTGAAGGGTTGTAGAAGTTGGCGGTGGTGGGGGAAGTGATGATGGGGAAGCTAAGCTTTGTTTGATCTGCGGTTCTCTGGAGCTGTGGCAAAAACGGACAAGGTGGTTTTTGTGAAGCATATTCACACTCTGATTTGGCACTTTTCTGGTCTGCTAACAAAACGTGCACAAACCCTTTTCTCCATTTTTTTCTTCTAGTTACAAAGATATTTTTAATTCATATTTCTCAATTCTCATTTTAATTTGACAAAAAGATAGTATTTCACTTTAAAATTACCATTTCTAATTTAGATATTACTTTTCATAAATTACCCTCACTAGAGTCTGATTAATATATGCTCGTGACACTTAAAACATGTGAAATATCAAATCTTGTACATAATATAATATACATGATTGATCATATAGCTGAATCATATGAAATCAAAATTATGTGTGTCCTCTCATCTTGTATCTTTAGATATGTAGACTTTGAAAGAGTAATACCATAAGTTAAGGGAGTATATTATCTCTTGGACTGCTCCATGCTAAACCTATTTAGCATTTTGCCTATGTATGTAGACTGTGAACGACCAAACAATTTTTTAGATTTATCTCTATAAATCTTTATCTTCAAAACATAAACTGTTTTTTCAAGGTTTTTCATAGAAAAATTAGATATGTCAAATCTAATTTTAAACATCAATAATAATAAAAGGCAAAAACAACATATATTGAAATCATCTTACTTATGACATTGTCGCATTAGTCATATAAGTGAGAAACGAATGATTAAACTATACAAGAGTGGTAATTTGAGGTCATTTGATTATGAATCATATAACACATGTGAATTTTGCTTATTAGGCAAAATAACTACATTACCTTTTAAGGAAAATGATGAATGTGCTAATGAGCTTTTAAACTTAATACATTTGGATGTATGTGGTACAATGTCCACACATGCTAGAGATTGTTTCATTTATTTCATTACTTTTATCAATAACTACTCAGGATTTGAGTACATGTATCTTATGAGATACAAATATGAAACCTTTGAAAAGTTCAAAGAATTAAGAAATAAAGTAGAGAAACAACTTAGTAAAAGTATTAAAACACTTCAATCATATTTGGATATGAAACCTTTTGGTTGTGTCATATACACATACTCATTAAAGAAAGTCGTCTTCACATCCATTTGTCATATTTCATAATCGTAATGAGCAGCAATGACTAGGAGTATCCTTATAGATTTAAGCATAATTACTGTTTTATCATAATAAATTTATTGTCTTTGACGATAACCCTTAACTACAAGTTTAGCTTTATAGTTAATCACATTATCATTCTTGTTAGTTTTCTTCTTGAAAATCCATTTGCACCCTATAGACTTTATCCCTTCGGGTGAGTCAACCAAAGTCAATATTTAGTTTTTATACATGAAATCCATTTCTAACTTCATGGCTTGAAGCCATTTGTTAGATTCTAAACTGTTTAGAACTATTTCATAGGTTGTAGACTCATTATTTTCTATGAGCAATATTTCATTTTTTTACCAAATTTTAATTGATTGTAAGGCTGAGACATTATTTTCCATTAGCAATATATCATCGACATACAACATAAAAAATACGATTGCACTCCCACTAACCTTCTTGTATACATAATGTTCATCTGGATTTTATAAGAAACTAAACTGTTTGATTGTTTCATTAAACCGAATATTTTAACTTTTGAATGTTTGCTTTAATCCATAAATGAATCTTTGAATATGAATCTAAGAGCACTAAATTATTTTTCTCTGATATCTCGAAATCCAATTTTTAGTCAAATTCTTTCTATAAAAAAATTATTTAAGTGGGTACTTGAATGATTGGACATTCAAGTTTTCAATTTATTATTAGTTTAAATATATAATTTGTTGTTATTTTATTTTATTTAATAAGACTTTGACTGGGAGATTGAATTAATAGATCAGAGTTAGTATTTTATATATATATATATATATATATATATATAAAAGAGTACTTGTTCACTAAATTGGAATGCAAGCTTTCTTTGAGTTGTAATTTATAAATACATTAAAGTTGGGTAAGAGTTTACTATTCATTTCTGTAGTATTGACAATGAATTTTCCAAAATACCCTTCTAAAAAGCTCATGCAAAAAATGACATTTTTTCATATTTAAACTCTACTATTTTTGTAGTACTCCCTTATTATACTAGTTATTAATAGTGTATGAAAGTGCTATTAAGCTCATTTTAAAAAATAAAATCAATGCTCAAATTATTGTATAATTTTTTCCTATATTCGAGTTTATTATTAGCAGAATATTTATAACTATATATATATATTTTTATATCATTCAAATATGGAACTAGTGATGTAAATATTTTGATTTAAAAGAATTCATTCATTAAACCATAATATTTAGAAATATATTGCAATAATACCAAATATATTAATTACAAAATTCACTATTTATAAATCCTACATGCCACAATTTACATCAAAAGACATTATTAAAATTTAATTTTTACAATATAATTTTCAAAAAAAATAAAATAAAATAAACTGCTGCAATTTGATTTTAGAGTTTTCCTCTTTTTCGGTTGCTCTAATGCAATAACTATATCTATTTATCTGCACGTGAAACACATGCGCTAAGCTACTATTTTAGTGGTACGTTTGATAACTATCCAATAATTATATAAATATTTCTAAAATAAAATTTTAGAAATTACAATTAATTTACTAAACATGCCAAAAATATTCAAATAATATCAAAACTATTTACGTCATGCAAAAATATACAATTCATTAATTATAACAAGATATACAATTTAAAATATCAATTTAATAATTTACATTTTTTATATTATTTATTTTATAGCCTACAACATCTTAGACCGGAACTAAATACTAGATACATTATTTCTGCTCTCCGGCAGTATATTCGGTGCCTACTTAATTATTTTATAACTCGGCGTTTAACGCCTATATTTTCAACAATAACTCAGCATCTTTTTAGTGCCTACATAATTTCAAACTCAGTACTATTTCTTAATGTCTATATAAATTAAATCTCATCACTATTTTCTAGTGTCTATATTTCTACTATTTTATTAACATACCAACTTATCATAATTTATAGTTTTCAACTATATGTTATAACATTTAATTATATTTGTTATCTTTATTATTATTTAAATAAATTATATATGTAATACTAATATAAATTCCATATAAATGCAATAATTCTTATTAAATATTTTACAACCTCATACTTGCTCATTTAATCATTATAATTATAAAAAAAGTCAAATAATATATTTTTCTTTCACAAACTTCCATAATCAACGCATATATGCAAACTGCCCTATTCTGGATATTATTTATGTATTATATTTTCCTGTATTTTTTATCTATTTTTAGATAAAATTTGGACAAGTGATCAATTAACAAAATATAGGTACATGTCTTATATTTAATTTCCAACTTGATTCACATTAAACCAAAATTTGTAGCAAAAGTTATGAATTTTTATCTAAAATACGTTCATTCCAATCTGCCAAGTATTTTACTAAACAAATTTCTAGTTTGAACTTTGAGTCCATTTTTCACCTAATTACAGACATATTCAGGTCTAATGGTCTAAATGTAAGTTGAATCTCTGTCTTAAATTTACAACCCAACAACTATTACTCAAAAAGTATTTCCATGACTAGAAAAGTAGATACTGTTCATAAGATGAATTTTCTAGTACTTCAATTAATTTCTACAATTTTCATCTTCATGCATCAACCTCATATTCAAATTTTTATTTCCACATTCATGACATCATTTAATCAAAATATCAAAAATTACATACACAATTACACATAATATCACAAAATCAAAAATTACATTTTCCATATTGAATTTTTACCAAATATACATATCTCAAAAAGAGTCTACTTCTTTTCACTCTTCTCTCATTCTAATTAGCTTTCTTCTTGCCCTTACTTTCTCTTTGATTATGGTTCAAAGATTGTTCACCTTCTTGTTCTAACAATAAATTTCAAAACAATCAAGCACTAAACACACTAATCTACCTTTAATCACCATGAACATAATAATCATCCTAAATTACCAACTTTAATGGCAACTAACCACAAAATCAAAGAAAATAGAAGAAGAAAAGTGAAAAGATGGAAAATCTAACATCACCTTTGTAGATCTTCAAAGTGACTAAAATTTTTCTTCTCTTTTTCTCTTTCTTTCTTCCTTCATTTTCCTTAGTTTTGCTCACTTTGCTTCACTTCCTTGTTGATCTTGCCTTAATCCAACTTTTTTCAATCTAATCTTAGCTTTGATTAAAGAAAAAAAAGAACAATGGGGAAACAAGTCATGACAAAAGGGAAGAAAAATGGAGAGAATTTGGTTTAATTAAGATGAGGAAGAAGAAGAATAAAGACAAAAAGGTGAAAATTGACTTTTATAGTTGGATTAGGTGGATGGTTAGGATTAATTAGATAATTTTGTTCCTCATTAGTTCATTAACTTAAATCATTCTTACTTTATTTTAATCCAAATAATATTCATTTCTTTAGATAAATAATATTATATTTTTATGTATTCTTAAAATATCTGTGCCAAAAACACTGCAATTTCTAATTTTATTCAGCAAAAAATTATTTTTTTCCAAAATTTAATTTCGAACTTTAAAATTCTAAATTAATAATATCCAAAATATATTTTTTTTCATATTTTATTATTATTTTAATTTTTTTCTTTTATATCCGAATTTAGACTCCGATCAGTTCGGTAAGTCGGATTTCGGTCAACCGCAACCGTGACCTAAATTATTGGACATTACAATTTTATTCAACCACATTGTCTCCCTTCCCAAGTGCATATCTCATCCGATACCGTTTCACATTGAAGCTTCACCGTTTTTACGCACACAGTCAAGCCAATGTACTCCATATCCCTTCCCAGATGTAGAACAAATTTGCTCTCTCCCCAACTTCGTCTCCCCTTCCAAATGCAGCAACAAACTCACTCTCCCACCAAAAAATTTGATAAAATTAGAACTTCCAATCAAGGTCAAAAGAAGCAATAAGAAGAAAATAAGAAGTGATTAACTTAATATTTTCTTACCTTACAAAAATTCTTTTAAGCCTGGCCAAAACCTTTACTCTCTCTTTTTCTTTTTCTTTTCTTTCCTCTCTCTCTTTTGAGTTTGGTTTTGTGCCTAATTCTTTATGGTAGATTACCTCTCTTAGCAAAATTACTCTTATTCCATCCATTTTTGGCTTAGTCGAAGCTTAAGCCTTAAATCTCTCTCTAAAATATTTGGTTATGATGAAGGAAAAGGAAGAATATAAAATGGGATGGAGAAATTTAGAATATCCCTTCTTTTTATAAATGATAACTAATTTAGTGTTTAACTAAATGAAAGTGAGAAATTATGTTTTTCATTGGTATGAGTGGACGGCGATAATGACTTATCTTCCCTTTTATTTATTTATTTAATAAATTTTATTATTACTAAATTCTAATTTAATCTTTGATTGGTATATGTAATAATTTTCTTTTCCCTAACTTGTGATCCAAATAAAATGCTTCATTTGTTCAATTCCAACTATCGTGTAAGAAAATAAAGCTTATTCCACTCCAACTCACTTTTTAGATTACCAATAAAAAATAAATTCTTTATTTTCAACTTTACTCATGTTTTGGTTTTTGAAAAATGAGTTTTATTAGAGTAATTATAATTTATTACTATTTTTTGTCTTTCTAAAAGACAATAATATAGTCATTTTATACCTATAATTATGCCTAGAAGTGTGCAGTACCGAAATGAAATTGAAAGCTGAACCAAATCAAATTCAGTTTATTCGGTTTTGTTCATTTGATTTTCGATTTAATTGGTTTGGTTATCCATTGAAAATTCAATTTGTTCAGTTTGATTAGGTTTTGAATGTTCAAAAAACAATTAAAATATATATCAATTATTTATTCTAATTTTTTTTATAAAAATTCTAGTTTATAATAATTTATTTTGATTTATAGTAGGATAAAATCATGAATTATGAAAAATTATTCTAATTTATGTTAACTAATTTTAATTTAGAATAATTAATAAAGTTATAATAATTGATTTTAATTTATACTAATTTATAAAGTTGCGATAACTGATTTTAATTTATGATAATATATAAAACTATGGTAATTAAATTTAATTTATGATAATTATGGTAGTTGATGAAATAATGATTATGTCAATTTATTATAATTTATGTTATTTTATTTTAATTTATAGTAATTTATAAAGTTATATTACTTGATTATAACTTATATATTGTAATTGATAAAGTTATGATAATTGATTTTAATTTATCATAATTAATAAAGTTATGGTGTTTGGTTCTAATCTATTAGAATTGATAAAATATAACAATAACTATAATTTATATATATTTAATTAATTAACAAAACCGATTAAATTGAAATGAAATATTTTGGTTCGGTTATATTCGTTCTAAATATTATTCAGTTCAGTTTTTATGAATAAGCATCGGTTCGGTTCAATTTTTATAAATTCGGTTCAATTCAAAACTGAACTAATGAAATGCTCATCCCTAATTATGCCTATTAAATATCATTATTAATCTTCGTAAAAAAACTTTAAACAACAGTTAGAA
This sequence comes from Triadica sebifera, assembly GCA_023653625.1. Classification (NCBI taxonomy): domain Eukaryota; kingdom Viridiplantae; phylum Streptophyta; class Magnoliopsida; order Malpighiales; family Euphorbiaceae; genus Triadica; species Triadica sebifera. The sequence continues at coordinate 17,903,457 of CM042910.1, read as the reverse complement.
TGAAATGGAGGGAGAAATCACCACCAATTACTTACTTCATAAATTCTTTTATTAAATATTATACCTATCACTTAATTTAACCGTACAAATTCCGCTCTGAAATAAAACTCACATTTTGTATATTTAGTCTAGGTTTCTGATTTCACCTAATTAATTAGCCATTTATGTTCATTTTTCCATTCTAAGTCTTATTACATTCGGATGTAGGCTTCACTTATATTAATGTTGTTCTAGCTGCGAACGAGAATTATTTTCAACTGGTATGATATATTCGATCGCAAAAATGCGCATATTGTCGGGATCCAAATTAACGGACATGACACTTCTCTCCTCTTAAAAAAAAATAATTGGCAGAAAAAAATTCAAAAAATTGCAAATTGTTATATAAATGGTACTATGGTAGTGAAGTGTTATTTTGTAATTCTCCCATTAAAGAAAATTTCTATTCTATATTATGTTTACTAGAGTATACTCATATCAAAAATTAAAAAATAATAAATCATATTCATTAATAACACATAACATATTACAAAATTTAAAAATAAATTATTGCAAGAATTTTAGGCAGCTAAAATTTATTTGTTGAGCGGTCACAGTGTATTTTCAATGCTTCAAATAAAGTCAAATTACTAGAACCAGACTCTATTCTACAGTGCAAATGTCTTTTGATCCTCTGAATTAATTAGGGGAAAGTAATTTTTGCAGAGATTTTTTCAGAGAGCAGAAAACATAAGTACGTTTTTTGTAACTTCTGATTATCTAGGGGGAGCATTTTATTCTTCATAAATAACTATTTGCATTTTAATTTAATGGGTCTAAGCTGGTTCAAGCTCACATGAGCGGTCTAGACCCATAAAATCTAACATCTTCCACTCGCCCATAATGGGCTTGACTCATCCCAAAATATTATCTCATGTCTCAAATTTAAACAAATAATCTTTCATATAGGTGAACAGACCGTGCGACCTGAAATATATAAATAGTGGAAGCTCCAATATATAAATCTAACCATAGGCCATATAGGAGATATCAACCCAAAGATGTAATTACTTTCGATAGTGTGATTATTTACTCCAATTATCTTTCTCAATACACTTGAATGAGTATCATTCGATCCCTCAAAAATCCATACTCATATCATTCTTATAATTACTAATATTCTGAGTTACTTCAAACTTTATCAAGCAAAATAACTCCGATCGGTGAATATAAGCAGCGAATGCATAAACAAAAATATTATTTCTTTCACCCTCATAATAATTAGATTTGAATTAACTCTCTTTTCTATAAGTGTTCTATTAAGTCGAATCATCTTATGACTATAAGATACATCCTAAGATAACCAACATTAATTCATCACATCATGACATAATCTAAAGTCACAAAGGGTAAAATGTTTAAAATTCTTTTTAGGATTTCTAAGACTCACATAGCGAAGAAGTAGAGATCCATCTTTCACTTCCTAATTGGTCAAATAATACATGCAGTATGAAATGCATGTTATGGTGGAACAACTCTTTTCTTGTCAAAGATAAAATAGTGTATGTCTCATTCTTAGTTTAAAATAAATAACACCATATGAGTCTTAGTCTTGTCCCTCTAAAAGCGCCAAACTTGATACTTTTATTTACATATTCAACAATGTTAAACAATAAGCTTCACACTCAGCTTCATTTAAATACACATATGAATAGTGGGGAAATCATTCATGTCAATTCTTTTAAATATGAAAAATCTCATCTTAATCCTTATCAAAATATTCTTTTATAAAAAAATGACCAAGACCACTCTTATTACTTCTTAGTCATTCACTTAATATTTCTGCATTTTTGGTCTCATATCTACTCGCTCTATAACACTAGAGTCAATTACTCATGAGACTGAGTTAATCCAAGTCTATCGACATACTTCATCTAATTGTGCTAACTGGTATTTATAACATATTAATATAATGAAAAATTATTAAACAATTAAATCATGAGAAATGACATAAATCATTGTTAGTAAAACCAAGTGGTCTGTCACAATATATAAATTGATTAGATTCTATATAAGCCAAGGGATTTCACATGCCTAACAAATGTATCCCTAACTATTGGTTTAGCAAATTGATATGATATCATTTTGTTTATAGAAATATATTTAGAACCACTTCCTTTTTTGAGATAATATCTCTAACATATTGATATCTAATCTAGATGTGTTTGGTTTTTTCATGATATTTTGGATCCTTAGCATAAGCTAATGCAACCTATCACAATAGATTGTCATAGGTTCATATGTTGTCTTAACAATCTCTTAGTACTGCAAAAATCTCTTCAACCAAACTGTCTTTTGTATAGCTAAGGAACATGCTACATATTCAACTTCCATTGTTAATAAAGCTATACAATATTGGTTCTTGCTGCTTTATGAAATTACACAATCATTAAGCAAGAATACATATCCAGAAGTTGATTTGCGTTAATCAATATTACCTTTCCAATCAACATCTATATAACCAATTAAATGCAAATTTTTCCCTTGATAGTACAAAATGTAGTTTGAAGTTATTTTTAGATATCTCAATATTCTCTTGACTACCATCTAGTGTTTTGAACTTGGATTAGATTGAAATTTGCTTACTAGCCCAACAGCATAGCAAATGTTTGGACGTGTACATATTATTGCATACATCAGACTACCGATAACACTAGAATAGGGTACTTTAGACATTTATTCTGTTTCATATGATGTCTTGGGACATATATCATGACTAAGGCTCAGATTCCTTTCGACAGGGGTATTCATGGGCTTGCAATTATGCATATAGTAGCCCTCCAATATTTTTTTTTATTATAAGTCTCTTGAGATAGACCTAGAAGTTTTTTTGAGTGATCCTTTAGGATCTTAACTCTAAGCACATTGCTAGGCTCACCCATATCTTTCATTTCAAAATTCAATAATAACCATTTCTTAGTAGTATCAATCAACTTTTTATCATTTTCAACTATTAAAATATCATCGACATATAAACACATAATTATAAAACCATTGTCAAAATGTTTAATACACGTAATGGTCTTCCTCTATTATCGTAAAACCATCCTTCAACATGACTTGATAAAAATTGTGGTTCCATTGTCTTGATATTTGCTTAAGACCGTAAATGGATCTTTTGAGCTTGCAAACTTTGTGGTTTTGACCTTTAAGTTCAAAACTTAAAGGTTGATCCATATAGATCTCTTCATCTAGTTCTCCATTGAGAAAAGAAGTCTTAACGTCCATTTGATCTAGTTTCAGGATCTTCCATTTCATAAAGTTGGAAATCCTTATTAATCTCACCTCTTTCAGGAAAGTCTTCTTCTAAGAAAATAATATTTCATGACTCAATTTTGTTACTCTTTCATTTGTATCTTTCCCCAAAATACATATCATTTGGAGAATTCTTAGTATCTTATAAAGATACACTTCTTCTCCCTCAGACCAAGCTTTCTATATTCATAGAAATTGTTGTGGATATAAGCCGCACATCCTTATGGGTGCAAATTGCTTAATTCAGGCTTTTCACCTTTCCATAATTCATATGGTGAGAAAGGAACAAATTTTAATGACACACGATTAAAATGTAGGTAGCAATCATTAGTGCATCTCCCTAAAAAGAAATAGATAATTTAGCTTGCGCCATCATTAACCTACTATGTCTAATAGAGTTTTATTCCTTCTTTCTGCTATGCCATTTTGTTGCAAAGTGGAAGAAATAGTTAGTTGTCTAGTTATACCTTTATAATCACAGTAATTTTTGAATAAATCAGATAGATATTGACTCCTTCAATTGGTTCGCAAAGCTTTGATATTCATATTTAATTGATTATCAACCAATTTACTGTAACGTATGAAGCAATCCAATGCTTTAGATTTATGAGAGATCAAATAAATGTGACCGTATTTGGTGAAATCATCTATGAAAGTGATGAAATAGTGAGTATCATGTTTTGCTCTCACATTCATTGGACCACAAATGTCAAAATGTATAAGTTGTAAAGGAAATGTGGCTCTTTTGATTGTGCTAAATGGTAATCTTGTTGCCTTTCCAACTAGACAATGCTCACAAATAGACAAATATATTTTCTCAATAGATCCTAAAAGACCAACCTTTGCTAATCTTTTTAATCGATCTTATCCAATGCATCCTAATTTAGTATGTCATTTCACATCTTCATTTAATAAACTATTATTGGAATTGCCAATAATAAATATAGATGCATTAATATCTATAAAAATAGTGTCTAACATTATAAAACCATCTAACATATAACCATAGCCATAAAAAAACATTGTCTATAAGTTTTTTATTTTATTTTATATAACCATCTTTAAATATAATTTGAAAACCAAGTCCTAGAAGAATAATAATATAAACTAAAATTTGTCGAACATTAGAGCATAAAGCACATCATGGAGATAAAACATGCGACCTCCCCGCGACACTAGCTTGCAGGTACCGATCCCAAGAACGTCAGTGTAAGCATTATTCCCTATATAGATTTTTCTACTCCTTTTGGAATCCGATGAAATTCCACAAAGAAAGATTGATTCCTTACTATATGGTCGGTTGCTGCTGAGTCTATGGTCTAATGAGGAACAATTTTAGCTAACATCAAACAACTATTAACACATAAATTAGAGGGTGAATTTGGTCATACAATACATTTGGCTCAGTGCAATCATGAGCAAAGTGACCAGACTTTCCACAATTGAAGCAATTCATGTTCTTGTCTTTCTGCTGCCGTGTTTCCCACACTTGCATTTATTTCCACTAAAGTTGGCTTTGTTGCCTCCTTTTCCATGCTTGTTTTCCTCATCCTTTTATTTCTGTTGTCTAGAGCTCAAAGCTCTTTTTTCTTTGGACTCAGTCATGTAAGCCTTTCCAATAGGCTTATCGGTGAGAAGGTGATTCTTCTCCATCTCAACATATCGAGAAACATTATCAAAAGTCTTAATGTTGTCATTATGAGTAAGGTTGACACACATGTGTTTCCAGGATTTAGAAAGAGAGTGTATCATAGCTTGGACCTGTTGCTCATCAGTCATCTCATAGCTAACACCTTTCAGCTCACTTATCATGTTAGACATGATAGTAAGGTGTTGCCTTATGGTATGATTAGAATTCTTCTTATAGGCATCAAATTTTAGGGCCAATTGATGCAACCTTGTTATCGAGGTTCCACTAAATTGAACTTTGACAACATCCCAAACTGCTTGGCCTGAGCGATGCTTGTCAAAGCGTAGCATCAAAGTCATTTCTCATGATGCTCAACATCAATATGCAAACAACTCTATCCTTGCAGTTGTAGGCTTGATATGCTTCCATATCTCGCCTATGTTGAGCAATGCTACCATGCTTAGGCTCATCCATTGGTTGTGCTATAGTTTCCAACATATCTTGCTCTTCTAGGAGATACTGAATTTTTCGATGCCAAATATCATATTTTTTATCATTCAACTTATCTCCTTGGTTCAAGTTAGTAATTATATTTTTTTGTTGTAGCCTTTTCATCTATTTAGAAAGAATAATCATAATTAGGATTAACAGAATTCATTATTACAATAAATATTTCATGTCACAATATTTTAAATTAATCAATAATAATCTAACACAAACAACAAAAATAAAAATATTGTTATACAACCCAATAAATTTCCTCTGATATAGTCTAGTTATTGTTGTTTAATTTAAACATATGTCATTAATTATATTAGATGAGATTTATTAATATACTAATATAATATTTCCACAATATTACATGCATATCTTCTTGTAACAAAACAATGAAAGATGAATATATATATATTCCTAAGCATAATAAATATTAACTATGAGTCATACAAGAATTTATTACATGTTAAAAATAAAAACAATACTAAATGAATTCAAAAATAACATATTGTCACATAAAAATACGAAGCGTGTTCTAATATTGAGTCTAATTCATTCATTCTCTGGGTGAATTGATGGTTCTTTCTTAGCAAATTCCCTTTTTTCTAATGTACCAGTCATTTTTCTCATCCATGGAAAACCATTCATTAACTTGCTAGATCGTCTAATATCATCTTGTATTCGATGCCCTAGTTCCCAAATCAACTATTCCTCGAAATTTTTATATGTCAAGTGGCTTAGTCTTTCTTTAAGCACATTCCTTTCATCTTCCCATGAATCAGGAAGGAATAAAAAACTGACATCTGTTGTTCTACAGCTAAATCATAGTTCTCATTAAACATTACATAGAAATTCTACAATTTATAAAATATCTCATCGATGTGCTGAGCTATGGAGTGTTATGGATCTTTCATATATGCACATAATCGTTCCAAGGCAATAAGTATCCGATTTCATACTGCATATTTGAACGAATAAAAAAAACATTGGATACTTTTAAAATATAACACGATTCATATGACAAAAAAATTATATATAGATGTATACTTTATTCATATCTTAATACTTATGCATCAATTTGCATATTTTTTTTTCCAAAATTCACATCAAATAGTTATAAAAAAAAATTTGAAAAAAATCTATTAAATAGAAAATTTAATTTTGAGCATTTAAAAAAAAAATTAGACCAAAACGGACCTTTCATGCACCTCCACACGCCAAAAGAAAACCCCCCCAACCCACTCCATGCACGGCCTGGCACTGCCTAACTGCGTCACGTGCGTACATACTCCTTTACATGCCAGTTCACCTACCACATAAGCGCCATGTCAGTATCCAGGTGGACCACACAGAGGCATCCACATGGTAGATAGTGCCATGTTTCATAGACACATGGACAATCACGTCATCTTCACTTTCCACGTGTTCCAATCCATATTGGCCACATGTTACTTATTGGCATGACACGTGGACAACACATCATCAAAAACTCACCAAATCAGCCTAATGAGAGAATACCACATGACAAGTTTTTTCATGTGTATGTGATACACCTAGGTGGTGCGTGTATCATATGCTGCCTTCCGATGGTATTTTTAGGTTTTTTAAAAAAAATATTTGCATATTTTAGATAATTATAAACCTATTTTGACCATTTTTAGTATGTTTTAAGTTCATTTAGGTAGTGTTTGGATAACACATAAAACTTCTGAGAGTGGGAATCATATTTATTAGATTTTCAAAAATTAAAAAAAAAAATCCTAATTTTGATTAGAAACTTCAAAATTCATATAAAATCAACCACTCATCAGAAAAATCTATAAAAATATCTATTAGAAAGCTTGTGATGAGAGAAATTTCAGTTTTTCATAGTTAATTAGTAAAAAATTATTTCAATTATAAATTCAAGCACAAAAACACACAATTAAGGTTCTAATACCAATGCAAGAAATTTAGGTAAGAGAAACTTATTTGTTGAGTATTCATAATGTATTTTTAATGCTTCGAACAGAGTTAAATTATCAGAACCAGACTTTATTCCATAGTATGAATGTGTTTTGATCCTCTTGGATGAATTAGAAGAGAGTAATTTTTGCAGAGAATTTTTTCAAATAGCAGAGAATAGAAGTATGTTCTTTGTAACTTCTGATTATCTAAAGGGAGTAGTTTATTCTTAATAAGCTATTTACATTTTAATTTAATAGGTTTGGGTTGGGTCAAGCCCACATGGGCGGCTCAGACCCATAAAATCCAACAATTATTATTTTTATGGGATAAATGAAATGTTAAATTTTAAAATATCAATAATGATAAAAAAAATTCAAATAAGAATATGATACCTACATAAAAATATAACTTTTAATATACCTTAACAACAACAAATATTTTGTGAGAATATTCTCTTTTTTTTAATAATAATCAAAATACAACCATTTTTTTTAACTACAATATTATAGGTTTGTTGCTTATTTGGATGTTGTTTATCATTTTTTGTATTTAATTGTCTCTTTTATTATTAATAAAACTTTAACAAAATTTATATATTATGGAAAAAATTATATTATGACATTAAAAAAATATATTTACATTAATGACTATTGCACTTATATAAATATTAAAATTTGATTCTTTTACATATTATTTATTTTATTTATTATCTAAATTTTACCCTCCTAACATAGAGAATAATTTGCCAGTATACATTGTTTGTTGTTCATGTTTTTCTTTTCTCAGCCAATTTTGAGCAACATGAAGCATTTTATTCAAGCAAAGGGATTATTTGAAAATTGAATATTCTAGAATAGGCACGGTTGCACTAGAAAATGTGGATTTTTTTAAATCTTTCATATGTTGATGCTAATGTGTTTCTAATGCGATGTGTTATAAGGTGATTAATGATATTAAAATTGACAAGGATTGAGAGATGAGACAATGAAAAGAAACAGAGAAAAACTATTCATACGAATTTTATTGTCTAAATTTTGTATAAACCATGTGCAAAGACTATTATATCTTTTACATAATAGAGCAATTTATTTTCCTTGTAGATTTTCCGTTTTGTCTTTCTTCTTAGTCATATATTTAGGAGCGGTAACAGGATAGATTCGGTCATATTTCACCTTCACCTTCTCCATCACTATCACTATCACCATCTCCACTCTATTCTCTAATGGAAAATATTTTTTAGTTCCCATCCCGCACCATATGGGGATGAGGATCTCCGATCCTAATCCAATGCTCCAATTTATTTAAAAAAACTTTACTTTATTTCAATTTATCGATTGTACTTACAAAAGATTTACTTCATTTTAATATTACAAATATTTTTTATTTTTATATTAATTATAAAATTCAGTTCAAATTTAGTTGTGTATTGCAAGAAAAATTAACAATAATATATATTTTTAGAAAATAAAAAATTTAAATAAAATAAATTGACCGTAAATATAAAATTTTTAACTAATTATAATTAAAATATAACTTGAACTCTTGAAATAAATGTCATTGCAAAAAAAAAGGGACAATTTGATTCTTCACTTGAAAAATATATAAAATGTATTTATTTTAATTGATATTGGTTAAATTGAAAAATATTTGAACTTCAATTGTTTATTTTTGTCAAAAATTAATTATGTAATTAACTAATTACATGTAATTAGTTTCATAATGAGCATGAATATTAGTTATTATTGTAAATGGTATTATCAGGGAGGGACATATATATATTGTCTCCGTCCCGTCCCTGCCATAAGAGACTTTGGGTTCGGGCAGACAATATATATGGTAAAAAAAGGCTCCGTTTAGAGCGGATTTGAATTGGAGCTCCATGGATGTAGGTCCAATTGTGATTCCTACTTACATTTAATACACGGTAATGGCTAGCTATTAATTCTTCCTTTTCAATATATTAATTTTAATGAAAAATGACTGCTAATTTAAATCTTATACTACATTAATATACCATTAATTTGATCTACTATACAAAATTTATGTTATAATTTATTCATATTTGTAATTTACTTATATATGGAATGAAAAACTCCTTTGTAATCTATCCTTTATCAAAATAAAACAATTGTGAATTCTCTTTTAATCATAATAATGGAACAAGTTAATGAAGATCATCAAACGAGCGGCAGCAGAGGTAACGGAGCCTAATCCAATACCCATGAATCTGTCAATGTCAGTGATGATATAAGGGAAACTTTAAATGAGGTTTTCATTTTTTCTGATGATGACAATCTTTGACCAACTCTGTTGAAATTAAAGATTATTATGAATTTCCTGATATGAAGAATTACTAGGAAAAGGTTGCCTTTTGAGGAGGATAATGACCATAATCGTGGAGATGGTGATGATGACAAGCCAACTCAAAATGAAAATCCAAAATCAAAGCTAAAGAGAAAGAAGAAAAAAGAGGGAAAAAAACACAATGAACAGAAACTGCAGCTTAAGACTTCGATAATTTGTAGACCAATTAAGACTGCCATCTTATGAGAGCACTCTATTGCGAACCAAGTCCTTTAGAAGAAGGCTTCACAACATCCACAAAATAAACAATATCGTTCAAATCACCTTTATAGAATGCATAATGATCTCCACGCCCAATTCTGTAACGTTGGACAAATTTCCACCATCCATAGCGAATTTTGATAATGACCTTGGGCTGCCTTCCTTAACTTGATATAGTCTTATAATTACATACATAATCAGTAGGGAATCCCAATTCATTTTTAAATCTCTTAATACATATTCTCTTTCTTCGAAGACCAGTGATACATAAAACATCATCCTTAGGTAAATGTTGCATTAAGTTAATCAAATCAAGGATTATCAATATAGCCAAACATGATACAACAGTAAAAGTACAATTCTTCTATTAATAGAATGATATCCATTGCTTACAAGACAATATTTCCAATTCAGCTTTCAAATGACTCTTATGGATGACAAGTTTAGAAGCAAAATAAAGATGATTGGATTAGTTGTTGGCTTTGAAATTGTAATTACTACTATTAGTAAACAAAAGAATCAGAAACAATAACAAAAGCTTGTTAAACTCAGAAATAGTGTTACGGTGTTGATTACATGCAATTGGAGCTACGTACATGAATCTAAATGGGAATATTGAATCTGAACATCTTTGCATTCTTTTTGGGGTATGCAATCTTTGACCCAGTCAATAATTCTAACTAGAAAACGATTAGAAATAGAAAAATTACAGAGCAACTTGAAGCCAACACATATCATATAGTGCAAAAATAAAATAAGGAATTCCATACATTATGATAGAAGCCCTGAGTGCGGCTTCCACATTAACAGGCCACTCATCTTCCTGACTAATTTTAAATATGAAAGGGGCACTAAGACAGCCAGAATGTAACCTAAGAAAAGTCTGATCTTTAATTATGAGAATGAAAAAAAATAATTCAGTGTTTCATTCCACAAAGTAAAATCATATCTCAATCAAACTAAGAAAAAATGGAGATTTGAGATGAACAATAGAAGATTTTGCAATACCAATATCATTCGATGTGTCTTTTGGAGAGTTTCGATTTTGGAAATTGGTAAAGGCTTTTATTGCATCGTGCTCTAACTCATAAGACTGGTATAAACTTTTTTTTTTACTCCAATCACTAGAGGTGCTCACTCAGGCCATGAATGATATATACTAATAGGAAAGATATGTATCAAAAGGGGATGAATTAGTGGTTTATTTAAATTTTAAGGCTAATGGGAATCTTTTTGTAGCGGAATATAAGCCAAAACAAAAGATAAAGATATAGAAAGAAAGAGAGAATAAGAAAGATGATAAACACATAAGATTTTAAAGTGGTTCAGACAACTTTTACTACTTCCACTCCTCAACTACAATTGAGATTTTTATTATCCTTAACAAGATACAATGAGGTTTTTGAAGCTCACCTCAAACTTAGTGTTTCTTAGACTCATACTAAATTTTACACTTGTGTTTTGCAAACTCACTCAAAACCTAGGTGTTTCTCTAAGGTTCGTATCAAATTCTATGTAGAGTTTTCACGGGCTAACTCTAAATCTCAAGAGTTTTACTAAGGGCTCACTTTCTAACCCCTTACAAGTTCTTTAACCAAACTAACACTAAACCCTCATAAGTATTTTTCTTTCCAAGCTAATACTCAACTTAAACTTCAAGTATTTATAGCTAATACTTAAATAATTCATCTCACAAATAATTACAATAGTTGAATACAAAGGATGGAGAATTAAATTGGCAAAACTTGGATTCTTCATGTTGCTTTTGGTGAGGTACTTATAGCCTTATAACCCCAAAGAGTTGTTACTAACATTTGCTCCTTCTCCTCTCTCACAACTAGTTCTACTACATTTAATTTTGCTGTTCGATCAGAAATCGTGGTCGTGATTTCTTCGCTACTCCAACGGCTAGTGACACATGGTAGCTCCTGAATAGTTTCTAGCTTTAACGGTTTGGGGTTGCCCTCTCCTTTTCGTTGTCGCGATGCTATTGTTGCAGTCTATTTCACGGTCGCCCTTTCCTCCATTAATCAATCTATCCATTATGGGTTTCTTTGATACTTTTGCCCTTGTTCTTCTCCAGATCATAGTCATGATTTTTTTTTTCTACTCAAAACCCTTGGACATATGGTATGCTTGGACTAACTTTCTCCTAGCAGACTTTGCATATGAATTTCACGGTCGCTATTACCTTGATTGTGATCATGATCTCCACTATATTTTTTTTATTTACTTTTAGTATTGATGGATTCATGGTCGCAAAAACACTTTCGTGAACAATACTTTCTTTTGTGTTTGTGAATAATTTGTCCACCAAATTTCTTCCATTTTTCACTAAGTTTTTATCAAAATTAAAACTACAAAACAACACTTAAATTAATACATTAATGATTTCTTAATTTGATTATCAAGATCAAAATAGAGATACACTACTTAAATACCAAATTTTTTCCCTTTAAAAACAACATAAAACTTTTCTTCGACCTTATTCTTGCAAAGATCAATTTTCAAAATATCTTCTTTTGATTAATTTCACAATTTCGCATGTAGATCTTTATTTGAGAAAATGAGGAACTTTTTTATATGAACAGTGGAGCAAATGAACAAGAATTAACAAACATTAATAAATAGAAAAAAACATTCATCCAGCAATAGTGGGATCGAAATGTTAGAGATGAAGATTGATAAATGAAATTAACAACTACATTATAATAAGAAAAAATTTACAACTAATGAAATAGGGTCTGGATATCAAGTGTGTTGGGAAGGACAAAGATCAATTAATTTTATTTGGTTAAAGAGAAAAATTAAAAAATTTTAGAAGTTAAATCCTAGGATTTGTACTAAGGGATAAACAAATCATTTTATACCATCTATAGTGTCAGTTTGTAAAAATAACAACTCCCTAAAAATACCATACATTTGTTGAATCACTTTTGATCTCTAAATTATTACAGTTTTTTTTTGTTCAAAAAAATTGTCCATAAGCTTCTATTTTATTTTATTATGTCTCTGAGTATTTATTTTTGTATAATATTGAACTCAATTAGGGATTCAAATAAATAAAATGATAATTTATGGGCTCAATGTGTGTTAGAATAATATTATACGTTAAGTTTCTAAATTATCATTATTTTCTACTGAGTTTATGTTTGGAGCCAATGTAAACTAAAATAAATGATTGAGAATTCAATACAATATCATAGACAAACTAGAAGTTAAATAAAAAACTAACAATTCAGCAACTAAAACTTTTTTCGTTATTATTATTATTATTATTGATCAAAAGTATAATTTCATTAAAAGCAAATCATCCATACATTAACACCACATTATAGCATACATATACAAAAAATATAAATGATGCCCATCCAAAACAAGATGATCTAACCATAGTAAAATGGTTGAGAACCACATAGGATGATACTTGATGCTCCGTCTTAACTTGTTGACATGTCAAACATCTGATAGAATATTCTATGATATTTTTCTTCATTCCTGACCACAAGTACTTTGTCTTCAAGTCTTGGTGCATCTTGTGCTTCCTGAGTGCATAACATATTATGTCTCATGTGCCCTTTCAGAATATTCTGTCTCAATTCTTCTATATTGAGCGTACATAACTGGCTTTGATAATACACCTAGTTCAACTGTATACTCAAGTCTTTCCTCCTTAGAGATCAACTCAACTATCTCAACTAACTTAACATCTTGCTTATGAGCTTCTATGATCTCCGAATTGAGAGTAGGACATATGTGTAACTCCGTTAAAGTCTTTTTGCTTAGTGCATTAGCTTTATCTAAATGGTAGTCAATTACACAATTGTAGTCATTGACCAATTCCGACCATATTTTTTTGTCTCAAGTTCAACTTTTAATTTGTTAAGTTGGAAGATACTTTAAGCTCATATGGCTGGTGTAGATGAAACACTTTTTTCCATACAAGTAGTAGTGTCATATCTTCAATATGAAAACAATGATTGCCAATTTCAGATCATGTGTTAAGCAGTTCAACATTGTGTTTGCCAGACCACTATTGTCTAATGTAGCATAAAATAGCTGTTTTTTCAATTAAATTATTGATTGAATGTATCAATACTGAATTTTATGTGCAGACAACTTTTCTTATATGTTGTTGTTGGTCTATGGGTTGGGCTTATTGTTGGATATGTGACTGAGTATTACACTAGCAATGCATACAGGTTAGAATTGGTGCTATTTATGTTCTTTTGTTCTTATAATCTTAATTTATTTAACTTCTTCTTTGCATTAAATTGCAACCCTGTTCAAGATGTTATTGATATCGAACTGGAGCTACCACTAATGTTATTTTTGGGCTTGCATTGGGATATAAATTTGTCATTATTCCCAATTTTGCCATTGCAGTCAGCTTTTTTGTTAGTTTCAGCTTTGTTGCTATGTATGGCATTGCAATAGCTGCCCTTAGAATGATGAGCACTATTGGAACTGGATTAGCTGTTGATGCATATGGTCCAATTAGTGATAATGTAGGAGGTATAGCTGAAATGGCCTACATGAGCCAAAGAATCAGTGAGAGGAATGATGCCCTTGATGTTGTTGGAAACCCCAAGATTGGTATTGGGAATGTTTGTTGCATGTACCTTCGATTTTAAAATGCACATCAGTATGCTTTATATCTTATTATTGCCAACGAGTGATTTTTGCTGAACTTTCCATTGGACCATACTCCAATTGACACAGTCATGAAAGAAAATGGAAACCTCCCCAGGAGTTTGGCCTTTCTTTTGTATGCTCTACATGAAAACGATATCTGAGTCTAAATAAATCTCAAGTTTCTAAATGGACAAGTGGATATGGTCTACTTTTTCAAATTAGACCACTTGTCATGGAATTGCTTTATCTTTCTCTAAATGAAATGCAACTTATGAATTTTTGATATATGATTCTCGTGACTTTTTTTTTACACAATTAACTGCTTTTATTATAATTGTTTTTCAGCAATGCTGGAGGTTTTACATCCTTTTTTATAAGTTTCATTGTCTTGCTGATAAAAAAAAAAACCTTTATAACAATCAAATGCACTGATATGCTAAAAGTTTCATCTGAACCTCTAATAGATTTGTTGTGCTACGCATTTCGGGGTTTTGCCAGTGGCTCTGTAGCACTTGTGTCCTTTGCTCTCTTTTGTGCCTTTGTCAAACATGCTTCAATATGAAAAGTAGATGTGTTGATGCCAAAATGTTTCATTAGTTTGCTTGTGGGTGCAATGCTTCCTTACTGGTTTTCTGCTAGGACAACGAAGAGTGTTAGAAGTGCAGCTCTAAAGATGGTTGGGAAGTTCGTAGGCAATTTAAATCCCTAGACTAATGGATGGCAGTGCCAAGCCTTACTATGCTACATGTGTTAAGATATCCACTAATGCTTCCATCAAAAAGATGATCTCACCTAGTGCACTAGTGATTCTCACCCATGTTTTGTCCTGAGCATTTATTTTTATATTTGTGTACTACAAATTGCCATCTCTGCATCCAACACCGGTGGTGCTAAAGATAATGACAAGAAGTATTTTGAGGTATGTATTTATTGGTAATATAAATTCTTCATATTTATAATATGGATTACATTGAGCGAAAATCTTGTTGGATGATAGGCTAGTGGTTCCGTGCATTCTAGAACTCTTGGCCCTAAAGGTTCGGATGCTCATAAGGCAGCTGTCATCGACGACACCATTGGGGACCCCTTGAAGGACACATCTAGATAATCACTCAACATACTCATCAAGCTCATGACTGTTGAATCGCTTGTATTTGCTCCATTCCTTGCTACACATGGAGGTTTGCTTTTCAAAATATTTTAAAGGGGGGGATAAGACAAGCAAGATAAGAGAGTCCATTTATACCTTTTTATTTTACTCTGAAAAGTATATGTAGTTGTAGTCCACGTTCGACTCCTAAAATTGTCTCTCCTTATGTTGAGTTGTGGAGAAAATTTTCCCTTGTGAAAGGGTAAAATCACAATGACGAAGGCAATGATGATAAATGTTAATCTAGTAAGAGTTCTTTCTCAATTTCCATGCAATTGCCTTGGTGTTATGTTCTTTTCAATCTGCAACTTAAAACTGTGAGACTTAAAAAAATGTCATAAATTTTAGTATGCCATTATAATTTTTAGTATATATCAGGGCAACCTCATATACCAGAAATTATTAGGCATGACCATAATGTGCCAAAAGCTCCAATGGCTTAAGTTTTTTAGATGAAAAAGACAGTACTGCAAAAGGTGCATATGTTAAAGAATTTGTTCTTTATGTTTTGCCCGATTTTTCAAAATTACTATTATTAATTTATTATCTCTAATTGAATCTCATATTTATTTTTAAATAGTTTTAGTTTATATGTTTGTCTAATTTTAGTTAAGAATTTAGCTCATTTATCCTTATTCCGTAGGCTTTACATAATATTGTATAATAATATTAAATGAAAAGACCAAAAAGCAATTGTGGCAAAACAAGGCTGCCTTATGCTTACAGAACCCAATTCTCTTATGGCTCAAGATTTTAAGGCTCGGTACTTTCATTGGGTTCTATATTTGATGCAGGCCTAGGGACTAATCCCAGTTATGCATGGAGTAGCATTTTTGCGGCCAGAGACTTGCTTGAGAGTGGTGTTCGATGTAGGATGGGATCTGGTAGCAGTGTAACCATCTTGTGTGATCCTTGGTTGCTTGACTTAGCTAATCCTTTTGCAGTGACTCCTCCACCTCAAGGTCTTGGTGGTGCAAAGGTCAGGTCTTTGGGAGTTAATGATAATGGAAGGTGTGGATCTAGATATTGTATCTGATTTATTCTGTGCATGAGATCGCAAATTGATATGCAAAATCCCCTTGAGTTAGTGTGCTCAAAATGATGGTTCGTTTTGGCTCGAAAAGAGAAGTGGTGCGTATTCTGTTAAAAGCGGTTACAAGAAACTTATGGTCGATTTCTTAGCTCATAATGCGAATTTAAGAAATTGTCAGTGGACTAAAATATGGAAGTTAAAATTCCAACAAAGGTTAGAAACTTCATATGGCGTGTTTATTCTAATTTTCTTCTAATTTTGTCTACTTTGCGTAGTAGAAGAGCTGATGTTCCATCTTTATGCCCTCCCTTTAATTATGAGTCAGAGTCAGAGATTTCCATGCTTTGATTGCCTACTCGCGTGTCAGGCATGTGTGGCGGTTTACATGTACTGTAGTGGAATCGTGTAATCTTATTTGCACCAGAAGTTCCTCAGAAGATTTGAATGTTGCAACGATGACTATGTTGTCTATCTAGAATGATCGTAATGATCTGGTATGGAACGAGAAGAGACTTGCTGATGAGATATCAGCAAGTAACTTTGTGAGTTTGCTATCACAGTGTAATGAAGTCCAAAATAGGTAATATTAGCACCTGTGGTGATAATCTATATGAGGTTGTTAAATGGGCAAAACCTGCACCAGAACAAATTAAATGCAATACTGATGTAGTGTTTTTGGCTCAAGGAGTTATTGGTTATAGGTTTGTTGTTCGTGACTTTAATGGGACTCGTTAACTGTTGATCTAACTTTTTTTAATTAAAATAATTTGAAATTTAAATAAACCATCAATAGACATACATTTATAAACCTCTTCTATAGGCTTGTTGCCCTTCTCCACCTTGTTGGGTGATCTTAACATGCATCTCATATATGACACAATAGAAATTTAAAATTAATTAAATCTAAAACCTATAGAATGCCCCATGTAATTTATAATCAGATTGCATACCATTAAATAAGATAAGTTGATTACTTTATTTGTATCTTTTGATCTTTCAAGTTTATGAATTTTTTCTTTAAGTTGAATTATTGCAAACTATAATAATTCAAGGATGGATTGTCTCTAATAGTAATCTACGAGAAAGAAAGAAGAAGAAAACCACAATGGAGATGGGGTGAACAACCAACAAAATGATAGCAATGGAGATTAATCTTTTGAAAGAGACAGAAGAGAAACTTTTATTTCTTTAGGTTGACAGCCACGAATTTGACCATTAAAAAGGTTATTTATATATCACCTAATCATATAGGACATAAGTTTTCCATGTATAGGAGTTCTATTCGAAATAGAAAATCTAAAGTCGCAAAGGCTGATATCGTGGCCTTCACGCCTGTGACTAATGTGTCACAACCGTTACTTCCATGTTGTCACGGTCGTGACAACCTTTGTCATGACTGTGACCCATGATGCTTTGTCAAATTATTTCTCTTTCATGTCTTGGATCTAATACAAAATTCATTTCACATTTCCTTCATTTCTTATATGCATGTGACCCATTAGGTTCCCAATTATGTTGGTAGCTCAAATAATCATATGATTTCAAACAAATTATGAATGATATCTAGTAATATATCATGACCTCCAATTGATTAGAAAGTCGGTGGTCTAACTATAAACCCTTCTATAGACAATTATCGTGCAATTTGTACTTTTACCATACTATACCTCATGGTTCAGAGTATGGATTGTGTCAACTCTTACTGACTGACTACGTCACATCTAGTCCAAATGATATTAGTTTTGTCTATAAGACTCATTACTATATTAGACATGTCCTTGAAGACCTTCTTCAAGACTTATCCACTTTGGCCAATGATTTCTGAGTAATGATATCTACAAGAGGCTATAGGTATACTCTTTTTCTATCAGGAGTGGTCAATTCTTTATTGACTACTCAACTACCTTCGAATACCTCATGTTATACCCAATCACCACCTTTTGGGTGACCTTTGAGAGGCAACAATGAATAAAGTCAAAGTATAGGATTCAATTTCCAAGATAACCTTGAGCATATCAAATCTAAGGATACTTGCATTATTCCTATGATGAGACTATCACTGATATTGAATAGATATCTATGTGATTGTCTCATTGCAGATCATCCAATGTACTTGGCTACTCTAGCAAACATCCATATTTTAACTCTAAACATCACATGTCTTCAACTTATTCATAAATGGATCTTTGATTGTTTCATCAAATCAAACTCTTTGATTGTTTCATCAAATCAGATGTTCCAACTCCTAAATGCTTGCTTCAATTCATAAATGGATCTTTGCAATTTGCATACATTTTTTTCATCACTAGATGTGAAACCCTCAGATTATAATATGTACACATCCTCACTCAGATTTCCATTAAGGAAAACTATTTTCACATCAATTTGCCAAATCTCATAATCATAATGAGTTGCAATGGCTAGGAGTATCCCGATGGATTTAAGCATAGCAACTAGAGAAAATGTTTCATTATAGTCAACACCTTGTCTTTGACGATATCCTTTAGCTACCAGCCTAGCTTTATAGGTAACTATATTATCTTTTATATCAGTCTTCTTCTTAAAGACCCATTTACACCTAATGGATTTTATCCCTTCAAATGGGTCAACCAAAGTCCATACTTAGTTTTCATACATAGAATCCATTTTTGACTATGTGGCTTTTAGCCATCTATCAGATTCTGAAATATTCATAATTCTTCATAGGTAGTAGGCTCATCATCCTTTATGAGCAATACATCATTATGTTCACTTATGAGAAATCTGCATCTCTCGAAAACAGTGCATATCCTACTAGATCTATGAAATTCTTGTGTTATAGAAGGTATAATTGTTGTTTCATTTATATGAGTAACTGATTCGGATTCTGTTAGTTGATTTGCATATGTTTGAGCATATTGAATTTCATCATGTTCAATATTACTCCCACTATCTTTTTTTAGAAGAAACTCTTTCTCTAAGAAGACAACATATTTTGAAATAAATATCTTTTCTTCCAAAAGGTGGTAGAATTGATATCCAAATGACTCTTTTTGATATCCCACAAATTGACACTTATCAGACTTAGCTTCTGGCTTATCTGGCATTTTCCGCTTCTCATAAGTATGACAACCCCATACTTTCATGTGCGAAAGTATAGGTCTTTTGTTATTTCATATCTCATATGGCGCAATATTAACTGACTTAGAAGGGACTATGTTTAATGTATAAATAACAATCTCTAATGGATGACCCCAAAAAGACTTAGGTAGTTTAGCAAACCTCATCATAGACCTTACCATGTCTAACAAGTTTAGTTTCTTCTTTAGCCACACCATTATATTGTGGCATGTAAGGTGGAGTCCATTGAGATAAAATCTCATTATCTCTTAGATAACCTTGAAACTCTTGACTTAAGTATTCTCCACCTCGATCTGATATAAGTGTTTTAATACTTTTGTCAGGTTATTTTTCGACTTCATTTCTGAATTCCTTGAAGTTTTTAAAGTCTTCAAATTTGTATCTCATCAAATATAAGTGCCCAAATTGTGAATAATCATCAATAAAGGTAATGAAGTAGATAAAACACCTTTGACATGCACTGATATTAGCCCACATACATTTGTATGTATAAGTTATAATAGTCTATTGGCATGTTCACTCTTTCCA
The DNA here is from genome assembly GCA_023653625.1 of Triadica sebifera. Taxonomy (NCBI): domain Eukaryota; kingdom Viridiplantae; phylum Streptophyta; class Magnoliopsida; order Malpighiales; family Euphorbiaceae; genus Triadica; species Triadica sebifera. Next base: position 17,883,060 of record CM042910.1, on the reverse strand, counting down.
CTAAAAGGTGATTTTGTTATCTTGCCTAATAAACAAGATTCACATGTGTCATATGATTCATAACCAAATGACCCTCAGTCACCATTCTTGTGTAACTTAGTCATACACCTCTCATTTATATGGCTAAGGCGACAATGCTATAAATATGATTGTTTTAGGCTATCCAACTTTTTTCTATTAGTATTATTGATATTGAAGATTGAATTATACATGTCAAGAATGTAAATTCCATTGCAGAATGTGCTAGTTCCATTAAAAATATCATTCAACCATATAAAACAACTATTATCATTAATAGTTAAAGGAAAACCTTTTTTTTATTTAAACAAGAAAAAAATTATTTTTAGTTAAAACTAAAACATAATAGTAAAGCCCACTCAGAAGTGTTAATACATAAATTCCTACATCTAATGCAACAACTTTTGCTCTATTGCCAACACCTAGGTCTGACTCTCCTTTATTGAGTTATCAATTATTTACTAGGCCCTGCATATTAGTACATATGAGTGAGCCACATCCAGTATCCAGTACCTATACATTATTACTATAAATAATATTAATCTCAATAACATAAATACCTAAACTAGAATGTGCATTCAATGTCTTTTCCATTTCCTTCTTCAAAAACTCCATATAGGCCTTATAGTTCCTCTTCTAATGGCTAGTCTTGCCACAATAAAAGCAAGTCCCTTTTGAAGCAGTCTCTTTGCCCTTCTTCTTTATGCCCTATTGGGTCTTTGTGGATTTCTTCTTTTTTTTTTGTCCTTTTTTTTTCTTTGAAGAACCAAAAATGCCCACCAGGATCATAACCTTTTGCTCTTTCTTGATAGAACGCTCAGTTGTCTTGAGCATATTGATTAACTCAGGGATCGATGTAGAGATCTTATTCACATGATAGTTTAACATGAAATGTGCAAAACTATCAAGAAAACTTTGGAGAATTAAGTCTATACTTAACTCATTATCCATTGCAAATTCCAAAGTAGCCAATCACTCATGTACCTATTCATCTTCAATGTAAGTTACACTGGAGATGTCCCCTCTATCATCTGAGAGTAGAAGAACAATTTAGATATCTCATATCATTTTGTTCGAGATTACTCATCAAAAATATCCCTTAGATGGTACATGATGGTATTAACATCCATGTTCTTATGTTATTTTTGAAGTTCGGAAGACAGAGGCGAGCATAATGCAACCCACCAACTCACTATCATCCACTTACCTCTTATATACCAACCGTTCATCAACAAATGCATCATCAATAGGGGAGGAGGGAAGCAGCCCTTGCAAGACATAAGTTATCTTTTTAGCTTTGAGAACTGCTCTCAAATTTCTTAGCCAATCAAGGAAGTTCAGGACAATCAATTTATTTGATTCAATAATTGAGCATAGGTTCACGTTAGATGACATGATTCTAACAACCTAGATGTAAAGAAAAATCATGTTAGAGAATGTACGATATGTAAGATTATTAGGTCTTTAATAAATACATATTATTGCTCCCACTATTTTATTTTGAACCCATAGCCTTCACTATGAATTTGAGAGAACCAGTTGGAAGCTCTCCTAGTATGTCAGTATCCAATATCATTAAGAATGACCTTGGGTGTGCCCAACAATCCACCTTAGGTCAATTGGCAGGTATCTCATACCAATTGCATCATATTATGCAACTATTGAATCATTAGATTATCAACTGTTGATATGTGCACATCTCATGTACACTTACTCAATATTAACTCTAATTCACATTGACCTTAGGTGTACCCAACAAGCCAATGTAACTAGTTAAAACTGACTCATTAATCATGAAATTATATTTCAATGGTTTGAACATATTTATAAGATAGAGAAAATTTAATGACAAAATAAAACAAATAGAGGAGATATAACTTTTTATTCGCTAAAATAAAATGCACTACATTGGTTTATGCCAAGATGGCAACACCAACATGTAAATGAACTGTAAATAACTAGCCAAATCCTAATAATAATCCAAAATCTAAAACAAAAATCGTAATCCTCTGGAGAAAGCAAAATCATGGAGATGGAGGAGATTTTGCAGAGCAATGTTGCTTGAGAAGCATGGCGAAGAATGGGTTGTTGAAGTGGGCAAAAACAGGGCAAACACAGTCATCAGAGATCTCAGCAACAACCTTGCAACATTCAGAGTCAAGCTTGAGCTTATGGGTATAATAAGAAGCAATGATTTGAGAGACACAGCCGTGTTCAATATGAAGATCTTTAAAGCACTTAGCCACTTTAGGGTCAGGCTTTGTGACTGGAAAACCACCAGCTGGTAGCGGCGGAAGAGCTTTGCCCTTGTAAGGGAAATGGAACGGTGGATGTGGAAATGGGACTCTGAAATGGGGACGTGGAGGAATTGGAAACCATGGCCATCTTTCTACTGAAGCATCACCAACTACGCTCTCTGTTAGGCATGCCACGAGTAGCAAAACCAAACACAGTTTCTTCAACATTTTTAATTGTTCAATTAGCTGAGACTAAATTGATCTTAATTCGCTATGAAAATGGTAGTGAGAAGAAAATGGAAATTTGTTAGCCTATTTATAAGGCCTAGAGGATGAGTTTTACTTTGTTTGAGATACAATTTCATTGATCTCTCACTCTTAATTTTCTGCCATTTTTTTTCCTTTTAATTATCCCAATTGTGTGATAATTACTAACGATTTGATAAGGATATTTTGAATATCAGATTCCGTTGATTATATTATTTAGCCCTTATCTAGACAATAATCAATTAATGGGATTTTTCTTCTGTATTTTTATAATTATTATGTACCAAAAAAAATTCAAATGGAATGTTATCTACTATTTTCGAGGCAAGTGAAATTAGCAAGATATATTTTGATAAGTGCTCATTTGATTTAACTTTTATTCCCATTTTTTAGTAGTCTATCAGACTAAAGGTTAAATGGAGTGTTTTGTTAGTTCAACTTTTGATTTACAAGACAAGTAAAAACTAACTTAGATATTTAGTAAAATAAGAGTAGAAACCTGTGTCAGCATTTAGACTGATTTTTTTTTTTATAAAAACTAAAATTTTTAACTTTTTTCATATCACTGACTATTAGATATTTAATATATAAAATCATTTTTATTTTTTAATTAAATCATTTTATAATAATTTTTTGTTGATTAAAAAATATTTTCTAATATATTTGTATTTGAGTGATTTTTATGTTTAATTAATTATATATTATATTATATATAATATGCATCATGAACAAAATAAAAAATTAGTATATATATCACATTAATAATTACTAATAGTTATTTTATAAATTATAACTAATTTTCAATCATTTAGCTACCAAATATTTTAAAACCAGTTATAAATTATTAACCGCTATAACTAACTGTTGATAACTGACAGTTATTACTGACAACTAATCGTCTTAGATAACCACTGATAGTTAACAACCACTGTAGAACCAAACACATTCTAAATCATATTACTAACTGAAATTTGAAAAGTTATTTGATCTCTTTCAAAAAAACAAAATTAAAAAAAAAATAAAAACTGAATCTTGAAATGTGATAGCTAATTACACTGTTAGGTGATGATAATACGTTATGTTACACCATCTTAACCAGGGCTACCTTAGATCGTAGAAAAGCACAATAATTTATTATTATTATTATTGTTCCCATTGAAGAAAGTAATTGTGGAGTGTGAAAATATCTTGTTTAACGTTAATTTATATCTCCATTATAAATTAGATCCCACTTATTATAAATTATCAAGAGAAAGTAGCCCTAAGCATTGGATTTTTTTTAAATGTAAATTGTATTATTCTAATAATAATGTAGGGGAAGAGGGGAAAATATCTGCCTTGTTTGCTGAAACAAGAAAATTCAAGAAAGCAGATATAGCTTACATTGGATCTCCGTCTTCTTCAGTTGATAAACAACTTGTTAGCTAAAATTTGCGATGATTTTATGTGAAACGATAATTAATTACCTTTTTCACATGGTTACCCAGATTTCTTTCCTTACTTTTCTCCCGTTGCCCTTCTGGTTAGCCCAGATTTTGTGTGCAGTAAAATGTTGACAAATGATTTGTGCATATATATCATAAAACATGACTTGACTTCCATTTTCTGAACAATTCACTCTTTTTTTAACTAACAACAATTTTATTTAGTTCAACTTCAATAGAAATTCTATTAGAACGATAGAGAATCTCAGGAAAAGCTTAACTTATGCATAATCTTGGATTTTTAGAAAGATGGCAACTTATGGCATGGAATAGGAGTTAAGTAAAGATCATTTTTTCTTCTAAGCACAGTGGCAAAAACCTCCATCATGTCTAGTTCTTCTTTCTTGATACCATTGCAAAGTTCCCAGTCAAAATAGTGCAATAAGCATGCAAGTGTAAGCTCCACATTGCTCATAGCAAATGACACACCAGGACAAATTCTTCTTCCTGATCCAAATGGTAAAAATTCATAGTTACTTCCCTTGAAATCAACATCACTCTCCAAAAATCTCTCCGGATGAAACTTGTCAGGTTCTATCCAATAATTTGGATCTCTGCCAAGTCCCCAAGCATTTATAAGGACTCTTGTCCTGCTAGGTATGTCGTATCCATTGATTTTACAATGCTCTCTACTTTCTCTTGGAGATAAACATGGAACTGGAGGATGTAATCTTAGAGTTTCTTTTATTACTAATTTTAAGTACTTTAGTTCATTAGTAATTGTTCCATCAATATTTCCTTTTGCATTAAAAACCTTTCGAACTTCCACTTGTGCTTTCTGCATCACTCTCGGATTTTTTATCATTTCTGACATTGCCCATTCCATAGTTGTCGCTGATGTATCAATGCCACCCAAGAACATGTCCTGATACATAATTATTCAATTTAGTAAAACAAAGAGGTAACCTGCAAGTTTAATGCTTTTTTCCTTTTTTACCTCTTCTATTACTTTTTTATCGACTTTTGATGACCCAGCAAGTTTTCATGCCTTAAATGCATTGGAAACTTTTATGGGACCCGGACGAAAACAAATATTTATAATGTCATCAGAACAGAAAAAGAGAGAGTTAAAAAAATAGAAAATAGTTAACACTTTCAAAATAAAAATGTAATAATGAAGGAAGATAATACGTACTCACCAGGATAGCTCCTTTGATATTGTCAGCCGATAAGGGAAATTCAAGGGTTCCGTTCTTTTGAAGATTCAAAAGAGCGCGAACGAGGTTACCAGCTCCACCCTGTTCATTATGTGTGGCCCTGGAAATTCTATGTTCATTGATTATGCTCTCAAGCAGCATGTCTAATTCTTCATGCAATTTCTCGAGTTTAGACTGATATCCAGTTATTAAAGGAAGAAATTTAATAGAAGGGAACAGATCAGGAATACTTAATCCTCCTAGCAAATCTATAACTTCCTTAACAATGGGTAAGAATGCTTCCTGGTGTTTGCATTTCTTGCCAAAGGTTGCTCTAGAAATGATAGAACATGATAAAGAACACAACATCCTGTTAAGATTGACAGGAGACCCTGCAAATGAAGAAATTGAACTGATGAGATTTGATACCTCTTCTTCCCTGACGGATCGAAACAACTGCACTCGCTTCGCGCAGAGAAGCTCCGACATGCATATTTTTTTAAGCCGTCTCCAGTTTTCTCCACAGGGCGCGAAACCAATATTTGAACTCCGATAAAATACGATATCTGCAACAAGGATGGGAGGCCTTTGAGCAAAGAGGATGTCATGTGTCTTCATTATTTCCTTAGCAGCTTCTGCTGAAGAAATTACAACAACTGGAATTTCGCCGAATCGAAGCTGCATAATTGGTCCATATTTCTTGGCCATGTCTCTTAATTTGTGATGAAGTAGACTGCCAAAAAATTGGTGCATATTTCCTATGATGGGCAGCTTTCTGGGTCCTGGTGGAAGATTTAGAAGATTGTTGGCTTTAAAATTCTTCCTTATCGTGCATATCATCCAGTAAAAGAGGAGGAAGATAATTAAAATTGACGAAAATGAAAGGAATTCTGAATTCATGGCCACAGAGATCATATTGTATAAAGAACGCTTTTATGCAGATTGTTTCTTTCAGCTTCCCTTATATGTAGAAATCGTGGTAGCTATTTGGGGGAAGTCTGTGTACACTCAATTGAGGAAATGTGGCCTTGCAATACTGTACTATCATATGTCTGTACAATCAATTAAATAATTCTACACAACACAATTCCCCAGTGGGTCTCTGCGTTTTAACTTCTTGTTGCATATCATGGATACAATTTTATCTTTCCAGTTGTCTTTTGTCTTTATAAACTTTATCTATTTGTCAGAATAATTATTATTGAAGATAATGTAGGCAATTTTTTTTAGTAGAAATATAGGTAAATTTCAATAGCTGTTAATTAGGAACTGTTTTTTTTAGTAGAAAAAAGGGTACAGTTAGTAGCTAAATCTCATCCCGGAAATGTTAATTATTGTACCAAAATCTTTGTGAAATTAATTATTAAATGGGATATAATAGACAAGGTAATTTTAACTCTAAAACCCAATAGATCTCCCAACAAAAATAATAAACATATAAATAACTAAGTGAACGTAATTATCAAGGTAAAATCACCAATGTATTGTTCCCATCATATTTGATAAATAATTAAAATAAAAAAGATTGTTGTTCAACAATGAGAAGCATTTATAAATAGTAACATGTTGATAAGAAAATAGCAGCATTGTTGGATTAAATAAGAGGCTCGCTTGGTTGCACTTAAAAAACTAAGTGTTGGTAGTTGATCCTTCGGTTTGATGAAAAGATCTAAAAGGGGCAAAAATGGGGTTCAACTGGCAGAACTCAATTTTTTTTATATTTTTTTATGCTACATCATTTAAGACATATTTGGTATATTTCATCTTGGAATAAAAATGTGATTCACATTCTAAATTTAAGTTTGGTACCTTATATCTAGGTAAAATATTTGAGATTATAATTTTTTATATCTCAAATTTATTATTATTTAATCCTTTTTGTGTTTCTATGATAAAAAAAATAGAGTTAAAAAATAATTATTAATTCATTTGCTTATAAAATATAGAACTATTAAAAACAAAGACGATTATGAAAATATAATTAATTTTTAAATTTTATTCATTTTACTTATAAAATCACACTAAACATATAAATAGGATTTCAATTTATATCACATGAATATACCAAAAAGAAATATTAAAATCTCAAAATACCAATTTAAGAATATAATTTCATTTCACATTTTTTTGGTATATCAAACATATTCTTAGGTTTATATTAAACCCATAAACAAGCAATCATGATATTTCTCTCTGTGCTCTTTAGAATCAACTGGTGCAGGTTAGGGCATTAAATTAATATGTGCAGCTCAATTTTTTTGCAATTACTGATCAGAGTTTTAATTAAAACAAAAATGTGTAGTTCAATATTTAAATGGTAAATATTAATCAATATTATAGTTTTAATTACAAAAAAAAACATATAATTTAGGTGTTAAATTGTTACTACACAATAAAAATAGAGGTTTTACCCAAGGGTGAGAGGGGATGATAGAAATCTATTGCCCCTTAACCAGAAGTTTCACGTTTTAGCCTTAGATATGAAACATCTTTAGAACTAGGAAGGCAGTCTTTTATTCCTTTACCGAACTTATCTGTTGCAAATTCAAATTAGTTTACACCAAATATAGGATATTGCATGATTTGGTAACAATAAATTTTAATCTAGAGATTAGTGTGAAAGCAATATAAAATGTACTGAGGTTCATTTTAATTGGCAATAAGTAGTGATACTGCATCCGTTAGTTCAGTTCATGATAAGATATTAATTCTAAGTTTAATTAATACTTGCTGTTATTCAATAGACTGATAATTGCCATAACAGACGAAAAATGAATAATTTTTATTAATCACAAACCCTTTTTTCGCTTTTGAAAATTCAATCATATTATTAAACTTGCAGAGATAGTTGAGAGAAAGTTGTGAATTCTTTCATTAATAATAAAAAAACGAAATACAACTTATATAGTAGTTCTTCCATAACTGCCTAACTAACCAAAGGGAGAAAAGAATAAAGTTACAGATTGTTGTTGAAAAAATTAGGACCGGATAAAGTAAAGTTGCAACTAATAATTTGAAAAAATTAAAGGTAAAATCGAATATAAAAATTTTACGTGGAAAACCCCTAAACAAATCAGGGTAAAAACCACGAATAAGAATAGAAGAATTTCACTATGAAATAAATAGGAGATTACAACTTCACTCTATTTTTTTAAGAAGAGAACAAATACACTCTCTTATGAAAATTAGGAGAATAACACAATAACAAATATTCTCTCTCTATTTTTCTTTCTCACTCTTGGAAGTTCTTACTTGCTCGCAAGTTTTGGTGTGTCAAAATTATATTTAGGCATTGTCTATTTATAGGTTAAGAATGAATGTAAATAAAAAAAATTTAAAAGTCATAAAATATGGGCATTTTTTTTCAAAGTTTTTGTCCACCTACCATTTGGTAGGTGGCCAATTTTTTAATAAATCTCTCACCTGAAGATTTGATTAAGTCAATTATATCTTCACACCATTCTTTCTTCTTTGTCATTCCATGTCACTTATGTTTTTGCTAGATTGCTAAAAGATCGACACCAAATAAACTTATCAGCATTGATATTTTTTGTTAAAAAATCTGCTAGGTTGTCTTCTATGTGAATTTTCTGCATATTCACTGTTTCTTCCTCTACTTTTCTCACGAACGAAGTGGTACTGGACTCGAATGTATTTTTTCTTTAAGTGAAATGCTGGATTCTTTGCCATATGCAAAACACTCTAACTGTCACAAAAAAGAGAAATTTTCTCTAGTTCATGCCCGAGTTCCTCCAATGTCGTTTTCAACTACATTGCTTCTTTACTAGCTTGTCTAGCTGCTACATATTCTGTTTCTATTGTTGATGTAGCCACAATTGACTATAGTTTTGAAACCCAGCTTACACCTCCGCCAGCAAGAATGAACACATATCCAGTAGTGGATTTGCTTTTATCAAGATCACCTGCATAATTTGAATCAATATATCATCTGACAACAAAGTCTAATCCTTTATAGCACAATACAACATCTGTGGTCCCCTTAATGTATCTCAGGACTCTTTTCATTGCATTCCAATGCTCTTTGCTAGGATTCATCATGTATCGACTAACCACTCCCACTGCTTGTGCAATGTCTGGTCTAGTACAAATCATAGCGAACATTAAACTACCCACTGTTGATACATACAGTACTTGAGACATCTTCATCCTCTCTGCTTCTGCGCTAAGACTCATATTGGAAGATAACTTGAAATTAATAGAAGTGGGGTAGAAATTGACTTACAATCTTGCATATTGAAATGTCGCAATATTTTCTTCAAATAGTTCTTTTGAGAAAGTCAAATCTTTCTATTATTTCTATCTCGGTGAATTTACATCCCTAGAATCTTGTTTGCTGGTCCTATGTCCTTCATTTCAAACTCTCTAACCAACTGTGCCTTCAATTCTACAATACAATTTTTGTTGGGGCTTGCTACCAACATGTCGTCCATATACAGTAGCAAAATAATGAAATCATTTCTACCAAATCTCTTGATATATGCACAATGGTCTGCATTAAGTCTGCTATATCCACAGCTCATGATGAAGGAATAAAATTTCTTGTAACAACACCTCGGCGCCTGTTTGAGAACGTACAGAGATTTGTTCTACCTACAAACCAAGTTCTCTTTTCCTTTTTCTTCAAATCCTTCTGGTTGGAGCATATAAATTTCTTCTTCAAGATCTCTATGAAAAAAAATAGTTTTGACATCTAACTACTCCAGATGTAAGTCAAATGTAGCACATATTGCCAGAATTACTCTAATTGTTATTAGTTGTACCACTGGAGAAAATATCTTATTGAAGTCAATGCCTTATTTTTTAGCATATTCTTTCACCATCAATCTTGCATGATACCACTTCACTTGATCTTCGTCATTGCGTTTGATCTTATACACCCATTTGTTTCCAATAGGTTTTCTTCCTTGTGGTAACAAAACAAGTTCCCAAGTTTTATTCTTATGAAAAGCTTCCATTTCTTCCAGCATTGCTGCCATCCATTGAGATACATCTGAATTGTTCAGTGCTTCTTAGAGAGTTGATGGTTCTCCATCTTCAATTAGAAGGCAGTATGCAACATTGCTCTCCATAACATACTCTGAGTGTCAACCTGATTGTTTTTTGGAGCAATCTAACCGTCAAGGTTTTGGTGCCTAAGAAACAACAGGTTCTTGCTCATCGTGCTCTGGTTCTGCTTCAGAAAAATTATTTTGCTCAACTTCATTTTCCACGTGTACTATCGTAGTTTCTGAATTTTTCTTTCACCGTGCTATCATCCCTTTCTTCTCTTTGTTGTTTATCTTCTAAAAAGATAACATCCTTACTTATGACAAACTTATGGGTAGTGTGATCCCATAGGCGATACCCCTTTACTCCATCAGCATACCCCAATAATAGATATTTCCTGAATTTTGGATCCAATTTTGTAGTTTCTTGGGCATTGTACATCACATACACATGACTTCCAAATATATGGAGATTTGAATAATCAGCATTCTTTCCAGTCCACATCTCCATCGGTGTCTTCAACTCAATTGCTATTGATGGGGCCCGATTTATTACATAATAGACGATATTTACTACTTCTGCCCAAAAAGATTTTTGCAAGCCTGCAGCTCCCAACATTGCTCTTGTTCTTTCTAACAATGTTCTGTTCATCCGCTCTACCACTCCATTCTGTTGTGGAGTGTATGTTGTAGTAAACTGTCTTTCGATAACTTCCTAATTGCAAAATTCTGTAAACTCATGGCTGGTATATTCTCTTCCATTATCTGTCCTCAGACACTTGATTTTCTTTCCAGAATCAAGCTCTACCTACGTTTTGAATACTTTGAAGACTGAAAATACATATGTCTTCTTCTGATGGGATACACCCAATATCTTCTAGAATAATCATCTATGAAGGATACAAAATATTTTGCTCCTCTCATAGACGTAACTGGTGTTTGCCATACATCAGAGTGAAACAATTCCAAAATTTATTTACTTCTAAAATTTGATGTGTTAAACTTCAATCTGTGTTGCTTACTTGTAACACAGTGCTCACAGAAAGGTGAGGACACTTTAGTGAGACCTGAAAGTAGATTTTTTTCCGCAAGAATTTTCATTCCTTACTCAAACATATGTCCAAGTTTATGATGCTAGACCATTGTAGATCTTTCGCTTGAACTACTTGAAGCAACTGATGCTTCTCCTTCTAGCAAAGTTTCTCCCTTTAATATGTACAAGTTGACAGTTACATTTTCTCCCTTCATTAGTACAAGCGCGCCTCAAATCACTTTCATGATTCCTTTTTTGGCTTCAATTTTACAGCCAAGAGCATTCAGTTGACCAAATGACAACAAGTTTTGTTTCAAGCCTTCTACATGTTGCACTTGTTGAATAGTGTGTATTGTGCCATCATGGAACTTCAACTTGATAGTTCCAATACAGACAATCTTTAAGGCTTGATCATTGCAATTATACACAGATCCCTCAGAGACAGGTTCATATTGGTGGAACCATTCTCTTCGAGAGGCCATGTGAAATATGGCTCCCGAGTCAATAAACCACACATCAGCAAATATTTTTCTGCCTTCACTAGTATCGCTGCTTCGCAACACAAAGAGCCACCATCATTAGATGTGTTTGCAATATTTTCTTGAGGATTGGAGTTTTTCTTGTTTAAACTCCAGCAATCCTTCTTCAAGAGACCCTTTTTGCCATAGTGATAGCACTTAAGGTTCATCTTCTTGATTTTTGACTTTGATCTGCCTTGGTCTTGGCTCCCACTTGAGCCATGTTCCGTTCACCTCCCTCTCATCACTGTTAGGGCTTCTGTTTGTTGTGAACTAGCCAACCTATCCTCCTTGTTTTTGCGCCAGTTTTCTTCTTCAAGAATAACAATTGCAACATCATTAAAGTTTAGATGACCTATGAGGATATTGTTTGTTATATTGATGATGAGTTGATCATACAAATCAGGTAGACTTTGAAGAAAAAATTCAACATGTTCAGTTGACTCTATTTTATAACCTAATGATGTGAGTTGAGAAAATAGAGTATTCAACACATTGATGTGCTCTCTCATTAAAATAGATTCTGACATTCGCATAGTAAATAATTTTCTTTTAAGGAAAATTTTGTTGTGAAGTGATTTGGTCTTGTATAGTTTTGTGAGATAATTCCAAATCTCTTTTGCAATTTTCTTCTCCTCTATGCTTCACAACATTCCATCTGCTAATGCAAGATGAAGATTTACAATAGCATTTTCATCCATCTCGCTCCACTTGACATCATCTTTGTATTCCACCGGCTTTACACTGATAACCGCCAGACAATTATCTTTTCTCAATATAGCCTTTATTTTAATTTCCACAACATGAAATTACTCCTATTGAATTTTTCGATCTCAAATTTTATCGTCATTGCTTCTACAACCTTGAAAGGTAAATAATAATGTGACTTATTTTCTGATGGGGAGGGTCCACTAATTTAGTGGCAACTACATAGCATATAATAAGTAGATATTAACACCCAAACTGGCTCTGATACCACTTGTTGAGAAAATTAAGACCAGATAGAGTAAAGTTGTAGCTAATAATTTGAGAAAATTAAAGGTAAAATGGAACACAAAGATTTTACATTGAAAACCCCTAAAGAAATCAGGATAAAAACCACGAATAAGGATAGAAGAATTTCACTATGAAAGAAATAGGAGATTACAACTTCTCTCTAATTTTTTAAGAAGAAAACAAATACACTATTTCGTAAAAATTAGGAGAACAACAAAATAACAAATATTCTCTCTCTATTTTTCTTTCTCTCTCTTGGGAGCTCTCACTTGTTCTCAAGTTTTTGTGTGTCAAAATTATGTTTAGGCATTACCTATTTATAGGCTAAGAATGAATGTAAACACAAAAAATTTAGAAGTCATAAAATGTGGGCATTTTTTTAACCAATTTTTCAACAATTGTAACATACACTCTCAACAAGAAAGGAATTCAATTGCATGAATTTTACCTGCTACTTTACGTAAATTCAGTAAAGCTAATTAAACATGTGGATAATAAGCTGGTTTTAGTTGTGAGTTTGTTAGCAGTAGTTACCATATTAGCTAAGCTGGAACTTCTGGAATTCTGAGGAGGTTCCTCACGTGGGCTGCATGATTTTTCAGCTAAGCTGGCTGAACAACGAGGAGTTGACAGTGAGTTGATGTTGGTGTTGCCATTGCCAAGAAAACTTGTCTCATTACATATATCCTTAAATCTCATGACAAAAAATTTTAAAAAAATCAAATTAAGATGTCAAACTGATCATTCAATAAGTTTAAAATTTTATAAAGAAAAATTGTATCAAATTTAGAACCAAATAACAAATATTAAGCGAAATTTAAAACAATGAATAGCAGCATTTGTACCATTTGTCCCATATCATCAAGTAAAGAGGAGGATGATGATCAGAATTGATGAAAACAAAAGGAAATCTGAATTCATGGCCACAGAAACTATATTGTATAAACTAAGGGCTTTTATGCAGATTGTTTCCTTGATATTGTATAAACTAAGGGCTTTTATGCAGATTGTTTCCTTGATAATTGAGAATTCGATCCTGTTGATTAATACCCTAATATATCAAAAAAAAAAAAAACTAACTATTTGAGGAACTGTTTGTGTATTGTCAATTCTCCATTGTGGTCCTTTCAGTAATGGCCTATAGTATGTATCTCTAACCACACAATATTCGCAGGCAGGAAGCTGTCTTTAATTATTTTTTGTTGTTTATCGTGGATACAACAAATTTATTTTATCAATGAGACTTTATAAACTTTGTCTGTTTGTCAAAAAAAATTCTTTTCATATATAGTTGTGGATTAGACTTTGATACAATTATTTCAATTTTTTTTAATTAATATTAGTTTATTGTGTATGTGAGTTACATATAATTCATTATTTTTATAACATGTATTTTATCTGTCCTATTTGATAAGTTTTTTTTTTTTTATCTCAAGAAGATAGTACATTTTTTTAAAAAAATTAATTATGTGTTAATATATCTATTATATTCCTATTTAATATACTTTGTTATCAGCAAATACAATTTATTATCTTTAAGATTTCAATAATATTCCTAACTAATATAAAGTTATATTAGATAAAACGTATATTTTTAATCATACTAACTATATTTTTCTCAATTTATGTGAAAATAAAAATAAATTTATCAAATTGAGACAGAGAGAGTATTATTTATAATTTTCTGAAATATCAAATTTGAAATACTTAATACTTAAATTTATTTTTAATTATATTGACATTTTAAATTTTTATTTTGAGTAATCTTCTAAAAATTACTTTATTTCTAACTTTGTTAGTCATAATCAGTTCTCTAAGTGGAAAAATATTATGATCATAATACTAAAACATCAAATACTTATCCCAAAACAAAAAATCTATTATATAGAACAAGAGATGATCTTAATTAGAAAAATCTTACTCATGGATCAACAAACATATACAAAATATAGCCTAAGAATTTAGATTATAGAGTAATTAATCAAATAAAGAAAGCAAAGCAATGTTGCATAAATATTTTTTGTAATTTTAATTAAGAGGCAACTTATGGCATGCATGGAATAGGAAATAGGTAAATTAAAATCATTTTTCCTTCTAACCACAGTGCCAAAAGCCTCCATCATGTCTAGCTGTGCTTTCTTCATACCATTGCAAAGTCTTATGGAACGGGACGTAGTGAAAGACAAAGAAAACGAGCATAAGATTTAGAAGCTCTAAGTTAACTAATGAGCTTCCAAATTAGTTTGTTTCCTAATCCATTTACGTGATATGTGTGGCCTACGAAGCAAAATTTCGATAACTCAAAATAGGAATTATCATATTTATGAGAATGAATAACCGAAAATACTAGTTGGGAATCCGTAGCAATGCAATCAAGTTGCATAAACTTGGTCTTTGCCCATAGCAAAGCCTCACGAGCCGTTTCTGGATTGAAAGCGGCAGTCTTGCGGTCTGAGATATAGCACGAAGAACTGAACTATTGCTGCTCCTATACATGCATCCAAATCCAACTGATTGATCCTTGGTAAAACTAGCGGCATCACACCACCCTATCCAAGACAGCATCACATTTGGTTTCAAAAAAAAAACTCTCAAAATCTATAAGAATATATGGATAAATAGATAAACTTATTAATCAAGGTATGAAAAATTACTAATGTGGGTACGTGAAATTAAATTTTTAAATCATGAAATATAAGTTTTCTTGTGATTAAAACTCTATTTCCTTTAAGTGAATAGAAAGGTGATGAGTATTTTGTGGATGTAAGGTAAGATCCATTTATTTAAAATTTTATGATGATATGATAATAGAAATAATACATTTACAACTGCTTTTATAAATTTAATTATTAAAATTTGCGCGAATAAATACCAAAAGTATGCAACATATTCCTCATTGTCAAAGTTAGATTACTCTTCCAACCACTAATTAATCCAACTAATTAATGACCTTTGGCTTTTGGACAATAGAACAACAACTTATTACCCTTATTTCAATTTAAATCCTAAACTATTCCTTTTTTTTTAATGATCTCTCATAAGATTTTGTTTATTTTCATTTTAAAGTACTTTAGATCAATTTTAATTATGGATGGATTTTCAGCTTGAGGACTCAACTGCTTATAACTGTGTAGCTGCTCCATCAGATATATTCCTGGCTCAATTAATTAAGTTTTTTTGGAGGGAAATTAACTAACTTATTCTTTCTGTTGCAAGTAGGGTAGTTCACATGTATAGCTTGTTATTCCCTCTCTTTGCTCACTCAGCAATCTTAGCTTTGTATATAAAAGGATGGATTATGTTCTTAGCTTGTTTCTGGTCAATGAATTTTACCCTTCAATTCCAGAAAGTTGTTGTGCGGATATACTTCCCTTACACTATCTCCCTCTTTTAGCCTTCATAATATTTTTTATAATTTGCTTTATTTCATGAAAATAACAGTTGAACAAATCTTATCTATTGCTGGATTTTTTTTTAAAAAAAAAATTATGTTATTCATAATTATTGTTGGAATTTATATAACCAGAATGAATTGGGTACGTAGAGTATTCTAAAATATCCGAACTACTGCCAAGTATCATATACATACCCTCTCTGGCCAGTGGAATACTGTCGGCTGCTGCGGTGGCAGATTGAATCTGCAACCGAATTTTTTGTTTAAACGACGGGCCAAACCGGAAACAAAAACGGCTCCGCTTATCTAAAAATATGAAAAGCTAAAAAAAGATTAATGATGATTAAAGGTTGCTAAATTGAAATGATTACGGCGGGAGCACGAGAATGATGAACATGAAAGGCATTTCAGTCAGCTTTAGGCCTCGTTGGCCCATCTCCTTCTATTCTCTGCACAAACACCACTTCCAGTCCAACCATCCATGTCAATCCAAACTCACCCGCCAGCGGTGCAAATTTTGAATAAAATTATGAAATAATTAAAATACAGAATATTAATTATTATTATTATTATTTCCTATTTTGAATTACAGAGACTGGTTTAGAGAGCGGAAAAATGTTTCCTTTTTCAGCATGTTGTTAAAACAAAAGAGGAAGCAAATTAAGATAATTAGCTTAATTATCTGCAAATTTTGTCTCATCAGAAAACTTTCCGTCTTAGAAAATATAGCCGTTAGCTACTTCTACTTTGACACTATAATATCCTTCCTCTTCCTGTATTAACATATAATTCTCATTGTTTAAGATTCTAAAGATCTCCATTAGATTGTCCTGTTGAAAAAACAACAAGAAAGAAGATTTGTTGTAGATATTTTCATTAATTAATTGAAGAATGATTTCTAGTAGGTGTGCTGCTTGCAAGTATTTGAGAAGAAGGTGTCCTTCAGATTGCATTTTCGCTCCTTATTTTCCCTCCAATGATCCTCAGAAATTTGCTTCTGTTCACAAAATTTATGGAGCCAGCAATGTGGGGAAAATGCTTCAGGTAATGCCCATCAACCAATCAATTAATTCATAAAACATTCTTCTAATTCTTATTTTATTTAATATGATTTCGGGTTTTTGTTTTGATATATATATAATTCAGCAACTACCAACTCAACTGAGAAGAGAAGCAGCAGATTCTTTGTATTATGAAGCACAATGTAGAATTGAAGATCCTGTGTATGGCTGTGTTGGAATAATCACTCGACTATATGAACAAATACACAATCAAGAAAACCAACTTGCTAAAACACAAGCCGAAATAGCAGTCCTCACTTCTCATACACCAATTTCTGATAATTCAAGAATATGAATTAGCAGAAACTAGCTTCCACAATTTTTTTTTTATTTAAAAATAATAATAAGAAGAAGAAGAAATGAGAGAAGACTTCTTATGTTATTTATGTTACCAAAAAGAAAAAGAAAAAGAAAAACCTTCCTATATTACGATTACCTCTATAGATCTGAGTAATTTACTTGTTAAATTGGAGGTGGATTCAGTTTCACCATATCCAGTGGGGATTAATTTCCTTGAAACCGGCTGTGTCATAGTAGAATCCAGGATGAATTTTTCATTTTGTTTATTTGTAAGCTTAAACTTATCCTACGTGCCCACTAGTTAAAATAATTGTGCTAGACTTAATGTAGATCAATGGGTTACAATAACGAGCCCAATTAATGAAAAATCTAATAATGGTCATTCACTAACATGTTTGGGTTCTAAATATGTTCCAATTGGGTAGGCTTTTCTTGTCCAAAACAGAACTAGTATTTTAACAATGTCACGCTAAAAAATGTCTGAGCAACAGGCACACAATTTTTATATCATCAACTTCATGAATCTAATCTATTTTACAAATGCAAGTACATTTTTATTTTTATAAATTTTTGAAAGTAATTTTTTTTCATTTAAATAAATGATACTTGATGCATAATAGATGAGTCCATAATATAATTTGTGACTGACACACAACTAAACAATGGCTAGAACGGTCTAAAAATATGGGTGTATACAGTCCCCTCAAATTCAAAAAATCTTCAATTGTTTCTTGAAAAGTTGGATAATTTCAAATTGAAATCTTGTAATTATCTTGAAAAAAATTTCATATTATATTGTTCCAAAAATTCGAAACAATTTGATGTAATTCTTCTGTTATTTTGGTTCTAAGCAATATAATACAAAATGATTTAGTATTTTAGATAAATAATATTTTTAAAAATAAAAAAACATCTAATAAATTTTAAAAAAAAACAAAATATAAATAATTCTAACAAAAATTTTAAAATAAACTTTTGTTGGAAACCCATATCAAAACTTTTGTTAGAAAGTTTAAGATAAATTTTTGTTAGGAACATAAATCTGAATATTATTTTATTAGAAGAAAAATTTTAAGTTAAGAACTAGGCAACTAACTGTTAAGTAATAAACTGTCAATTATTAAATAATAATAGAATATTTAAGCATTTGAAGCATAATTAATGAATTTTTTTGTTCAATAGAAAAACAAGCAAATTAGACAAAAAAATTACCTTCAAAAAGATTAAAAAAATAACTGAGAATATTTATATTATATGAATTAAAATTAGAAGATATTAGTGATTCTAATTAAAATTAGGAGATATTATTGTATAGTAGTACTAAGTTGATGGATGCTCCGTGAAATTAACACATTTATTGTGTGGCCATTTTAATGTCATAGGCAATATGAAAATTAGAAATTTAAAAGGAAATACTCCTAAGACAAACCACCAATAAAATTGGAAATTTCTGAACCAGTAGTTTGCAATGTGCTTATCTGTAAGTTCAAATGCCCAAGTCCAAATTGTATCCATCAATAATACTCTCTGCTCCACATTTACTTCAGTGCCTTGCACTCTCAACTATTGCACCTCAATTTGTCTTCTAAATTTTGCCCTGCTCAAGTGTTTGGCTTGCATGACTAATTATAGGCAAAAGTACCACTATTATCAAAGATAGCATGCCAAAATTGGCTACAGTCCGAATCTTTTTCTTTCAACAATTTGGCTACAGGCCAATTGATTTGTTTCTTTGAAAAATTTTGTCCATCTTCAACAAGAACATTTAATAAAACATCAATCGATTCTCTCCCATTTTCTCCACAACGCAGTCCTTTTTAACTAACAACAGTTTGCCTAGTTTAAATTCAACAAGAAAAAATCTGTGAACAAAGATACACTAAAGATAGCCTACCAATTTAGATTACAGAGTAATTGATCAAATAAAGAAAGCAGAGCAATTGATGTTGCATAATTTTGGAATTTTAATTAAGAGGCAATTTATGGTATGGAATAGGAATTAGGTAAAGATCATTGTTTCTTCTAACCACAGAGCTAAAAGCCTCCACCATGTCTAGTTCTTCTTTCTTCATACCATCACAAAGTTCCCAGTCAAAATAGTACAATAAGCATGCAAGTGTAAGCTCCACATTGCTCATAGCAAAAGACACCCCAGGACAAATCCTTCTTCCTGACCCAAATGGTAAAAATTCATAGCTACCTCCCTTGTAATCAATTTTACTGTCCAAAAATCTCTCTGGGTAAAACTTGTCAGGTTCTATCCAATATTTGGAATCTCTGCCAAGTCCCCAAGCATTTATAAGGACTCTTGTGTTGCTTGGTATATCATACCCATTGATTTTGCATTGTTCTTTACTTTCTCTAGGAGATACTAATGGAGCAGGTGGATGTAATCGTAGAGTTTCTTTTGTTACTAATTTCAAGTACTTTAGCTCACTAATATTTGTTTCTTCAACTTTTCCTATTTCACTAAAAACCTTCCGAACTTCAGCTTGTGCCTTCTCCATCACTCTCGAATTTTTTATCATTTCCGACATTGCCCATTCTGTAACTGTTGCCATCGTATCAATCCCGCCAAGGAACATGTCCTGAAACTTAATTACTCAATTTAAAACAATGAGGTAATAACCTTTCAATATGTCATAAATGAACATTAAAAAGATAATACTAACCAGGATAACTCCTTTTATATTGTCACCCGTTAAGGGAAATTCAAGGGTTCCATTCTCTTGAAGATTCAACAAAGCACGAATCAGATTTCCTGCTCCACCCTGATCATCATTATCAGGATTTGGTGTAGCCCTGCAAATTCTATGTTCATTGATTATCTTCTCAAGCACCATATCAGTTTCTTCATGCAATTTCTTGAGTCTAGACCGATATCCAGTTATTAAAGGAAGAAATTTAATAGAAGGAAACAACTCAGCTATATGTAATCCTGCCATCAAATTTAGAACTTCCTCTGCAATTGGTGCAAAAGCTTTCTGGTCACCAGAATTCTTGCCAAAGGTTGCTCTAGAAATGATAGTGCATGATAGAGAAAACAACATCTTGCTAAGATTGACAGGAGATCCTGCAAAGGAAGAAATGGACCTGATGAGATTTGATGCCTCTTCTTCCCTGACTGATCGAAACAACTGCACTCGTTTGGCGCAGAGAAGTTCTGATATACAAATTTTTCGAAGCTGTCTCCAGTTTTCTCCACAGGATGCGAAAACAACGTCCGAACTCTGATAGAAAACAACATCTGCAACAAGATTAGTAGGCCTTTGAGCAAAGAGGATGTCGTGTGTCTTCATTACTTCTTTAGCAGCTTCTGCTGAAGAAATTACAACTATTGGAATTTCTCCGAATCGAAGCTGCAAAATTGGTCCATACTTGTTGGCCATGTCTCTCAGTTTCCAATGAAGCAGACAGCCAACAAATTGGTGCATGTTGTCTATGATGGGCAGCTTTCTGGGTCCTGGAGGAAGATTTAGAACACTGTTGGCTTTAAAATTTTTCCTTATACTGCCTTGCACCAAGTAAAAGAGGAGGAGGATGATGAAAATTGATGAAAATGAAAGGAAATCTGAATTCATGGGCACAGAAATCATACTGTATAAGCTGATTGTTTCTTTGATAATTAATTGAGAAAGGCTCCCAACAAAGACTATATATATAAATAACTAAATGAGGCAATTATCAAGGTAAAATCACCCATGTGCTGTTCCCATCATATGTGGTATTAAATAATATTGCTTGAACCATATTTATTTTTTCAATTTGAGCTGATATATTATAACACTACAAAAAAATGAAGATTTACCAACGGACTTTTTCCATTGGTAAATAAAAAAATCCGTTGGTAAATTGATTTGCCAACGGAAAAATTCCGTTGGTAAAGTGCTCGTCGTTAAATTTTCCAACGAAAAAAAATTACATTGGTAAAGTTATTAACGGATTACCAACAACTTACCAACAAAAAAATATATCTGTTGGCAAATTTTCCAACAAATTACCAACGGATATGTCCATTGTTAATTTAATTCCATCGGTAAAAATAGTCTAGCTTTTTGGTAAATATCTGTCGGTAATCCGTTGGAACATTACCAACAGATTATTTTTCGTCGGTATATTACCAACAGATTATTGGCATATTCCCAACAGAAAATTTCCGTTGGTAAATTACCAATAGAAAAATTTCGTTGGTAAATGACTGATTTATTTAAAAAATTAAATTTAAATTATATAAAAAATTGAATTGATAAACCTGTTAATAAAAGAAATAAATATAACACGTATTATGTCGAAGTTATTAAATGCGAAATATTAAACATAATTTATTTTAAGTTGTATTTATCAAATTTAATACAAACATAATGTATATTAATAAAATTGAAAACTTGAATCAATTAGGAATCAATAGACTCAATTAAATTTAAATAGACTCAATTAAATTAGGAATCAATAGACTCAATTAAATTTAAATAATAAAATTAGGGTTTAATTGACTAATCTGTATCAATTGATATACATTGAAGTTCAACTAATAAAATTAACGTTTAATTGATAAAATTGGGTTTGATTTAATAAATTAAATTTAAACTTGAATCAATTGACATAAATTAGGGTTTAATTGATTAAAATAATATTTAATTGATTAAATCAGAATTCAATTGATTAATCGAACTTCAATTGTTTAAATTGAAATTCAATTTATTAATTAAACTTATATTAATGGAATTATTTTTAAATTGAGATTAATTAATTTGATCAAATTGAGGTATAATTGATTAATTAACTTCAATTGATTAAATAAGAATTTTGTTGATTAATTTAATTTAATTTAATTCTTTTCGATTGGAGTTCAATTAATTAAATTGAAATTAAATTGATTAACTATTCTTAATTAGAATCCCAATTAATGCTTCAATTGAGAATAAATTAAATAATTTGATTAAATTGACATAAATTGGGATTCAATTAATTAATTTAATTACATTAACTTTAATTGATATTCAATTAGTTAATTTAAATAAACTAACTTTAATTGTACTCATATTAATTAAATTATGAATCATTTGAATAAATTGAGATTTAATTGATAAAATTATGATTCAATTTATTAAATTCATTAATAATTGAATATTAAATTTATTTATTCAACTTTAAATTAATCAATTTTAATTCAAAGATTATTTGACATTCAATTCCAATTTTCAATCAATTTTAAAAAAAAATTGTTTCTACTATCAAAAAAATAAAAAAAATTCAAAACATTTACAAACGGATATTGCCGTTGGTAACTAGCAACAGAAAATGTCTATTGGTAATTACCAACGGAATTGTTCCGTTGGTAATTACCAAAATAACAACGGAATACCAATAAATTTAAATCTATTGGTATTTTCCATTGGCGATCCGTTGATAAATTTGACGCCAAATATTCTTGCACTATTTACCAACGGAAATTTATCCGTTGGTAATCCGTCGGTAATTCGTTGATACTATTTTATAATTATCTACACATATTTTTCATTGCTAATCCGTTGGCAATCTGTTAGTAAATACCAACTGATGCTGTCCGTTGCTAAATTCTGTTGGTAAATATAATTTTTATTGTAGTGTAATTTTGTAAGCTTTTTTGGATTCTGAGGGCAAATTATAAGTTTAGTGGTGAAGTGGAGCAATAATTGTTGAGAGATTGTGGTTGTTCAAAAATAAACTAAAATAAAATAAAAAAGATTGTTGTGCAATAATAATGATAAATAACACTAATCTCAAAGAAAGCATAACAAATTTGTCAACAAAATTGGCTATCCGTCCAAATCTTTGAAAAATTGTGTAGTGTGAGAGTATTGTGAGTAGCAAAAAAAACCCAAAGAGAGTTGTGAGTCTCTCTCTCCCATTTTCACAACAACTGATAACTCCCTTTTAACTAATAATTTACTTAATTTGTTTAATTTCAACAAATGATAATAATAATAATAATAATAATAATAATAATAATAATAATAATAATAATAATAATAATAATAATAATAATAATAATAATAATAATAATAATAATAATAAAATCTATAAGAACAAGGGAGTATCTTCGAAAATCTTGTTCCATCAACTTTGATACACTAATTTGAAACAAGATAGCTTGCGAATTTAGAAGGCAGAGCAATCAAATAGAAAAATATATTCTTGGAGTTTTAAATTAAGAGGCAACTTGTGGCAAGGAATAGGAATGAAGTAAAGATCATTTTTTTCTCCTAACCACCCTAAAGCCTCTGTCATATCTAGATCTTCTTTCTTCACACCATTGCCAAGTTCCCAATCAAAATAGTTCAATAACCATGCAAGTGTAAGCTCCACATGACTCGTACCAAAAAAGACACATTACGGTAAACCATTCCCCAGCACCAAATGGCAAATATTCGTAACTACCTCCCCTATAATCAATTTTGCTTTCCAAAAATCTCTCTGGATAAAAGTTATCAGGTTATATCCAATAATTAGGATCTCTGCCAAGTGCCCCAAGCGTGTATAGCGACTCTTGTGTTGCTAGGTATGACGTATCCATTGATTTTGCAATGTCCACTACTAACTCTAGGACCTAGTATTGGACCAGGAGGTTGTAATCTTAGGGTTTCTTTCGTTACTAATTTCAAGTACCTTAGTTCGTTAATACTTGTTTCATCAACATTTCCTTTTTCATTAAAAACCTCCTGAACTTCGGCTTGTGCCTTCTGTATCTCTCGGTTTTTTTTTTTATCATTTCTCACATTGCCATTGTACATTTGTTGTAATTGAATCAATCCCACTAAGGGATGACAGGTCCAGCAATATATAATTACTCAATTTAGTAAAACAAGGAGATAATAACCGTTTAATACGTCACAGATTAAATAAATAGAAATATAATACTAACCATGATAAGTTTTCTAGGCATTGGAATTCTTGCCAAAGGTTGCTCTAGCAGTGAGAGATCATACGGAAGAAAACACCATCTTGTTAAGGGTGACAGGAGAGCCTGCAAAGGAAGAAATGGACCTAGTAGGATTTAATACCTCTTCTTCCCTGACGGATCGAAGCAACGACACTCGTTTCAAACTGAGAAGCTCCGATACACATATTTTTCGAAGCTGTCTCTAGTTTTCTCCATAAGGTTCGAAAACGACATTCTAAACCCTTAAAAAGTATGATATCTGCCATCACATTGACAGCCGTTTGAGCAAAGAGGATGTCATTTGTTTCCAGTACTTCTTTAGCAGCTTCTTCTGAAGAAACTACAAACTGTTGGAACTTCTGCGAATTGAAGGTTCACAACGGGACCATATTTCTGTTGGTTGGTAAATAACGTGCCACAATGGTCCGAAGAATTTGGTTATGGGTCAACGTGGAGTCCATCACTAATTAATTAAAAAAATCAGATTTTAATTAATTTCCAATACGTTGTTCCACCAACTATGCCAACAATTATTGACATTTTATGTGCATCATCTGCCTATAAATTGACAAAGGTTATTCATTCCAAAATACGATAAATAATTTGAGAGAGTTAGTACTATAAGAGAGTTAGAATTTTAGAATTTTTCCAAAAATTAGGAAGTGACAAAAATATTAGAAAAAAATTTAATATGTTTTTTGGGAAACAATTATGTGTCATGATTTTTTGGGTTTATCTCAAATTATTATATTACCTTTAGTATGTATCTAGAGAAGACTCTCACTTTATACGCATTAATTTTTATTAGTGAAAGAAAAAAATATTCGGAATTTGTTTCTTGGATATATCCCAAATTAAAAAGTGAACCATATTAAATTGTTGGTGTCATTTTTGCTGATTTTTCTATTCACATTTATTTATATTGTTTTACCCATTGTACCCAACAAGTGGTATCAGAGTCAGTTTATTAGTCTTATAAAATTCTTAATATGTTTTGCAGTTGCAGTATTTGACTGATCTTCCAAATCAGAAAATATTTTATCTAATTACTATTAGCTAAACGAGTCTCACAATGGAGACAAAGGGCATTAAGATATTCAGTTTAAATAACACAAATTACCACATGGAGAAGCAAAATGAAAGATCTCCTATTTGTAATGAAAATGCATTTGTCGATATTTACTACAATTAAACCTGAAAGCAAAATAAATGAGGAATGACAGTTTGAGCACGAGCAGATGTGTGGTTACATCTGACAGTTTGTTGAAGATAATGTGTATACCAACATCTGCAACGAGACTCATGTCCTAACATTATGGAGTAAACTTAAGTAGTTGTACGCGTTAAAAACAAGCAATAATAAATTATTTTATTTGACAAAATTTGTAGCTGAAATATATAGAAGAGACTTCCATAGCAGATCATTTAAATGAGATACAAAAGATTATGAACCAGTTGTCCAAAATGAGCATAAAGATAGATGACGAAGTTTTTACTCTACTGGTATTGGGCTCTCTACCAGAGTCATGGTAGACTTTGAAAATTTTAATCACCAATACTGCACTTAATGGTATAATCAATATGGAGTCTATAAAAAGCTATATCCTAAATGAAAAAAATGAGAAGGAGATCACAAAACTTATCTTTTTCATCACAGCTAGATGTTCTGATTATAGATTCCAAAGGAAGGAGCAAGTCTAGGGAACAAATGCATGGAGAAAAGAGTATAGGCAAGTCAAACAGATATGCTAATGTCCATTACTGTAAAAAGAAATGTCATATCAAGAAATATTGTCGAAAGTTCAAAAATGAACAGAAAGGCAAGGAAGTAAAGCGAGATGACAACAATATGATGATGTGATAAATATCATAAACAAATTCAATGTTGTTTGTGATAATACGATCAATTTTACATCCCACAAGACCAATTGGGTAATTGATAGTGACGCTACCATTCATGCCACATTTTGAAAAGAATTGTTCTCATCCTACACAGCATAAGATTTTGGCACTATGAAGATGGGTTTTGATAATTTATCAAAATTTATTAGTAGATGGGATATTTTTCTTAAGACTGAGAATGGTACCAAATTATCTTAAGAGATATTAGACATATCCCACATATTCGATTGAAACTGATCTTTGCAAGAAGACTGGATGATGTAGGTTTATGCAGTACCTTCTCTGATAACTAGTGAAAGCTCACCAAAGATTCTTTGGTGTTGGCCAGAGGTACAAGGCATGCTACCTTGTATGTGATGCATGTAAAGCTCTCCAATGACATTGTGAGTGTTGTAGAAAAATATAGTGCTATTGAATTATGGTATAGAAGACTCGACCACATGAGTGAGAAAGGGATAACCACCTTAGTCAAAAATAAGATGTTGCCTGAAATTGATGAAGTGCATTTGGAGAAATGTATTGACTATTTAGCAGAAAAGAAAAATAGAGTTACTTTCAAGAGTTCTCCTCCTTCCAAAATGAAGAATGTGATAGATCTAGTCCATTCATATTTATATGGGCCAATGCCAAAGTCACTGGTTGGTACTTAGTACTTTATTACTCCATTGATGACCATTTGAGGAAGACGTAGATGTATACTTTAAAGATAAAAGATTAGGTACAAAATATCTTTAAAGAATTTTATGCCTCAGTTGAGAAATAAACTGAGAAGAAGTTGAAATATATCTAGACAAATAACAGTGAAAAATACACTAGATTGTTTGATACCTACTGCAAAGAGAATAATATTCAGCATCAAACAACGCCTCAAAAAAATACCGTAATTGAATGTTATAGTTGAGAGGATGAATAAGACTTTAATGAAAAGAGTCAGATATTTACTTTATGCAAAGTTGCCTAAAATATTTTGAGGATAAATTTTACTCACAGTTGTGTATGTGTTAAATCTTTCACCATGCATTACTCTAAAGCTAGATGTTCCAGAGAAAATTGAGTCAGGAAATGATATTTCTTATGATCATTTACGAGTATTTGGTTGCAAGGCTTTTATGCACATGCCAAAAGATGTGAGGTCTAAGCTAAATGTCAAAACATGACAGTATACTTTTATTGGTTGTGGCAAAGATCAGCTTGGCTACAGATCATGATATTATTTTCATTGAGAAGAAGACCATTGAAGATATTGTTATGACGAAGAAAAATGCTCATGTTTCCAGTGGTGACTCAACAGATTCAGAATTGATTTCTCTAATATCGGTGTCGATACATGTTGGGGATAAATATCATGTTAATCTGCATGTAGAAGATGATGCTCCCATTATGACCTAGAAGATGGTACCAAAAATGATGATGTTCAGCATCAACCATCACTTGTGCCATTTCCAGTTTCTTTGAGAATGAGCAATAGACTAAGATAATCTTCTACAAGGTATCCAAAATATGAGTATGTGTTACTCACTAATGGGGGAGAACTAGAAAGCTTTAAAGAAGTTATGGCTAATGAGCACAAGTAAAAATGGATAGAAACCATGCAAGATGTAAAGAAATCATTGCATGAGATCAACACTTTTGAACTAGTGAAGTTGTCAAAAGGCACGAGAGCTTTAAAAAATAAGTGGGTGTTCAAAACAAACATGAAGAGAAAAGTTTTCATCCTCAATTCAAAGCCATATTGGTTGTCAAAGGTTTAGCCAAAGGAAAAGAATTGAGTTTGATGAGATTTTCTCACCAATTGTGAAAATAACATCTATTTGTACATTGTTGGGATTAGCAGTAAGTCTTGACCTAGAGGTTGAGTAAATGAATGTCAAAACTATCTTTCTACACGGTGATTTGGAAGAAGATATATACAAGGAATAATCAGAGGATTTTAAGCATAAATGGAAAGAAGATTATGTTTGCATATTGAAGAAAAGCTTTTACAACTTGAAGTAGCTACTAAGACAATGACACAAGAAGTTTGAGTCTGTTATGGAGGAGTAAGGCTACAAAAAGACTACTTCAGACCATTGCATTTTTATGAATAAATTATCTGATAAAGGTTTCATTATTATATTACTTTATATGGATGACATGCTAATTATCAGTTGGAATATTTTTAGAATTAACAACTTAAAAAAACAATTAAGCAAGTTTTTTGCAATGAAAGACTTAGGATCAGCAAAATAAATTCTTAGCATGAAGATTATCAGATATAGAAGCACCAAGAAATTATGGTTATCACAAGAGAAATACATTCAGAAAGTACTTTAGAGATTTAAAATAGACCAAACTAAAGCGATTAGGTATCCTCTTGCAAATCATTTTAAGTTGAGTATCAAACATATCCCTTCTACAGATGAAGAAAATAATGAGATTGATAAGGTTTCATATGCTTCAATAGTTGGAAGTCTTATGTATGTCATAGTATTCACACAACCGGATATTACTCATGCAGTTGGAGTAGTGAGTAAATTCCTTTCAAATTCTAGAAAAAAACATTGAGTTGCAGTAAAGTGGATTTTCAAGTTTTTTTAGGGTACCTTCAAAATATATTTATATTTAAGAGATATCAAACTTGTGTTGATTATATACACAGATGCAAATATAGCTAGTGATGTAGAGTCAAGAAATTTTATGTTATAATACCTTATCACTTTTGTAGAGGGAGAGATATCATGACAATCAAAGTTAAAGAAGTGGGTTGCATTATCCACTACTGAAACATAGTTTATTACAACAATAGAAACATGCAAGGAGTTTTTATGGATGTATAAGTTCTGGAAAGAACTTAGGTTACAGCAAAGCAAATATCAATTTTTATGTGTGTAACACCACATCTTATACATTTGTGTTCAACCTATCCCTGTATCAATTAATCACGCTTAGCATGCTAAAAAGACAAAATACCCTGTTAACAATGGTAGTAAATTTTTTTTTATATATATCATATCCTGTAAAATCTATTAATGACTTTTCAAGTCAACATTAAAACCCACAATACGATATATCACATATATTAAAATATCAACTCTACATATAATTATTTACGAGTTGATTTCGTTTATACATTTTTAAAGCTCATTCCAAACTAACTGTACATATTCAACCATATAAATACAAAATGCAGATGACATATTTTTATACTTGTGTGGAATGCAAGGAGAGAGAGATTGATGAGGCTCGACCAGTGACCTGTGTTTCATGTCTTTTTTACACTACTCAAAATTAGCTATCACTTTTCTTTACCTGAAAAATGATGCAAATTGATGAGTTACGGCTCAGTGAGAATAACCATCAAATGAGCTCTAAAGTACCGAACAACTCATAATAATAACTCACAAATCCAATACATACCATGTATTCCATTTCATTCATCAATATCATATAAATATCAATAAAGTTGAAACATATAATCATTACTCGTTATGTATGCAAATGCTTTGCTTATTTCATTTGTTGTGACTAAGTTAAACAGACATTGCCCCGAGTTTCCATGTGAACATTTGTCATGTGAACATTTGCATTTGCATTTGCTAGCTAGCTTGATCATTTGTTTCATTTGCACATTTGTTGGGTCATAGGCCTCTTCTTTTGCTTTACAATATTGATTAACTAGTCACAACGCCCTTTTAGTCCATATGCATATGCATTTGTATTTAATCATTCATCAACCATTGCATCTTTATCATATACAACATACATATATTCCATATATACCTCATATGTCACGCATATACCTTGCATATATCATACATATACCATGTATATATATCACATATGTCAAACATATACTTCAAATATACCACAAGTATACCATTTATATGTACCAAAATGTCAAAAATTATCCATCATTACATTATTAAGGACCAATCATGACAATCATATGAATCACATAGCAAACAACATTCATTTGCACTAAAGAATTCAATCGATAATTAGACTCACCGTTCTCTTTTGATTCCGACCTCTAACTTATTGTCTATCCACTCCTTGTGGGTCTCCAATATGTTGCGAGCCTAATATGAAAACATAATCAATTAACTCATGATTAGGGAGACTTAATGTGACTTAAACAAATTAATATGCATTGTTCATGTATATAGTTGAGATTTTTCCTATGAGGCAGTGTGACCTTATGGGACTGTTTAGCCTATAAATTTTTCTATACATGACCAATTAATCCGATTTTTATTCATAATTAAAACTAACATATAATTATAGAATATATTAAAATTTCAGATCAATTGGATTATTTTATAATATTTGGTGGAATTTCTAAGTGTGTTCTGTTTTCTGCCTTGTTTTCTGCCTTTAGACAATTTCAGGGTACTCATTTTGGTTCATCTTAACTTATAATCTATAAGTCATATTTTAATGAAAATTTACAGACCTTCATATGGGTTCAAATTTAACATTTTTCATGTTATACACTTTTATCAATTATGCCTCTAAGGTCTTCAAATCATAAGCAACATTTCACTGATCCATAACAGAATTGTCTTCTGGACCAGTATGATCTCTAAAGACCATAACTTAGTCTATACATACCTAATTAAGATCCAATTAGTACCAATATTTATCTAAGCCATATACCTATAACTTTCATGTTTTGATCAGTTATAGAATCTAGCTCTAACGAGCTCAAATGAGCTAAACCAGTTGTTGCCTCTGCCCAGGGCACCCAGTTGGCAGTTCAAACCATGGAACAATCATGGTTCCATTCACCATAACTCAACATTTACAAGACCTATGAACCTGAAATTTGGTATAAAGATACATAACACACATATATATATATATACAACATTTATGTTTTGAGGTACTTCAAATAATGGCTTAAACATATTCTAAATCAAAGAACACAGTAGCTAACTTGGTTAGGGTTCGCACCATGACTAGTTTCAGTACAAAGAGGATATCTTATTCTATACATCACGTATTGCAAAAATATTTACATATCCATAAATCTAAGACATAAAAGAACAACTTTTGTGTTTTAAGATTTTCCAGAAGCAATTTCTATGTGCATTAAAATCGCATTGTAAAGCAGTGCCTATTAATGAACCCTAAACAACAAAATCAAGCTTAACACAAAAATAAATGTTTACTCACCTATAATCACTCTTGGCTAATCTTATTGCTGCAATCTTTGGAGTGAAAGAGAGAAGAAATTGTGGATGGAATTTGAGAGAAAATAGGTGGAAGAAATGAAGTAAGGAATAAGAAGAAGATGATGATGGAAATGAATATGGTGGCTGCCTAATAAGTTAAAAGGCACCACCATTTGTTTCACCCGTCCACTTCCTCTTTTTTTCTGACTTTTTATTTTTATTATTTTATTTTATTTTATTTTTTCCTAATTATTCTTATTATTATTACACAATTCAACACAATATGCAATTTAACCTTAATATAGTCATTTTGCATTCTTTAATTTGGTCACCTTATTTCATTTATTTTTAATACTTTTTATCCTCATTTAGATTACAAATACACATGTATGACTCGATACAATTGCAATATACTATGACACGTAACTAGTGTGTGGCATGGACTTGTTCCTACGAAAATACGTATGAAATGCATGTGTTCAATTTAATTATATTCAAGATGCATATGTTCAAATGAAATGCATGTGGGGAAGGTTGAGGATGTTACAATGTGATAGCTAGAGTGTTATCTATCTTGGAAATACAATTTTATTTCACTCGAAATCAAAGCTTATTAATGTGAGATGTTAATAGATCAAAGATGTGATAAAAAAAAAACTACTGCAATTTGAGACAATCCATATATAGAAAAATAGATCATATATGTTGACAAAAATTCTACCATAATTATACTTTGAGTTTTGTTGTTTTGCTGCTAGAATGGTAGATTCTCCATGTAATCGGGAGGGAGAGATTTGTTGGTCAATAACAATGCTACAATTGCTAAAGAATTTGGTTGTTGGTCCCTCAAATATGGGCCCAACTCTAACTAATTAAAAAAAGTCAAATTTTAATTAATTTTCCAACACGTTTTTCCACCAACTATACGAACAATTGTTGACATTTTTTATGCATCATCTGTCTATCTAAAACACTACAAATCTCAATTCAATTGAGATTTATAATTTGAGAGAAGTAGTCCTGTAATAGAATTAGGCTTTTGAATATTTTATTTTAAAATTAGGGAATGCCAAAAAATAGTGAGAAAAATATTTTTGGAGTGTTTTTGGAAAAATACTTGTATGCCACTATTTTTTGAATTTATCTCAAATTGTTATATTATCTCTAACTTATATTAGAGAATACTCTCACTTTGTACCTATTAATTTTTATTAGTGGAAAACAATATTCAAAATTTATCTTGTAAATATAGCTCAAATAAAAAGATGAACCACATTCAATTGTTGGTATTAGTTTATTGATTTGTTTTATTCACACTTATTTGTATTAACAATTTTTGTTTTTGCCATGTCTCTTAATTTGTGATGAAGTAGATATCCAATAAATAAACTGGTGCAGGTGTCTTATGATAGGCAACTTTCTAGATCCTGGAGGTAGGTTCATATTCCTAGTTTTAATTAGTCCATATACTCCATAGTAAGAAGATGATGAAAAGTGACGAAAATAAGAGCAATTTTGAATTCATGGTCATATAAACTATATTTGATAATTGACAAGGCTATAATGTGTGTGTGTGTGTATATATATATATATATATCTTCATAGCTATTTGTAGAAACTCTTAAATAACTCAATTGGGGAATACAATGTCTTTCTATAATATATAGTTAATATTTAATTATCATATATTCTTAAAGAAATATGTACGTTACTTGAGAATTTGATTCCTTTCAAATAATATTCCATATTATATGTCGAAACTCGATATCATTTGAAACATGTGCTTGGGAGTAAGAACGGATCCAAATACTATATAGAGGATGTAACACCCTCTTATATAATTAGAAATAATTCCAACTATATAGAAGAATGTCACATGCCTATTATCATAAAATTCATTTGAATTAAAGTTTCTTCTATTTTAGTTATTATATTTTCATATGTTAATAATTTCTTTTTCATAACAGCAATATGTCATACAATTAATGAATCTATTTTACATACTGAATTAACAAACCATGACCATATTTTCAAATATAAGTTTGAGCTTTCATTATCCCGATTTTTACAAAATACATACGATTCAAACAAAATTACATGTTCCCAAAATAAAAAAAAAAACATGTAAAACTTTTGGAAACTATAATTATACTCATCACCCATATCATGTGGACAGGAATAGAATGCATGTCATGTAAAACATTAACCCTCTGATGTGAATTTACTTTATTTGATTATGTATGAGTTTGCTTCTCTTTCTGTCAACTTCTCTCTATAGGCTCCGAACTTGTGTATGGGAAAACACCCACACGCTAAGCAACCTCATGCTTAGTGGTACATATGTGCATAAATATTCATACATACACTTATGATATATCATAAAAATTTCATGTTCATATTATCCAATTTTGCATATAAATAATCATAAATAATAATTCATATATCACAATCCTTTTTATAGCAATATAAAAAAAATTAATTTATCATATATCAATATGGAATATTGTATACCTGGTTTATTGGTTCAACACATATACATGTCATAATTTACAAAGGTAAATTCATATTCATACCTCATTTATGAATTCTATTTCCTTGTTTTATTTACCTGATAACTAATTTTTTTTCCATATTTCTTTTTTTAAAATATTTTATATTTTATAGCCCAAAAACTCTAAATCTGGACTATTTGGATGCAGGTTGTGAAACATGAGTGCTCTCACCCGAGCTTAAGCCACCCTGCTCACTATCTGTATCTGTCTGTATAACTAATCAATCAAGCTTCTCAAGTCAAGAGCGCTTTCACCCAAGCTTAAGTCATCTTGACTGAGTAAATTAAATAATTGCATGCATTTAGGATCAAAGGCGCTCTCACCCGAACTTAAACCACATTGTCCATATAATGAAATTTTTCATATCATCATAATTTCTACGATACCATAAACCCCTCAATGGCATGTCATCTATCCTATTTCTAGTCCTAAATTAGAGAATTGGGCTTAATTGATGTTATCATCTTATTGTTTACATAAATAATCAAAATTCACATATTCATAATAATTTTCAGTTTACATGTCTTATACATATAAAAATTTCTCAATCTTATTTAAAATCTCAAATCACAACACATCATATTAATTTAGTCAATATACAATAAGAATTTTAAATATAACTATTATCATATTATTTAAAATTAAAACATATATATATAGTGCTCAGTAAAAATATATCCAGTATTTTTCAGAATATTATTAGGTCCGAGATTTTATATCAAATTTTAGGTCCAATATAAATCCTAACTAGCATTTATACTATTCATAAAGTTTTTTTTATCTATGTGTCTAATTTAATTTCCAACTAGTTTCATCCCGATCTATGTTCCAAAACAAAAAATATAACCAAAATACCATAGAATGTTCAGAAAATAATTACCCAGAAGTTTCATGGTACTTTTAAATCCGAGAATTTGTAGAACTTTGTAGACTAACTTAGAGTCTGATATAGCATTTATACTCTATATAAAAGTTTTAGCTCTATGTGTCTAGTTTTCGTTTCAACTGATTTCATTCCGATCCAGTTTCATAACAAAAGATATAATTAAAATAGCATAGAATGTTCAGAAAATAACTACCCAGAATTTTTCTGGGTATTT
Organism: Triadica sebifera; assembly: GCA_023653625.1. Taxonomy (NCBI): domain Eukaryota; kingdom Viridiplantae; phylum Streptophyta; class Magnoliopsida; order Malpighiales; family Euphorbiaceae; genus Triadica; species Triadica sebifera. Next base: position 17,847,981 of record CM042910.1, on the reverse strand, counting down.
TTAAATTCGAGAATTGGTAGAAATTTGTAGACCAACATAGAGTCAGATATAGCATTTATACTCTATATAAAAGTTTTAGATCTATGTGTCTAGTTTCATTTCCAACTGATTTTATCCCGATCCAAATTCCAGAACAAAAGATATAATTAAAATACCATAGAATGTTCAAAAAATAAGTACCCAGAATTTTCTGGGTACTTTTAAATCTGAGAATATGTAGAAATTTGTATACCAACTTAGAATAAGATATAGTATTTACACTATTCATAAACGTTTTAGGTCTATGTGTCTATTTTTATTTCCAACTAATTTCATTCAGATCTAAGTTCCAAAATAAAAGATATGGTCATATACATCAAGACTGTTCCAGACGAATTTTAACAAAACCAAGAAACACAAGTTATTTGTTCACTCTTCCTTCAACATCAAACATTATTGTAATGCAAATAAAATGCACAAATGAATAAATATGCTCATATGTGCAAACCTTGACACAATGAAGTCTAAATCTTGGCACAATGAAGTCTTAACCTCTTCTAACCTTAAGCTATTATAGTTGTTTTAAGTTTTTGAAGAGAGGAAGAGGAATGAGAGGAAGAAGAAAATGGGTAAAAGAAGAGACAATTTGTGTATGAAAGAGTGGGAGGGAGGCTAGGGTTCTAAAATTTGGAAGAAGAAGAAGTAAATAATATTTTTATACTCATGGTAAATACCCTATTAGGTCCCCCTTGTTTTTGCCAAATATCCACTTAAATCCTTGGTTTTTATCTTATTATTATTAACTTACCCAACCTTTCTATTTATTTTATTTAACACACATAACTTAATAAAAATTCACTTATAAATATTTTTATTATATTTTATTTCCAAATTTTGTCTCAAATAATTTTAATTACGATCATTAAATATGTTAATTATCCAAGCTTATATTGACGGGCGTTACATTTCTCTCCCTCTTAATAAATTTCGTCCTCAAAATTTACCTGATTGTTTATGTTGAAAACAACTGGGGATATTGTGCCTTCATCACTTCCTCGCTTTCCTCTGTCGCTTCTTCAATTGAATGATTACTCCATAACACTTTGATTAATGAGACTCGTTTATTCCTTAACTTCTTCACTTCACGAGCCAAGATCTCCGTTGGTTCTTCATCGTATGTTAAATCTGGCCTTACTTCGATGTTGTTGGTTGGAATAATTTGAGAAGGATCTGATCGGTACCTCCTTAGCATGGAAACATGAAAGACATTGTGGATCTTCCTCAACTCTGGCAGTAAAGCAAGTCTATAGGCCATTGGTCCAATTTTGTCTAAGATCTCATAAGGTCATAAACCTAGGGCTTAACTTACCCTTCTTTCCAAATCTGATGACCTTTTTCCAAGGGGAAACTTTTAGAAATACCTTGTCTCCCACTTCATACTCTATGCCTCTCCTTTGGAGATCTGCATATGATTTTTGCCTATCTGAAGCCGTCTTCAACCATTCTTTTATAATCTTCACCTTTTCTTCTGTTTCTTAGACTAACTCTGGTTCCACTAGCTTCTTCTCACTGAGTTTTTTCCAACACAATGGTGTTCGACACCTTCTACCATAAAGTGCCTCATAAGGAGTCATTTCAATGCTTGACTGATAGCTGTTGTTGTAGGCAAACTCTATCAATGGTAGGTATTTGTCCCAACTTTCCTCAAACTCTATTACACAACCCCTCATCATGTCTTCCAAAATCTGGATCACCCTTTTTGATTGTCCATCAGTCTAAGGATGAAATGTTGTGCTGAAACTAAGCTTGGTACCCAAAGCTCTTTGCAGACTACCCAAAAACTGAGAAGTGAACCTAGGGTCCCTATCTGAAACAATGGAGACTGGCACTCCATGAAGCCATACTATTTCATTTACATATAACTCCGCTAACCTGCTTAATGGGTAGTCCCTCCTGATGGGCAAGAAGTGAGCTAACTTTGTTAATCTATCCACAATCACCCATACAAGCATCATATTTTTTAGGTGTCAAAGGCAACACAATCACAAAATCCATGGTTATTTGTTCCCATTTCCATTCTGGAATCGTGATTGGCTGTAATAACCCTGAAGGTATCTGATATTCTGCTTTGACTTGCTGACATGTCAAGCACCTGATGGTGAATTCTGTAATCTCATTTTTCATACTTGACCACCAATACTTATTTTTCAAGTCATGATACATCTTGTTACTTCCTAGGTGCATGACATATTTTGTCTCATGTGCTTCTTTTAAGATCCTTTGTCTCAAATCTTCCACATTAGGTACGCATAATCGACCTTGGTAGTATAAACTGTTATCTGAACTAATTGTATAATCAGGTCTCTCCCCCTTAGAGACTGACTCAGGTATCTCAACTAACTTGTTATCTTGTTTTTGTGCATCTTTGATTTCTTGGTTGAGAGTCGGACGAATGTGTAATTCTGCCAAAGTCTTTCGGCTTAATGCATCGGCCATAACATTGGCCTTACCTGGATGGTAGTCGATCACACAATTGTAATATTTGATCAACTCTAGCTATCTTTTTTTTCTTAAGTTCTATTCCTTCTGGGTAGAAAGATACTTTAAGCTCTTGTGGTCGGTGTAAATAAAACACTTTTTACCGTACAAGTAATGGCGTCATATTTTTAAAGCAAAAACAATGGCAGCCAGTTCAAGGTCATGTGTGGGGTAATTCTTCTCATGTGTCTTCAGCTATCTAGATGCATAAGATACTACTTTTCCATCTTGCATCAGTACACACCCTAGTCCATTGTGAGAAGCATCGCTATAAATGACATATTCCTTATCAGGGACTAGTTGTGTCAAAACGGGAGCCTCAGTCGACATCTTCTTAAGTCTCTCAAATCTATCCTGACATTTCTCTGTCCACTCAAATTTCACATCTTTCTTCTGTAATCTGGTCAAAGGAGAAGCAATCATTGAAAAGCCCTTAACAAACCTCCTGTAATAACTGGCCAAACCGAGGAAACTCCTGATTTCTGTCACATTACAGGGAAGCTTTCCAACTAATAACTGTCTCTACTTTGCTGGGATCAACTTTGATGCCATCTACTGACACAATGTGTCCAAGGAAAGCCACATCATCGAGCCAAAACTCACATTTTGAGAGTTTGGCATAAAGCTTCTATTCCTTGAGGGTCTGCAAAACTATCTTCAAATGTTGACCATGTTCTTCCTTATTCTTGGAATACACTAAGATATCATCAATAAAAACCACCATGAACAGATCCAAATATAATCTAAAGATTCGGTTCATCAAGTCCATAAAGGCTGTCGGAGCATTTGTCAAACCAAAAGGCATCACCAAAAACTCATAATGCCCATATCTGGTTCTAAATGATGTCTTACCTATGTCCTCTTTCCTAATTTTTAATTGGTGGTATCCTGATCTCAAATCAATCTTAGATAAAACTCCTACACCCTTCAGCTGATCAAAAAGATCATTAATTCGTGGTAATGAATATTTGTTCTTAATAGTCACCTTGTTCAACTGTCTATAATCTATGCACAACATCATAGACCCATCTTTCTTCTTTACAAACAATACTGGTGCACCCCATAGAGACACACTTGGTCTAATAAAACCTTTATCTAATAACTCTTGCAACTGTGCCTTTAATTCCTTCAACTCTGTCGGTGTCATTCTATACGGTTCAGCTGATATTGGTGTTGTACCTGGAGTGAGCTCTATAGAGAATTCAATCTCTCTATCGGGAGGTAGCCCTGGTAGGTCATCTGGGAACACTTCTGGGAATTCATTCACTATAGGGATATCCTTAAGATCTGGACCTCCCTTTTTAGTATCAATCACGTGAGCTAAGTAGGCCTCACATCCCTTTCTGATCATTCTTTGAGCCTTCATCATAGATATCACTTGAGCAAGTGGTAGAAACCTTTCGCCTTCCACTACTACCTCTTCTAGTTCTGGAGTTTTAAGAACAACTGTCTTAGATCGACAATCCACTACTGCCTCATGTTTAGAAAGTCAATTCATGCCTAAGATAACATCAAAATCGTTGAATGGCAATTCAATCAAATCTACTAAAAATTCTTTCCCATGCAATATCAAAGGGCAACTTTTGTATTCCCGGTTAACGATCACACTGTGTCTTAGGAGATTTGTGACATCAATCTCATATTCTAGATTTTCGCTCGTCATATTATTTTGACTAGGTGTGCTTGTGCATACATAGGAATGTGTAGAACCAGGATCTATTACAGAACATAAAACTGAGTCATGTAAAGAAAACATACCCACAATCACATCAGTGGCTTTTTGGTCCTCTCTGGCCTTCATAGCATATGCCCAGCTGGAGTCCTGCTGGGTCCCGGCCTGTTGATTGTTTTTGAGTGGTCTGATTAGGTCCTGCTCGACCCCCTCTAGTCTAAGTCTGATTTTGAACCCAAGTTGATCCTGCAGTCTGTGTAGGTGCACTAGTAGTCATCGGAGGGCAATCTCTTTTCATATGGTTCTTGGACCCACATTTGAAACAAGCACATATGACCATCCAACATTCTCCCATATGGCTCTTGTGGCAGGTACCACAAATTGGAGTGCTCTCTCGGGTAGCCTGTGTATGTATGTTACCGGCCGCAGATGTAGCCCTGGAGGGCTGCCCCCTCTTATGTAGTCCACCCGGTGTATAACTCCTATTGTGTCCCTGACTCCTTCCATGAGACTATCCTGGGTAGTATCGACCTTTCTTGCCTATAGATTGGGCCATTGGAGTTACTGTCTGCTTAAAAGCTTCATCTGCTCTCTTTCTCTTTCTCTTTTCAACACTAACCGTGGATGCAATTAGTTGAGTAAAGTTGACATGTTGAAGTGTAGTCACAAAATCCCCAATCTCTGTATTGAGGCCATCCACAAATCTTCTATACTTATCTCTCTCACTCATGATAATCTGTAAAGCATACTTACTCAATCGAGTAAACTCTCTCTGATACTCTGTCACTGTCATCTTGCCTTGCTTAAGGTTCAGAAAGTCCCGTTTTTTCTCATCTATGTAAAATGGAGGAAGATATTCTTCCTTGAACTCAGTGATAAAGAATTCCTATGTCATAGGCTTTGGAGCCTTTGGTTTCAAAAGAACTGACTTCCACTAATCATAAGCATCTTTTTGGAGTAGAGATATGACTTATCTTGCCTTTTGGTTAGTAGGAACCTTAAGCTCATCAAGGACTCTTTCGGTCTTTTCTAACCAATATTCTGCTGCAATAGGATCATTATCTTTTGTACCTAGAAAATTTGTGGCTCCATACTTACGAAGCTTGTCCATTTGTACTTTCGGTTTCAGTGGTGAAGGTGGAGGAACTAAAGCAGGTTGTGGTACCACTCTTGCGATCTGTTGCAGCAAACCAGCCATCTACTGCATCAAAGGGTTTTGGTCCTGCTCGGCATGTCTAGGAACCTACTGGGCTGCAGCTGGTATAGCATTCAAACCTTGAACACTAGCTACACTAGGCTGGTTCAGTGCTCCAGTATTAGGAGAGCTTTGCTTTCAGTAACTTCATGCGCCTGAATTTCCATACTCTCTTCTAATCCTACAAGTCGACAGAGAAATAGCCCGTCAGAGTCATATGAGACATACAATGCATGCATGATAAACCTTTAGCCCATTTAGCTCTAGGATTGCCTAAACCTGGGCTCTGATACCACTAAATGTAACATCCTCTTATATAGTTAGGAATAATTCCAATTATATAGGAGAATGTCACCTGCCTATTACCCTAAAATTCATTTGAATTAAAGTTTCTTCTATTTTATTTATTATATTTTCATATGTTAATAATTTTTTTTTTCATGATAGCAATATGTCATACAATTAATAAATCTATTTTACATGTGGAATTAACAAACCATGACCATATTTTCAAACATAAGTTTGGGCTTTTATTATCCCGATATTTACAAAATACATATGATCCAAACAAAATTACATATTCCCAACATAAAAAAAAAAAACATGTAAAACTTTTGAAAACTGTAATTATACTCATCTCCCATGACATGTGGACAGGAACAAAATGCATGTCATGTAAAACACCAACCCTCTGATGTGGATTTACTTTATTTGACTTTGTATGGGCTTGCTTCTCTTTCTGTCAACTTCTCTCTATAGGCTCCGAACCTGCGTATGGGAAAACACTCACACGCTAAGCAACCTAATGCTTAGTGGTACATATGTGCATAAATATTCATACATACACTTATGATATATCATAAAAATTTCATGTTCATATTATCCAATTTTGCATATAAATAATCATAAATAATAATTCATATATCACAATCCTTTTTATAGCAATATAAAAAAAAAGAAATCAATTTATCATATATCAATATGAAATATTGCATACCTGGTTTACTGGTTCAACACATATACATGTCATAATTTACAAAGGTAAATTCATATTCATACATCATTTATGAATTCTCTTTCCTTGTTTCATTTACCTGATAACTAATGTTTTTCCATTTTTTTTAAAAAATTTTATATTTTATAGCCCTAAAACTCTAAATCCGGACTATTTGGAATCGGGTTGTGAAATAGGAGCGCTCTCACCTGAACTTAAGCCACCCTGCTCACTATCTGTATCTATATGTATAAGTGCTCAACCGAGCTTCTCAAGCTAAGAGCGCTCTCACCCGAGCTTAAGCCATCTTGACTGAGTAAAATAAATAATTGCATGCATTTAGGATCAAGGGCGCTCTCACCCGAGCTTAAGCCACCTTGTCCATATAATAAAATTTTTCTTATCATCATAATTAATACGTTACCGTAAACCCCTCAATAGCATGTCATCTATCCTATTTCTAGTCCTAAATTAGAGAATTGAGCTTAATTGATGTTATCATCTTATTGTTTACATAAATTATCAAAATTCACATATTCATAATAATTTTCATTTTACATGCCCTATACATATAAAAATTTCTCAATCTCATTTGAAATCTCAAATCACAACATATCATATTAATTTAGTCAATATACAATAAGAATTTTAAATATAACTATTATCATATTATTTAAAATTAAAACATATATATATATATATATATGTCACCCATTATTTAAAATACCAAATTACTAAATTTTTATTTCTAGAGAGATTTCTGCCCTGATTTTGGATTTCACCTTTCACCTATTTTTGATTCGCGTTTGACCTTATGATCTTCTATGAATATTTAGATTAATGTCTTATATTTCATATACAAAAATAATCATATAAATATGAATTTTCTAGCTAACGTTATGCCCAAATAACCGTATAGTGCTCAGTAAAAATATGTCCAGTATTTTTCAGAATATTCTTAGGTCCGAAGTTTTGTATCAAATATTAGGTCCAATATAAATCCTAACTAGCATTTATACTCTTCATAAATTTTTTGTATCTATGTGTCTAATTTAATTTTCAACTAGTTTCATCCCGATCTAAGTTCTAGAACAAAAGATATAACCAAAATACCATAAAATGTTCAGAAAATAATTACTCAAAATTTTCTGGGTACTTTCAAATCCGAGATCTTGTAGAACTTTTTAGACCCACATAGAATCAGATATAACGTTTATACTCTTTATAACAATTTAAGGTCTATGTGTCTAGTTTCCTTTCCAACTGATTGAATCTCTATCCAAGTTCCAAAATAAAAGATATAATCAAAATACAATAGAATGTTCAGAAAATAACTATCCAGAAGTTTCATGGTACTTTTAAATCCAAGAATTTATAGAAATTTGTAGACTAACATAGAGTCAGATATAGCATTTATACTTTGTATAAAGGTTTTAGGTCTATGTGTCTAGTTTCTGTTTCAACTGATTTCATCCCGATCCAAGTTCCATAACAAAAGATATAATTAAAATACCATAGAATGTTCAGAAAATAACTACCTAGAATTTTCTGGATACTTTTAAATCCGAGAATTTGTAGAAATTTGTAGACCAACTTAGATTCAGTTATAGCATTTATACTCTACATAAAAGTTTTAGATTTATGTGTCTAGTTTTATTTACAACTGATTTTATCCCGATCCAAGTTCTAGAACAAAAGATATAATTAAAATACTATAAAATGTTTAGAAAATAACTACCCAGAATTTTCTGGGTACTTTTAAATCTGAGAATATGTAGAAATTTGTAAACCAACTTAGAATAAGATATAGTATTTACACTCTTCATAAACGTTTTAGGTCTATGTGTCTATTTGCATTTCCAACTAATTTCATCCCGATCTAAGTTCCAGAACAAAAGATATGGTCATATACATCAAGACTGTTCCAGACGAATTTTAACAAAACCAAGAAACACAACAAGTTATTTGTTCACTCTTCCTTCAATATCAAACATCATTGTAATGCAAATAAAATGCACAAAGGAATAAATATACTCATATGTACAAACCTTGGCACAATGAAGTCTAAACCTTGGCACAATGAAGTCTTAACATTTTCAAACCTTAAGCTATTATAGTTGTTTTAAGTTTTTGAAGAGAGGAAGAGGAAGGAGAGGAAGAAGAAAATGGGTGAAAGAAGAGAGAATTTGTGTATGTAAGAGTGGGAGGCTAGGGTTCTAAAATTTGGAAGAAGAAGAAGAAAATAATATTTTTATACTCATAGTAAATACCCTATTAGGTCTTACCTTGTTTTTGCCAAATATCCACTTAAATCCTTAGTTTTTATCTTATTATTATTAACTTACCCAACCTTTATATTTATTTTATTTAACACACATAACTTAATAAAAATTCACTTATAATTATTTTTATTATATTTTATTTCCAAATTTTGTCTCAAATAATTATAATTACGATTATTAAATATGTTAATTATCTAAGCCTAAATTGATGGGCATTACAAGGGATTTAAAGGGCCCACCCTTCCAATTTTTAAAAATTTTACACCAGTAATTCGTATCATAAAATTTTACAAGTGACTCCTCTCTTAAATTGAAAAATCTTGCAGAATTAGAGTATATATATTAAACTAGAGAGAAAGTGTCACACACTTCAAGAAAAATTACATTTACTAATAGAATTCACCAACAGACAACAACCGTTGGTATTTATCAACACATTTCCAACAGATTAGCAACGAAAAATGTATGAAAAAAATCATAAAATTGTACAAATGGATTACCGACGTATTACCAACGGTACTTTACCAATGAATTAATATCTGTTGTCAAATATTGTGCAAATATTTGGCACCAAATTTACCAACAGAAAATTTCATTGGTATTTGCCAAAATAATAGCAGACACAACTAGAACTAAGTACCAACAGAAAATTCCATGAGTTTCATTTTTTATGGCGTAAAGCAAATTGAAATGGAATTTGTTGGTTTTTTTCTTTAGGTTGTGAAATATTTTGTTATTGGTATGGATTGCAATATATATTTTTCATGTGAAAAAAGATTACCAAATAGATTCTAAACAATGTGAAAATTTTATATGTTTAATGTTGTTGATCAAATTCATATATTTATTTACTTGTAGGATAAGGTGATGGAACGCTATAATACTGCTAGTGAAAATCAGTCTGACGGAACTTCTTCAGAGAGTGTTGACATGTCTAAGATTTATTATGAAATTGTTAGACCATCAAAGAAGAATCGGTGTTATAGGCTTGGAGGTAAACCTTTTGCAACTATGGTTAGTTCTTCTTTTACATTTGCAACAATAGATTCTCACGAACTACGAATTGAGATTTATGAGAAGGTTCGAGATGCAGTCCGAGATGAGCTTCGAGAGGAGATGAGATAGAGAGAGGAGGAGATAGAGCAACAGATGAAACAAAGGCAGGAGCTGATGGAGCAAGAGTTGAAAAAGAAGCAGGAGGAAATGGAGGCTGTGATCCAAAGGCTATTGAGTGGTATTGTAGGCACAATGTTATCTTATAATCCTCCACCTATCAATGATGATGAAGAAGCTGAGAATCAAGACTAGGACTATATCAATATGATACTAATAAAGTATTAGTTTTCAATTTTAAAGAGTTATACACCATATTTATATTAAATTTGATAAATACAACTTACAATCTGTTATATTTAATATTTAATATTTCGCATTTAATAAATTCTACATATTATGTGTTATATTTATTGCTTTTAGTAATAGGTTAATTAATTTAATTTTTTCTATAGTTAAAATTTAAATTTTTAAATAAATCGTTAATTTACCAACGAAATTTTTCTGTTGGCAACTTACCAACGGAATGCACTGTTGGAGAATTACCAACGGATAATTTTTTGTTGGAAATATGTCTATAATCCGTTGGTAATATACTGATGGAAAATTATCCGTTGCTAATATTCCAACGGATATTCACAAAAAATCAAGACCATTTTTACCAACGTAATTAATTTAACATCGAAAATATCCGTTGGTAATCTGTTGAAAATTTTACCAACGAAATTTTACCAAATTAATTTTTTTGTTGGTAATTACCAACGAAATTTTTTTCTGTTGAAATATTTAACGACGAGCACTTTACAAACGAAAATTTTCTATTGGTAAATCAATTTACCAACGGATTTTTCTATTTTCTAACGGAAGAATTTCATTGGTAAATCTTGATTTTCTTGTAGTGACGTAAATAAAATAACTTATATAGTATAGTCTATATAGACTCGTCCATATAAAAATTTCTCATTCTCTAAAAAAAGTCCAATAAATTGCATGACTATTTGTATTTGGTTCCATAGTCTTGAATCCGGTATCTACCCTTGTTTGGGCAAGTGCAAGATTAATATTTAATATCAAGTTGCTAAATTATAAATTATTTTTAATCTAGTGTACAATTTATTTTGTCATTAAATAAAAAATTAATATTTAATTATAAAGTGGTTAACAAACAATGAAAGATAAGGATATCATTTAAAAAATTTTTGTATCGTATTATGTAAAATTTTTTGGAATTAAATCAAAACTCAATTTGAATTTGAACAAAATCATCAAATTGATCTTAATTCAAACAATCCAAAACAAAAAGATGAAGAATACTTTTTCTCATTAATGAATAAGCAAAAATACAACAGAACTATCAACTTAAGAAAGTTATTCTACCTACTTATATACTTAGAAAAAATTGCCTCCTAACTATTCACTAAGGAAAAACTAAAGCTACCTTATAATGGAAAAAATTACATCACTGTATATCTAAGAAACTATGACACGTGCAAAATACAAAATGCACAAAGTTGGATCTAAACTGGCACTTAACCCCTTAAACCTGTAGTAATAAATAGCTTCACAACATATTCAGTAGTCGAGCTTTTATTAAAGCTAGCTTGTTTCTTTGATAAGTTATTCCATTGTTTCTTGCCTTCCATCATTCTACATCCCCCCTCAAGTTGTGGCTTGATAGCAATCAGCAAAGCCCAACTTGGAGAGTAGCTTATAAAATTGTTGAACCTTGAAGGGTATTTTTGTCATTTTGATGATAAGAAATAAAATAGCAATAATGTATTTAACATACTTGTTTTCTAAGTCTATTAAATAGGGTATGGAATAAAATATCAAGAATGGAGAATGGAAGATTAATCCTTGAAAGATAAAATTATAGAAGTAGCATGTTCACGCCCGTGACCCTATGTGTCACGCTCGTGATTAAGCTAACCGCCAACAAACCAACATTTGAAGTTCACGGCCATGAAGGAAAACAACAAACCATGAATGCACATTTAAGTCACGCCCGTGAATTAAACGTCATGTCCAGAGAGCTTCACGACCAAAGTCACCACTTGGATCACGGTTGGGAAGTTTGTCATATCCGTGAAGATATATGTCACCACTTCAGTCACGACTTGGAAGAACAGTCACGACCGTGACAACATAGTCACGCCCATGAAAGATGAAAGAGAAAAATGTGAAGCGCGATTATTTAGGTTGGTGCAACAGCTAGTTTCATATTAAATGCATTCTAACGGTTATAATTCGCCATGAGAGTATAAATGTAAGTCATTTATGCATTTAGTATAAGAGGATAGCTAATACTTTGAATCAAAATCTAATTATAAGCTATTTGTACATTTAATACTTTCAAAACAAATATTTATTCTCTGTGAAAATCTTTTGCTCACCATTTATTGAGTAATAAAGATTTGTAAGTGTTTCTCTCTGTAATTATTTATTACTCAAGTGAGTTTTGGGTATTTCTGGGTTAAGAGTAGAACACTTGTAAGGGTTAGTTGTGTGAGCCTTTAAAACACAAAGAAAGGTTGTTTGTGTGAGCCTTTAAAACACAAAGTAAAACACAAAGAAAGGTTGTTTATGTGAGCCTTTAAAACACAAAGTAAAACACAAAGAAAGGTTGTTTGTGTGAGCCTTTAAAACACAAAGAAATGTTGTTTGTATGAGCCTGTAAAACACAAGGTAAAGGTTGTTTGTGTGAGCCTGTAAAACACAAGGTAAAGGTTGTTTCTGTGAGCCTGTAAAACACAAGGAATTGATTATTGTGTGAGCCATTAAAACACAAGGAATTTCTGGGTTAGGTGTGAGCCATTGTGAGAAACATCATAGTTGAGAGTGAGCATGTAAAACTCCATTGTAACACTTAGTGTGTTAGTGAAACTCCCAATTATAATTGGGGAGAGGAGTAGGGTTTGTTAACACCAGAACCTCTATAAAACTCCTTGTGTCAAATTTCTCTATCCCTCCTAAACTTAACTTTTTATTTCCGCACTTTAAAGTTAATTTTTTTTAAACTCCAATTCAACCCCCCTTCTTGGCTCAATATCTGGGCAACAAAAATTATGGAGCAAATAATGCTCTCGTAAAAGCATCTGATGGTTGTTCTGAAGAAAAAACATAAACTGTGGAAATAAAACCTTGCTTTACCTTATCTCTAATCATATTCTTATTGATTTCTAAGTGTTTTTGGGCATTCATAAAACACTGGGTTTGCAACAATGTGCATGGCAACCCTGCTATCACAATGAAGCTTAATAGGAAGTTGAACAGGGATACCAAGGTCTTGGAGTAGATACATGAACCATTGTAGCTCATATGTTGTGGAAGCCATAGTCCTATATTCAGCATCTTCTGAGAACTTAAAACCTGTTCTTTACTTCTTAGTTTTCTAAGAAATTAAGCTTGAACTAAAGAAAATACAGAAGATACTAACAGACCTTGTTGTCATGGGAAATGTAGCCCAATCAGCATCGCACTAAGCTTTTAGAATGAAAGAATTTGTGATAGGAAAGAACAATCCAAGTGATGTACATGCTTTAAGATATTTGAGAACATGCAAAGCTGACTGCCAATAGGAACTTCTAAGAGCTTGAACAAATTGTGATAATTGTTGAACTGCAAATGTTATATCTGGCCTGGTAAAGCCAAGATAAAATAGACGACCTATAAGCCTTCTATAAGGTTGAAGGTCATCCAATAATTCTTCTTCATTATGCAATAGCTTATGACCCTTAGGATGTGGAATGGCAACTGTTTTAGCACCTGTGAGTCCTGCATCTGTAATGAGATCAAGTGCATACTTCCTTTGATTCACATAAAGACCTTGCCATGAACGAATGATTTCCAACCCAATGAAATATTTTGTATAATTCAAGTCTTTTATAGTAAATTTTCTATCCAAAAAAGACTTGACTTCTGCTATATGTTGTTCTGAGTTGCCAGTAAGCAACATATCATCCACATAAACAAGAACAACAGTAAAAATGTTGCCTTATTGAAAAATGAACACATAATGATCATGTTTAGATTTTCGAAAGCCAAAAGATCGTAGTTTTTGAGTAAACTCCAAGTTCCATTATCTTGAGGCTTATTTTAAACCATAAAGAGATCTATGAAGTCTGCATACCTGATCTGGCTCAGCTTTCTGAGAACCTGTTGCATGATGCATATAGACCACATTTTAGTTAGTGTATAGGCCACATTTTAGTAGTTGCAATAGAGAAAATGACCCTAACAGTAACAACCTTGGCTGCTGGTGAAAAACAATTTATGTAATCAATTCCTTCTCTCTGACTATACCCTTTTGCCATCAATCTTGCTTTGAAATGATCTATGGAACCATCAAGTTTCAATTTGACTTTGTAAACCCACTTAGAGCCTATGGCTCTTTTACCCTTTGGTAACTCTATCAATTCCCATGTTTTGTTCTTCTCTAAGGCATGAATTTGAACTTTCATAGCTCTAACCCACTTTGGATGTCCCTTTGCTTGCAAATATGAAGTTGGCTCCTAGATGGTAGACACATTAGCTAGAAAAAGATATATGTGCTTATGTGAAGTGAGTAAGTTTTGAATAAAGGTATATAAGGACCTACTATATGTAGAGGAGGTTTAGATATTGTATGAGTAAAGGAGCAAACAAAATATGTGAGTCAGGTTGGTTGTTTTCTTGGTCTTATGCTCTATCTAAGAGTAGGTCAAAGTCTAGGTGACTGTTGTACACTACTAGTATCAATAGACTTATCATGTTCTAGCATATTTGATAAAGTAGGCTCTATTACAGGTGATGGACTTTCAATAAGATTTGTATCTACAATATAAGGAATATCGGGTAAAGGAATGGTAGGTTTGACTACAACAGTATCTTTGAATGGAAAAATAGATTCATGAAAGATTACATATCTTAAAACCATAGTTTTGTGAGTAATCAAATTATAGAGCTTATCCCTTTTGCCCCAGTGAATGACAAATGTAGACATATTTATGAGCACAGGGTGATAGTTTATCCTTGTTAAGTGTAACATTTGTGGCAAAACAAAGGGATCCAAAAGTTCTAAGCAAATTGTAATATGGTTCTTTTGATATATCATGCATATAATTTGGAATTTTGTTAATGAGAAATGTGGCATGTAAAAGTTTTCACCCTATAAAGTGTTTGACATTCCTGATTGGAAAATCAAGGCCCTTGTGACTTGTAACAAATGCATATGCTTCCTTTCAGCTTTACCATTCTATTGGGAGGATATAAACAAGTTTTGTGATGTAATATCCTATACTTAGAGAAAACTGTAAGAATGACTAACTCAATTCCAATATCTGTTCTTATGATCTTAATGGTTGTTTGAAATTGGTTTTGAATCATATTTATGAAGTTTATCATAATTTGGGTAACTTGAGTCTTATTTTGCATAAACAAAGTTCAAGTACATCTACTATGGTCATTCACCATTGTTAAGAAATAATGAGCTCCAATTTTTGAAGCTTTATGGAAAGGACCTTACAAATCAACATGCAATAGCTCAAAGATTGAAATATCACTAATTTTATTGCTAGTAAAAGACAACCTAGATTGTTTTGCTAAATGACAAATTTCACAAATGTCAATAGACTTATTAGATAGATCATTAAGTACCCTCCAATTTGATCTTGAAGCATTTACATCAAAAGTATTATTCACTGTATAAGATGATAGAACATTGTTGCTAGATTGAAGAAATTTATTCAAAAGGAGTGTAACATCAGTAAAAATCTAGAGTTCAAAAAATAAAGGTTGCCATCAACTTTGCCAAATGCCAAAGTCTATTTAGTCTTCTGGTCCTGCAATATACAACAGCTAGGGTGAAAAATGAGTTTAATAGCATTATCTTGAGTAAGTTTGTTCATTGAAATCAAATTGTGCTTAAAAGTGGAAATAAACAAAACATGATGTAAAATAAGGTTTTTATGTAATTTTGTAGTTCCTACATGAGTTACATATTTGGTGGTGTCATCTAGTAGATAAACCTTGATTTGTTGGTTAATATGATAAAAATGTATGTACTCACTCATATAAGAACAAATATGACTAAAAGCACCTTTGTCTACAATCCAACAATCACCTTGCATATTACAAAGTTTAAAATTTTGCGAAAGTTAGAATTTCTTGTCTAAACATTTTTGAGAAAGTTGGCATTCTAGGCTTAGAACTATTCTCTGTAAACATATCTTCATCCATTGGAGTATTGATCATATTGACATGTCTTGTCCAATGCCCTTCTCCTTTTGCTTCATTTTTGTGTACCATTTAGGATACCCATTTAGTTGGAAGCAACTATCTCATGTATGCCCATTTTTCTTACAATAGTTACAAAACTTCTCATCTTTATTCTCATTTTCTTTCTTTTTAGAGTTTACTTTATTCATCCATAGGTTTTGACTTGTCTGTCCTTTCACCATTATAACATTGTTGTCATTATTTTCAGCATAGCTCATGTGCACACTTATTTGTTTTTCAATTATTAAAACCATCGAATAAGCCTTACTCACACTAGGTAAAGGCTCAATAACCAATATATGATTCTTCACATTGTCATAAGATTCATTCGGTCCCATCAAGAATTGCATGAGTATGTTTTGTGGACTGATTTCTATAACATTGCATACTACTCTACAAGTGCAAGGTTGTGGCACATTCAATTCATCCCATAGCCTTTTTATCTTGTTATAGTACATAGTCACATTAGAGTTACCTTGTTCAATGGAAGCCAACTCCTTTTGTATCTAGTAAATTTTAGGCCCGTTACTTTTCCCAAATTATTGTACTAGTTCCTCCCATAGTGTCTTGCTTATATTGTGTAAAAGAAAGATTTTGCTATCTCCTTACTAATGGAATTAAGAATCCATGAAGTCACCATGAGATCCACTATATTTCACTTCTCATATTCTATTTTTTCTTCATGAGGCTCTAGCACTTTGTCATTAATGAAACCTAATTTATTTTTTGTGTCAAGAGCAATTCGGATTGAGCGACTCCATATCAGAAAATTTGATTCAATGAGATGAGTTGTAACCAACATCATTCCTAGTTGATCTGATTCTTGAAGTTGCAATGGATTGTCAAGATCATGCATTCTTCCCCATTCAGATTCATTTCTCTGGGTATTCTCCATTAATGGCTCTGAGAACTCATTAATAATGAAGCAAAACAGGAAAAAAATAGAAAACCAGAAGTTCAAAAAAAAACTATTGATTGAAAGCTCTGATACCATGAACAAAATCAACAAACTGATCTTAACTCAAACAATCCAAAACAAGAAGATGAAAAATATTTCTTCTCATTAATAAATAAGCAAAAATACATCAGAACTATCAACTCAAGAACGCTATTCTACCTACTTATATACTTACATCACTGCATAACTAAAAAAGTATGACACATATAAATGCAAAATGTACAAAGCTGGAACTAAACTCGCACTTAACCCCTTGAACCCGTAGTAACAAACTATTAAAATGTGGCAATCCTACATCGGAAAGATATTATTTTTCCACAATAGTATTAGCCTATAAAAAGGCTTCATCCCCCTTTTAACAATTCATCCCAAACACCAATCCCTCTACTTCTAAGATTGGTTGTATTTTCTCTCTCTCTTGTAATATTTCACTTTGTAATATTTCTTTGAAATAATGGAATATTATTTTAGTAGTGTCCGAGGATGTAGGCATAATTGGCCGAACCTCATTAAATTCTGGTGTTCTCTTTATTGTCTATTTAATAGCTATTGTCGGGTTATTTACTTTGTGATATACTATGCTTTAAATTATCTGAGAAAAATTCTATCACCAAGACTCTAAGAGTCTAAGGAAGTTGGTTTTTAAAGGAGACCATTTGTAACTCCACCAACTACCTGGGAATTTTTCTGTCTTAATTTTTGGCACAATTATTCACTTTGGTGGAAACTAACCCGATTTCAACAACAATTGGTATCATAGCCAAGGTTATTGAGTTATATGCTATGTGGTTGCGGCGTAAGCTGATCTTCCACATTAGAAAGGTTTCCTTGGATTCTTGGGTATTCCGCATTTGAAAGCTATTAAATAGTCTTGAAGAAGAAATGACAAGAGACGGACAAAAATCCATGATGGACACAACAGCTTCTACTTCATCAATTTTGGCGAGAACTGTTGTGGCAAATATGAGAATTGCAGTGGAGATTTTTGATGGTACAGGCCATTTCGGCATGTGGCAAGGTGAAGTTCTAGATGCCTTATTTCAGCAAGGCTTAGACATTGCCATTGAGGGAGAAAAGCCAGAAGATGCATATGAGAAGGACAATCAATCCTTTGGCATGTGGTACCATTCGATCGTGCCTGTCCAGAGAGCATAAGTATGTTTTTTGTAAAGAAACTTCTGCAAGTAAATTATGGAAGACACTTGAGGAAAAATTCTTAAAAAAGAGCAGTCAAAATAAGCTCCATATGAAGAAAAGGATGTTCAGATTCACATATGTTCCTGGTACCACAATGAATGATCACATCACCAATTTCAATCAACTTGTAGCAGATCTGATGAATTTGGATGTGACTTTTCAAGATGAAGATATGACCCTAATGTTGTTGGGATCCCTTTCTGAGGAATTTGAGTTTCTAGAAACTACTCTACTCCATGGGAAAGCTGAGGTGTCTCTTAGTGAAGTATGAGCTGCACTATACAACTTTGAATTGAGAAGAAAAGACAAGAAAGATAGCACCAGTGGAGCAGCAGAAGCTTCGATAGTAAGAGGTCATTCAAAAAATAAGAACAAGGGAAAGAAAGACAAATCAAAGTCTAGAGTAGGTAAAGATGAATGTGCCTTTTATCGAGAAAAGGGGCACTGGAAGAAAAATTATCATAAGTTGAGAAGCAAATCTGGTAAAGGCAAGACTGTTGTAGATTTAAATGTAGCTGAATGTGATAATTCAGATTTTTCATTAGTATTGATGCCATCAATAAGCAGTTCCCACTGCTTGGATCCTGGATTCAGGTTGTAGCCACCATATGTGTCCCAATCGGGAATGGTTTTTCGATTTTAAAGAAATTGAAGGTAGAGTTGTCCATACAACAAATGACAGCCCTTGTAAAACAACTGGAATTGGTTCAATCTAGTTGAGGAATCGTGATGGATCAATCAGAACTCTGACAGACGTAAGATATGTGTCATGTCTGACGACAAACCTCATTTCTATGGTAATCATTGGGAGAAAGGGTTTCACTATAATCATTAAAAATGAAGTAATGAAGGTTATATCTAGAGCACTTGTGGTGATGAAAGGAGTTCAATAGAGCAACAACTTGTATTACTATGAAGGCAATACAGTTGTTGGAACAACAGCAGCAGTTTCTAGTGATGACCAGGAGCTAGAAACAACCAGATTGTGGCATATGCACTTAGGGCATGCAGGCAAAAAATTCTTGAAACTTCTGGCGAATCAAGGGTTATTTCAAGGAGTACGAACCTGCAGATTAGACTTCTGCGAGAATTGCATCAAATGGAAGCAGACAAGAGCGAAGTTTGGCACTACAATCCATAATACCAAGGGTATCTGGATTATGTTCACTCAAATGTATGAGTTCCTTCCAAAACTGCTTTAATGCGAGGTAAACACTACTATGTTATCTTTGTTGATGATTGTTCAAGAAGAGCATAGGTGTATACAATGAAGACAAAGGATGAAGTGTTAGGAGTTTTTCTCATCTGGAAGAAGATGGTAGAAACTTAGACGGGCAGAAAGATCAAGTGTCTTCGAACAGACAACGGCGGAGAGTACACAAGTGATCTCTTCATGAAAGTTTGCAGAAATGAAGGAATTGTTCGACATTTCACTGTCATAAATACACCATAACATAATAGGGTGGCTGAATGCATGAACCGAACTCTACTGGAGAAAGTTATGTATATATTGTCTAATGTTGGATTAGGCAGACAGTTTTGGACTGAGGCTGTAACATACGCATGTCATCTCATTAATCATTTGTCATCAACTACTATCAATGACAAAACACCTTTGGAGGTGTGGTATGGAAAACCTGCTACAGATTATAATTCCTCACATGTGTTTGGTTCCACTGCATACTATCATGTTAAGGAATCGAAGTTAGATCCAAGGGTAAAGAAATATCCTCTGGTGTCAAAGGATATCGTTTATGGTGTCCAGAGATGAAGAAAATAATCTTTAGTAGAGATGTTACCTTTGATGAGTCTATCATATTAAAGGTAACAAAGGAGCAGACAGATGGTTCTCCACAGCAGGTGGAGGAAACTCCCAAACAGATGGAGTTTGATAGAAGAAGAATTGTTGATCCAACAATTGTAAAGTCTGATAAAATTACTCCTATGGCAGAACAGAAGATAATGGAAGAAAATGGATCAGATGAGGAAGCAGAGGTTTTAGCATAAGAACCTCCTTAGCAACTTGAGGCAATTGCACTACAAAAGCCAAAAAAGGAATATTAAGAAACCTGCTCGACTTGAAGATATGACTAATTATACATCTTCAGTAGATGATGAGATTCCTTCCACTTATTGTGAAGCTATTCAAAGCTCAGAAGAAGAAAAGTGGAGAAAGGCTATGGAAGAAGAGATGCAGTCCCTTGAAAAGAATCAAACATGGAAGCTAGCAAGTTTGCCAAAGGAAAAGAAAGCGATTGGCTGTAAATGGGTTTATGCAAAGAAATAAGGATTTTCTGATAAGAATGATATCCGCTACAAGGCAAGATTGGTAGCTAAAGGCTATGCTCAGAATGAGGGAATTGATTATAATGAAGTGTTTTCTCCAGTTGTAAAACATTCCTCCATTAGAATACTATTGACCTTGGAAGCATAATTTCATCTGGAACTAGTTCAGTTGGATGTAAAAACTGCATTTTTACATGGAGACTTAGAAGAAAAAATGTACATGACTCAGCCAGAAGAATTTAAAGTTGCTGGAAAAGAAAATTTGGTATGCAAGTTGAGCAAATCGTTGTATGGATTGAAGCAATCTCCAAGACAGTGGTACAAATGATTTGACAAGTTTATGATAAGGCAGAAATATACAAGAAACAAATATGATCGTTGTGTATATTTGTGCAAGCAACTGGATGGTTCCTTTATCTATCTTCTCCTTTATGTTGATGATATGTTGATAGTTTCGAAGGATGAAAGAGAGATTCAGAAGTTAAAAGCTCAACTAAATCAGGAATTTGAAATAAAAGATTTAGGAGAAGCTAAGAAGATTCTCGGTATGGAGATATGCAGAGATAGAAAATTGGGGAGACTTTGTTTGACTCAGAAACAATATCTGAGAAAAGTACTAAAGCGTTTTGGGATAAATGAGAAGACAAGATCAGTTAGTACTCTACTTACTCCTCATTTTAAGCTCAATGCATCTTTATCTCCGAAAAAGTGATGAAGAACGAGAATATATGTCTAAGGTTCCATATGCAAATGTTGTTGGTACCTTGATGTATGCAATAGTGTATACGAGGCCTAACATTTCACAAGCAATTAGAGTTGTGAGCAGGTACATGCATGATCCTGCTGTATATTAGCAAGCTGTGAAATGGATTCTGCTGTATATTCAGAATAATACAGATGTTGGTATAATGTTTGAGAGGGATGAGAAAATTGGTCAGTATATAATTGGATATTGTGATTCCGACTATGCAGCTGATTTAAACAAACATCGATTTACTACCGGTTATGTGTTCACACTTGCAAAGGCACCGGTTAGTTGGAAGTCCACCTTACAGTCAACAATTGCTTTGTATACAACAGAAGCAGAGTACATGGCAGTTTTCAGAAGTTGTTAAAGAGGCAATTTGGCCTCAGGAGTTGCTGAATGACTTGGGAATTGGTCAAAAGCATGTCAAAGTGCATTGTGACAGTCAAAGTGATATTTGTTTAGCAAAGAATCCAGTTTATCATACAAGGACGAAGCATATCGATGTTCGATATCATTTTGTAAGGAAAATTCTTAAATATGGTGGGATACTACTTCAAAAGATTGACTGCTGAAAATTCTGCAGATATGGCAACAAAAGTTGTGATAGGTGTCAAGTTCCAACATTGTTTGGAATTGATAAATGTTCTCAGAATTTGAAATTGGGCGCTTTAAAGCGCATTTGGAGACATTACTGAAATTTGTAAAGAGAATGTTTGTTTGGAATTGTGAGATCGACAATGTGGATATTTGTTGAAATATGGCAATCCCACATCGGAAAGATATTATTTTTCCACAATAATATTAGCTTATAAAAAGGCTTCATCCCCCTCTTAACAATTCATCCCAAACACCAATCCATCTACTTCTAAGATTAGTTGTATTTTCTCTCTCTCTTGTAATATTTCACTTTGTAATATTTCTTTGAAATAGTGGAATATTATTTTAGTAGTGTCCGATGACGTAGGCATAATTGGCCGAACCTCGTTAAATTCTGGGGTTCTCTTTATTGTCTATTTAATTGCTATTATCGAGTCATTTACTTTGTGATATATTGTGCTTTAAATTATCTGAGAAAAATTATGTCACCAAGACTCTAAGAGTCTAAGGAAGTTAGTTTTTAAGGGAGACCATTTGTGACTTCACCAACTACCTGAGAATTTTTCTGTCTTAATTTTTGGCACAATTATTCACTTTGGTAGAAACTAACCCGATTTCCACAACACAAACAGTTTCACAACAACTTCTTTAGTAGTCGAGCTCTTATGAAAGCTAGCTTGTTTCTTTGATAAGTTGTGTCATTGTCTTCTTGCCTTCAATCATTCTACAACATTCATAGAAAAAAAAAACTAACAAATAAACCGCAAGAATAAAAAAATTAAACCAAACTTTTGCTCAACCAAGTTACTCACCAACCTAATTATAATTAATACAATTAATGGACACCCTAATTAGACTATATTACACTTTTGAATAAGGAGATACCCATGTGAGTTAAGTCCACAATAGAAAAAAAACTAATTTACCAGTTTATAAATTATATATATATATATATGTTGATTTTTAGATTAAATGAGTCAAACCTCATTTGTTTCATCCTATCATATATAGTATTCAAATGAAACACATTAAAATAGGTATTTATTCTTGTGAGAGTTGTCAAGGTCTGAAATCCGGTTTGACGACCTGATTAAAATAAATAAATAAATCATTTTCCACATCTTTTAGCGCAATGTAATCCATGATTAATTAATTAATCCATATTTAACGTTAACCTCTTTGTATCTTAAAATATTTAACATTTTTGCTTTTGAAGATGAAAATAAATAAATAAATATATAATATACCTTAAAAATTTAATAATCTCTCCATCTTTAAATGTAGGCCAACTTTACCCTTTCATCCAATATTTCAAATAGAAAATTAACTTCATTTTTTTCAAAAATATAATTATATATTAATATTCAATTATATTTCTTATTTAATGGGTTGTATTATCAATTATTTTTTAATTAATATATGAAGCAAAATGTATAATTATAACTATATGAATTTTAATTTTTCTTAATTTGGATAGTGTATTAAAATATACATTTTCAACACATCTACAAAACATTTCAAGTCTGGATTTCAAGTCTGGATAAGACTTTATAATACTTTTTCGTCTTTTTTTAATTGACATGGGCCCAAGTCATTTAGTAAAATGAGGAAAAGGCAATCTATTTTGTCACTTATACGAATAAAGTATTATTATTAACTCAACGGGACCCCCTCGAATCAGAGGAAAGGTCCGTTTATAGAGTATATAACTTTGATCATAGGGATCAATTTCTAGTCGCATGGCTTCATAATAATTCTGTAAAGCTTCTGCATAATTTCCTTCGGATTGAGCAGACTACCAAATTACATGCAGTATGTTTATATAATTAAGCAAAATAAGAAAAATTAACTACATAAAGGATTAATTTTATCTGCAATCATTGAAATTATATTTTAATTGCAATTCAATTATAAAAGAAAAAATTTGTAACACAAAAATACCTAAATTTTAAAATTTTAACTCAAAAATTATGTGACATTAACTTCATCTTTCTAGTATTATATGACATTTCAACTCATTGTTCCAGTATATAACTCATCAAAACTAAACAAACATAATTAGTGAATTAAATTTTTAAAATTTTGGTATTTTTTCATTAATTATAAAAAATTATTTTCTAACCCAATTACAAATTCATTGACTGCAAATATTATATATCATTATATAATAAACTAATATATAATAAACTAATAGACAAATATATTATATTATAACTTTATAAATAACTATGTAACACCCTCTCACCCCAACAGCTTGTGCCTGGATGAGGGTATGCTACGCTGACTTCATCGGTTAAAATATCATTATATAAGTTATATATAAAGCAAAATCACTCATACATTTTTTTTATTTTCAATATTTACTATTTATTTACTTTGCATTGTAAAAGAAATCATAGCATAAAAGTTAAATTACCTTTTTATATAGTAACATATTCTTTACAAAATATACTGTTTATTTTACAAATACTACAAAATAAATTTTATAAGATAATATACAAAAGTTGTGTAACCCACGATATGTGCAACAGGCTGCTTTACTGGATTAGGTCACCGTTGGCTTTGTCTACTATCTTCTATTTATTCTTTACTAAATTTGCGTGAGAAAACTTTCACGCTGAGCTCTTGGCTTTGTGGTGCATATAGATAAGATAATAAACTATTTTATGCAATCATACATTATCATATATCAACTCATGCTTAATTATATTCTCATAGAAATATACATATCATGGTATTCTAGCATGTATAGACATCAAATTATATTATTTTATCTCATATTTATTTATTTTATTACTATCTTATTGTATAACACTAAATCTTCTTTTTATCCATGCCATAATTCATAATTCTATTTTTATTATCCATGTCACAATTCATAATTTCAGTTTTACTTTCAATAATTCTTTTATATTTCATAACTTCTTTATTTATGTTTTCATTTATGCACAGGACACCTATGAACCACTAACTAGGATAACGGAGTTGTCATCCAGGCACTTAGGAGTGCCACTCGGGCAATATGATGTCCGCATATAAGTGTCAAACTCGGTGTAGATAACCGTGCCAAACTCGGCATAGATAACTGTGTCAAACTTGGCGTAGATAATAATATCATACCAGGCATAAATAATAGTATCAAACCTGGCGTAGATAACATTGCCAAATCTGGCGTAGATAACATTGCCAAATTCGGCGTAAATAATCATACCATTAATGGAATTAATCATTTTCATCATGCTCCTCCCCTATTTGGCATGTCAAACTATCCTAATTTGGTTCTAGTTAGGTATTCTAGGGCTTATACAATTTCATTAAAATTCATAACAATTAATTTCATACTTTTCATGCCTATAATATCTCCAAATAATCACTCAATTAAAATAATATTTACATAATATAACAAAGTTCTCATCATTTTACTCATTTTATTCCTCAACTCACATGCTGCCCTGTCACTAGCAGATTCTATTCTCTGTCTTGGACCTTACTTTTGATCCTCTTTCATTCTGCATTTAGTTTCATTATCTTCATAAAAATTTTAGATATGGATCTTAGCTTTAATATTCAACTTGAATCACTTAATTCTGAATTCGGTATCAAAAGATATGATAAAATGAACACTGACTAATCACTAGAAATTCTGCCCAGAATTTTCTGGACAGATTCTATTTTGAATTTTATAAATTTTTGTGGCCAATTACAAACATATTCAGATGTTATGGTCTACATAAAAATTATAGCCCTATGTCTTAGCTTTAAAACCGAATAAATAACATACAAATTCAAACTCCATAACTCAAGTTATAATAGTTTAAGTACTTATTGCTCATTAATAACAATTCTGCCCAGAATTTCTGGATAGATTCTATGTCAGAACTTTATGAATTTTTCTGGCCAATTACAGACATATTCAGATTTTATGGTCTAAATTAAAGTTATAGTCCTATGTCTTATCTTTCAAACCCAATAAACAACATACAAAACCAAGTTTCAGAAATTAAGTTATAATAGTTTAAGTGAACACTGCTCATCAATTTCCAGCACAGAATACATACATGAAATATCTTCAATTTTTATCAAAATAAATCCTAAGTCTAGCAAACATGCATCCCCAAGATTTTTTATCACAAATAATATTAATTTAGAATCATAAACATGCCAAATAATTAATTTATCTAATTAAAAAAATTAAAATAGGCTATTGCCTTAGGTTATGCACAAACCTCCTTTTTCTCTCTCTTTACTTCTCTTTCTCCTTTCCTTTGCTCCTTTGACATAGCTCATTGTCAATTTGAGTTCCTAAAATTTATAATCAGACTATTAAAACTTCATAAACCCTAATTTTTCTCTTTTTCCTTACTCTCCTAAGTTTCCTTAGGCATGAAAATGGAATTTGTTAACCTTGAGGGGTATTTCCATCATTTTCATGATAATAAATAATATAGCAATATTGTATTTAACATACTTGCTTTAAGTGTATTATACAGGACATGAATTAAAATAGCAAGAATGGAGAATTGGAAGAATAATCCTTCAGAAACAAAAAGCAAGAAGTAGCATGTTCACTGTCGTGACTCTAGGAGTCACTCCCGTGAACAAAGCTAGCCGTTACCAAAACCAACATTTGAAGTTCACGACCATGAAGGAAGAACAAATCGTGAAGTAAGCATTTCAGTCGCCCCCGTGAATGATGGTGTCACCCCCGTGAATGATTCTTTCAATTTCAACCAGAGAGTTTCACAACCAGAGTCACCACTTGGGTCACGGCTGGGAAGATATTCACCCCCGTGAATGATGGTGTCACCCCCTTGAATGATTCTTTCAATTTCATCCATAGAGCTTCACGACCAGAGTCACCACTTGGTTCACGGCTGGGAAGAGTGTCACGCCCGTGACTGATTAAAGTCACGCCCGTGACTCCATATGTCAAAACATACTAGAGAGCTTCACGACCAAGGTCACAACTTCAGTCACGGCTTGGGAAGAACTGTCACCCCCATGACCGTGACAAGCATAGTCACGCCCGTGAATAATGAAAAAGAAAAATGTCAGGCGCGATTCTTTGGTTGGTATAACGGCTAGTTTCTTATTTAATGCACCCCAACGGCTATATTCAGCCATGGGAGTATAAATGGAAGTCATTTATACATTAAGATGCAAGAGGATGATAAGAGAATGATAAGAAAAACAAAAGATTAGCATATACTTCAAATTACAAGCTATCTTGTACTTTTATACTTTGAGAACAAATTCATTCTTTGTAAAAATCTTTTTGCTCCTCATATTTGAGCAATAAAGATTTATAAGTGGTTCTCTCTGTAATCTTTACTCAAGTGAGCATTGGGTAGTTTTGGGTTAAGAGTAGAACACTTGTAAGGGTTAGTTGTGTGAACCTCCAAAACACAAATTAAAAGGTTGTTTGTGTGAGCCTGTAAAACACAAAGTGTAGGTTGTTTGTGTGAGCCTGTAAAACACAAAGGAATTGATTATTGTGTGAGTCATTAAAACACAAGGGATTTCTGGGTTAGGTGTGAGCCATTGTGAGAAACACCATAGTTGGGAGTGAGCTTGTAAAACTCTATTGTAACACTTAGTGTGTTAGTGAAACTCCCAATTGCGATTGGGGAGAGGAGTAGAGTTTGTTAATACCCGAACCTCTATAAATCTTTGTGTCTGATTTTTTCTATCCCTTCTAAAATTAACAATTTTATTTCCGCACCTTAAAGTTTAATTTTTGAAACTCCAATTCAACCCCCCTTCTTGGTCTAATATCTGGGCAACAATTGGTATCAGAGCCTTGTCTAGCATCAAAGCCTAAAAAGTGCTAGTAAAGAGTAAGATATAGCCAGTGAAGGATTCCAGAATCTCAAACCTTACTTTGATGGAACAAATTATGCCCATTGGAAGTTTCAGATGGAGACATATCTGGATAATGAAGGAATTGAAGCTTGGGATAGTATTCGAAAAGAATGGACACCACCAATTAGAAAAGGAGTTAATGGTAAAGAAGAAATCCTGTCAAGAGATGATTGGACAGAGCCTCAAAGAAGAGCAAATTTCAAAAATAAGAAGGCAATGACAATTCTCTCAAGTTCATTATCCATTGAAGAATGTGGCAGGATACAACACTGTTCAACTGCATATAGCATATGGAAAACATTAGAAAACTATCATGAAGGCCACAAAGACACATGGGATGACGAAAGCACTTCAAGAGAAAAAGATGATAATGAAAGTGAAGAGGTCAACCTATGTTTCATGGCTATTGAGGATCACGTCTCGGACAAAGTAAGATCACTACACTCATACTCTTTCAATAATGATAGTAGTGATAATGATAGTGATAGTGATGATGATGATGATGATGATGATGAGCAAAGCCTAATAGAAGAATTAAATATAGAATTAGAGAAATATAGAACTAAATTTAGTACCTATAGAAAAAATATCTTTATTTGAAAAATAAGATAGATGGCTTAGAAAAGGAGAACATAAAGCTTAAATCATCTAATGAATCTCTTCAAAAGTCATTAGATGAATACTCATCAAGACCCTCAACAGCTTCACTGTTAAAAGAAAATAATATTTTGAAAAATGAAGTTGAAGAACTTAGAAATTCCATTTCTAAATTTCACAAGGGTAAAGAGTGCTTAGATACTCTCATTGTGTCTCAAAGACCACCTTTAGTTAGACATGGTCTAGGGTTTAAGGACACATCATCATCTTCTCACAAAACTATATTTGTAAAATCTAAAGAACATAACATCTCCACACCTGTTAGAACTACACCAAGAAATAAGAATGTTAAACCCTCTATACATAAAAAGAATAATCATGCCTTTATGTATAAGGAGTATGCATCTAGAAAAATGAAAATTAATCATGATTGTGCATGCCATTGTTCTCAAAATCAGTCTAATAAAATTATGGCATTCAAATACATTGTAAGACCAAAAAGCAAGTTTAGACCGAAACAATGTAATTATTGTATGAAAATGGGTCATATAAATAGAAATTGCTAGATAAGGAAGGCTCATTGGCAACCTTCATGTGCTAACCCCTAAAGATCCAAACTCATTTGGGTACCTAAATATCATACTTGATTTGTAACTCTGTAGGTATGCCTCAAGTCCACAATAAACAAAAATGCATGGCTAGTAGACAGTGGATGCTCAAGGCATATGACAGGAGACAAAGAACTCTTCAATGAAATCAAAAGTATTGATGGAGGTAAAGTTACCTTTGGAAACAATGCAAAGGGTAAGGTAATTGGCATTGGTTCTATTGGTGTTAATGGTACTACTTTTATTAAGGATGTTTTACTTGTTGATGGCTTAAAACATAACTTGCTAAGTGTAAGTCAATTATGTGATAAAGGAAACAAAGTAATTTTCACCTCAAATGAATGTCTTGTAATCTCTATTGATGGTCAAGAAATATTTAAAGGAAATAGAAATATCAATACATATATAATAAACTTACATGAACTCTCTAACCATTCCTCTAAGTGTCTTGTGACTACTAGTGATGAATCTTGGCTGTGGCATAAAAGACTTGGTCATGCTAACATGAACTTAATACAAAGTCTCAGCACAGGAGAGCTAGTAAAAGGATTACCAAGAGTTAAATATGAAAAAGGCAAGACATGTGAACCTTGTCAAAGAGGAAAGCAGCACAAGTCATCTTTCAAAGCCAAAAACATAGTAAGTACTTCAAAACCTCTTCAACTCATACATTTAGACTTATTTGGACCTACTAGGGTTGCTAGCTTAGGAGGAAAACATTATGCATTTGTCATCGTAGATGATTACTCTAGATTTACTTGGGTAATTTTCTTAGCTCAAAAGATTGATGCTTTTGAAAATTTCAAAAACTTTGCTAAAAGAGTTCAAAATGAAAAAGGATACTGCATTTCAAAAATAAGAAGTTATCATGGGAAAGAATTTGAAAATGAAAACTTTGAAAGTTTTTGTCTTGAATATGGCATTTCACATAATTTCTCATCTCCTAGAACACCTCAACAAAATGGTGTAGTTGAAAGGAAAAATCGAACATTAATTGAAATGGCAAGAACAATGCTTAATGAATATGCATTACCAACTTATTTTTGGGCAGAAGCCACAAACACTGCATGCTATATTTCAAATCGAGTTTTCAAAAGACCTTTTTTAAACAAAACCTCATTTGAGCTATGGAATGGAAGAAAGCCCTTGGTATCATACTTTAGAGTATTTGGATACAAGTGTTTTATATTGAACACCAAGGACAATCTTGGAAAATTTGCCTCTAAGTCTGATGATGGTATCTTTCTAGGATACTCTACAACCAGCAAAGCATATAGAGTATTTAATAAGAGATCATTAACTGTGGAAGAATCCATGCATGTTGTTTTTAATGAATCTAGTAGACTTGATCTTGTGAAAGGTAGTGCTCTTGATGATGTTGTAGATAATATGGAAAAACCTGTCATTGAAAATGGAAAAGAAGAAAACGATCAAGAAAAACTACTACCTCAAAATCAAGAACAAATGGAGCAAGACCTTCCAAAAGAATAGAGAATGAACAGAAATCATCCAAAAGAGCAAATAATTGGTGATCTATCAAGGGGAGTAAGTACTAGATCGCATTTCAAGCATTTAATCACTGACATTGCATTTATTTCACAAATTGAGCCTAAAAACATTGATGAGGCTCTTAATGATGAAAGTTGGATAATTGCCATGCAAGAGGAACTTAACCAATTTGAGAGAAATAAAGTATGGAACCTAGTACCAAGACCTAAGAATCATCCAATCATAGGCAGCAAATGGGTATTTAGAAATAAGTTAGATGAACAAGGGTTAATAACCAGGAATAAAGCAAGACTAGTTGCAAAAAGATATAATCAGGAAGAAGGTATTGACTATGATGAAACATATGCACCGATAGCTAGATTAGAAGCTATAAGAATTCTCTTAGCATATGCATGTCACATGAACTTCAAACTTTTTCAAATGGATGTGAAAAGTGCATTTCTAAATGGCTATATAGATGAAGAAGTGTATGTAGAACAACCACCAGGTTTTGAAAGCTATAATTTACCAAATCATGTTTTTAAACTTTCAAAAGCTTTGTATGGTTTAAAACAAGCTCCAAGAGCTTGGTATGAAAGACTAAGTTCTTTTTTACTAGAAAATAACTTCACAAAGGGAAATGTAGACACTACACTGTTCATCAAAAAGCATAAGCATGAAATACTAGTCGTTCAAATTTATGTTGATGATATAATATTTGGTTCTACTAATGAGCTACTTTGTCAAGATTTTGCTAAGTGCATGACTAGGGAATTTGAAATGAGCATGATGGGAGAACTTAAGTATTTCCTTGGTCTACAAATCAAACAAAGCAATGAGGGCATATTCATCAACCAATCCAAATATGCCAAAGATTTAATCAAAAAATTTGGTATGGAAGGATGCAAAAATGTTAAGACTCTTATAAGCACATTAACAAAATTGGACAAAGATGAAAAGGGTAAGAGCATTAATGAAAAGCTTTATAGAGGTATGATTGGATCACTTTTATATCTCACTGCTTCTAGACCCGATATTATATATAGTGTTTGCTTATGTGCACGATTTCAATCATGTCCCAAAGAATCTCATCTAAATGCTGTAAAAATGATTTTAAGATATTTACATGGAACATTGCATCTAGGTTTATGGTATCCTAGGAATTCATCTTTCTATATAATAGGATATTCAGATGCAGACTATGCTGGTAGTCTTTTGGATAGAAAAAGTACTTCAGGTACTTGTCACTTCATTGGAGAATATTTGGTTTCTTGGTTTAGCAAGAAACAAGTTTCAGTTGCTCTTTCAACTACTGAAGCTGAATATGTAGCAGTTGGATGTTGTTGTACACAAATTCTTTGGATGAAACAGCAACTTAAGGACTATGGTCATGAAATGAACCATATACCTATAAAATGTGACAACACCAGTGCTATAAATCTTTCAAATAATCCTATTCAACACTCTAGAAGTAAACATATTGACATTAGACATCACTTTATTAGAGATCATGTTCAATATGGAGATGTTGAATTAGAATTTGTATGCACAGAAAAGCAATTAGCAGATATTTTCACTAAGTCTCTAAATGAGGAAAGATTTAATTTCATTAGAAGAGAACTAGGCATGATTGATGGATTAACCTTGTGATTACAAGAAAATGAAATTTTAATTGTTGATCTTCAAACATATCACAAGTTAAAAGATAAATATTTTGATGAAAATTCATGATTTATGAAGCAAAATCTTTGTTGAAATGATTTAGTAGTGTTGCAGAACTTAATTTCAAATTAATGAAAATTATAGGGGAGTCACGCCCGTGACTTATACTCACGCCCATGACTTAAGTGGCTCAAAGAGGCAGTCTTGTTCACGACTTCGGTTCACGACATGCTTCACCGCTTCAAGTAGTGAAACATTGTTTCACGACTTGAGTCACGCCCGTGAATAAGAATATTCACGCCCGTGACGATTTTTCACTCCCGTGAACCATTACGCCTCAAAAACTCACAGAAGCTTTCACGTTTTGCGTCACGACATGAGTCACGGCTTCAAGTGGTGAAATATAGTTTCACGGTTTGAGTCCTGACCGTGGAAAAAAGTTTCACGCCCGTGACAGATTTTCATGCCCGTGAATAATTACACCCAAAACTCACAGACGCTTTCACGCCTTGTGTCACGGCTTGCTTCACGGGTATAAGTAGTGAAATTCAACACTTCACGCCCGTGACATAATATTCACCCCCGTGACCTATGATCATTCACGCCCGTGAGGTTCATCGAGCACGCCCGTGAAAGCATTCACGCTTTCATTCACGGGTGGAATTCTGCTTCAGCAAACCGTGAACATGACCATTCACGCCCGTGGAACTTGAAGTCACGCTCGTAAATGTATCGAATATATAAGAAAACAGTCGGTTACAAACTTCATTTCAACTCTCCATATCCCAAAACCGCTCTCATTTACTCTCATTCATTGAGACATTGAAGATTCCGACCCCAAAGCCTTGATATTTCACTATAAATTCCATCAAAAGTTCGAATCTTCAGCAGAAAACAGACATTCCTAGGGTATTTCATCATACTTTTTCTGTCAAAAATCTTCTTCAAATTAAAATTCTTCAAACAAAATGGATTCTGTTTCGTCAAAAGGGAAGAGAAAAAAGTCCCATGCACCGAAAGAGGTATTCAGATTACCTCATGAACATCATACCCGAAAGTTGCCATCCTCGGTATGCAACTTTGAAGAAGAGACCAATTTTATCTTTGAGGTCCTTCGAATGGCTGACAGTCCGTAATCTCGGACTCGAGATGGCTATGACAGAGCAACTTCAAGCCTGTCATCTACGAGAATTTGTTGAAATTCATCTGCCAACCCTGCAGGAGCCAACGCTGGAATTCCTCAGCACCTTGCAGGTTTCACCAACTGGAGTGGTGAAATTTCAACTCTGCAACAATGCAAACACCCTCAGCGCCATCGCATTTGCAGAATTGTTCAACCTACCATCAGATGGCGTTCTGAATGAGACTGAGGTAGAATTCTCTGCCCCTGCAGCATGGACACATTTTGGCATGGATTGCAGTTGGGATGTCAAGAAAACTAAGAACACACATCTCAGGACTCCAGTGCACAGGTGTTTGCATAGGTTTCTAACCTATAGCATTTTTGCTCGGGGAGAGAGCAATGGAACTATTAGGAAGTCAGAACTCTTCCTCTTCGAGATGGCTCGCAGGGGAATCACAGTGGCGCTTTCCAGATGGTTTGCAAACCATCTTCTCTCCATCGCCACCAAGCCTACAAGAGATATCCTGATTGGAGCTTATGTCACTCATATGGCAGTGAAGCTCAATTACTTGAAGCTAGATAACCATCACTTCAACATCATTCCTGCACACCCACGAGATAGGCTGGATATAAAGTCTTTCATAAAGATGGGAGCAGCAGTGAGAATCGTTTACC
Organism: Triadica sebifera; assembly: GCA_023653625.1. Classification (NCBI taxonomy): domain Eukaryota; kingdom Viridiplantae; phylum Streptophyta; class Magnoliopsida; order Malpighiales; family Euphorbiaceae; genus Triadica; species Triadica sebifera. Next base: position 17,814,212 of record CM042910.1, on the reverse strand, counting down.
AAAACGATATCTTTTATCGCTTCACTGATACTGCTGGAGAAATTATCTGGGAAGATCATGACATGGAGGATTTTAAAGCAGGCCTCCAGGGAGTCCAGCAGAAAAAGAGGGTTAGAATTGAGGAAGCCACTCCAGCCATCGCTCGGACATTGGACAGTCCTCAGCCTCCACACCGTCTTTAGCGCAGCAGGTGGTCGACCTCTTGGCACCACGTTTCGAGCAGCTGCAGACTTCCATGGATGAGAGGTTGGAAAACCTCAAGGACTTCATGGAGTCTCGGATCGACAGTCTTGAGGCTGAAGTAGCTAGGCTTCGTGATAGGATGTCTAGCTAGGATATAGGCTAGAGTGTAGCCTAAACTCGTTATGTTTGATCATTTTTCTTTACTTATTATGTTTCTGTATCCTTTCCTTCATATAATATATATTTGCTTTTGTTTACTTCAATCTACATATTCTTTTTGATTGATGACAAAAGGGGGAGAAAACTAGCAATATATGAAAGAATTTATATGATAAGGGAAAGTAGGATCAAACTAGCAATATAAGAATTCTGAATCAAAAAAGTGAAACAAACTTTGAATTGATTTAAAATTCTTGATTCAACTTTTCAGATGCAAAGTAGATAATTGAAAAACTGAGCTTCTATATACTTTAAATATACCCTAAGTATACTTTGCATACACCTTAAGAGCAAGTTACAAATAAAAACATGCCATGATATACCTTAAACATACTTTACATATACTTTATGTCTTGAAAAGGATTTGTGGTATGTATTGGATATACTTTTCTTATGACTTGCTTCTAGCTTAAATGCTACATCCTTATTCACTATTCTTGCACATTATAATTTTTATCCTAAGTATATTTTGAGGGGGAGACTTCTCAAAATCACATATTGCTAGATTATTTGTCACCATCAAAAAGGGGGAGATTGTTAACCTTGAGGGGTATTTCTGTCATTTTGATGATAATAAATAATATAACAATATTGTATTTAACATACTTGCTTTAAGTGTATTATACAGGACATGAATTAAAATAGCAAGAATGGAGAATTAGAAGAATAATCCTTCAGAAACAAAAAGCAAGAAGTAGCATGTTCACTGCCGTGACTCTAGGAGTCACTCCTGTGAACAAAGCTAGCCGTTACCAAAACTAACATTTGAAGTTCACGACCATGAAGGAAGAACAAATCGTGAAGTAAGCATTTCAGTCACCCCCGTGAATGATGGTGTCACCCCCGTGAATGATTCTTTCAATTTCAACCAGAGAGTTTCACGACCAGAGTCACCACTTGGGTCACGGCTGGGAAGATATTCACCCCCGTGAATGATGGTGTCACCCCCGTGAATGATTCTTTCAATTTCATCCAGAGAGCTTCACGACCAGAGTCACCACTTGGTTCACGACTGGGAAGAGTGTCACGCCCGTGACTGATTAAAGTCACGCCCGTGACTCCATATGTCAAAACATACTAGAGAGCTTCACGACCAAGGTCACCACTTCAGTCACGGCTTGGGAAGAACTGTCACCCCCGTGACAAGCATAGTCACGCCCGTGAACAATGAAAGAGAAAAATGTCAGGCGCGATTCTTTGGTTGGTATAACGACTAGTTTCTTATTTAATGCACCCAACGGCTATATTCAGCCATGGGAGTATAAATGGAAGTCATTTATACATTAAGATGCAAGAGGATGATAAGAGAATGATAAGAAAAACAAAAGATTAGCATATACTTCAAATTACAAGCTATCTTGTACTTTTATACTTTGAGAACAAATTCATTCTCTGTAAAAATCTTTTTGCTCCTCATATTTGAGCAATAAAGATTTATAAGTGGTTCTCTCTGTAATCTTTACTCAAGTGAGCATTGGGTAGTTTTGGGTTAAGAGTAGAACACTTGTAAGGGTTAGTTGTGTGAACCTCCAAAACACAAATTAAAAGGTTGTTTGTGTGAGCCTGTAAAACACAAAGTGTAGGTTGTTTGTGTGAGCCTGTAAAACACAAAGGAATTGGTTATTGTGTGAGCCATTAAAACACAAGGGATTTCTGGGTTAGGTGTGAGCCATTGTGAGAAACACCATAGTTGGGAGTGAGCTTGTAAAACTCCATTGTAACACTTAGTGTGTTAGTGAAACTCCCAATTGCGATTGGGGAGAGGAGTAGGGTTTGTTAATACCCGAACCTCTATAAATCTTTGTGTTTGATTTTCTCTATCCCTTCTAAAATTAACAATTTTATTTCCGCACCTTAAAGTTTAATTTTTGAAACTCCAATTCAACCCCCCTTCTTGGTCTAATATCTGGGCAACAGAATTTCCCATGACAAAAGTTATTAAGATGTGAGGGACACCTAAAAATCAATCTAGAAACCTTCATTAATGTTAAATGCATGTATCTTAATTAGCTTATTAAACTTTTTCACTTGGTTAAGCTAGCCTCCACATGCTTAAAATGTCCCAATTCATGCATTTAATTTATGATTATCCCAATAAATCCTCCAAATTTTGGTAATTTGCAAATTGACCCCTAAACTTTTTAAAATTTACAATTTAGTCCTTTACCGAAATTTAACATCTTAAAATATTTTGAACACTTTATTAGATATGTTTCATACTTAATTTCCATTATTTTCAATATTTTTTGATAAAAATCCAATTTTAGACTTTGGTCAAACCGACGAGTCGATTAAACAACTCGCGTGACTTAGGTCTAAATTAGCGGATATGACATTTTCTCCCCCTTAAAACAAATTTCAACCTCGAAATTTACCTGTTAATTCTGTGAACAACTGAGGATATTGCTTCTTCATTACTTCTTCGTTCTCCCATGTGGTTTCTTCAGTACCATGATTCTGCCATAACATTTTAACTAATGGAACTTTCTTGTTTCGTAAAACCTTTTCTTCACGTGCTAATATAGCCACCGGTTCCTCTTCATATGTCAAGTCGGTCTGCACTACTATCTCATCACTTGGAATAACATGAGTCGGATCAGGTCTATATCTCATTAGCATCGACATATGAAAAACATTATGGATTTTATCCAACTCTAGTGGAAGTGCTAACCGATATGCCATTGATCTGATTCTTTCCAAAATCTCATATGGACTAATGAACCTCGGACTTAACTTTCCCTTTTTACCGAATCTCAATACTTTCTTCCAAGGTGAAACCTTGAGAAATACCTTTTCTCCCACAGCATACTCTATATCTCGCCTCTTAAGGTTAACATATGATTTCTATCGATCTTGTGCTAATTTCAATCTTTCTTGGATAATTCTAACCTTTTCTTCTATTTGTTGCACTAACTCTGGCCCTATCAACTTCTTTTCACCCAATTCGGTCTAACAAACTGGTGTCCTGCATTTTCTTCCATACAGTGCCTCATACGGAGCCATGCCTATGCTCATCTAATGGCTATTGTTGTAGGAAAATTCTATAAGAGGTAAATATCTATCCCAACTTCCCTCAAACTCAAGCAAACAGCTTCTCATCATATCCTCTAGCAACTGAATAACTCTCTCTGATTGTCCATCCGTCTGCGGATGAAAGGTCTTGCTGAAATTGAGTCAAGTTCCTAAAGTTTGTTGTAGACTCTTTCAAAATTGTGAAGTAAATCTGGGATCTCTATCAGATATTATGGACATTGGCACTCCATGCAACCTCACTATCTCACTTACATAAATTTCAGCTAGCTTGTTCAATGAGTAGTTCATTCTGACTGGTAAGAAGTGTGCTGACTTCGTCAATCGATCTACTATCACTTATACTGCATCATGCTTTCTCTGAGTCATCGATAATCCAGACACAAAATCCATCGTGATTCTTTCCCATTTCCATTCTAGAGTCGGTATAGGTTGTAGAAATCATGTGGGCAACTGGTGTTCCGCTTTCACTTGTTGACAAGTTAGACATTTAGCAACATATTCAGTGATATCCTTCTTCATCCCTAGCCACTAATATTGAGTTTTTAAATCTTGATACATCTTGTTCCCGCCTGGATGCATGGTATATACTGTTTCATGTGATTCTTTTAAAATATCGAACTTCAGCTCTTTTACATTAGGAACGCAAATCCTATTCTTGAAGTATACTGTGACATCTTCTGTCAATGAAAACTCAGGCTTTTCTCCCTTTTTCACTGTCTCCACTATCTTTACTAACTTCTCATCTTGCTTCTGAGCATCTTTGACCCTCTGTATCAAAGTAGATTGTATTCGCATCTCAGCTAAAATCTTATTGCTTAGTGCATCTGCAACCACATTAGCTTTGCCTGGCTGGTAGTCGATCACACAGTCATAATCTTTAATCGATTCCAACCATCTTTGTTGTCTCAGATTAACCTCTTTCTGTGAAGGAAGGTATTTAAGACTTTTGTGATCTGTATAGATATAATATCTTCCCCTATACAGATAATGTCTCAGATCTTAAGAGCAAAAACTATCACAACTAACTCCAAATCATGTATCGGATAGTTAAGCTCATAAGGCTTAAGTTGTCTTAAGGCGTAAGCTATCACCTTTCCTTCTTGCATAAGAACACAACCTAAACCATTATGACTAGCATCACTGTACATAATAAAATCTTTTCCTGGAGTAGGTTGAGTCAAAATTGGTGCTTCAATCAGCATTGCCTTCAGTCAATCAAAACTTGCTTGACACTTATCTGTCCACTCGAAACGGACCTCTTTTCATAGCAGTCGTGTCAAATGAGTCACTAAGGATGAAAATCCCTTCAAGAACCTCCAATAATATCCAGCTAATCTGAGGAAACTTCTCACTTCAGTCACATTTTGTGGTGGTCTCCAATTAAGAATAGCTTCAATTTTACTAGGATCAACCCGAATACCTTCTGCTGAAATTATATGACCCAGAAAATTGACCGATTTATGCCAAAACTCGCACTTAGATAGTTTTGCATACAACTACTTCTCCCTTAGTGTTTACAGCACTATTCTGAGATGTTAATCATATTCTTCTCGGTCTCTAGAGTACACAAGAAAGTCATCAATAAACACCACTACAAATTGATCAAGATATGGTCTGAACACTCGGTTCATCAGGTCTATAAAAGCTGCTGGTGTATTCGTCAATCCATAGGGCATAACCAGGAACTCATAATGACCATAACGTGTCCTGAATGTCGTCTTAGGTACATCTAACTCTTTTATCTTTAGTTGATGATACCCCGATCGAAGATCTATCTTTGAAAATATGGCTGCACCTTTCAATTGGTCAAATAAGTCATCAATCCTAAGCAGCGGGTATTTATTCTTAATAATCACCTTATTAATTTGGCTGTAATCAATGCAAAGACGAAGAGTGACATCTTTCTTCTTGACAAATAATAATGGAGCACCCCATGGTGATATACTGGGTCGTATAAAACCCTTATCTAACAACTTCTGCAACTGTACCTTTAGCTCTTTCAACTCTGTTGGTGCCATCCTATATGGTGTAATAGAAATAAGAGTGGTGCTAGGTACCAAATCGATAGCAAATTCTATTTCTCTATCCAACGGTAACCCTGGCAACTCGTCTGGAAATACATCAGGAAACTCACTAACAGTAGGAATATCCATCAACTTCGGACTTGCTTTTTCCATATCAACTACATACGCTAAGTATGCTTTGTATCCCTTACTAATGAGTTTCTGAGCTTTCAACACTGATATCACATTGTCTGGGGATCTTTTATTCTCACCCATCACCACTATCTCATCTTGTTCTAGAATTCTGATGATCATCTGTCTTCTTCCACAATCCACTACCACTTCATAACGAGCTAACCAAACCATTCCCAAGATCACATCGAACTCATTGAATGGTACTCTATCAAGTCTGCTGGGAATTTTCTTCCTTGAATTTCAACTGGGCAACCCCTAAACACCTTGCTAACCCTCACACTGTGCCCTAACGGGTTAGTTACAATAATCTCAAATTCTAGAGCCTATGGTTTTAAACCCTCTTGACCCGGTGGTGGTGTGCATATGTATGAATGCGTTGACCCCGGATCTATCAATGCATGTATGTTAAAGCCAAAGAGAAGGAATTTACCAATTAAGACATCTGGTGCATCCTGCTCCTCTCGGCCTCGCATGGCATATGCCCTGGCTGGGGGCAGTTCTACTACCTTCTAGCCTCTCAACTATCTCTGATCTGAACTGACTAGACCCTGATTGGCCTCTTCTGCCTTGCCCTCGACCTCGGCCTCTGTCTTGCCCAGAAGCCTATGTCTATATTGGCTCAGTGCTCCCCAAACCTCTGTCATATTGTAACAAGGGATAATCTCTTTTTAAGTGATCTTTGGAGCCACACCTCCCGCATGCTCCTGTCATCCCCCAACACTCTCCTGGATGAGAATGGCCACAATGTTGACATTCTGGTAGGGGTAGAGATCTATATGGTGTCTGTGTCGGTGCACTGGTTGCCGAAAAAACAGATTTCGTGGGTTGTCCCCGCCTGAAAGAAGAAGGCTTGTTGGAACTCCCAACCTGAAATCGACCATTAAAAGATCTGGCTCTTTTTCCACTGGACTGTACTCTACTCATTTGTGGCATGGTTCTCCTGAACCCTCTACCTTGTACTAGCTGTTGTGCTGCTAAACCTCTCTCAACTGTTCTGGCAGATGCTAGCAAACTAGAAAAACTCATCAGGCGTAGGGCTGAGACCTGTAGCTTGATTGGGTCTCTTAATCCATCTTCAAATCGTTGGCGCTTATCTGCCTCAGTGGATATAATGCCTCCCGCATATTTGCAGAGATGTGTAAATTCTCTTTCATATTCTGTTACTGACAAATTTCCTTGTTTCAGCATCCAAAACTCTCTTTTCTTGTCGTCTGTGTAGATAGGAGGAATATACTGCTCCTTAAACTTCTCTAGAAAGAACTCTCATGTAATAGGATCAGGAGCCTCTTTGCTCTGTGACTCAGATCGCCACCATTCATATGCATGCTCCTGTAGTAAAGATACTGCATACTCATATTTATGCTCGTTTGTGTAATGCAGCTGATCAAAAACTCTCTCTGGCTGTTCTAGCCAAAACTCTACCACTGAGGGATCATCTTTTCATTTACTGTAGAAATCGGGTGCCCCTAACTTCCTCAGTCTCTCAAATTGTAATCCCAATGAGGTTGGTTGTGATGCTCTTTGTAGCAAATATATCATGTTCCTCATAAGCTCTGTTTGTCCTGTGCCAGCAATAAACTACCCTCTTTATAGGCTAGCACTGGATCTAGATAAAGTAGCTCGGCGATGATTGGGTCGCGATGAAGCCTGTGTTTCAGTAGGCTCATTACTTTCTCCTCCTTCGGCCACAATATGTCATGACCCTGAAGCCATACTCTACCTATGTCATAAAATAACGGCCCAAATCAGTAAGCAGCAACTTTAATACTTAATTCTGGGTACACACATATAATATTTGTTTTTTTGAAAATCATTTTAAAATCTTAAAACCGCCCAAACCGGGCTTTAATACCAAAATCTAGAAACACCAACCTGGTGCTCTGATAGCAAAAAATGTAACACCCCCTCACCCCGGCAGCTCGTGCCCGGATGAGGGTATGCTACGCTGACTTCATCGGTTAAAATATCATTATATAAGTTATATATAAAGCAAAATCACTCGTACATTTTTTTTTATTTTCAATATTTACTATTTATTTACTTTGTATTGTAAAAGAAATCATAGCATAAAAGTTAAACTACCTTTTTATATAGTAACATGTTCTTTACAAAATATACTGTTTATTTTACAAATACTACAAAATAAATTTTACAAGATAATATACAAAAGTTGTATAACCCACGATGTGTGCAACAGGCTGCTTTATTGGATTAGGTCACTATTGGCCTTGTCTACTATCTTCTATTTATTCTTTACTTAATCTGCGTGGGAAAACTCCCACGCTAAACTCTTGGCTTTGTGGTGCATATAGATAAGGCAATAAACTATTTTATGCAATCATGCATTATCATATATCAACTCATGTTTAATCATATTCTCATGGAAATATACATATCATGGTATTCTAGCATGTATAGATATCAAATTATATTATTTTATCTCATATTTATTTTATTACCATCTTATTGTATAACACTAAATCTTCTTTTTATCCATGCCACAATTCATAATTCTATTTTTATTATCTATGTCACAATTCATAATTCCAGTTTTATTTTCAATAATTCTTTTATGTTCCATAACGTCTTTATTTATGTTTTCATTTATGCCCAAGACACCTATGAACCACTAATTAGGATAACGGAGTTGTCATCCAGACACTTAGGAGTGCCACTCGGGCAATATGATGTGTGCATATAAGTGTCAAATCCGGTGTAGATAACTGTGCCAAAGTCGGCGTAGATAACCATGTCAAACTCGGCGTAGATAATAATGTCATACCAGACATAAATAACAGTGTCAAGTCTGGCGTATATAACATTGCCAAACCCAGCATAGATAATATTGTCAAACCCAGCGTAAATAATCATACCATTAATGGAATTAATTAATTTCATCATACTCCCCCCTATTTGGCATGCCAAACTATCCTAAGTTTGTTCTAGTTAGGTGTTTTAGGGCTTATACAATTTCATTAAAATTCATAACAATTAATTTCATACTTTTCATGCATGTAATATCTCAAAATAATCACATAAGCACCCAATTAAAATAATATTTACATAATATAACAAAGTTCTCATCATTTTACTTATTTCATTCCTCAACTCACATGTTACCCTGTCACTAACAGATTTTATTCTATGTCTTGGACTTTACTTTTGGTCCTCTTTCATTCTGAATTTAGTTTCATGATCTTCATAACAATTTTAGATATGAATCTTAGCTTTAATATTTAACTTGAATCACTTAATTCTGAATCTGTATCAAACTATATGATAAAATGAACACTGACTGATCACTAGAAATTCTGCCCAGAATTTTCTGGACAGATTCTAAGTCTGACTTTTATGAATTTTTATGGCCAATTACAAATACATTCAGATGATATGGTCTACATAAAAATTATAGTCCTATATCTTAGCTTTCAAATCGAATAAAAAGCACACAAATTCAAGGTTTATAACTCAAGTTATAATAGTTTAAGTACTTACTGCTCATTATTAACAATTCTGCCTAGAATTTCTGGATATATTTTATGTCTGAAATTTATGAGTTTGTTTGGACAATTACAGACATATTCAAGTTTTATGGTCTAAATTAAAGTTATAGTCCTATGTCTTATCTTTCAAACCCAATAAACAACATACAAAGCTGAGTTCTAGAAATTAAGTTATAATAGTTTAAGTGAACACTGCTCATCAATTTCCAACACAGAATACATACATGGACTATCTTCAATTTTTTTCAAAATAAATCCTAAGTCTAGCAAAAATGCATCCTCAAGATTTTTTATCACAAATAATATTAATTCAGAATCATAAACATGCCAAATAATTAATTTATGTAATTAAAAAAATTAAAATAGCCTATTGCTTTAGGTTATGCACAAACCTCTCTTTTCTTTCTCTTTACTTCTCTTTCTCCTTTCCTTTGCTCATTTGATCTAGCTCCTTGTCAATTTGAGTTCCTAAAATTTATAATCAGATTATTACAACTTCATAAACCCTAATTTTTCTCTTTTTCCTTACTCTCCTAAGTTTCCTTAGGCATGAAAATGAAATTTCTCATGTATTTCTCTCTCTTTTTCTCACTTTCTCTTCTTAGAACAAGGTTTGGTTATGGCTGTCCAAGGGAAAAACGTGGCTGATTTAGAGAATAGAGTGTTCTAGATGTTAGGATAAGGAAGAAGGATGAGTAATTAAGAGGAAGAAGACAAAATTAATCAATACTTTGACACATAAGCTATAAAAATCTGGATATTTTCCTTAGGTAATTAATATGTTCATCTTCCTTTGATATATGATAAGAGAAACGTGGAAGAAAATGATGGGCAATTCTAGATAGAAATGATTAAGAAAGAAGAAGAAATAATCAAGAAGAAAATGATAAAAGTTATTAAGATGGGAGGAACACCTAAGCATCAGTCTAGAAACCTTCATTAATATTAAATGCATGTATCTTAATTAGCTTATTAAACTTTGTCACTTGGTTAAGCTAGCCTCCACATGCTTAAAATGTCCCAATTCATGCATTTAATTTATGATTATCCCAATAAATCCTCCAATTTTTGATAAATTGCAAATTGACTCCTAAACTTTTTGAAATTTACAATTTAGTCTTTTACCGAAATTTAACATCTTAAAATATTTTGAACACTTTATTAGATATTTTTCATACTTAATTGCCATTATTTTCATTATTTTTCGATAAAAATTCAATTTTAGACTTCGATCAAATCAACAAGTCGATTAAACAACTCGCGTGATTTAGGTCTAAATTAGCGGATATGACGAATTATAACTCTATAAAATAAATAAAATAACTAGAAACTATATAAAATATACTAATACTCTATATTAGAAATATTTTAATATATCTAATGGGTCTTCCAATATCAATAGGTTGATTATTTCGCTCATATATCTTTCAAAAGAAAAAAAGATCTCTAAGAGCTCTTTCCCGGATCTGAAAGAGAGTACTTGGGTTCTCCAATAACTAAATTAACCCATGAACGAACCGTTAAAGAAAACATGTCAAAAGATGGTGTGCTGAATTGCTGATGGCTACCGCATGCTTCCGTTCCATGCCTATTTAAAATTGATCGGAACCGCACTACTAGCAATTAATTGGCATATCGCCAAAAACAAAAAACAAAACGGTAAAAGCAGCAAATTGTGGAAAGTTAATTTCCATTCATTTAAATGAATCAAAGTTAGCATTATAAGTCCCTAATTGCTATTATTTATAAGATTAGAATCTTAATTATACTTTTTTTTTTTGAATATGAGTCTTAATTATACTTCAGGAGTACAATTGTAAAATGTTAATCAAAGTCGGAGTTTTAATTAGAAAAATATTTAATTCAACTTTTATATTGTTATTGTCCATTAAGTAGAGTCTTGATTGCTGGAAAATATCATTAATTAAATGCATTATAAAATGTTAGGGGGAAAATGTAAATTTTTCTATTTTCAAATATAGCGGTTAAAATTTTATTTTCTACCCAAAAAAAAAAAATTAGCATATTGTGAAAATGAGAGTGATAGGTCGTTGGTGAATATGGTGTCCAATTACAATATGCGGTCAGTTTTCTATACAAGGAAAGAATAGTTTCTTGCACAAAACGACATCGTACGCTCTGACGACCTGGATAGATTATTAATAAAAGCATATCCGTTGTCGCCCAGCGGTTAGGATGTCTGGCTTTCACCCAGGAGACCCGGGTTCGATTCCCGGAAACGGAATACTTTTTCATGATTAATATTTTGCTATCACTAAGCATTGATCAATATGATTTTATTTTATTTTTTTCTTTTTTTGCATGTAAGAGATTAATTCAAGTTTATTAACTTACCTGGCAATTGATACTTGGCTACTGTTCAATAAACAGATATTATGTCATAACAAAATTACATAAATTAAAATTGATTTTACCTCTTATGAAATGTTTTACATTCGAAACCTTCCTTCTATTAGTAATAAATGAAAAACTATATATATATATATATATATATATATATATATATATATTAAAAACTCATTGATATATTGACAGTTTCTCTCAAAGCTCCAAATAGATTCATAATCCACCTATTTTCAAACTTCATTCCAGGACAGTCATGGTGCTCGTATTTCGACATATTTACCGATATCTTCAACCTTTCTGCTCGGGTGACCACTCACCCACCACCCTGTGCAGTGGACTTTCTGAACATTCCATTACTCATTTATCTGCAATTTTTTCAACAAAAATAAATAAATAAATAAATATTCAATTATTTTATAAACCAATTTAACATAATAAAAATTTTGGTACGTTAAACTAACAGGAAATTGTAAAATTTCGTAGCATCCTGACTGGAATTCAAAATTTCAAACTAGTGATTGATTTGTATATAAAAATCTATGTTCAAGTCCAGAAAAAAATTGAGATGACGAGCAAGGCTAGATGGATACTCAAGCCAATCAGCAAGCCTAAGCAGGATCAAGGCCAACTCAAGAATTTGTGTGGTCCTAGGTAAGAGTTAATTAGGAGCTCATTAATATTATGAATAAAATTTTTAAAATTATTCAAATTTTACTTTTCTTATTTTTTTTAAGATGCAAAATCACTAATTAAAGTTTTATATTCAAGTTTAGAAAGAAATTCCTTTTAAAAAATAATTAAAAAAACTAAACTTAAGTAACTGATTTATACAAGATTAAAAAGAAAAAATTTGAAAAGTAAAAGGAAAAAAAAAAGAAAATCTTTGTTTTATACAAGTTGAGAGAGAAAAAAATTGTTCAAAACGAAAGAGAGAGATAGAAACGGATAAAAAAATACAAAATATTTAGAGTTTAGTTTATTACATAAAACCAAAAGCTAGTTGTATTTAAATTAATTTATTAATTAGTTTTTAACCAATAAAAGGTAAAATTATCCACAAAATTGAGTCAATTTTTAATATAGTCCCATTGAGCTAACTAATCACAAATAATTAGTAGTTTAATTTTATGTTACATGTTCAAAATCCAATAAAAAAAATAGATTGATTTTTCTATATAATTAATAATGAATTTAAGGGCCAAAACACTTATATAATTAATAGAGAAAAAAAATTAGGAACACCTAAAAAATGGGAGCCAAGTATGCCTTAAGCCGGCCCCGAGCAGGATTAAGGATTATTTATCTGCACATGATTCCAACTCCAAGATGGACAAGTTGTGGTCATGATGTACATATCATATGATTATAATTTTGAATTTTTTTTAGATTTCCATAAGCAACTATATGGATATGCATTAACTAGACGATATCCCATTCATGATCTCAACTCTCATATTTTTTTTTAATATTAGAGCATCTTTTATTCCCTGCAAGTTATAAATTGTAATCGTATAAGTAGCAGTTCAAGAGAATTACAATTTGCTATTTAGGGGTATTTGTGATTGCTATTAGATGTCCAAAAAGTAGATTAATAATTTTTTTGATTTAATTAACTGATTTTTTTTAATTTTTTATAAACTACTTTTCTCAAACCTGTTTACGGGAAAAGTATCTATTTATCTATTTTTTTCCAAAAACAGTTTTCAAAACTCAAAAAATTTTAAAATAAATTTTTTTTTTTAAAAACGTTTTTGGCAAATACAATGTCAAACGAGTTTTTAGACAATTACAATTTGGTAATTTGCAGCATATGAAAGAAGAAAGAGACAATTTCATTTCATTAAAAAATTCTATTAAGTCTCATTTGCATTATTTTATAATAAAATAAATAAATAATATATATTTATTAATTAATATTAATTAATGTGTAATTAATTAAGTTAATATATTTAATATAGAATTAATTCAAATAATTTAAAAATAATTATTAGAAAATTAACATAAATATATATATTATTATAATTAATATTAAAATATTTTAAATTTTGTGACCTCAGTTTATAAATTGCAACTGTTATTTGCAAATAGTGACTGTTATTTGTAGACAGTAATTGTAATTTACATGAATTCAATAATTCAAGAAGAAACAGAACTGTTCACGATAAAAAGAGTCACCACAAAACAAATCGCCATTATGGTTTCAGGTCCACAATAATTAACTTGCGATCATGATATTTGAAGATGAATATCGCTAAAGGGACACAAATTAAAGCAAACCATGTGTACAAGAGATTCATCGCAATTTGAATTATTGCTCTCTTACTAATAGTGTTCACAACTCCAATTAGATATAAAGATTTGATATCTCTTTCATAATTACGATTTTGGCTGCGATTGAAGAATCACTAACATAATAGATATATAGTGGTTGTGATTTTTAGTCTGTTTTGAAAATCGAAGTTTTAAATCCCCTTCTTGGTGCATTTGAGACAACAATAATAATATTATTATGTTAATAATAATAATATACTAATAATATTATTATATAAACAAACTTGAATTTTAGTTAAGTTTTATAATTTTTTATGTCAATTTTTTTCATAAATGAAATGTTGTGTAATTTTTTAAATTTTCATTAAGTTTCATAATTAATTTTTTATGCAATTTATTAATTTTAATAAATACAATTTATTTAACAATAAAAAAATCTAATATTCTAATTGTAATAATAAATAGAATATATTAAAATATTAACCAAATCCCCTAAATTGAAATTGATGTCAATTGCAAAAATAAAATGCAAAAATTAGATAGTTGTTTCTTCACTTTTTCCATAAAATAATTTTTTTAGGTCCTCTCACATTGACAAGAAGAAACAAAGTATAGCAACAGGCAGAGTATCAAATTTTGACAGTCTCAATTGCTACAACCCCTTTCTGGTAGCACTCATAATTGATATCACCATAATTCTTAACATTTTTGTACAATCTTGGTCTTTGCTCATTCACCAAGCCATCCATAGGTCCAATCTCCTTTTCTGGCTCTAGTTCATGGATTTATGCTACTAATATCCTTATCCTTTCTGTGTTTGTCGCTACCCTGTGCATTGGGCTTTTGAATATTTCATTGCTCATTATTTGCAAATACCCATCACAAACCAGTGAAACAGCTAAACTCGCACGTCTTAGCACTAATACCATGTTGAAAAAGGACCTTCTACTTGACTCACCAAACTCACCAAGTAAACAAAGAGAGGATTCCCACTTATATATTATAATTAGTTGATATGCCCACTTATAACACTTATAGCATTATAGCTAGTGGATATGAAAAACCTTAATTAATTCGATAAATGGGGTATATTGTTGGGTATATCGTAACAATTAAAAGTAATTGTCTAACTAGTCGATATGGAATATCTTAACAATTAAAAGTTGAGTGTTCATATTCATACTAAATTTAGCTTAGAAATGTAACTGTGTGATAGCAGAAGACTAAAGAGAGAGATATATACATGCATTTGATCTCCAAGATTAACAAAAGCATCACGAACTATTGGAACTCGTACCCATATATCTTTTACTAAAACTTGAAGCCCTTCAACTTGTTTATCTTGTAAGAGAATTGTAATGCATGGTTTATCAATTTGAGGTTTAACACCAAGAACCAAATCAGGCCTCGAACATGGCGGATAAAAATTGAATCTTCCTTGCATAAGTGATCGTTCCCCAAATTGACTTGAAAAACAACTTTCTTCCACATTTAATGACTTTTCCATGGCCTTGTACAGAATATCCATTACAAATTTTATTTTCAGAGCATATTCCTACAATATTTCACTGCAAACAAGCAAATTAATATTTAGACTCCCGCATCCAAAAAATGGCCTAATACAAGAATCAACAAACATTAACTTGAAATCAATTGGGATTTTGGGCCAAAGATTGAGTCTTATTTTATCTTGAGGGAAAACCCTTAGACTCAGGCGATGAGATCAGTCAAGAACTTGATTTTTAAAAACAACAATATCACAAACGCTATTGGAGTAATTCTTGAAATTGTAGGTGTCTTGCCATTCGAAATTAAGATATTGGGATTGGACTTATCAATCGATTCATAACCTTTTGAACACCAACAACATCAATTCAAACTTTTTTTACTTATAGGAGTACGTCTTAGATCTGTTAATTATGTTATAGCCGGAGTCCCACTCACAGCAATCTAGTGGAATTGGGAGAAGTCGTAGGTATTATTACAGGTCAATACATTGGAAAGCCAGGTACTCGAGTAACATTAAGAATATTTCATATTAATGGAGTATTCACAGGGGGTACTGCAGAATATGTACGAGCCCCCTCTAATAGAAAAATAAATTTTAATGAGGATTTGGCTCATCCCATATGTACACATCATGGGCATCTTACTTTTATCTTTTTGATACAATCCACTCATTGAGTGTAACTTGCCCTCATGCCAGCTTATTAAGTTCAAACATTATTGTTATTTGTTTTTGTCCTATTATGTTAATTTGCTTTCTGATATTTGTATTACGCAGCTGTCATTATTTGTACCATCAATTTTCTTCTACTTGACCAGTACAATTGTGCAAGCAATAAGCCTCGAAAATTTTCAAACGGAGGTTGATTGGGATCCCAAGTTTATGTTGGTTTTTCTGGTGTGTGTATATATATATATATATATATATATATATATATAAAGAGAGAAAGAAAGAAAAGAATTTGAAGAAATTGCTTCTGAGGAGCTCCGAATTCGATATCTCCCACGATGTTTGGTGGGAACTGACCACATTGGTCACTAAGTAACTAGGCTTGTTATGTATCTGCATAAATCCAAAAAAGAAGAAGGAAAAAGCAGTTGTATATGATCCCGCTTGTAATTTGATAGATATCATATTTTGTAGCATAGCTAAGCGGTTGCAGTTGACTGATAAATTATATGTAGGAAACACAATATCAGCTTTTTGCTATATTGTGTCATTGGTTTACCAAAAAGGACCTAGAAATTGAAATGTATGCTTCAAGAAAGAAATATAGTATTATCCAAAATAATAACCAATAAGGGAGGTTGAATTGGTTGATAAAAATAATTTTACTTCAAGCAAACAACTAAGAATAAATAAAAGAGAAGTAGAGAGATGGAGACAAAAAATTTATAAAAATTCGGGTATTTAAATAAACCATACCCTTTTTTCCAATTTCAATTGGGTATTTTACTAACACTTAAAATATTACAATAGAGTTTTTCCTAATTCACTCTCAATTATAGTATTTTACTCTCTTAACTAATACCTAACCCAATAATAACCTTTGTATTTTAATAACTAACATAATAACCAAATTTATGTGTTTTTTTATGGCTTACACAAAAATTATTACAAGTATTTCACTCATTATCCAAATCACTCAAACCTACCAATGAACATTTGATTATAGAAATGAAAGCACTTACTAACCAAAAGAGATCAACAAATCAAGCAATAATAGTTTTCGTAACAAAGAATATAAAAATGAATTTTGAATAAATGGACAAATGATTTTTCAAATATATGCTTGTTAATTTATTGTCTAACCCTTAGAAGTTCATAATTGAGTCATATTTATACTTCCTCTAAGAAATAAAGTCGTTTGGAATGCATTCAATGTAAAATTAGTCATTCAATCACTTTTTTATTTGTATCTGTCAACATTAAATACACAGATTCACGAACATGACTGTTCTTGGTGAAGTTATGACTAAAGTGGTAAAACTAGTTGTGAACGATTTTGTCCATAATTCACAAATCTTTTACAAGCATGACAATTTATATTTTACGAGTAAACTAAAATGCTTTACAATCTTGAATATCAAGATTTGGCACATACAAGACTCACGAGCATGCATCTTCACGGGAGTAGCTATTTGCATTAATGGGTGTGAACTTCTTCATGGGCGTGGCCTTTCTTTCATGGACGTAAATGACTTCTCAATTTCATTCTTTTAACTTCAATTCACTTAAATCAACTAGCTTTTGTGGTATAAAAAACATTTAACATGTCTAAATACTTAGAAGATAAAATATAGTTAAATTTCCTATTACCTAATTATTTGTTATCATTAAAATAACAGAAATACCCCTCAAGATTCAATATATAGGTTCCACTTCCTATCTTTAATTGTGAGAGAGGATCTGCTTATTATAATTCAACAACTGTGCAAAGCTGTTTTCATTTTCTCTGTAATATGTTCGTATTGTTTTTTCTCAGATCCATAAGTTGATCCTTTTTGTTTTTCCCTTTTTCCATTGTCTGTTTTGTAAGTAAACAGCATTTTGGATAACAAGTTAAAATGTTATGACTTACGAAGCGAGTCCTTTTTTACCAGACTGATAATGGATTTATACGGCCAAAATCACGGGAAGTTCCTAAATATACCATATTGAGTTCAGTGAGTTACTTGGCACTGTATTGTTCACCAACAAAAAAGAAGGTAAAAATTTTGCATGCATTCTATTATTTGCTAATAAACTAACTGTAAGGAACTGATTTCAGTTCCACCTAGTGCAACCTAACTGCAAGCAGGGAGAACAGATGGCAAATGAACAAATACAATAGAGAATGGAGCAACAACTATCGGCTTTGATGAATTTACAAGAATTGGGTTCAAGCTAGGTATGTCTCCAGATGGATTTACAGTTAAACTGTTCCCATTAAGAAGCATGGTTTGACTGTGTAAATTACCATCTTTTGCTGTTAGATGGTATTCCTCTCTTGTGCTGCAAACTGCAGAACCTTGAGTCGGCTGAATAACTTTTTTCCTATGAGAAGTGTGAGATTTATAGGACCTATGATGATGATGATGCTTGTGTTTAGGACACAATGTCATTGTGTTGTTAAATTTGACATTGACTTGAACAGTAGTAGTGTTGTCTAGGTTGATTAGCAGTAGGGTGATTCCCTTCTGCAAGATGATAACTTCAATTAGATAAAGAATGTTTCTTCGTAGTTGATAAACTTTAGCATATAATTCACTTACAGATTCTCTTGCACAGTGAGCGTAAGCACGCATCTTCTTTGTCCCTGAAAAGCTTGTTGCTAGAACATTTTGTCCCATCAACTGGTTCCAAAGAAGAGCACTGCAATAATGAGAGCAAACTGAGGATCTTATGAAGACTTTGCTATTTCAGAGATTTCAGTGTGGATCAAGAAATGATTTAAGGTTAACTTTATTTACACTATGAATGAACCTAGATAGGTTAATGAAATAGTATCATGCATAATTTCATTAAGAAAAATTAGCGCGCAAAGGGTTTATTATGATAACTACTTGAATCTTTATGTTTCTCTCTCTTCTGTTGCCTATCATACGAAATTAGAGTCCTAACAAAAGGTTATCCTCTGCACTTGTTGATTTTAACCCTTATTTGTTGTCATTTTCAGAATTGACCCAACATCTTTCGCAAGAGTCCAAAGCCTGTTTTCAGTATAAAACCTTTAAAAGGAAGGAAAAAGGCTTGCCTGTACTAGGTGTATGTGTACCACATTAACATGAAGATGGGCTCCACCACATAATGGAACCTATTCCATGTTAGTGGCACATGTACCACCCATATAAGCATAAATTCTCCATGAATGTAACAGCTTCATTATTTGATTACCTGTAATAGTCTGGATTTGGTACAAAGGTTGTCGTGTTGAGTAAACCATAATTTCCACCAATTAATGACTGTCTACAATATGTTTTTGTATCATAAACTGCTGACATACCAAGCTGATCCAGGTACCTGTTCAAACATCAATTCACTTCAGTGAGCAACAAATCACTGAAGAATTTCGAATTCTGGAATTCACCAGAAAGAGCAAAGTATAAATCTGATCCAATGTACCAGAAACTATAAACAAAAGCATTGGAAACAAGGTTATGGCCACTGTTGTAAGCCCCTCCTGCCTCACCAACCCATGCAGTTGCTGAAGTTGCAGAACTCTTGAGGGTACTTTGGAGGCCATAGAACGTATTAGCCTCACCATCAAGGTAGGATGGATCAAGAATCTTTTCGACAAGATGCTGATCAACTCCTATTTAGGAAAAAAACAATTGAAATTGAAATTTGTCCATCTGATGCTTCAACTGTCAAACTACAGAAGTCTCTTCTGTAAAAGATACCTGGACCAAGATTGTATATGTGGTGTGTGATTACATCCAGAGAATTTCCTGCTTTATCGATGAACTCTTTGAACCAATTTGCATCAAAAAATCCTCCTGGTGCTAAGATTAACGGCTTAGACTTGGTGCCACTGTAAATATTTTGCACTATATTATATAGGGAGATTGTATCAGAAGCATACTGATCTGCTGATATCCTTGTTCCAACTCCACTCCCACTCAATTCATTTCCTGACCAGAGGAGAGAAATCATTAGTCGTCTAGATAAATCAATTTTTCATGATATAAACTTAAACAAATAATTCATAGTTTAGAGATACCAATAATAATCACAAATCAGGATATTATATGAAGAATTTTCTTACCAAGCTCCCAACCATGAATAGTATAGTTCTTTTTGACAGTATATCTTATAAAAGATTCAGCATTGGTATGGTCCCAAGCTCCTGCTGCAGAACCATCAGACCGTATGGACCGCCCAGTGAGAGCGTTTAAACCAAAAATAATTTTAGCCCTGAGTTAAAAACAGAGTTAACATTGGTTGATTCAACTCTTAGAATTGTAAAGAAAAAGTGAACGGTAACAGACTGTTTTACCCTGATTTCTTGAAAAAGACATTTAATTCATCCCATCTGTACATGGGCAAGCATCCCTGAGTAAAACCAAACAATTCAGAGGTATTTTTAACAAATTGTTTACAGGGTTTCTGATTATCTTGTGTGTCATATATGACTTTATCTTGCAAAGTGCCTCCCAGTCTGATCTTCAATGGTGAAAAGGCTGAACCATTGTCCAAAAGAAGTTAAATTTTAGACTAGAAACAATTCTGGCTATAAGAAATACATAAAACAAAGTTCTTAGATTTAAGGTATTCGTACCCTTTATGGCATTTAACAAAATAATGTTGTTAAGATCCTGCATTGGTGGAAAAAAAGAAACAAACTTCTCAAGGCAATATACATTTTGGCAATTACTTCCTAAAATAATCAAACATTGCCCATATCCAAACCACCAAATGACAATATTAAATGAAACCCAGAAAAAAGACAGTAACATCCTAGTTAGACATCTATTTGATTATCAGAATCAACTTCAAAAATAGAAATGGAGCTAACAAGAAAAATAAAAACAAACCAGATTGATGAGAGAGGCATGGTCCCAGCTGCATGTACCATAATCGCATTTCTCAGGAGGCCACCAATCCAAAGTAGCACAAATGAAATCTTCATCAATCTTACCAATGGCTGTTTTCCCATTGATAAAAACAGTCCCTTCTGCACTACCATTTTGTGAACTAACAGAAAATAAGCTGCAACTAAAGATGCACAGCACAAAAATCAAACCTTTCGGCCAAATTTTAGAACCCATCTTCGGATTCAAGTATTGAGCTCAATATCTGAGCATTTCTCTATAAATGGATAAGGTAGCCATGAAAGTGGAGAGGTGGGATTACTGCTGGAGGTTTGTTATTGAAAGCCATAAGCCCACAAAATAATATAATAATAACAATAAGAAGTGATAAAGATTGGAGTTTGTTTACAACTTATGATTACAAGTTAAGATTATCTAAAGAAAGAAATAACAAAAAACGTACAAGATTTATAAGAAGGTGTGTATGGCAATTAATAGTAATTTGGGGTTGTAATTAGCAAAAATAATTGGTTCTTGAAGATGAAAAAATCAATTCAAGATTTTCTTTCTTTTAGATATTTGGAAGCTAAACTACACAGGTTAGAATAAGGCAAAGGTTTGTTTAAAGGTGGGCCATGCTTTGCTTTGCTCGAAGAAAGCCACATGTTGCCAACCAACCGATATTTGAAAGAGTTACATCTCTCTATTCACTTTTCATTAATTTAAAAAAAAAAAAAGAAAGAAAGAAAGGAAAATAATTTTTTTTGTTACCAAAAAAAATAAGATAAAGAAAAAGAAAAAAAATTCTCCCTCGCAAAAACAAATAAATAAAACCCAATTCATATAATCCTTCAAGTGTGAGCATTTAGGAGTGAGAATGATAGAGACAGCTATGAGCTATATCAATAGGAGAATATTTACTTTGATTAGGATTATAAAATTATTATGTCTATATTTGTCAAGAATCGAATCGATCAATTTAAATTTTATCAAACTTTACGTCAAATTTAAAATCTAAGTCAAAAATTTGTCAAATCTAATTACATGTATTTACTATTTATTTTATCCCAAATTAATAAAATTGATAGATTGTATGTACAGTAAATCGTGATAAGGATTGGCTTTTCCAAAATGGAAATGATCATGAAAAGGTGAAAATTTTCTGAAAGGTTTAAATAGTTTATTAATTTTAAACAAGATGGAGATCGTTGAATGCAGCTCAAAATTAATGGCAGAAATCTTCCACTAATCCACAAGGGGTTTAAAAAGGAATAAATGATTATTTTTAGGGGCATTAATTATTATTTTAAGGAAGAATATGTATTTTTTTATTAAAATTTATTTAATCAATTGCTATGAATATTCAAGCATTCTTTACTTTCAACAGCACACTTCAACATCGTTTATTTTAAATTTCTTCATGAATTTTGCAAACACTCTTTACGTTGGTTTTTCAAGTGAAACTATTTGATGTATTTGGAGATTTGAGTTGACACTTAAACATTAAACTCTAAATAATTCATTGTCATTTTGTTTAGTAAATTACTTTCCCTTTCTTTGCTCGTAAATGTAAATAAAATTGCCAAATTACATAAATTTTTGTATGTTCTTTTTCTTTTCTTTTTTTTTTAATCTAATATTTTGTTATCACATTCATTAACTCAAATAAATATTTATGCTCCACTTCAATTTAGCACTCCAATAGAAATTTGATATAATTAACAACCACAGAAATATTTTGGCTTGCAAGAAATTAGTCCATCATAGTCTTTGATGCTAAGCTCTACCATAAATTGATAGTCACTATACTTATTTGGCACAATACTATTAGATCACAATTTGATTATAATTTAAGGATTAGTCAATTTTCATTTTCATAGTTGGGCCCATTTTAGTTCTTTAACTAATTAGTTTGAGTTATAAGTGGGGTAAACAAAAATTAACCAACTGAATTGATTGAATTGAATCCAAACTAAAAATTATAGTTTATATGATTTTATAAATAATTATAATTTAAAAAATTTTATAAACTGATTTTTTTTATTTAGTTTTGGATTAAAAATATATAAATCCAATAAAATCAATACGAACCAATAATATAGGATCTCTTATATATAATATATAAAAATAATTTTATCTTATTTTATTATTTTCTTTTGTTTGTAGAATTTTTCAGGATCGATTGTTAAATTCAATATAACAAGCTACTTTGAATAGATGAATACTTTGAAACACAATGATTACTAATTTATAAATTATATTTTAAATTTTCTAGAAGTTAAAGTAATATACTAAATTTTTATATTCTAGATAATATTTATTTTATTATTTTGATCATAATTTTAAATTAATATTTGTCGAATTTTTATGATATTTTAATTTTTTTTATTTCATTCATTTATTTATTTATCAAATCGGCTAAATTGAATTCAAATAGTATCGGTTTTGATATTTTTAGTGAACCTTAATGTGGTTAAAAGTTGAAATATTTAAAAACCGACTTTATTGATTTGGTTACAAATTTAAATTCTAAACTAATCAAGTCTAACCATGAAAACTCTTAATAAGAAGCATCCCATCCTTTTATCTTTTGATGTCATGGAGGATATTGTGAGATTAAGTCACTCTAAAGAAGAATCAAAAAGACCTAAATACCTAAACCATTAATTTAAAAATTAAGTTAGATGAAAGAGAGGTTTCTGTTTGGTGGAATCTAGTTAATTCAAACCTAACACTCTTTCTTATTTTTTATATAATTTGCTCACTCTTCAAGCTGTTCTCCACTAGTCCATATCTAATGCCTTATCAGAAGGAAATTTCCTGCACTTTATAGATTCAACATCTCCCTATTCTAACTAAAGGCTACTTGCTTTACTTTTTTGACCAAAAAGGGTAAGCATGCAAAATATTTTGTACAAATAATGGTGAAAAACATTAATTAATTAATGAGTGAACTCAAATTTAGTTATTGATTTGTAAGTTGATGTATCATAATTACCTGTATGGTCAAGCTCAAGCAGAAATGGAAAGATTTCATTTTTCTTTTCTTTTCTTTTTTCATTTTTAAAAATATTTGTAATATATCCCTTCTCGTGAATATTAAAATAATATTAATCATAAATATATAAATTCCAAGGGCAAGGAAACGGTAGTAGACAATTCTTCCACACTTCCAGTCCTACCCCCTTTCATGGTTTAGTATGCAGTTGCAATATATGGAAGTAGGATATAGAAAATCTGACATCTCTCTAACCAAATTAATATTCATAATTCATGATTAATATAATTATTGAGTCAGAAAACATTATTTAGTTGGATTAAATTCAAAGTTCAATTATAAAAAATTAATTAAGCGTAAATCTCTTAATTTTGAAGTAATTATCATTATTTTTTTCCACGAACAAATCTCATTAAAAATTCAAACTTTGGTTGCTAAATCAGTATTATTAAATAGATTTACCGATTAAAATAAGTTATTTATCAGAACCCTTCACAAGAAACTATTTAGCTGTAGATTGGTGATGGAATTTGACATACTGCAATAGACAAATAACTTTATACTTTCGTTCATAAGATATAATTCATCATTACTATTTTAGGATTTTGGATACAAACTTTACGTGAACTCATCTTGATTCTTAATTAGCTGGCATGAAAAAGTACATATATATATATATATATATATATATATCATTCACGAAAATGGAATATGTCTCCATCCAATTCCACCCATTAAAAACCATAATGCAAGACAGATTAATTAGAGCAATTCTTATAAACAAAAAGAAAAATTTAATGGGTTTCAATTCTTGAAGTTCATAATTAGGTTTGATGATGAAGATTTGTATTGGTACCTAATGTTTGTCCCATTTTGTTACTTAATAATTTCGTGTGGAGAATTCGACCCAATTATTTATGATTATTATGACAAAAAGGCCTTATCTTTTCTTCTTCATATTTCAATACAGACAAATTTATTAGAAAATGATATTATAAATTGTAAGGATTAGAATAAAGTCAAGATATGATCAACTACCACTTATTTATATATCTCTCAAGATTTGAATATACAGTAAGATCCTTATCCACAGATTACTCATCCACCAACCTAAAACCCTACTAATAGACCCGATCCAAAATAAAAACTCATCATGGGCGATTTAATGGATTACTAAGACCCATAACCTTACATCTCCCATTTCAAACATGATTTCCATCTTTTCAAATATCTAGAAATGTATCATTAAAAAACCATACATTATTAGCTCACACAAATTCATTACCATCTAAGAGTATGTACCCAGACTCCATATGTCACTTTAGGAGAATCTGAAGCTAGCTAGCTGCCAATGCTCAAAACATTTTCTATTTCATAAGCAAGCAAATCCTTGAAGACATTTCTCTTCATGAAAAATCAAATAGCAGTATGAGTCACTCATCCCATGGTCCAGTTTCTTCATTATACTGAAGAGAAAATATGAATTCAAACTGAAAAATATGCATATATTTTGACTTCTCAACTATTTTATATTTAAACCTTTATTTTTTTCAGATTAAGCTCTTAAATTTTAATTTTGGTCTATATTAAACCTTCCAATTTTAATTTATGCGTATTAAATTCTCTAGTTTTAATTTATATGTATTAAATTCTCTAATTTGATAGATAAAATAAAAAAGGAGGAACAAAAAAAATGGAAGCAATATGGAGAGAGAGGAAGAGAGAAAAATAGAACAGAGCAATAAGGCCTCAGCACTTCAACCTCAAATGAAGGGGCTAGAGCCAAGCCCAAAACAAAGCCAACCGAAAAAGAACCACTTGGTACTATATTATTTATTTAGATATATATTTTTGGGTTTTTTTTTTAGTTGTTTCGTTTATTTGTTGATTTTGTAAATCCCATTTATACTATAATAGGATGTCTTAAGTTTGAATGTCCTGCTCATTATTACATTGCGAATATCACTCCTATGATGATTGTTATAAAATGAAAAATTATCACTTCTTATGGAATTCATCATTGTTATTTGGCCTCTCCTAAATAACAAAAAATTTTATCATACTTCGCTACTAAATTATAACTTACTCTTTTCATAATAATAATAATAATAATAATAATAATAGCAAGTTACCTAAATTCTTAAAAGCTAATCCCTTTTTAATACATATTTATAGTTTATCAAATAAAATAAATCACTATTCTAAATTACTAATAATAATGATGAATTATTTTCTTATTCATATGAGTCCCTCATTAGGTTTAATTCATAATACTTTGGAAAAGATTATGTTGTCTCTTATTTTCATTATTGTTAGTTGGTATTTTTTAAATAACAAAAATAAAAAATCCTTTGCAAACTCAACTATATTAAAACTTACTCAAAAACCTCTTAAAAACTAATCATATATTGCCAAATGATATTTTAATCGCATACACACTAACTGCCGAAGCCCTCATCTCTCTGAGGATTCATAAAATCGAAGACGCTCCTGCAATCCACTTAAATCACCTAAAAATAATAATGATCATATATTATGTTATTAAAATATATCATCATTATTTTAAAGGAATGTCGTACTAAGGCTGTTCAAAATATTCAAATTTTACTAAGATGATAATGACTAGAGCAAGGGAATGGATTGGAATGAAAAATTGAGCCACACTACAAAAAAGATTTGTCAACGGAATTTTTTCATTAATAAATAAAAAAATTTGTTGGTAAATTGATTTACCAACGGAAAAATTTTGTTGGTAAAGTGTTCATCGTTAAATTTTCCAACAAAAAAAAAGTTTCACCCGTAAAGTTATCAACGGATTACTAACGAAATACCAATAAAAAAATTGTCCATAGTAAATTTTTCAATAGATTACCAATAGATATTTCCGTTATTAAATTAATTCCATTGGTAAGTTTTTTTGTAAGTATCTGTTGGTAATCCGTTAAAAAATTACCGACGGATTATTTTCCGTTAATAATTTTTCAACAGAAACATTTTATTGGTAAATTACTGATTTATTTAAAAATTTAAATTTTAATTATAAAAAGAATTGAATTGATTAACCTATTAATGAAATCAATAAATATAATACATATTTTGTAGAATTTTATCAAATACGAAATATTAAATATTAAATATAACATATTTTCGATTGTATTTATCAAATTTAATACAAACATAGTGTATATTAATAAAATTGAAAGTTAATACTTTATTAGTATCATATTGTTATAGTCCTAGTCTTGATCCTCAGCTTCTTCATCTTCATTAGTAGGTGGAGGATTAGAAGATAACACTATGCCTGCAACACTACTCAAAAGCTTTTGGATCATAGTCTTCATTTCCTCCTACTTATTCTTCAGCTCTTGATTCATTAGCTCTTGCCTTTGTTTCATCTATTGCTCTATCTCCTCTCTCTCTGCCTCATCTTCTCTCGAAGCTCATCTCATACGACATCTCGAAGCTCCTCATAAATCGTAGTTCACAATTGATGAAATCTACTGTTGCAGATGTAAAAGAAGAACTAACAGCAGTTGCCAAGCCCAGAACACCGTTTCTTCTTGGATGGTCCAACAACTTCATAATAAATCTTAGACATATCAACACTCTCTAAAGAAGTTTCGTCAGATTGATTTTCACTAGCAGTATTATAGCGTTTCATCACCTTATCCTACAAATCTTCATTGGTAGGTGGAGGATTAGAAGATAACACTGTGCCTGCAACACTACTCAAAAGCTTTTGGATCATAGTCTTCATTTCCTCCTGCTTCTTCTTTAGCTCTTGCTTCATTAGCTCTTGCCTTTGTTTCATCTATTGCTCTATCTCCTCTCTTTCTGCCTCATCTCCTCTCGAAGCTCATCTCATACGACATCTCGAAACTCCTCATAAATCGTAGTTCACAATTGATGAAATCTACTGTTGCAGATATAAAAGAAGAACACAGCAGTCGCCAAGCCCAGAACACCGTTTCTTCTTGGATGGTCCAACAACTTCATAATAAATCTTAGACATATCAACACTCTCTAAAGAAGTTTCGTCAGACTGATTTTCACTAGCAGTATTATAGCGTTTCATCACCTTATCCTACAAGCAAATAAATATATCAATTTGTACAATATTAAACATACAAAATTTTTACATTTTTTAGAGCCTATTTGGTAATCTTTTTTCACAAAAAAAATATATTTTGCAATCTATATCAATAACAAAATATCTCACAACCTAAAGACAAAATCAACAAATTTCATTTTGCTTTACGCCATAAAAAATGAAACTCATGGAATAGAGACCAGCATCCATATTAATAATGTCAAATATTTCAAAACAAAATAATTGCCTTCGAGCAATTTGTTACCTATGGTTATATAAAGTTTAGGCCATCAATATGCAGAAAAGAAAAATATACTACAATCAAATGATTTACATTGAGTTAATGATGTTGAGTTAACTAATCGCAATAATCTTTGACCGTTGATCAACAAAATTGTCATCTTTCTTAGTTTTATGGATCCTTTCAAAGATATCATAATCAGTCACAGGTTGTTCAAAACGCTTTTTAGCCTAAAAAAACATACTACATTATTATGTTGCTTAAAAGAGAATAATTTTTTTCAAGTTTTTTAACTCAATTTGAACTGTAAGGTTACAATTTGTTATACCAACTCAATATTGTGATCTACATCAGATTTAGAACCCCTAGTGTGCCTAGACAATCCAGTGCTAGGTTCTCCAACCTCACTCAACCTATTTTTGGATGCAATATTACACTTGTTCTTGAAATCTAGAGAATTCTAATAATGTTGTCAGTTGTCTCATATCGCTTTTGAAACACTTTGGGACCACTTTTCTGATTTTCTCCAGTCAGAGAGTGTGTTAGAATAATGCTTACTGGACTGCCGCTCCCAGATGGTCTGAATCACAGATTCTAAAGATATATCAAATGAAAAATATTTCTACAAGATATTTTCATTGGTGATAGTCATATTGAAGAATAACTTGATTTTTATCACTTTGCACTTTATTCAAAAAAGAATAAGAAAAATACAAAAAACCTGAAATTCATTCTAGTAATACTCCTTTATATCCTGGGGCACTGCTGACCAATTATATCTATCTTTGTGAAATCGTTGTTTCATGCATTTTGTGATCTGTGTTGAAGTTTTATGAGATGGAGTAAAGCTAATTGCACAAAAAAATATAAATATATTTAGCACATTATTAGTAATTCACAAAGAACTAATAAATAATATGTGTCGTAATAATTGGATGACAAATAAAAAAAAATTAGGGTTGAACATAACCATCCAAAGCGTATATCAAGACGTGGCTTAGCAGTACTTGAAGTTATATCATTTATTGATGATAAAGTCAGTATATGATCTACAAGACTTAATCCAGAAGCTAAAGTGGCAGGTGATCGTGGTGAATCATCTACAAGTAGTGGTGCTGATGATGATGAACCTGTGCATCCTCTACCTGTAGGTGTGACAGGTGGTGATGTATCAGCAGCTGATATATTTACTTCACTTACATCTCTTGTACCACTCTCATCTGAAGGTGTCATAAGTTGTGATATACTTAGTGTACGCTCTCCACTTTCATTTCCTCTACCACCTACAACTAAATTCCCTCCATGTCCATTTCCTCTACCACAACCAACTCCTCTACCAGAAGACCCACTAGCCGTAACACTATGATACAAATGGAATAAGATTGATTCAAGAAAGTTCAAAAACAACACTCACAATAGATTTTTATTTCATAATTAGTATACTTTAACAAATGGATAAAAAGTATGCAACAAACTAAAAGTCACACAATCTATGATGGAAAACTACTTCATAATTAGTATCCTAATAACAACTATTTGATAGATATAATAAAGTAAAAGACACACAACAAATTAAATTAATATTGCGTAAACATCAAGAAATATCACATTTATTTTTACGTTTAAAGCCAGATTAAATAGTCAACATAAATTAAAAATGTGACACGATATTAACTTTAGTCACTATTCGAGCTATTAGTTAATTCATCATATAACTCTTCTTCTTCTTCTTCAGTCCAATATGAATCTTCTTCATTTTATTCAATTAATGGCTCATCTTCTTGTTCAATGGTATCACCCTCAAGGTATTATAAAAATGTCATTTGGATCATTTAAGGAAATTGGTTCTTCATCCAATTGACTTTGACTATGATGATGGACCTCGATGTCATCTTCTTGAAATGGTGATTGATCATTTGTTTCACTAGGAAATACAACATCCACAATAGCCCTGACTTTTATTTTAAATACTGCCCACCAATCATATTTATCACGCCTTAAACTAGGGTAACTACAAAAATACACCTGATTTACTTGCACTACTAGAACAAATTATTCATATTTATTAAATCTTCATTTATTGTTAACCTCTATAAGCTTGTACTCATTATGGACTTTAGTTCCCAAGTTTGGTGTGAGGTCAAACCAATCTCACTTGAACAATACAATTCTCTTGATTGGTAAGGCAAGGTATTCCAACTCTATGATTGTGACACCTTTATAACAATCACTCTTTACGTACGTTACGTACTTGTGTGAGTATAGCCGATGTGTGCTAAAAAAAATTTCCTTATTTTAATTTACTTTATTGACCATTCTGTTATTAATACTTAATTAATCCTTTTGATTATCCAAAAATTTCAGCAGCATAATGGCTATAAACTATCTACCTCACCTGCAAAGCAAACAATCTACAGTCCATATTTGGGCACAACAGTACATATAATATGTAACATATTCTCCATTCAATCACAATTCAACATTGCATTCTTTACACATAATAATTCATGAATATTCTTTATCATAATATATACAATATTTTATTTCTACAACTTCATACCTAAACATAAATATACATGTTATATTTGATACTAACATTATATTATTTCTTCTTCTTTCAGCTCCCAAATTTTGTATGCTTGCTCCTGTCTTTCCTGCTACTATCTACACGCAGTCAAATAACTACGTGCTGAGCATTAATATGTTCAGTGGTGATTACTAATCTAAAAATTTTCACTCACATATATTTTTTTATTCATTTATACATGCAATAATATTTTTAATAAATTATTCAAATTCTCTCTTTAATATATTTATTATTCTTTTTATCAATACTTTACTTTTATTTATCTTTAATTCACTATTTAATATCTTAATTAATTTTAATAATTTTTTTCAATTCAATTTTTTTTCAATTTACTCCTGAACTTTCAATTTCTTTCAATTCAGTCTATTTTCACTTTATTTCTTTAATTAACCATTCCTTTCTTTCTTCTTTATTTTTTTTCCAATCATTTATTTAATTAGCTACAAATTTCACTTTAGTTCCTAAATTTCCATTTATTTACAATCTTGCCATTGTTTTACATTTATTTCCACTTTTATCACTAATATTTTATTTTCCATTTATTTTCTTTTTTACTACATAATTTAACATTTTTCTTCCACTTTAATTTTGTTTTTCAATTTTACTATTTTGTCACATTTATCACATTTATCATTATTATTATTATACCATTTTTATCATCTTCATCACTTTTATTATAATTTTCACTTTATTCATATCTACTACTTTTATTCACATTTATCATTTTTATCATTTTTTTTCATTTATCATTTTTATCATATTTTTCACATTTATCATTTTTATCATTTTTATCATTTTTATTTTCACATTTATCATTTTTATCATATTTTTCACATTTATCATTTTTATCATTTTTTTCTACTTTTATTCACTCTTGTCATTTTGATCTTTTATATTTTTTTATCATTTAATTCATATTTTTTTACTTTTATCATTTTATTCACCTTGTCCACTTAAATCATTTGTACTCTTTTTATTCACATTTGCCCCTAGTTTCAATCTAATAGAAAATCTTCAGACCGAATACATGAGACGTGGACCCAAAAGTCCACTACACTAAAGAGTAATCCCGAATGACCACCCGAACATTGCACTGTACACTGATCACTGAATCACTATCACTGAAGTAGATCGTTATTGGCCTACATAAACGAGTCTCCATGACCCGCACCGCGGTAATGATGTCCCTATGGCTAGCCAATTATATCCTGAGCTAGATTTAACCATCAGAAAAATAACTAAGGGCATTATTATTTTTTCTTTAATTTAATTTTCATTCATTTCATAAATTCCATTATTTTACATTATTAATCATATAATATTTTATTCATTCATAAAAATTTTATCACTACCATAATTTTTCACACTTTGCATTCTAATATATCAATAATTCACTATGAACATTCAATTAAATTATTAAGCATCATTAAACACACTTTATTCATTATTTTTTATCTCATGCATAATATACTCAATAATTGGAAAATTATTCAATATATCATTTAAAAATTCTGAATATTTATACACACACAAAATCACATTTTCTTGCATTTCATAACTAAATTTTCATTTAATTAGCAAGAAAAATATTAATTTTTCCTTTTTCTTATTTCGGCCTATAATTAATTTTCATCATTAAAATTTGTCTTTCATCCTCTAAATATTTCTTTCACTAATTTATACATTCCTTGTTCCATACATATCATAATATTACAATAAAATGTATTTATATCTTAATTTACAATTTTCACATAATAAGGTCATATTTTCCAATTTCCACTAATTAATTTTTTTATTGAAATTAACCATTCTAATTCACTTTTTATAATTCCTTAATCATAATTTAAGCATCAATTATCAATTACATACAAAACACACAAAATTTCTAATTTCCATAACCTTAATTCATGGTTAATCAATGGAAATAAGTAGATTTTGAAATCACTAACCTTATTTCTTTTCTTTAGCCTTCCTATGCTTCCTTCTCCTTACCTTTTTCCTTTGAAGTTCCTTATCTTCCTTGATTCCTTACCATGGCCGAAAATTCCACTTCATTAATCCACCAATATTTTACTTCCTTAACTCAAATAAATTTCATATTTATCATATACATATCTTAAACTACTTATTTGAACCATTAAACTAATTTAAAAATACAAATTTCACTTACCTCCAATTTATATCTCAACTTTTCTCCTTTGATTTCCTTCCACTCTAACCCTCCAAATGAAGATCAAAAGCTTCTACTAGAGATGATGAATTTATATTAGGGTGGTTGATTTTGGTGTAAAAATTAGGAGAAATGAGAGAAATTTGGTGGAAAAAATGGTGGAAACTCATTTGTCCAAGGGGGAAGCATGAGAGGAAGAAGAATGGTGGAAACTCATTTGTCCAAGGTGCTGAATTTGGTGGAGAAAATGGTGGAAACTCATTTGTCCAAGGTGATGAATTCTCTAGTGAATTCTGATATTTTGAGCTTATATAGGTGGCTGGAATGGGCTGGGCTGGGCTTGAGCCAAGACAAGTGATCCAACCCATTAGGCCCATTTGTGAATTTAAGGTCCAATTAAACACTATAAATTATTTCTCTCACTTTCCAAGCTCAATTTCATCCAAATTTGATTCCATAATTCATAAAATATTTTTATATGTCTACACAAAAATTTTCAACTCAATCGGAGTTCGTTTGCTGTCTGACTCACTTAAATCGGACTGATAATTCAATTTTTCGGTGTTACTGTAAAATTCATTTTTCAATGTCAAATAATCATAAATATTATTTAGAGTCTATCTATATCTTAAAATAAATTTTTGAATGTCGTTTGCTATTTTTCATAGTCTGGTCAAAGTACGTTCAACCAATTATTTAATTAAATCGGGTCCCATTTTTTTCTTAATTTGACTTTTGAGGGCTTATTTGACTTCATTTTCACTCCAAATTTTTCCCTCAGACTATTCATAATATATATTTTTCGATGATCAAATAAAATATTTTTCACCCACTGGTATATTTTTGACCCCGGGTATACTGATCAATCTCGAAAACTACAACTTACAACTAACCTGATATTTGGGCCACTACAATGATTTCTACTAATTGACCATAGTAATCACCTTCATCGACACATAAATTAGAGCATCTAATGCACACCCCACTATTCATTGTTCTTCTCATAAACCCATGTTGTAAAGTGTGAAATTTGTAACCATTCACAAAGTAGTCTTCATACGACAAAATAGTTGGTAATTGACCTTTTGTGAGATCTTTCATGAACTTATTTGAAATATTTTTTGAAAGATTATATGCCTATAAAATAATTATAAACAACCTTTAGAAAAAAAATGACATATATGGTGCTTAATATATTTATCTTGATACAAAAGAATTAGTTCTTATAATACTCACATTTGTTTCAAACCAGTATGAGAATTCATTTTCTAGTTTGTTGTCAACTTCAATCTCAGTGATATTGTGTTGATCACGTTTTAAAGCATTGATGTATATCCTTTTGAATACATTAGAAGATGACAAATTGGAATATTAGATATGCTTATAAACATCATAAGATATCTATCTTCAGTAAAGACAATTATTTATACTAACTTTGTGAACGGTTTCAGTTCAGAGCAATTTAACATAATGTAGCTACGAGCTGCTTTATATTTTTCATTGCTCAAAAATCTTGACTTACCTTTCCCCAATGGTCGACCAGGATATTTGAATATTGACAAATTCCCTTCATGTTCATCACATTCCTCCCTTTGAATACTATTTTCTTCATTACGTGGTATTTGTCTATGTCTCGTGCTCACATAATCCTCAAAATATTAGGAACAAAATGATGTAGCTTTTTCAACCAAATATGCATTGCATATCGATCCTTCCACCCTAGCTTTGTTGTTCACATTGTTTTTCAGCTTTCAGAGATACCTACATTATAAATTAATGTTTAGAGCATAAGAAAAAAAATTTATGGAAAGAAAGGATATAGTGTTATGCCAAGTACCTCTCAAATGGATACATCCATCGGTATTGTACAAGACCAGTCATTTTTGCTTCATAAGCCAAGTGGATAGGAAGATGCTCCATCGAGTTAAAGAAGCTCGGAGGGAATATTCGCTCAAGTTTGCACAATATGACTAGAATTTCTTTTTCCAATCGAACCATGTCTTCATTTCTTATAACAGTAGTTGTCAACTCCTTGAAGAAAAAGCTCAACTGTATAAGTCTTTTCCAAACATTGTATGGGAGTAATTCACTGAATGCTACAAGTATTAAGTTTTGCATAAATACATGACAATCGTGGCTCTTCATCCCATACAAATTATGCTTCTTCATGTCTACACATCTGGTCATCTTCGAAGCATATCCATCAGAAAATTGAAGTTTTTTGACCCACTCACACAAGGCCTATTTCCCACACTTATCCAAAGTGTAACAAGCTTTAAGGTATTTTTCTGTTGTGACATTTCGTTCTAGCCTAGGACAACGACAACATTCATTCAATTTTTCCCTAGATTTGAAAGTGTCCTTTATTTTTCCTTCAACCTCCATTATTGTGTTGATATATTGTCAAATACATTCTTTTTAATATGCATAACATCTAAATTGTGTCGAATCAAGTTTGTACTCCAATACGGCAAATCCCAAAAAATCTTTCTTTTCTTCCAACCGTTATGCTTGCATTTTGCTCGATTAGTCTCTTCAGCAGCCAATTCTATGACTTTCTTTATCCCCAAACTTTGAATCTCTTTCAATATTTCAATTCCAAACTTTACAGGTGGTGTACTATTGACCACCATTTTTTTTTTATGAATGAAGTTTTGTTTTTTCGAAAAGGATGATTTAGTGGTAAGAACTTACGATGATTGTCAAAACACGACTGTTTTCTACTTTTTGAAAGAGAAAATGCATCTGAATCATCCATGCAATAAAGACAGGTCATATGTCCCGCTGTACTCCATCCAGACAACATTGAATATGCAGGAAAGTCACTAATTGTCCACATAAGAGCAGTTCTCATATGAAAGTTTTGCTTTTTTGAAATGTCATATACCAGAACACTCGCCTCCCACAATTGTTTCAATTCTGCAATAAGAGGCTACAAGAATACATCTAACTTCTCTTTTGGATTTTCTGGCCTAAGAACTAATACAGTTAAAAACATATATTGCTCCTTCATACACAGCCATGACAGCAAGTTGTACGATGTTACCATAACCATCCAGGAAGAATATTGTCGGTCTGATTGCCCAAATGGTTGAAACCCATCAGTACCAAGTCCCAGTCTCACATTCCGAATTTCAGTAGCAAATTCCGGATGTGTTTGATCAAAATGCTTCCAAGCAGACGAATTTGAGCAGTGAATCATAACACCATGTTCAACCTCATGTTCTGCATGCCACCTCATTTCTTTGGCTGTGGTATTAGATGCATACAATCTTTTTAGTCTATCAATGAGAGGAATGTAGTACATTTTCTTGCATGAAATATTGTTTTTATGTCTTTTACTACTTTCTCTACATGTTCTCTTATAACGAGGATGTTTACAGAACTTGCAAATATTTAGTTCACTATCTTCACCCCAATATATCATGCAACAATTAGTACAACAATCAATCTTTTCCACTGGTAGACCCAAACCTCGTAGCAAATTTTTGGTATTGTAGAAGTTATCAATCACAACATTATATTCATGAAGGATCTCCTGACATTTGATCAAAAAATTTTCTAGTCATATGGTTCTCAGACTTCATGGTCATAACTCGAGCTACAAATGACAATGTATGTTTTTTACAACCAATCCATAATTCCTTATCTGCAACACTAAACATGTCGTAAAATTACTTTGCTTTCGGGTTTAGAGGTTCCTCAAATTGTTGAGGAGTAAATTGAGGACCAGCAACATCAAACACCATAGAGTGATATGCAGTTAAATCACCTACATTATCCAATTCTTGGCTGCAAACTGTATTTTGATTTTTGTCAACATCCACATTGGTTTCCCCATGTCAATCCCAAACATAATAGTTTGGTACAAATCCATTTTTAGCCATATGGAATTTTACCATTTCTAAATCATGATATACACGATTCTGGCACTTACGACCATTACATGGACACTTGATCTTATTTTCATCCATCCATGTTGGTTGACTGATAGCAAAGTCAATAAATTGTTGCAAACCATCCATATATTCTTGGTTCAAACGACCATTTGTTAATCTATAATACATCCATTGACGGTCTGAACTCATTTTTAATCTGTTTATATTTATATAGTTTGAATATTGATAAAAATTGTAAGATTAGTCCTTGTATTTTAGGTAAGTTTTCAAATCAATACCTTTTTCAAGTCCTAGTGTCTCTATTTGCTAATTATGAATTGTGAACTATAACCAAAACAATGATAGATGTAAAATAATATGAGATAAAGGTAAGTAACAAACAAAATAAAAATTAAGTTGGGTTATATTATGAGACAAATGAAAAAATAATATGTAGTCTCTTTTAACATGTCAAGTCAAGGAAAAGATCTATGCAAACAAAATAAAAAATAATATATGAAAGGAATAATACTACTACAAGGAACATTTCAATATTATGGAATATGAAACCAAGGATGGCCAAGAATAAATACTACTGCCAATATGTAAATCCAATTTGATATGCTTGCTAGTAACATTTTAACCTTGTATAAGGCAATAAAAGGATCTCCTAAAAAACAATATGTATATAGGTGCTGTTAAGGAGTAAAAACAATTAATGATAGGCTTAGGTACTTAATAATTACTTAATAATGAGAAAAAAATTAATAGGCTAACTGCATATACATCTCCCTAAAATCTTTCTAACAACTTTTCTCAAATTTTCATTACAATCTGTAGTCACTTTCCTAAATTCCAGTTTTTTAAATAATCTTTTTAAATAAATTATTACAAATCTTTTGAGTTTGAAATGAATCAATTATTATTATTATTAATTTCATTTTTTTTCATCTCAATAACGTGGATTAAGGAAATTATTATATTCACTTCATTGGCCTATAAATAAAGTGACATGGAGTCAAGAAATTGAAGGGGAGAACCTACCACATAATACAAAGTACTAAATAGCAGAATCCAAGTGCATCAAAAAATAAAATGAAACCCATATTCCATTTCTTCATTATCTTCTTTCTTTTCATGGTGAGCATCTAATAATCAAGAAACTCTATCTTTACTTGATCAATTTAATTACTTCATTCTAACTATTTTCAGTTATTACACAATTTAAGAAAAATAAATTGAATCTCAATCACAACACAACCATCAACATTACAATTATCTCTTTAACCTATTAATCATCACTATCATGCCCTAAGGCCACACGGCAATACAAACAAACCATTCAAGCTTTTGTTTTTAATATTTCATGTGTTATATTCAAGCAAACATAGTCAATTATTCATTTTTCCAACAAATCCACATTCATTAACCAAAATACATCATAATTAAGAAATTAAACAAAATAAAACATGTAGAGTAAATTTAGTGTTACCCTAAAGCATGCATTTACCTTTTGAGGTTTAAAATCAAGATTTATTCCTCAAGCCTCCTTTCATTTTTCCTTGCACATTTTTCCTTTCAATTTTGCCCCTTTTATAAATAAAATTCAACATTAATTTTGTTTAATTAAATATGCTTATATATTTATATACCAATTACATGTTTATATCTTAATTAAGTTTTTGAGCATTTAATTTGGTTGATATTCTTTGGTGTACTTGGTTTAATAGGCATACTTTAAAATTTTGAATTTGAGTTAATTGATTATGAAGTACTCTCATTGAGTTGCTACAGTTGGTACCAATGTGGGAGATGTTGCATTATGGGAAATTGGTTCTAGGGAGTGACTGGTATTAAGAAAATTCAAAGTTTTGGATCTTAGTACATGTTTTATGCCTTTGTAGGTTTATTAATTATGTTCTTTGCCACTACTCTGATTATTGTGTATGACTTGTGTAAAATGGCTATTTGTATGGAAATCATTGAAAATTGGAATGGTAACAAATAAAAAGATGAGTTTGAGAGTATGACTTTTTTTATTGGCTAAAAGATTATAATTTTGTATACATATAATCCTTTACAATGTTCAAACTCAAGTGAGTACAACCATTAGTGTCTAATATTGCCTTCCTTTTAAAGCCTTTTGTAAACTTTTACAATATAAATTAATAAATCTGTTTAGCAGAAGAGATTCACCATACCAATAAGGTTTTCTTTAAAGGTGTATAAATAAATTTTGATTAAAGGCAAATGAATAAGTGGGTTATTTATGAAACACCCTCAAAATCACAGTGTCTAATATTTATGAAGTAAAATGTTCCAGTGTCAATTAATATTATAACTTCCTAATCTTTTTTTAATTAAATTACTAAATAAAAATGGAATTTTCCAAATTGATTCATAGGAAGGGGCTGTTCAAAATTATGATAAATTCTAATACAATTTTCCTCAATTTTCCTCTAAATTCCTTATTTATTCACCTTCAATTTTCACCCTACAACTTCAATTAACATTTTCCCCAATTTTCCAAATAAGGCAGCGGGTAGCCCAAGTTTCACTTCCATAGCTACGGTTCCCATAAATTCATTCCATAAAAATTCAATTCCAATCATATTCTATCAATTTTATAAAATTAATTCATCATTTTTAAGCTTAATTCTACCTTTCATGGATTTCACTAATTAATTCAAAATTTTCAATCTAAAAAGCAATAAAGTGCACAAACCCATCACAACTCAAGAATAACTTTAAGAGAATGGAAGAATTTTGTCTACCTTTAAGGTTTGGCTATGGTGCCCAAAATCTCCATAGAAGATTTTTCCTTCCTCACTTTTCTCCTCTTACTTTTTCGTCACTTTTCCTTGCAAAACTCACTTTTCCCACTTGATTCATAACTTGGCCGAGAGATGCATAGAGTTTTTTTTTCCTTTAGGGTGGTGGAAGAGAATGGAAACCGTGAACAATGGAGAGAGAGCGGAAGGAAGAAAGGAAGAGAAAAAAAGAGGCAAACACACCCGAAATATGAATAGTGGAGAGAGAGAGGCGACTGAAGGAAGAAGGGAAGAGAAGAAGAGAGGGGAACTGTGAATAGTGGAGAGAGAGAGGCGGTTGAAGGAAGAAATGATGAAAAGAACAGAGACGATAAGGATTAGGGATGTTTTAGTCTAGGAGAAATGACACCATCTTGCTTATGCTTTTTGAAAGTGCACCACTGATTAAATTTGGGTAATATATAGTTTTAAATTGAGATTTAATTGATTAATTTATAGATTAATTAATTGATTAAACTTAAATTAATTGAACTGAGTTTAATTAATTTATTCAAATTGGTGTTCAATTGATTAAATTAGTGTTGATCAATTGGTGAAATTACTAACAACAATTAAAATGATTAAATTTAATATAAATTAAACTTCAATTGATGAAATTGTAGTTCAATTAATTAAACTATTCTTAAATTGAAATCAATTGATTATTTTGAGATTAAACTAAATAATTTGATTAAAATTACTTAAATTGAAGTTTAATTTATTAATTTAGGGGTTAATTAATTTATTAAACTTAAATTGATTAAACAAAGTTTAATTATTTTGATCAAATTATGCTTCAATTGATTAATTGAATTTAAGTTAAACTTCAATTGATTAAATTGAGAATATATTATTAATTTGATTTAATAGTCTTAAATTGAGGTTCAATTAATTAAATTATGGTTCAATTGGTTATTACTAATTGAACCTAAAATAATTAAATTGAATAAAAATTGAATTTCAATTGATTAAATTGGAGCTTTATTGATTAATTGAACTTAAAATTATTAAACCATTATTAAATCAAACTTTAATTGATTAAATTGATGTTCAATTGAATTACTTAATTTAATTGACTTAAATTGGAGTTTCATTGATGAACTATAGGTTAATAGATTAAATGAGCATAAATTAATTAAAATGAGCATAAATTGGGTTCAATTGATTAATTAAAATAAAATTAATTAAATTGAACTTAAATCAAACTTTAAACGATAAAATTAGAGTTTAATTGACTAATTTGTATCAATTAATATACATTAAAGTTCAACTGATAAAATTAACATTTAATTGATTAAATTGTGCTTGATTTAATAAATTAAATTTAAAATTGAATCAATTGACATAAATTAGGATTTAATTGATTAAAAAATATTTAACTGATTA
The DNA here is from genome assembly GCA_023653625.1 of Triadica sebifera. NCBI lineage: Eukaryota > Viridiplantae > Streptophyta > Magnoliopsida > Malpighiales > Euphorbiaceae > Triadica > Triadica sebifera. The sequence continues at coordinate 17,773,258 of CM042910.1, read as the reverse complement.
AATTGGAGTTCAATTGATTAATCGAACTTCAAGTGATTAAATTGAAATTCAATTTATTAATTAAACTTACATTGATGAAATTATTTTTAAATTGAGATTAATTAATTTGATCAACTTGAGGTATAATTGATTAATTGAACTTCAATTGATTAAATAAGAATTTTTTTGATTAATTTAATTTAATTTAATTCTTTTAAATTAGAGGTCAATTAATTAAATTGATTAACCATTCTTAATTAGAATCTCAATTAATGCTTAAATTGAGAATAAATTAAATAATTTGATTAAATTTATATAAATTGAGATTCAATTAATTAATTTAATTACATTAACTTCAATTGATATTCAATTAGTTAATTTAAATAGACTAACTTTAATTGTACTCATATTAATTAAATTAGAAATTATTTGAATAAAATGAGATTTAATTGATAAAATTATGGTTCAATTTATGAAATTGATTAATAATTGAACACTAAATTTATTTATTTAACTTTAATTAATCAATTTCAATTCATAGATTATTTGAAATTCAATTTCAAATTTCAATCAATTCTAAAAAAAATGTTTCTATTATAAAAAAAATTCAAATAATTTACCAACAGATTAATTTCCATTGGTAAATATCAACCGAACAATATCCGTTAGTAAATAGCAACAGAAAATGTTTATTGATATTTACCAACAAAATTTTCCGTTGGTATTTACTACGGTTATGTGTCTGTTGTTATTTTGATAGTTACCAATGGAACAATTTCGTTGGTAATTGTCAAAATAACAACAGAATAGCAATCAATTTAAATTCGTTGGCGATCTGTTGGTAAATTTGGCGCCAAATATTCGCGCAATATTTACCAACGGATATTAATCTTTTGGTAAAGTACAATTGATAATACGTCGATAATTCGTTTGTACTATTTTATAATTTTCTCCATACATTTTTTATTGTCAATCCATTGGTAAATACCAATAGATGTTGTTTATTGGTAAATTTTGTTGATAAATATAATTTTTCTTGTAGTGAGAATGCCATAAATTATTAAAACTTACTCAAAAGCCACTTAAAAACTTGTTAGAAAATAATATGAATGAGGTTATTAATCAAGAAATAGAATGAAAAGATCAATGAGACAATATGAAATTTAAAGCCAATATCTCATAAAATATCCTTAAGACAAATTCTTTCTACTACTGGAATAGGTTCACAACATTTATTTCCTATACAATAGATAAAAAAAGTAGAGTAGAGTATAAACACCTAAAATCTCACTCACGACTAATTGATGTAGTATTTTTCTATCACATAAAGAAAAAAGAGGAAAAAAATTTTTTTTATCACAACCAAAAAGTTTGTTCAACATGAATGAATTCATCCATTTATACTAGAGGACCAAAAGAGAGGAGAGGAGAAATAATTGTGATTTAATCATCCATTAAGACTGCAATTTAATCAAAATGAAATTTGTCATTTCAGAATATTGAATTCTGTAACTTAAGAAACTGCAAAAACTCAAAGTCGAATTCTGAAAAATACCTATGTTACATGCGTCATGAGCATGACAACCTATACAGATTGTTTAATTGTCACGAGCGTGACAAAATGTCATGTACGCAAATTTTTCATAACTCACTGTTGTGGTGCCATATTATCACGCTCGTGACAATGGCAAACTACTTTCTGTCATGGGTGTGACCAAATGTCACAATCGCAACAACTCATCCTGCATGATTTAATTTTTTAAAAATAAAAAAATATAAAACTTGGACAACTCTTGGACTATGGTATTTTGGTTTGATATTCGTATACACATATCACATGCCTACATATTTATTTTGGCTCGATGTTCGAGAGAGAGTCTTACAAGCTACTCACTTAACAATGGAAGGATAATTTTTTGCATATAAACTCTTCTTCCAACTTCTCATTTTTTCTATGTGGGATAACATGTTTTTCACTTTTATTCTCCTTATCAAGAGGCTTACTTTGAATTTCAATTTCTTATTCGCATTTCACCATTTTAAGCGTATGAATATCATAATTCATAATTCTCATGTCAAAAAACACATATCTAAGTCATTCTCCCAAATCGATCACTCTCAAAATGACTCATTAACCATAATTTTCCAACAATCCCCCACATAAATAAAAATTGGTCAAAAAAGTAAGATGAACAAAGTTTTACTATATGATAAAGTTTGGCGATTGAAACATGCATAGGATAGGTAGGTATTACCCTTTGAACCTTCCCTTATGAAAGTATATTTATTTACCCTTTAACCAGTTTGACATGATATCATTGAATTGTTCAATTACTTTCGTAAATAAACATATACTCCACACATGACTCTCTTTTGACAAAAATCAGTTCTCAATGTTATGTTCATTTTAGCCTTGAATATCTATTTTGATTCTGGGAGAGTTTTAGAGAATTAAACTTCACACAATTCTCCTTTGAAGCAGCTCCACTTCTCTCTCACATAGTTGTTATCTTACTCATAAGTATTATTAAAAACATAGTTTAACTTTACTTCAATAATATCACTAGTCTAATCCCCCACGGTGATCTCACCACGTCTTTACAATTAGGTTATCCTATTAAACCTAGATCTTAGGATCTACAGTCAACTAGGTTGGGTTTTCTTTTGTATCGACTTGTTATTATATATTTTATAGGTTTAAGTCTCATTCCTCTCAATGATTTGTCAACTAATTCTCTATTTAGCCCTTTGGTTAGCAAAGCTGCAATGTTATACTTTGATTTTAAATAATCAACAGCGATAATCTCAATTGAGAGCGATTATTTTATGCTATTATGTCTAAGAAGAATGTGTATAGACTTACCATTATACATGTTACTTTGTATCCTTCCAATTGTAGATTGACTATCACAAAATATATGGCACGAGATTTTTCCATTTTGGAATATCTTCTAGAAAATGGCATAGCCATTCAGCTTTTTCAACACATTTATCTAATGCAATAAACTCATATTTCATTGTGGATTTGATTATAACAATTTGTTTAAAAGATTTTCAAACCACAACTACACCAACTAGTGTAAACACATAACCACTAGTAGATTTCAAATCTTTTACATCAGAAATCTAGTTTGCATCATTATATCCTTCTAAGATAGATGGATATCTGGTATAATATAGTCCATACTCATAAGTATACCTCAAGTATCTTAGTACTCTTACATTTTTTTTCCAACATCAATCACTGAATTACTCATATATCGACTCAGTTTACTCATTGCATAAACAATATCTTATTTTATATAACTCATTAAGTATATAAGATGACCAATTACACGCGCATATTCTACTTGAGACATACTTTCTCCTCTATTCTTAAATAGATGAAAACTTAAGTCTAATTGGGTTCTTGCAATACTTGTATTATTCTTATTCAATTCACCAAGTATCTTATCAATATAATGTGTTTGACTTAATATAAGTTCATCTGATCCTCTTGATACATTATCTGCTAGTCCATATCCTTCATGTCAAACCTTGAGTTTAACATATTTTTGGTAGACTTAACCATCCTGTCATTACTACTAACAATAAGTATGTCGTCAACATATAGACACAATATAACATAACTATTACTAATGTCTTTGATATAAATACATTTATCACATTCGTTGATTTTAAAACTATTAGACAATATTATATTATCAAACTTTTCATGTCATTGTTTTGGAGCTTATTTCAATCTATATAGAGATTTAACCAATCTAAAAATTTTTGTTCCTGACCTAAGATAATAAAACCTTCAGGTTGTATCATATGGATTTCTTCATCTAAATCTTCATTTAGGAAAGTTGTCTTTACATTCATTTTATGTATTTCAAGATTGTGCAATGCATCAATCGCAATAGTCATTCTAATATAATTTATTCTGGTTACAAGAAAATATGTATCAAAGTAATCTAGGTCTTCCTTTTGTTTATAACTTTTAATTACAAGTTTAACTTTATATTTATCAATTGAATCATCTGCCTTCATCTTCCTTTTGAAGATCCACTTTGATTCTAGTGATTTATATCTTAGAGGTAAATCCACTAGTTTTCAAGTATGATTTTGCATAATGGAGTCTAGTTCACTCTTAATGGCCTCTTTCCAAAAAAGACCTTCAGAAAAACTTATAGCCTTTGTGAAAGTTTGAGGTTAAGCCTCTAGATTGTAAGTTAGAAAATCTAGTCTAAACAATTTTTCTATCATTGCTTTTTTACTGCGCTGAAGCTTTATTTCAACTAGCTCAACTTCAAAACCAAGTTATTCTTCGTGAACTTGATCTTGATTTTAACGATCTTTAGTAATAGTCTCAAAAGCTTGTTTGGATACATTCACCTTTTTGAAGCTTTGCAAGAAAATATATATTCAAAGAACGAGTCATTCCTTGATTCTATTATCATGTTCTTATGTATATAAAAAATTCTCAATTTATGCACAAGAAACGAATAAACACTATTGTGATGTGCATAACCAATGAAAATGCAGTCAACTAATTTTAGGCTTATTTTTACTTTCTTTGGTAATGGAACAACCACTTTAGCAAGACACCTTCATACTTGCAAACATTTATAGGAATATTTTCTTTCTTTCCATAATTCATAGAGAGTTTTATTTTTCTTACTTTGGGGAACCTTATTCAAAAGGTAATTAACTGACAAAACGACTTCTTTCTACATATTCTGATGCATCCTAAAACTTATCAGCTTTGAATTCATCATTTTTTTCAAGGTACGATTTTCCCTTTCAACCATACTATTTGATTGAAGAGAATAAGGTCAAGTGGTTTGTGTATAATTTCATATTTATGCACAAAATTCTCTAAACGGTGTTTCATATTGACCACCACAATCACTTCTTAATATCTTGATTTTTCTATTGAGTTAATTTTCAACTTCAATTTTATAGAGTTTAAATTTCTCTATAGCATCATCCTTGTTTTTAAGCAAATACACATAACAATATTTTGTGTTATCATCAATAAATGTGATAAAATATTTATTACCATCTCTTGTTTGAATAAATTTTAAATCACATACATCATTGTGTATTAGATCAAGTGGTTCAGTTTTTCTTTCAATTATTTGAAAAGATGATGTAGTTAATTTTGCCTCAATGTAAATTTCACATTTATGTTTTGAATCTATATAAAAATTAGATATATGGTCTAAATTAATTAGCATTTTCAAGGCATTATAATTAACACGTTATAATCTACCATGCCATAAATTGGAAGACTCAAGCATATAAGTAGAAAAGATACTTTCATTAACTCATTTCACAATAATTATATTTAGCTTAAAAAGCCCATTAAGTGTATACCCTTCACATACATTCCACCCTTAGACAAAGTAACTTTATTTGACTTAAAAATCATACAAAAATCGTACTTGTTTAATAAAGAACCTAACACCAAATTCTTGCAAATATCAAGTACAAATAAGACTTTGTTTAGAATCAGCTCCTTCCCAGAAGTCATATTCAACACCATTTGTCCTTCACCATTTATCCTTCACCAAGAACTTCAGAAGTGGCAGAATTGCCCATATACAGTTTTACTCCACTATTTGATATGAAGGTAGAGAACATCTCACATTTTGAACAAATATGTCTCGTGGCATTAGTATCAATCCATCATTCTTTTGGATTAGACCCACCAAGTTCACCTCTAATATGACAATATCAAGATTGATATGAAAGACCTCTTGAGTAATATTTTGCAAAATATTTGCTTCATTGCTTTCTTTTTCTTTAGAAGCCTGCAATTAGAAGTTTTGTGACCCATCTTGTCACAATTGAAGTATTTGCCTTAGAACTTCTTCTAAGAAACTCCATCTTTAGGTCCCGTTTTGGACTCTTTGAAATTTTTTTTCTCTTGGAACTTTATCCATATTCAATAATGTTTGCCTTTGCCTCAGAAGAATACAACTTCCTCCTTTCTCTTTCAGAGCTTTTGTTGTCTTTCTTAGTTCGAAGCCTGATAATCAACTCTTCAATGTTGATTTTCTTTTGCTTATAGGGGTCATTTTTCAATAATGACAACTACTTGGAAGGTTTCACTCAAGTTCATTCCTTCTACATGAATATCATGAATAATTACTTAAAGTTTTTGCACTTGACTTATCACAGATTTGAAATCTACCATTTTATAGTCAAGAAAATATCTCACTATAAACTTTTTAGCACCGACATCCTTAGATTAATGTTTTCAATCCAAAGATTCTCATAATTGTTTGTCAATACCACTATACACATTGTATAATGAATCATGTAACACATTCATGACATAATTTCAGCACAAAAAATCAGAATGATGTCAACTATCATAGGTCATCCTTGCTTAGACATCTTGCTCACTCTTCTTTAGAGTAGAAATATCATCAAACAAGAATCGTGCAAGGTTCAAGGTAGTCAGATAAAATAGCATCTTTTGTTGTCACCTCTTAAAGTTCAAACCATTGAACTTTTCTAGTTTCTCCCTATGATTCCCAGGCATTGTGATCGATACAATATGAGAGAAAAAAAATTCATCAATAATTGATGACCCTTGGAAACCATCCTGAACATTGATAACAATTACTGTATTCTTCATCTGAAACAAACAACATAAATATTAAATTTTAGCAAAACTAAATATTGTGATTAAAAAGTTTTGAATTTGTTTTAAAATTGTTAGAAAATAATATGAATGGGGTTTTTAATCCAGTATAAAGAAAGAATGAACAGATCAATGAAGTAATATAAAATTTGAAGCCAATATCTCATACAATATCCTTAAGATAAATTTGCCCCCTACCACTAGTGTTTAGGTTCACCAGTGTTTGTCTTCCAAGATACAATAGATAAAAGAGTAAAGTATGAACACCTCAAATCCCACTCACAACGAAATGATATAGCGTTTCTCTATCATAAAAAGAAGGAAAATGATGAGAATAATTTTTATCACAACCAAAAAGTCTATTCAACATGAATAGATTTAATCAAAAGAGAGGAGAGAGTAAATAATTGTGATTTAATCCTCCATTTAGGTTGCAATTTAATCAAAATTAAATATATAACTTCAGCCTATTGAATTATATAAATTAAGAAACTAGAGAAGCTCAAAAGTTGAATTCTGAAAATGCATGTGTCACACGCGTTACACAACATTACAAGCACAATAACTTGTACAGGTTGTCTCACTATCGAGGGCGTGATAAAATATTGCGCTCTACAGCTCACTATCATAGGCGCGCGAGAATGGCAAATGAATTTATGTCACTAGCATGACCAATGTCATGGTTGTCACAGCTCGCCCACATGATTTAATTTTTTAGAAATAAAAAATTGTAAACATTGGGATGGGCTTGGACCATGGTATTTCAGCTTGATATTCGTATATATAGGTCGTGCACCCACGTATTGGTCTTGGTTCGGTTCATAGATTTGTACCCCTCTACGTGTGAGAGAGAGCATTCCAAGCTATTCACTTAACAATAGAATGATAAGTTTTTCTATATAAACTCTGCTTCCAACTTTTTATTTTTTCTATGTGGGATAATTTACTTTTCACTTTCATTCTCTTTACCAATGAGCTTACTTTGAACTTTAATTTCTTATTCATATATTCATCATTTTGAGCATATAAATACTATAATTCATAATTTTCATGTCAAAGAACACATATTTGGGTCATCCTCCCAAATTGAATTATGAGACTCATCCAAATATCACTTTCAAAATGACTCATTAACCACAATTTTTCAACAAAGCTAATAATATTTGAATACATATTTGTGTTTTATGAAAGAAAATGTATAACTAATCTTGGTATTGGTTTCACCTTGATTGGATCAACATGAGTAGTAAGCAGCTCATTGCTTGGGCTTTATTTTCTATATTGGTAAGGGATGATGAGTATATTAAAGAAGGGCACAACACATTCTTGGAAGGTAAAAAACCTTAACTATGATTAAACTTCAAGCAGGATTAGACTTTATTTAGTAAAATTAGCTGAAAAATATAAAATGACATGTTTATATTAATAATACAAATAAATACAAATATATATATATATATATATATATTTCAATTCAAAATAATAAAAATTATCAACCAAAAGAATTGCATATCAGTATCAAAAATTACAAATCCAAATTTGTATATTCAAGACATGCTTATTATTAGGGCTGACAATTTGTGTCAGATCGGGTCTCAATCGGATATGATACAATTATACAAAATACGAAAATGACATGATTAATTAAACGTGTCAAAAATTTGAAATACGGACACAACACTGTTAAAATATGTATTAACACGATACGACATAATTAAGTACAATTAACTTAATGTGTTTAAATGTGTACAAATTAAACAACATGATAAAATTAGACATTATTTACTTAATGTGTCTAAAGTGTGCATTTGATATGATACGATATGATTAAATACGAATATTAAATTAAAAATTCAATAACATTTTCCAAAAAAAATTCACACAAACATAATATAAAAAATTATTACAATATATAGTTCATTAAAAAAAACTAAAAATTAAAAATTAGACTCTTCATAATATACTAATATCATGTATTATAAACTCATTCATATATAAATATGTATTATATATATTTATAATATTATAATATATATTTGAATTCTTTATGTAGTTTGAATTTTGAGTAACACTAAAATAATTAGACATATTTTTCATAATAGATAAAATAACATATTTTTAATCATATCTAATCACGTCTTAACAGGTTAGACAGATAAAATCTGTTTATAACATGATTGTTCTCATATCGTAATTGTATTGACACGGTTATAACTCATATTCATTTTGCTCAAATTCATATACAATTAAATTTGTGTCGTATCAAAAATTGTCAACCTTACTTATTATTAATCAAAAACACTACATAATACTATAAAATTATAAGAGATATTTCAATCCAAAATAATAAACAACGTCAACTGCTAAATTTAATAACTAGCATTCCATAATAAAGTAACAATATTGTCACGAACTGTCTTCATCTCTCTAGATGTCTCTCTCGAACTTTCATAACAATATATCTTGAAGTTGATCATAGGGTAAGTAATGTGGGTTTTAAGGTTAAAGAATATAACATATCATTTGACAAAAAAAATATAAAAAGAAAAAAGTCATAATCTACTATCTTTTTTTTGAATGCTAGTTTTGCTTCTTTTTTTTGCAAATTATAATCTAGTTTTTTTACAACTAATCTATTTTACCAAACACAACTTATTAGTCAAATTATATTATTTTTATAGTCAAACTATAATATAATTTGATATTACTAAACGATATTTTAGTTTCAGACCTTAAAACGAATGAGGATACATGTGGTTTATACTAATAAAAATAACAACAAAAAACAACAACAAAAGCTAGATAAGTAATATTATTATTCATGTAGCTTTACTTATTTTAGACATATACATATTATTATTATTAGTGAGTCTCATTCATAATATTCATTCCATAACAACAGAAAGAAACTAAGGGCCTTCTTATTTTATGAGTTAACAATAGTTTGATCCAATGAATTTCGTCAATCAAACCATTGAGAACTTACGCCCATCTACATATATACTAAATAAACTTCTTATAATATATGATTAGTAATAGTAGGAAGATATATAGGTCTAATAGTAAATTCCCGAGCTTAACAAAGAAAAAAGTCACTTAGATATTTTAACTTTTCGAAAAATCATGTAGACATTTTAAATTGTCTATTTTGTTATTTTTAAACACTTTTAACTGACGTAATATTGACATGATGAAGTGTGTGAATTATAAGAATTATATTAATGTCAGTTAAATGCGTTGAAAATAACAAATGATTTTTTGAAAAAGTTTAAGTTGTCTAAGTGATTTTAATTTGTCTAAGTACAGTTATTACCGCATGTGATAAGGCTGTAATTTATGGATTTGATATTGGTGCAATTGATGCTGGAGGAGTTGCACCATCAGAAGCACAAATGCCCTTAAGTTGCATGAAAGCTCCAGGTTTGCCGGGGAACAATATTGGAAAGCAAGAGCGAGGGATTGCATTGACAACATTATTGCAGCAAGCTTGTGAAAGATGGGTTGGATAATTAAAATCAATGGCCAGGGCGATTGCCTCTCCGCATCCTTTCACATTATGAAATGGCCGTACGCAACTGATATAAGGATCTCCAGGAATGAACCACCCAGCCCCATGTGGAATTGACACCATCATGCATGCTAATGCCATCAGAATCACAAGGGTTTTTGCTGATGATGCCATTGATGGATGAATACGAGAATAACTTTGCAATATTTTCTTTTCTTTTACAGGAGTGTTCCGGAATGATAGTTGTTGTGAATTAATGTATAGGAAATGTATGTGATTGTGAGGGTTCTTTATACTTCTCTGGAGTCGAAATTCTTTGCTTGCGGTGAGACTTTTTGAAAGCATTACGTGTATATATTTAATAGGAGATATAAAGTTAAAATCTTGCTTTCTCATATGCATGTTAAACACCTTTATTCTTGACTCTTTTGTTCATCTTTTTAATTTCATTTTATTGATGTACTATTTTTAAAAAATTTTATTATTAAAGATAAGGGATAATTAAAAAAAACAGTTAACGTTTTTTTTTCAATTTTTTTGTCCATTGAACACCTAAAGTTTAAATTTTTATTCAATTAATTATCTCCGTATTATTTTATTCAAAATCTAATAGTAAAAAATTTTAAAAAAATTTTGCGAGGGATTTTCCCAATGAAATCTGTCATAAAAAATTTAGTAATTTAAAAAAATTAATAGATTCTGTTATTTAACTCCTCAAATACACGCTATTTGCTTATCATAGTATTAATATTTATTTTTTTATCATATATTAAATTGTTCAAATATTCATTTTTTAAAATTAATAGAAAATAGCATGTGTATTTGGAAAGTTTAGAGCAAAATTTATCAATTTCTTAATTACTAAAGTTGTTACATTAATTTGTTCATATATTCATTTTTTAAAATTAGTATGCAAACAAATAAATGTAAGAAAATTTAGTAACTTAGAAAAAATTAATAATTTTTAATTTTGAGTTTTATCTTGTCTAATTTGAGTTAAAGAACAAAAAGTTTTTAATTTTTTAAATTATTAAAATTCTTATGATGGATTTTCTTAGAAAAATCAGTCTCAAAATTTTTTAATCATAAACTCTATCATAATTCAAAATTGAAAGCAATAGAAGTAATAGACATGGCCCTCCTTCTATTAACGTCTTAGACTTAGTCCACACAGTTTTGATTTTGGCTATAAAAATCTTAGGTATATGAATGCTATCTGATAAAAAGTCCAGGCGCATTTGCTGCTGCCTTTGAAAACAGAATCACTATCAGAATCGAATCTATATTCTTTAAATTGAGTAGGATGATTATTTACTCAGAACGAAATCAGAATTATATTTTCTTTAAAACTATTTGACTAGAAAACTTGAAATAAGATGAAAAGTTTCTTGATTGCCTTTTTTCAATTTAATGATAAATAATCTTAAGTTTAAAAATTAATTTTAATTCATCAATTTTATTTGATTATAGTAAATTTTAATCTAATTTATAATCTTATAAAGTTTAGTATAATTTATAATAATTTTAATCTATTTGATAAGTAATATTGGAATATCAATATTAAGTTTTTTGCTTTTGAAAAAAATAAGAAATTCTATTGATAAAAATATTTATTCTTTGAATAATTTTTCTTTTGCTAAAAATTATTCTTTTAACTTTGAAAATTAATTCAAATATTTTCTAAAAGAATAATAATAAAATCTAATACAATATATAATATAAAGTATTTTTGAAATTTTTAAAATTTTGAATTTTGAATTTTTTTATATTAATGATGATAATTGGTATTCGAAATTATCTTCTATCAATATATTAAATATTCAATTTTACTAGGAATGTTGATATGACATTTTTACAAAGTTTGAGAATTTTTGGGTTTTCTTAATCTTTAGTTTTTTATATTAATAATGATAATTGATATTTGAATTTTCATATGGCAAAGATGAGATTTCAATATTAAGACTTTTTTTCGTTCATTAGAAGAGCATGATGAAATTTCAATGGCAAAGATGCACAATTTAATAGCTCACAAAAGCATCATATGACTTAGCTGCACTTTGACACAATAAGGGTATGAAAATAGTTTTATTCAAATTGTTGTATTTATGAGTTATTTTATTTCATTTATTGTTATCAATTCTTTTAAATTGCAAATATTATCCTACTTTTTTAATAGAATGTTTTTGTACTTGATCATACACAAATCGAATTTCCCATATTCAACTATATATGCATTTTCTTCTCAAAACTAAAAAAGTTCAACTATGCATGTGTGTTATTGGATTGGTTACATTTATTAAAAAAAAAAGAATAATGGTAACATGAATTTGAAGTAATGACTAAGAAAATTATCTAATTATGAATGCACTTTCATATATTTCTTTATTAACTTTATTCTATTTTTTCTCATGCTTTTAAAAATTTTAAATCTTTAGAATACTTGACTACTGACAAGAAAAGTTATTATTTTGGATCTTACGTATTGAGATGACAACTTTCTAATTCACTTGAGTTATTTAATTATTTTTACATAATTTAATATTAATTATTGTAAGTTTTGAGTTATTTAATTATTTTTACATAATTTAATATAAATTATTGTAAGTTAAAGAGAGTATTAAAAGGTTAGCCAAAATTAAGAGATAGCTAGTATCATTAGCAATTTATCAGCTTTGATCGTTATGACTAATCGCTAGTTGTACTAACAATTTCTTAATCATACTATACCACTTACGTACACATTGCACCTCCTACACCTCCTGTATACTTTATACACATAAGATTATGTATTGTAGATTTTATGCGATAGTCCACACTATAATTGTTGACCATACAGTGAGAGACCAGTCAATAGTTATAGTGTCGACCTCTTGTGGTTGAAGCTCAGTCATTCTCCGCCTATCAAGAAAATACATATCTAAAGATTATTTTGGGATTCCGCCTATATAGGTAAATATTTTATTGGATTGATTATAATTTTCTTAAAAAAAATAATGATAACATGAATTTGAAGTAATTATTAAAAAAAATTATCTAATTATGAATGTACTTTCTTATATTTCTTTATTAACTTTTTTCTATTTTTTCCTTAATTTTAAAAGTTCAAATCTTGAAATTGCTTGAGTACTGATAAGACAAGTTACTATCTTAAATTTGACGTATTGAGATGTCAAATTTCTCATGCACTTGAACTTTTTTATTATTTTTACATAACTTGATATAAATTAACTTTATTGTAAGTTGTTAAATTTTTCAGACATCACTAATACAAAAAATACTGTAGGTTGAATGTTATATATGTCTCACTTAAATATAACAAATGTATATAAAAAATGCAGCAGTAGAACTTTAAATTTGTGGATAAAAAAGTGGAGTATATACGTCTGTTGCTAAAGAAACCATATGTATAAGATGTAGGAAAAGTAATGGCGTCAGTTTTTTTATATAATAAATGCATATAAGCCTCTAAAATTCGTAAAAAGTAATTTATTTTAATATTTTAGGCGTTGGTGATTTTTAACAGACTCATATTTAGCTAAAAGATGCCACTTACTCTTTACAACAAACATTTTATTGCTCTTCTATATACCTCGCCCCTTATCAAAACTATTTTAATAAAGAAGATATGGAGAAGAACGCTCTCTTCATAGCTCGGAACCCTAGCCTCCTGCTGATCTATCGTCGTCGTCGTTCAATTCGCTTCTTCTAAGTCTTCTTGCATTTTTTCTTGGACTTCCACTCCTCTTTTCCATTGCTTTCTCCGCGAATAAGGTTCGCTCTCAATTTTTCATCTTTAATTTGCCCAATTTCATATGTTTTCTTCTTTTTTTTTTTTTTTTTTTTGCAATTGATAAAAATGAGTTTCCTACATGATGGTTTCCTTCCAATTTCATTATAAAATTAAGATTTTTCCTTCCAGTTTATATTATTATCCAATTACCCTATGCAATCGAGGAACTTACAAATCCAATAGAACGAATAGCAACCCTAATTTTATGTTATAAGGTGAAATTGGAAAGAGTATTATGGGTTTGTGGGGTCAGCTTCAATAAAATTGTCACTATTACAAAATTGAAATATTTTCGTATTAAATTACATATTTTTATAACTTATGGGATAATATTTGGAGTATCTGTTGCTTTTGGATTCATAGAGGTAACAATAGTTTGTTTTCTTCTTCTACTATATGTTTCAACCATGATTATTGTTTTTGGGTTTTGGGTACACTAGGTAGGACTAAAAGCAATTTTCAATATTTCATGCATCATATAAAAGCATATTTCGTTCTTGAAACTATTGTCTTATTAATGCCTTCTTTCACAAAAAATAGTAATATTTTTAAGTTAGGTCATGTTGACCCTATTTTTTCATTGGAATATTTTTAGTTGTAGCTTTATTGAATTTGGTTGTTGGCTTTTTACTTATATTATCCATGTTTTATCATCTTATTAGGCTAAAAGGTAATAAGGTGCATATAATTGTTTACTTGAGCATTAACTAGCGGACTCTAGATTGGTGAAATTCTCTTTCAGCATTTCTGCTTTTGATTTTGTAGCATTGATGGTGAAAAGGAAAAAAATGCAAGATACGAGGATGCCTCCATCGGGAGAAATCACAAACTCTAAGCCATGCAAAAAGAAAGTCTCAACCTCTAAAGCTCCTTTGACTTCATTACAAGGTAATGATGTCAGATAGGTTCAACAGGTACAAGGGCATCCAATAGCTAGTGAGAAGATCTCCAAAAGGAACTTGAACAATGAGGGTTCTCCATTCATCGAACAACAATGAGTTTGAAGTAGAGCTTTAGGCAATTATTCTTGGTTTATAGAATAATAATGAGATAATAAACTGTCAAGAATTTGGAATTTATGTAATAGTCTTCAAAAAGTAGAAAGTTAAATGTGTTAGGCACAGCGGGTAAAATAACACAAATAAATGTGAAATAAAAATCAGCAAAAAATAACACCGACAATTTAACGTGATTCACCTTTTAATTTGGGTTACGTCTACAGACAACATTCCGAATATTTTTTTTCCACTAATAAAAATTAATGGGTTCAAAGAGAAAGTCTTCCCTAGACACAGGCTAGAGGTAATACAATAACTTTGAGATAAATCCAAAAATAGTAGCACACAAATATTTTCCAAAAAATACCCCAAAATATTTTCCTCATTATTTTTGTCACTCCCTAATTTTTGATTATATTCCAAAAATCCAACTCTCTCTCAAATTCTCTCAAATGAATTGAGATTAGAGGAGCGTGCATGCAAGAAGGAAGTTTGAGCTTGATGCAAATGGCTAACTAGTAAATATGTTCCTCCCCATGTCAACATATTTTTAGTGAACGTGTCACAGTTAATTTCTCCTTTTTTTTTTTTACGAAGAAACCTCTAACATAGGGACAAATAGCCAATTTTGAAAGAACTTATTGTCAACCTCTTTTGGATATGAATCTGTTCCTATATAACCTATCACTAAAATACCCCTAGAGGGGGATAGGGCTAAGCAGAGCAAAAAAGGGTTTTCCATGAGATGGAAAATGAAAACTATTCACCCCACACGAGGTTTATGAATAAGTGGTTGTCTGATAATAAGCAAGAAATATTCGTCTTTCTGTTGTGATTCAAATAAAAGGAAATCTGCCTATTTATAGAAAAAAATATTTTGTGTGAATACAAATCAAAAAAGTCAAAAATATTGGCTGGAGGAATTCAATTTGAAATTGAATTACAGCAACTTTTGATTTTTTTTTATTTTATTTTATATGTGGAGGGACCCACACCAATTTTTTTCAAAAACTTCGGCTATTAACAAATCTCCCCCTCCCGACAATGTGAAGGTCCACCATTCCAGCAGCTAATCGACAGTATTCAAAATATGATCTTGGTAGAACATTCGTTAACATGTCTGATCCAACTTCTTCTGTATGGATCTTCTCAAGCTGTAGTAGTTTTTTCTCCATCACATCTCTGATCCAGTGATATCTCACATCAATATGCTTTGATCTTGAGTGAAAGGAGACATTCTTTCCAAGATGGATAGCACTCTGACTATCACAAAATAATTGATATATGTTTTGCTGCAATCCAATTTCTTTCAAGAACTTCTTCATCCACAACAACTCTTTACATGCTTCTGTTGCTGCAATAAACTCTGCTTCAGTTGTAGATAGTGTAACGCACTTTTGTAACTTTGATTGCCATGACACAGCTCCCCCTACAAAAGTGATCAGGTAACCTGAAGTTGACTTTATGGAGTCAACATCGCCAGCCATATCTGCATCTGTGTATCCAACCATCACAGGTTTGGTATCTCCAAAACATAAAAATATTTTTGAAGTACCTTGAAGATACGTGAAAATCTATTTTACTACAGTCCAATGTTTCTTTCTAGGATTTGAAATGAATCTGCTCATTACTCCAACTGCATGAGCGATATCAGGTCGTGTGCATATCATGGCATACATCAAACTTCCAACTGTTGAAGCATATGGAATCTTGTACATCTCATCTTTCTCTTCGTCTGTAGAAGGGCTCTGTCTGGAACTCAACTTAAAGTGATTAGCAAGAGGAAAACTAACCATTTTAGCTTGGTCCATTTGAAATCTCTGAAGTACTTTCTCAATGTACTTCTCTTATGATAGCCATAATTTCTTGGCATTTCTATCTCTGATAATCTTCATGTCAATAATCTGTTTTGCTGGCTCCAAGTTTTTCATAGCAAAAGACTTACTCAACTGCTTTTTCAAATTGTTAATTCTGGAAACATTCCGACTAACAATTAGCATGTCATCCACATAGAGCAGAAGAATGATGAAATCTTCATCAGAGAATTTCTGTACAAAAACACAATGGTCTGAAGTAGTCTTATGGTATCCTTGCTCCCCCATAACAAACTCAAACTTCTTGTATCATTGTCTCGGTGCCTGCTTCAAGATGTATAGGCTTTTCTTCAATTCGCAAACATATTCCTCTTTTCCCTTATGTTCAAAACCCTCTGGTTGCTCCATGTATATCTCCTCTTCCAAATCACCATGTAGGAAGGCAGTTTTGACATCTATTTGCTCAACCTCCAGGTTAAGACTTGCTGCTAACCCCAGCACTGTACGGATGGATGTCATTTTCACAACTGGTGAGAAAATTTCATCAAAGTCAATTCCTTTTCTTTGACTGAATCCTTTGATGACCAATCTGGCTTTGAATCTCGGATGGAAACTGTTCTCTTCATGCTTGATTCTGAACACCCATTTATTTTTCAAAGCTCTCTTGCCTTTTGGCAGTTTCACCAGTTCAAAAGTATTGTTTTCATGCAAAGATTTCATTTTATCTTGCATGGCTTCAATCCATTTATGTTTGTGCTCATCAGTCATTGCTTCTTCAAAGCTTTCTGGTTCTCCCCTATCAGTGAGTAACACATACTCATTTTTTGGATATCTCGTAAACGGTTGTCTTGCTCTATTGCTCATTTTCACAGAAACTGGGGACTGCACAGGTAACGGTTGATGATGAACATCATCATCTTCAACATCGTCTTCCGAATCATCGATGAGAGCATTATTTTCTTCAGGCAGATCAACATGATCTTCATCCCCAACTTGTATTGGCACCGGTATTGGAGGAATCAATTTTAAATCTGTTGAGTCACCATTGGAATCAGAAACACTTTTTTTATCCTGACAATATCTTCAATGGTCTCATTCTCAACGAAAATAGCATCACGGCTTCTGGCAAGTTTTTTCTCTATTGGATCATAAATTTTGTAGTCAAACTGATCTTTCCATAGCCAATAAAAATACACTGTCGTGTTTTGATATCGAGCTTGGACCTCTCATCTTTTGGAATATGCACAAAAGCTTTCCAACCAAATACCCGCAGATGATCAAAGGAAACATCCTTTCCTAACCATGCTTTCTCTGGAACATCTAGCTTTAGAAGGATACAAGGTGAAAGATTTTAGAAGGATACAAGGTGAAAGATTTAACACGTACACAGTCGTGAGTAAAGCTTCACCCCAAAATATTTTAGGTAACTTTGCATGTGAAAGCAAACATCTGACTCTCTCCATCAAAGTTCTATTCATCCTCTCAGTCAAATCATTCAACTGCGGTGTTTTTGGAGGCTCTGTCTGATGTCGAATAATTTGTTCTTTGCAGTAGGCATCAAACGGTCCAACGTATTCTCCACCGTTGTCTGTCTGAATGTATTTCAACTTCTTCCCAGTCTATCTTTCAACTGAAGCATGAAATTCTTTAAAGACATTTAGCATTTGATCTTTTGTCTTTAAAGTATACACCCATGTCTTCCTCGAATGGTCATAAATGAAAGTCACAAAGTACTGAGCACCACCCAGTGACTTTGGCATTGACCCACATAAATATGAATGGATCAAACTAACACATTCTTCATTCTGGAAGGAGGGAAATTCTTGAAAGCAACTCTGTTTTGCTTTCCTGCTAAATAGTCAGCACATTTCTCCAAATGCACTTCATCCATTCCGGGCAACATCTTCCTTCTGACAAGGGTAGTCATCCCTTTTTCACTCATATGACCGAGTCGTCTGTGCCATAATTCAATAGCACTGTCTTTCTCCATAGCACTCACAGTGTCATTGGAAAGCTTTGCATGCATCACATATAAGGTAGCATGTCTTGTGCCTTTAGTCACCATCATGGAACCTTTGGTAAGCTTCCATTGGTTATTTGAGAATGTACTGCAGAAATCTGCATCATCGAGTTTTCCTGTAGAGATCAAATTCAAACGAATATCTGGAATATGTCCGACATCTCTCAGGACTAATTTGGTATTATTCACAGTCTCCAGACAAACATCTCCTCTGCCAACAACTTTTGACAGATTATCATTTTCCATCTTCACAGTGCCAAAATCTCTTGCTGTATAAGATGAGAAGAATTCCTTCTGAGATGTGGCATGAAAGGTAACACCACTATCAATTACCCAACTGATCTCGTGGGATGTGAAATTGATAGTATCATCAAAAATAGGAGATTTTTCATTTTGCTTCTCCATATGTGATAATTTGTGTCATTTAAGCTGATCATTTTGGTGCCCTTTTGTCTCCATTTTAAAATAAAATGAGACTCCTTCAGCTGACAGTAAACTAATAAAATCATTTCTGATGTGGAAGATCAGTCAATACTGCAACTACAGAGCATACTAAGAATTTTATAAGACTGACAGGCTGGCTCTGATACCACTTGTTGGGCATAGCGGGTAAAATAATACAAATAAATGTGAAATAAAATAATCAGCAAAAAATAACACCGACAATTTAACGTGGTTTACCTTTTAATTTGGGTTACGTCCATAGACAATATTCCGAATATTTTTTTTCTACTAATAAAAATTAATGGATACAAAGAGAGAGTCTTCCTTAGACACAGGCTAAAGGTAATACAATAATTTTGAAATAAATCCAAAAATAGTGGCACACAAGTGTTTTCCGAAAAATACCCCAAAATATTTTCCTCACTATTTTTGTCACTCCCTAATTTTTGAAAATATTCCAAAAATCTAACTCTCTCTCAAATTCTCTCAAATGAATTGAGATTGTTGTGATTCAAATGAAAGGAAATATGTCTATTTATAGAAAAAATATTCAGTGTGAACACAAATAAAAAAAAGTCAAAAATATTGGCTGAAGGAATTCAATTTGAAATTGAATTACTGCAACTTTTGACTTTTTTTATTTTATTTTATATGTGGTAGGACTCACACCAAATTTTTTAAAAAACTTCGGCTATCGACAAAATGTGGCTATTAGTGATGCGTTGATTATTTTACTTGCATTAGCTAATAAACTGTCATCATGCATACTTATTTTTTTAATTTTTCTTACATTCTCTCATAAACAAAACTGTTTTCTCCTATACAACTTGTTTAAGGATATGAAAAGTTCTTAGATTGCCTCTAGAATCCCCTTCCTTTTTAATTTGAGTTTTTGTAATCATTCATAGTCGGAAAGAGAGATTAAGATCAATTCTAGAGATCTGATTAATATTTTGATTGTTTAAGGATATGAAAAGTTAATAATAAACTAAAAAAAACACCTATCACTACCATGTTTTATTATTTCTCATTATAGTGAATTTCTTGCTTAAATTATGTTTTATTCATAATAAAACAAGTTAATAATTGTTGAACATTGAAGGGTATTTTCGTTATTTTAATGATGAAAAATAATTAGGCAATAAAGAATTTAACCACATTTTTATGTTCTAAGTGTATTAGACATGTTACGTATTCCTAAGACCATGAAACTAGCTGATTGAAGTTGTTTGAAGTTCAAAAGAAAGAAAATAAGTAAAGGTTCACGTCTGTGAAGCTAATATTCATGATAGTGAACATTGTCATACCCCATGGGGAAGAATTGAAATGCACCTTTCACGTCGGTGACTCATGGGTAACAACCCATGAGATAGTTAGCATCAAAGACTATTCGTTAAGATATTTACAGCAATGAAATATTAGACCACCTGAAAAGATAAAGTTGTCAAGCGCAAACGGAAAGATAAAGTTGTCAAGTGCAAACGAAAAAGTTATTGAATGCATATTTTTGCATTAAATGCATTCCCAACAACTATTTTTGTTAGAAAAAGTATAAATAAAACATATTCATGACTTCCAAATGTTAATAAACAAGTGAAAAACGTGCATTCTATTTTCTAATTTTACATAGCATTATGCATTTAATTCTTTTCACCATTCTTATTGTAAGAACCATAATTGTTTATAATTCTTGAGCCTTTTGGTTAGTGAGTGTTTCATTTTTATAATCAATTACTCAAAAGTGAGTTTGGGTGAGTTAGATTTTGAGTGAAATATTTGTAAAGTTTTTTTGTGTGAGCCATTAAAACATAAGGATTTGATTGTTATGTTAGTTATTAAAACACATGAGTTTTTTTTTTATTAAATGTTAGCCAAAAGAGAAATAGTATAGTTGGGAGTGTGCTAGGGAAAACTCTATTTTTAACATTTTAAGTGTTAGTGAAATAACAAATTAAGATTGAAGAGAGGAGTAGGGTTTGTTAATACCTAAATCTCTATAAATCTTGCATGTTGAATCATCTCTCTCATAAATTTTTCTTTGTAAAATTACATTAAACAAATTTTTAATTACTAACCAATTCAACCTCCCCTTCTTGATTATTATTTTGGGCAACAACAATAAAATATTTATATAATTTATTTGAATAAGATATAAGCAAAGTATAATCCCTCACATTCATTGACACAATTATTTGATAGAATCAACTAGTTATGGTAGGCTTATGTTTGCATCTTTGAACTTGACAACATAGGTATTTTTTCTGAAACTAACTCGACTACATCAATTGATCATAAATGCTTTCAAGTATTCATATTATAATGCTCAATTTTTTAGGTCTATAAATTACATGGATTGGTTTAGAGAGAGTGTAGTGAGATTAGGGTTTGAAAAGCTTTACATAGTGAAAAGGAGGTTGTTAACGCCTGCAAATGTCATGAGATAGTTTCACGCCCATAAACTAAAGTCAATAGAGTTGTTAAGCAAAGCAACATTTTTCTCTCTTTCCCATAATTTGCACCTGCCATTTCCAACCACCTTATAATCTTAAAAACTTTGTTAACACATCAGGCTTCTTATCTTCATCTTTTTCTTATTCCTTTCTCTCTTTTTCCCAAGCTTTCATAGATCTAAAGAATAAGGTTAAGCTTGAGAAAGGGTAAAAAGTGCATTGAATAGTTTAGTGTTATTTTCTAGTTTAAGGATTTAAGAGAGACATTTTCTTGTTGATAGGAGCTCGTGGTAAAGGGAAGGACCAACCAAAAGCTATCAAGCTTTAAAAGCTTTAGAGTTTTAGGCTTCATTGTCAAAGGTTATTACATATATGCATATTAATTCTCTTTTCTTGTATGTTTGCCATGTTGTAAGCCATATGATAACTTGAAAATGTGACACATAAAATGAATGTGCTTCTGAATATGTATATGCATTGTGGTTATGTGATATATGTGTTAAAATGTCATGAAATGGATTAGGTTGTTAATGATGTTCAAAAGGAAATTTTGGCATGAATTAATGTTAAATGGGTTTAAATGATATTAAAAACATGTTGTTAGTATGAAATTGTGATGAATATTGATAAAAGTGATTGACATTGATAAATCTTAGAGACCTTTGTGTGTGATTTTAGTGATATTCTATTTTAAAGTGTGTTTATGTTTATGGAAAATTCAGATTTCACGACTAAAAAAGCCGTAAAATGCAAGTATTCTTGCCTGTGAACATATAGTCATGGCCATGAACATAGAGACGTAGTTTCATGTATGAACCCAAATCCTCCCATGATTTATTTCATGGTCAGAAAGTCATGAAATAAGTCTTCATGCCTGTGAAGAGTAAGTCATGACCGTGAAATGATATATGTACTATAGACAGTAGCTTTCACATGAATGGTCACGGTTTGACTCATGTAAAGGAGTACCTATGAATGGTCCTTCATGGTCGTAAACATGTAGTTCACATCCGTGAACCTTGGTAGTGTAACTTATGTTGTTTTTGAAATTGGATGCTACATGATGGGTGAATTGATCACATATTATAAGTTGTACGCAAGGATGAATAATCACATATGGATCATAGTAATGATGTAAAAGATGGTCTTATTATATATTTATGAGTATGGATGTTATGATAACAGTTTTATAAATGGAAATAAGGTAAAGGATAAGGAATCTAATTAAATGCTCAATTCTCTAGTTTATGACTTGATATAGGATAAATGGAATACTATTGAGCAGGTTATGGTACCGTAGGATATATATTTATTTGAGCATAAGGTAGTTGAAGCATAGGTTAGAGCGTCATTGACTTGAGGAGCTCGGATAAATACTTTTACAATTAGTGGACGTAGTGGCTGAAGCTCAGATAATAACACACTTGTTCCACAACTAGCATCCGAGATAATCTAACTTAGAGTTTTGGACAAGAAAATTGAATAAAAGGAAACAATAAATAGATAATGGTAAATTATGAGCAAAAGAAAGTGAATTAAAGCAAGGTAAGGTTACTATGAACCGATTATGTAAGAATGTTTGTTATAATTATTAATGACTTGTTTGTATTGTCATGCATTAGAATAATTGTTTATGTATATGATAGCATGGTACAAACATGAATATTATGACATCACTTGTATAAATGCATACTTGAATTTTTATGCCTATATGTACTACTAAATTTTTAGCAGCTTAACGTATAAATTTTCTACACACAGATTTAGAGCCTAGAAGATAGCAAAAGGTCGTCATCCGATAAGAAGAAACCATACTGAGAGTCAGTTTCCAGATGTCATTTTTAGTTCCTTTTATACATGGCATGGGTTAGGTTTTCTTTTGTTCATATCTTTCTTTTTAAAGAACATGTGTTAATTTGAAATTATGTATTTTATAATAGTGGGCTGGTTTAGCCCAAATTTAATTGATATAAAAGCGATCATTTGGGATCAAAGTTAAAGTTATTGTATGATTTTAATACTATATATGATATCACAAGATAAGTTTTACAAATAAAAAATAGATTTTAAAGTGCATAGGTTGTATACAAAGGTTTCCAATAGCATTCACCTGTTTAATCAGGATTAAATCTTAATTAGTCGAATGGGTGTTACACATATAATATAATGCATCAAAACTTTTTTTCTCTCTATTATATTCGGATTTGCAACATGAATTCAAGAGATTATCTTATCTGTTCAAATAATCTTCAAATCCATCAATGATAAAATTGAATTTTTTCTTTTTGGGTATTTTATCGCATTTCATCTTTTCAAAAACACTTTTTTCCCTTTATTTTTATTTTGATTATAAAAACTAATTCATAATTAACTATAAAAATTATAGCAAAAATTTATGGTCGGTAAGAATTTATTAAAAAAATGAAATTTCATTCCATTTTTTAAATTAAAAAATAATAGAATTGGGTAACTATAAATCAATGGGTAAGACTGGAAGATTGTAGAATTCGATCTTGATTTTCTTTGTGAAATATTGAGTCTTTTATTTGCTGTGATTTTATGTGATTTGTGCTTTGTGATTTTCTTTGTTGAAGTTCATTTCTCAAAGCATAATGGATATATCATTGCATTTATTATTTTATTTGTGTAGAAAGAAGATTTGCTTTATGAGTTTATGATATAATTGTGTGTTTTTCTTCTTTTATCTTTTTGTGGAAATTTATACATATTCCTTCTTAAATATTGTAGTAATCCATATTTGTTATTTGTTTATCATTTTAGCAAGATTTTAAAAAATAACTATAGGTGTTTGTTATTTTGTAACAATAGACGTCTATAGTCATTTAAAAAAATTGATTATAGGTATTTATTATTTTGTAACAACAGATGCCTATAATCATTTTTTGTAAATATATTTTATGCGTCTTTTATTATGTTTTAAAATATGCATAAAACTATTATATGCATATATTATTTTGACAAACGTATAAAATTCAACTCATATGCGTCTCCTTCATAGACGTTTACCATTTAACAAATACATATAACTCTTTTATGTACTATAAAAATTCATAATAATTATGTAAAGCAAATTTGAATGAGGATGATAGAATTGTTATTAGTTTAGATATGCACTCACTCCCATTTTTTACTAGAATTCCAATGCTAATAGAATTTGAATAAAATATTAACAGACTTTAATAGCAAAATATGCAAAATAAGAAAAAAAATAAATCAAATAAATTTTATACAAAAATTATGCAAAATAATAAGAAAATATTTCACTAATGATTTAAATAAATTTGAATAATAAGTGCACAACTTATTATAATAAGTAGATATACATAAATTAAAATTATATAACTTCTATTATCATGTTATGTTATTGGTATAATTTATTAGTATATGAGTGTATTAAAAACTTCTCTCAACTTTTTCTTCCATTCTAAATATTAAGAAATAATTATATAATTATAAAATAAAAATTATTTTTTTATTGATGAATAAATATATGGATAAAGTGAGTCTCATTCACCTTTCATAGTGCTACAAGTTGAAGTCAATTCAATTTTTTACTTAAAAAAATATAAAAAATGGTACAAAACATCAAAAGTTTTATTGTACTTTTTCTCACTCTAGAAAGTTAGGTTAATATATTTTTCACCTAAGTATTGATAATTCTATAAAAAATTTATGAAGATAATATTAAAAAAAATATTATTGCAAGTAGAAGGATGGAAATATTTTATATTTTTTCAATAATTAACTTATATATATAAATTAAAATTTCATTTAATTTTTTAGCACACGCACAAAGCGATGAAATCTTTTTTTTACAAAATTTTGAAGGGTTTTTTTAAACTTCTAATGATGATAATTGATATTATTTTCCATTAATATATTAAAATTTTAATTTTACTAAAATATTATCTTAATTACAAATATTTATTTAGCTAGTAATTAGGTTTTAACATAGCACCAAAACTCTGTTTAGTTATGAATTCTATTTATTGAAAGTTATTAATAGTTCGTTATTTTATTTATATCATGAAATTATTATATTTTCTTCTTTTTTTCTAAATCTTTAATACTTTAACTACAAGTAAGATAGTCGATATTTGATAAAACTAACTAATAATCTAGCTGTTAGCTGATAATTTATTTTCAAACCGATAGTACAGTTGTAATTGATAATCTAGTAGTTGATAATCTAACTGATTTAGTTACAAGTATTTGGTAAAATTAACTGAAAATATAGCTGAAAAATATAAATAAAAAATAAGTTTATATTAATAAAAAAAGTTATATAAAATTTATTTAATATATATTATAAACGAATTGTAATGCATATTAAATAATATAAAAATTATGTTAAATATCTCGTTCCAATATAATAAATACGTCTATCTTTATATATAATTGAGTAATTTAATAATTTTATTATTATTATAAAAGAGTAAAAAAAGAGTATAAAATAAAAAAAAAATCATAATTTACTAACTTATAAAAAAATTAGTTTTACTATATTTTTATTTTGAAAATTATAATCTAATTTTTTTTAAATACATTATTTTACTAAATATAGATTATTTATTAAATTAGATTATTTTTACAGTTAAACTAAATTATAAATTATATTTTGGTGTTACGCCTTAGTTAAAAAATTAAATTTATTTTCTTCCTGCTCACGAAACGCGGATACACAACTAGTATAAAATACAAAGTAGAAATAAAGAGAAATGTTGATGTGGCACTATGGAGAGTATTTGACATTTATTTATTTATGTATACTGTAGCGGCTTAATCTTATTTTATTTTAGTTTTTTTTTTCAATTTTTAAAATATTTTTTTGTATAAATATATTAATTTTTACAAATAACTTACTTGTGATTATATTGAAGAGGTGAATTTAATATAAAATGTTTGAAAACAAATTTGTGGTGTCATATAATTGTAATATAAGAAAGTATGAGAGAGGCATATCATTAAAATTACTATAAACACTGTATTTCATTTTACTTCACATAATTCGTGGTGGCACATAATTATAGTATAAGAAAATATGAGAAATGAATTTACTTTAGATATTGTATTTCGTTTTACATGTATTTTGTAGCATATTAGAAATGATTTTATATAAAATTATAATAGTAAATAATATTAAATACAATATTTTTGGAGCCCCCTAGATGTGTCATTTCGTTTATGAGGGATAATATGGTTGGAGTTTCTTTGCCGAGAATGATTCTGAGTTGATTTTTGGTTGTTTTTAATTTTTTCCATCCCTTGTAATCCAAAAAAAAATATTAAATAAAATATTTTTACAAATTTTTGGGAATTTTTAGAAGTTAAATTAGCAATTGAGTTCTAATAAAAGCTGGTTATTATTATTTTAAACGCATATCAATGTATTTGTTGGTGATGTACCCTCACACTATTGGACTTTTCTCAGTAGCTGTCATGATTGACTGCACCACTGGAACCCCCTCAGAGGAAGCGAGGTAGGCTGTCTTCTCCTTCGTACTCAGGGTCCTCTCAAATTGTTTAATATATTAATTTGGCTATTTTTGTGAGTGGAATTGACAAGGCATGAAGAACTAATTAGTTACGGTGTTATTGTGGTTTTGTTGTTGCATTTAAATCTAGGAATGACCATAGGAAGCAAATTGAATGGGAAGAAGCACGAAAAGCAGGACATGCGCCTGTAGAGGTTGATGAAGATGGAAAGGAAATTACCCTCATATTTCTCAGTATATGTACTCCAAATTTTTTGCTTGCGTGGTTGAAGATTTGCTTCATACGGGTATATAATTGTTTTGCCAAAATAAGAAAAAAAAAAAGGAATTTCTATTTTATTAATATTTGCTCTAAATATTAATTTTCTTAATGTTTTGACTGTTTTGCTACCGAGAAAGAAGAGAAAGAGAGTGAAGAGAAATGAGAGAGAGTGAAGAGAAAATGAGTGTGTGCATAGAGGAGGAAGAAAAAAAATGTGAAATTTTTAAACTAATTCAATTATACAATAATATATATATAAATTTATTAATTATTAAATAATAAAAATAAAATAATTAAATATATATCATTATTTAATTGAATTGGATCGTCTCAATTTTTATAAAAAAATTGTGAAAAGAGAAAATAATAAATGGTGTGATTCATGTGTCAGTAAAATGGATCCCAGTTAACTTGCTACATGAACTTTAACAAAAAAAAAAAATTAACATTAGGGGTTTATTGGACTTGAAATTTTAGTTAAAGAGCCTAATTGGCCTAAGTTTTATCATAGAGGCCAAATTGCTATTTAGCACTAACTTAAATGACTGATTTGTAAATTTTTCTCTAGACCAATATATATGTAAAACCCTTGTATAAAGAGCTTGTTAGTGCAGTCATTATAATGAGATTTTTATATTTATATCATGTTTATCTATAAATGAAATTTTTTTTGACACCATAAATGAAAATTTTATCATTCAAAAAAAAATGTAAAAATTAGCTTAGATCATTTGTTTAGTGAGTTTTATTTGGTAAATGCATTTAGAAATTAGAATGGAAATGACCGATTTGGATTGTTTGATTGATTAAAAAAATTGACAAATATATTATCCCAAGAATGGAAACCATTAATTCATTCCCACTAGTCAATCATATTTAATTCCCGGCCGAAATTAAAATAAAATAAATAATATCTTTGTTGATAAAATACTTTATTTATTTTACTATCTATTCTATTGTATTATTTTGTTCTTTTTAAAAATTATTTGAATTCATTTTTCACGATTACAAAACAATTTTTATAAATAAAAAATCAAAAACTATTTTCTTACTATCAATCATATTTTTTATTTATTCAAAAAATACAAATCTATTATATATATTTCAATATTACTCATCAAATTCACTAAATTTTCGGGCAAGATAATAAATTAGATTAAACTTTTTAGAATGAAAGAAATTTGAAAATTTTAAAAATATGTAAATTTAAGATTCTTTTTATTATTCGATTAGAAAAGACAATTTTTTTTTGTTTTTTTTTTTTATCTTGCGCCAATTTTTCTTATTGGTTCAAATAGGTTTAAAGGAAATTTGATTCTGATTTAATCCTGAATCATAAAAAAGTGAATAATTATTTTTGTTTATAATTCTGCCTCATTCCAATTTTGTTTTCAGAGTTCAAATCAATTGCCGCCTTAAAATATTAAACCATTAGAATACCTTCCAACCCCATATTTGGATGCAAGAGAAATTGAATTCACTTTAACAGGAAAAGTAAAACAGAGTAAATTTGATTTACTTTTCATTATTAGTTTTGGGAAGTAATTGAGGGTAAACAAGGGTAAATTAAATATAACTTTTTCATTAAAATAAATTAATGAAATTATATTTACTTTAATTGAAAAAAGAAAATTTAATTTTTTTTATCCAAAAAACAGAAAATATATTTACTCTATTTTTTCAAAAGAAAAAAACCCTATTCTACTTTTTAACTATATCAACTTGAGGCATTTTACAAGGGGTAAAATCCATATGCCAGAAGGACAGACCATCTGGACCGATTATTTTTATTTAGGCTTCACCAATATCCAGCTCATCCAATTTGTGAAGGGGGCATACTGAAAAAATTGGCAAATTTGAAGGACTAGATAAGGAAGGGTTAAGCCTTTTATTTACTTCCTTGAAAACAAATCATAGGTGAGATTGATTTAGGTCAAAAGAATTTGAACTTTGCTAGTAGCTACTCATTTTAGTCTCAATCTCTTAGATGCCAAACGGATCTCTGCTCTCTCCGCCCCCAAAATGCTCCGAAGGAAACCAACCAAAATCCAAGTGAAAATCGAAGACAAAGAAGAACTCGAAGAAGCCCGCAAACGCAACGCCGCGACTTCCGCCACTGCTACCTCTACCACCTCAACCGCCGCCACTTCTCTCTTTCACCTTCTCGACCGCAATCAAACTAACCCCTCTTCCAAATCCCACCGCATCGGCCTTTCCCCCTGAAAAAAGTTGCAATCTTTCTCTCAAACATTATGGAAGTTGAGGTGAAATTGCGTCTCCCAGATTTTGCTAACTACACCCGCCTTAATTCCCTTCTTTCCCCATTTCACCTCAAAACCCTCAACCAGCATAACCTGTTCTTCGATTCTGATGCTGCCACTCTTTCCTCTCAACGTGCTGTGCTTCGCTGTCGTTTCTTCGACCAAGACTCGCGTTGTGTTCTCTCTCTCAAGGCAAAGCCTGTGTTAATCAATGGGGTAAGCCGAGTCGAGGAAGATGAAGAGGATATCGATCCATTGATTGGCCGTGAATGCGTGGCTGATCCATCCAAGTTAAGTTCGATTGAATCGAGGATTTTGAGGAGGTGCAAAGAGGAGTTTGGGGTTGTGGGTGAAATGAAATTTGTGTGTTTGGGTGGGTTTGAGAATGTTAGACAAGTTTATGAGTGGAAAGGGTTGAAGCTGGAGGTGGATGAGACTAAGTATTGCTTTGGGGTCTGTTATGAGGTGGAGTGCGAGACTGCTGATCCTGAAAGGGTTAAAAATGAGCTTGAAGAGTTCCTAAAGGAGAATGGAATCGCTTATAAGTACTCAGAGATGTCGAAGTTTGCAGTTTTCCGATCTGGGAAACTGCCTTAGTAAGTGAAATGAAAATTTTGGTTCTATGGTTATTTTTATTGCAAGTTTGGATATGTAATTTGGATGATCTTGCAGTGAAATTTGTTTGTAGGTGCAAGGATTTGACGGTGATATCTAGTCATTGTCAAACCCTTATTGTTATTTCTTTTGTGCCTTACTGCTGTTGCTTAGAAAATTTGCAATCCTTGTAATGCATAGTTGTTAACTAAGCAAGTGTTTCAATGTTTGATTTTTTGATTGGTGTTTGAGCAAATTTGTTGACAGTTCTACCATTATGTAGTCTTATTCAGGAATCAGGATTAACAACTCTGAGATTATTGTTGTCTGTATTAGCTACAGATTCCTCCTGCTTTCTGAGAATCAAATCTCAGAAGCTCTATCCATCTAGAAAACATCCTATTTTCCTCTTCTTTTTTTTTCTTTTCATTTTATAGTACTGAAAAGCTGTTTTGTAATACCAACTTGGAGTGAAAATTGAGTAAGAATAAATTGATTAATGGAAATATGTTGTTAACTGGTTCAGTCATTTTCTTAATTTCTGAAAGCAGTCCAACCTAAAATTTGCAATCCAGAGTTGTGTTAAGACAGACTGAGCTTCTTAGAGCTTACACTGCCACAATCCACTTACTCATGGAGGTTTATAGTGTTTCTTGTTTAACTCAAGTAGCAAAAAATTGTAGCTTTATAGCATTGTTTCAGTTATATGATCAACAATAAATCAATACTTTGATATCCTTAAATTCCATAATATATTGGGGCCTTGAAATAAAATATGATGGTAATTAAGAATATTATGTTTTTCCATTCAGAAATGACTCAGTTTCAATACAAACCTAGGAATGATGAGATCCAAGCTTACATTTCTCTTCTACCCGCTTATTTTTTAGTATGACTTTGTGAAAGTAGAGTTCAATTGACTATTGATTCTAAGCATGGTTTTTGAAGTTCTTATTTCTAGTTTATAGTCCATCTAACATGTTCCATCCTTGCAAATCATCTACATGAATCTCGTTCCCTTTTTCTTTTCTAGTGCCCAAGGCTAGGTTCTGTTTTTCAATTGTAAGCATTCATTTTGGTTACTTTTTCTGGGACACTAGGCCTTGATTTTCATTTGTTTTCAATTGTCAGCATTCATTTTGGTTATTTTTTCTAGGACACTTCCTCAATTCGTATTTGTCACAATGTGGCCATGTAAGTAATGATGTTTGGGTAAGGGCACGATTTCCCCACATGTTAAGTCTGGTTTGCATTGCAAACTCCATGGGACAAATGTCCATAAAACTTTGGACAATTCTTACATGCATCAATAGTACGTTCGTTTCAGTTTTGTTGCATATCTCTTAGTACCTATCTTGATCTGGCTGGTAAATAACTGAGTGCCTATCTGGTAGTGCAGATGGTAAAAATTAAAATCCATGCTTTCTCCTTCCCTTTTTCAACAGTTGACCCCAGTGCCTAAACCATTGCCTTACTAGGACCTTGAAGATAGTTCTAGGATCATCCCATGAGTTCATCTATGCTCTC
Organism: Triadica sebifera; assembly: GCA_023653625.1. Taxonomy (NCBI): domain Eukaryota; kingdom Viridiplantae; phylum Streptophyta; class Magnoliopsida; order Malpighiales; family Euphorbiaceae; genus Triadica; species Triadica sebifera. The sequence goes on along the minus strand of CM042910.1, from coordinate 17,741,455 downwards.
ATCTAGCAGAAATATCTGCGAAATGTAATCAAATATTGGAGCTGGAACCAATGAGCAACTTTATCAGCTGGTTTAGATGCATGTATTTAGCAATTACCATCTCTTACCAGTTTTTCCTTCATGCCTTGCATGGTTCAATTCCATCAACATGGCTGTTCATCTAACTGACTTTTTGAGGATGCTTATCTTGGTGGTTTAGTAGATTTGTCTCAGGTTTCTTTCATTGCAGGAATAGGAATGAAATTATGCTCAGAGTTGTAAGTTCTGGTGATCTCCATGATCCGTGAAATGTAATAAAGTCAAATATAGTTTCAGAAAATGTAAAGCATCACACAGCAGCACTATAATCTGATTAATCCTGGTAGTCAAATGTAAATTTAATATTGTTGTAAGACTATCCCAATTGTTTGCGCATTGAATGATCATGCCTATAATAAATCCGACTATAAACAAAATTTGGCTTCCTAAAACTATTGTTAAAATCCTCATGTCTTTGACGTTGTTTAAATAAATAATTGACATATTGCATCTCTGACTTTCAATAGATGTGAAACAACATTCATATATTATCTCATTCATAATATATATATAATAAAATAAATAAACAATTAAATATTGATTTTTTCAGTGTAATTTAATGCGAAACATTGCGATTCAATTTAGTTTTGTAACTATACATTGCTCAAGTTTTAGAATCAATCCAAATTAAAGTCAGCAGTATAATTTGTTCTAGTTCTAACAGAAAAAAAAGGGTTAATAATGCAATTCGATTTTCAGATATTTCATATATTGATCCGGACTAGATAACCAGTTGGCCTCTAATTATACTCCAAACTTAAGAAGGGATATATTTATAGGATTCAAAACAATTACAGAGAGTAAACTAACAAATTGTGCTGCCAAGTACTTGGACTGGATATGATTTAGGCCTATGAGTAAATTACTTAACAAAATAATTATGATAGTTCATAGCAATATTTAGGAGCATTAATTGGTAAAGTTATGGCATTAAGGCTCTCCAAATTCATTTATGAATTAAAAAATATGAAACCGTCGCACACTTTCATTAAAAAAAAAAAAAGAAAACTTTAAGCTTAATTAAGAGTATGGGTAACGCCAAATTAAGCAAGCATAAATACCCCAAATTCCTTCATCAGATCACAAGCAATCGTCCAATCCTGAGAAAACCTGCAGCAAAAAGTTTACTCTGATCAATTCCTGGCCACCATGGCAGCATTAACATCAAAGAAACTTGGGATGGCTCTGATTGTGGTAGGTATAGTATCAGCCTTGCCGGTCCCAACAGCAGTATCAGTAGCCGTGCAACCATTTGGGCCAATTCCTGGTCCATCGCCACAGCAACCTGGAACAGGAGCAGATAGACAACAATGCTGGTCATCTCTTGTAATCATACCAGGATGTGTTACGGATGTTGTTCGTGTTTCTGTTTCCAGAGGCCAAGTACGCAATATAAGCCCCGCTTGTTGCGATGCCGCCAAGCAAATCAGCGAGCAGTGTTGGCTTAAGATGTTCCCTTTGCACCCATTTTGGCCCCAACTACTGGAGAGTTCTTGCGGTGGATTTGCTTCTGCCCCTGCTGGTTTTGCAAGATAATGAATTTTATTATCCTACCTCCTGGAATATTTGGGAAAACCTTTAATAAGAATGCAAACTACATTAGTTGCTTTGAAGCTACTAGTAATGGTCAGCTCTCTTTGAGAGATAGGGAGGTCTGAAAAATACTAGTAATTTGCTCACTATGATCTCTTATATATGAAAGTTTTTCTATTTTTGTCCATGAATTATGAAATGAGAAATTGGTGTTTTACTAAATTAAATACCCACCTGGAAACTAAATATGATATATATATTTTAATTTTTTCTTTTTATGCTGATTGAGGAGCTTAGGCCTAATTCTACTGCTTTCTTGCAATATTGGTTGGAGTAGATGAAACTTAACCTTAGTGGTCAAATTAATTTTATGAGTAAAAAATAGGTCAACTTAATAATCTTTTTTTTTCTTTTATTTTGATAATATAACTCAATAATCTTTTTTTTTCCTTTCTTATTTTGATAATACAACTATTTGTTTTTTTGTTTTTGGGTAAAAAGAGGGGCTAAAAATCCAAACTACACAGCAACATCACAAGGCCAGAAAATGCCTATTCTATCATTCAAAAGCAGACGAGAAATTTCAGAGGGAGTTTCCTGCCAGAAATGTAAACTTGTTGGTAAATTGAAATGTAAACCTTTTTGTTCTTTTTAAGGGTAATCATTTTCCATTTTAATTGTTATATTTACACAGCTTGGAATTTTAAAAAGAGGGACAAAAAAACTTTGTCATTCACAGAATGGAATTTATATTTTCTAATAGTCTAACAAGTTATATGACCAAAAAAAGGAAAGGAAAAATAAAATTTTTTAGAGAGAGATATACACATCGAAAAGGCTTGCACTCGTTAGATCATAATCTCATTTTCTAGCTATAAAGTTGAGCTGAACGCTGCAGATCAATTGCTGATATTAGCAAGGACTGCAGTGCGGTGGCCCTGTTTTTGCCTACTTTAAGAATCCATTCTATTGCCCTAAGCATGCTTTGCTGCTCCTCCTTCTCATCATTAGGATTTTTCCTTTTTTCTTTTTATTCTTTTAGTGCTTTTTAGCTATTATTTGTTTTATATTAACTTGCTATGTTAGTTGAATAAAGACGATCTTATTGTTATATTAATTTTTTATTTATTTAATTTTGCTTTCATTAGCTTTTGGGATTCACACGGTTAATGTTTAAAAATCAAATTCACACAATTAATAATCATGATAAAAGATTTCTAGGAAAACTCTTATCTATATAGGGATGAACAGTACATGACTCAAATATATAATTATAAATAATTAAAATATAAAAATATAATTAAAATGTAAAAATATTAATATATAAATTAAAGTAATATAATATATAAAATAAAATGTAAATTATATATATATATATATATATTGTAACGGCTGGATCTCATCCACAGCACTGACTTTACCCAGAGTCCACAGGATTAGGCCCACCCGTCGTCTCACTGAGACCAACGAGCTGCCGGGATTCATGGCTCAATACTTCCAACTCATCACCTCTTACAGGTAAGTTGTTGAAGGCAATGGTCGAACCCTTGACCTCTCTTTAACCTCAGTAAGAGACTAGCAATTGTACCACCTTTTATGTAACGACTGGGTCTCATCCACAGCACTACCCTTACCAAGAGTCTACAGGACTGAGCCCACCATCTGTCTCACTGAGACCAACGGGCTGCCGGGAGTCCATGGCCCAATACCTCCAACTCATCACCTCTTACAGGTAGGTTGTTGAAGGTAATGGTCGAACCCTTGACCTCCCTTTAGCCTCAATAAGAGACTACCAATTGTTTGAATGCAAGGGTCGAACCCTTGATCTCCCTTTCTCTTACTAAGGCTAAAGGGAGATCAATGGTTCGACTCTTGCCTTCAACAACCTACCTGTAAGAGGTGATGAGTTGGAGGTATTGGGTCATGAACCCCGACAGCCCAGTGAGATGGCGGATTGACTCAATCCTGTGGACTCTGGATAAAACCAGTGATGTAGATGAGACCCAGCCGTTACATATATATATTGAAAAGAAATGGTAGCATCACTCTTTTTATACTCTCTATTGATCCATTATTTTCAATAAAAAAAAATGTAATCTCTTTTTTAAATAAGATTAAATATGATGATTTTTTTCTCTCATAATAATAACTAAGATATTAAAATTTATTTTTTTATTTACCATTCTCTCTTATTTCTTTTCTCGTATCTTACATCACTCTTTATTATCTTTTTTTTATATATTTTTATTAAAATTTTAAAAACTAAAAAATATATTTTTGATTGATTTTTGAAAATATAAATAATACTCTATGCAATAGTCTTACACTCACTATCTATTTGATATTACAAATAATAATTTTAATTTTAAAAAAATTAAGTCGAAATTAATTGAGAAACTATATATTTAAGTGTAAAACACTTTTTATGACTTTTATATTAAAGGTTATGCAGCACAATTTTCTGAATTTTTTTTGAATATTCTTATTGATTGATAAGAAGAGATAAAATTTCAAATATATATATATTTTTATTTTTAGATTTTTTCTTTTTTTACCAACCAATAGCAAATATGTGTTAAAAAATATTAAAAAATAAAAATTATTCTTAACATTCCTCACCCTCCATTTGAAAAATATGCCAACTACATAATAAGTTATTAAATGTCATTGACTATAATTAACTCAGGTCAAGCACGAATTAAAATATAATCCATTTTTATTTTTACACACATTAAAATTTTGGGACTATTAACCTCATTTGGTTTGACATTATATTATTTGTTCCTTCTATTTTATCATATTATACTAATAAATCATTTAGTTAGATTTTTCATTAAAAAAATGATAAATTTTTAATAAATGACAAAATAGCTTTTTTAAAGAAAATTACTATTTACTCTTGAAATTTTATATATTATACTAGCACTCTATGAAATTTTAAAATTATATTATTTGCCCAATTTATTTTATTTTCGTTGGATTATATAGTAGTTTTGTCTATTTTTAATAGTTTTATCATTAATGTTAAAGTTAGATAATTAATAAATACTATAACTACCTCTTAAACTACTTTATTTTATAATATTAAAGTGGAAAATAGTAAAGTATCTTTTTTTTTTCTCACCTCTTTCTATCTTTTCTTTTTTCATAATCTATGTTAAAATTAAAGCAAAAAATATGAATTTGAACTATAAAATATCGTAATTGAATACTTGAAATTAATTTCAAAAATATGAGATATTTATTTAATTATTCATACAAAATATTAAAATTGTAAGTTGATTTTGTTCTATTCATTTTAGATATTATTTTACTAGAAATTATTAATTATTTATACAAGAATATCCAATTAATTTATAAGTTTACTTTAATTTTTAGAAAGATAGAAAGAGAAGAGAAAAAAAAAAGATATTTTACTATTTCCTATTTTAATAGTATAATTAAAGTAAAATAAAGGGTAGCTCTATCATTTGTTAATTATCTAGTTTTGATATTAATGATAAAACCATTAAAAATTGAAGAAATAATCACATAGTTTAATAGAAATAAAATAGAGGGAATAAATAATATAATTTTAAAATCTTAGAAGGGTACTAGTGTAATATGACAAATCTCATGAGGTAAATAGTAATTTTTTCTTAAAAAGTTTTTATTATCATTTGTTAAAAATTTAACGTTTTTTCTAACGGAATGATTTATTAGTATAATATGATAAAATAGAAGGAACAAATAATATAATTTTAAAATTTCAAAAATACTAGTGTAATATATCAAACCACACGAGATAAATAGTAATTCTTCCTAAAATTTTCAATTAATATGATATATATGTTTCTTCAATATACATGTACATGAATATCTAAATTATAACTTAAATCAGAAAAGCAGACAGTGGAATGTGTATGTAACTTTTCCTTTACATTTTTCAGTTTCATCCTATGCTAGTCTGTTATTACTCTTTCACAATTTTTATTTTTATTCCTGATTGAAATAATCAATATTTTCTTAATCTTATAAAATGTCACTTAAAAAAAAAATTGAAGTTTCTTTCTAAAATGACACTTAAAAATTGAACAAGGAAGTAATTAGTACATACTAATTTGTTTCTATCTTCTATGATTTTTAGAGTAAAATAAAAAAATCTTATATTTGTATTTAATCTAACACACATTTTTTTGAACTGACAAATATAATTAGTCTTAATTATAATTTAAATAAAATATCATGCATAATTTTTTTTTGTTATTGAAAATTTTTGTGATGAAAACATTAATTTACTTTCACATATGCAATTTAGAGATAGAAAGATTGATTTTTTTTTTATATATAAATAAATATTTTTTAGCAAGCTCTAACATTGGAAATTTAAAAAAAAAATATGATAAGGGATCTTTACATAATTAATTGACTTATTTTTTGTTTACAAGATTCATAATTAGAATTTGAATTAAGATATCATAATCTTAATTACAAATGTTAAACAATATTTAATTATTGAAAGTTTTTATTTTGCCTTGTAGTTCTATGGAATCGTAGGTGTAATGATGAATCAACGAGTCAACACGGACGGCTAAAACTAGGGAACCATCCAACCCGAAGCATCTTCTTCCACCCTTTTCGAAGAAAAACCCTATTCCGCCATTTTTCTGTTCCAATTAATTAATTGATCTGGTCAGAGTCAGCGCATACCCAGTACCAATTTCTTTCAATTCTTTTAAATTGAAAAAGAAAAAAAAAACCATATTGAAGAAATGTCGTCGGAGATCGAGGTTGTGGAGGAGGTGCAATACAATGACGGGGAATCGGCATCTGCTAATGGAGCCAATGGGATCTCTAATGTTGGCGCTGTTGGCGAGGAGACTTTGAGGAATGATGTTTACACCGCCGCTGCCTATGGAGATTTGGAGAAGCTTCAAAGATTGGTGGAGAGCGAGGGTTGCTCCGTCTCTGAACCTGATGGCCTTGGATATTACGCTTTGCAGTGGGCCGCTTTAAATAATCGCACTGCTGCTGCTCAGTATATCATTGAGGTTTTCTTTTTCTCTGCTGCCTATTGTGTTATTTTAATTGGTCATCTTAGTGAGCATTTTGGTTCAGCTATGGGTTTTCTTGCTATCTTTCTGCTTAGCATGTGATTGCGTTCTCTCTTCCCCCTTTGATGATTTTCTTGAATTCAATTTGATTAGCGTGCTCGAGTTAGGTATGAATTTAATATTTTGTCGAGGATTTTCAGTGGATTTCTTGAGTTCCTTGGTCTGAGGTTAGAGTATTTAAGGAAGCTTGAATCATTGATACTCAAATTAAAGTTGGGAAGTAATATGTTTTTCATGGTTTATTATACTTGCTTGGTGATGAGAAACGTGTGGGCAAGAAATGGAGAAGATTCGAGGTTAATAATACTTCTCTGCGTGATTGCTTCTGAGAAAGGCTACTTGTTTCCCACTTTTTAATGTATCTATAAAAAAGTATAGTTGTTGGTCTACACATAATTTAGTTTGATGAGACTTCAAGATTTTATTCTGCGGTAAATTTATATTTTTAGCTAATTTTCATTTATTGGAGGAGTTCACTCTTAATTAGTATGTCTTCTTCTGGGTGTTCTTAATGTCAGCATGGAGGAGATGTAAATGTAGCAGATCATACTGGGCAGACAGCTTTGCACTGGAGTGCAGTTCGGGGTGCAATCCAAGTTGCAGAACTTTTACTCAAGGAGGGTGCTCAGATAGATGCTGCTGATATGTATGGTTATCAGGTCAGCGTTTATTTTATAAGTACATATTCTTAATTCAAGAGAAACTTCAGCCTGATTTTCTTTATCATGGCTGCAAGTTAGAAATGTGTGGTAAAACAATAATCTGTTCTGCATTTGTTATCTGTACCACAAACTGGAAGCATTCACTTGGTTGCTGACCTATTTTGATTTTCTATTTAGTTTTTCTAGGTAATTGTATCCATAAGAACTCTTGCCATGATGCACAAAATAATTCAATAATGTACATAATTGAGGCATAATTAGAATTCATTCCAAATCTCAGAAACTTTTTGCACACAAATGCTGACACAAGCACTTGTTGATGTTCAACTTATGCAACTTTCATATTTTGGCTATGTCTTCTCACTGATAATGTGGCAATCCTATAGTATTTAATTAATTGGGAAAACTAGGATGATTAACTAGGAACAAGCAAGTATAATTAGTCTAGGCTTATATTCCAGCAGTTGTTTGCGGAAGTTATTTCAATCCAGCCAGGATGATTAACTTGAAAAGTAAATTCTAAGCTGGAATGAAAAATGAACAAGTTATTGCGCACACCTTAGTGTGATTGATTTTTTTTCCTGTATAATTGCAGATGATGATTACAACAGTATATTTGTTTGCCAGGAAATTATTTGGATAGTTTACTAATTTCATATGATTGCAGACAACACATGTTGCAGCTCAATATGGTCAAACAGCTTTCCTCTATCACATAGTCTCAAAATGGAATGCTGACCCTGATGTTCCTGATAATGATGGAAGAAGTCCTTTACACTGGTATTTGATAACTTCCACCACAACCTTACTTATAATTACAAAGGTTGCCATATCTTTGAAATGCTGATTTTTCATTTCATTGTATTTTTTTTTGCTTTATCTGAAGTAATTTTTCAATCATTATTATGATTGCAATACTTGTGAATTCTCATGTTGATATTTTGCTTGGATAATTTTATTTCTATTTACTATTCTCCTTTTTCTCTTCCTTTGTTTTTTCCTTTTTTTGTTGCCGGTAAATAGCTTTGTCAGTTTAATGCATTTATTGACCATAAATTGTATTATGGTCAAGTGGGTTATGCAGGATCTATACCTTCACTTCTTAAAAAAAAAAAAGGAAAAAAATACAAAGAGAACAATATTATTTAGGCATGCCTACCATGGTTTTAAATTGTGTTTATGCAAGGAAAACAAGGGGTCAAGATTGTAACATAACAGTCACGGCATAATGTTTTTCTTTTTCAATTTTATTTTTTTGAAAAATTTGCAAAACACTTAAAACCAATAAATATCGGAAGAGTTCACTAATACTAAGAAATGAAATTAACTAATGCGTATAAATACATCATAAAGACATTAAACCCATAATTTATTGTCTTCATCATCAGTCAACCAAAGTAATTATTACATATGCTTTAGAAAAATAAGCATATAAAGACATTAAATATTTGGTTTGTAGTCATCAATGTCAATCGGCCTAAAGTAATTAGCTCAATTGCAATAAAAGTCTAGTGAATTAAATTTTAACGTGATTGCCACCAAAAGAATGCTACTAGGTTAAATAAAATATTAATTTGAAGTGGGTATTATTCATGAGAGGTTTTATTTGAAGAAATTTAGCAAAAACAAAAGAAAGCAAAGGCTAGAATCTGAAGGTAAGGAGCAGAATGATATTAAATCTCCCTGCTTTTATATGATAACCATTGTCTTTAAAGGTCATTGGTAGCTTAATGGCCATTATCATTATATAACATTTGTTGTCATTAACCATACAAAAACATTTTGCCTATTATAACACTGGAATAATAGTAAGCTTAAAAGTTGCTAATAAGATCCACTATTGGAAACCACAGCGCCTACAGTAATGGTTCTTGAATCCCTCTTGTTTAAGTGGATCCTTCCTGCTTTCTCATCCTTGGGATATGCTTCATGGTCAGTGATATGTGTAATTCTTTGTCATGCTATTGGAAGTGTTAGTTATATACGTGCTTAAATCAATAGTTTAGCTTCCTTGCTTGTATAAATGCTATTGCTGAGTCAGTTTCCTTCCGCAATATTAAAATGAAATTGTTTTTGGAATAAATTTTTTAGAGGCGATTATTTTTGACATGACCTGAAGATCAATATCAAAGACGTGATCTGAACCAAGCCATAACTTGAAATGATTAAAAAATTTAGGGGTTGGGTAGAGACCCAATCAAAATGATCCAATTGGATCAACTGAAATTTTCAAAAAAGAAAATGTCAAAAATGAGATTTGATGTTAAAATTTATGTTGAGTTAATATATATATATATATATATATATATATATATATATATATATATATATAAATTTTCTTGGCTAAATAAAGGTATTAAATTATAATTATATTTTTGTTTAGGATTGCTTTCTAAATTGATTAACTAGAGAAATTATTAAGTAAATGAAAATATTTTTATTTGATTTATGAGTTTAACAACTAGAATTTACCATATAAAGTAAACTCAATATTATATTATTATCTTATTGTACAAATGTACTACTTAGGAATTGAAAAAAGTAATCTTCCCAAAAAAAATGGCTTGACCTGAATTCTACCTTAAAATCGATGTGTGATTCAATTTATCTGAAATCCTTTGTGGTATGACACCTGTTAGTTAAACTGAACCTATCTGCAACCCAGACAATTTGAACTTGGAAATATCGACTTGAACCCGACCAATCCAACCCACCTACAAAATTCTCTATTATATTTTTCATAAGTTGTGATTCAGATGTTGATCTTTATTTTGTTCTTTTGTTTCTTTTTTGGAGAATTTTAGGGCTGCTTATAAAGGTTTTGCTGATTGTATACGCCTTCTGTTGTTTCTGGATGCTTATAGGGGACGACAGGATAAAGAGGGTACATAAAAAATATTTCAGTTTCTCAACACATTTCATTTTGTTTATAGCATTATTGCTTGGAATTTTAGAACATTTCCTTTTATATGAACCCCTTTCTTTTTTTGGGAATAATTGTTTATTAGGTTGCACTCCTCTCCATTGGGCTGCAATCAGAGGTAATTTGGAGGCATGTACCGTGCTAGTACAGGCTGGCAAGAAGGAGGACTTAGTGGTGACTGATAATACCGGCCTTACACCAGCCCAACTTGCTTCTGACAAGAATCACCGACAAGTTGCTTTTTTCCTTGTAGGTGCTTTGTAACCAAAATACTTTAAATTGGTTAGTAAGATTACTTGGACAAATAGTTTCTCATTTCTTGTTGATATTTAGCTGTGTAAATTGACTTAATGTTACTAATGCTTTTTCTTGGTCTTATTTAAAATAGTGTCCTTCTGTTTCCATTTGTACTTGGTTGATAAGAATGATGGTTAAATGATGGTCAGAATGTATTACATAAAATAGGACTAATTTGGAAAACAACAGAAGTTTAGATGGTTAGAAGAAATGTATTACATAAAATTGTTTGCTCCAATTGAACACATATAGGAACTTGTTGAATTGGCTCATATAATTTAGTCATAAGATTTTGTTGGAAAGGATGCTTGTACGATGGTCTTACTGGGTATGTCTGTTGTGTTGCATTCAGTCTATGTTATTTAGACTTAAGTACAGTTACCGAAAATGGTTATGTGCTTGGGGGCAGGCTCACCTATTTCTTTTGTTTATTCCTTTAACTTGAAGTTTTAACGCATCATTCCTTTGTGGGTCTATCATAGTTCCCTTATAATAAAGTGATTCAGTTTATTTGAAATATGCTGTTTCCAATCTATATTGTGTTCTCTCAGGATATTTGCACCCTCATTTCATACCGGTAATACAGGCAAAGTTCTACCTCTGTGGTGAGAAGGAGGGGTGCAAAAACATTAATGAAACTTGAGATGACTTATTTTTCTCTCTGTTGCCTTTTGATGATCTTTTTTTTTAAGTGTGTTTAGTGTGCCATTTTTACTGAGGTTCATCTATTTTTTGTGGTTCTTTAAAGAAATGTGAAATGTTTTTATAAATATTTCTAAAGTTAGCCTCCTATGTTTAAATAAATATGATTATGCAGGGAAATGCTAGGAGGTTACTTGACAATCGCTGTGATGGGAATAGCCGCCTGGGACGTTTGTCAAAGCTGGGACTTGCACCTATACTTTGGTCTGTAATAATTATACTACTGGTGACCTATGTTCATTCTGTCATTCAGGGTATTTTCTCTTATCCTTCCATTACAGGATTTGTCACCCAGTCGTTGATATTGCAATCCCTATGTGTTTTTCCTTTTTTTCATTGTCTTTTTTCTTTTTAATTGCTATGGCTGCAGATCCTAATCTACCGAGTATAACAGCTGGCCATGGTCTTATTGCCTGGTCAGGAGTTTTTTTAGCAACTGCTGGACTTGTCATGTTTTATAGGTGTAGCAGGTATGCACTATAGAGTTTTTTCTTGGCCTGCATTATCAGATCCCTGCATTTTGTGTGATTGTGCAATTCTTTTTCCTCCCAGATAATATGAACTATAAAAAAATGTGTAAATAGTAGGCATGATTCCCATGTACATTTTGTCGATGTTATATGGTACTGTGTGGGCAAGTGTACAAAGGTGTAATGTAATTTTTGTAGTTTGATAGTTTTGCATTCAGAAGTTGGACATTTTAATTGGAAGATATGCTAGGATTACCAACAATGAAGCTATATTGAAATTGTTTTATTAATTTATTTGTCTTGCCTTGTTTGAAAATGGGATGAACTCAGTAACATTTTAATAAAATATTATCATTACTTGTTATATTGGATTTGGGTTGTGGACAAATATTTTTTAGTGGTGATTTTCATGGATGCAAGGAAAAATCAAAAAGTGGTGTCAGATTAATGAAATAAGTGCTTTCTGCACCTGGTGTGATGGCAAATAAGATCCTTAAAGAGATTAATTGGACTTGTTATGAAGATGCTATTTTTGTTGAGAACATTTTGCACATGCATATTTTTTAAGGACATGGAAAAGTGCAATATTTATGTTAATGAGCCAAAATTGTGCTTTAGGTGGTTTTGATATCTTGGTTTAATGGTTCAATATCATTTGACTGCATATGCAGTTGCACTATGCTTATTATACTGATAAAAGAGTGTGCCATATCTTTTTACTTTTTCCTCTGTTATGAGACTCCATCTTTTGAATCTAAAATCTGATATTAATGTCATTTGACTTGATCTCTCTTTTTCTCTCTTATCTCCTTGTTTCTTTGCAGGAAGGATCCAGGTTACATTAGAATGAATGTGCATGACCCACAAAACATGAAAGATGATGTGAGCTTCATTCTTCTTGTTCCAAGTATTTTAGTTTTGCTCACTCTGTATTGATGATCCACCAACTGATAGTTTTCCTCCAACACCTGCACGTGTATTCACTTGCACAGACAAATCAGAAAGAAGTGTTTATTTTCTTGTAGTCTTTTCTTATCCAAACCTTGTGGGTGTTATATGTTTTCTAATTTTGCTTCAATGTTTTTATACTGTTTTTATGCTAGGAACCTCTTTTGAAGATTGAGATAAATAATCCTGCTTTGCTAGCTGGAAATTGGTCTCAACTCTGTGCAACATGCAAGGTACTATATATATATATATATATCCCAGTGCCCTCGTCTTAGCTAGATCTTTTTGAGACATTATTCAGTATGTTTAAGGTTATTCTAAGAACATCCTTGTAGTCATTTTGTATTTTTCTTGAAGCAGATAGTTCGACCTCTTCGTGCAAAGCACTGTTCCACATGTGATCGTTGTGTTGAACAATTTGATCATCATTGCCCTTGGGTGTCTAATTGCATTGGCAAGGTGTGTGCACATTTTAAAATATATAATGTTTTCCTTGTTACATGAATGCATGATCGTTTTAATTTTCACTTTTCACATACTATATTACTCATGAGAAAAATTGTATGATTCATCTTCCCAAAGAGATGCAATATGAAATGGATGGGCATGGGAGGGCGTGAGTTGGGTCTTGCTAGACCTGAATATGACCTGCTAGAAATATATTGCCTGCTCAGCTTGGGTTTGGATGAGCTGTTTAGGAACTTGAGTCAAGTCAGCTTCGGCCACATTTATTCTCTCTCTCTCTCTCTCTCTCTCTCTCTCTCACTTCTTACAAAAGAAAAGATTACATTTTTCTTTTGATTTTCTTCCACATGTACGCATATTATGATAGGAACTGCACAAATATTCTCAGAGGAAAAAATATTATCACAGCAATGAAACTCAAAGAAGGCAAAAGAATAAGAACTTCTATTAATTAAACTTCTCCAAATAACAAATGAAAATTAACTGCAGAAACAACAAAGAAGGATATCTGTGCAAGCACAGCCCAGGGAACAAATTCCCTTCTCCAAGCAAGTTTGAAGACCCAAAAGATTCCAATAAATTCCTCTCCCCCCTTTTCTCTGCTCCACTACCTATTTATAACCGATTTCTAGTATATTTTAATTACCTAACAGCCCTTCACTCATCCCCTTACGTGTCTCTTTCTAGAATATTCCTGCTTTTTTCAATTCTCTATTACTATCCCTTCCGTGAAAAACAGTCTTGTCCCCAAGACTGAAATCTGGAAATTGACTTTTGATGGTTAATTCTTCCTCCCAGTAGCATCTTCAACAGATATGGATAATCCTTCTCAAACTCTAGCTTTATGGGTTTTATAAAAGTTACCATTGATATATGCAGCAGCTTCTCTTCCCAACTTTAGGGTTTTTGTTCCTCGAGTATCCAAGGCTTTTAGACCCATATTACTGATAATTTGGCACTCTCCGTCAGCTGGTGTGAGATTTTCGTCCTCGTCCACGGCTTTGCAGATTTTTTTTTTCTTTGGCTTCATTAAGCTTTTCAACATCATTCAGCAAGATTACACAAAACTGGCCTTTGGGACACCGGTGTTGGGGCGAGAATGGTTGGCCATATTCGAAAAATAGGCCTTTCCGCCACCGTTCTCCTAGCTCAGCACAAGTCAGATCGAGAGAACCCTTGTGACGCTGCGTTGGGGATGAAATGTGAGCTGGTTGATGTTGGAAGGACTGAGAAAGACAAGTCTCTGCATGTTGCATTGTGGGCTGTGTTTCTTTATTGTAATCAGAATTGGAGGATTGCAATTTGGGCCGTGGGTCAGCATTGAGGACAGATTTAATGAATTGGGCCCCCAAATTAGTCTGTTTAAAAGAATGTGAGCCCAGCCCGTGACCCATTTCTCCTCCTTCACCCTCGCCCCCACCTCTGTTTCGATAATCAGAACTCAGCCCCCCTTTTCTTCCCAACACCACTTCTGCATTTCTGGTAGTAATCATGGCAGATTCTCCCAGCATTAGTGTTCTTTGTGTATCTGAAAGTCCAATGTTGGCCCTGATCTGCTCTATTCTGGCTGGCTTTTCCTTCCTCCAGAGATTCTTTTTCTCACCATTTATTATAGCAACATCTTCCATTTTAACCGATACAGGTCCCTCATCTCTTTCCTCCGCATCGTCACTGTCATCGTTGTTATCGGTTTCTTCTTCTCTTGCATCTACATCCTCATTGTCATTTTCGTCCTTCGAGACTTCCATCCCTTCTGTTTCAGAGCCCTGAATAATACTCTTCCACTCAACAAGTTTGCTAAAAGAATACAAATCATTAAATGTGATTTCTCAGTCTGTAAATCTCCTTCATTTGCAACTTATTCTGCTTCTTCATCCATTGGAAAATTGCCCCCTGGAATTTTTCTTGACTCTTTTGAAGATTGTAACTTGCTGGGTTAATAAAGCCAAATGCCCAGCCAGTTTGTAGATTTGTTCTTCCTGTGCATCCAGCCTAGCTTGCGTCCTAGCCTCCATTGTTCCGTCCATCTTCCCTGTCGGTATCCGGCAGGTCGGACCAATGATAGGAACTGCACAAATATTCTCAGAGGAAAATATATTGTCAAAGCAATAAAATTCAAAGAAGGCAAAAGAATAAGAACTTCTATTGATTAAATTTCTCCAAATAACAAATGAAAATTAACAACAGAAACAACAAAGAAGGATATCTATGCAAGCACAGCCCAGGGAACAAATTCCCCTTCTCCAAGCAAGCTTGAAGACCCAAAAGATTCCAATAAATTCCTCTCCTCCCCCTTTTCTCTGCTCCACTACCTATTTATAACCGATTTCTAGTATATTTTAATTACCTAACAGCCCTTCACTCATCCCCTTACGTGTCTCTTTCTAGAATATTCTTACTTTTATCAATTCTCTATCATATTACTTGTCACCTTTTATTTTTAAATTGATCCGTAATTCTTTCTTCCATAAAATACGAAGTAAGATATTAATAAACTAAAACTATTCATTATGCATAAATGGGTTGGGTACCCTGAGTACCCACTCTTGGCATGAACCTGGTTCAGGTTCTACTACAAATAACTGCCTTTTGGCCCATTTATTAAATGAGGTGTTCCTTTGCACATCCGTACTGAAAGTACGATAACATTTCACCTGTTGAAATTGATGATCAACATCCTTTTGATGTTCCTTTGCTTGTCAAAATGTGTAAATTAATAAGCCATGATACCACATATGCAGTAAAAGACCCTCCAACCCTTCCACAAGATGGAGATTCATGGATGTGAGGTGCCTCTTGTTTTTTCTGTTTATTTATTTTTTTTTTTAAAAAAAATTATTGCTGGACAGTTGCATTAATTAATTATACATAAATGACTTGAGATTTTCTAGGTAGAATATCATTTTACTTTTTCATGCCTCATAGACTCTACACAACTGATACTGTCATGTTGTTAATCAGTTTGGTTTCTCTTGCTTCTGATGCAGAAAAACAAATGGGATTTCTTTGTATTTCTTGTTTTAGAAGTTTCAGCAATGTTGGTTACTGGTTCAATGGCTCTTACAAGTATGTAGCTTATTCATTTTTTGAATTCAAGCTATCTTCCCCCACCCCCCACTTCTCTCCCTTCTCTTCCTTTTTTTTTTTTTTTCCCGTTTGCTGACATAATTGATTTGTTGGGTCTAGGAGTTCTGAAAGATCCAGCTGCACCCTCTGGATTTGGAGCTTGGATAAACCATGCTGCGACTCTTCATGTTGGTGCTGTATCATTTGTGATTGTGGATTTTTTCCTGTTCTTTGGTGTGGCAGTGCTAACCGTTGTGCAAGGTTCTCAGGTTAGTCTAGCATCCTTTATAACCGTAGATTACTATTTTAATTGATAAGTACAAGTTGTATGTCTGCAATTTATATGGATTTACTGCACTATTGAGTTGCGTTTCCCTAGGCACCATATCTAATGTTGACTAAGTTGTTGCTGTTGGATTAAGTTAAGGAAATCATTCTTGCGGTGTTCATTTCATTGGTTCTATAAGTGGTGATGCACTCAAGGAGTGCCTGAGGTGGGATCTTATTTGAAGAAGACGACAATATATCAATAGATATTACCAAGAAAATTCCTTTTAAAACTTACATTTTGCTAGTAAATGTGCCATTAGTGTTGTTGTGCATACATGTCGACTCCAATACGATTTGTGTTTGCATTATAAGTTCAATACCTGCCTGAATCCTTTCCTTTCCTGGCATAGATATCACGGAATATAACAACAAATGAAATGGCAAATGCAATGCGTTACAGCTACCTTAGAGGTCCAGGAGGTCGCTTTAGAAATCCATATGATCATGGCATTCGAAAGAATTGTTCAGATTTCTTGATCCACGGCTACAATGAAGATGTGGAGTATGTTGAAGATTCTGCAAATTCTGAAGGGATTGGAATGATACATATGGGAAGGAATTCAAGCTCACAAAACGGGGATGCCCACTCTCATCACATCAATGGCAATGGGCATGCCCATGTTGCCATTAATGTAAATTCAGATGCTAAAACCCATCAGAGCCATGTTCATTCTTCTCATTGCTGCCATAATAAAAACGGGAAGTCTAAAATGGATAGCGTTCCGTTGGGTTTGGGTCTTGGTCTTGGACGAAACACGGTGCGAACTGTGGCAGCTTCATGATGTTTGTATGTATCCATGTAATGGTGCAAGCTAGAACTGATTTGTATTGTATCATAAGGCATCTCATTGGCTTTTGTAATTTAATTGATTACTGCTCCTTTTTGCCTCCTAATGGCCCTCAATTCTTGTACAAATTTTTATATTTGTAGTGTCCTGCAGTTTTAATGGTAGAGTTGGCATTAAATTTTGATGGTTAGCACTTTCTTTATTTCGTTCTTTTAGGTATTCTAAAATTTAGAATAAAAATCGAATTTTTTATTCCAAAATTGAATTTAGTATTTAAAATATTTAAAAATAAGATTTTGATTTTTGTATCAGAATTTTATTTGAAATTTGTCAGTATTTAATTTTTTTAATAAAATATTTATATTTTTAAAATTATTCTCAATAAAATTAAAATGAACATAAAAATAATTTTTTAATTCCTATTACATGAAATATCAATTTAAAAATAAAATTTATTTTTCATGGAATTCAATTTTAGTGAAAAAAAAAGAAGCGGCCGAAAATGATATAAATATGAGCTGTTTGCTTTGGGGCTAGGGAAAATGCTGGAGATATTGATATTATATATGCTATGGTTTTCAAATTCGGATCGCCCATCGGTAAAGGGTTAAAGTTAGTGATTCAACATTTTTATTTTGAAAAATATAAGTAGCAAAATATACAAATGCTTATACTAATTTATTTCGATAATTTTATATTAATATTAATAATTTAGATGAATATATAATATGTTTTAAAGTATTTTTAAATATAATAAAGTGTGTAAAAAGAGCCGCGTTATTCATTTAAAGAGTGTTTTTGATATGGGTCATTTTTTAGTGTTTTTGGATTTTAGTTGTTGGAGAAGAAGTCTAAAGATTATTTTTTTTATACATGACTTTTATTTTTTAATTAGGGTTGCTTGTTTTTAATAATTTTAATAATTTTTCTTATTCATTTCTTGGATGGAAAAATAAAATATTTTTTTAAATAAGTCATCAACACCGTCAATGCCAGGTGTACAGAACTGTCAAACAAGGACTACTTTCTTAAAGAAATAAATTTACAGAGCCTTAATAAAATAATAATACAAGGGCCTCATGAAGAAAAAAAATAAAATTACGAAGGTCAAATGATGATTTCGCCAAATAATGTTTATATTTATAGTTATTATTTTAATAAATAATATAATATAATTTATTTCAATATTTTTAAAAATTAAGACATACTATAATTAAAACATTAGATTACACCATGTATTTATTTTTCAAGTAAAAAAAAATTGATAGAAATGAAAATAATTATAAAAATAATTTATATAAAATTTTGTAATAATGTATAGTAATAATTAAATTTAACATTATCAAACATATAATTTTGTGAATATAAGATATTAAAATAGCTGTGGAAACATAGATAAGGATGTAGCATTGTAGTAAAAGTGAAACCTTTCACCCATAAGTTGCAGTGTTCAATATTCCATTCTCACACCTAAATGTTACATTTTACAGCAATTTCTTCAACCGGTCCAATAGACCAGTTCACTGGTCTGATTTATGAGTGATTGAACCGGTTTGATTTATAAGTGATTGCTTTAGAGGGTTTAGGACTGATTTACTATTTTTCAATCCGACCGGGCGGTCCACTGTGGATTTAACAACCATAATATATGCTAATCACGAAAATATATAACTTGAATTGATATATATATATATATATATATATATATATATATTGGTTGATAAAAAAATTG
Organism: Triadica sebifera; assembly: GCA_023653625.1. Taxonomy (NCBI): domain Eukaryota; kingdom Viridiplantae; phylum Streptophyta; class Magnoliopsida; order Malpighiales; family Euphorbiaceae; genus Triadica; species Triadica sebifera. The sequence goes on along the minus strand of CM042910.1, from coordinate 17,722,368 downwards.
ATATTTTTTTTATATATTATGGGGTTTTTTCATATATATATATATATATATATATATATATAAAGAATTGCAATTTTACAAGTTATATCAATTTTATATTATGAATAGAAATATATTTTTATATATTATTCAATGATTAATATATTAATAAGTGTGATATTTTAGTTATTAATTAGTTAAACGATCCGATTAACTCAGTCAATTGAGTTATTGTTTTGAGGTAATAAAACTGATAATAAGAAATTAATAACTATTAATCTAAAACCGAAACAAATTACCTGTTATTAACCTATCCAAATTTCGTTGGTTAGGTTCAATTATTTAGTACAATTGATAGTGAACACCCTTGCTTTCGTATTCAAATTCCAACCTACCAAGATGTTGCTTCTAATTTTTCGAATTATATTTCTTCTTTTACTGTGTGGCTAGTTTCGAGTTTTAGTATATATCTAGCAAAATAGAATGAAAGGAAATGAAAATTAAATACAAAAGCAAATTAAAAATTCATTTTGCTATATACTTTTCACTAGTCGATTAAAAATTAACTTATTTCTGGTAGGTCCGACTTTTTGTATCAAAAAATATATATTTATTCTTAAGGGTGATCATCGATTAAACTGGTCGATTAGCCCCACCAAAAAAATATATAAAATAATTAATTGTATAATATACTGTGAATTTTCAATTAACTGACCGAATTAACCAAAAAATTTCGGTCGATTTGGTTAAATTTACTGATTAACCAAAATTTAATTAAATAATATTTATCCCTAATTTTAATAATCAATTTTAAATTTTGATTTCACATTCAACCCATATTAAAATTTAAAAACCTAAAAATTAACATAATTCAATAACGTCTATTAATCTAGGCCTTAAATTGCAAGTGCACTAAACTGGGCTCAGCTATGCTAATCGGAATCTAAATTCTGACTAAAAAGAAAAATTTGGAATAATAAGTGAGTATTTAATTGGAGGATTTAATTAATGAAAAGAAAATTTTAATTGAGGGCAAAAATTGAAAAAAAAATGATTTAGGGCATCCTTGAAATTTTACAAGTGCAGAAATATTATTATAATAGTTGACCTTAGACCAGATTTTCATTGGTAGAGATTTAAAGAGAGATGAAGAAAATAAAAATAGTATTAGGTGCACAAGTGAAGCAAGTAACAACCCCTAAGAGTAGGATAGGTCATGGGTTGTGAACTGTTTGTTTTAGTTCAGAACTAGTAGTTTATGGTTAAAAAAAGATCTGAACCACTCAGTTTCGGTTCATGAATATGCAGTTTGGCTGGTTTCAATATTTTTATAAAAAAATATTTTTTAATATATAAATAATAATATAAATACATTTTTATATATAAACAAATATTAACTTATATACACAAATCAAAGAAAAATAGACTCATGTCAAGTGTCACATGAGTGACACAAAATTCTCTCACTTTATAAGGAAAGATAGCACAATTTTTTTGTAATTTAAGCAATATGAGATAAATGCACTCACATTGCTTAAATTACAAATGAAGTATGCTCTTTTTTTTTTTATAAAAAGAGAAAATACTTTTCTTTTGGTGTCACTCATGTGGGCTTGTGTAAATCCACCCATATGTCACTTAATATGAATTTATTTTTTTTGGGCTTGTGTATATGGATTAATATTTATTTATTTATATTATATATATTTATATTATTTTTTAATTTAACCAGTTCAAAATTGTGGAACCGCTGGTTCCATGGGGAAGGGTCTCCTTTTCCCTCCTAGGTCCGGAACCGATCTTGATCGGTTCGGTCCGAATTTGGCCATGCCAATTCGATGGGCCGGTCTAGCCCGTGGCCACCCCTACCTAAGAGGAAGAAACTGTTGAACCAAGACTCTAAAGAGATAGAGAGAGAGAGAAGGCTCCATGTAGAGATATGTGCACAATGGTAAATCTTTATGTGTTTAATGACATAATTTGAATAAAATTTGTATGTTTTGCTTATTATGTGTTTATTTGGTAAATTTGATGAAAATGTTTGCTAAGTTAGTTAACATATATATGAATGATGATCCATCGCATGAAAATGAGATATTGATATTTGACAGCTTTATGACAGGTTTGAAGTGTGAAAATATGTCTGTTGAAGGCATAAAAGCCTTATGAGAGGCTTATTGGTGATTTTAAAATTGATATGTGATGAAAATTTTGAAATTGAGCTTGTTGATGTGTAATTGAAGGTTAAGTCCTTTTTAATCAATAAAAACTAGTAAAAATTGGTATTTTTTTTCTTATTAATGTTTGAGACAAATATATAAATTTGCATGAGGACACATGATATACGTTGATGACATGAAGAAAGCAAATGACACATTAGAAATAAGGACATATGTTTGTCATGATAAAAACTTTGACACCCTAATTTGTAACCAGACAATTACTTAGGTTGTGATAAGCCATTTTGATGAAAGACAAATTTGTAAATTGAACCTATATGTAGCTTACAATCAAACATTTTTCATTCTAGCCTGCAATCAATCAATATGTAGATTGTGATCAACCACCTCGTTATCCTAATTAGTCTGACTTAAAATGTTATGGGTAGATGTGTATATGGTTCAATCCAATCTAGAGATCAAAAAATCTCTAGTATTGTCTTGAAAATTAGAGATTTATAAATTTAAATCTTTTTATTATATTGAAAAGAAAAAAAATCTCTATATTATATTGTTTTGAAAATTCAAGATAATCCGGTAAATTTTTTTAGGTCTTTCGATAAAAAACAACCTATTACTTAAATATTTTGAACTAATTAAGTATTTAAAATTTAAACATGTTCGAATAAGTTGATACTTAATAATATTATAAGAAATCAACAATCATCACATAATAATACTCCTAATGAACAATCAAACTTTGAAGAGCAAGGAAAATCCATGAGAGTATTCTCTCTGAAGTATTAAATTAAAGAACAAAAATATAATTTGTTTATATTTTTTCTTTCTCTTAAATGGAAATTTTTTTTTTCTTCCATATTACTCTTTTTCTTATTTCTAAAATCTTTTATAATAAGTAAATAGTAGATTAAAATCATATTGAAGTAAGTTATGAGGACTTCCAGATAGAATTTAAAGCAATTCGACACACTTATCTGACCAAGTAGTTCAACTTCTATGCCATTATATTCAATTTTCTTTCCTTGTACTAGTTTTATGAAAACCTAACAAAAATAATGTTAAGTTTTAATTTTACAGTTTTAATAACAACATTGAACAAAAATGAATTCATGTTGAACACGAATAACTTTACAAAAATAATCTATAACATTAGAAAATAAATCTGTTGGCTTAAAAGCTACAATTCTTATTTTGATGATTTTAAAATCATGATTGAAGTGTTATAATTTGTTATATTATTATTGTTGTAATTTTATATTTTAATGTACAAAAAGTTGGAAGTAAGATGGACTTTCAAGAAAGAGGAATATCTGCAACAAAAAGATATATCAGGATATGAATGTAAAGTTATATTGATTGATGTTTAATAGTGAACTTAAAGTATAATTTTTTTTTTGGATAAAGTATTTTTCATTGGTCATAAATGTAGCTTTATAATTGAGTATTTTAATCGAATATTCTAATTTTATAATTGAGAGTTTTTCACTAAAAGACAAAATAACGGTTAGTTTTTATAAAATATAAATTTGTATCTACCGACTAGTTTTTGATACAAATACTATCAATACTTATTGAAAGAACATTTCAAATATTAGAAAATCATTGATTTCACAAGAGAAAAATATTATACTCTCCCAAAATTATTTTCCTTCTATATTGAGCTTCATTCTTAAATATTTTTCATTTTAGGTCTAATTCTTCTTTGTGTAATTTATTTTTAAGATTTTGAGTGATTTATTTCTAGGTTAGTTTCCAAGTTAGACTTTAAAATTTAGTTGTAGGGTTGTTTAGCACTTTTGAGATAAAAGCTAATAAAGTGTTTTCAAGTTTTACTTTGTAAAAACTTGGATTTAGGTTCAAGAGAGTTAGGTAGAACTTTAGAACTATAATTGACTTGATTTTTATCATTGAAAATAATCATTAGTTGAGAGAAACTCTCAAGATTGAATTTGAAGAAGTAGATTAGGAAAAATACTGAGCTATTATAAATCCATATGTGTCAAGATTATTCTTCATTCTTTTATTTTTAAATTTGATATTTTGATTTGGTAAAAATTTTCAAATTTGATTTTTATGAGAAAATATGTTAAAAGTGTTTTTTGCTAAAATTCTTTTGTACTTAAATTTATTTGAAGTTTTTATTGCAAATAAAACAAATAGTTTATTTGGAAAAAACTACTTTTAGAGGTTGATAATTATTTCAGGTTATAAATTTTAATTTTGTGAAAAGAAATTTCAAATTACCCTTGTGAATATTTTCTATCTAGTATTAGAATACTGTTAGTTATTTGAAAAATGTGAGTCCTTTTATAAATGCCAGAAATTCTTAAAAAGCTCAATTCATACTCATCTTGATCTATTTCGGGACCTACATTTGGTATCAGAGTCTATCTCCCTTCACCTAAGGCTTCACAACCTTGAAGAGATCCAAAATTATGGCATCAATCACAAACAATGCATTTTTTCCACCTATTGCCACTCATTTTCAAGAAGGTCAATCTATCACACGACCTCATCTATTTTCTATGAAAATTATGCGTATTAGAAGACAAGGATAACTCATTTTCTTCAATCTAATTACTTAGATTTTTGGGAATCAGTTTTGGAAGGCTATACATATCCAACCAAGGAAGATGAAATAAAGAAGAAGATAAAGGGGATGAACAAAGATGAAAACAAGTAGCAAGAATAAACCAAAGGTTATGAACTTCTTATTTTATGGGCTGGATACAAATAAATTCAACCGAGTATCCGGATGTGACATAGCCAAACAGATATGGGATAAGTTGGAGATAACATATGAAGGAATCAAAGAAGTAAGGGATTCAAGGCTTCATGTGGTGTGTTATGAATGCAATCAGCATGGACATATTAAATCAAAGTGTCCAAAGTTGAAACATAAAAGAAATAAGCACAAGAAACGTGTCATGATCACAACTTGAAGCAATAATGAAGAAACAAGCTTAAGTTCAACCAAATCAAAACATAAAGAAACATTAAATATGACATTGATGATAGATATCAAAGAAACTGAAAGTACATAAATTTTGGACCTCAACCTTAATGAAAATTCCAAGATAAGTGATTCTAATTCTTCTTGTGATGATGACTTTTTGAGGTGTTTTGAAGAGTTGCACTATAGGTATGAAAAGTTGAAGAAAAAACATATTTTAAAAAATTCATATGATGACTTAAAAATCTTGCATGATGATCTTTTGAAAAAACATAATGATTTTGTAAGAGAAGCAGATATTATGGACCTCAACCTTGATGAAAATTCTGAGATAAGTGATTTCAACTCTTCTTGTGATGATGACCTTTTAAGGTGTTATGAAGAGTTGTACTATAAGTATGGAAAGTTGAAGAAAAAATATGTTGTTATGGAAAATTTGTATGCTGATTTAAAAACCTTGCATGATGATCTTTTGAAAAAATATGATGATTTTATAAGAGAAGCTAAAAAATCTGTTGAAAATGAATTGAAAACCATTTATCTTCATAATGATATTGCAAGCCAAAAATATTTTATTGCATGAAGAGATTGAAAAGAAAAATAAAGATATTGAAAATAAAAACAAAGAGATTGATAAGGTTTTATATGAAAAATGTGTTCTAAATAAAGAACTTAGATATCATATATGTTCAAATAGATTTAGAAAAGATAAAAAGGTTGTTGATAGTTTTGTAAAATATGTTAAAATGATGCATATTTTGATAAAAACATTTCACATTCTTTTCCTCATGTCACATACTTTTATTGCAACAAAAATTATCATATTTTAAGATATTGTTATTTGAGAAAGGACGTTCATGTGAAAAAGATGTGGAATGTGAAAGAAACATATCATTTATAAACTAGTCATCAAAAAGTATAAAATTCATTTTTGTTCACTAACTAACAAGTAAAATGGATACCACAACCAACTTAAAATTCTTGTAGATTTGTTTAAAGAGTAACTCAAGTATAATCAGTGATTATTTAAATAATGGTTGCTCAAGACACTTGACATGAGTATGTTTATAGCTTAAAGCTACAATTAAATTTTTATTTTTACAAAATTAGAAGAAATTTCGTTATGAAAACTGCATCAAAAAAAAAAAATTTAATCTATTGAGATATTTATGATAACTTATATTCTAAGTGTTTGAGTGAAAATTACATAACATATGTGAAATTTAATTGTTGTGCATGTCTTTGTGATTTTGCATATTTTTCAAAATACTGGTATGTTAAAATACTTGTTTATCTGAAATTTTAATTTGTTGCGATTCTTGAATCTCTACTATGATATTCGAGTGTAAAGTCTGGATATTTAAAAATAGATGCATTCTTGTAATTTAGTTGTCCATGTCTTTGTATCTCTTAATTTTTTTTCACTAAAACACGTCATCCAAGCTTTTGTTTCTTATTATTTATTTTCAAAACTTAAAGTCACATTTATGGAGAATTGAAAGGTTTCAAAAAAAAAAAAATAGTAGCTTTTAAAAAAAATGAAAAATAGTGTCAACTTTTAAGAAAGTTTTTTTTAAAAAAAAAAATTCAAGTGAAATTGTTGAAAAATTAAAATACATTAAATACTCTCAAAAGACATAAAACGTTCCAACTCTATATTTTCTTAAAAAAATATGTTAACTGTAGTAATTTATTATGGAAATTATATTTTGATAAGAAGCAAAGATCCAATCATTTGGGAAATGCAAAATTTCAGTATAAGATGTATCAATGGTAAATAAAGTTTTCAAATTTCAAATGGATTTGTTGAAAAAAATGGAAACAAACATTAATTGTCTTAAAAAAACATGTGAATGTATTTTTTCTCTTCTCCACACTTATCTTTTTTTCTCTCTACTAAAACTCTCATATGCATTAATGGAAAATAAATGGAGGAAATTGTTAAAAAATTGTTTGCAAATTTAGTTTGAAGTCCATCTTTTCAAAAATTATATATATATATATATATATATATATATATATATATATATATATATAATCAAAAACTCGTTTTCATTGTTACAATTAAAACTCATCATTTTCCATTTTCAGCAAAACCTTTGCCTCATCTTATTCTAAAAGCTCGTTCTTTTTCTTATTGATAAAATCAACCCATGCTCACCCAAAACTCAAAAATGTTGCGAACAAAAGCTATAGAAAGGAAATGTTTTCACATTGTATTAAATCATGTTTTGAAATTCATATTTATTAGTAACTATGGCACAAATGTATATTACATTCTTATATATAGTTGAGTATTTTTTAGCTATAAATGGGAGTATTACATTTAGTTGTATCATAATTTAAATTTAAGTAATTCTAGACCTAAGTAGGGTTATGGATGTTATCATGCATAAACCTAGTATTCTATATAGCTCTTATAAGACCTATGGCTTCTGTCAAATGTAGGAAGTATATGCTTATTGAGCCTAAAGATATGACATGTGAGCAGGTAGAGAGTAATAGCCCCACCGATATAGAAGCACATAATTAACAGAGCCCAATGAGTGTCAGTGAATAAAGTTGTACTCTTGCTTAACAACAGTTTGCTACCAGACTAGCAGGACATATCCAGTTTCCTTTCATGCAACACATGTAATAACCTTAGATAAAATTAAAAATAAACTCAACTATACCAATGAATATTATGATGCATGACTTAAAATGTAACAAATTAAAAATTTGATGCATCGTAATTATGATAACTTATTAAAATAATAAAATAGCATAAATCATTAAAATACTTAATAAAATTAAAATATTTAATACCATAATCATACGACTAATCACTAGTCCATAGGTTATACAAAAATAAATAGTTATAAAAATATATGACTTTGAAAATACAATAATGTACATTTATAACTATTCAACCCAACCAAAACAACAAAACTAAAAGTACAACCAGGTATATCATCCACCGTCAAATATATTCTCAACTCTACAATGAGACATCCTCCTCTGTTAATATAGCTTTTATGTGCTAAACTTGTACATGAAAATACTTATTCACTAAGCAACCTAATATTTAAAGGTGCATAATAACATGTAAAGCACAACATACCAATACAACATGCATGATTCACTTACTGTTGTACCAATATGACTTACTTCGATATCTGCATATACAAAAATATTTATTTATGATGTCATGCCTAAATATTTTCAAACATTATAATACTCAAGTTCATACTTGGCATAACAACATAATCACCACCAATCACACAAGTGTATATCACACTGATAAATTATTAATTACCATTTCTTTATCCGTTTTACTCTTAATTAGACTAAAATGGATATGAGAATAGGATACAAATCACATCCGAGTCCTCAGGATACCTGCCTGAGCATTCCAAAATATTTTTCTGAGGAAAAAAGAGTGTGCACATATAATAATTAAGGGAAGACCACCTGGCTTAAACCCTTGTCCTTTAATAATCTCCAACATGACCAACCTAGTTCATTTGGTATCGATCCCATCTTAATGATATGTCATTTATCCTAACTCTAGTCTTAATTAGAGTATTCAGCTTAACTGTATTATCACACTTACCAATTTCATATTATTTATTAACCATAATTTTTTATATTCTATAAACATACCTCATATCTATTTAATGCCATAAAATAATGAAAACAACAAAGGTATACCACCTCAAAAAGAATCAACCTTGATTCACATGCCAAACTTCACATTCGTGGACTCATTTTTCACGATCGTGAAAAACCTTCATGAGCAATTTACCCACAAATCACTTTGTGATTCAACCTCTGAATCAACTACGGATTCACAGTCGTGATCACCCCATTCATGGACATGAACTAAACCGTGACGCCAACCGTGGAGCTGCTTGTGAACATGTTTGCTTCAACTAAAAACTCAATTTTATGACATTCACACATGTAAACAATCAGTTCATTGAAGTGAATCTAGAAAATTTCTAGAAAAATATCACACAACAACTCATTCAATTTTCACATACAACAATCGTCTACGGTCGATAAATGTCAACCACCCTATCAACATTCCAGCATACACATAAGTCATCTAACATGCCAATATCCTATCCAAACATCAACATTTAACAATCTATGATATAAAATGTAACATTTTCACATAATAGCATAATAACCCCCAACATGCATTTCAACCCAAAATCATGCCATTTTTGTAACATCATTGACCTTCCCCACTTGCATTTCATTGAACATAAGCATCTTGCATACAATTCAATTGAACACGTGCATTTCACACATATTTTCTTAGAAACAAGTTCATGGCACGCACTAGCTACATGTCCTAGTATTTGGCAATTATATTGAGTCACACGTGTATCCTTATAACCTAAATAAGGATAACAAAGTATTAGAAATGAATTGAATAAGGTGACTAAATTAAAGTAAGCAAAATGATTAGATTAAGATTAGTAAACATTTACATTGCTAATTTAGTTAAATCAGGCCAAATGATTAAGCGGTATTATTGTGTGAATTAGTGGAATTATAAATATATAATAATAATAATAATAATAATAATAATAATAATAATAATAATAATAATAATAATAATAATAATAATATAGACAAAATAAAATGAAAATGACACAAAAGAGAAATAAAAGAGAAGAGAAGAGAAGAGAAAAGAGAAGAGAAAGGAGAAAAGAGATGAGAAAAAAATAAAAAGACAAAAACAAAAGGTTAGCTTTATCTTCCCATTTCTGCCTTCTTCTCCAGCCCGACTTCCTCTTCATTTTCCTCCATTTCAGAATTAAATTATTCCTTGTTTCACTTGTTTTTTGAAGCTAATTGATCCCTTGCAAGGTTGTTCTTAGTAAGTAATCAATTCTTATTGTTATAAGGTTGATTTGAGTTGCTTTGGTTCTTGGCAGAAAACATAACACTCTTAGAAATTCTACCAAATATTGTAAAATGATCCAATTGGTATGAAATTTTAATATGTTCTATAATTATATGTTAGTTGTAATTAGGAACAAGAATCAGATTAATTGGTCAAGTTTAGAAAAAGTTATAGGCTAAACAGTCCCATAAGATCACACTGCCTCACAGGAAAAATCTCAACTATTGACATGAACAATGCATATTAATTTGTTTAAGCCACATTAATTCTCCCTAATCATGAGTTAATTGATTATGTTTTCATATTAGGCTAGCAAAATATTGGAGACCCACAAGAAGTGGATAGACAATAAGTTAAAGGTCGGAATCAAAGGAGAACGGTGAGTCTAATTATCGATTGAATTCTTTAGTGCAAATGAATGTTGTTTGCTATGTGATTCATATGATTGTCATGATTGGTCCTTGATAATGTAATGATGGATAATTTGCGACATTGTGGTACATATAAATGGTATACTTGTGGTATATTTGAGGTATATGTTTGACATATGTGATATATATACATGGTATATGTATAGTATATGCAAGGTATATGCGTGACATATGAGGTATATATGGAATATATGTATGTTGTATATGATAAAGATGCAATGGTTGATGAATGCTTAAATACAAGTGCATATGCATATGGACTAAAAAGGTGTTGTGACTAGTTAATCGATATTGTAAAGCAAAAGAAGAGGCCTATGACCCAACAAATGTGCAAATGAAACAAATGATCAAGTTAGCTAGCAAATGCAAATGCAAATGTTCACATGACAAATGTTCACATGGAAATCCGGGGCAATGTCTGTTTAACTTGGTCATAACAAAATGAAATAAGCAGAGCATTTTCATACATAAAGAGTAATGATTATATGTTTCAACTTTATTGATACATATATGATACTGATGAATGAAATGGAATATATGGTATATATATTGGATTCATGATTTATTACTATGAGTTGTTTGGTACTTTAGAGCTCATTGGATGATTATTCTCACTGAGTCGCAACTCATCAATTTGCATCATTTTTCAGGTAAAGAAAAATGATAGCTCATTTTGAGTAGTGTATAGAAGACATAGAGCACAGGTTATTGGCCGAGCCTCATCACTCTCTCTCCTTGCATTCCACGCAAGCATGAAAATATGTCATATGTGATTTGTATTTATGTACTTGAATATGTATAGTCATTTTGGAATGAGTCTAAAAATGTATAAATGAAATCAACTCGAAAATACTTATGTGCAAAGTTTATGTTTTGATATATGTGATATATTATATTGTGGTGAAAACCTCAGTGTTAACTTTGCAAAGTCAGTGAATAATATTACAGAATATGAGACTTGCAAGTGATTGAATGAAATTATAGGATATGAGACTTGCAAAGTCATTGAATTATATTACAGGATGTGAAAAATTTTTTTACTACTATTGTTAACAGGGTATTTTACCTTTCTAGTATGCTATGTATGATTACTTCATACAGGGATAGGTTATACTCAAATGCATAAGATGTGGTGTTACATTTTTGGTATCAGAGCAGAGATAGGTTCCATGGGAACATGCATATGCATAAGAGCATGATAACATATGCATCCTATGTGTTGAACATTATGTAGTGACATAATTTCATTTATTTTAGAGACATCATAAGACATGATTCACCAAGGAGGGAGAGGCCGACTGAAATGCATTCTCATGAGGCATCACCTTATTTACATAGGGATCAACCAGCACTAAGAGCTAGAGCTCCAGTACATGCATCACAGTCATCTCATGTAGAAGTACCCCATGAAAACCTAGAACAAGAAGTATATGGTCCTGAAATGTACAAGGAAAGACGTTATGATAAGCTGAGGAAACATGGTGCAACTAATTTCAATGGCATAACAAAACAAGTAGAAGCTGAGACATGGCTGAAAAGGACATAGAGGGTACTAAATATGATGAGATGTACCTCGAATGAGAAATTCAATTATGCAGTATCCTTGCTACAAGGAAATGCTTATGAATGGTGGGATACAGTCCCCGACAGTGATGCACAATCATCGGTGTTGACATGTAATGATTTCCTCCTGGAATTTCAGAACAATTACATGCCTGAAGCATATAAAAATGAGAAGAGGAAGGAATTCCTGAATCTGAAACAGGGGAATATGTCTGTTGCGGAATATGAAGTATAGTTTAATAAACTTTCCCATCATGTCACCTTCATGGTCTCTACTGAAAGAGACAAATGCAGGAAGTTTGAAGAGGGTCTCAAATATGAGATCAAAAATAGAATCACGACTACTGATCTTGATAATTATGCCAGACTTAGAGCTGCTGCAATCAGAGCTAAACGGTTAGTGAAAGAAGCTGGGGAGCAACAAATTAAAAGGGCAACACGTGAGTTCTTTGGTGAGTCAAGCAGAAGGTTAGGAAAAAGAGGTAGATATATGCCTGCACAATCTAGCAACATAAGTGGGTACTCCAGTTCTAGAGGTCGAGGCATGACTTTCTCTTACCCAGGTAGAGGGCAGAGCCAATATGTTGAACAGAGGCCCACCTATAGTCATTGTGGTAGACAACATACGAGCGCATGTAGAAGGTTCACAGGAGCATGTTATTTCTGCGGATTGATGGGGCACATGTATAGAGACTGTCCAAATAGAGCCAAACTAGCAAAGACCAGCAGAGGTAGAGAAGTATCTGAGACTATAGTTGAGGCACCGAGGGTCTACCCTACTAGTGGGACACAGGGCAGAGGAAGAGGCAGGGGTAGGACTGGTACAATGGACAGAAGAGTGACCAGATCTGAAGGTCAGAGTTCTAGACCCCTTACTCAGGCCAGGGTGTTTGCTATGACTAGATAGGAGGTGATGGATGTTCCCGAAGTAGTTACTGGTAATATTTACATTTATGATATGTTAGCATATGCATTGATTGACCCAGGCTCCACTCATTCATTTATATCATTGCATATGACATCTAAACTGCATCAAACACATGAGCCTTTGGGGATTGACATAAATGTGAGTACTCCATTTGGAACAGTAGTTGTTGTGAATAATGTCTGTCGTGATTGCCTGATATGCATTGACAAAGCTGAGTTAATAGCTGATCTAATTTTATTACCAATATATGAATTTGATGTGATACTGGGAATGGACTGGTTAACTAGACATCATGCAATAGTGAATTGATTTACTAAGGAATTAATTTTGGAATCACCAAACCAGCCAAGGGTAGTATTTCTAGGTGAAAGAAAACTTGTGCTTACATGTCTAGTTTCAGCTGTAAAGGCATTTCGAATGATTAAAGGGGGATGTGAAGCATATTTGGCATATGTGACTGATACTAGAACCACTGATAGCTTGCTTGAAAATATACCAGTGGTAAGGGAATTTGTTGATGTATTCCCAGATGATCTACCTGGTTTACCACCAGATAGAGAGATAAAATTCACTATTGAACTAGTACCAGGAACAACACCAATATCAAGGTCACCCTACAGAATGGCCCCAGTTGAGTTGAAAGAACTGAAGGCCCAATTGCAGGAGTTATTTGACAAAGGGTATATTAGACCTAGTGTATCACCTTGGGGAGCTCCATTATTATTTGTTAAAAAGAAAGATGGAACAATGAGATTGTGCATCGATTATAGGCAACTAAAAAAATGACGGTGAAGAACAAATATCCATTACCTAGAATAGATGATTTGTTTGACCAGTTGCAAGGAGCCCAAATATTCTCCAAAATTGATTTGAAATCAGGCTATTACCAGCTGAAGGTAGCAGAAGCGGATGTTCCAAAGACTGCCTTTCGAACCAGGTATGGACATTATGAATTTTTAGTAATGCCATTTGGATTGACTAATGCTCCAACTGCATTTATGGCTTTAATGAATAAGGTGTTTCAACCATATCTGGATAGGTTTGTGATAGTATTTATTGATGACATATTGGTGTACTCAAAGAATAGGGGAGAACATGAACAACATTTAAAAGTTGTGTTGCAAACTTTGAGGGAGAAACAATTATATGCCAAATTGAGTAAATGCAAATTCTGGTTAGATCATTTGGTATTTCTTGGACATGTGGTGTCGTGTAAGGGCATAGAGGTTGACCCAAAGAAAATTGAGGCCATGGTAAATTGGGAGGATCCTAAAAATATTTCAGAAATGCATAGTTTTCTGGGATTAGCCGGATACTACCGCAGATTTGTTGATGGATTCTCCTTAATTGCTAGCCCTTTGACTAAATTGTTGAGAAAGAATGTACATTTCAAGTGGACTCCAGAATATTAGAGGAGTTTCGATGAACTAAAACACAGACTAACCTCAGCACTAGTGTTAACTATCCCTATAGGTACATGTGGGTTTACAGTATATAATGATGCTTCTCACCAAGGCTTGGGATGTGTATTAATGCAACGTGGTAAGGTGATAGCTTATGCATTTAGGCAACTGAGACCACATGAGATCTCATATCCAGTGCACGATTTAGAATTGGCTGCAGTTGTATTTGCATTGAAGATTTGGAGGCATTATCTGTATGGTGAGACATTCCAGATCTTCACAGACCATAAAAGCTTAGGTTATTTGCTGACACAAAAAGAGTTAAACATGAGGCAAAGACGATGGTTAGAGTTGTTAAAGGATTATGACTGTACAATTGAATACCATCCCGGGAAGGCCAATGTGGTAGCAGATGCATTGAGTAGGAAGGCCAGTAGCAGTGTAGCTCATTTACAAACATCCTCTTTTCCATATTTGATTCAATTATGATCCATGAATATTGAATTAAATATGCATGATAGAGGATCACTGATTGCTACTCTTCAAGTCAAACCTATACTAAAGGATAAGATCAAAGTTGCACAGAGTAAAGATCCTAAATTGTGTGAGAAAGTTGACATGATAAGACAGGGAATATGTTTCCAAATGCTTGACATGTCAGCAGATTAAAATTGAACATCAGACACCAATTGGTAAACTACATCCATTGCCAGTGCCAGAATGGAAATGGGAAAGAATAAAGATGGATTTTGTCTATGGATTGCCAAGAACTCCACAGAAAAATGATGCAGTATGGGTAATTATTGACAGATTAACCAAGTCAGCACATTTTCTACCTATCAGATGGGGTTGTACACTTGAGAGTTTGGCTAAATTATATGTGAATGAGATAGTCAGATTGCATGGCATTTCAGTGTCCATTGTGTCTGATAGAGATCCACGGTTTACTTCACATTTTTGGGTGAGTTTACAGAATGCATTAGGAACAAAATTGAACTTTAGCACTGCATTCCACCCACAAACTGACGGACAATCAGAGAGAACTATACAGACATTAGAAGAAATGCTCCGAGCATGTTCTATGGAATTCAGAGGTGCTTGGGATGAATATATAACATTGATTGAATTTTCTTACAATAACCAGTATCATAGCAGTATTCAGATGGCACCATATGAGGCATTGTATGGCAGAAAGTGTCGAAGCCCCATCATTTGGGATGAAGAAGGAGCACGTGCATTAGAAGGGCCAAAGATAGTGCAAGACACAGTGGATAAGATCAAGGTTGTCAAGAACAAGCTAAAGGCAGCCCAAGATAGACAGAAAAGTTACGCTGATCAGCATAGAAAGGAGATGAAATACGAGTTAGGTGAAAAGGTGTTTCTTCGTGTATCTCCACGGAAAGGGATAATCCGATTTGGAAAGAAGGGTAAATTGAGACCAAGATACATAGGGCCTTATGAAATTCTTGAGAAGATTGGTCCATTGGCTTATAGGTTGACTTTACCACCCGAGATGACTCAAATACATAATGTGTTTCATGTGAGCATGCTTAGAAGATACAGGTCAGATCCTACACATGTACTTAAAGATAAAGCCATTGAGATTGCAGAGGACATGAGTTATGTTGAGGAACCAGTGCAAATCATTGGATACAAGACTAAACAGCTAAGAAACCGAGAAATACCTTTGGTTAAGGTATTATGGTGTAACCATTTACAAGAAGAGGCAACATAGGAAACAGAAGAAAATATGAAAATTTTCAGGTATTAATTTCGAGGACAAACTTTTTAAAAGGAGGGGAGAATTGTAACATCCTTGACCTTCCCCACATGCATTTCATTAAACATAAGCATCTTGCATACAATTCAATTGAACACGTGCATTTCACACATATTTTCTTAGAAACAAGTTCATGGCACGCACTAGCTATGTGTCCTAGTATTTGGCAATTATATCGAGTCACACGTGTATCCTTATAACCTAAATAAGGATAACAAAGTATTAGAAATGAATTGAATAAGGTGACTAAATTAAAGTAAGTAAAATGATTAGATTAAGATTAGTAAACATTTACATTGCTAATTTAGTTAAATCATGCCAAATGATTAAGCAGTATTATTGTGTGAATTAGTAGAATTATAAATATATGTAAATAATAATAATAATAATAATAATAATAATAATAATAATAATAATAATAATAATAATAATAATAATAATAATAATAATAATAATAATAATAATAATATAGACAAAATAAAATGAAAATCACACAAAAGAGAAATAAAAGAGAAGAGAAGAGAAAAGAGAAGAGAAAGGAGAAAAGAGATGAGAAAAAGATAAAAAGACAAAAACAAAAGGTTAGCTTTATCTTCCCATTTCTGCCTTATTCTCCAGCCCGACTTCCTCTTCATTTTCCTCCATTTCAGAATTCAATTCTTCCTTGTTTCACTTGGTTTTTGAAGCTAATTGATCCCTTGCAAGGTTGTTCTTGATAAGTAATCAATTTTTATTGCTATAGGGTTGATTTGAGTTGCTTTGGTTCAATATTAGGCACTGAATTGCACCCCGATTTTGATATTAATAGAAATTGATTCTGGAAAAGTGTAAAACACAAATGTTGTTCTTTTATGTCTTAGATTGGTGTATATGTAAACATTTTTACAAGATGTTATGTATAGGAAGAGATATGCTCTCTCTACTAAAACGGGTCAGGGTGTGAACCCTAACCAAGTTAGCTACTGTGTGCTTTGATTTCGAATATGTTAAAGCCATTATTTGAAGTATCTCAAAACATAAAAGTTGTAGATATATTTTTTTTATCTATATACTTTTAGGTTCATAGGTCTTGTAAATTTTGAGTTATGGTGAATGGAACCATGACTGTTCCATGGTTTGAACTGCCTACTGAGTGCCCTGGGCAGATCCAGTAACCTTTTTGGATAATTTGAGCTTATTAGAGCTAAATTATGTAAATGATAAAAGTATGAAATTTATAGGTATATGTCTTAGATAAATTTTGGTACTAATTTCAGCTTCATTGGTTATGTATAGACTAAGTTATGGCCTTTGTAAGTCATACTGGTCCGGAAGCCAATTCTATTCTGGACCAGTACAATGTTTGTTATATTTTTAAGACCATAGAGACATAATTGATAAAAATTGCACACATGAAAAATGTTCCATATGAACCCATATAAGTTTTTGGAAAGTTTCATTATAGATTATAAGTTATGATGAACCCAAATGAGTACCCTGAAACTGCCTAAAGACAGAAAACATAACACTCTTAGAAATTCCACCAAATATTGTACAATGATCCAATTGGTATGAAATTTTAATATGTTCTATAATTATATGTTAGTTATAATTAGGAATAAGAATCAGATTAATTGGTCAAGTTTAGAAAAAGTTATAAGCTAAACAGTCTCATAAGATCACACTGCCTCATAGGAAAAATCTCAACTATTGACATGAACAATGCATATTAATTTGTTTAAGCCACATTAAGTCTCCCTAATCATGAGTTAATTGATTATGTTTTCATATTAGGCTAACAACATATTGGAGACCCACAAGAAGTGGATAGACAATAAGTTAAAGGTCGGAATCAAAGGAGAACGGTGAGTCTAATTATCGATTGAATTCTTTAGTGCAAATGAATGTTGTTTGCTATGTGATTCATATGATTGTCATGATTGGTCCTTGATAATGTAATGATGGATAATTTGCGACATTGTGGTACATATAAATGGTATACTTGTGGTATATTTGAGGTATATGTTTGACATATGTGATATATATACATGGTATATGTATAGTATATGCAAGGTATATGCGTGACATATGAGGTATATATGGAATATATGTATGTTGTATATGATAAAGATGCAATGGTTGATGAATGCTTAAATACAAGTGCATATGCATATGGACTAAAAAGGCATTGTGACTAGTTAATCGATATTGTAAAGCAAAAGAAGAGGCCTATAGCCCAACAAATGTGCAAATAAAATAAATGATCAAGTTAGCTAGCAAATGCAAATGCAAATGCTCACATGGAAACCCGGGGCAATGTCTGTTTAACTTGGTCACAACAAAATGAAATAAGCAGAACATTTGCATACATAAAGAGTAATGATTATATGTTTCAACTTTATTGATACATATATGATACTGATGAATGAAATGGAATATATGGTATATATATTGGATTCGTGATTTATTACTATGAGTTGTTTGGTACTTTAGAGCTCATTGGATGATTATTCTCACTGAGCCGCAACTCATCAATTTGTATCATTTTTCAGGTAAAGAAAAGTGATAGCTCATTTTGAGTAGTGTATAGAAGAGATGGAGCACAGGTCATTGGCCGAACCTCATCACTCTCTCTCCTTGCATTCCATGCAAACATGAAAATATGTCATATGTGATTTGTATTTACGTGCTTGAATATGTATAGTCATTTTGGAATGAGTCTAAAAATGTATAAATGAAATCAACTCGAAAATACTTATGTGCAAAGTTTATGTTTTGATATATGTGATATATTATATTGTGGTGAAAACCTCAGTGTTAACTTTGCAAAGTCAGTGAATAATATTACAGGATATGAGACTTGCAAGTCATTGAATGAAATTATAGTATATGAGACTTGCAAAGTCATTGAATTATATTGCAGGATGTGAAAATTTTTTTTACTACTATTGTTAACAGGGTATTTTACCTTTCCAGTATGCTATGTATGATTACTTGATACAGGGATAGGTTATACTCAAATGCATAAGATGTGGTGTTATAATTTTACACAACCTAAACCCATCACCACATGCATCAAAGACAAACAACACATATTCATGGAACTCAAGTCTTTGAATGTGGTTATGTACATACCTTACATCTAGGATGAAGCTTAAACATAACCCTTTCTTTTCAAGCTTGTCCTCTCCCTTGATATGGACTTTTAGCTCATTTTCTAGCTCATAACAATAAGAAAAACATCCTCTTAGGCTTTGAAATGATCAGGAACTCCAAAAGAATCCAAATATGAGCTTCTCTCTCATATAGCTAAATAACATTCTCTTTCTCTTCTCTCTCACTTTCTTTAATCACATTTAGAGTTTTTGCATTCCAAAAATGAAAAAGGAAGGTTTCTAAAGGTAAGGGAGATATAAGTGGCATGTTAGGTTGGTTTTCAGGGAGTGATAGTAGATTTTGAGGGATTGCAGCAAGAGAAAATTGTTGCTGCCTCACCTACTCCTAACTGCACAAGGTTCACGATCGTGACTTATCTTTCACAGGCGTGAAACTTTCATTCATGATTATGATTAAACTTCACAGTTTGTGAATTGAAATTCCAACATTCATGGCCATGATACCCATTGTCACAGACATGAAACCACTAAACTTCTAGCACTAAAACTTTATTTAAACTTTACTCAACTCTAACTCTCTCAAAGCACTAACCTAACTTATATACCCTATTTTAGGATGTTACAACATATGGCCAGTTTCTTCTAGTGGATTACTTAGACAATACCACCGCTATCTAGACTATAATTTGATAGGTTGATGAAATATATGGCCATACATTTTTATGGCTGAAAGGATGGTGACCTAGCCACCGTAGAGTATTGGTTAAAACGGGTTGAGTAGGTATTTTAGTAACTCCACTACATGCTGAAGCAGAAGTATGACTATGTAGTTTCATTACTCTATGAGCATGCATACAATTAGTGGAAGGCTATGTTGCTAAATAATGAGATGCCTACACCACATACTTGGGAGTTTTTCCTATCTGAGTTTCACAACAAGTATGTGCCCTAGATTTTCATTGACAACAAGAAGAGAGAGTTTCTTAATTTGAGACATATGGTCATGACCGTGACAAAATATGAAGGGCCTTATATAGTAGGGCTCATAGAGAAGAGTGCTGGTTGATAAATGGAACTTGCCTCCATTGTGGGGCCAAGGATCATTAGAAGAGAGATTGTTCGAGACAAAACAATGTGACTTCAATTTAAACTTAGGGGTCGATTAAGATGTAGAGCAGAACCCTGGGATAGAGTTAGGAAGGTTACGGTGGACCTATTTAGACCATGTTAGAGACTATAAATAGATTTAGTCCTAGTAAGGCACCAGCTAGAGCCTATGACATGAGAGCTAGAGAATACCAGAGAGCCATTAATGTGAAATTTGGTACATTCTCATTACTTGACTCAGATCTTATTGTATTGATAAACTCTGGTTTCACACATTGATATATTTGTACCAATACACCTAGTCAGAACAATATGACAATAGAGAAGTTAGAGTATGACATTTTAGTTAGTAGTACAATTAATCAGGTATACAAAAGTTGCCCTATAGTCGTGCAAGGAAAAGAATTCCTAACTAATTTGATTAACTTGTCATTTTACAAGTTTGATGCCATCTTGGGAATGAGTTGGCTCTCACAACATGAGGCAATAGTTGACTAACATTCCAATAAAGTAATCCTTAAGATTTCGGGACAAGAAGATGTTGTATGAAAGATTCTTTCAATCATCCATAGTTATTTCAGTGATGAAAACATAGAAAACAATAACAAAAGGGTGTGAAACATTCTTAGTCCATGTAATTGACACCAAAAAGAATTGTCCCGACTAAAACACATACCTACAGTTAGTGAATTCACCAATGTGTTTCCAAATGACTTGTTAGGATTACCTCCACAAAGAGAGATACAATTCTAATATAGACCTCACTCTAAGAATTGCCTCAATTTCTATCATGTCATACAAAATGTCATATGCTAAGTTGAAAGAGTTAAAAGTGCAGTTTTAGAAGTTGCTAGATAAGGGATTTATTATATCAAATGTATCATTATGAGGTACACTAGTCCTATTTATGAAAAATAAGGAAAGCTTTTATGAATTAATCTTTATGAGGCCACGATAAATGCCATGGCAACAAAGAATTTATGAAAGATGTCTAGCTGTTTGAAGTTGCATTGATAAGAGAAGTCATGTATATAAAAAGATCATATTTGAAAACCACAAAAAGGTTATATACATAATTTCAAAAACCACAAAGATCACTTATGAAATGATATGTTTAAGACATGAAAAGGTCATATTAAATTTACAAAGACCAAGAAAGGTCCATTATGCAAAATTTTTACTAAACCATAAGGTTTTATATCTAAAATATTGATGTAACATCCTTAGGCTTCTCCATATGCATATCTATATGCATTTCATTTGAACATATGCATTTTACATGTATTCCATTTGAACATGTGCATTCCATGTATATTTTTATAAGAATAAGTTAATGATAAATATTAGTTATGTGTCCTAGTATATTGCAATTGTATCAAGTCGCACGTGTGTTGTTATAACTTGAATGTGATAACAAGATATTAATAATAAATTGAATAAAGTGACTAAATAAACGTAAGTAAAATGACTAGATTAAGATTAGTAAATATTTTATATTGTTAATTTAATTAAATTGAATCAAAAGACTAAATTGCATATTGTATTGGTTTCTGTAATAATAATAAGGATAATTAAAAATAAAAATAAAAGTTAGAAAAAAAGGAAAATAAAAAGAAAAATAAAAGTCAAAGAAAAAAGGGGAACGAATGGAAAAAAAAAAGACAAATTGTTGGACTTATTAGGCTAAATCAGAATTAGCAAATATTGACTTCCTCTTCCTCTTCTTCTTCTTCTTCTTCTTTGCTTCATTCCTTCATTTCATTTCTTTTAAGTTCCAACAACCTTTTCTTCTCTCTTTCACTCTTGAAATTACAGCAATGAGGTTAGCCAAAAGTGATTATAGGTGAGTAAACATTTATTTTGTATTAATCTTAATTATGATGTTTAGGGTTCATTAATAGGTAGTATTTTGTACCACGATTTCGATGATTTTAGAGATTGAATTTGGAAAAGTTTAAAACAAAAAATTTGTAGATCTATATCTCATATACATGTGTCTAAAACAGTTTATAATATTTGATTTATTTTAATAGAAATCATTCTTTGAGTAAACGCGGTTTTGTTTCAATTTTCAACAGACTACCTCACTATTTTTTATCTATTTTGACTATCTTAGAGATATAATTTGATAAAATATAAAACATAAAATTTTTAGATACATATGTCATCTATCTGTATACCAAATTTTAGCTTCATATATCATGTGTATTTTGAGTTATGATAAAGAGAACCATAATTGTTCCATAGTTGCTTAGTGCCCTATACAGGTCCAGAACATTATTTAATTATTTTGAGCTTCTTATAGATAGATTTTATAAATTATCAAAATATAAAAGTTATAGGTATATGTCTTATCTAAATTTTGATACTAATTTTATCTCAATATTTTATTTATAGAGTAATTTATAGCCTTTAAAATTCATACTAGTCCGGAAACTAACTCTGTTCTGCACTAGTAAAAGTTTTCTTATAATTTGATGGCCTAAAAGACATAATTGATAAAAGTTGTAAACATGAAAAATGTTTCATTTGAACCCATATAATTATATGTAAATTTTTATTGCAATATGAATTATATATTATAAGTTATGATGAATTTAATTTGGTACCCTGAAACTGCCTAAAGGTAGAAAATAAGGCAGAAAACATAACAAAATTTGGAAATTCCACCAAAAATTGTACAATACTTCAATTGGTCTGAAATTTTAATATATTATATAATTATATATTAATTTTAATTAGGAATAAGAATCAGATTAATTGGTTAAGTATAGAAAAATTTATAAACTAAACAGTCCCATAAGATCACACTGCCTCATAGGAAAAATCTTAATTATTGATATGAACAATGCATATTAATTTGTTTAAGCCACATGAAGTTTATCTAGTCATAAATTAACCAATTATATTTGAATATTAGGCTCAAGTCAAATTGGAGATGCACAAGAAGGAAGTAGATAATAAGTTAAGGGTCGGAATCAAAGGGAAAAAGTGAGTCTAATTATCAATTGAATTCTTTAGTGCATATGAATGGTGCCTGCTATGTGATTCATATGATTGTCATGATTGTTCCTTGATGATATGATGATGAATAATTTGTGACATTTTTGGTACATATAAGTGGTATCTTGTGGTATATTTGAGGTATATATTTGACATATGATATATATATATATATATATATATATATATATATATATATATATATATATATATAAGGTGAATCTAATTATCAATTGAATTCTTTAGTGCATATGAATGATGCTTGCTATGTGATTCATATGATTGTCATGATTTGTCTTTGATGATATGATGATGGATAATTTGTGACATTTGTAATACATATAAGTCGTATCTTGTGATATATTTGAGGTATATGTTTGACATATGATATATATATATATATATATATATATATATATATATATATATATATATATATGGTATATGTGATAAGATACAATAGTTGATAAATGCTTAAGTACAAGTGCATATGCATAATGACTTAAAAAATGTTGTAACTAGTTAATTGACATTGCAAAGCAAAAGAAAAGGCATATGACCCAACAAATGTGCAAATGAAATAAATGATCAAGCTAGCTAGCAAATGCAAATGTTCACATGACAAATGTTCACATGGAAACTCGGATCAATGTCTGTTTAATCTGGTCACAACAAAATAAAATGAATAAGTATAAGCATAAGTAAAAAACAATTATTAAATACTTGATTTTATCTATATTTATATATTATTGACTGATGAAATGGAATATAAAACATGTATTAAGTATACTTGTTATTTGTTATTATAAATGCTTGGTACTCTAGAGCTCATTTGATGATTATTCTCACTGAGTCGCAACTCACCAAATTGCATCATTTTTCAAGTAGAGACGAGTAGTAGTTCATATTGAGGTGCATATAAAAGTTATGGATCAAAGGTCACTGGCTGAACCTCCTCACTTTCTCTCATTGTATTCCATATAAGCATAAGAGCATATCATTTATATTTGGGGTTAAATACTTGCATATGTATAATTACAATGAATATGTATTATGATATATATATATATATATATATACACACACATATAAATGGATTCAATTTGTAAATTTACTAACTTTTAAACGTAATGTTTAAGTTATTAATATATGTGATGTTATAAGCTATGATTAAAGCATCCACATTGATTGTGAAATTATTGTTGATAATATGAGATAAGATAAAAAAAATTTACTCTCATTGTAAACATAAATTTTATTTTATTCGTGTTTCATACGTGATAACTTAATTTATATACAGCTTGCGTGGTATATAGAAGTATAAAGTGTTAGGTGTTACAATTGATGACCATGAGAAAGTCGGAACATTCTAAGTGCAACCTATCCAAGGAATAGACATTGTTATTTGAAATACAAACAAGACAATGTTACTAAAAAGGGTATCAAAAACTAAAGACTAAAAGAACTCATTCGGATAAAGCCTATAAATATAGGGGCATTTAGATAATGGGTTAATGTAACAACAATAAACGTAGATAAAGGTCCAAACAAAGATGAAGGCCATAAGTACATTAAGATAAATCTCCAAAAAAAAAACAAGCTATATTATAAAAATCGAACACAAGTCAATCATTGAAATAACCATCATAATTCATAAAAAAAAAATTAAAAGTAATAACTTGAAAAGAGTAAAGTACAACCAATAACTATAATAAAAGGCAACAATATTTGAGATCTTAATGCTCACATGCCAAAATACCTAATTCAAGGACACAACAGCCCTTAATGTTACCTTAAATACACACGCTTTAAACAATTTCTCAATAAATGAGGAGGTCATTAGAAGGAATAAGGCAAAATAAAAATATCTTGAAGATAATGTAATAGAAGCTTAAAGCCATTTTCGTGGTTAAGCATTTATATTAATAGTCAAAGAAATTATTTGATAGGAATGCATTTGATCTAAATAAGCTAACAAAAGGATGATTGCAAACTTATGGGAATAAAAAACCAGTATCTTGATGTGTCATAACATTCAACCATAAGGCATTTTAGTAAAGCATATTTTGCTGCAAATAGATCACTGCAATTATACATATATGTTATTAACAACATAATCACAATGAAAAATGAAAGAAGAGGAAAAATCAATTACCATCTCTCAAAAAGAAATATTACAAGAGATCAATGTCTTTGATCGTTCCTTTAGCATTGGTGGATGCCTTCTCAACTGTTATAAGTATCAAGATAAAAATCTCTTTAGACAAATAATCATCAAGGTGAAGCAAAATTCTTAATGTTGAATGGAGGACAAGGTCACTAACAATAACCATTATTTGAAAGTAAGACCACAAATTATCATCACTAAAAAGATAAAGTCTTCGAGCGACACTAAGATGCAAAATTGATTAAAAAAAGTCCTTAAGTAACAATGTAACCATAAGACTATCATATGAAGGCCTTAACAAGCAAGATTTAAAGTTAGCAACAACATAAATCTAAAAAAGATTGTTTTCTGTTATGAC
Source organism: Triadica sebifera (assembly GCA_023653625.1). Lineage (NCBI taxonomy): Eukaryota > Viridiplantae > Streptophyta > Magnoliopsida > Malpighiales > Euphorbiaceae > Triadica > Triadica sebifera. The sequence goes on along the minus strand of CM042910.1, from coordinate 17,696,521 downwards.
CAAACATCCATTGTATACTTATATGTCCTTAAGGGACACAATAGTAGAAAACAAAAAAAGTTAATACATCTTCTTAAAAGATAAAAGAAGAATGAAAGTTTAAAAGGAAGTTATGAGGTAAGTACCCCATGAACTAGGTAGAAGAAAAAATAAGAGATTGAGAATTTGATGCACAAATATGAAGAGGAGCTATTGCTTTTATATTGGGAAAAAAGAAAAATAATGTGAACAAATACTCGTATTAAAATAAAAAACAGTGGAGTAAATGACAATAACATTCAGTAACATATCTCCCAACATGTGTCAAATACCTTTAGCAGACAAAATATAGTTTCATAGTGCTTAAGGCCAGGGGGCATTCATTATAAATTATATACAACCATCTTAGGGTCATCATTATGAACACAAAATTGTTTTGGTAATTCAAGTTAATGACCATCTAAAGGTCATCATCACTAATATAAAATCGCTTTAGTAGTCCTAATAGATAAATGTTCAAGAGCCATCTTAACAAGTATAAGATTAAATAATTTTTTTTAAAAAAATATGGTTATTTAAAGACCATACCAACAAAATAAACATTTACTTAATTATTTTTCGCATGTAACCATTTAAATTTTAATATCATTTTAAAAACGAATATTATTCTAAAATATTTCGTAAAGATGGTCATCAGAGAAGTGTTGTTAAAAAACTGTTTACAAAATAATAATCTAAGGATCATCTTCCAGAAAGAAGTTTTCAAGGTCATCTCTATAACACATAGCAGATGGCCATTAACAAAAATATGAAAAAAAGGATACGGTTAATCAAACAAAGATCATTGTAAAGGCATATATATCTATCATTGTTGTAAAAACTGGTCTAGCCTGGCCAGTTCTACCGGAAAAATCAGGAACCTGTCATTAGGCCAGACGATTTTAAGTAGTGAACCTAGGGAATAATTGAGCCTGTGAAAAAACTGTTGAACTGGTCAATGTAACCTTGAATTAGTTGATCCGGTCGGATTTGAACAATTTTATCAGTTCATTTTTTTAACTTCAAAAAATATAAGAAAAAAATATATATTTTCAATATCATTCAATCAACCCATGTGATCAAAGGCCCAAAATCTCAAAGTTTAGTGAACAAAGGATTGGTCTTGTATCTTATACAAAGAAAATGGAAACTCCTCCTTTATTGTTCCTCACTGCACTATTACTATAACTCCTTTATTTTTATAGGTTGGTTAAAGAGTGGACTTCTTCAAGCTTCTTTTATCCAAGAAAGTGTAATTTGAAAACTGCAACCTTTTAGTCAAGTGTCAATAATTGATTTTTTTTTTTGTAATAAAGAATAATTATTTAGTTCTTATGATAATTTTAATATTACTAAAAATATATAAATTATTTTTTATAAAAAATATTTTAGTTTAGAAATGAATTATATATATATATATATATAATAGAGAATAAATTTAAATTTATATATAGACATATAAATTATTTTATACAAAGATAGATTCTCAATAGTATAATTTTCAATAGTATTAAATTTTAAATTATAACTCAAGGAATTTTAGGCATTATTATAATAACTTGAACACATTATTGTGAATGAAATATGTAATGCATAAATTATTTTTATATTTTATTATATATAATACATATTAAATATTTTTTTGGAAAATTTCACATACACCAATTCGATCCCAATTAAATTTTAAACTCTTAACCCACTACATTTTTAAGGTGTTTGACTAGATCAGATTTGATAATCTTCCAAACATCACAAACTTTATATACCGCATTGCAAATACCTTCCAAACATCGCAAACCTTAAAAGAAGTGTCTTTAAAGGTACTCTTTGTGATCTCAACATGTTCATCTTCACCATTGTGAATCTTAGAAATTGGCAGACCATCCTCACTACAAATGACTTTTTTTTATTATCAAAATTTGAAAATTCTTCTTTTAAAGAATAGACAGAGGTACAATAATTTTATCACAAAAGAAGCTTTAACCTCTATACGGTTGATGATGAACTACAAAACAATCAATAAATTTCATTAATAAATAATGAAGATAGAGATAGAATCTAATGGGAAAAAGACTCATCTTCAACAAATGAAAAAAATAACTACTTTGCATATGGAAGGAACTTGATAGCCAAATACTTTTTGGGATCAATAATACTACATAAAAATTTGAAAATTGTCTCGAGAATAAGCCCCTAAATAAGATCAAACCAAGTAAAGCATGTCCCAAAAGAATCCATAGTGAAGAAAGGAAAACTGCCACCAATGTCGTCATTTCTTGGAATCTTAGCATATATCTCCTTCTCAAAAAGCTCTAACCTTTTTGAAGAGACACCTTCAGGGAGAGAAATTCTTAGCTTCTCTGATGAATTTACTAGTTAACGATCAAAAAGGCATTTTTCCTCAATAGTAATTCCTTTTTAGTAGAATGCCTAAATCATCCCTTGTCTTATAATAAAAAATCAAGGGAAATGGAACAAAGCTAGTTTTGGTCGTTGAGATCCTTTTAGGAACAGCCTTAGAAGAACTATCCTTTAGTGGTGCAGCCCACAAAGAGGACACGGTCCCCTTATCGAATTTGTCATCATCAATAATTTGGGGGCCTACTTCCATCATACGTAAGGAGTGAGTAAAGATCCATCATGCTGGTGAGGGAAGCGATGAAAGTCCTCGAGCACCTTTAAAAAGAGATCCCACCTTAGGAAGATGATCAGTCAAAATGTCACCCAACCATCTCTTATCCTCGTTTGTAGCTCACTAACCTTCTTTAATCCGGATGAAGGTTAATTTAAAACCTTTGAGACAAGTAGAAATCTTGGTCTAACCAGAAGCAACATATATCTTGTGGTTCATGACTACAAACGGAAATGAAACAAATATTAGAAACTAAAAACAAAAATATTAATTAACAAGACGATCATATGATAGTCATGATGTTGTATTTGTGTCCTACAACTGCTAATTAGATATAAAAAAAATCTCATCCCAAAGAGAAATGAGCAATAAACTGTATTCTAATTGCTTCAAGTAGACGACCATAAATTTAAAATTATCTTGGCAGTAAGTAGCTTTAGGGTTTTTAGGGCTACGAAATAGAGCAGTTCTCTATTAAGGACCGATAATTTTAAGAAAACAGTATGAATTAGAGATAAGGTCAGAGGGAAGGTTTCTCCTAATCGATAACCAAGAGACAATAGAGGATAAATCCACCACATCAGGGTAAGAGGGATCATCAGTAGCTATGAGATGGAAATTGAAGGGGACATGTCTGAAAAAGAAAGCAGTAGAAAGGAAGAAAGAAACTCAAACAAATTTGCAAGATGTACGAATTTTCACAAAGAGATAAGGAATAAACCAAATCGGAAGGCTTAGTATTTGAAAAAAATTTAATTTCCTTAATTAACAGCAATTAAATCTAATTAAAAGCACATAAGACTAAAAAGAGATTGCAGCAAAAACAATGACATGAAAAGAAAGAAAAGGGATAAAACGAGGAGTGAAATTTTGAAAAATGCCTGGGAAAACAAAAATGAGGGAAAATGAAAGGACAATTAAAGAATGTGTCATCATTTGCCTAGTCCATAAATAACCCATACCAATGAGTGGGGGCCTTTGATATTAGAATTGGGTTTGGAAATGAATTTGGACCCCAGTCCAAAATGAATTCAAACTGTAAATCACTGATAAAAAAATACAAAAAAAGTCATTTTGGGAATAGAAATGGGAGACAGAAGGCAAGTGAAAGCCAAAATGGAAAGGGAAAAAGTCAACAAGCCAATTGCAATGAATAAGGGAAGACTGCGAAATGACCCATAAATGCAAAACCAATGGAAAGAAGATGTGTCTCAAGAAAGAACATTAAAAAAAACAGAAAAAGTGTTAGGTAATGTACTTCTTTCTCTACTTTGAGATTTTATTCTCTTCCTTCCTTTTCAACTTACTTCTATTCTCAAAACTCTTAGGATAAAAAAAAATTCAATCTGTCTTGATGATGTGCTAATAAATACATCAAAATGCCATTAGTGGGAGCCCCACTTTTGGCCTTTTTTAAAGCCACATTTAAATTAGGAGATCAAAAAGAGAAAAAATTTCTTCCTATGTCAATAAATTTATGACCATCATCAGTTTCGAAAACAAATCAGAGGTAATAAGTAATTAAGTATTTATACAAAGTATGAAATTATTTATTTAATTATAACATAAGATCCAATTGGTGGTAATAAACCAATAATTGCTAAAAATAAGCCAATTTGGGGGCCCACTTAAAATATTGGACATCCCTTTACCATCTTGCTTTTGGCCTTTTAGAATTAGAGATAGATTTTTTGTGGCAAAAATTAGCGGCGCGCGAGCCAGGGGTTAGTGCAGCTTGCAAAAGAGGCATGTAAAGAAAGTAATGAAATATGTGCGATTACAACAATTGTTGCAGAAGAGACATGTAATTAAAGTAATGAACTATGTGCACTTGCAACAACTGCAAATGGCAAAAGATAACAATTTTCCATTGGTTCAAGGCACCCTCAAAACTTAGGGCGTGGATCAATTCCAACCTATCCAAATCTAATATTTCCAACAACAAAAAATGAAGTTAGTCTCCTAAAAAATTTTATTCTGAGTTGAATTAAATTAATTAATGGAAATCACCTATAATCCAACTTATTCAAAATTTTAAGAACTTTTATATAAGATAAATTACTTGTTAATCAAAAAATGTGTGCTTCCAATCTTTTAAACAAAACAAATTACTAGAATTTAACTTTGATTTTAGTATGAATGTTTATTGACTCTCTTGCAGGGATTGGGAGAGAAAAACATAGAATTTTTGCAGCGATATTTTACAGATAGTTTTCAATTCTTTTCTATGCAATTTACATACTGCATATGTGGTGGGAGAAGACATTTTTTTTTTTACTTTAATATAAATGCTTCTTTTTCTTATTTTAATTAATTATTATTTATCTTAATAGGGTTTTGTGCTTAGTAAGTCCATATGGCGATCCAAATTCACATAAAATCCAACATTTTCCAGCAATCTATGTTTAAAACTCACTATTTCTTTATATGATATATACTGAATAAAAAAAAATTAATTAAAATTTCACTTTATTCAATTTAGGTTAAAAATTTATTTTAAAATTTAAAAAATTAACTGCTCAAACCCTTCAAGAGATAGATATAGAATGACGTGGGTCATTTTCATTTATTTAGAAATTTCAAGTTTGAGTTTCAAATATTGAATACATTTAGAACATAGAAAAAATCACTTCACTGTTTATAAATGTGTTTGTCATGAATCCAAATTAATCTGCAATTAACTATAAGATATTGAATGGTTGAGACAAAATAATTACTCAAACTAATCCTATTTCAGACCCAACGAATCAACGGTTTGAATTCAATATTCTTAAGGTTTTTGGATGGTTAAAAACCGGATAACATTTTTGTTATTTTGGGGAAAAACGGAACTGTTTATGAGATTATTTTCTCATAGCAGAATCACCAATTGCATTTGTTGTCCAACTGTGGACCGTCTTTTCTGGTTTTAAGGTTGTGAATTGCTGGAATTTGTTTTAGAAAACAAAAATGTGAATTGTTTGTCCATGAAAGTTGAAACATATGACCTATCGTTCGACGACTACGAACATTAATCTCCTTCACGATACAGTAGCGCTTTCAGTTAATCTGTTCCAGTGTTGGTTGCAGGGGACAATTTCTTCGCTGTGTTTATGAACGACACGTGGCTGATGGAAAGCAGGGAGTTAGGTTTTCAAGATGGACCGATTGGCCCATCTGATTTTATGGGCTAGCCCATAACTAATTGATTAAAAGACTATGACGTCATTCTCATTCACTGACGTGGCTAAATCGCATTGGTAATCAGCGCGGCGGTGATGCAGTCAACAATGCCAGATACGTTGCGGTAAAAAGCACTGCTCCTTCGTTCTCAACAAAACCCAGACGCTGCAGAAATTTTTTTTATCGTTCGGAAGGTTTTATTGTTTTATTGTTAGAAACAAATACGAAAGCTAGGATTTCACTAAAGAGAAATGAGATTTTTATGGTTAATTCTTGTTTTCTGTACCCTCTACAATCATGTTTTAGCCGATCAGATCTTCCCAGGTCATGTGGGTAAGTCTTCATTTTCTCGCCTTATTATCAAATTGATTTTTCTTTGTTAATTTGAGCTTTTCCTTTATTATTATTATTTTTTTTATCGATATAAGCTTGAGTTGAAATTTTGAAGGAATTGATTTCTTTAGGAGTATATCTTATTTTCTGGGTTATTGGTCAATGAGCTTAATTTCTTTCTTCCTCTTCTTTTTTATTATAACTACTCCATAGAGGTCCTGCTCTTTGTTTTAAAAGATTAGAGAAAAAAGGTTCAATTCTAATGTAAATGATCTCAAATTTCAATATACGACACATTTGATGAATGTAGCCAATTCCTTGTAGTTGGAACATTTCTCCACTCCCTCTTCTGCTGATAAAAGCTAGGAATATTGACGTATAACCGCAGCATGGATTACTAAGGATACTAGGTGATTTAATTGACTTGCACAATGTGGCCGTCTCAACCAACATAGGACAGGACAACAGGGTGCAGAATGTGATCCCTTTAAAGGATAATAAAGATAAAATGTTGGAATGGTTCAATAGTAATACTGCCATCAAAGATGGTGATTTTGAATTTAGGCATAGTTAGTTTCATAATGTTCTAATACATTATCTGCTATATGGAGATTCTCATGTAATTTTATATTTAGCTTGCCAATTGGGTCAGAATTTATAGGGCAATTAACTGTCTGAACATTCTTGTCTATTGTTGTCTAGCTGTATCATTTTTTGTCAACACAGTTTCTCTTCTCTATCTTCACATCCAGTTGTGCTTTTCCAACTTTCAACTAGCAGGTAGCACATTCAGTCACAACTCTCGTGAGCCAAAGTACAAGATTGAATTCCATCCTGAAGACTCGCCATTTCATCCAGTAAGTAAGCTTAGGCTTCTTTTGATTTATGACCCACATACCATAGAGAAGGCTGACTTCACACTATCCTCATCATTATATCAGCCTTTGATTTGTATTGTTGTTCCTGTTGTTAACAATGTAGGTTTGTTTGTATGTCAAACTCCTGACAAATTATTTGTTTCATGAGTTCTTAGATGCAGTATTTCATCATGCTTTCTAACTGGGATTTTTTACGCTGTTACAGTACCTTTAGCCTGAAAATACTTTTGGCATAGATCTTGTAAGATCAGGGATGATTTTTCTAGAAAAAATGTTTATATGACAAAAAAGTTTATAATATTTTTGATTTGTATCACATTTCCGGATGCTTAACTTTGCCATGTATAATTGTAGGTTATCTTTATAATTGTAGGTTATCTTTATTTGTATCATAACTTCTGTTCTTTAGCTATTTTGCATTCCATGGGTATGGAAGGGTTCTGCTGAATTTCTTTGGTGGGAATTTTGATGCGGCAACAATTTAGTAATCACTTTGATCTTTTGGTACTACTAAAACCTGTGATTATTTTCCCTCATGGTGTATGTTTGGAACTTGTTTATCCTATATGTTGGTTGCGGAAGAGTTGCTTTTGCTTATATATATACACCAACTACTTTTCAGGATGATGACCAGGAGTCAGTGGTTATGCCCAACAACAATGGACAGAATTGTTTATGTTACTTGCCTAAGGTGGAGAAAGCCAAGAGTGGAAAGACTGTCAATCAACTGAACATCACTAGCATGATTGTGGAAACTGAGAAACGGGTCAAATTGAAAACACCAGATGAGCTACTTGAAGTGTTGAAAGATCGATGTTTTATCAGAGTTAGTATTTGTTATCAACAGCTATTTTTGGAGTGTCCTATCTTAAATAACATACTTATGTGTATAAAATTATTGAAAACAGCCATTATTTCTTGGTTGAATTAGATATTGTTATTTGTTTTTTCATTAATTTTTTAATGAATCTGCCTGTCTTGAATTATATCTTTATATGCATCTTTCATGCAGCAAGAGGGTTGGTGGTCTTATGAACTCTGCTATCAGAAGAAGTTACGGCAGGTTCATCTGGAAGATGATAAGGTAGCCACTTAAGCATGTTAGAGTTGCTATCAAGTTTAGTTCCTTAATTGTTCTTCTTGTTGCTGTCCAAGTATTTTATAAGTTGAAGCACAGTGATGTTTATAAATTTTTTTTTGTGCACATTTGCTTAGATTCATATCATGGATATTTATTTGATAAAATATTAGTGTAAAATAGACATACATGTACATGTTCCATCATGTCCTAGTAGTGGTGTTTCCACACTAATACCAGTAAATATCAGCCGATGATGAGTTTGGAAAAGCATGTTGTGTACAGTATTCATACCAATGAGATATATTTATGGTCATTGCAGGTGGTTCAAGAATTTGTTTTGGGTGTTTATGATGAGGAAGCCACTGCTACATTTAACCAGAATCTCTCTGATGTTTCTATATTGAAAGATCCACGCTCAAAAGATGCATCTCAAAGGTATGATTGCATTTTTATAGAGTATTGATGATGAATTTAATGACTTAAGAAAAATTTCTTTGTCATGAAATGGAAGGGAAGGAAAAATGTGAATTATAGTTTGAATTTCACATCATCACCATATTTGAATCGTTTATAGGTATCATGCTCATCAATATACAAATGGAACTTTATGTGACCTTACAAATCAACCCCGTGAAACTGAGGTACAGAAAAAAACATAGAACTTTTATTGGCCTTGCAAACTTGCAGTTTTCTTTATTTCTCAAAAGTTGTGCACTTACCCTCAATTTTAATGTGCAGGTGAGATTTGTTTGCTCCGAGCCCAGAGCTATGATTAGTTCTGTCACAGAGCTATCCACATGCAAATATGCTCTTACAGTACAAGTCCCTATGCTTTGCAAGCACCCGTAAGGCTCTATCGTTCTGTATCTCTGTTTAATCCACTGGTGCTAAATCATTGAGACTTCTGAAAGGTTACTATCACATGCTGTTCTAGAGTGGAATAGATAAAGAAAGTTAAAACTCAATTTAACTTGTTTCTTAACAAAATAGAATTGCTAAGGTCATTACTTGAGTTCAATTTGCAATTTTTTTACAAACTAAAATTTTCTCAAGCTGTGGGTGCTCATTTTGATTGGCCTAGGTGAATGACTGGTCTACTAGCTATATATTTTCATGATGGTGCAAATTTAGATAGTATGGTATATTGATTACTCAGCTTAACTCATTCAGCCTTAATTCCAAATTTGTTGGGATTGGCTATGATATCTATTACATGCCTTTCTTTTTCTTTATAGAAAGTAAAAAATATGCAGGTTCTACAGTGGTATTTTTTTAAATCTGTGTTATTAAATTTCTCAGCAATGTGTTCTGGGGTAACTCCCAAAAATATCTGTATGTTGTACATTGCAAAGTGAAGGTTCCCGCTATAGCCTGGATTAGAAAGAAATCATTAATTGTTAAATTGCTTTAAAAATGGAGTGCTGCATCCTTAAAAATTGCCATGATAAAAACATCATATTAATGACAGTAGTCACATATGAAACTGCCTCCAGAAACTTATCTGCTGCTGATTCTGTTTAATAAATGATAAAAGGAAAGCAAAAGAAAAGAAAAACATATAAATAGTGAGCAATGTGCAATTTTACTCTGAATTGTGTTATATATTTCGTGCACTTTGCTTGTTTATATGTAATGTATAGCATCTATTTTGACTCGGCAGATTGTTCCAAGAAGAGAGACCAGTTTGGCACACCATTAACTGTAATGTCCTTTCCAAGGACTCCAAGGAAACAAAGGCGGAGAAAGGTAAAACCGAAGACAAACGGATTATCATGGTTTCAGATGTTGAATATCCATCTGAGTTTGATTCAAAAGAATAGGCAGGGCATTGCATAGAGGGATTTCTGTCGATACCTCCTCAGGTAAGGGAGGTAATAAAAATGTATTCTTACTAGTTCATAATACTTCCTTTATGAACCGTTAGAATACATGTATATCATATGTAACAGAGATATCCCAAGTGCTGTTACTTACTGTACAAAGAGTGGGAAATCTGACCACAATTCGATTGTAGTTGAAATTTTAGTGTAGCTGAGTTTAGACAAGTAATTGGAGTGGGCATTTTCATTATCACATTGTCAGTGTTCTGTCCATATCTTTCAGGTGCATTTCAAATATAAGCTTTCCATCTTGAAGCTAGGCTATAGATTGTTCAGAAAGCATATTATCTGCACTAATTTTAAAGTTGACGCCCAACAACTTCCTTTAAATGGTAAAAGTCTGATCAACCCATTTAGTTAGAGCCTCCTCGATGGAGAATGCTTTATTCTATTTTTTTTTCTTTAATTTTTTTCTTTTCACTCTTTAACTTAACTGTTGGACGTACAATATGTTGAACGTATCTTAAAATTTAGGGTCTCGAATTAGTACTAACTTTTAGTCGGTTTCATTAAATATCTGAATCCATTTTTCTTAATATCGCTTAAGAAAAATGATGCTCTCTATGAATTATTTTGTTTCAACAAAAATGAAAAAGCAAAATACTAAAGAACCATATTTTATATTTCAATTCTCTATTGAAATTCGGTCAATTTTCTCTTGTAAGTTCCTTCGTGGCCCCTAACTCTTGTAGTAATGATCAACTAGCCCAAATTCATACAGAGATCGGGTATATACTGCGATATAGTAACAGAATTTTAACTGACAATATCCTAACCAACTCTGGATTTCTAAAAGTTTCATTCCATCATAACTATATATTATAGCTATTTACATCTATTCACAGATATGTATATAGCATTGTTGTTCTAGCCTGTTTTCTTCTCACTGTGACGATGAAGCTGCTTGCTTGCTGCTGCCCACAGAATCCAACAAAGCTATGTACTCATTTATGGCTTCACCTTCTTTTGTTACTTCAATGTCATAGTCAGCTAAGGCATCTCCATTTGCTAGTTCACCTGCGATTTCATCCTCCATCTCTACATCCCTCTGTTCATTTTCGTTGGTAGATGGACCTCCAATATCATTATCATTGCTCAAAACATCTTCATTCAAATCCTCCATGGCATCAGCACCAGGTATTAGCCTAGGATCACTTGCACTGTTTATAACAGCATTTGCAGGGTCTGGTCTTGGTTGTGTGAGCAACTGTTGCATTGCTAGCTGCATAGAGCCAGCAGCTTGAACAGCTTTAACCACTGTAGAGTACAGACAATAAATATGTTAAAGTGCCCTTATACTGGTTCAACACCTAGTAGCCTAGAAGTTGGTGGCACCAAAAATATGCAACTGTTTAATTAGTACCTCTTGACCTTTCAAAGCCCATGGATACAAGCTGTTCAACTGATGCCCGTTCTTTTTGTTGTGATCTTTTTATTTTCCTTGATTCTATATCATGCTGAAGGTCAAACAAAGTTATTAACTATGCAGGCTCAAATTAAAATTCAAACCAAATATATCTTCACGAAATAACTTAGATAACCTGGATAGTTGTATTAGTTTCTGGATTTGTCAAGTCATTCAACGCCTTCTCAGTGTCATTCTCATTTCTCCTCAGAGCTTCAGCAGCAAGCTCCTTCTCAAACCTGCCAAATTAAGAAGCACTTCAGCTTTATAAGGATATAATGGTGCTTATTCTATGCACCCAAATGGACATCGCTGATAGCTGGTGAAATTACAATTTGCTTATTCTATATTTGGTACCATACATCATATATTGTAGAAGGTCAACAGAAAATTACACCCTTCTTCAAGACATTGAGGACCAACTATAGCCAGTTAACAAGTATGTGCATTACAAGAAAGATATTTCACAATTTAAATAGAAAAGCTGACACATGTAAGCAACAGTAACTTCCAAATGCTACCCCAGGCTAAGAAAAAAAGAAGAGAAAGAAAATAATATTATCAAGATAAAAACCCCACATTAGTTTGATATTAGACATTAAGTTTTAATAGGCATATCATTAACAATGATATTGTGTGCGTACCCTACAGCTACCAACTCATTCAATCTCTGGAGATCCACAGCTTTTCTCAAGGGTGTTACTCCATACCTTTGTTGTTCCCTGTGAACATACAAGACCAATTATAAGTACAACCAAAAGATAAAATCACATATAACAGAAGTCAAATTTACAACACTCACTTTATTTCATTTCTTCTACGAATGTCATCCTCTCGTTTCTTTGATTTCTTATCCTTCTCCTCTATGAGAAAATTAATGGCACTCTCAACATCCTGATTGCTCATTCTCAATGCCCTCTTTGCATCCTTTACCCTAAAGCCCATGCTCATAACAATTGACAAAGCCTCATCTGGCACTTGTAACTGGAACCAGAAAAGGAAAATTGTTTGATGAGGGAATAAAAAGTGGTTATAATATTTGTATTGTATCGTAACATAATAAGAGAGTGAGTGCAACCAAAAGATAGAAAGAAAAAATTATCATGCAGGAAATTCAGAGACAAGACGATCATAACAAAGGTAACGATTAAAGAGAGCACTATCTTCCCAGGCCTTTTTTTCCTCAACACACAGGCAAGCTAACTAACACTCTGTTCAGTATCCTGAATATGATATATATCTATCAACATGAGCGTACTTGGGTATTTATCTAGAGGTTCAGGTCTTGGTAGTAGCTACTTCCAGCCAAAAATGCAAACAAACAGATTTTATTTGCAGAGATATAAATTTCAAGTCTAGTAAAAGGTTAAAGAAATAAAAATGTCAGCTATGGACAAGAAAAGAAAAGTCAGTTAAAATTTTAAGTATCTTAACTATCCCAATTAGAAGAACCTTGTTAAGAAGTATTCTGTGTGTTTGATCTGCCCAAATTTCATATTTAATGGAGAGAGAGACGGAAGATGGGTGCAATCAAATATACAGTACACAGTATGTCTAACCTGGGAGAATCTTGCTTGTGCAGAGGTCAAAAACCTCTTACATTTATCAAACTGACCACTGTGATAAGCAACCACTCCTTCCAACAGCTCTAGTCTCAAGTATCTAAAAAGAAGTATTAGAAAGGAATTAGCTTCAAACAGCCAGACAATAAAGTCTCCTGATTTCCAGTTCTGTTCATTATTATATTGAAGGATATATACTGAAAATTACTCACAGAGCAATCTCTGAAGAGTGGCCTACTGAAAGGAGCCTGAAACGGGATGAATCCTTGCCATGAGCACGTTCAAGTCCTTCTCTAGCCTTTTCAAGGCGTACTCCAGCCACTGAGAGCCAGGCAATGTCACGGAGCATGAAATAGCACCAAACCATGTCTATTTGCAAAATCGGGATATTGTCAACAAGCTGGAAGCAAACAAAATGTACAAAAAAAAATTAGGACATTTATAACCACAAAATTCTCTGAAAAGCAAAAAAAAAAAAACATAGAATCAGAATGGCTTACTTCAATAGACTTGGGATTGCAAAGAGAAAAAGTCTCCTGCCAGTTAGAAATGAGACAAACTTAAGACAATTCTCACACAGAGGAAAAATAACAGCCAAGTAAGATCAATTATCCACACAAAAAACATTCAACGATAATCCAAAATCGTTTTATGAGCATGAGAAAACATTCATAGAAAATCCACTGGCAACCATAGAACTATAACAATTAGGGCATACATGCACATGACCTGTGGTAAATGCATAGAGATCCAATCACTTAAGAAAATAATGTTAGAAGAGAATAGCCAGTATATTCAGAGCTGAAGATTACAATTTAAATGTACATTAACTAACAACATAATCAAAAGTATTGATTTAGACCATAGAAAGATAAATCTGGAGAACAATTAAGATGTACTAACCATTTAAATAAATTTGAAACATTCAGTTAAGAACTAACCTCGCCCATAGTAAGCACTTCTAATGCATCTTTAAACATTTGCCTTCTGATTAAGCCTTTTCCATTTGCATGAAGCATCAGACCCATCATTATTGCCCTGCCATTTAATGAGTAAAATCATATTTCCAAACCCAAAATAGGATGGAGGACCCTTGAAATCCTAAGAAATAAAACTAGTGACACATATATAAATACAAATCTAGAAAAACCACTGGCACGGGCTGCATAGATAGCATACTGTCGATCAGTCTCTGAGAAGTGCAATTTCTGCCCACTTTGATCTTCAAGTTCTAAATTGAAGTCTTCAACTGGCAACGAACCATCACCATGTCTCTTGGACAGTGCAGAGACAGCTGCTCTGCCAAGTTAAGATGAAAGACTACACGTTAAAAATAAATAAATAAAATAACAGAGAAAGAAAAGAATGAGCTCAAATAGGAAACTTCAAAATATAAGTGCAAAAAGATACTATTTCTCTAGAAGCAACATCTGGAACGATCCAGCATGTGTTCTGTTGGTTGCTTATACATCTAAAAAGACAATCTTCACTTTCAGGCAGCAGATATAGAACAAATATGATGCCCGACGTCCTACAGTTGGTTGAAACAACTAGGCTTGCTCAGTTCTGAGTTGCAGTAGAGTCCAAAAAATAAAGTCCAAAATTCATCTTATTTTCACAGTTCTTCCGCACCTTTTAGTGTGAAAATTAAATTGCTTCAAAAAGAGGTAACATTAAAAGCAATAGTTGTCTAAAAAACTATTTTACAAAAAAGCAAGAGTGAAAATTTTCATGCAAACAGAATTGGAGCTTCTATTTCTGATAGCCTTTTATTTTTCCTGATGATGGCTAGTTCAGATTATTTATTTATCTATTTTACCCTATAAGAGAATTAAAAAAAAAAAAAAGGATGGACGATGAAGAGATGCTCCAACAAAACAAAATACTTCAAGTCCACAAAAATATAGCATAGTTTTCTGACAAAAACATCTACGTTATTAAGTGTACATTGACAACGATCCACATGAAAAACTTCTTGATTTGTGATTCAATTTTCTCATTCAATTGAGTGACAAAATCAAATTGTTGGCTCCCACAAATGGCAAGTTCTCCAAGGAATTGTACATGATGTTCTAAGTTGAATTATTCTAACACAGAAACTCATTATTTATCCAACTTACATGATACAAAATATGAATTGTGAGTCAAGCATCTAAGATATGTCTTCAAACAAATTTGCCTCACCACGCTACAACACACTCTCTTACAGAAATCAGGACTTTAGCAAGTTAAGAATCAAATATAACAGTTAAAATGAAAAGAAAAATAACAGATTTATAAGAAATGAGACAGAGAATGATCTATTCACATAAAACAGATACAAAAAATTACGACCTTGACACCAAACACATAAAACCAATTTCAACCAGAAGCTTAACATAAGAAACTCAAGTCACGACAGCCCATAAATAATAATAAATAAACAATACAACTCACTTAATTCTTGAGAGTCGACGATTGCGCTCCTCATCGGCCATCAGTTCCTCCTTTAAAGAATTTCCCTCCTCAATAGATATACGACTTACAAGAATCTTAGAGTTGTTCTTGATACCCAATTGACTGAGCCTTTCACTACCATCGCCATCTTTCAAGACTTTACCAGCACAAATTAAATTGATCGACTCAGTAGCCATGTTTGATCGCTTAGCGACCTTCTCTCTCAACATGGCAACTGACCAATTCTCCAATTCTACCTCCAATATACCGACCCATGTCCCTGCTATCTTTAGTTTCGCCATTGAAGACACTGAATTGTAAGTCTACAGTTTGGTCTTAAAGTGTTGAGAGTGAGAGTAAATTATGCCACCGTGAAGTTTTCGCCAACTTGAGGGCTACGGTTTCGATTTTCAATAGTATTTTTTGTATTTTTGGTTGAAAGATTTTCAATTGATTCAATCTTGGAACCATCCGCTTGGAGCTTGTCTTTAACCGTATTCGCAATTACAAAAAGAAAACCCCTTTACCTGAAGTCGGGTTTGACGTGCAAAAAAATTTAAAAAAGTTATGGAGTCTATAGTATACAAATTGAAATTCTAATATTAAAATCCATTAGATATAAAATTAAAAAAGAAACAAGAAGAATATATGCTATGATTATTTTATATTAAAAAATAAATAGACAATAAATATATAAAATATAATATTATGTATATAAATAAGCATTATATATACAAAATATATTCTAATGTAATAGTCTATTCTGGTAGAATTTAAAAGAAAATAATAGATAAAAATATACTATAATTATCATAAAATCCAAAATTATATACATATTTTAGTATTTGACATTTTCTTTTTGTTCTTTTTTTTTTGTGAACTATGATATATTATATATAGCCAGAATAAAATTTATTTATTTATTTATTTTTTATGATTGATGTTAATAAAATTATAAAAAATATACCAATGAGGAATAAAAATAACAAAAAAGTAATTAAAAAAAATATATATATTTATATTCCAGCAGCCAAACATATAGTAAATTTAGTATAGATTTTTTTTACAGTACTAAATAGTTAAGTAAAATTTTGAGAATCAAAATATATTTTTTGTAAAATATATATTTTTACAAATATATTTTTTGTATAATGTATAAATAAACAAAAAATAAAATATATTGATTATTTGATGTAATTAAAATAATAGAATATAAATAATTATAAATAAAAATTTCTACAAATATATATCTATAATTTATAAATTTAATCAATTAATTTAATATATTTTTTGCAATACATTTTATTTTAAAAAAAAAAACTGATTTTAAAGAGGTATATTTTACTTTTAAGAAAAAAATTTTACAAATAATATATTTTATTCTAAAGAGACTAATTTGGTCATTTTATTAAAAAAAAATTTCAATTGTTTGAAAAAAATCCTAATAACACACTATTAACTATTATTTTCAAATATTTTTATTAAACTGTTATACATCAAAAAAACTATAAGCGGCGTTCAACAAACTTAACAGAAGACCTCCTAAAATCTTTCAAGTGCCAACTGACTTAATTATTGTTAAACAAAACTGACTTAATTGTTGATTTTAATTAAGTTAGGCTCTTAATAAAAAAAATATGTTCAATTTACTATCTATCATTATTTAATCGGCGCAAAAGAGAGTTTAGGTCCAAGGATCTAAACTCATTGCATTTTAGCCCAATTTCTTTATACTTGAATGATTTTCTCTCTTTAAACATAGAATATCCTACAATTCATTAGATTACATCGTAAATTAATTTAGATTGACATCAAAGAAATTTATAAATAAATAAATAAATAAAGCTTATTATCTCATATTTTGTTACTTAAATGACATTTTATAAATAATAAAGTAATAATTTTTCCTCTAAGAAATAATACTTTCTTGGAAATTAACAAGTTCTCTCTTTCTTGGACACTCAACTTTCCTTTTAGAAATAGTATTTTCTTGGATATTAAGTTCTCTCTTTCTAAACTACTAGAAGTACAATAACGTCCATTTTTTTAACCCAATTTAGTAGAAAATTTTCGAAAAAGCTCTCTTATTTTTATATTTATTAATGAGGTTGCATGTAATAATTCTATTCTAATCTAAAATGATATGGAAAATGGTAACCCAAATATATTTGTAGACAGAAGGTAGAGACTAAAATACACTATGGTACAACTTGTGGTAATTAAGCTCCTGAAGTAGAATTCTACGGCATTTGTATCCCTCTCCTCCTGTTAACTCTTTGTTAACCCATTTAACAAAGGATTGAGTAGAACCCACCTCCTATTCTTTTATAGGTTCCACTTTCACTTCCCTCCCTCGTCCTCATCCCCCACTCTTTTATTTTTACATAAAAAAATTTATTTTTAAATAGAAACCGATAAATAGATATTTTTCTCAGAAACAGATTTAAGAAAAATAATTTATAAAAAATTTAAAAAATCAATTAATTAAATAAAAAATATAGCAATTTCAAAGTGTATCTCTCTTTGCTCTTCATCCTTTTTCTCTCTCTTCTATGGTCCCACCTTTTTTCTTCTTTTTTTTTTTATTGGTTTATAGGAATTCTCGAAATGTAAACTTTTGCAAAGAGAGCAAATTCCTTTACTACTGAGACACATGCCCTCAGCCCTTTATCTATCCGAATTTTTTAAGTTAAATTATAACATAGAGTTGACTGAGGGGTTTAAATCAGCTGGGTGTCTTCTGGATGCCGTTTGTCCATGTATGTCGATCGAAGCTTTGGTGAGGTTCCGGGGAAGAAACTAAACGTTCGTTGCAATGGAGGTATTGAAGCTAATAGATAAATGGGCTTTCATATGTGGCACCTGTCGTATTGTTCAAATTTTGTGTTCAGTGATTTTGAAATCAACCCATCTTTTTCTTGGTGATATAGATTAATGTTTAAACTATGGATTTCGATTTTCTTGTATACCCCTTTTCTTTCATTTATTTATTTTGAAATTGTAATTGGAAATTTTACTTCTTTTACTATGAAGGATGCATCTTGGAAATTTGTATCCAATTTTTATTATCTCTAACCAAGGGTTCATGAATGGATATTGCTGCTTCAGTCTTTGCTGAATGCTTGTCTACCTAAAGCTAAACTCCAAATTTAATTTAGTAATCAGTATGAAAATTTTTGTCTTGTGGGCAAAAAAGGACATAAAAAATCTCAAATGGGCACAAGCAAGAACACAAAATTTTCCAAGATGGGGGCAGAGGTATTGGAACTTGAAATCCAAAGCGGAAGAGAATGAGCCAATCAATTGAATAGAAAGACGTGTTATTTAGAGTGACTCTCAAGTCTCATCCATAGACAACATCCATGATAAAGTTATGCCTCCCCAAATCATACACAAGAAAATAAGCAAAAAGCGAAATTAAAAAGGGGAAAGGACTAAAATACTGCTGGTGCTAAACTGAAAACTTGGGGACATTGATGATCATTGCTATATGCCAGACTGCTTATGCTGCGCCTCAATCTGGCTCTCCCTTTACTATCCTATTTAGTAAAATTTATATAACTATTAAAATACTTTTATATATAATAATTAAACTATCATATGTAGTAAACTATCCTATTTCCATGTATGTTGATATTGAGGAATTTTATTTAGTAAATTATTCTATTTTTAATGCACGTTGATATTGAGGATTATCTGTAAAATAGATATTTTAATTACTGAGTTGTCTAATTCTCATATTCATTAATTTTTTTCCTTTAAAAAAAATACTAAAATCTTAAAAGTTTTCCTTTAAAATTATATCATCTCATCTTCTTTTATAAGTTTCCCACAAATAAAAACAAAATAACTAATTATTTTAAATCTCATAAACTAAGAATATTGTATGAAACATGAGGTATTTTTTTTTTTACATTTCTTAAAGAACCTTTTTTTTGTCTATCTTAGTTTACTGATTTTTTTAAAATTATACTTCTATAATTTTGAGTATATAATTTTTTTAAAAGGATTAGATTGTTAATAAATATGCATTTATATTTAATTTTGGTATATTTAACTTCGTCATATTTATCATAATCCTCTTTATTATATCTCTAATATATAAAATCTATAAAAGCATGTTTGATATCCAAAATTTTGAAATAAGAATGAGATTTTCATTACAATTTTGAATTTGATAGCTAAAACATTTGAAAATATAATTATGATTCTTGTATAAAAAATTTTAATATCTTAAATTTTTGTTATTTGAAAATTTTTTCATATTTTTTTATACATAATATTTTATATTCCCAAAAATACAGTCAATAAAATTAAACCAAATATAAAATAGAATTTTAGTTCCTATTACATGAATATACAAAAGATAAATTTTGGAATTTCAAAATATTAATTAGGAATATGATTCCATTTTTTATGGAATCATATTCTTTTAGTATACTGTATATATACTAATGGCATATTTGATATTCTAAATTTTAGAATAGGAATGAAATTTTTATTTCAAATTTAAGTTTGATAGCTAAAATAATTAAGAATAAGATTCTGATTTCTACATAAAAATTCATAATACCTCAAATATGTTGGTATTTGGAAATTTTTTATTTTTTAAAATAAATTTTGGATTTTAGTTCATATTACGTGAACATAACAAACAGAAAAATTGTAATCTCAAAACACCAATCTAAGAATATGTTTTTCTTACATGACAGTGGGACATTTTTCAAACTAATTTGTCTATAATTTTTTCTATATTTATCCAATTTATATGATTCTTAATTTTACTTAAAGATAACATATAAAGATATAATATATTCAAATTTTATAATTTTTGGAGTATCATACTATTGTTAGTGGAATTTCAAAATATACTATATTTTTTTATCCTTGAACAGTTTTAAGATATCAAATTTAATAATTCATATATTATAATATCTATGCTTATTTATTATAAAATTTTCAGACACTTAGCCAAGATACAAATAAATATTTTTTATATTTACAATATCTTCAAATTGGGCTTCTAATGTATTTGAACAATAGAAAATATATTACTCATCTTACACAAGGGTGACATTCAAACCAATATTTATATTAATATTATAATTTATAAAATATATAACATATTAAGATAATACTTTTACTGAAGTTTATTTAAGACATAATCCTAAAACTTTTTATTGTTAGAATTTGTACAAATTTGGTCTATAAATAGTTTAAAAATTAAGATAAATTTTAGGATAAGCTTTTGGAGCTGTAAAGATACAAATGAAACAACTTTAATCAAAGGAATAATTATAATTATTTCACCTATATTTCCTTATATTTATTGAATTGTATTACGAAATTTTGTAGACATGTATAGAACTTATAAATTTACAACTTTTTATATTTTATGTATCATTAAATTAGACATCTAAGATGATCAAAATAAACAAAAATAGTAGAGTAGTCTACTAAAAATTGAATCAGAACTAGTTTTTGTAAAATGACGATTTTTTTCAAATACATTAAATTTTGTAAAAATATTTTAAAAATATATACATAAGACCTATCTACAAGTTTTCTATTTGAACTTTTCCAAACTCTACTCTAAAACCACGAAAATTAGGTCTCAATATTCTACTATGAAAATAGAATTAAAAAGCTTTAATTTAATTGTTTACACTCCATAAAAACTATAATCTATACAATTTTTAATTTAATTTTAGCAACAAGAAAAAAGAATAATCGGCTCACTAATGATTTGTTTGCTTGCTTTGCAGCTTAAATTTTGAAAAAATTGAATAAATAAAGGAAAAAAGAAGAAGAAGAAGAGGAATGAGGTGTTTGACAGGAAAATGGAGAAGATAAGTTTGACCAAGACCACCTTCTTTCCTTCTTTTTTTTTTCCTTTGTCTGTCCTCCCTTTTTTCTTTTATTTTTTTTATATATATATATATATATAACCAATACAAAAATATAATTTAATCCTATCAATTTAATTAAATTCACTTATTAATTCAATCTAATTTCTTTATTCACTTTATTCTCAAATTTATGTCTTCTTCATTTAGATTATAAAATGATTACGTGTAGCACGAAATAATTACAAAAAACTTTGAACATGTAACTAGTGTATGTTATGAATTTACTTCCATAAAAATAAGTATAAAATATATGTGTCTAAGTGAATTATATACAAAATAAAGATGCTCAAATGAGATGCACATAATAATGAATGTGGGAAAGATTGAAAATGTTACATTTTATTTAAAAAAATACTGAAATAATTTCAAATACCAATAAATTTGAGATATTAGGAATTCTCACTTAGTAATCGAAATTTTATTCTCAAATATTTTAGTTACGAAATTCAAATTTAGAATGAGAATTATATTTTTATTCTAAGATTAGGTATACCAAATGTGTCCTTGCAGCTTAGTATGCTAAGCATATCATAAGAGTGATGTAATAAAGTTTTATGAATATATTAAGAAAAATTTACTATTTATCTCATGAGATTTAATATTACACTAGTATCCTATGAGATTTTAAAATTATATTATTTGTCTCCCTCAATTTTATATTATTCCGTCAAATTTTAATGGTTTTATCAATTAAATAATTAACAAATATTAAAATTACCTCTTAACATATTTTCTTTATACTATTAAAGTGGAAAATAGTAAAATATTTTTTTTTTCATATTTTTCTATCTTCTCTTTTTTCATGATCTAGGTTAAAATCAAAGTAAAAAATATGAATTTGAACTATAAAATGTCATAGTTCAATTCTTGAAATTAATTCTAAAAGTATGATATATTCATTTCATTATTTCATGCAAAATATTAAAATTGTAAGTTTGATTTCATTCTATTCATGTTAAATAATTTTTACTAGAAATCATTAATTAATTATTAGTACAAGAATATTTAATTAATTTATAAGTTTACTCTAATTTTTAGAAAGATGGAAAAAGATGAAAAAAATTGACGGAATAAATATACAGTTTGACGGAAATAAAATAAATATGGTAAATAATATAATTTTAAAATTCTTGAAAATACTAATGTAATATGTTAAATCTTGAAATAATTAGTATTAAAAAATTACTATAAAAAGTTATTTTGTTATTTCACAAAAAAAGGTTAAGCATGAGTAAAACTTATCAGGAGTTCCAGCACCTCGCCCGGAAAAACTTGAAATTTAAATTATAATCTAAACAAATCAGCCTAATCACCATAACTATAAATTTGACCTAGTTGGGTCATCCTACAAATTAGGACTTTTTCGTTGACAGACCCAATTTTTTTTTAATTGAGTTGATTTTTATGAAATTAATTTCTACAAGAGTTTCAAAGGTTTAAAATTAAAAATTTAAACGAATTAACTAATAATTATTATTTTACACACTTTTTACAAGAAATTTATTGAAAAATTCCATGATTAAAACATAGAAAGTATCTATATTAAGCTACATCATTAAAAATTTAGATAGATTTTTTTTTATATAAAAGTTTTACAATATTAAATTTATAAAACGAGTTGTTTTCTCAGCAATCAATTTGTGGTGGATGGGGGAGTTTGAAGCAATATGATTACTACTCACTGTTTTTTTTTTAACGGATAAACAAATTTGCACTCCCCATTTAATAAAAAAATATATATATTACACAAAAGTCTAGGCAACCGTAAAAACGATTTAAAACAAAAAAAACAGGGGAGTTGCCGTCGTTTTCCTCGCGAGCGCAAATGTGATCACTTACCGCCATCAATTTCCATGGCGGATACCGGAGGATCCTCCAAATCAACTCCCCAAACGACAACCATAAGCCCCGAATCCATTCCAAAACGCAAACCCAGAAAACCCAGAAATCAAAACAAGCACTTGTCCGAACAAATCATTACTCTGCTTTCCTCCGCCGCCTCCGCCGCCTACTATTTCCTCTCCCAAAACGACCTCCATCTCCTCCCATCCCAGTCTTTGTCCCTCGAGTCCCTCCTCTCTTCTTTTCCTTTCTCTCCCTCTCCGTCCATTTTCCCTTCTTCTGAATCCTTCTTCCATCGCTTCCTTTCCTCTGCTTCCTCGGACTCCGACCCTCGCTGGTCTCAGATTTTTCGCATGACAAAGCCAAACTTTACTCACCTCCTTTCTATACTCTCTCCTTCCCTCCTCTCTTTCCTGCCTCCCTCCATTCCTCCTGATTCCGCTGTCGCAGCCACCCTCTTCCGCCTCGCTCACGGCGCGTCCTATGAAGCAGTGGCGCGTAGATTTGGACTGGACTCGTCAGCCGCGGCCTGCGTCGCGTTTTATTCTGTTTGTAAAGTGGTGAACGAGAAATTGGTGGACTTGGTGGACTTCGGAAGGGATATGGAGCGCATTGTGGTGGGTTTTGGGTGGATTTCTCTCCCCAATTGTTGTGGGGTTTTGGGTTTTGGGAAATTTAGGGTTAATAGTGAGTTGGTGGGGAAAAATGGGTTGTTGTTAGTTCAGGCACTGGTGGATTCCGAAGGTAGATTCTTGGATATCTCCGCAGGCTGGCCGTCGACAATGAAGCCTGAATCAATCTTGAGCCAGACTATGCTCTATTCGCGAATTGAAAAATCAAGGGAATTATTGAACGGGCCTTGTTATCAGCTTCCTGATGGGAATTCAATTCCCCAATATATATTGGGGGAATCTTGTTTCCCTCTGTTTCCATGGCTATTAACTCCATATATTAGGTCAAATGAAGAGGATAGCTTCGGTTCAGCAGAAAGGGAGTTCAATGCTGCTCACAATAGAGCAATGTCGTTGGTTTCCACAGCATTCGTCAGAGTAAAAGCTCGATGGCAGCTGTTGGCGAAGAGGTGGAAAGAGGAGTGCCTTGAATTCTTCCCATTCGTGATCGTAATGGGTTGTTTGCTGCATAATTTTCTAATAAAGTGTAATGAGCAGCTGCCGGAGGAGAGCGTTGGATGCGCTCTAAAGAAGGAAGAACTGCCGGTTTTCCAAGGCGAGGCAGATGAGAGAGGACAGGGGATGAGGGATGCGCTTGCTAAGCACTTGAGTAGGGTAAGCTTGAGAGGATGAAACAATAATGATATCAACTATAAATTATGCTTGTAGTTATAATTAAGTAATAGTAGCCTCAGTTGTTTGTAAATGAATGGCAGTTTGTGGTGCAATTAGAATGGATGGTCTACTGAGTGGATTTTCAGTTTTCTACTTAGTTTCATTGACATGGACAGTTAGTTATGATAGGTACTCCACATTCAATTTTTGGGTAGTGGGAAATAAAATTTTGTTTGGTAATTTGTTGTGCAGAAACTGGATTCCATTTTAGAGATGCATTGAGCTAACAAGAGATGTCAGAAATGGACGACTTCAATGATTCAAAAACAGTATACTCAAATAAATATGTTGGTTTAGATATTATTAGACACGTTTTAAATTTACCGATGCATTCCACTTTATTAAAGCAAATTATAATTGAAATTGATCCATTTGATTGGTCATTAGAGAGCATCAAAGTAAAATCCTTGGACTTTGCAGACTTCTGTGTCTTTTTTAAATATCAACTATATATTTAGAAGATGGGTGGTGGAATTCTAATTTGGACTCTTATAATCTTTAATCAACTTAACTAAAATTGATTTCCATTCTTAGATTTGTTTGATAATTAATGAGCAATTTTCATGCAAACTTAATGGTTATAGTCATCTTGGATGCATGATCCAGTTCTTTGGACTAAATTGTTATAAGAGTAATTTTAATTAACAGGAAATTTGGAAAATGCTAGCTATTTTTTTATACTTTTTTTTTGCTATTTTTATTCTTTAAAATAATATGTAATAATATTTGTTTTTTTGTTTTTGAAGAGTAATAATTTTTGTTGTTATGAAACCTGCTATGAAAATATAAATATCGTGTTATTTGGTCGACTATAGAGAAAAGACATTTACGAAACCTCTTGTCTAACTCTTATTATCTTATGTTAAGTTCTTTTCCTTTTTTTTTTCCAGAACAAAAAGAAAAGAACTTTACTGTTTTATGGTTTAAATTGAACAATTGACTAATTGAGTAGTTCCCCAAGCCCACCAATATTTCTGATATTTATCTATTTTCAAATATTGCCATTGGAGACAGGATGTAAAATTCTTCTATAAACTAAATTTATATAGAATAAATTAATAAAAGAGAGTCGTATCAAAAAATAAGTTATATAATACTATCTCATTAGTTTAATTTATATAAACCGAGCGGAGTCGATGTAAAAAGATTTCAGCAATTAATACCAATATGAGTAACAAATAATATAAACGGACAATAATAATGCTCAAAAAGTTCTATTGGTTTTTTATGCACCGGATCCACATACAAAATAATAAGAGGTACAACCGTGCAAAGCGTATACCCAATAGAAATTTTGTTTTCGATACTTTTTTGATATTTATTCTATAATTAATCTAGATTTTGATAATATACACCAAAATGTGAACCAATTATAGAGTAAAAGTATGAAGAAGTATTAAAAAGTAATTGTTTATAGCATTTTTCAATAGAAAACTTTTTTTTTCCTAAAAAATGAGACTTAGCAAAACACTTTGAGTAAGAAAGTGAATTGAATATCTATCTATATAATAAAACCGGATACATGGAGTACTGTAGCTATACAGTATTCTCCCGGTTTTGCTCCTCAATATACCATCACCGTTTAGTGTCATTATTCTCACCGTTTAGTGGCATTTACCTGACACCAAGTAGCTATAGTACTCTCCCGGTTTTGCCCCTCAATATACCTCACGCCATTATTCTCAACGTTTAGTGGCATTTACCTGACACCAAATGACACCGTATCATTCATATTTCCTCGTAAGAAAAACGACGTCGTCCATGCGTATTGGACAAATGGGCTGATGAAACTTGGGGGCTGGCTGGATAGAAAAGATGAGGAGAAGAAAGAGAAACGCTGCCGAAAATTGAAGAAAGCGTCCAACGTTGGAGGCAGCCGGTGCTGCACCCTCGCCAACACCAGATGTTGTCGACAGTGGCTGGACAGAGTGAAAAGAGATGGTCAGAGGTGGAAGAGAGTTGCGTGGCAGAGACAACCGAAGGAAGAAGGGGTTGTTGGGTATTGTTTTTTATTTTTTTCTTTAAGAATACCGTGCACACTATACCTACACTTTTTTTTTAATTTTAAATTGATAGAAAAATAAGTTACTTTATTATTAACTTAATTTATAAATAAAATCATAATACTATATTAATTTGATTTTTGAAAATTTGAAATTGTTTCAATTTGTTTTTTTATTAAAAAAAATTAAACTGACATGTAACTTTTAATTTGTCTTATGGTTGTTAAAAATTTCAGTAAGTGATACATAATTTTATTATACACGTTAGAAAATTTTGGAGTTTTTTTGACCTTTATTATAATTTAATTTCGTGTCATGAACACTGAATCTGAGATAAGCTTTGTGTTTAGATTAGTCTAAAATTTTCAGTTTCTTTGTGAATAATCTATTTAAATTATTAATTTAAGATTTTATTATCGGTTTTTTTCTTTTTTTTATGAAGTAAAATAATGACTCTATATATGCTATTTTTACTATATATTTGTATTATTTATTCTATTTGCTGTCTAAATTTGTCCGCGACAGCTACATATGAATTTATTATTACAACACAAAATGATACAAAGATCAATTAGAAAACTTTGAGAAGAGAACTCTAAAAATTTTCATCTGTCTTTCCACATGAACTTACTTTTAAGTTTAGGCTGATATCAAACTTCTACGATCCCACGAACTTAAGCATATTACAATTACAAAAGTAAAATTATTACACAGGAAAATTAAGAAAACAAATGCTAATATTTACAAGTCCTAATGGATTGATAATGGACAAGGCACCACAATAATATACTCTCTCTTGTGCAAAAATATAGTCTCTTTTCTTTCTTTCTTTTTTTTCACATAGATTAAGAAAAGTTAGGTATTGTAGTTACATAGATAAAAAAAATTATATTATTTTCCTATTATACTTTTTATTTATATTAGATGAAAGATGAGAAATCTAAATTGCAACAAACTAATAAATATTAAATATCACATGAATTAAAATAATTTCATTAGAAAAATTCAAAAAATTAAATAAAAGGTTGTTTATTATAAGTCAATGAAATAAAAGTGTAAAAGAGAATTCAGAAATTAATTACAATATAAAAATAGTAAGTGGGACTATTTTGAGACAAACGAAAGAATCATTCAAGACAACTAATAATGATGGTTCAAAAGTAGCTGATTTCTTAGCAAAGATGTTACGGTGTGATGAATTAATATAACAGATTAAGTGTATCCTCCTTAGCAAGACATTTGTTAGAAAATTCTACTTAAGTCCACGGTATATCAGTTATTCAGTTAGTCGTATGCCCCTTGAATTCTTAATTTTTGACTTTTCATATTAAGAAGACTTGACTTTCAGGAAGCAGGCAGAGAATTTTCATCCTTAAGCATTCTACATGATATTCCACGAAAACTTCCTATCTCATCTGTCTTCTTGCAGAGCTAGTACCTTGCCCAACTGCTGCTGCTCTCATCTTACCCTTTGTTCGAAGACGAGATGACCAGTCCACAATTTCTCTCCTTTCTTTATGCCCTCCTAAAATTCTTTCTTGGATTTGGCTTTATCTCTTTGTTGGTTTCCGGCCAATGCCTTGAACACCAAAGAACCCTATTGCTGCAATTCAAACAAGAGCTGTCCATTGATCCTCAAGCTGACTCAAAGCTAATGGATTGGATTCCAACACAAAACTGCTGCTTGTGGGATGGAGTCAGATGTGACCCCCAAAGTGGCTATGTCATCGGCCTTGACCTTACTAATAGCTCGATCACTGGTGGATTTAATAGCTCAAGCAGCCTCTTCAATCTGCATCATCTCCGGTATCTAAATTTAGCTTATAACAATTTCAATTTCTCTCCTTTTCCATCGGGTTTTAGTAAGCTGTCGAGCTTGACTCATCTGAACCTTTCCTGGTCTAACTTTGGAGGTCCAATTCCACTTGAAATTTCAAGTCTTAGAATGTTAGTATC
The DNA here is from genome assembly GCA_023653625.1 of Triadica sebifera. Lineage (NCBI taxonomy): Eukaryota > Viridiplantae > Streptophyta > Magnoliopsida > Malpighiales > Euphorbiaceae > Triadica > Triadica sebifera. The sequence continues at coordinate 17,668,078 of CM042910.1, read as the reverse complement.
TCTCGATCTTTCAACATACTCATATATTTTAAGTTATCCTGCCATACCGCGAAATCTAGATCTTGAAAAGCTTGTTAAGAATCTAACTAAACTGAGGGTTCTTCATCTTGATGGAATAGATATTAAGGCTAGTAACAGTAGCAGGTGGTGCCAGGTTCTGTCATCATCACTCCCTAACCTTCGTGTGTTGAGCTTGTCCACTTGCAATCTCTATGGAGCTTTTCATCATTCTCTTTTACAGCTTCAGTTTCTTAACTATCTCAATCTTAATAGAAACAACCTCGCATCAAAGGTACCCGATTTCTTAGCTACATTATCTTCTTTGACATCTTTGCATCTTAGTGGATGTGGGTTGTACGGTAGATTTCCTGATGGTTTATTCTTGATGCCAAAAATGCGAACTCTTGATTTGTCCTTCAATTATAACCTTATGGGTAATCTGCCAGAGTTTCCTCAGGGTAGCGTGCTTGAAGATATAAATCTTTCAGAAACAATGTTCACAGGGAATTTACCAAATTCTATCAAAAATTTGGCTCGTCTAAAGTCCTTGCAGCTTCATTCTTGCAGTTTCTATGGATCCATACCTTCCTCAATTGAAAATCTCACCCAACTGACTTATCTAGATTTTTCAGCCAACAATTTTAGTGGTTCAATTCCATCACTGGCCCTATCAAAGAGGATCACTGGATTAATATTTTCTCACAATCATTTCTCAGGTACTTCTTGATCTTGTAGTCAGTTAAACTATCCACCGCATTGTAAGTATTTTCTTGAATGTTTTTGCTATTAGCAACCATTTTGCAGGTACTATTCCTCTGTGTTATGGAAATGAGCTTGACGAACTTGAAATTCTCTACCTGAGAAACAACTCTTTGACTGGGATGATCCCTTTAGCACTGTTTGCAAAACCATCAATCAAGTGGTTAAGACTTGACCACAACAATCTTCATGGACGGTTATCAGAATTTCAGAATGCATCTTCTTCACTGCTGAAGGAGATTGACCTGAGTCAAAATGAGCTACAAGGTCCGATACCGATGGCAATCTTTAACATAAGTGGGCTTAATATCCTAATACTTTCTTTCAACCACTTCCATGGCACCATTAAGCTTGACATGATCAGAAACATCAACCAGATCTCAACGCTTGACTTGTCTGACAACTTCTTCTCCTTTGAGGATAGTGGCGGCAATTCTACATCCTTGTCCTATTTTGGGACACTAAGATTGGGTTCATGTAATATAAAAAGATTTCCAGATTTCTTCAGAAATTCCTCATATTTAGGAGATTTGGATCTTTCCAACAACAAAATCAGGGGAGAGATACCCAATTGGATTTGGAAATTTGAGAATTTAGTTCAGCTAAACTTATCTGGTAACATGCTATCTAGTTTTGAAAACCCAGAACTGAATCTTTCCTCAAGCATGTTGGCCATGCTCGACCTTCATTCCAATTTGCTGGAAGGGGACTTTCTTTTGCCACCCCCTTCTATCATCTACTTAGATTACTCAAGCAATAGGTTTTCATCCACTTTACCATTCAATATTTTTAATGACCTTATATATATCCCTATTTTTATCTCCCTGTCAAGAAATAAATTTTGGGGAGAAATTCCTGTGTCATTATGCAGCAATACTTGTTTAGAAGTGCTTGATCTTTCTAACAATCACTTCAATGGCAGTATTCCACCATGTCTAGGCTCAAATAGGTGGTTGAGAGTGTTAAAGCTGCGAAACAACAGACTTGATGGTCCTCTTCCCCAAGCATTTGGCAAATATTGTAAGCTGAGAACTATGGATGCCAGTCGGAATTACTTGGAAGGACCTTTGCCGAGATCATTGCCTAACTGTCGAGACTTGGAAGTTTTAGACGTCGGCAACAATAAATTAAATGGCTCTTTCCCACTTTGGTTGGAAAGCTTGCCTAACTTGCGGGTTCTCATCCTGCGGTCCAACAACTTGGGTGGTTCTATTTCTTATTCTCATAACGAAAATGCCTTCTCAACGCTGCAAATAATCGACCTTTCTTCCAACAATTTCATTGGCAGTTTGCCATCCAAATGGTTCCGGAGTTGGAAGTGGATGATGAAGGGGGATAAGGAACTGCAGGCGAGCCAAGTTCTTAGGTTTACTTACTTGCAGCTATCTGAACGGTATTATCAGGACTCGGTGACACTGATGAATAAAGGCTTAAATATGGAGTTGGAGAAGATTCTGACAATCTTCATTTCCATTGATTTATCCAACAACCAATTGGAGGGTGAAATTCCCGAAACAATTGGAGAGCTCCAGGCACTCTATGTGCTTAACCTGTCAAGCAACCGTTTCAATGGCCATATTCCGTACTCATTCAAGCAACTGAAGCAACTTGGATCATTAGACCTGTCAAACAACAAGCTTTCAGGTAAGATCCCTCAACAGCTTACCACTCTCACATTCCTTTCCTTTCTAAATCTCTCAGGTAATCTTCTTGAGGGAGAAATACCTCGAGGCAACCAGTTTGATACATTCACAGCAGACTCTTTCAAAAGAAATGCTGGTCTATGTGGCTTCCAACTATCCAAAACTTGCCATAATGCTTTGCCTCGCTCACACTCAAATGCTAGTCCATCAGTACCTACAAAACGCAAGTGGGGTATCGATTGGGATTTGTACTGGATTGGATTTGGTTGTGGAGGTGGAATTGGGATAAATATTGGGTTCATAATAGGAAATGTTACCTTCAATAACATTTCCAAGAGGAGAGGAAGAAGAAATCATAAGAATAGGGGAGGAAGAAGAAGAGTCCATAATCATCCAAGAAAATAACTGATGTATGATATATGCTATATATGTGGATTATCATGTGCTACTTAATTTCGTCAACGATTATTAGCCATTCCATGGACGATATATACTAAAATTCATTGATATTTTGTTATGTTCATTTTTCTTTTCTTCAGAAGTCAATTAATTCGTCCATAAACATTTTATTCTGTCAATGATGTTTATTAGGCTTTTACTTAAAAAGTAAAGCTTCAAATTTCGAAAGACAAAAGAGAACTGAAATAGGCTAACAGCAATAGCAAACTTGCGATCTTGCAAAGGAAAGACAATGTGCATTGCAGAATACCGCGCGTATCATTATATCCTAACCAAGCACAAGAGCAACTAAATTAGATACTTGAACTTATGAAAGCAAGAATTCAATCGAGTAAGGAATAGCGGCACTGTTGCGGCGGAGCTGGGGTGGGAATCACCGGACGTTCCAATCTGCTTTGTAACTTCATAATCTTGAGGGTAACAAGGTGTATATTAAAGATATTTAAGAAACAATTGATTTTCTTTCCTCATATGCGTATTTGAAGAATCAATAGAAATTCCAAACATCATTTGGAGAATATAAAAGGGCTGGGAACCAGAGATCAAACAAAGAATTCACAGGCGCGTTTCGCAGAGGAATCAAAGGAAGAGATTTAGCATGGGAATAAACCATGGTAATGTAGACTATGAAGGAGGAAAAAAACTAAATATAATTTCTCCTTTTCATTGTTTCAATATAAGATAAATTTTGATTTATTTTAACCAAGCAAATAAGAGTAAAGTAAATTTGATTTAGTTATCTCTAGAAAAACACAAGTGAAATTATATTTTTCATTATAAATTAAATAGAGAAATTTAATTTCCCTCTATTTATTGTTGTTTATCTTCATAATTTTTTTTCCAAATAATGAAAAAGGACAAATTTTATTTTCTTTCTCCTCCCTTACCTTCAATTGTACCAAAATAAATAATGAAAAGTAAATTAAAATAAATCAGAGAAAATCAAATTTGTTCTACTTTTTTCTATTAAAGTAAATTAAATTTCTTTATATCAGAACAAATACTAAAACTAATACGAGAATGTATAAGGTTAAGGAACGTGGCTCTCAAAATTTATATCCCTTTTAGGAAGATAAGTTTAGGCTAATTTTAGAGTAGACATGTTTTATTTATAAATCTGTTTTTTGATATGCTATTATAAATAATAAATACGTAAAATTTAACTTTTACCTAGATTGTTTTTTTATTTAAAAACATATAAGAGAATATTAGCAACACTCTTTTTCAACACTTTCTTTTTTATTGGTCCGCTATTTTCATAAAAAAAATATAGGTAAAATTAAATATAATAATATTTTCTGTCTCACAATAATGGCTAAAATATTATAATCTAATTTTTTATTAATAATTCTCACTCATTTATTTTTTCTTTTTTATTAAAATTTAAAAACTATATAGAAAAATTATGAAAATTTTTTGAATTGATTTTTATACTAAAAAAATTATTTTAAAATTATTAATAAAAAAATAGAATAAATGATAAAGTAAAAAAAAAAATAATAATTAAGAGAATATTAATTTTGTTTTTAAAGAAATAAAAAACCACAATGAAATATAATATAAATTATAATCAATTTTCTCTTCGTTTTAGATTTTTCATTGTTCAAATTATTTTATTTTTCTGTATATTTTGTTTCATTTATCTTCATAATTTTTTTTTTGTTTTAGATTCTTCATTGCTTAAATTATTTTATGTTTTCTATGTATTTTGTTTTGTTTCTCATTATGATTTTAATTTTGTTTTATTTTTCTCTTTTTGTTCGTTTTGAAATTGTTTTTTATGCATACTATTTTTTTTAGAAAATTGTGTTACATAAATTTTAATAAAAAAGTTACAAAAAAAATATTTTGCACTTTGATATATAGCATATAAATTAATTTTGACTTAATTTTTTTAAAATTAAAATTATTAATTGTAATATCAAATAGATAGTAAGTGTAAGACTACTACATAGAGTATTGTTTGCATTCCCAAAAATCAATTAAAAAACATATTTTATTTTTTTTAGTTTTTTAAATTTTAATAAAAAAGTGTAAAAAAGATAATAAAGAGTGGTGTGAAATATGAGAAAAAAATAAAAAATGATAAATAAAAAAATAAAATTTAATATTTTAGTCATTATTATAAGAGAGAAAATAAAATCTCTATATTTAATCTTATATAAAAAAGATATCACATATTTTTTTTATTGAAAATAGTGAACCAAGAAAGAAGAGAGTGTTGCTAGCATTTTTCAACATATAATTATTATCTAATTGAAGTGGACTTATAACAAATTGACTTAAATCTCATATTTACGATTTAACTTTATGAAAAATGATAGCAACACTTTTTTTCAATACTGTCTTTTAACACTTTTTTCTTTATTGTTCCACTATTTTCAATAAAAAAATATATTTTTAGATAATATTAAATATAATATTTTTCTCTCTTATAATAATAACTAAAACATTAAAATGTACTTTTTTTATTTATCATTTTCTTTTTTTTTCTTTCCTCATATCTCACTTTACTATTTATTCTTTATTTTTTTACACATTTTCATTAAACTTTAAAAAATAAAAAATATTTTTGGACTAATTTTATACTAAGAAAAAAAATTATTTTACAATCATTAATAATAATATATGATAGAATTTAAAAAATATAAAAGAAAAAGTAAGGGAAATAAAAAATATTTTTAAATTAATTTTTGTAGTAATAACAAAAATTATTATAAAATTATTAATAAAACAAATGATAAATAAAAAAATTGATAATTAAGAGAACATTAATTTTTTCTTAATTTATTAGATTTCTTTTTCTTAAAATTGATTTGGAGCGGCTCACAGTTTTTTTGTTTTTTAAAAAAAAATTCAAAATTTCGAGGCTCCTCTTTAGTTGGTTACAGTCCTAGTTTTGCAGCAACAGGGAAAAATCTACCACAAATGAAAATTTCACTGTATCTCAATTCAAATAGAGTAATGTCTATATCACTAGGTAACGGGTACAATTCGTAGCAAAAATATTATTTTTTTTCAAAAAAACTGTAATGTAATATATTAAGAAAAATTTAATGTTCTCTTAATTATCAAATTTATTTTTTTGCTTTATCATTTGTTCAATTAATGATTGTAAAATAATTTTTGTTCTTAATACAAAAATTGATCTAAAAATATTTTTTTATTTCTCTTAATTTTTCCTTTATATTTTTAAAATTTTATCATTTATTCTATTAATGACCTTAAAATATTTTTTGTTCTTATTATAAAATCAGTTCAAAAATATTTTTATTTCTTTTATTTTTTCTTATATATTTTTAAATTTTAATGAAAAAGTGTAAAAAAAAAGAAATAAATAGTAGTGTGAGATATGAGAAAAGAGAGAAAAGAGAAAATGACAAATAAAAAATATATATATATTAATATTTTTGTTATTATTATGAGAAAAAAAATACTATACTTAATCTTACCTAAAAATATATATTTTTTATTAAAAATAATTAACCAATAGAGAAATGAGTGTTAAAAGAAAGTGTTGCCAGCATTCCTTTAACCTTATATTTAGGATTTAATCTTTAAATTGTATAATTTTTATTTAAATAAGTGACTTATTACTTTTAGCTTACAAATTAATTCATATATAAATTTTATTTTAACATCTAAAAAATTCTGATTTCATATTATAATAAATATTATTTGCTTCCATTTGACTTACAAATTAATTCATTATATAAATTTTATTTTTAAATCTAAAAAAATTTGGATTTCACAAGATAGTGGTAATAAATATTATTTTCTTTATTTGAACTTATAAATTAATTCATTATAATTTTATTTTTAAACTTAAAAAAATTTAGATTTCACAAGATAATGAATGTGTTATTGTCTTTATTTAATATTTAGAAAAATAATAATTAAAAATATGGACATCTCTTTATGCTTTATTTTCTTTTTAATTTTCTCTTCGTTTATTATGTAATGACATATGCATATTTCTTTAAATATTCATTCATTCATGCACCAAGAAATACAAAATTTTTACCTTCATCAATACAATTTATTTTACTAGATATATGATTTAAATATCAAAAATTCAAGTTTCTAACATATATGACATATAAAAAAATTATAAATTTATTCATTTATCGATCAATAACTTGCTTTTATAAAACAATATGGTATATAAAAAATAGATTTTTTTATAAAAAAAATGTATAAGATGTCTTTTTATCTTTATTTTAAGTCTAATAAATATATAATAAAAAATAATTTTAGTTTACATACTCAACTGTCAGAATTGATATATTCTATCCTTAATATAATAGTATGTATATAGTTTCATAGAAATCTCAATCTCTAAGATTCCACAATTTATTTTTTTTATTGATGGAGAAATTTATTTTTTATAATATAATGTTAATATTTATAACTATTAATTTAATAAACAATGGAATTAATTAATTAAATTTTAATATATTTTTATTTTAAAAATAAAAGTAGAAAATAATTTTTAAAAAACTAAATTATACTATATAATTATTTCTTAAAAAATTGATAAAAATCAAATTATTTTAAAAATTATTTATTTAAAAAATTATCATAATTTAAAATAAAAATATAATTATTAAAATTTATTTTATTGGTTAGTTATAATAATAATAATAATAATAATAATAATAATAATAATAATAATAATAATAATAATAATAATAATAATAATAATAATAATAATATGGATAACTTTAGTCAAGATCACCTTTAGAAAATATTATACTAATAAATACTAAATTGATAACCTATTTTAGATTTTTTTATTTTTATTTTCATTTGTAAATAGTTGGTTAATGATATAAAATAAAATGATCATAATTATCAAATCAAATGAGAGATAACTTGTTAAATAAGTTATAGGTACTATTGAAATTTATTTACAACTTCAGCAAATAACTGATAATTTTATTCAACAGCCAAAATTAAAAGTAAGTAATTTAATGATTTTAAAGTCTAAAGTTTATTTATAAATCAGGTGCATTCTAAAAAGTCTTTTAAATAAATATTAAATCTCTATTTGTTTTTTTTTTATGAAAATGTTGTAAAAAAAAGAAAATAAATTAGAATTTCATAAATTTCATTGTTTGTATATAATTTAGAGAAGAAAAATTATGTTTCTCGAGGGAAACGGGAATTCCCCATTTCTTCTTCTACCTCAAAATAATTTTCTATATTTTGACATGAATGGGAAGGAAAATAACTTTGTTGCTTTTTTTTTCTTAAAATTTTTTAAATTTCTCTCATAATTTAAGTAAAAAGAACCAAAAACATTACTTTCTTTTACATTTCATTTCTTCCCACTTATTTTCATTAAAGAAAAATAATTTTCCTTTGAAAAATTTTAACCAAACCAAGAGTAATATTATGAGATATTGAAGAGGGATAAATCTTTAAAAAATTCAAGCTTACATTCATTCACAAACTCACCACAACAAAGAAAAACATTCATTTTGAAGTAGAGACCCCAATCAACATTAACTCTCATGTTGGAATACAGAAGTAGATTTTTTGGAATTTATGCATATGGAAAATTGGGTAGACTTTTGGAAATTTTAAATTGGACTACTTTTATATTTTCTAGATTGTTATGAATGTTTCTAGGGAAATGAAAAATTATTTTAATGGCTATAAATATGTCAAATATATATATATATGTAATGTAATTTGTGTGTGAGTGTGGAAAAATCAAAAGAAGGAAAAATGAAATAAAAATTTGTGATACTTTCCTCCTTCTCATTTAGTATTTCTTTATTTTTGATATTCCTTTTATCTCCACCAAGAAGAAGAAGAAGAAACCTAATATTCTGATTTTTTTTTTGTTTTTCTCCTTCACTCAAATCTACCAAGTAATGTTTGTGTTTGGTCTTAAGTATCTATTTCTTGGGTTATTTATTCAGTTTTTGTTGTTTAATATATATATATATATATATATATATATATATATTTTAATTCGTGGTTATCATCTAATCTTAGTTTTAATTCTGACAAATGGTATTTTGTCTACTTTTTTAGTCGATATGTTCTAATCTCCATTATAAATTGTATTTGAGCATCTCTAAACATAACAATTACAACATCTCTAAATCCTCCATCTCCATATTACCACTCCTCAACACATTTATTGTCAAATCTACTAAAATATGGATAAATATATCTTGAAAGAGAGACCTCCATTTAAAAATAGATAAACATTTATTTTCTTGAACTTTCTCTCAACTTCTATCTTTCGTGAGTGTGTGTGTATATATATATATATATATTATTCAACTATATATCTTTATTAACTTTAAGTGTATCATTATTTAAGAAAAAAGAATAATTGGAAATATAATATAAATATGTGTATTATATTCCTTCAAAGTATCTAAATATAATATATGTAGAATATTAATTCGAGGGGTAAGAGACTATTTTTATATTCAACTGAGGAAGCTCAAGCAAATTTTGATCCAACAGGCTACAGAAAGAGCCGAAGGACTCTTACCATCATGTTCACATTTCCTATAAAACAGTAGATAAAAAGAATGTGGCAGCTAATTATTTCCATGATAAATTGTCTACAACAGAATAGCAAGAGCTAATGAATACTTCAATTAGATAAAACCATGCATGTCGCCATTTTGGATTTATGTGTAGCACCAAAAATATCCCAATTAGCACACATAAGTAAGAAACTTTTAAACTGATAAAGAACGTCTCCATGTCAAGAAAACCAGTATCATCATCTGCTGCAGGAGCTCTAGGCGTGGATGATGATTCAATAGCAGTGCAACTTCTTGGCAGTGGCAGTCCACAAAGGAAAGGATTTCCCTCGTAGCTACTTTCTTCAAATGTTGCAAATTGTTCAATCCTTTTGGTGTCTTACCAGATAGGTTATTGTATGCTACACTAAAAACTGACAAAAAAGTTTAGCTCAATCAGCTCAGAAGGAAATTTTCCATCTAAGTTGTTGTAGGAAAGTGTTGAAATTTATGGGCTCGGTCCATTGTAAATAAGGAGAGCTTGAATTTGAGGGCTTGAAAATTGTTGTGGATGACTTTTTACCAAAATACCCGAAGACTTTTTGGTTTGATCCACTTGACATTTATAAACTCCCATTTTTTTCTTTACCCTACCGATGTGGGATCTAACACTTCCCCTCAAGTCAAACTGTATTGGTTCAGTTGTGACTTGCCATCATTTTTACGTCTGGGCTTGCATTCAAGCGAGTCTCAGAGGCTTTAAGTCTCCATTTTGCTTGGCTTGAGGTTGTACTCTTTGAATTTCAGAGGTCGCAGATCAAATGAGAGTCTCAGAGGCCACGGATCTCCATTTTTTCTTTGCCTGGGCTTGTACTCTTAAATCAATTTGATGAATCTCCATGAGCCGTTTGGCAATTGACTCTAATACTATGTTGAAATTTATGGGCCCGGTCCATTGTAAATAGGGAGAGCTTGAATTTGAGGGCTTAAAAATTGTTGTGGATCACTTTTTACCAAAATGCCCGAAGGCTTTTTGGTTTGATTCACTTGACAATTATAAACTCCCATTTTTTTCTTTACCCCACCGATGTGGGATCTAACAGAAAGGTCTAAGCTCTCAATTTGGCTTAGGTTCGAAAATGTTTTTGGGATTGGACCTCTCAAGCTATTGTGTGACAGATTAAGAGTGTGGATATTATTAAGATGCCCAATTTCAGGAGGAATCTTTCCTGTCAGTTTATTGCATGAGAGATCAATCCCAGACATGTAGGAGAGAGGTTTTCCCTGGTAAGAATAGGGCCGACGCTTTGTTGTAAAAATTAAAGGCCTTCGTGGTTCAAAATATGGTAGCTGAGAAAAAGGAGGGAGATTCTGAACTGCAGGAATATCAGAGATATCGTTGGGAACATCAGACTGATGAAACTTCAGGCAAGGAGGAATGGGACCAGAAAAGTTGTTATGAGAAAAATCTACTAAGCTTAATTGGTAAAGTTGACACAATTGTAGTGGAATTTCACCATAAAAATTATTGTTCTTTAAGACAAGGTACTTCAACACAGGAAGCCCACCAATCCAATTAGGAATTCTACCATTTATACAGTTATTACTAAGATCTAAAGTAATCAAGAAATAACTGTCAGAAAGTGCATTTGTCAATGGTCCTTCTATCCTATTGTCAGCCAAGTGAACATGTATTATAGATGAAGGCTTAAAGCAAGATGGTAAAATACCAGAAATATCGTTGTTTGCAAGGTCCAAAATTTCAAGATAACGGAGTTGACAGAACTCCAGTGGGATTGAACCTTCAAGATGATTATTCGACATGATGAACTTCTGCAAATATGACAAATTGCCAAAAGACCTTGGTATCCTGCCAGACAGATTGTTATCGCTGAGATCCAGAATTGACAAAGCACTCTTCGACAAGCTGTCAGGAATCCTGCCACTGAAGTTATTTTTATCTAATTGTAACCACCACAACTTCGTCAAGTTAAAATGTTCAGAGAATATCTGGCCTTGCAAATTGTTGTGCGACAGTATAAGAGTATGTAATGAGGAACAACCAATGGCCAACTGCTCAGGGATGCTGCCTGACAACTGATTGTTTGACAAGTCCAGAATCTCCAAAGAGTTCATACTGCCAAAAGAAGAGGAAATACTACCATCAAACCCATTTCTTGACATGTTTAGAAATTTCAATTTCGGAAAATATGCTCCAATCTCCAATGGAATATAGCTGTGGAAATAATTATTGGAAATATATAGTTCCAGTAGATTGACACGAGGATGAATAGGAAGCTGCAAATGCTCTGAAAGAGAATTATTCACTAGAAAAAGATATTCCAATCCTGTGTTGTTTGTTAACAACCAATCTGGAAATTCCTCTTTCAAGGTGGTATTGGAGAGGTCAACTAATTGAAGGTCATGCTGATAATAGAGAAAGTTGGGAAAGGCTCCACAATTTCCGCAACCAGATAGCATAATGGAATTTAACTGAAATTTGGGGGCTAAATGTAGCTCTGTTCCGACATATATTTCATTATTCCGACCCTTGAAGTGCTTGAGGTTGAAATGATTAAAAAACGGACCTAAGGAGAAAGGAATTTGGAAGTGATTGTAGGAAAGTTGTGTGTCAACAAGGGAAGTGAGATTTTTAAGAGGAGACTGGGAAATATTTCCTGCAAATTGATTGGAAAAGAGATCTAAGATTTGAAGGGAGGTCAGATTAACCAAACACCAAGGCAGGCTACCCTGGAGGTCATTATTGCTGATGTCTAACATTCGGAGGCGTATTGATTCACACAGTCCTGCAGATGAATTATTTGAGGAAGATGCTTGTAAGTATACCAACATGAAGCTGCTTACATATACTTACGAGAGGAAGAAAGATAACTTAACCTCACCTCGAGCAGTTGGTAATGTGCCGGTTAGTCCACAACCAACAACGAAAGAACCTTGAGAGATGCCATCACTTCGATTGTTTGAAAAAATGTATTGTCGAGTGGAACTTTGTCCAAATATAACTCTTCCAACTTCTCAGAATTTGGCAAATCTACAAAATTTACAATATAAATTCCATCCATAACTGAAGAATAGATATTTCAAGGTAAAAGCTAATTCAATCATACTCTAAGGAAGAACCAGAAGACAAGGATTAGCATTCAAAGTTTCACCTCTCAGAGGAGAGAAAGCAAAAGAGAACTCTCATCTCTTTAAATAGGACCAGAAAGTTGAATGAATGCAGATTCTATCTCAGATTTGGGCACTAGGTTTTTCAGTGAGTTTAATGTATTTGATTTCAGTATCTTGTGTTATATATGATGGAAAGAAGATCATATATTTTCAAACGCTACCAAGCAAATTATTGTAGAATGTAATTAATTTTTTTTTCCCATTTAACTATACTACTTGAAAATCTTTATTCTAATCTCTTATTAGTACACTTATGTGACTTGACATTGGCATGGTAGTGCACTTCCATTAAGCAAAAGGAAAAAAAAGGGCTTCAATTTTAATCGAGGATAGGAATCCAACCTTGGGGCTTTCCTATGAAGACAGTGATTGAGTCAATAGAAAACTTCTTTTTCTTTTTCTGAACTTTTGGAAATGATGTTTGAGTGAGTTATCTTGATCAGGAAGTTGATAAGGTTTTATAAAACATGGTACGCCCTTTTATTGTCTGTTCTTCCCTTCATGCTGCTTTTTCTGGTAACATGCTAACTGACGAACTGTTGCCTTATTGTTGCAGAAAGATTAACTTTGGCAATTGTAGTCCTCACCATGTTTCATAATATATATATTTGAATTTTGATCCAATAAGGCTTTTTTTTTTGGATGTTTGATGCAACTTATATTTTTATTCTGATGGTAAAATTATACATATACAGCATAATGCATTCTGATTGGCGTGGTTATCCAAGTCATGCATGTGACTGGCATGGTTTGCATACTCAAAAGGATATACAACATAATGCATTGTTTAAACATGACTTATCAGCATAATGCATTCTTAAAACATGACTTAACTGATAGGCTTGTAACGTTTATTTATTCTCTATGTTGTTTGATTAAATAGGAAGTCATTAACTTACCCATTTAAAACCTTACCAAAATTCAATGTAACTAAATATGAACTAAACTGAAAGATTACAATTTTATATTTGATACAACAAAAACAGATCAAAATTGTATCCGAAACATGTAAATTTAAATTTGAGGAAGAAAACATTAGCAAAGGACAAATACATAGACAACATTGAAAACTATATGGGAAAGAATAAAATATGAAAACCAACAAATCAAACCAACTGATAAAAGTAAAGGCTACAATTAAAGAGTAATTACAAGTTCTAATTGGCACTAATCACAATAATTAATCTAACATTAAACAAAGCTTAAAGGTAAACCTAGTAATCAAACAGAGTTAAGATGTAAGCTCTGTTTGTGCCTAAATCTGAAAATATCGAAGTGTTTTCGTCAAGCGTTTGCACCTCAATTTGATTAATATCAGAAACCTAGCAACCAAAGTCTATAATCCCCAATAACAAAACCTCACATGTGATAATAAAAAAAAATAGAGCTTATGGTTAATGTCCTAAAAACTGTATGTTTGACTGGAGAAGATATACAATGAGGTGAGGGAGAATAGAAATTAGAATAACAACTGTTATACACAATATTAAATCATATCAATCTATGTAACATTCTTATGATCAAGAATTTAGAACTTCTAACAAGACATCAAAACCAATGTACCAGAAGCGAAAAGTAACCTAGAACTAAGCAAATTATTCAAAACCCAAAATGTGTGGAGAGGAGTCAGTGGTCTGCGAGGCAGAAGAATTTTTTCTACTTGGGGACTACATGAATACAATTCATTTAGACTATCAAATATAATTTTTATTTAATTATTTTATTTTATGCGAATGAAAGAATTAAGATGATTAATAACATAGATAGTACCAATTCTTATCACTATGTTGCAAATTGGTACCATAATCTCTGAAATGGTTGCAATTTGGTATCCAAATCCAATTTTCCAAAAAAAAAAAGATGACGTGATAGCCAAAAAAATGCAATTTCTAGTGATGTGGCCTGTTGACCTGCCATGTCATATTTTTTTATTGAAAATTGGGTAAAATGTTTCATTTGTACCAAAACTATTGCATTTGTGTCAATTTGGTACCAAAACTGTACTTTGTATCAAAAACTTTGAAGTTGAGTTTCAGATATAGTATTCAAAACTTTTTCGGTATCCACATAAGCAAATCCAGCGTCTACATCAGTATGAATCAACCGAAGAAGTTTTTGGTACTATGATGTTAAACTAACTTCAAAAGATCAGTACCAATTTAGTGTAAAAAAAATTTGGTATCAATTTGATACACATGCAAAAATTTTGGTACCAAAGAATTATTTTATCCATTGAAGAAATCCCCAAGTTGAAGAAATCCTTTGAAGTTCAAAAATTTTGTAGTTACATTGAATTTTGGTTGTCTAATCTAAGGTTTTAAATGGGCAAGTAAACAAATGTTGAACTTTTGTCATCTAACCTTAACATATAGAATGGATAACATATGGCTAATGTTAAATATATTTGGAAATGAGTACCAGTTTATCAAGTGTGTATTTGAGCTCATATAGGGATTTCTTGTGGATTTGATTTCTTGACTAGCTTTCCCCTTATTTTGCATTTATTATGTTCTAGATTTTTTATCAAAAAGGAAAGGAAGTTTTATCCCATATTTTAGGAGTCTTTATCTTGAAAGTTCTGCTGTGGTTTAAGTACCTTTGTTTTCTTGCACCAAATGCATCTCATTTAATATTTTACAACTATGTTATCTTGCAATTTCTTCTTCAGAAATTGTTTTGTTTGTTAGATATTTATCTTCTGTCGTGTCAGATTTTGTCAGTGCTAGAATTATATTATCAAGGCTTAACATGTTCTTTGAACGTCCCACTCTTGTTTCCCTAATCTCTTGTTTTGTTTTTCCTCTTTTCTATCTCTGCTCTTGTTGAGTTCTTGAAAGGGTTTTTAGATCATTCTGGGACAAGTTGAGCTCTTGGAAGGGTGTTTTGATCATTCTAGGATAAGTTGAAAAGCAGTAAACCATACTTGTCTCATGATGTATATTTTATTGTGTTTGTAGACAAGGCAAGCTCTTGTTGAAATGTGGCAATCTCCCAATCCCACATCGGAAGTGGGAGAGGGAGGAAGAAAAATTTTAGCTTATAAAAAAACTTCATCCCCCTCTTAACAATTCATCTCAAACACCAATCCCCTACTTTTAAGATTGGTTGTATTTTCTCTTCCTCTTTTAATATTTCACTTTGTAATATTTCTTTGAAATAGTAGAATATTATTTTAGTAGTGTCCGAGGACGTAGGCATAATTGGCCGAACCTCATTAAATTCTGGTGTTCTCTTTATTATCTATTTAATAGCTATTGTTGGGTCATTTACTTTGTGATACATTATGCTTTAAATTATCTGAGAAAATTTCTGTCACCAAGACTCTAAGAGTTTAAGGAAGTTGATTTTTAAGGGAGACCATTTGTGACTCCACCAACTACTTGAGCATTTTTCTTTGTCTTAATTTTTGGCACAATTATTCACTTTGGTGGAAACTAACCAAATTTCCATAACAATTGGTATCAGAGCCAAGGTTACTGAGTTATATGCTCTGTGGTTGCAGCGTAAGCTGATCTTTCATATCAGAAAGGTTTCCTTGGATTCTTGGGTATTCTGCATTTGAAAGATATTAAATAGTCTTGAAGAAGAAATGGCAAGAGACGGACCAAAATCCACGATGGACACAACAACTTCTACTTCATCAATTTTGGTGAGAACTGTTGTGACAAATATGAGAATTGCAGTGGAGATTTTTTAATGGTACATGCTATTTCAGCATGTGGCAAGGTGAAGTTCTAGACGCCTTATTTCAGCAAGGCTTAGACATTATCATTGATGGAGAAAAGCCAGAAGATGCAGATGAGAAGGAATGGAGGACAATCAATCGTTTGACATGTGGTACCATTCGATCGTGCCTGTCCAGAGAGCAGAAGTATGCCTTTTTTAAAGAAACTTCTGCAAGTAAATTATGGAAGGCACTGGAGGAAAAATTCTTGAAAAAGAGCAGTTAAAATAAGCTCCATATGAAGAAAAGGTTGTTCAGATTCACATATATTCTTGGTACCACAATGAATGATCATATCACCAATTTCAATCAACTTGTAGCAGATCTGATGAATTTGGATGTGACTTTTGAAGATGAAGATCTGACCCTAATATTGTTGGGATCCCTTCCTGAGGAGTTTGAGTTTCTAGAAACTACTCTACTCCATGGGAAAACTGAAGTGTCTCTTAGTGAAGTATGTGCTGCACTATATAGCTATGAATTGAGAAGAAAAAACAAGAAGGATAGCACCAGTAGAGCAGCAGAAGCTTTAATAGTAAGAGGCCGTTCGAAAAATAAGAACAGGGGACCAAAAGACAGATCAAAATTCAGAGTGGGCAAAGATGAATATGCCTTTTGTCGAGAAAAGGGGCACTGGAAGAAAGATTGTCCTAAGTTGAGAAGCAAATCTGGCAAAGGCAAGGTTGTTGCAGATTCAAATATAGCTGAATGTGATGATTCAGATTTTTCATTAGCATTGATGCCATCAATAAGCAGTTTGACTGCTTGGATCCTACATTCAGGCTGTAGCCACCATATGTGTTCTAATCGAGAATGGTTTTTCGATTTTAAAGAAATTGAAGGTGGAGTTGTCTATACAACAAATGACAGCCCTTGCAAAACAACTGGAATTGGTTCAATCCAGTTTGAGGAATCGTGATGGATCAATCAGAACTCTGACAGACATAAGATATGTTCCCAGTCTGACGAAAAACCTCATTTCTATGGGAATCCTTGGGAGAAAGGGTTTCACTATAATCATTAAAAATGAAGTAATGAAGGTTATATCTGAAGCACTTGTGGTGATGAAAAGAGTTCAAAGGAGCAACAACTTGTATTACTATGAAAGAAATACAGTTATTGGAACAACATCAGTAGTTTCTAGTGATGACCAAAAGCTAGAAACAACCAGATTATGGCATATGCGCTTAAGGCATGCAGGTGAAAAATTCTTGAAACTTTTGGCGAATCAAGGATTATTGCAAGGAGTACGAACCTGCAGATTAGACCTCTGTGAGCATGGCATCAAAGGGAAGCAAACGAGAGTGAAGTTTGACACTGCAATCCATGATACCAAGGGTATTCTGGATTATGTTCACTCAGATGTATGGGGTCCTTCCAAAACTGCTTCAATGGGAGGTAAACACTACTATGTTAACTTTGTTGATGATTGTTCAAGAAGAATATGAGTGTATACAATGAAGACAAAGGATGAAGTGTTGGAAGTTTTTCTCATATGGAAAAAGATGGTGGAAACTCAGACGGGCATAAAGATCAAGTGTCTTCGAACAGACAACGACGGAGAGTACAAAAGTGATCCATTCATGAAAGTTTACAGAAATGAAGAAATTGTTTGACATTTCACTGTCAGAAATACACCACAATAGAATGGGGTGGTTGAACTCATGAACCGAACTCTACTGGAGAAAGTTTGATGTATGTTGTCTAATGCTGGATTAGGCAGACAGTTTTGGGTTGCGGCTGTAACATACGCATGTCATCTCATTAATCGTTTGCCATCAACTGCTATCAAAGGCAAAACACCTTTGGAGGTGTGGTATGGAAAACATGCTACATATTATAATTCTTTACATGTGTTTGGTTCCATTGCAGACTATCATGTTAAGGAATCGAAGTTAGATCCAAGGGCAAAGAAAGCTATCTTTATGGGGATATCCTCTAGTATCAAAGGATATCGTTTATGGTGCCTAGAGACGAAAAAAATAATCTTTAGTAGAGATGTTACCTTTGATGAGTCTACCGTGTTAAAAAATGTAACAAAGGAGCAGATAGATGGTTCTCCACAGTAGGTGGAGGAAACTCTCAAACAGGTGGAGTTTGATAGAAGAAGAATTGTTGATCCAGCAATTGTAAAGTCTGATAAAATTACTCCTACAACAGAAGGGGAGATAATGGTAGAAAATGGATCAGATGAGGAAGCAAAGGTTTCAACACAAGAACCTCCTCAGCAACTTGAGCCAATTGCACTACGAAAGCCGAAAAGGAATATTAAGAAACCTGCTCGAATTGAAGATATGACTAATTATACATCTTCAGTAGATGATGAGATTTCTTCCACTTATTGTGAAGCTATTCAAAGCTCAGAAGAAGAAAAGTGGAGAAAGGCTATGGAAGAAGAGATGCAGTCCCTTGAAAAGAATCAGACATGGAAGCTAGCAAGTCTGCCAAAGGGAAAGAAAGCGATTGGCTATAAATGGGTTTATGCAAAGAAAGACGGATTTCCTGATAAGAATGATATCCGCTACAAGGAAAGATTGGTAGCTAAAGGTTACGCTCAGAAGGAGGAAATTGATTATAATGAAGTATTTTCTCCAGTTGTAAAACATTCCTCCATTAGAATACTGTTGGCCTTGGTAGCACAATTGGATCTGGAATTAGTTCAGCTGGATGTAAAAACTACATTTTTACATGAAGATTTAGAAGAAGAAATTTACATGACTCAGCCAATAGGATTTAACGTTGCTAGAAAAGAAAATTTGGTGTTCAAGTTGAGCAAATCGTTGTATGGATTGAAGCAATCTCCAAGACAGTGGTACAAACGATTTGACAAATTTATGATAAGGCAGAAATACACAAAAAGCAAATATGATCATTGTGTATATTTGCGCAAGCTACAGGATGGTTCCTTTATCTATTTTCTCCTTTATGTTGATGATATGCTGATTGCTTTTAAAGTTGAAGGAGAGATTCAGAAGTTAAAAGCTCAACTAAATCAGGAATTTAAAATGAAGGATTTAAGGGAAGCTAAAAAGATTCTCTGTATGGAGATATGCAGAGACAGAAAATTGGGGAGACTTTGTTTGACTCAGAAACAATATCTGAGAAAAGTACTAAAGCGTTTTGGGATAAATGAGAAGAAAAAACCAGTTAATACTCCACTTGCTCCTCATTTTAAGCTCAGTGCATCTTTATCTCCGAAAAGTGATGAAGAACGAGAATATATGTCAAAAGTTCCATATGCAAATGCTGTTGGTAGCTTGATGTATGCAATGGTGTGTACGAGGCCTGACATTTCTCAAGCATTTGGAGTTGTGAGCAGGTACATGCATGATTCTAGCAAAGGACATTAGCAAGTTGTGAAATGGATTTTACGGTATATTCAGAATACTGCAGATGTTGGTGTAATGTTTGAGCGAGATGAGAAAATTGGTCAGTATATAGCTGGATATTGTAATTCCGACTATGCAGGTGATTTAGACAAACGTCGATCTACTACTGGTTATGTATTCACACTTGCGAATGCGCCGGTTAGTTGGAAGTCCACCTTACAGTCAACAATTGTTTTGTCTACAACAGAGGCAAAGTACATGATAGTTTCAGAAGCTGTTAAGGAGGCAATTTGGCTTCAGGGGTTGTTGAATGACTTGGGAATTAGTCAAAAGCATGTCAAAGTGCATTGTGACAATCAAAGTGTTATTTGTTTAGCAAATAATCAAGTTTATCATACAAGAATGAAGCACATCGATGTTCGATATCATTTTGTACGAGAAATTCTTGAAGATGGTGAGATACTACTTCAAAAGATTTTGACTGCTGAAAATCCCACATATATGGCAACAAAAGTTGTGACATGTGTCAAGTTCCAATATTGTTTGGACTTGATAAATGTTCTCAGAATTTGAAATTGAGCGCTTTAAAGCGCATTTGAAGACATTACTAAAATTTATAAAGAGAATGTTTGTTTGAAATTGTGAGATCGTCAATGTGGAGATTTGTTGAAATATGACAATTTTCCAATCATACATCGGAAGTGGAAGAGGGAGGAAGAAAAATTTTAGCCTATAAAAAGGCTTCATCCCCCTCTTAACAATTCATCCAAACACCAATAGTTCTAAGATTGGTTGTATTTTCTCTCTCTTTTAATATTTCACTTTGTAATATTTCACTTTATAATATTTCTTTGAAATAGTGGAATATTATTTTAGTAGTGTCCGATAATATAGGTATAATTAGCCGAACCTCGTTAAATTCTGGTGTTCTCTTTATTGTCTATTTAATAGCTATTGTCGGGTCATTTACTTTGTGATATATTGTGCTTTAAATTATCTGAGAATAATTCTGTCACCAAGACTCTAAGAGTCTAAGGAAGTTGGTTTTTAAGGAATACCATTTGTGACTCCATCAACTACTTGTGAATTTTTGTTTATCTTAATTTTTGGCATAATTATTCACTTTGGTGGAAACTAACCCGATTTCCACAACAGCTCTAACACCCGAACAAATAAATTAAGCATTTTATGTTGATGCAAACTCCAATAAAGCAGTCTTGGACAGTTTGAGGAATAACCTGAAGGTGAACTATGATGGGAAGCGCTTCTCATATGAGGTGAGTCTCGTGTGCTTGCAAACTCTGATAAGTTTGCAAAAGTCTGGCTTCCTTATTAAACCATTGTTGCAGTATTAGTAACTGTATTATTTTCCCCTTCCTTGCTTTGGAATATGATATTCTGGGTTTTCTAATTTTTTACAGTCCAAGCATGATTTGAAAGACAAGAGCCAGTTACTTGTCTTGATAAGGAAATTTCCTGAGGGTATTGCCGTAATTGATCTCAAGGATGCATATCCAACTGTGTTGGAGGATTTGCAGGTATTTCTAATTGGAGTACTGCTCTCCATGGATGTTTTACCCTTTTTATTATTATTATTTTCTCTGACTAAACCTATCTCTGAGAATGTGAGCTGCTATTGTACCAAATGCATCAAGGTTGGTCTTGGTGACCACAATTTTTCATGTTGATGCTGCTGAAATCTAGTTTCTGTTAGTTGGTTGTCTTATGACAAATTTACTTAAAGAAAGGCTGGTTTTATGTGAGAGGAGAATCAGTATTTTTTGGAATCAATCTTGTTGTCCTTTGTTTAATTTTTTTTTCCTCGAGTTTTGCAGTTTGCACTTTTTTCTCTCTACTCAGCTTTTTATATGAAGAAACTATTTCCTTTTCTATTTCTTCTAAATTTTTTTCCCTTTATACAAAATGACTTGGAAATACTTTTAAATTCTTGTATGATGTCAATTATAGACTGTCACTGGGGTTTCCTTTTTTCTCTTCGTTCTCTCCCTAGTCCCTGCAGAAGGAATATAGTTGCCATCATCTATAGCAAATCTACCAATGGATTGATGGACATGAGCAAACTTTAAATATTTTGCTTGTTGAATATTTTGTCTATCAGTTGGTTTTGAAACTGTTCTCCAGCCTTTCTTTTTCTTCAGAGTCTGTTTGACTGGAGTGATCTATGATGTTTTGCTTTTCCCTTGGTCCATTTGTTATTTCTAATTTTTGTGATTCAGATAGTTGTTTGGTACTCGTTTTTGTTTGGGGCAGATTTGGTGTTTTCACTGGTAAAATTTGGTAAATGATTCGGTATTGTCTATGCAGATTATTCATATTATCTTTCTTGTCTTGTCTTGTCTGTATCATACCACACACAAGCCCCTCACGCTTAGCAAAATGTAAAAATTTCATTTTATTCTTCACACTGAGAATTGGAAAAAAAATTCGTTGTTTTTGTAGGGTCTGAAAGCAGCTGGCCAGATTTGGTTGCTATCAAACTTTGAATCGCAGGAGGACATTGCCTACCCAAATGACCCGAGGGCAGTTATTAAGGTAGATGATGAGCTTAAGCAGCTCTTTCGAGGGATAGAATTGCCTCGTGATATGCTTGACATTGAGAAGGATTTACAGAAGAATGGCATGAAGCCGGCTACTAATACAGCACAGAGAAGGGCAGCAGCCCAGGTGCAGGGCATTTCCTCTAAGCCAAAGGTCAAGAAGAAGAAGCATGAGATTAGCAAGAGGACTAAGCTCACAAATGCACATCTTCCGGAGCTGTTTCAAAATCTGGGTTCTTGAAACTTTTGAGCATTGTTAAGCTAACAATAGGTTGATGATTATACATGGGCTGAGACATCCTTGTTCCAAGATGATATTTGAAATCTCAAATTAATAATCTCGAGCAAATTTTACGTGTGTGAATGGGAAGTTGGTACTTTTTTGGTGTGAATTAAAGTTATACTTATTAGCTATGAAAGAAGTAGAAATAGAATTAGTTTATGGTGTAAAAGGAAAAAAAAAAAGAAAAAGAAAAAAGCCTTACTTGATATGTCTATTAAAACAAGAAAAAATTCTGCATTTCTTGGTTCAAGTAATAATCTTTATATTGAATGTCTCCTGCAAAACATGTTTCTTGGTAAATCAAACAATAATCAAGAATCCAATCTAACTGATCGTTAAAAGAGGGGTACAATACGGTATGATATTCCTTCTTTTTCGCCGCATAATGGGTCCACTGGATGATCAGTACTTTCTGATGACTGAGGTGTGTGACATGCAATTTGTATAACATATCGTCTTACTGTACATATTATTAAAATGATATAGTTTCGTATAGTTTAATCACTTAATTCGTTTATAAATATATATAAATATAATATGTGTCGTTTCATATTTTATATATATATATATATATATAACTTCAAATAATTATAATAATTTGACATATTATAATATGTATATAAATATATATACATATGTATATGTGCATATAATAAAAAAAATTATTAGAATATAATTATTACTGATACAAACTATATCACTAATTTGTAAATATTTATACATATAATTCTAATAGAATATATTGTAAATTTATATATATATATATATATATATATATATATATATTTCAAAATGTTAATTTATAATTGAAGATTTTATTTATTAGATGTTTTATATATTTTTAAATGCATTTAATCGCATCATAACAGATTAAATATATTCATATCTATCATATATAAATATATAATGTATCGTGTCATGTCGTATCATTTAATTATATCTTATTTAAAATTGTTAGCTTTATCCGCATTCTTATATATACACGATAATGGAAAAAGGGAGAAAATTTTTAAGTTTGGCAAGTAGGAAATGTCAGGAATAAAGCCAAAGAAGACGCTGACATAAATTTGCCAATAGGAAAACAGGAGTTAAGAAGAAAAACAAATAAGAGTATAGAAGGCAGTTGCATGTGCAATAAAATCCTTCTTGTTCTCATTTAAGTTTATATTAATCATGGAAGTTACATCTTGGAATCCTTACAAAATTTATAGTTTGACGTCTTCAGCAAAAACCAACTAAAATGCACGCATATGAATGTTTATGTTTGATGATGATAATGATGATGATCATTATTATTAGCTTCTGGCTCATGTCTATATAAAATGATAAGAATTATTCTTCAGTGTAAAAAAAAATAAGATTTAATTTTTTTAATTTAATTGACTTTTTTTAAAAAAAAAATTATAAGTTATTGTTCTCGAATTTCATTCTAAAAACAAATATTTATTTATCTATTTTTCTCTAAAAGATTTTCAAAACTCAAAAATAAATTAAAAAAAAAAACACCTTTCACAATACAATGCCAAATAAATATAATAAAAATACTAAACCAAAATAACCCAATTGAAGAAGAATTATGATATGACTTCTTTTGCAAAGCCGTAAGTATAGTACTTACAAAATGTCCATTACATTTAGACGGTGTTTAAAGCCTATTTGGCAATCATTTGTACCTTTAATCCATTTCTTTTGTATTAGATAAGAACTCTACTGTGTATTCACAAACATTGACCTTCCTGATTTCTCATCTTTCAGCTTCTCGAATAAATAACTGTGCAACTCCTTAACTAGCTGGCCTGCAAAATAAATAAATAAAACTAAAAAATAACAATTAAAGCAAATAAGGAAAATTTTTAAAAATTCTTGCATTAGCAGATAGTTGTTTTACAATTTTCTATAAATTCAATCAAATACAGTCACAATTAATTTGAAAATTTCCTATCAAAATTTGCTTTCTTGTCCAAATACTATATTGATTATACATCCATGATCTATGAAACAAAAGATTTCTAAAAAGAGAATTAGGAAGAAATGAAGAAGATAAAAGGAAAAAAAAAAACTAATAGCTGCAAAAAGAAAAGGAACTGTATGTGATTGAATTCATATCTAAAAATTGCAGTGATGAGTGATTTTTTTAGTTGTGAAGTGGGTTCGGTCTGCTCCATAAACTGGGCTAATTTCATCTCTGCTTGATGCTTGTGGAGCTTTTGCAGGAAAATGCCAAGAAAATTGTTCAGTTTTGGAAGTTTGCTCGGTTTGATCTTCTGTGCTGTGGAGGTATCGACAAGTTGAGACTTGAGTAACAGTAAGAATCATTTTGACGATGAAGAAGAAGATTGAAAATGCAATTATTGAACTTGGTATTCAAATCCCCTTCATGTTTCTTGATTTAAGAAGAACAAGCAGAAACCTACACTATGCTGCGAGCGGGTTTCACAGGCAAAACAATTTCATAAGACTATAATTTTTACTTGAGTGAGTTATGGGACCTATAATAAACAAATCAAAGTTCTAATATTAGAATCTATTAGATGCAATTTTTTTTTTTAAAAAAAGAATAACACTTGCTATGTTGCGGTTTTCAGTATTTTATATTAAGAAAAATAAATAGACAATAAATATGTAATATATAATATTATAGATATAAATATACACTCTATATACAATGTATATCATATGTTCTAATTTTTTTGGTATATAAAGGTGAGACAAAACTCACAAGAAAAAATAAAAACTAGTGAAAATAAAATATTCCAATAGAATCGTGGTTCAATAAATGAGAAATTCCTTGAGAAGGTCTTGTCAAAACATGCATACCAAATGGGTAATCATGAGCTAAACGAGAGAGACAGTCCGATGTGAAATTAATTTCTCGATAGACATGACAAATTTTGAAAGAAAGAAAACACTTTATTAAATTTCTGATCGTACGAATGATGGAAAGACTATTGATATCCGGCAAACAAGAGTCTTGAACCATATTAACCACAGTTTGATTATCACATTCCACCATAACAGACTTGAAACCTGAATTTAAAGCTAATTTTATAGCTTCCAAAATGGCCCAGGCCTCAGCAATTTGGATAGGATAGCAGTCTATCTTCAAAACAAAGCCAGTCACCCGCCTCCCTGAATAGTCTCGGATTAAACCTCCGCAGGCGGCCATCCCCGTGGCTTAACTAATGGAGGCATATGTGTTAATTTTTAAATATGGAAGGGGAGGGCAGCTCTAAGACACCATATTTAAATCACCACCCATCGTGTTTTCAACTTGTAGATTGGTAAATGCTTTGTCAATAACAACCGCTAGATCCAAACCTTCATTAACCAAGGCAAAAATAGATTTATGAGAGTTGGTGAAAACCACCTTATTTCTTCTCTTCCACAATAACCAACACCCCACTCCAAAGATAGTAGACCATTTGACTCCATGATGCAGAGAAAAGTCAGTTTTGATATGTTGAGCAACCCAGTCTTTAATAGAATAGGATTATCAAGCACCACATACAGAAAATCGCTAGGAACTAGCATGAACCATAATTGCATGGCTACAATGCAATCATCCGATGCAAAACTGTTTCGTCAGAATCCCAGCAGATAGTGCATATAGGGGAAGTCACAATGTATCTAACGTACCTGTGATGATTCGTTAAGACACCTCCATTCAAGACCCGCCACATAAAGATCTTTATTCGTTGGTAACTTTCCATTTCCAAAATCTACTCCAAGGAAAGTCATTAACTCCATCCT
Source organism: Triadica sebifera (assembly GCA_023653625.1). Classification (NCBI taxonomy): domain Eukaryota; kingdom Viridiplantae; phylum Streptophyta; class Magnoliopsida; order Malpighiales; family Euphorbiaceae; genus Triadica; species Triadica sebifera. The sequence continues at coordinate 17,641,887 of CM042910.1, read as the reverse complement.
TCTCATCAATGAGAGAAGTATAAGCTGACTTCAAGGAAAACAAGCCTGAGAAGGTTATATTCCAATAGACCTTATCATCATCTTGCAAAGATGACAGAGGTGGCATAGTTTCAATTTGAAAAAGAATTATTTGAGGGAGTAAATCTTCAAAAAGACTCCAATTACAGGTGCCTAATTCAGAAACAGAGAAAGCTATTGGTTTATTCAAGATAGCTTCGTTGATGTGCCCTGTAGCAAAATTAACCAAGTTGATGCCAATACTTTGGAATCCACATATCATACCAAAAGCTCACTTTGAGATCATTTCCTAAAAGACGAGACTTCATTCTTTTTGATATGTTCCTAGTTTTTGCAGATACCTCTCCACACAGTGGAGCTAGAACTAGGCGCCATAGGTTTTTCCATATCCCCATTAAAAAACTTATATTTAGAGCGTAAAACTTGTACCCACAATGCATGAGGATTTTGATAAATTCCCCACGCTAGTTTCATCTGAAAGGCCAGATTCAAATGGGTTAGACTTCTTAGAGCTAAGCCTCCTTGCTTCCCCAGTTGCAACTTTTCCCATTTAACCAAAGCTATCTTCCTTCTATTATCATCACTCCCCTAAGCAAACCTTCTGTTTTTCTTCTCCATTTCCTTATAGAGAGATTTAGGAATGGAAGAAGTTTGCATAGCATAAATTGGCATTGAAAAAAGGACTGATTGAGCTAACGTAATTCTTCTAGCTAAAGAAATCCGGATAGCATTCCAATTAGCTAGTTTGGAATTCATTTTATCCAAAATGTAACTATAGTTATTTTTGGATACACGGTTGTGCAAAAGAGGAACACCCAAGTATCCGCCTAAGTCATTGGTCTCTTTAAAGCCCCATTTATGACTAAGGATTTGACGAGTCTGCCTAGGAACATCCTTGGAGAAGAAGACTACTGTTTTCGCAACACTCACTTTTTGCCCAGAATGGTCGCAAAACACTTTGAGAACCTGATTAATCACATGTGTCTTCTTCTCTTCTGCCCTTGCAAAGAGGATTAGGTCATCCGCAAAAAAGAGATGAGAAAGCTGCGGTCCATTGCGGTTGAGTTTGACAGGCATCCAAAGATTGGTGTTAACAATATAGTGAATAACATAGACAATCATTCCATACAAAGAACAAATAAATAGGGAGAGAGCGGACACCTTGCCTCAAGCCTCGACTCAGTTTAAAGGGATCAGAAGCCTCACCATTTCATAAAATTTGCATATGGGAAGAAGTCACACAATTCTGTTGTGGAAATCGGATTAGTTTCTACCAAAATAAATAATTATATCAAAAATTAAGATAAAAAAAAAATTTTCAGGTAGTTGGTGGAGTCACAAATGGTCTCCCTTAAAAACCAACTTCCATAGAGTATTGGTAACAAAATTTTTCTTAGATAATTTAAAGCACAATATATCACTAAAAGAAATGACCTGACAATAGCTATTAAATAGAAATAAAGATAACACTAGAATTTAACGAGGTTCGGCTAATTATTCTTACGTCCTTGGACACTACTAAAATAATATTCCACTATTTCAAAGAAATATTACAAAGTGAAATATTACAAGAGAAAGAGAGAGAAAATACAACCAATCTTAGAAGTAGAGAGATTGGTGTTTGGGATGAATTGTTAAAAGGGGCATGAAGCCTTTTTATAGGCTAATATTTTTCTTCCTCCCTCTCCCACTTCCGATATAGGATTGGAAGATTGCCAAAATTCAACAAATCTCCACCTTGGTGATCTTACAATTCCAAACAATATATTCTCTAAACTCTTATTTTACAAATTTCAGTAATGTCTCCAAATGCGCTTCGAAGCGCCCAATTTCAAATTCTGAGAACATTTATCAAGTCCAAACAATGTTGGAACTTGACACATGTCACAACTTTTGTTGCCATATTTGCGGGATTTTCAGCAGTCAAAATCTTCTGAAGTAGTATCTCACCATCTTCAAGAATTTCTCATACAAAATGATATCGTACATCGATGTGCTTCGTTCTTGTATGATAAACTTGATTATTTGCTAAACAAATAGCACTTTGATTATCACAAATGCACTTTGACATGCTTCTGATTAATTCCCAAGTCATTCAACAACCCCTAAAGCCAAATTGCCTCTTTAACAGCTTCTGAAACTGCCATGTACTTTGCCTCTATTGTAGACAAATCAACTATTGACTGTAAGGTGGACTTCCAACTAACCGATATCTTTGCAAGTGTGAACACATAACCGGTAGTAGATCAACGTTTGTCTAAATTACCTGCATAGTCGGAATTATAATATCCAACTATATACTGACCACTTTTCTCATCCCGCTCAAACATTATACCAACATCTACAGTATTCTGAATATACCGCAGAATCCATTTCACAGCTTACCAATGTCCTTTGTCAGGATCATGCATGTACCTGCTTACAACTCCAACTGCTTGTGAAATGTCAGGCCTCGTACACACTATTGCATACACCAAGCTACCAACAACATTTGTATATGGAACCTTTGACATATATTCTCGTTCTTCATCACTATTTGGAAATAAAGATGCACTGAACTTAAAAAGAGGAGCAAGTGGAGTACTAATTGGTTTTGTCTTCTCATTTATCCTAAAACACTTTAGTACTTTTCTCAGATATTGTTTCTGAGTCAAACAAAGTCTCCCCAATTTTTTTGTCTCTGTATATCTCCATACCGAGAATCTTCTTAGCTTCTCTTAAATCCTTCATTTCAAATTCCTGATTTAGTTGAGCTTTTAACTTCTAAATCTCTCCTTCATCCTTCGAAGCTATCAATATATCATCAACATAAAGGAGAAGATAGATAAAGGAACCATCCCGTAGCTTGCGTAAATATACACAATGATCATATTTACTTCTTGTGTATTTATGCCTTATCATAAACTTATCAAATCGTTTGTATCACCGTCTTGGAGATTGCTTCAATCCATACAACGATTTGCTCAACTTGCATACCAAATTTTCTTTTCCAGCAACTTTAAATCCTTCTAGCTGAGTCATGTAGATTTCTTCTTCTAAATCTCCATGTAAAAATGCAGTTTTTACATCCAGCTGAACTAATTCCATATCCAATTGTGCTACCAAGGCCAACAATATTCTAATGGAGGAATGTTTTACAACTGGAGAAAAACACTTCATTATAATCAATTCCCTCCTTCTGAGCGTAGCCTTTAGCTACCAATCTTGCTTTGTAGCGGATAAGTGGAAGGATTCTCATCATCTATTGAAGATGTGTAATTAGTCATATCTTCAAGTCGAGCAAGTTTCTTAATATTACTTTTCGGCTTTCGTACTGCAATTGGCTCAAGTTGGTGAGGAGGTTCTTGTGCTGAAACCTTTGCTTCCTCATCTGATCCATTTTCTACCATTATCTCCTCTTTACTGTAGGAGTAATTTTATCAGACTTTACAATTACTGGATCAACAATTATTCTTCTATTAAACTCCATTTGTTTGGGAGTTCCCTCCATCTTCTGTGGAAAACCATCTGTCTGCTCCTCTGTTACCTTTTCTAATACGATAGACTCATCAAAGGTAACATCTCTACTAAAGATTAATTTCTTTGTCTCTAAGCACCATAGTCGATATCCTTTGATACCAGAGGATATCCCTATAAAGATAACTTTCTTTGCCCTTGGATCTAAGTTCGATTCCTTAACATGACAGTATGCAGTGGAACCAAACACATGTAAGAAATTATAATCTATAGCAGGTTTTCCATACCATACCTCCAAATGTGTTTTTTCATTGATAGCAGTTGGTGGCAAACGATTAATGAGATGACATGCGTATGTTACAGCCTCAGCCCAAACTGTCTGCCTAATCTAGCATTAGACAACATACACCAAACTTTCTCCAGTAAAGTTCGGTTCATGCGTTCAGCCACCCCATTCTGTTGTGGTGTATTTCTGACAGTGAAATTTCAAACAATTCCTTCATTTCTGCAAACTTTCATGAAGGAATCACTTGTGTACTCTCCGTCATTGTTTATTCGAAGACACTTGATCTTTCTGCCCGTCTGAGTTTTTACCATCTTCTTCTAGATGAGAAAAACTCCCAACACTTCATCATTTGTCTTCATTGTATACACTCATACTCTTCTTGAACAATCATCAACAAATGTAACATAGTAGTGTTTACCTCCAATTGAAGCAGTTTTGGAAGGACCTCATACATCTGAGTGAATATAATCCAGAATACCCTTGGTATCATGGATTGCAGTGCCAAACTTTACTCTCGTCTGCTTCTCTTTGATGCAATGCTCACATAAGTCTAATTTACAGGTTTGTACTCCTTGCAATAATCCTTGATTCGCCAGAAGTTTCAATGATTTTTTGTCTGCATGCCTCAAGCGCATATGCCACAATCTGGTTGTTCCTAGCTCCTAGTCATCACTAGAAAATGCTGTTGTTGTTCCAATGACTATATTGCCTTCATAGTAATACAAGTTGTTGCTCATTTGAACTCTTTTCATCACCATAAGTGCTCTAGATATAACCTTCATTACTTCATTTTTAATGATTATAGTGAAACCCTTTCTCCCAAGGATTTCCATAAAAATGAGATTTTTCATCAGACTGGACACATCTTACGTCTGTCAGAGTTCTGATTGGTGATGTGATCATTCATTGTCGTACCAGGAACATATGTGAATTTGAACAACCTTTTCTTCATATGGAGCTTATTTTGACTACTCTTTTTCAAGAATTTTTCCTCCAGTGCCTTCCATAATTTACTTACAGAAGTTTCTTTACAAAATGCATACTTCTGCTCTCTGGACAGACACGATCGAATGGTACCACATGTCAAACGATTGATTGTCCTCCATTCCTTCTCATCTACATCTTATGGCTTTTCTCCCTCAATGGCAATGTCTAAGTCTTGCTGAAATAAGACGTCTAGAACTTCATCTTACCACATGCCGAAATGACCTGTACCATCAAAAATCTCCACTGCAATTATCGTATTTGCTACAACAGTTCTCGCCAAAATTAATGAAGTAGAAGTTGTTATATCCATCGTGGATTTTTATCCGTCTCTTGTCATTTCTTCTTCAAGACTATTTAATAGTTTTCAAATGCAGAATACCCAAGAATCCAAAGAAACCTTTCTGATGTGGAAGATCAGCTTATGCCGCAGCTACAGAGCATATAACTCAGTAACCTTGGTTCTGATACCAATTGTTGTGGAAATTGGGTTAGTTTCCCCCAAAATGAATAATTGCGCCAAAAATTAAGACAAAGAAAAAATTCTCAGGTAGTTGGTGGAGTCACAAATGGTCTACCTTAAAAACCAACTTCCGTAGAGTCTTGGTGACAAAATTTTTCTTAGATAATTTAAAGCACAATATATAACTAAAAGAAATGACTCGACAATAGCTATTAAATAGAAATAAAAAGAATATCAGAATTTAATGAGGTTAATATATAACTAAAAGAAATGACCCGACAATAGCTATTAAATAGAAATAAAAAGAACATCAGAATTTAATGAGGTTCGGCTAATTATGCCTACGTCCTCGGACACTACTAAAATAATATTTCACTATTTCAAAGAAATATTACAAAGTGAAATATTACAAGAGAGAGAGAGAGAAAATACAACAAATCTTAGAAGTAGAGAGATTGATATTTGGAATGAACTATTAAGATGGGGATGAAGTCTTTTTATAGACTAATATTTTTCTTCCTCCCTCTTCCACTTCCGATGTGGGATTGAAAGATTGTCAAAATGCAATAAATTCATGATCACCGAAGCCAAAGAGTTTGGAATAATGTATCATGAAGAAAGCTCCACGATCATAGGCTTTCTCAAAATCCACCTTGATCGCCATGAAACTCGTTTTCCCTTTCTTCCTCTGTATTGTGTGAATAACCTCCTGAGCCACCACTATATTTTCAATTATGTGTCTACCCGACATGAAGCTTGTTTGTTGAGAACCTTCCATAAAAGGCAATATATTCTTCAACCAATTGGCTAGAGCTTTGGTAACCGTTTTGTAAAGAATAGTACATAAATAAATTGGTCTAAATTGTGAGACATTCTTTGACACATCAATCTTTGGAATGAGTCAAATAAGGGTATTATTTATATCAGCTCCAATTTCTCCACCCTTAAGAATTCTTTTGATCTCATTACAAAAATTAGGCCCTATAGTTTGCCATTGTTTGCTTGGAATCTGTCTAGACCAGGAGTTTTCCAAGGCTTCATTTGGAACAAAGCATTCCTAATTTCATCATTAGAAAATTGAGTTTTCAGTTCTTGTATCAATTTGAGATCCAAGTGAGGGAAAGTGTTGCATAACAAAAAAGACTTGGGCTACCATTCTCCTCTTTATAAATATTCTTGAAGAAGTTGAGAACCATATCTTTGGGAACATTTTAGTCGCTGATCCGTTCCCCGTTATCTCCTTCCAAGAATTCTATCTTATTCCTCTTCCTTCTTTTAATAGTCTTTAGATGGAAATAAGAGGTATTTTTATCACCCCAAGAAACCCATTGACATCGATATTTCTGCTTCCAAATTAACTCTTCTCTCAGGAGTACCATCTCAAGCTCCTTTTTAAGATTTATCTCAAGCTCACATAAATAAGGATTCTGCCGAATGGCCGAGGCTTTTTGGATGTCTTGAATACAGGCAAGAAGAGTTTCCTTTTGAGTAAACATGTTACCAAAGACATCCTTGTTCCATGCTTTGAGCTTATTCATAAATAATTTAAAGTCTTCCATAAACTCTATATTAACTTTCCATTCAGTTGAGACAAAATCTGTGAAGTTATTATGAGTCAGCCAGCAGTGCATAAATCTAAAAGGCCTAACCCCTTTGTTGAAGGATCCTTTAGAAATTGTTGAGGAGAACAGGGCAGTGATCTGAATGAATGCAAGCTAAGTGAAGGAGGGAGGCTTCTAAAAATTTCAATCTCCAAGATGGATTACATATAGCTCTATCCAACCGTTCATATAAGGACCCCCTTTTCCAACTAAAATCCGAGCCTTTATACACAAGGTCTATCATTTCAGAATTAATAAACCAATCAACAAAGCATTTGCAAACACCAGACCTGTTAGGTGAGCCTCATTTTCTTTTAGAGGTCAAAAAAATGGAATTGAAGTCGCCAATAGCCACCCAAGGATCAAAGATTTGCCAACTTAAGCAACTAAGATGGTCCTATAAAATATTTCTATGAAATGGACTGGGGTGTCCACAGACCACTGTAAGAAGGAAATCAAGACTCTGATTTCGTTTAACACCTACATGAACAAATTGAAAATTGTTCTCGAGCACTTCAATCTTTACATTATCATTCCATAAAATCCATATTCCACCGGGAAATCCAATTGCTTATACTCTGTGCGCATAAGTGTAAGCTATGCTAGCAATTGCTTTGTCAGCAATTTTACCACTTATTCTTGGTTCAAGCAAAATAACAATCTCTGGCTTAAACTTTTGCAAGTAAAGCTTAAGAACTCGAATAAAGTTGGTGCTTTTTGCACCTTGGCAATTCCAGGGAGGGACCTTTATTGGTCTTGAGGATGAGCAGCCTCGTTACCATCATTCTCCTCATCAACGGAGATATATGTTCTAATTTAATAGTTCATTATCATATAATTTAAAAGGAAATAATGGTTGCAAGTATACTATAATTATCATCAAACCAAAAATTATATACATACTTTAATGTTTGATATTTTTTTTGTTTTGTTATTTTTTTTGTGAACTGTGATATATAAGTAATCAAACGAGTATACATTATATATAGATAGAATAAATTATATATATATATATATATATATATATATATATATATATATATATATATATATATTAATCTTTGCTTTTTTATGTGATTGATATTAGTCAAATTATTAGAAATATACCAATGAAGGAGAAAAACAAAAAACAAAAAAAAGGTCATTAGAAACAAAATATATGTTTATATTTCAACAGCCAAACATAAAGTAAATTTCTTATGATACTCAAGGTTATACGATGAAATCATATGTAGTGTAAATTTAATATATTTTTTTGCAATACTAAATATATGAGTTAATATATGTTCTAAAATAAAAAATATCATAAAATTTTTTAAATTAAAAATAAAAAATTAAGAAGGTTCTTCTATTGTATAGAATAGAAATCAGGAAGTGAATTCATTATATTATAAGATTTATTGTATCCTTCTGAAAATTACAGGATGTTATGCCGCCACTCGGACTCAAACCGAGATGCTACTGGAATTTATAAATAGAGGGAGGTGTATACAGCAGTCTTTATATATTATAGATCAAGAAACCTATGGTCAACATAAATACAAGAAACTCTTATGTCTAAATGCCACAAATGCCCATTACACCATTGTATTGAGTTTATTTTATGTATTTATTTTGTTTTAAATTAATATTAGAATTAATGAGTGTATGTCTAAAACAATTCAAAAAGCTTCAAAATCGGGTAAAATAATTTAGTAGTACCAAATTTTTTATATGTATATGAAATTGGTATTAAAAATTTGTTTGTATCAAATTGATATCGATATTTTAGAATTGAGTTTCAGATCATATAACCAAAAACTTTTCTAGTAGATTCATGCTGATGTGGACTCCACATTAGCATGTCAGATGTACACATCAGTATGAATCCATCAGAAAAATTTTTAGTATCATGATCTGAAACTTAATTCCAAAATATCAATATCAATTTGATAGAAAATAAAATTTTGGTACCAAGACTCATGACACTAAGCTACACTAAGCTTCAATGCGATAGTGATAAAAAGACTAAACATGAAATATGCAATTTTCACTTCGAAATGTGAATTACAGAATTGAAGACACAATGATGCAGTATATGTTGGGACATAATTGTCGGTATATTTAATTGCCAAGATTATCTAGTTTGGGGTACAAAATTGAAGAGTTACTTATGAGAACAAGGAAAGTTGAGGGACCAAATTAGATTTTGGACGTGATTAGCATAAAAATGATTAATTAAAATACTAAACAAGATTTATTATTTAAACTCCACCTTGCATGTCGGCCACATCACCTACATGCATGCAAATTATTCTTTGTTATATATATATGTGTGTCTGTGTTAAAAAGTGGTACAACTCACAATTTTCTTAAAAACAATTTCCTATCTTCCTTAAACACTGGCAAAACCAAAACCATGAGAAGAAATTGAAGGTCCCTCTTCACAATTCCCGTTTAGAAGAAGTTCTTCATTCATCAAAAAAGTCATAAGCCAATTACAAGCTCTTCCTTCTTCTTCGGTTTTTACCCAAACCCGAGCCTCCCTTCTTCATTTCTTTCTTTTTGTTGTTAATTCCATCGGCCAAACATTGAATCAAGAGAAGGAAAGCTTGGTTATTGCTCGGTTACAACCTGGAAGGGAGCAAAAAAGACCTTGTTTGTTGTGGATGAAGCAAGTAATGGAGGATAATGCCTTGTATGTGAAGATCGAGAGAAGATAAAGAGAAAAAAACGAGGGTGGTCACGACTTGGAGGAGATCAATTGGTGGTCAAGGTTGGTCACGACTTAAAGGAGATCAATTGGTGGTTCAAAATTTTTATTTTTCCTTCTTTTTTTAGGTGCACCCACGTTATAGATGCTTGTGCCAGATAAAGGTAAGGAAACAGCAGATACTGGAAGAGGCTTATCTAGGTTTATGCAAGCATTGTGACAATAGCCATAAATACAATTAAAGTCAATAGAATAATATAAAGTGTGCCACTATGTCAAATGCTACTAGAATATTTTTGTAAAGCTTGCACAACTAAGTATATCTCAACGCGTAACTTTATTTTCTCTTGTGCACATGGTACTTAAAAGATGAATAGTTGTCAACAGGTAGAGAGTGCTCTAGATCCAGTGGGCCTTACCGGAAGAGTGCAACTGCAGTTGAAGTAGCCCCCAGTCATAATTAGTTTTACATTTTATTCAAGTCATGTACATAAGTCAAGCATTATATGCATCATGCATATAGTAAGATCATAGGTCTGTAAATAAGCTATGCAAAAGCTAATAGTTTGTATACAATACAAATTTGTTATATATAACACATGTATGTATTCGTCACATAGGATGTATATTGATTATGAATTTTATGTATTTATAAATCTTGTACAGTCATGTCAATCAAAAAAGTTGGTGATACCATCTTTCTTGACTATAAAATAGAAGAGTAAAGGGGTGTTAGATTTAGTAGTATTAGAGTAGGTTTAGGTGGTTTTAGGATAGAAAAAAATGTAGAGTTAGGCATGCATGTGCAGGCACAATTGTATTAGCATGACATGGATGTTTATGATAAACTATTTCTAAAATTATAGGGTAGTTGTGCATTCAAGCTCTTGACCAACCTAAGGGGTGGGTGCTGAAAGCAACGAATTCTCTGATATAGAAGTGTCTTTCCATAAACGACAATGTAAGGCCACCAGGGTTAATGTATATGCTTACTCACCTAAACATGCCCTAGTCGTCGGGTTAGGACAAGATGATCTATCACAAAATATGGGTGAGTTAATACCGTGGGGAGCTGGGCCAACTACACCGAAGCTGAAATTTGGCAAACTATGAAAGTATTGTTGGAAATAAAATACTCACACAAACAACTTTTATTCAAATTCAAGCAAATATTACAAAAACACTATAACTCAACAAACAAGAAACTACAACTCACTCTTATAAAATTTTGCTTCTTCACTCACTTAGAAGCTTTTAATTTTTCTTGATGTCTAAAACTAAAATGGGGAGGAGTATTTATACTACTTAAGAACAATTCTACACCACACAAATAAAATAATCCAAAATTATAATAACCATACACCTCATTCTTCTCCATCCTTCTCCATCCTTCTAATAATATTTTAAGTTACCAAATGATTCACATGCATAATTACTACACTCTAGAAAATTCTAGGTAGATGGCTTATAATTTTGGACATTTATTATGGACTTTGACTCCAATTTGGTTGAATTTGGATTTGGGCTCCAATAATGGATCAAGTTTATGATCCAACACCCCCCCTTAAACTTGATCTTGTAACCCTTAGTAAATTTCTTAATCTTATGAAGTCTTCATTTGTCAGTGGCTTGGTAAAAATATCGGCAACTTGATCTTGTGACTTCACATATTCAACTTGCACATCCTTTCTTGCAACACACTCTCTTATATAGTGGTAGCGAATATCAATGTGTTTACTTCGATTATGGAATACTGGATTCTTTGCTAAGGCAATGGCTGACTTGTTGTCGACACAAACCTTGGTCGGCTCTTCTTGTATTAAACCTATCTCCTTTAGTAGATTTCTAAGCCAAATTGCATGACAAACGCATGAGGTAGCAGCAACATATTCCGCTTCACAAGTGGATAATGTGACAATCGGTTGTTTCTTTGACATCCATGTGAAAGCAGTATCTCCCATAAAAAATACGAATCCAGTAGTACTCCTTCGATCATCTATGTCTCCACCCCAATCACTATCGCTATATCCAACAAGATTATAATTATTAGAAACTGAATAGAACAAGCCAAAATCAATTGTACCCTTCAGATAGCGAAGAATTCTCTTTGCAGCTTTAAAATGGGTGGTTGTTGGAGATTCCATGTAGCGACTAACCAATCCAACTGCATGAAGAATATCAGGCCTCGTACAAGTTAGATAGCGTAGACTTCCCACCAAACTTTTGAAGAATGTTGGATCTACACTTTCGCCTTCTTCATGTTTGGACATCTTGATTCCATATTCCGTTGGTGTGCTTATCGGCTTACAGTTCTCCATCTTGAACTTCTTCAGGATCTCTTTTGCATAGCTTTCTTGTGAAATGAAAATTCCATCCTTTTGTTGCTTAACTTCAATACCGAGGTAGTACACCATGAGCCCCATGTCTGTCATCTCGAATTCTTTCATCATCACTTCCTTGAATTCATTGAACATGCTTGGGTTGTTTCCGGTGAAGATCAAATCGTCCACGTAGAGGCACACAACCAAAATATCTCCATCTTTGATCTTGATATATAGAGCGTGCTCATAGGGACATTTGTTGAAGTCATTCTCTTGGAAGTACTTGTCGATTCGGCTATTCCAAGCCCTTGGTGCTTGTTTTAGCCCGTAAAGAGCCTTCTTCAACTTTAACACTTTGTCTTCGTGGCCTTTGACTTCATAGCCTGATGGTTGTTGAATGTAGACTTCCTCTTCAAGAACTCCATTTAAGAAGGCAGACTTTACATCCATTTGATGTATCTTCCACTTGTTTTGAGCTGCCAAAGAAATGATTAGTCTAATAGTTTCCAATCGAGCAACAGGAGCAAATACCTCATCATAGTCAATTCCAGCCTTTTGACTATATCCTTTAGCAACTAGCCTCGCCTTGTGCCTTTCAATCTCTCTTTTAGCGTTTTGCTTTGTTTTGTACACCCATTTGACACCTATCGCCTTATGTCCCTTGGGAAGGGAAGTGAGTTCCCACGTGTCATTCTTTTCGATGGCCTTGATTTCTTCGTCCATCGCATCTCTCCACTTCTTCTCTTGTACTGCTTCTTGAAAGCTCACTGGTTCACAATCAGCAAACAGACAAAATAATGTAAGGTTATCTTGTTGTTCGGTTACCTCATAGAGATCTCTAAGACTTCGTGTGCGTGACACAACTCTTTCACTTGATGATGACGAAGGTGATGAGTCTCCTTGAGTGGTTGGTGAAGTGGGTGGAGTTGTTGTCTCTTGTTGGGCTTCTCCATGTTGTTCTATTGGTGTTAGCTCATCTTCTTCAAATTGAGGAAAGAAATTGAAGTCATCTGTATGAGAGCTAAAATCCCATTCTCCTTCTTCATTGAATACCACATCTCGACTAATCACAATTTTCTTATTGTCTGGATTGTATAGCTTGTAGCCCTTCGAATTAGTATCATAGCCAATGAAGATAAAACTCTCGCTTTTATCATCAAGCTTTGTTCTTCTCTCATCTGGTACATGAACATGGGCTATACTTCCAAAGATTCTCAGGTGGGAAATGCCAGGCTTTCTTCCACTCCATGCCTCTTGTGGTGTCTTTCCCCATACATTTCTTGTTGGAGATCGGTTTAACAAGTAAACTGCACACGCCACTGCTTCTGCCCAAAATTCCTTGGGTAATTTCTTGCTTTTGAGCATGCTTCGTGTCATGTCGAGGATTGTTCTGTTCTTTCTTTCTGCCACGCCATTTTGCTGGGGGGATCTAGGAACTGTCATTGGTCGCCGAATTCCATTTGCTTCACAGAACTCTTGAAACTCCCTGGAAGTAAATTCTCCACCTCGGTCGGATCTCATGGCTTTGATTTTTCTACCGCTTTCTCTCTCCACTGCAGCTTTGAACTTCTTGAAAACTTCAAAAACTTCTGACTTCTGTTTCAAGAAATATACCCAGGTTTTTCTTGAAAAATCATCAATGAAAAGAAGAAAATAGCTACTGTTACCGAGAGAGCTTGGCTTGATTGGACCACACACATCGGTATGGATGAGCTCGAGTGGCTTTTTGGCTCTTGACTCTGACTCCTTTTGAAAACTTTTCCAGAATTGCTTCCCTACTAGACACCCTTCACAAAGCTGGTCAGGATGGTTGATGCGAGGTAGTCCCTTTACCATCTCCTTCTTAGATAGCAGCTCCAAACCTCCAAAATTTAGATGCCCAAATCGAAGATGCCAAAGCCATGATACATCTTTGTAGCAAGCTTTCAGGCACTTTGCAACATCGTTTTGTATGTTGATCAAGAACATTCTATTCTTTGACATCGGCACTTTAGTAATGAAGTTATTTTTATCATCTTTTATAGAAAGATTATAATCTTTCATATGAATATCATAACCTTTCTCTAACAGTTGTCCTAAACTCAAGATGTTACTTTTCATATTGGGCACATAGTAGACATTGGAAATAAACTGATGTCTCCCATCTTTTAAACGGATAAGGATGTTACCTCTCCCTTTCACTGCTATTGTGGAATCATCTCCAAATGAAACATTTCCGTTTACTGATTCGTCTAGCTCCACGAACATGTCTTTCCTTCCACACATATGATTGCTTGCACCACTGTCAAGATACCAGGAATTTGCTTGGCCACCATCAGTTTCCTTTCGTGTTAAAAGAAGAGTTTCTTTATCATCTGTCTTCTCCTCCATGTAGTTGGCCTTCTCCTCGATTTTGTTGTTGGGAGCTCTACATTCTGAAGCATAATGCCCAAACTTCTGACAATTATAGCATCGAACTTGAGATTTGTCATACCTTGAGTTCGGATTGATTCTCCCACGGCCTCGTGTTGAGCTTTCTCCTTTCTCATAGTTGTTGTTGGAATTGTTGTTATGGTAATTCCAACCTCGTCCACGACCGCGACTTCCACCTCGTCCATGACCTCTACCTCTACCTCGGCCACGTTGGTTTCTATCATTGCCTTGACTTTCATGCATATCCTTGAGTTGCAGCTTGAAGAGTTGCTCAGTAAATCCTTGCTTCTTCTTATGCTTCTCTTCGTAGAGCTTGCACTTGAAATCTTTTCAAATCCATCATCATCTAAAGCTTGATAGATGAGGTAGAGAGCCTTCTTGTCTCTCTTTCTTGAATCCTTCAAAGTAGCCTTTTGATCTGGTGTAAGAGTAGCAAAAACAGTATCATCCGCAGGCTCATTGTAGCCTTTCTCTACGATATCCCACACATCTTGTGATCCAAGAAGTGCCTTCATTTTGATACTCCAATTGTCGTAGTTGTTGTTGTTGAGTGTCGGGACTTGGAATGGTGTCATACCATTTGCCATATCTCTCAATATAATAAGAATTTGCAAAATTTGATTGCGCGGATTAATCCGGAACGTCGAAAAACTTTGGAAGGGACAGCTCGGTTAACTCGGCTCAACTTTGTGAGTCAAGTACTAGTCCGACAGCGCGTTTGAACTCCGATCGGGACAATTCTAACGGTGTTGAATTCCTGTTGTCGAGACCTCCGATTTGATATGCAATAGTGTATATTTTCCAACTAGGCTCTGATACCACTTTGTTGGAAATAAAATACTCACACAAACAACTTTTATTCAAATTCAAGCAAATATTACAAAAACACTATAACTCAACAAACAAGAAACTACAACTCACTCTTATAAAATTTTGCTTCTTCACTCACTTAGAAGCTTTTAATTTTTCTTGATGTCTAAAACTAAAATGGGGAGGGGTATTTATACTACTTAAGAACAATTCTACACCACACAAATAAAATAATCCAAAATTATAATAACCATACACCTCATTCTTCTCCATCCTTCTCCATCCTTCTAATAATATTTTAAGTTACCAAATGATTCACATGCATAATTACTACACTCTAGAAAATTCTAGGTAGATGGCTTATAATTTTGGACCTTTATTATGGACTTTGACTCCAATTTGGTTGGATTTGGGTTTGGGCTCCAATAATGGATCAAGTTTATGATCCAACAAGTATAAGGCGATAAACTTTTACAGTCGTAAAGACGATGATGTAGTGATACTTGAGCATTGGCTTGAGAGAAATGATAGAGTGTTCTAGTAGATGTAATGTACTCTAAGACAAGTACAAGTACATTATATCTCTATTGCATAAGAGTGCCTATGACTAGTTGAAGACGGTCCTATAGAAGTCTCAGATTTCAGATCCTCCTATTTGAGAGTTATTTCTGGCCTAGTTCAAAGTTAAGTATGTGCTGATATTATATAAAGACAATAAGAAGATAGAGTCTCTGAATTTGAAACATGGTAATCTAACAGTGGTTGAGTAGGAGAAGGAGTTAACCCGCCTCAGCAAGTATGTAAGATGCATCATCAAAAATGAAATAAAAAAGTGCAAACGCTTCAAAAGTAGCCTTAGTGACTCAATACAAGACAAAGTGACTACCTTACAGATAGAGAACGTTCCACAATTTTTGTCTACGACCAAGAATGTAAAGTGAGTGTTTGCAGACAGAGGAAATCTGTAGCAGAGAGGGGTATTAAGAGAGTTTTGCCTCAGACTAGTACATACTTGTTAGATAGTAAGAGCGCCTGGAAAATAGTGGAATCGATTTTAGCTAAGGATAGAGAGTCAAACTTCTTCTTTTGAGCCGGGCCAGCCTGAACAACCAGCATTTTCCACCACTAAAATATTAACTCCATCTACTGAGAGATCAATATTATATCTATCATGTCTGTACTGTGGGAGGACTCATTTGAGAAAGCGTTGGTGGTTGACATTGGGCATGTTATAAATGTAGGGCCATAAAACATCATGGGAAAGATTGCTCTTTACCCAGATATAGTGGATGCATAACTAGTACTGGGCCAACATAGATTCATAAGGTAGTGCCAGCTAGAGGCAGAGATAGTGAACAATCTAGAGGAGGCCAAACAATATGTATGAAACTATGGATAGACCAAAAGGTAGTAAGATGACTAGTAAGAGTGTACACCATACAAGTTATAGAGGAAAATGATGCATTAGACGATAATTTTGGTAAAATTTTCTCTCTTTAGTTAATCTATGTGTCATAATTTATCACAATTTGTTTCTTCAAACACGTACACAACTTTATCAAGTAAGGTACTATGAAGATTGAAGTTTTAGAATGTACCTAATAGTGATCAATATGAGGATATAGTATATGAATATTAGACCTCACAGACGAAATCGAGCAAAAATTTAGAATATACCATTGTTAAGTAATTTTGATGGAACTCCTATCTCATAAGTGAAATACAGACTTAAGCGGAGATTGGTTGACACAACTTGAAACAGTAAGGAACCACTAAACCATATGAGTAGTATGAAAATACCAAGACAAGATGGAAAAACTGTAAGGAGTGAGGGATGGGGATACCCAACTAAGGCTATTATAGCCATGAAAGACAAATGAGTATAAGAAATGGAAGAAAAGCCTAATCGGCTCACATGAATCATGTTAAAAGGGAAAATATTAAGCTAAAAGAAATGTCCATCAGTTTTAAAGGAACCCAATAGACCCAAAGAAGATAAAAATTACCTTGATTGGAAATCGCCTATTAATTTGTTAGGAATAAAGAAACATTCCTGAAATTACTAGGCCATTGAAGGAAGATGTGAGACAAATCCTTATTGTCGTTAAATGAGTCAAAAAAAGGCATTTGACCCAAGTGAACTGACAAGTGCCGAGATTAGTTGGTCAATTGAAAGTCATAAAGATAGAGGCACCAACCGTCCTCATCTATCTTGAGAAAGAACCCTACAATAAGTAGTAAGATTTCTGTAAGATAACATATGTATCTCAAGGAAATAACCAAAAAGGGGGCAAACATTTGTCGTTGCAATCTAATAAAAAAACATAAAGTGACAAGCCATATGACACTAAGTGGTGTACGCTAACATTATTTAAGTGACCATGTGATACACCTAGCTCACAATACTCCCAAAAATGAAAACCTTACAAATTTAGAAGTAGTACCACAAGTAGAAGATAAATGTAAGATAGAAAAACATATTTAGAATAATAAGAGATAATCGAACAATGGAGAGTCAAAGGTGTTATCATTATGAGGAATGAGAAATTAGGAAAAACTAAGGGAATAAAAGATGTACCATCTATAGAGAAGGAAGTACAACTAATCGGAGAAGAATTAATGAAAAGAAGGATAACACGATTAAGGTGGGTGATAGTGAATGGAGACATTCCTACAAAGGAGTAACCTAGTGACAAAAGTTCAAGGGACACCCAAGCTTTGAGTAAGCCATTGTGGGAGATTTTAAAAAAACTTTCGCTATATCTGTACTAACAAGTGAAATTTTTTAGAAGCTTGTAGGGCCTAATGAATCTATAATTACTAAATAGAAAATGACAGAGTAGAATCAAAACCCATATGGTATACTAAGGTCATAGATATTTTGGTAGAAGAAAAGGAGAAGTGTGAGTTCCTAAATATGGAGTTGAGACAACGAGTGAAAGATAGACTTGTTAGAGATGTGCTCTAAAAACATTCACCTTAGGCACCTGATATACTCATTTATTATTAATAAAAAGCATTTTCACCATATTGATGTTCATTCATATATGAATCTGATTTAAATCTTATATCATTTAATGAAGTCCTTAGTATGTAACACAACATTAAGAAAATCATAATGAGAATTCTATCATGTACAATTGTGTTTATATCTAAATGATCCATAGTCATAGGATTAACAAGACGAGATATTATTAATTCGGATAGACAAGTACATATTATACTCTTTGACTAGGTCAAATAATTAATCTTATAAGTCGAAGACATTAAATGTTTAGAGTTAACATATGGGTATTTATTAGAGTAGCCAAGTACATTGGATGACCTGCTATGAGACAATCACATAGATTTCTTTTCAATGTCAGTGATAGTTTCATCATAGTAATGAAACAAGTATCCTTAGACTTGAATCATACACTTTGACTCCATTTCTTATTGCCTCACAGAGATCACTCATATGGAGGTGATTGGGTATAACGTGAGGTATTTGAAGGTAGTTGAGTAGTTAATAAAAGATTCACATCTCCTAATAGAAGGAGAGTATACCTATGTCCTCTTGTAGAGATCATTACTTTTAAATCATTAGTCGAGATGGACATCTTATGAAGAAGGTCTTCAAAGACATATCTAATATAGTAATGGATCTCATAAATAACAACTAATATCATTTGGACTAGATGTAACATCATACTTTATGCATTTAAGTACAACCTATCCATGTGTCAAATAATCATACATGGTGCACTAGTAAGACATAAGATCCTATTAATATTGATATTAAAAAATTTTTTATCACATCCTATAATATCATTCAATGAATCTGCAAGTCAATATTGAGGCTTTCATCCCAACAAAATATATTGCTTATATTAAAATTTAAACTTTACACTTAAAGATTTGCGAGTTGCATCCAGTTAAATATTTCAGAGTTAACCTTAAGTAAATATACACGTATATTCACATAAGTCCAAAATATAGATGACATGATTTTATATTCATGTGGAATGCAAGAAGAGAGAGTGGTGAAGCTTGGTCAGTAACCTTTGATCCATGTCTTTTATGTACCAATCAAAATGAGCTATCACTTTTTTTTACCTGAAAAATGATGCAAATTGATGAGTTAAGACTCAGTGAGAGTAATCATCAAACAAGCTCTAAAATACCAAACAACTCATAGTAACAAATCATAAACCCAATGCATACTAAGTATTCCATTTCATTCACCATTATCATATAATTACAAGTGAAATTTAAACATATAAACATTATTCTTTGCTTATACTCATGCTTTGGTCATTTTATTTTATTGTGACTAAGCTAAACAAACATTGTCCCGGATTTCCATATGAACATTTGCATTTGCTAGCTACCTTGATCATTTGTCTCATATGCATAATTGTCGGGCTATAAGCTTCTTTTGCCTTGCAATGTTGATTAATAAGTCACAATGCCTTTTTAAGTCCTTATGCATATGTATTTGTAACTAAGCATTCATAAATCATTACGTTCTTATTACATCTACCCCATATATAACACAAATATACCACATATGATATGCATATACCTCATATATACTATACATATACCATGCATATATCATATATGCCAAATATATACCTCAAATATACCATACATATACGACATATGTCACAAATTATCCATCATCTCATTATCAAGGTCAAATCAGGGCAATCATATAAATCATATAACCATAAATTATTTCACATATCACATAGTAAGTGATGTTTATTTGTACTAAAGAAATCACTTGATAATTAAACTCATTTTGTTTCTTTTGATTCCGATCCTTAACTTATTGTCTATCCCTCCTTGTTGGTCTCTAATTTGTTGTGAGCCTAATTTGGAAATATAATTGATTAATTTATGACTAGAAAAACTTAATATGGCTTAAACAAATTAATATGCATAGTTTATATAAATAGTTAGGGTTTTTTTTATGAGGAAATATGACCTTATGAGACTTATTAGCCTATAACTTTTTCTACACTAATCCAATCCAATTTATTTGATTCTTATTTATAATAAATTTAACATATAATTATATAACACATTCTAATTTCAGAGCAATTGGAGCATTGTACTGTGTTTGGTGAGATTTCTAATTGTGTTATGTTTTTTGTCATGTTTTTCATCTCTAGGCAGTTTTAGAATACCAATTTTGTTCTTTCATATCTTAAAAATATGTAAGTCATATTACAGTAAAACTCTATAAGCACTTAGATAAGTTAAAATTGAACGTTTTTATGTTTATAACTTTTATCAATTATACATCTAAGGTCCTCAAATTATAAGAAATATATCACTGGTCCATAACAGAGTTGACTTTTCGGACCAGTCTGACTTGTGAATGTCATATCTCACACTATAAATAACATATTAAAGTGATACTTTTATCAAAATTTATTAATACATAACCCTATAATTTTAATATTTTGATAAATTACAGATTTTATCAATAAGGAGTTCAAAATATCAAACAAATTTTTTGACCTGTATAGGATACTAAGCAACTATGGAATAGTCAAGGTTCCCTTCACTATAACTCAACACCCATAACATATATGAATCTTAAATTTGGTATATAGCTAGATAACTCATGTATTTATAACTTGTATGTTTTGAGATGCTTCAAATACATGCTCTATCATATTCAAAATAAGTGAAAACATTATATGACTTAATTAGGATTCACACCAGAACCAGTCTCACTTATATGCCAATATCCTTTCATATACACTAAATCTTGCAAAAATATTTATATATTCATAAACTTAAGACATAGATAACAATTTTTATACTTTACACTTCTCTAAATTCGGTTCATAAGGTATAAATAATACAAGGAAAATGAGAATTGATTACTTATCAAGAATAAACTTGTAAGGGCTGGATTTGCTGCAAAACTCAAGTGAAACAATGGAGAAAATAAGGGCTAAAATGGTGGAAGAAGAAGGAGAAATGGGGCTAGAGGAAAATGCTTATGATAAGGGAAAGTAGGCACATCTTATCTTAAGGAAGACAAGTTCCACCAATTGCCTTTTTTCCCTTTTTTTTCTTTTCTTCTTTTTTTTGTTTCTTATTATTATTATTATTATTATTATTATTATTATTATTATTATTATTATTATTATTATTATTATTATTATTATTATACTCGACTAATTAACACAAAATGCAATTTAATCCTTTTATTTGATTTAACTAAATAAACTATGTCGTATTTCTAATAATTCGATATAGTCATTTTACTTAATTTTTTAATTTCATGTCATCCTTAACTAAATTATAAAATGAACACGTGTAACTCAACACAATAACAAAATCCTTGGACATGTAGCTAGTGCATGTTATGAATTTGTTCCTATAAAAATATATATGAAATGCACGTGATCAAGTGAAGTATATGCAAAATGTGTTTGCCCAAATGAAATGCATATAGAAATGCATATAGGGAAAGTCGAGAATATTACACTAGATGTGATGTAGTCAGTCTAGTGGAAGTTGACACGCAGTCCATACTCTAAACCAAATTAGGTATAATTTGGTGAAAGGACAAATTACACGGTAATTGTCTATAGAAGGGTTTACAGTTAGACCACTGACTTTCTAGTTATTTGGGTAGTCATGATGTATTGCATGATACCGCTAAGCTTGAAATCATGCGATAATTTAAGTTGCCAACAAAATTGGAAACCTAATAGGTCACATGAATTGAAGTAATGAAGTAAATATAAAATGGGCCTTGGATTGGATCCAAGACATGAGAGAGAAACATTTAAACTAATCATGTTCAAGGGTGTGAAAAGGTTTCACAAGCATGAATGATGTACTGCATGTCGCATGCATGCACCAATTATGGCACACATATGATAGTGGATGTTGCATCATGTGTCACTAGAGTGACAAGTATGTTAAGGTCGTGACACTGGCTATCACATGTGTCACAATTACTACAACAACGTTTGCGAATTTAGATTTTCCATTCTAAATAGAACGCCAATACAAAAGTTATATATATCCAACCCTAATTATGATTAAAGGATATAAGACTAAATTCGTGGCTACCAACTTGAGAAAATAAAAAGTTATTCTCTTTTCCTCTTCTCTTTCAAGTTGAAATATCATTGCTAGCACATTGGTGATTAATACCCTATAGCCATTGTTGTTAATTCCTTCGTTACTTCATGTGGATTACTGTTAAAGTAAATCCAACCTTGGATTGTTGTGATTTGTTGTAACCCAACTTGGAGAAAAGGCTCACAAACTTGGAAGAACATCAATTCAAAGCAAGGTAATCATCTTCATCCCATGTGATGGTATAATCCAATTTTAAATTACATAGGGTATTCCATAGGTTTTGGGTTGATTAAATTTAAAATTCAACTAGCTTTTACATATTTGCTGCATGTTCAAAACTCAACAACACTAAGAAAAGTTAGAAACATTATTATCATTCTAGAAAGTGAAAGAGTTGAATAACTAATAAAGTCTATCACTGAAATTTGAAAACAAAGTTATGGTACGAAAGAGGTAACGATGGAGAATGATGGAATGATATAGAGCTAGTACCACTAATAGTTTAACCTAAGTTAGCCAAGTAAAATTTCAAGAACAAATTTTTTTTAAAAAGGAGAAGAATTATCTCGTTTGCTAGTTTAGGCCTTACCGAGATGCACATTTTATGTAATATCCTTGACTCTCCTCATATGTATTTCTATATGCATCTTATTAGGACATATTCATCTTGCATATACTTTACTTGAACACATACATATTTCATATGTATTTTCATAAGAACAAGTTCATGACACGTGTCCTAGTATTTTGCAATTGTATTGAGTTGCATGTGTCTATTTTATAATTTAGTTAAAAATGACATGAAATTAAAATTTAAGTAGATTGAAATAATAGAAATATAGCATAGTTCATTTAATTAAATTGAATCAACGAATTAAATTGCATTTTGTGTTGATTTGTGTTATAATAATAATAATAATAATAATAATAATAATAATAATAATAATAATAATAATAATAATAATAATAATAATAATAATAATAATAATAATAAGAAGAAGAAGAAGAAGAAGAAGAAGAAGAAGAAGAAAAGAAGAAAAAAGAAGAAAATGGAAAGGACAAAAAAAAAGCATTTGGTGGCCTTATCTATCTCATTTTCTGCACACTTTTTCTTCCTTCATTTTTGTACTCCCTTCTTTTCCATTACAAAAGCCATATTTTCTTCATTTCTTCATTCATTTTTTAGAATTTCCAACCATAAGGTGAGTTGTTTATTCCTTTCAATTGTTACAAATACTGAATTGAGGGTTGATAGGTAGTAGTCTAGTATGTGCAAGCATCTAAATCAAAGCCCTTGAATTCTATTCAAGTCAGAATGTTAGGGCTCAATTTTCATGATTTTAAAGGGCTAGTTTGAAGAAGTTCCAAAAACAAGTTATAGATTTATGTATTAGTGTATGAATATATAAATATTTTTTTTAATATTTAGTGTATATGAAAAGATATTAGCATATAAAGTAAACAGGTTATAATGTGAACCTTAATTGAATCACCAACGGTATTCACTCATTTTTAATATGATAGAGCCCGTATTTGGAGTAGATAAAAATATGAAAGTTGTAGATACATGTATTATATAGTTTTATACTAAATTTTAGGTTCATATATGTTGTGTATGTTGAGTTATAGTGAAGGGAACTATAACTATTCCATAATTGCTTAGTGTCCTATGCAAGTCTAGAAAATTATTTGATTATTCTAAGCTCCTTGTAAATAAAATATGTAATTTATCAAAATATAAAAGTTATAGGGCTATGTATTAGCTAAAGTTTTGTAAATATATCACCTTAATATGTGAGATATGACTTTCACAAATCAGACTGGTCCAGAAGTCAACTTTGTTATGGACCAGTGATATGTTTCTTATAATTTGAGGACCTTAGAGATAAAACTGATAAAACTTGTAAACATGAAAATATTCCATTTTAAACTATATAAGTTTCTACAAAGTTTCACTATAATATGATTTACATATTGTAAGATATGAAGGAGTAAAATTGGTATCATAAAACTATCCAAGGGTAAAAAATAGAATACAATTAGAAATTACACCAAATATTGTACAATACTCCAATTGCTTTTAAATTTGAATATATTATATAATTATATGTTAAATTTAAGTAGAAATAAGAATTAGATAAATTGGATAAGTTTAGTAAAAGTTATAGGCTAATAAGTCTCATAAGGTCACATTGTCTTATAAGAAAAATACTAACTATTGATATGAACTATGCATATTAATTTTTTTAAGTTACATTAAGTTTCTCTAATCATAAATTAATCAATTATATTTTCAAACTAGACTTACAACAAATTGGAGACCCGTAAGAAGGGAATAAACAATAAGTTAAAGGTCGGAATTAAAGAAAAAATATGAGTTTAATTATCAAATGATTTCTTTAGTATACATAAACATTGCTTGCTATGTGACATGTGAAATGATTTATAATTATGTGATTCATATAACTACCCTAATTTGACCTTGATAATGAGATGATGAATATTTGTGACATATGTGGTATATATAAGTGGTATATGTATGGTATATTTGAGGTATGTGTTTGGCATATGTGATATATACATGGTATATGTATAGTATGAGGTATATGTGCAACATATGGGGTATATGTAATAAGGACATAATAGTTGTTGAATGCTTAATTACAAATGCATATTCATAAGGACTTAGAAAGATATTATGACTAGTTAATCGACATTGCAAGGCAAAGAAGAGGCCCATGGCCCGAAAACTGTGCATATGAGACAAATGATCAAGCTAGCTATCAAATACAAATATTCATATGGAAACCCAGGATAATGTTTATTTAACTTGGCACAACAAAATGAAATGAGCAAAACATGAGCATAAGTAAAGAGTAATGGTTGTATGCTTTAATTTTACTGCTAATTATATGATAATGGTGAATAAAATGGAATACATAATATGTATTGGGTTTGTGATTTATTACTCGGAATTTTTTGGTACTTTAATACTTGTTTGATGATTACTCTCATTGAGCCGCAACTCATCATTTTTCATCATTTTTTAGGTAAAAAAAAGTGATAACTCATTTTGATTGGCACATAGAAGATATGGATCAAAAGTCACCGATCTAGTCTTACCACTCTCTCTCCTTGCATTTCACATGAACATGAAATCATGTCATTTACATTTTGGACTTACATGTTTATACATGTATAATTACTCAAGTTTGATTCTAAAATGTGTAAATGGATGCAACCAATAAATCTTTAGTTATAAAATTTAAGTTTTAATATATGTGATATATTATATTGCGGTGAAAGCCTTAATGTCAATTTGCAGATTCATTGAATGATATTACGAGATTTGATTAGACAAAATTTACTATCAATGTTAACAGAATCTTATGTCTTACTAGTATGTCTTGTATGATTATTTGACATAGGAATAGGTTGTACTTAAATGCATAAGGTATTATGTTACATGTTATGATCAAATGCATCGGACAAACTAGAAATTGACTACATTCGAGACCAAAAAGAGGCGATATGATCAAAAGCTTAAATTTAGATCGTACATAAGTGAGAAAGTTAGTTACAAACTCTTGATGCTAAGCTTTTGCATGATAATGATGAAAAAAAAAACCATAAATATGCGATTTTTGCTCTGAAGTGCGAATTGTGAAACCAAAGACACTATGATGTAATATACATTAAGATGTAATTGTCGATTCATTTAATTGCCAAGACTCATTTGTTTTGGGCATGAAATTGAAGGAATAAAATCTAGGGTGTGGTTACTTATGAGAAAAAGGAAAGTTAAGGGATCAACTTGGATTTTGGGCATGATTAGTTAAATTACTAAACAAGATTTATTATTTAAACCCCACATTCCATGTCAGCCACATGGCCTATATGCATGTAAAACACACATTATAAAAGCATTACAACTCACAATTTTCTTAAAAAACAATTTCCTTTCTTCCTTAAACATTGGAAAAACCGAAATCTTGAGAAGAAATTGAAGGTCCCTCTTCACAATTCCCATTTAGAAGTTCTTTATTCATCGAAAAATTCATAAGCCAATTACAAGCTCATCCTTCTTCTTTGGTTTTTACCCAAACCCGAGTCTCCCTCCTTTATTTCTTTCTTTTTATTGTTATTCCTTTAGCCAAACATTGAATGAAGAGAAGGAAAGCTTGGTTATGGCTCAGTTACAATTTGGAATGGAGAAAAAAAGGCCTTACTTGTTGCATATCAAACAAGTAGTGGAGGATAATGTCTTGAATGTGAAGATTGGGAGAAGAAAAAGGAAAAAAAAAAAAAAGAACAAAGGTGGTCACAAATTGAAGGAGATCAATTGGTGGTTCAAGATTTTTATTTTTCCTGCTCTTTTTTAGGTGCACCCATGTTGCAGATGTATGTGTCAGATAAAGGTACAGAACTAGTAGACGCAAAAAGAGGTTGATCTAGATTTATGCAAATTTTATGGCAATAGACATAAATGAAGTTAAACTTAATAAAATAATATGAAGTGTGTCACTACGTAAAATATGTGTTGGTAGTATGACATGTATTTGATTAATGATATACATGATATAAGATGTCAACAAAATTAATGAGATGCATATAAAATGTATAAAGAATATGACATGACAACTAGTAACCAAAAATATGAGACTTACATAGAATTGAACACAAGAACTTGATAATATATGTCTGTTATATAGCTAGTATATGTTTACTATATATTTTTATATGTGTGATATATCTGTGTGTCTGCTATGTCTATTATGCATAATTAAGTCTGTTATATGAATGCTTGCTATGTTGGAATGTGTAAGACCTATATATGTCTGAAATAATAATTGTACCTTTAAGACATAATTATGTGGATAAATATGATATGAGCCCAAAAATATTCCCGGACTAAAGAAAGGTACACTTGTTGGATGCTAATTAGAACTTTATAAGTGTATGTATGAGACATTTGGCTTTATCTGAACCATCAAGCTTTTAAGTTGTGATTATTTAATTATGTTTATGAGAATGTACAACATTAGGATATCCAGATGCACCATATCCAACATGTGCCTTATTTTTTCCAACCTTCGGATTGAGCTACCTTTTGTGTCTTCCTAGTGTCTAGTCTAGGTCGCTAAATTTATGGGTATAATATGTAAAGCTATATTATGTAGTGCTATTTTGTTTTCTTATATTTGTCAAACATGAGGCAAGTTATGTGTTTTCTACTTGATAGGCAATATAGTTTTGATATTCATATGTTGTTTGATAATGGCATGATTTCTCAGTAAGGAATGCTAGGTAGTTTGTATAAGTTATGTGAAAACATTATGAGCCTATTTTTGTAGAGACAAATCAGGTAAGCTAGGATTTGTGTATAGATTGGGTCGTGCACTGTAGCTAAGCTCTAGAGTATTTGGTCCTCTAACTACAACACCATGATTTTGTGGTTCAAATAGTATCAGAGCTTTAGAGAAAATGTTGTGGTCATGTGTTCGATTCACAAAAATCCTCAAAAAGGGTTATGCATCCTGCTAGAGAATAAAATATCTATATGGGCTGGGTAATGCGTTCGCGCAATTGCGAAGCGTGATGGATTAGGTCGTGCACTGTAGCTAAGCTCTAGAGTATTTGGTCATCTAACTACAACACCATGGTTTTGTGGTTCAAGACAAGTGATAATTATACAAATGCTACTAGATTATTTCTATAAAACTTGCACCACTGAGTATAACTTAGTGCGAGAGTTTATTTTATCTCCCACATGTGGTATATAAAAGATGAATAGTGATGAACAAGTAGATAGTGTTGTGGATCCCGTGGACCCTAGCGGAGGAGAGCTGTAACACCCTTTTACCCTATTAATAGTAGCAAAGTAAGGGAGTGCTACTGTACTCTTGATTTCCTGTCTAACTTGCTTATACAATCATTTTGTATATTCTTATTTTAAAATATCTGAATATAAATTCAATATATATATATATATATATATATATATATATATATATATTATACCAATTTATATAATTCATCCGTAATAAACCATTTCATTTTATAAAAGATTACATATAAAGTTTTACTAATTAATATTTTATTTACAGATCCAAAATATGTGTATCACACAATATGAAAATAAAACTTCCTAATATGTTTTATAAAAGTTAATACATTGGAACAAAAAGATCTTCAAATGTTGCTATCCTCTATCTGACGTTCTTTTCTTTCTGACAGCTTTATCTTTTATTTACTAACTACTTTAGTACCTACGCGTGGAAAAACCACACGCGCTAAACTACTAATTTTGTGATGTTTTATATAACAAAACCTTAATATGCAATTTTATAAAATCTCACACATTCATACATTTAAAATCAAATAAAAGAAATATAACAAATTTATCAGCAATAAATTAATTTGCAAGTTAATTGCTAGTATACAAATTTCTTTTACATATGATAATTATGTTAATTGCTAATATTATTGCATAATATTATTTTTAACCATAGCTAGTATTATTATTATTGATATCACCATATTTTACTCATTTTATTATTCAATGATTATTCACAACAAGTAAATTTTATCATATCTTATTTTGTCTTGTTAATTCAAATTTATGCTCAAACACCAATAACTAGAACTACCAGATAGGATACGTAGTATTATCTGCCGGTAAATTTTAACTCGGTGCATGACGCCTACATAAATTAACTCGTTATAATGTGATGCCTTTATAAATCAACTCGGCACATTTAGTGCCTACATAAATCAACTTGGCACAATGTGGTGCCTACATAAATTAACTCGGCATTTTATGCCTACATATAAAAGAACTCTGTCTTTCCTACCTCTTATTGACATACCAATCTATCATTTACCTTAGTTCCCAGCTAGGTGTTTTAGGACTTAATTATTTCATCTTAATTTATTCAAGTAATCTTTTAAAATTCCATTATGGTCCAAATATACACCAAACAATTATTTCATAGTTTTATTTTTTTTTAATAATTTTTATGGGCTTAATGGCTTATATAACTTAATAATCACTCATATAAATATCATTCATCTCATATCATAAGGTCCAACTCAATTTACATGTAAAACTCTAGCTTTTTCAATAGCTATGTTCTGTACAGATTTCAGGCTCTGTCTTGGATCTCAATTTTGGCCTTATTATTGGCCGAATTTAATTAAGTGGTCTTATGATAAATTTTATCCACAGATCTTATATTTAATATTCATTTTGAATCAACTAATTCTGATCTCTGTAGACAAAGTTATGACTGATTGAGTACTGACTGCTCAGTTAAAATCTGCCCAGAAAATTCCGATGCAGATTTCATGTCTCATATTTATATCAATTTTTAACATAGTAACAGTCATAATTAGATCTCATATTCTCATAAAAGTTTTAGACCTATGTCTTAAGTTTACAAAACATCAAAGAACAACAAATATAGAGTTCCAGAACTTAAGTTATAGAATTATTAATGTATGCTACTCCATGATAAAATTTCCATTAACACATATAACAACACAACCACTCATTTAATCATGCAATTAATACAAGATTTAACAATAAAATCAACATATTCAATTTTTGTCATGCAAGCACATACCTTATTAATCTCTTCTCCCTTTCCTAGGTTTTTTTCTTTGTTTTCCCTTCCTCAAGCTTGCTTCTACCCTTGTCCTTGGTTTGCTCTAAAAGCATCGAACATATCTCATATCATCAAATCAATTTCTTTTTGTTTCAACCCACCATCACCTAGGTAGCCCCTTCTCCCCCATTTCTAACCTTAATTAACATTATTTTAATCTCAATTGATAAAGAAAAATAAAAGAATTGAAGAAGAAAATCACCTTGACAAAGTTTCTCTCTTTCTTTCTCTTCCTTTCTTCTACCTTTCAAAGCGATTTTCCTTCACTTGTTTGTGTTTTCTCTCACTTGGATCATTTCTTTCCTATCTTTTACTAGCTAAAATTGGAACAAGAATGGTGGAGAATGAGGGATGAGGTGTTCGGCCATGGAAGGTGAGGAAGAGAAGATATTTTAGTTGAGTTTAATGCCTCATAAATGAAAAAAAATTCTACAATGGATGATTAGACATATGACTCATTAATACTCATTAATGCTCATTAATGTGGAAGATAAGGATTAGGAAAATGCTTATTAATATAGAAAATTCTAGATTATAGATTTGTTTCTTATTTAGCTTAATATTTTTGGGCTCCACATCTCCTTAACCTCTTCTCCTATTGGTCAATTTAATTAATTAATTATAATAAATTTTAATCTTTAAATAATACATCATCTAGCTCATAATCTTCTCTTTTTACAAAATAATCCCAAAACATTCCATAAATCCTCATTTAATTCAAAGAGTGATTTTATTTCAACTCATTCTAGCACTAAACTTTTAAATTCCTAATTAATAATGTCCTTAATAAATCTCCCTTAAATATTATTATTTTTATGTACATCCGGATTTAGACTCCAATCGATCCGGCATACCTGACTCAATCACATGCGATCAGTGTCTAATTAATCGGGCGTTACAAGAGCCACAACAGTAGAAGTAGCCACTTAGTTAGAGTTGGTTTTATATTTTATTCATATCATATGCATTAGTCAAACATTATATGCATCATGCATATTGTAATATCATATGTCTATAAACAAGCTATGCAAAAGTTAATAGTCTGTATGCAATACAAATTTGTTATATAAAAAGAATGTATGCTTTTGTCACATGGGATGAATATTGATTATGAGTGTTATGTATCTATAAGTCATGTATATACATGTCAGTCAACTAGGTAATTATGTCATTTTACTTAATTGTAAAACAGAAGAGTAATGAGTGTTATAATTCTAATAAAAAATTGTATATTATTATCTTTAAGATAAATATCATATATATGAAAAGTTGAATACAAATAAAATTACTAGTTTTTATCTTCAAGATAAATATTATATACAAAAAAAGAAATTTAATGCAAATAAAATTGTTAGTTTTTATCTTATAAATGTTATAGCGTAAGTATTTAGTTTTTTTTCACTTAATTGCTTTCACAATTTTCGATAAATGTTGATAATGGAACAATATCCTCTTCTCGTTAAGGAGGGAATCTTCAATTGATAATGAAATATTTCTCACATTCACAAGACATAATTGAGGGCAACAAAGACAAAAAATTACATTAAATATATTCTAAGTTGAATAATAATAATAATAATAATATTATTATTATTATTATTATTATTATTATTATTATTATTATTATTATTATTATTATTATTATTATTATTATTATTATCTTAACGGATTAAATAACTATGCATATCCACTCATTATTTCCATTTATTTGTGACTTAAACAAATTTAGACCATAAAAATTTATAGCTATATTTATGCTACATATGAATGTATGAATGTAAAAAAAAAAAAACTTTTTTTAGATTATAATGCCCTTTAAGATTTATTTTTCATGACCAAAAGACTATCATTTTTTTAAGGAGGTAAATAGGAAAAATATGAAGAAAAATTATATTAAAACTATTAATATAATTTTAAAGGAACAAAAAATAAAATAGGAAGAAAGATTATTCTTGATTCCCAAATAAGCAAAAATATAACATAGAACAAACAAGTTTCAATTCCAAAGAGGAAAATTCAAATTTTCAAATTAATAAAACTCTAAACATTAAAAATAATGAATCATAGTAATAGATACCAGTAAAGATATCAAGAGTAATTTTATCAACTAATAGAGACATTTTAAGGACCGATATTGAGTTTGCAACCTCAAAACTGCTCTAGGCTTTGTTTGGTTAAAAGCCAAAACTATATCTTTTATGCTTCTCTGAAATCCAGATTTCACCAAAACACGGAAAGCAAATTTCAAATTTCTTAAAATTCAAAACTGCCCTTAAAGAGTTGTCTTATTTACTATTATGCCATCTTGTATAAGACATCTCTTATTTCCTTCTCCCACACCCTAAGCAGCAGACCCTCTCTTCCCAGCTCCCATATGCTGATTCAAGCAACCATACTCTAATCTTGAATAACTCCAGCGAATAGGTGGCTGCTTCATCACACCCTTCTATCTTGCACTTGATTTGCACCACCGCACTCTTCGATCGGTCTTCCACTTGCTTTCCACTTCAACATCTCCCCTCTTAGCTCCTATCTACCGATTCTAGTCTCTGCACCCTTATATTGCACTACTTCGATAAATCGGTGGCTGATTCACTCCACCATTCCGTCTTCAAGTTGCTTTGCGCCACATCACTCTTCAGTCGGTCTTCCTCTCTTATAATCAACTTGCCCTAATATTTTTTTTCCAATTTTTGAACTTATATGATTTTCATGCACTGATTGTTATTAATGGTTGGATTAACTTGCTAAGATTTGTGAGATTTGTGCTGAAACTTACCAATAACATAGAGATTATATAGGGCGAGAAGCAAAACAAATTCCATAAAATGGACAATACTTATTTAAACCCATTTACCATATTTACATATATGGCAGAGTATCATTAGATTGATTTATGAAGATTCATTCTAGGTAAAAAATAATCTGCTAAACATAATAATTTTGTAAAATAATAATAATAATAAAAATAAATGGGGATACTCAACTCCATTTTTTCCCTTTATTTGATTCTAATTGGATTTCAACTCTCAATATTATGGCTCAGGTCCTCTAGAGATTAGTTAATTTCATCACTATCAAACCTAAGGTGGGTGCTTCTGGAAATGATGAGACATTGTAGGTGTGGTAAGAAGCTATGCATATAAACTCTACTGATGTATGCGTTCTGCCATATGTAATTCCTTACTGATTGATCATATTGTTTGATGTGGTTAACCATCCTACTCCATTTGATATAGTGGACCATCCAATGGTGATCACTAGGGGGGTTCAGATAGCAGCTTATGGCCTTTGGATTGACTACATGATTTTATTGCTGCATTATTCTTCTGGTTACTGCTATTTTGCAGTGTACATTCTTTTGACTGCCTCAGTTTTGAAACTGTGTTGAATGGAAATGATTCATCACACAGTATTGCATGCTCGAGCACATCCCAAGAGAAGTCGAGAAGTTTATGATTGGATGGGCACTGCGTGTTACGATATACAACTAACTAATTCATTCAAAATGGAAAAGCTCATAAGGCAACTGAGTGGGGTTGCTTGGGGGTTATTTATAAGCTTGTGCAATTTTTATGTAATTTATTGAAAGTTAAAACTCTTTTCTAATTGAAAATGTAAGAGAAACCAATTGTGGTCTTTACAACTCCACCACAATTTTGTTTTGTAATATAGAACTCTCATTTACAAGAAATGTAAGATGGAGGAAAAAGGAAAAAAAAATAGTAGTGGAATTCATTTATGCTGTTGATAATCTTTTTCCACTTATATGTTGGTCTGTGTATAGACATGGCATCTCTGCTAATTATTCTCTTTCTTGACTTGCTTTTTTTTTTTTAATTCCTCTTGTTACTTTTTAATTCTAGTATATAAATATTTTCATCAAGGCATTCCTCATTTTGGTGCTACTGCTAGTCTTATAAATTAGAGATCTAATAAACATCAGCAATATGGAATTTTCTTTTGATAGAAGGTATATATGAAATTTTAATAGTATATTTATTCTCATAAAAAAAAAGACACGAAAAAGAAAGAAAAATAGTAAATTGATTTTTATTGTTCTTTCAGTTAATTCTCTCATCAATCATTATCAGAATTAATCGTATAAGCAGGCAAGTATCCTTGGTTTTACTAAACGGTATTACTAATAACAACAACGATATTAAACAACTTGATGACCATATATATATAACTTTTTGCCTAAATAAAATGTTTCTATTACCTAATATAACCAACTTCTTTTGCTTTCTTCATTGACATTTAATTCATAAGAATTTTTTTTAAAGAAAAATAAATTGGTATAAAATTAACATTTATTAGACTTAATATTAATTTTACTATAGTTAAATGGTAACTTTTGATATAAAAATATTAATATATAATTATATTTTTATGTATATTTTTGTCATTTATACTTAAAAGCATTTCCAACTACAATTTTTAGCCAAACATATAATACTATTTTTTCCTACAACAATTTACAAATTAGTTTACCAAACAAACAAAAAAATACTTATACCATCCGCGCTTTTAAAATCAGAAAAACAGAATTAAACAATAATGTCAATCAGTTTTTAAATCCAATATTTTTTGAATAATAATAAATATAATGAGAAAAATATTTATTATTTTATTCTTCAAAATGTTCATTCATACCCTTTTTCTTATAGTTTTTGTTTTTATATAATTATATATAATTTAAAAATATATTTTTATATATTATATATTTGAATTTTTATTGTAAAATGATATTTTTAAATAATATATTCATAGAATATAATATTAAAATAATATAAATGATGATTATTTAATTATATAATATATTTAAATAATATAACTAATTAAATTTATTGAAAATAATTTATTCCATGCAACTAATAATAAAATAGGAAAAAATAAAATACAAAAAACGTGTCCAAATACTCTTGTTCAAGATGATATAGTTTCCCTTGTTGGTTAATGAAAAATTATTTATTATTTTATTGTTGAAAACGTTCATCCATATCTATTTTGTTACATGTAGTTCTATTTTTCACACAAATATATATAATTTTAAATTAAAATTTTTTAATTTTTTTAATTTTTATATCAAAATTTATTTGTTCTTGAAATATAATGAAGTAAATGGCGGCAGGGCCGCACCCCAGTGACCTCATTTACAATCTAACTTGATATTTTTACGCTAAAAAAAAAACTAATTTTCGGTGAATGCAAATTCCACTTATACTCCTCCTTTGTCTGTCTCCCTCATTCTCTCTCCTACTTCTTCTTCTTTGTCTGTCTCTCTCATTCTCTCTCTAGAACCCTACCTTATCACCAATCAATCCAATTGTGCCATAGGCGGCAACATTGCCGAACCAACAAGCGACCCAACAAATCCTGTCATTGGTCCTCTCTCAACGCGGCCCCTCCTCTCTCTCTAACACTAAAGATACCACCGATCAACCCAATTGGGGAAAATGCAAAAAGTTTGACAAGCTTGAAATTGCTGCTTCTTGGGGTGATCAGATCAAAGTAGCAGAGTTAGTTGGAAAGCATTTAGTGTCAGTTGCTTTCTGTCGGAACTACTAGAACAGCGGATACTTACTTGTTGAGCGTGAATTGTGCGTTTTCAATACTTTAGGCGAAGACAAATTACTAGAACTTGACTCGGTTCCACAGTACGAACGTTTTTATTATCTTGTGATTGAACAGAGATGAAGAAATTCATTTTCCGTGAATTTTCGAATTTCAGAGAAAACTGTTGATGAAAAGTTATCTCTTTTCCTTATATCATTTCGTTATATAAGTTATATTTTTTCATAATTTTATATATAAGAATATATGGGTCTGGGCTGGATCAAGCCTACATGGGCGACCCATTACCATAAAGTCCAATATCTCCTACTCACCCAAAGTGGGCTTAGCTCAATCCAGATATCATCTCACATCTTTAAACTTAAACAAATAATCTTTCATACAAGCGAACAGACCGTGCGACCTGAAGCACACAAATTGTGGGAGCTCCACTACAAACCTAATTATAGGCCATATAGGAGACATCAAACCAAAGTTGTAATTATTTTCGATAATGTGTTTATTTACCCCAAGTATCATTCTCAATACACTTAATTTGAGTATCATTCAATCTCTCATGAATCTATACTCAAATCATTCTTACAATCACTTGTATTCTAAGTTACTTCTCGCTTCATCAAGCGTAATAACTCCAGCCGGTGAACACAAGCTGTGAGTGCATAAGCAAAGTACTCTTTCTTTTGCCCTCATATCAATCAGTTTTGAATTAACTCGCTTTTCTAGAAGTGTTTCATTAAGTCGAATCATTCCATGACTATAGAATACATCCTAAGATAACCAACATTAATTCATCACATCATGATATAGTCAAAAGTCACAAAGGGCAAAAGTTGTTTGAAATCCATTTCTAATGATTTCTAGGACTCACATAGCGAAGAAGTAGGGATCCATTCTTTCGCTTCCTAATAGGTCGTATAGCACATGCATTATGAAATGCATGCTATGGTGGAGCTACTCTTTTCTTGTCAAAGATGAAATAGTGTATGTCTTGCTCTTAGTTCAAAATAAATAAACACCATATGAGTATTAGTCTTGTCGCTCTAAATGCGCCAAACTTGAAATTTTTATTTATACATTCAACAATGTTAAATAACAAATTTCATACTCAGCTTCCTCTATATAGACACATGAATGGTGGGGAAGTCATTCATGTTGATTCTTATATATATGAAGAATCTCATCTTGATCCTCATCAAGGCGACCTTATAAAAACGAATAAAAACTAAGACCGTTCCCACTGCATCTTAGTCATTCACTTAATGCCCTGCATTTATGGTCTCATCTCTACTCGCTCCATAGCGCCAGAGACGATTACTTATGTGAGTGAGTCAATCTAAGTCAATCGACATACTTATTCGAATTGTGCTAACTGGTATTTGCAATATATTCATATAATTGAAAAATCATTAATCAATTAAAATGATATATCATTTGTAAAAACCAAGTGATATGACATAACATATATTGATTACATTCTACATAAGCCTAAAGATTTTATGTGTCTTGCAAACGCATCCCTAGCTATTGGTTTAGTAAATGGATCTGCTACCATTTTGTTTGTAGAAATGTGTTTCAGAATTACTTCCTTTTCCGCAATCATGTCTCTAACATAGTGATATCTAATCTGGATATGTTTGGTCTTTTCATGATATTTTGGATCCTTAGCATAAGCTAATGCAGCCATACTATCACAATAGATTGTCACAGGTTCAGATGCTGACTTGACAATTTCTAAGTGCTGCAAAAACCTTTTCAACCAAACTGCCTCTTGTATAGCTGAGGAACATGCTACATACTCAGCTTCCATGATTGTTTCTTGCTACTCCATGAAATTGCACAATCATTAAGAAAGAATGCATATCCAGATATCGATTTATGCTGATCTATATCACCTCCCCAATCAGCATCAATATAACCAATTAAGCACAAATCCTTCCTTTGATAACATAGAACATAGTCTGAAGTTCCTTTTAGATATCTCAATATTCTTTTGACTGCCATCCAATATTTTAGACTTGGATTATATTGAAATCTGCTTACTAGCACAACAGCATAGCAAATGTCTGGACGTGTGCACATCATTGCATACATCAGACTACCGACAACATTGGAGTAGGGTACTCTAGACATTCGTTCTTTTTCATCCGATGTCTTGGGACTCATATCTAGACTAAGGCTCAGATTCCTTTCGACGAGGGTATCCATAGGCTTACATTCATGCATATGGTAACGCTCTAACATTTTCTTTATATAAGTCTCCTGAGATAAACCCAGAAGTCTTTTAGAGTGATCCTTTAGGATCTTAACACCAAGTACATAACTAGCCTCACCCATATCTTTCATTTCGAAGTTCGATGATAACCATTTCTTGGTAGTATCAATCAACTTCTTATCATTTTTAGCTATTAAAATGTCATCGACATACAAGGACATAATTATAAAACCATTGTTAGAACGTTTAACATATACGCAATGGTCTTCCTCCATCATCGTAAAACCATCCTTTAGTATGGCTTGATGAAATTTGAGGTTCCATTATCTTGACGCTTTCTTAAGACCGTAAATGGATCTTTTGAGCTCGCAAACTTTGCGCTCTTGTCCTTTGAGTTCAAAACCTAAAGGTTGATCCATATAGATCTCTTCATCTAGTTCTCCATTGAGAAGAACAGTTTTAACATCCATTTGATATAATTCTAAGTCCATTCGTGTTACTATAGCCAGAATGAGGTGAATTGATGCAAACCTAACTACAGGTGAGAATGTATCTTCATAGTCAATTCTCTCTTTTTGTGTATAGCCCTTAGCTACTAATTGAGCTTTAAATCTTTCTATTGTCTCATCCGCCTTACGTTTTATTTTGAGAATCCATTTGTTCCTAATAGTCTTACGACCAAATGGTTTCTCAACCAAATCCCAAACTTTATTGTATAACATCAAATCCATTTCTTCTTTCATAGCTTTAATCCATTCTTTTGCTTTAGGACCAGAAAGAGCTTGTTGTACTATTTTAGACTCTTCTTCATCTGGAGCAATCATAAAAGCTTCCCTCTTAATCTCAAATCGATGACGGGGAATCTTGTCACGATTATTACGTCGAGGTTGAGATTGTTCAAGGTCTAGCTCCATTGGTAAAAAAATTGACATTCTTTCACTCCCACTTGGTTCAGGAGGAGCAATAAATTCTTGCTTTGTGAGTGCTAAATCAAATATACTTGCATTCTCACTAGTCTCATGATCTTCCATTTCATAAAATTGGAAATCCTTATTTATCTCACCTCTTTCAGGAAAGTCCTCTTTTAAGAAAATGACATCTCGTGACTCAATTTCTGTTATTCTTCCATTTGTGTCTTCCCCCAAAAATACATATCCTTTGGAGAATTCTGAGTATCTTATAAAGATACATTTCTTCCCTCTCAGACCAAGTTTTCCATATTCATGAAAAGTATTGTGGATATAAGTTGCGCAACCCCATGGGCGCATATGGCTTAAGTCAGGCTTTTCGCTTTTCCACAATTCATATGGGGTGGAATGAACAGATTTTGATGGTACACTATTTAGAATGTAGGCAGCAATCATTAATGCATCTTCCCAAAAAGAAATTGGTAAATTAGCCTGCGCCATCATTGACCTAACCATGTCCAATAGGGTTCTATTTCTTTTTTCTGCTACACCATTTTGTTGCGGAGTAGAAGGAATAGTTAGCTGCCTAGCTATACCCTTATCATCACAATAACTTTTGAATAAATCAAATAGATATTCACGCCCTTGATCGGTCCGTAATGATTTTATTTTCAAATTCAATTGATTCTCAACCAATTTACTATAACATATGAAGCAATCTAACGCTTCAGATTTATGGGAGATCAAATAAATTTGACCGTATCTAGTGAAATCATCTATGAAAGTGATGAAATAGCGAGCACCATGTCTTGCTCTAATATTCATTAGGCCACAGATGTCAGAATGTATAAGCTGTAAAGGAAATGTGGCTCTTTTGGCTTTGCCAAATGGTAATCTTGTTGTTTTTCCAGCTAGGCAATGGTCACAAATAGGCAAATTTATTTTCTTAACAGATCCTAAAAGGCCAGCTTTTGCTAATCTTTTTAAACGATCTTGCCCAATGTGTCCTAATCTAGCATGCCATTTAGTATCATCAATTAATGAAACATTATTAGAATTTTCAATAAGAAATATAGATTGCTTAACATCCATAAAAATAGTATCTAGCACTATAAAACCATTCAACATATGTCCAGAACCATAAAAAATTTTGTCCAAAAATATTTTAACACAACCATCTTCAAAAATAATTGAAGCCAAATCCAATCAAAACAATAATAGAAACTAAATTTCGTCGAATATCAGGAGTATAAAGCACATCATGGAGATAAAACGTGCAACCTCCCCGCAGCACTAGCCTGCAGGAACCGATCTCAGTCGAAGCATTATTCCCCATATAGATTTTTCTACTCCCCTTAGAAATTTGACAAAATTCCATAAAGGCAGATCGGTCCCTTGCTATGTGGTCTGTTGCTGTTGAATCTACAGTCCATTAAGGAACAGTTTCAGCTAACATCAAGCAACTACTAACATATAAATCTGAGGGACTAATTTGGTCATACAATACCTTTGGATCAGTGCAATCATGAGCAAAGTGACCATGTTTCCCACAGTTGAAGCAATTCATGTTCTTGTCTTTCTTTCTGCTGCGTTTCCCACGCTTGCGCTTATTTCTGCTACATTTTGTCTTATTTTCTCCCTTGCCTTGCCATTTTCCCTTACCTTTCCATTTCTTTTGCCCAGAGCTAGAAGCCCATTTGCCTCTAGACTTAGTCATATAAGCCTCTCTTTTAGGCTTATCAGCGAGAAGGCGATCCTCCTCTAGCTCAACATGTCGGGCAACATCATCAAAAGTTTTTATATTATCATTATGGGTAAAGTTGACACGCATGTGTTCCCAGGCTTTTAGAAGGGAGCGAATCACAGCTTGAACTTGTTACTCGTCAGTCATATCATGGCCAGCACCTTTCAGTTCACTAATCATGTTAGACATGACAGTAAGGTGTTGCCTCATTGTATGATTAGAATTTTTCTTATAGGCATCAAACTTTAGAGTTAACTGACGCAGTCTTGTTGTTGAGGTTCCACCAAACTGAACCTTAATAGCATTCCAAACTGTTTAGGCTGAGCAGTGCTTTTCAAAATGTAGCATCAAGTCATTTCTCATGCTGCTCAGCATCAATATGCGAGCAACTCTGTTCTTGCGCTTATAGGCTTGATATGCTTTCATATCTTGCCTATATTGAGCAGTGTTTCCATGCTCAGGCTCAGCCATTGGTTGTATTATTGTTTCTAGCATATCTTGCTCTTCCACGAGATACTGAATTTTACGATGCCAAATGTTATAGTTTTTATCATTCAGCTTATCTCCTTGATTCAAGTCAGCAATAATGCTTTTTATTGCAGCCATTTCAACTATTTAGAAATAATGATTATAATTAGAATTAGCACAATTCTTTGTTGATTTTTATCAATTTCAAGTCACAAATACTTTAAATTATTCAATAATAACCTAACACAAGTAGTAGAAACAAAAAAACTGTATATACAGTTCTATCAATTCCTACTAACAAAGTCAAGTTATCATTGTTTAATTTAAACATGCGTCAATTAATTCTATATTATATGAGATTCATTAATCTACCAATCTAATATTCCCACAATGCATTCATTATATAATATAATATAACAACAATAATATATATATATGCATTAAAAATAAGATAAACATCAATTACATGTTCAAAACAAAAAACAAAAAAAAATTACATATTGTCACACATAAAAATAAATATTTTTCTAATATTGAGTTTAATTCATTCATCATCTGGTTGAACCTGTGGTTCCCTCTCAGCAAATTCTCTTTTTGCCAGTGTACCAGATACCTTTTTCATTCATGGAAAACTATTTATCGATTTACTAAATTGTCTAATACCATCTTGTATATGGCGCTCCAGTTCCCGATTCAAATCTTTTTCAAGATTTTTATAAGTTAAGTCGCTTAATCTTTCTTTAAGCGTCTTCCTTTCATCTTCTCATAAATCAGGTAAGGAATCAAGAACTATTGACATCTGTTGTTCCACAGCTAAGTCATAGTCTTCACTAAACATCATATAGAAAATCCATATTTTATGGTACATCTCATCAATATGTTTTTCAATAGAATGTTCTGGATATTTCTTATATGCACATAATTGCTCCAAAGCGCGAATCATCAGATTCCTCACTACATATTTGAATAAATTAAACCAACATTAGACTCAATTAAATATCATATATGTTATGTGACAAAAACAAATTTACATGTAATTATGCTCCTATTTGCATTTTTTTCTCCAAATTTCTCATCAAAACAGTCGCAAAAAATTTTGAAAAAATATCCATTAAATTGGAAATTAAATTTTGAGAAATAACAAAAAACTTTTGACCAAAAAATATTCGTTCACGCACCGAACGAAGTTTGTCCCACGCGCTCATACGCGCCGCCACGCGCCACACATGCTCACACCCCACGTCAGCATTTGTGGACCAACCGGAGGAAGCCACGTGGCCAAGCATGCCACGTGTCATGGACATGTGGCATGACACATGACAAAACTGTCAAAAAACCGTTTTCTTCAACCGCCAGCGCGTGCAGTACACGCGCCGTCTTCCAGGGTTGATTTTCCACCGATTTTTGAAATTTTACAAATTTGTAAGGTTTTAAAACTACTGGAAACATTTTTATTCCGTTTCAACATTTTTTGGCCATGTTTGGACAATACATACACAATTTGAGAGTGAGAATCGTTTTAATGATCATTTTCAAAAAAAAATATACAGAAACTTTGAAAAATCATAAAAATTCATCCACTCATCAAAAAATTATGCAAAAATACTCGTTAGAAAGCTTGTGATGAGGGCTTTCCAATGATACCAAATTCGAATTATGAAATTGAAGAATTATTTAACAAAAATTGAAGAAATTTCGAATTTGCATAGTAAATTTCTCTAAAATCATCACAATTATAATTTTAAGCACAATAACGCACAAAACGGGTTCTGATACCAATGTCAGAACTACTAGAGCAGCGGATACTTACTTGTTGAGCATGAATCGTGCGCTTTCAATGATTTAGACGGAGACAAATTACTAGAATTTAACTCGGTTCCACAGTACGAACGTTTTGATTCTCTTATGATTAAACGGAGATGAAAAAATTTCTTTTCAAAAAATTTCTGAATTTCAGATAAAACTGTTGATGAAAAGTTATCTATTTTTATTATATCATTTCGTTATATAAGTTATATATTTTCATAACTTTATATATAAGAAGATATGAACTTGAGTTGGGTCAAGCCCACATGGGCAGCCCATTACCATAAAGCCCAACACTTTCTTTAGCCTTGCCTTAGATTCCAATGATCGGGTTTGCTGGTTTCTTTTGGGTTTTTTAATTTCTAAGCTATGGATTGTTTTGGGTTTTAGTCATTAATGTCGCTAAGCTAATAATTCACATACATTATAGAATCCCCATTTTAGTTGCATTGGTATATTATGTCGGTGCACTGCTATCTATTTCTCATGCTTACCAAGCTCATTTTTAAGACACTTGATCAAATACTAGGCATGTGATGCCTGGTTTTTATTGTTTCACTGAGATGGAGATTGGACCAAATGAGGAGCGGAGTAATTTTTTGGAAGAAAGTTGAAACTCATTTGATTTGCAGGCATTAGACCACCACCATTTAGATCTAATATTGAATAGAAAATGACAGTTTTAGAGTTAATTTGGATTTTTAGTTTAACTCCAAAGTCAGAATATCTGTTGACCTATCCTTTCTGATATATATATATATATATATATATATATATATATATATATATATATATATATATATATATATATATATATATATATATATATATATATATATATATATATATATATATATATATATATATATATATATATATATATATATATATTGAATAGAAAATGACAGTTTTAGAGTTAATTTGGATTTTTAGTTTAACTCCAAAGTCAGAATATCTGTTGACCTATCCCTTTCTGATATATATATATATATATCTTTGTTTTTGTATGCTGCTAAATGTTTTTTTTTTCCTTTTTTTTTCAGTTGTTTCTTTTTAGAATTCAAAATCATCAAGGGAAATCAAAAGAATATCTAAATTATTCAAAATACAATAATAAAAGTTGTTATATTGAAACATAAAATAGTAACGTTCTGTATATATAAGATATACAAAACAGTTACGATAAAGATATAAAAATATATGTCTGTTACATGTTATATATTTGAATTATATGTTTAATATATGTGAGGTATATATTTAGCATATGTACAGTATACACATCGATAAAAAATATAATGAATGAATAAATAAAGTAAAAAAATAATAAAGTTATTTCATTAAAATTAGATATAAAAGATGACTACCTATCAACATACTAAGCTCTAAAAACAAGTGGAGTGAAAATTCATATTAAAAGGATTCTACCAACAATTAAATTAATTTTGTATTATA
Organism: Triadica sebifera; assembly: GCA_023653625.1. Lineage (NCBI taxonomy): Eukaryota > Viridiplantae > Streptophyta > Magnoliopsida > Malpighiales > Euphorbiaceae > Triadica > Triadica sebifera. The sequence continues at coordinate 17,597,912 of CM042910.1, read as the reverse complement.
TACAGCTACGAATCCGATTTTTATGTATTAACGATTTTTGTAAATCTGAGTTTCAGCGGTATAACGTATATGTTGGATGAACTTATATCATGTTTTTTTTAATCAGAAACTAAGTACAATTTTTTTCAATTTTTTTATTTTTTATTTTTCATTTTTTTCGTCACTGTTGATTAAAAATGTTTTCGAAAAAAATAATCAAACAATTGGAGGATAAAATTGTATAATTGGCACTTATTATCTTTTTTTCCTCCAATTCTTCAAATTTTCCGAATCGAGAGAAAATAAATCTTTAACTCTCTAGTCTCTTATTTTCCTCTTATCCAAATAAATATGAGAGGTGATTATCGGTCGGTTCAATTAACAAAAGTTAAACCGGATTATGCATACCCTTAAAGAGGAAATATTAACTCTATCTATCTCCTCTTAGTCATTTTTCTTTCCCCCCTCAAAATTGTTCCCAAACGGAGTCTTAAGTTTGGATTATGCAGCTGAATGATGTTGTTTGATATTGATGTAATTATGCTTTGTATTCAGCAGAATCTTCTCCTTGCAATTTTACCAGGGATTCCACCAATCACAACCATGTGATGCAGATGGTTTTTATTGTTTTGGTGAGCGAAAATTCTCTTATTTTTTATTTTATTTTTTGGATCTTAACTATTGTAGGAATGAGCACTAAGATTAAAAAGTGAATTCACTAACTATTTAGTCAAAAAGCAGACCAAATTGGGATAATGTCTCACTGTTTCTGTGATTTTTTTAAGTTGAAAGCATGGAAAACAACAGTGTAATTTTCACTCACCATATTTAAATTTTATTAATTTTATACTTAGTATAAAAATGATCTTTTTATACTTTGATTTATAAATTATAATGAAAAAAATTTATAACACTAATTAAGATTCTTAAATTTTAAATATAAAAATTCAAATTGACATGCCGTGTTAGAAAAAAAAATTGAGATTCTTAATTTTTGTTATAAATTGAAATTTTGAAAACATTATTGTTATTGAATGTGAAGTTTAATTGGATAAAATTATATGTTTAATAGATTTTAGTTCTGTGGTGGAAATTAATTTTCATAATCTCACATAAGACACCTAAAATGAAATGGATTTTTTTAAAAAAAAGAAGTAAAAGATGTAATTTCCTCTTCTTCTTTTTTTAAATGTGCCGGATCATGGAGATCATCAGGCAAGGCAATGTCTCTAATCAAAATACAGTTTCAATTAGTGGGCTTGATGTTTATTGGGCTTTTTGAACATGACAATGGGATGAGAGTTATTATGATTTATGAATTTTTCATTTTGGGCCTGGAAAGGTCTTGCCCTTATCTGATATCACAAGTAATGCAACCCACCCTAAGTGTTGACCACAAATTATGTCATGGATCCAGATAAATGATATTTTATATGTTATTAATTGGTACGATACCATTTTTTTATTATATTCATCGTATTATTCTTATTTTTAAGCTTATTTTTCTTCTTCTTCTTCACATAGATAAAACAAATTCTCTATATTTTAAGTTTATTTTTAGAGAGAGAAAATTTTTAATTTGTATATTTGATTTTATTTTTGGTATTTTTAAATATTGTAATGATTGTTATTATTTTTTGGAATAAAAATATTTAATTTTGATTTTTTTGTGAAAAAATGGTAAAAATAAAAATATTTGAACTAAAAATAAGTAATATAGAAAGAGAAAATCAAGTTGTTGAAAGTTGAAAACGATGAATTTGGTAAAAATAATGAACCTGTAAGTGATGAACCTATAAATTATGAGTAATTAATTTGTAAGTTTAAAATGATGAACTTGTAATTTCAAAATGATGAACTTGTGAGTTAAAAATGATAAACCTATAAATGATGAAACAGTAAGTTGTAAACAATGAACACGTAGCTTCAATTATTAACGATTAATATATAAATGTAAAAGTAGTAAATTGTAAATGATGAACATGTAGTTTAAAAATGATGAACTTGAAAGTTTAAAATGATGAAGTTATAAGTTATAAATGATGAATCTGTAAGTGATGAGATAACAAGTTGTAAATAATGAGTCTATAGCTTCTAAATAACGAACCTATAAGTTGAAAATGATAAAACTGAAAATTATAAATGATGAACCTGTATTTTATAAATGAAGAACTTTAAAACAATGAACATGTAAGTCCAAAATAATGAATATATAAATTCAAAACGATAAACTTATAAGTTATAACTGATGAACTTATAAATTCGAAAACGATAAATTTGTAAATTATATCTGATTAATATGTTTTACATTTATTAGTTTACTAAAATTCAATTTCATAAAAATATGCATTTTTGTAAATGAATGAGATGCATAATGTAATATGAACCCGAATATATGATATAACAATCTAACTATTGACTTTCATCATCAAAACCATTAGCTATTTTTTTAACTGATCGTTTGGTTCAACATGCAGTTTAATAAGCTAAAAGCTAAACTAAATATTTAGTTAGTTCAGTTTTTAATGGTTCAATGAGCTAAAAGTTGATATGAGTGTTTGGTTGAACAAAAGTAAGAGCAAGTTGTTAAAAATTTCAACCTTTAACTTAGAATTGTATCAAAAGCTTTTTTATTTTATAAAAAATTATAATTTTCAGCTTTTCATATTAAATGCTGGTTTTTAAATATTTTATGCATAGTTTTTTTTTTGTTGTTGCTATACTTAGATCAATTTATAATGATCTTTATTGATTAAAAAATATATTTTCTATTATATTTTTTTATTTAATTAATTATTTTTTATATTTTATATGATATGCATGATGAACAAATAAAAATTAGTATATGTATCATATTAATTACATTATACACTTATCAAATAATTATTTTATAAATTATAATTAATTTTCAACTATTTAGTTGCCAAACATTTTAAAATTGACTGTTGACAATTGACTACCACAACTAGCCACTAACATGTAACTGCCACTGTTGTCTGCTGGTAGTTTATTACCACTGTTGTCTTTTAATAGTCGATTGCTACCGCCAATCGTTAATTGCTAAAAGTTACTGCTGAAACAAAAAAAAAACCCTAAGTAAAACCCAATTTATTGGTTGCGGGATAAAATTTTAACTAATGAAGAATTAGATGAAACCTTAACCCCACTGGGCTGAAAAGTACAAAAATAGGATGATACACTAAGTCATCCGCAAATTATATCATGAACTCGCATGCATAATACTTCAGGTGCTATTAATTGTTACGACAACGTTTTTTTAACTTTGTATTTATCGTATTGTCTTTTTCTTCAATGTATTCTTTTTCTTCAATGTGTTCTTTTTCTTCTTCTAAGCCCGACCATGGTTCAGAACTGTCTGTTTTGCGGTACTAGAAAAAAATGAAACTAGACCAGAATCGGAGAGGACCCGGTTCCGGTTCTTGAATCGGCAGTTCAATCGGTTCCATTATTTTTTTAATTATAATTAACATAATAAATAAATACAATTAAAATTATTAAACTTTAAAATTTAGAAATTAAACTTAATTGTTGGGTAAATCTGAAGCAAAAAATATAATTTAACTTATCAATTTATTTACAAATGAAGCAAAAAAATATTAAGAAATAAATAAAAAAATTAGGAAATAAATTAGTTAGAAAGAATGAGAATTTTGAGAAAAAATATTAACATATGAAATATTAATTTGTGTAAATTTGTACAACTAATAAGTTATAAAAAATAAAAATTTTCAGAAAAAATAACTTATTGAATATTAATTTGTAAATATTATTTGATAAATTAATAAATTATAAAAATTATAACTAGCCTAAAAACTTAATTTAATTTTTTTTATTTTAAAAAATAATTTAATTATAAAAGTTTGAACTTATATTTGAAATATTATAATATTAATAATTGGGTTTGAATTTAATTTTTTTAACATTAATTAAGTTGCTCATGTATCCTTTTAGGGTTTAGAAGAATTAAAACTCACATAGTTCTCTTACTTTTTAAAATTTAATTATTGACCCATTTTACTTTTTTTTAATCGAAACCGTCGATACCGGATGTTTTAGTCATTTCCTTCAATGGTGAAGTCATATTGGTTCTAAAATTGATATTTCTCTATTTTTTATTATTTTAATGTCGCTTTGATTCAATTATCAATATGTACTTGAGCTTCTAGTGATTTGAGAGTTAAGTTAGATCGCATCTCATCCAAAATATTATCTCCCGCACTAAAAATTTGTTCAAACGTAATAATTGATAGTGAACTTAAAAAAATTTGTTTTGCAATTTAGAAGAGTACCGGATAAGTATTTTGATGTTGATTCTACCAATCAATGACTGAAAAATCTTTATATGTCATATTCTTACCAAACTGAAATTTAGTTGTTAAATAGATGTTAAGTTTGGATGAACTGAAGGATGATATTAGTTTTTTATATTTTTGTATTATCAAATAATCTTTCGCTCTAATTTTTATTGATTCACCCGAACCTTAACTAGTAGTGTCACTAGTAGCAAAAATATTATAAATAAAACTAAATTTCATAAATAAATTACAAGTTATTTTTTACATCATTAATAATAGAATCAACACTAAAATCATTATTTAAATCTTACAATGAATAATAAAGATTCAAATAATTATATAAACTATATATTTTACATCTAGGATAAAAAAACATAACATACAAAATTAATTGAAAGAATAAATTTACAATAATTCAATTATTTATTTTTCATAATGCATATAGAATCATGCAAAATTGGATTATTAATATAATTTTGAAATACATCAACAATATTAATATATTCACATAATAATAAAATGACATATTAGATAATAAACACTGTTTAAAATATATATTACATTATTAAAAACTTTTAAAATATTTAAAAGTTGTTGACAAACGTCAAAATATTGTAGATATAAATTAATTTATAACACATTATTAGAAATAAATATGCACAATAATTTTCTATATCCGTATGACTTATTGAGTAATTCATATATTGAATTCCAAAGAGTATGAATATTTTTTGAAAATATTTTAGGTTTTTTACCATATTCATGATAAAATCAAGTCAATAATTTCATTATTTGTGAATTTAATCATAAAAATGAAATTAATATTTTAATTGGAGTAATTATACCACTCAAAAATTTCAAAACATTTTGAATATATAAATTTAGCACATGACATGCATATTTAACATAAAAAAAATTTACCTCCAATGTATGTTGGCATAATACTTGAAAGTCATAAATTGAGGTGGCATTTGCTACCACATTATCAAAAGAAATTGAAATTTTTTTATGAATTAATCCATAATCTTCCAAATATATTTTTTATTACTTTAAAAATATTATCGGTGATATGCCGATTATCAAAAATTCTAAATGCAAGTAATTTTTTTTTGTAATTATCATTTATTATCAATCTAATGACATGTAAGACTAATATAATAATGCATTTGTCAACGATCACTCGAAATATCACTACAAATACAAACACATTCATTCAAAAAAAAATATTTTGAGAAATTTTTTTATTTTTTTATATAAATTATATAAAACATGTTTAAAAGTATTTATAGGTACACGTTTAGTAGATGAATTTAATGTATTTTGACAATAATTAACAAAAATTACCTTTTCAGCAAAACTAAAAGATAAATGTTCTATACTTATCATTTTTGCCAATTTTTTTTATTTTTTCATCATTATATTGAAATAATTGAAAAGTAGAATAAGATGTTGCGTATTGGGAAATTTGAATTTGTCTTTTCTCTATTCCAATTTGAGCACTATGTTTATTTTTGCAAATGCCTTCGAAAATATGTCATAACCGCTTATAACTTTGAAATTGTATTTTTGTGCACAATAATTACACACAACATTAAATAACCATTATTTTTTTGAATTTTCTTGAAATAAATTTGAAAAATGTCGAATGTTCAAATTTTTGCTTCAAATGATATTGTCGCCGCTAGACTCGATTGTTAATCACCCCTATTTCTTTGACTTTCTTCAGTTAGAATTTCGAACTCCCCATTCTCATTCAAAATTTCAATGAAAATTTTCAAATCCACAATATTTTCATCAAAAAAATTGTTCATTTCACTATGACTTGCCATTATTTATGATTAAATTTTATGAAAAAACTTGAAAAATATTAAAAAATGTAGAGAAATATAATGAGAAAAAAATTATAGGAATAAGAAAAAATTGAGAATTAGAGAGAAATAAAGAAAAAATTGAAATTATGTATAAGTATAATTAGAAAAAAATTAGAGAGAAACAATAATTGAAAGTGTAATTAGAGAAAAATTAGGAATATATGTAGAAAGAATTGAGATTAAATTGTAGAGAAATTGAGAATGAGATTGTATAGGAAATGAAAAATATTGAAATGAATTGAGTATTTATAGAGAAAAAATGTAAAATATAAAATACAATAATACCTCTAAAATATAGTTGTTATTTTTCTGTTATAAGAGATATTTTTATTTTTTCATTTTATTTATATTCTAATATATTAAAAAAATGTGTGCATTGTGCATGAGAGGAAATGGGGGCTAGGTACTGCTAACGGTCTCATGACCGTTGGCTTTGTTTTTTTTTTTTTTTGGATCGGAACCGTGAACTGCCAATTTTTGGTTTCCAAGAGAAGGACCCAGGACTGAATCCTTCTCCTACCAGAGGCCAGTGCCAATTCTACGGGCCCAACCAGCTTGTGTCCAGTCCTACTTCTTTTTTCTTGTTTTTCTCTTTGTTTTTTATTCACAGAGATAAAAAAAATTATATATTTTAAGTTTGTTTTAAGAGAGAGAAAATTTTAATTTGCATATTTGATTTTATTTTTAGTATTTTTAAATATTGTAATGATTATTATTATTGTTTGGGATAAAAACATTTAATTTTGATTTTTTTGTGAAAGAAAATAGTTAAAAATGAATATATTTGAACTAAAAATGAGTAATATATTTGGTAAAAATAATGAATCTGTAAGTAATGAATTTCAAAGCTATAAACGATGAATCTGTAAGTAATACATATAAGTTTTAAAACGAAAAACCTGTAGTTTCCAAATAATAAACCTGTAAGTTCAAATGATAAATCTAAAAGTTTTAAACGATAAATTTGTAAATATTGAACTTGCAAAATCTAAACAATGAACCTGCAGTTTTAAAAAAGATGAATCTGCAAGTGATACCCGTAAACTTAAAAATGATGAACTTGTAGTTTTAAAATGATAGATCTATAAGTTCAAAAAATAAATTTTCAAGAAGTAAATGATAAACTTATATATATTAAACTTACAAAATCTAAATGATAAACCTATAATTTTAAAAGGATGAACCTGCAAGTTGAAAAGTTATAAATGATGAACCTTTTAAATATTAAACCTGAAAAATTAAAACAATGAACCTGTAGATTCAAAAATGATAAATTTACAAGTGATATTTGTAAGTTTAAAAATGATGAACCTGTAAATATTAAACCAGTAAAATTTAAACAATAAACATATAATTTCAAAATGATAAATTTGTAAGTTTAAAATGCTGAATCTGTAGGTTATGAATGATGAATTTATAAGTGATGAACCTGTAAATATTAAACTTGTAAAATTTAAACAATAAACATATAATTTCAAAATGATAAATTTGCAAGTTTAAAATGCTGAATCTGTAGGTTATGAATGATGAATTTATAAGTGATGAGTCAGCAAGTTGTAAACGAAGAACCTGTAAGTTCTATTAGATGCATATGTAGTTTTTAAACGATGAAACTGTAAGTTTAAAAGGATGAATCTATATTTTATAAATGATGAACTTGTAACTTCTGAATAATAAATTTTAAAACGATAAGTTTATAAGTTTAAAACGATAAATCTATAAGTTCAAAATAATGAATCTGTAAATTATAATCAATAAATTTATGAATTTAAAATTAATGAAACTGTAAATTATAACTAATTAATCTATTTTATATTAATTAGTTTACCAAAATATATTTTTTTTAAAATACAAATTTTTATAAAAAAATAAATTTATAATATAATATGAAAACATTTATAATACGACAACCGCGAGTCACCAACTATAATTTGGCTGTCAAGTTGCCAACTCATACAAATACAAATATTATTGCAGGCTCCTGGTGTAGGACCTCTGTTTTGCGTGATCCTTATCCAGTTTATAGAAAAATAAAAAATAAAAAGAAAGAAAGAAAAGGTAAAATCAAACAAAACCATAAATAGCATCGACCCATCTTCCACGTGGCACTGCATCCACTCGTTGAAGTTCACGGATCTAACCGAAACCATTTCGGAGGGCCCAGTGGAGCCCACATAAACTACACATACAAGACGATTGTGCAATCCAAACATTTTCGTTTTTTGTTTAACATTTAGATGCCCAATTAAATGGAAAAGAGGAACAGATGATTGTTACAAGTTCTGTTTTGTTAAGATATTTTTAGGTCTATATATTGTTATACTGTCTACTTCTTATATTTGGATTTGATATTTGCCTAATCTTTTTTAATATCTTGTAGAATTATGATATGGATTAAAAAATTTAGACAAATTTTTGTAAATAAAAAAAATATAATATTATGACAAATTGTTTTTTTTATTGCAGAGTGCAAATTAACTCGAAATCTAATTAAATTAAAATTTATTAATGTTATTAATTGATTTTTAATGAAAACAGATTACATAAAATTTCAATGAAATTTAATAAATTACTACTATAAACAAATTTTAAAAAAATTAACAGTTTATTTTCATGTATTATGATAAAAATATTGTTTAAAATAACAATTAAAAAAATTGTGATTTGAATATACTATTTTTTTTTGCAGTTATAGTCGTTGGTAACGAATAAAAGTTCTAAATTTTTATAAAAAATCATTAGACTGTACATAAAATTTTAAAAAATTTACACAAAAATATTTCAAAAATAAAAAAAATGTAATATATTGCACTCAAATGTTTAAATTTATACCGTATACATTAATTTTTAAAAAGTATATTTCTGATTATAATTTATTAAAATTTTAAGAGAGTTTTCTATAATTTGTTGTTTTAATAAATTACTACTCATTTTATTTAAATCTTATATTCTTGAAGGAGTTATAAAACTAGATTTTTCAGGTTATTTTTTTAAATTATTTTCAGAGGAATAGTTTGAGGAAAAAAATTTAAGCAATCAACAAGATTTATGTCAGTCTTTAAATTGGGTCTAAGTTCATGAGAGACAGCATTAAAATTAGGATTACAGGATTCACCAAGAAAGAAATATCTTCATGTGCTGGCCATGATTGAAAGAATGAAAAATAAATAATTATTTAAAGTTTCATAAATACTAACATGAAATTAAATAATTAATTAATTGGGGTAGCTACCTCCCAACTGAATAAAAGATAAGATTCAACAGAAATGGCGTCGCTTTGAATAACCTTGTAAAAAAGCTCCCTATTCCCTGCTGTCCTTTCTTCATGATAAAAATTTCTGTTTTTATTAAGAAAAATGAAAAATTCAAACTTTTTTTTTTTGCAGTTTTATGAATTAAAGTTATTTTGGTTTTTAAAGACAAAGCATAAAAATCAATGGATGAAGTTTCAAAATTTATCTGTTTAAACAGCTGTGATGCTTTAATTTAGGTTCATTTGGCTATTAGATTCAAATTAACATCATTTTCATAGTTGAAAATTGATAATTCTTTTTAATTCCGTTTCAAATTTATTTGTTTATTAACTTTAAACTTAAACTTCAGCCAGCTTGCTCCATAAAGTCCACTTTCTTTCATTTTCTATGAAAGTATATCAATAATAACACATCCTGATTAGGCTTAGAGCATCATTATCTTGCTAGATATATATTCTTTTTATCATTTAAAATAAGAAAATTTCAGCTGAATCTTTAGATAAAAGAAACGTAGGTATACAAATACAGCCAATGATTCAAGCAGAAGGGACACTAAATCTTGGTTTGACTTGCAACAAGATAACTTAGATTAAAGAGCACAAATGAAAATGACTAAAATCGGAAACTGAAATAAATTAAAGGAAATACTTACTTAAATAAGATTAAAGAAATAATAAATTAATCCATGCAAAATAATTAGATCTGACAATTGGATAGGTTGAGTGAGTTCAGGTCTGGTTATTTCGATTTGGATCAATTTTGGATTAATTGGGCAAATTTTTGGATCAACCCATCTTTTAAATATTACATTTAAAAGTTTTTCAGATTTGGTTTGGATTCGGGTTGTTTTATTTAAATTTCATCAAAATTCAGATTGGGTTTTTCCAAGTAAGTTCAGATCGGCTTAGAAATGATCATGTCTAAAAATAATTACTGTTTTACATACATAAAATTTTGATTGTCTTGATTCATAAAAAAATTTATAAATTAAATGTAAGCAAATATATTTCAAGGAATTATTCTCGTCATCATTATTACGATGGTTAAGAATAAGTAGTTTTTAATTGACTTAATATAATAATTGGTTTTTGAATATGGCACAATTTGCTTATATTACTCTGCTCTCAACCTAAGCATGAAACTGACTACTCCTAGTATGGTAAGCTTTGTAACTTATGTCTGTAGCTATGCTGAGCTAGAACGAATTCAACTCTACTTTTGCCACCATGCTGACTTGGTGTGCACATTGAAAACAATGATAAAGCAATCGGTGAGATTATAGTTTGATTAACCCACCCTGTGCAAACAAATTACACACACCTAGAATCGGAGCAGGGGATGTATGCCTCATCCCCGATATAAAAAATTTTGGGATAGGGGTAGAGGATAAAAATTATAAAAAAATCGCGGGAGCAGGTCTAACTGTCATCTATATCAACACCTAGAACACCATAAATAGCTCTATTAGACCATATAACCAGAAACTGAACCTCAAAAATCATTCTTCCTTACCCATTTATGCAAGCTTAAAACTAAGCTTTGATATATGGAAACCTTATGTAAAAAGAGAGAAGAGAGGAAGAAGTTGGAGAAAAGAAGTCTAGCATGTGAGGAAATATTTTAAGGTACGGGGAGCAATTGTGTAGCAAGTGCAAGGCATGATAGAAAGAGAGAAACACAAATTTAATTCACCTACTCTACTGACTTTAGTTTATAGGTGTGAATACACTGTCACAGTTGTGACAAAATCTTTCATATGAGTGACCCTTGAGCCATGATATTAACAGTTGTGACAACATCTTCATGTGCATAAATCCTTATAAGAACTTTGTCATTTTGGAAAAATAACAGTTTCACAGTCGAGAATAAACCTTCACGAGTGTGAAAGCACCATTTGGGTCAGTTTTCCTTTATTTCATTTATTTCATTCACTTGTTGTTCCTTATGACATATGATAGAGATATTTTATTTATTTATGTTTTATCAATAAGGACATGTAATGAATTTGGTTTATGATTTTACATAATATTGGATTTTTTAATAAGGGTTATGGTTGCTGAAGCTAATTATTTTGATTATGGATTTGATTCAGACACAGATAAATGTTTTATATAATTATTATGATCTAGATATAGATATATGATATTAGTACAAAAAGATTTTTGAACATAAAAAGGTTCATACGAATGCAATCATATGTCATCCACTTGTATAGTAGGATTTTATCCTACTGTATGGGAGGGTGTTACATTTAATGGTATCATAATTTAGGTTTAGGCGGTTCTGGACCTAAGTGAATATGGGATTATCATACATGCATAAATTGTCTTGTCTAATTTTGACTTGGGCTACTTCTCTATCAACTTGCAGGACTAGTGTGAGATGACATTTGAATTGAATGATATGGCTGAGAGCCCAAATTTCCACATATCGGGGCACCGAACCAGCCTAGTGCAACTAGTGTACATAGTTCAGGTGAAATACTAGTCCCAAACTAGCAAGCTTTTAAATAGGTTGATGGGGAATAGTTTCACTTAATCCAGTAGATGGCAGGTCTACTACAAAAAATTGTTATAGCCATACTGATGTATGCATGGAAAGCAAACATGAAGGGCTATGTTGCATCAATGGAATGAAACAATCTTATATTATTGAAATTGGCCTAAAAGGAATTAAAAAGCTTTTTCATATGATCCAATTCAATGTGGGACGTATTCCAAGTCATAGAAGGTAGTATTAGAGCATTAGTTGCTATATTGGGCCTAAGATCTACAATCAAGCTTATGGGCTAACACTAGATGAAGGCAAGCCTAAAGTGAAGCTAAAATAAGTATTTCATGAATATTCAAATCAATTGGGCTTAATTATAAGGTGTCCAAGTCCAATAAATCAAGTGGGCAAATTTGAAGAATCATGCACAATGCAAGTGCAACTTGAGAGATCATGTGTGAGGTATGTACACAACTTATAGGCAACATTGGAAGGTGTGTAGGGATTTTTATATGGGCTTAAATATGTCATTTTTATGCCAACTTTGTGTGACCTAAGTTACATAATTATATTGTATATATTTTTCCTATTTCTAGTAGGATTCTAGTAGTTTTCCATGTCTGTCAAGGATTTGGGTTTATTAGTTGTCATATCCTTTTAGATTATTTAAATGTAAATCCCTAAATTTAAGGGATTAGATTAGATTTTAGCTATCTTTTTAGGATTTGGGTTAGAATAGGACTTAGTTATCCTTTCCCATAAAGGATTCGAAGACTTAGGGCAATAAATACTAATTTGGGCATATTTTTACACATCGATGATTGAATAAAAACAAATTTTTGCATTCTTTTAAAGCAACACTAATTTTCATCTCTTTATTACTTTTAATAATTGGTTACTTATCAAGTTAATTTTCTTGTGGCGTGGCTAATCTTAATGAACACTATAACCTTAGTTTTGCTACTTGTTTAGCTTGGGTCAGGTTCAACTTATGATCACCATAGCTTAAGATTTGTTTACTTTGTTTTGTTGAATGGTTTCAAGACTCTTTGGGGTTCCGCATTAGTTTGCTCTTAACCAATTCTTAAAAGTAATAAATAGATGCCCATAAGTTATGTACATGCCTCGCACATGATCCCTCAAGTTGCACTTACATTGCATATGATTCTTCAAATCTGCCCACTTGATTTATTAGACTTGGAAACCTTATAATTAATCTCAATTGACATGAATCTTCATGAAATACATCTTTTAGCTTCACTTTAGGCTTGCCATTGTGTAGTATTAACACATAAGCTTAATTGTGGATCTTAGGTCCAATATAGCAATCAATGCTCCAATGCTGCCTTCTATGACTTGGAACACGTCCCACATTGAATTGGATCATATGAAAAAGCTTTTTAATTCCTTTTAGGCCAATTTCAAGATATAAGATTGCTCTATTTCATTAATGCAACATTGTCTTTCATTCTTGCTTCCCATGCATACATCACATACCACAACTAACACCAGTCCTTTCATCTCCACCACTGAAGATAAAGGTACAACTAGACAAGTTTTGTAAGTTTGGAGCGCCAAACTTTTTGAGAACCAAAGATGATGATCCTACTATGCAGTGTACTGGATTGAAAAGATTGAGAAGGTTTGTGATGAATTTAAGGTTGCTACTGACCAGAAGTCAAAGTATGCCATATCCTTGCTTTAGGAGGATGTTTTGACTGATGGAAGTTAGTTTTGCTAAAACTAGAGATTCCTTAACCAATGTCCTTTGGATCTACATAGATGAGAAAAAAAAGTTTTTGAATCTCAAGTAAGGCAATACGACTATGACATAGCATTAGAGGGAGTTTACTCGACTGAGTAAATATTCTTCAGAGTTGGCTACAGATGGGATAAATAAGTGTAGGAGATTTGAGGATGGCCTCAATGTAGATATTGTGGACTTTGTCACAACACTACAGCATGTCAATTTTACTAAGTTGGTCACTTCCACCATTAGTGTGGAAAAAAGGAAGAGAAAGAAGGTAGAGAAAACCTTCAGAAAGATAGTAGCTCTAGTTGCCTGGTCTGCATGCAAGAAAGGTCATTACCACCCAAGACAATTTTAGGGTAGGAGTTAGGGACAAAATATGATTTATATACATGATGGATCACATAGGAAGAGGCAGCCTTTCAGAGCTGCATCTGTAGCTGGTAGCATTCAGACCCAAACTATAAAAGATAGTGTTCCAATTTGTGGCACTCACTACAAGATCCATAGAGGGGAATGCTAGAAGAACACACATACTTGCTTCAAATGTGGGTCTAAGAAGCATATGAAGAGGGATTGTCCTCTGATTACTGGCAATGCACCTACTTAAACTACATGGTTAGCTCTAGCTCAGACTAGAAGAGGTCATATAGGACCTACCCAAGCAAGACTGTCAATAGGCCTGGACCAAGTCGATTTCCAGCCAGAGCTTATGCTATGAGGGCTAGGAAGGACCAGAAAGGTACCATGTAATTGTTGGTATGTTTTCTTTTTATGACTCTAATATTTATGCATTAATTAATATGAAGTTTACACATTCTTATATATGCACAAGCACACCTAGACAGTATGATATTGTTAGTGAGAAACTTGAATATGAAATTGAGGTTATCAATCCCCTAGGGCATAGTATGATAGTGAACTGGGTTTACAAAGAGTGTCCATTAGTTGTTTAAGGGAGAGAATTCCCTGCAAACTTTATAGAGTTACCCTTTCATGAATTTGATACCATTTTAGACATGGATTGACTCTCACAGCATGGGGTAGTTGTAGATTGCCAAGCAAAATTTGTGGTACTTAAGATTGTTGAATATGGAGATATAAAAGTAGAAGGTGAGTTATTCCCACAGCCTCCATGGATTATTTCTATGATGAAGGTTGAAAGGATGATGCGGAAGGGATGTTAAACCATTTTGACTCATGTGGTTGACACTAGAAAGAGAGGTCCAGATCTTAAGGATATCCCTACTATTAGAGAATTTTTAGATGTTTTTCCAAATGATCTACTAGGGTTACCACTTGACAGAGAGGTTAAGTTCTCAATTGAGCTCACTCTAGACACATCACCTATTTTAATAGCATCATACATAATGGCACTATCTGAGATGAAAGAGCTTAAGGCTTAGTTATAGGAACTACTAGATAAGAGATTCATCAGACCGAGTATATCTCCATAGGGTGCACTGGTGTTTTTTTTATGAAAAAGAAGCACGAGTCTATAAGGCTATACATAAACTATAGACAACTAAATGAGGTAACAATGAAGAACATATATCTATTGGCACAGATCGATGACCTGTTTGATCAGTTGAAAGGTGCAGATGTATTTTCAAAGATCAATTTAAGATCAGGGTATCACTAGCTAAGAGTAAGAAAAGAAGACATAGCTAAGACAATGTTCAAAACCAAATATAAGCATTATGAATTTGTGGTTATGCCTTTTGGGTTGACCAATGCTTCAGCAGTCTTTATGGATTTAATGAATAGGGTATTCAGGCCTTACCTACACCGGTGTGTTGTGATTTCATTGATGATATTTTAGTGCATTCTAAGACACCTGAGGAATATGATTAACATCTAAGAATAGTATTGTAGACACGTAGGGAGCATAAATTATATTTTAAGCTCTTAAAATGTGAGATTCGGCTTGAGAAGGTAGCTTTTCTTGGACACATTGTATTGGCAGATGGTATAAGGTTTGATCTTAGCAAGGTATAGGCAATTATGAGTTGGAAGCCTCTGTGCAATGTAACAAAGATCAGGAGTTTTCTTAGGTTAGTCGGTTACTATAGGAGATTTGTTAAAGGGCTTTTCAATGACTTCTTCTCTTTTGACCAAACTACTAAGAAAATATATGAAATTGTAGTGAACGGAAAAATGTCAGGTCAATTTTGATAGACTTAAGAAGGTGTTAATAAAGGCTCTTGTTTTGACACTGTCAGTCACTAATAAAGAGTATGTCATCTACATTTATGCTTTTCATAATAGATTGAGATGTGTACTGATGCAAGAAGGTAAGGTAACAATGTATGAATCTAAGCAACTAAATACACATGAGAAAATTTATGCCACACATGACTTAGAGTTGGTTGCCATTGTCTTTGCATTAAAGACATGATGTTACTATCTTTATGTGAAGAAATATTTTATCTACACATACCATAATAGTCTAAAATACCTTCATACACAAAAACCTTAATCTGAGACAAAGGCGACAATTAGAGCTGATAAAGGATTATAAATGTGTTATTAACTACCATTTAGCAAAACCAATGTTGTGGTCGATGCGTTGAGTAGGAAGATGGTGGTAGCTGCACATTTGGCCTACACTTAACAGGAGATCATAGCTGCACGTAGGCATAATAGTAAGCTTATTGAGACGGCTGAATTAGTCTCTAAGGGGGAGAGACCTGGATATACAGTTGGGATAGATGGTGGACTATATTATTAGGGTCATTTAGTATGACCAATATTGATATGTTGAGATAGAAGATCTTACAGAAAGCACATGAGACTCGATATGTTATGCTTTTAGGGAGCACTAAGATGTATCATAACCTAAAGAATAAGTACTAGTGGACAAGCATGAAGAGAGATATAACGGAGTACACAACCAAGTGTCTGACTTGTCAACATGTTAAGGCAAAACATAAGGTACCATCAAGGTTACTGTAACCTATCACAGTACTAGAGTGGAAATAGGAGTGTATTATTTGTGATTGGATTACTAGTGATACCTAATAAATATGATGTAATATCCGCTAATTTAGACATTGAGTCGCACGTATCGCGAAATTGACATGTTTGACCGATTGGAGTTTAAATTTGGATTTTAATCTAAATTAATCAAGTAATGACTAAATTATGTTGATATATGCCTAATTAATTGGTTATAAAGCATAAAGAAGTGGATTTATAGTAAATGACTAAATTGTAAAATTTGAAGCAGCCGATCTTGAAATAATGGGTCACCATTTTTTGAATTTTTGTATTTTGCTTTTCATGTTATATACTTATAAGTTTGTAAATTTATTTTCAAAGTTAGTTACGTAGTAATTTGATATTTATAAATATTATCTTATGTAAATAAAATGTACATTATTTATTGTATAAAAAAAATTTGGCTCTCTAGCAAATTTGAAATAAAATAGTGATTTGAAAAAGTAAGAAGACAGTGGTAGCACTCCCTCATTTGGGCACATGCTGTTTTGGGTAAGAGGGTGTTTTATATGATGTTGTATGGGTGATTGTGGATAGGCTTACGAAGTCAACTCATTTTTTTACTTATCATGAGAGATTATTCTCTAAGAAGATTAGTAGAGCTTTATGTTAATAAGATAGTAAGCCTTCATGGAATACATGTCTCCATTATTTCAAACAGAGACCCTAGGTTTACTTCTCAGTTTTGGGTACTCTACAAAGAACTTTGAGTACCAGGTTTAGTTTTAGCACAAATTTTCATCCCTAGATAGATGGACAATCATAAAGAGTTATATAGATCCTAAAGGATATGATGAGGAGTTGTGTGATTGAGTTTGAGGGTAACTGGGACAAAAATCTTTCTTTGATGGAGTTCATATACAACAACACTTATCAATCTAGTATCAAGATGACACTTTATGAGGCACTATATGATATGAAGTGTTGAACACTCCTATATTGGACAAAGCTTAGTGAGAAAAAGTTATTGGAGCTAGACTTAGTGCAGGAGATAGAGGAAAAGGTATTGGTGATTCATAAGGGATTGAAGACAGCTTCAGACAGGCAGAAATCATATACAGATCTCAAGAGAAGAGACATAGACTACTTAGTGGGGGATAAGGTTTTCCTGATAGTTTTCCCATGGAAGAAGATTTTGAGATTCAGAAAAAATGGCAAGTTGATCCTGAGATTCATTGGGCCTTATTAGATGCTAGCGAGACTGGGACCAGTTGCTTACAGGCTCGCTTTACCACCAGAGTTGAGTAAGTTTTATGATGTGTTCCATGTCTCCATATTGAAGAGATATAAGTCGGATCCTTTTCATATTATTCTAGTTGAGAATATCGAGATGAGACCAGATCTGACTTATGAATAAAAAGCAGTTCAGATTCTAGCTAAAGAGATCAAGGAACTTAGGAACAAACGAGTACTATTAGTTAAAGTTTTATGGAGAAATTTTACAATAAAAGAGGCTACATGGGAAAGTGAATAAGTAATGAAAGCCTAACATCCACAGTTAATTAGAGACAAAGTACATTAGGTAATTTCAAGTACAAATTTTTTAAAGGGGGAGAGAAATGTAATGCCCACAAGTTAGGACTTAGAAATAATATATAATAAGAGTATAATAAGGGTGTATAGATAGTATATATGTGGTTATGAGTATTGAAAATATGAAAATAGTTAAAAGGATTTTTAAAGAAAATTATTTTCAGTGTTCACGCTTGTGAACATGGTAATCATGATTACGAATATCAAAGGATTATGAATTTTGAAACAAATGATGTTCATAGTCGTGACACACATGTTCACGCTCGTAAAGCCTTGCAGTTCAAATTGGACATTTTTGTATTTTAGCATAAACTTAAGAAATTCCAAACTAAAACCCAAGCCACCAAATTCTCTGAACCCTAAAATTGATTCCCTTTCAATTCCCTAGATTTCTAGCTCTAATAAAATGAAATCCCCACCATAAATGAGATTAAATCGATCAAAGTCAAATTTTACACCATTATATTGAAATAAGAATTAAAGAGGAAAATGAATTCAATTTTTAGCCCTTAAACCAAGTTAAATCTTTGAAACATAGCTAAGGGATCATGTTTTTTTTTTATTTATTCTTTATTCTTTCAATGATTCAATTCAGTGTTGAGGGGATTTTAAGGTTTAACAGTTTAAGTTAGGATATTTCATTTGTCCATGACATTGTAACACCCGTAATTAGGGCTTATAAGTTATGTTCTCGATTAGTGAGAATTAGGGGTTAAATGGAGTTTTGGAAGTTTGAGAGTTGCTGAAATCTGTTGTTTCACGTATATGATAGTGGGTGTCACGGCCGTGAATATCAAATTTTAGTTAGTAGCTATGACGAGGTTTTTCACGACCATAAAGGAGAGGTTCACGCCCGTGAGAAAGGAGTCATGGCCGTGAAGCCTGGGCAGGTAGAGCAAGAGAGACAATCATATTTTCCTTCCTGTCATTCCTTTAAATCTGCTCCCCACTCCTTGTTAACCAACCAAACACACCATTTTCATCTTCTTCTTCCTTCAGACTCCATCTTCTTCCATTGTGGAAGCTTGGAAGATCAAGTTTCTTGAAGGTAAAATGAGAGAGGGAGCTTGTGAGTTTTAAGAGAAGAGCCTGATTTTTATATTTGTGGATTTTGGTTTGAGTTTTAGAGGCTAAAAAGACATTTTTCATCTTGCTAGTATTTGGTAGATGAGATAGAAGTCCATCTCAAGGGAGAAGACAAGCTTGAGGAGCTCAAGCTTTAGCTAATGTCCATCCTAGGTGTAAGGTTTGTACATAACAATACTTAAGGCAATTAATTGATGTTTTTATGTTATTTGCTTTAAATACATTATATAAATGATTAGTCAGTAGTTAAATTATAAAATGTGAGGTTGATATGCATGATGAAAAGTTGTATGAACATAGTTAGATTGAGATGTTTGATGAGTTATTCTGATTAATATTGATGGTTAGGAAGTATATGGTTGTGATAGATGGCTTAAATGCATGCTAGAATATTGATAAGGTGGCTAACATTGGTCAACCATAGAAAATATTGCATATGAGAATGGCATGAAGTTGTGATGCTTTATTTTCTGGAAATATTTCCAGATTCACTACCGTGAAGGGTGGTGGGTTCATGAGCGTGAAGTTTGTGAAAATATATTTTATTGCAGAAGCAGACCCATTCATGGGCAGCTTCACGGATTGGTTCACGCCCATGAAGGGGCGATCATGATCGTGAATGTGTGTCTATTCATAGGTTGAATCATGACTTGGTTCACGGGGAGAGTACCTGTGACGTAATGCTTAACGACCATGAAGGGTTATTCATGGACGTTAAATTGTTAATAATGAAAAACTTGTATGTTACATGTGAATCAAGATTTATTCATTATGAGGTGGTAGACATCAGTTGTATGCTTATAGCATGCTATGGAAATATATGTGGTGGAAATGATTGTGGAAATCATGATATATATATATATATATATATATGCATGGTGAAATTGTAAGGCCAATACTGTAACTAGGACTAGGTCTAGGATATATGACATGTTATTAAGGGGGGAGATCAGTACCGAATGATATATATTGGTCACGATTGAGATATTTTGAAGATTAATGAGATGTTCAGAAGGCTCGAGGCCTAGCTAAGTGGGCTACCCTCATAACTGTTTTGTGCTCTCATCTTTCTACGATTGATTTATGTTGTTATATTTGAAGGCCTATAGGTAAGCAATAAGAGTTTCTTCTATGGGTTATATTTGAAAGCCCAGAGGTATGCATGAAAGCTTCATCGATAGGTTATACTTGAAGGCCTAGAAGTAAGCATTGAGAGCTTTCTCAGTGGGTTATTTTTGGCTCTAACGAGAGTTGTAGAGTACTAATATCTATTTTAGTCTAGTTATGAGTAAGGTGGGCAAATGTAAGATAATTAATTATATTATGTGTAATAAACACTTATATGATACTGGATGATTGTTTGATATACAATGTAGTGGTTTGCATTATATATATATATATATAAAATCTTGATGGTATGTCATGTAGTATGCGAGTTAGTGCCTATGCGAACTTCGAGGTAAGTTGTTATAGTAGCCCGGTAAGTATATCATGCATATTATATATGGTTTGTTGTATGCCTCGCACGTTGTTATATACCACTAGGAACAAGTTGCTTAGTGTATGGACTTTCCATAATTAGGTTTGAAGCTTAGCGGGGGATTAACAGAGGAGGTTGCCCAATGATTAGAGCCTTGGATATACATTTGGGGTGGGTGATACACAGTTGTACTTTCATTATTTTGTTGGGTTGGGTAGTTATAGATTTACGTGATTTTATGTTAGAGACATATAGTTTTGTAACTACTCATTTTGTATAAACTTTGAGCTAGTGCTGCACATTTAATTTATGTATTTAACTTTATTTGAATCATGTTTTTAATGATATTTTATTTTATTTAATTCATCACGGCCATAGTGCATGAAAGTTTTAAATTTGTGACATTTTAACTCATATGCATCGTAACATCTTTTGGTATAATTGAGATTATTCTTAATTATATTGAAGCACGTTACATTTAGTGGTATCAGAGCCTAGGTTTAGGTGGTTTTGAACCTAGGTAGGATGGGTGTATCACGTGTGCAAGTGTTATCCTGTATGAATTTGATATGGGCTATTCTTTGTCGATGTGTAGGCTAAAGAAGAAGTATGGCGATCGAATTGCATGATGTGGCCAAAAGTAATAGTCCTCTGGATGTTGAGGCTCAAAATTAGCTGAGCCAAACTAGTGTGCAAGGGTCGGCTGGCGTACGTCCTTTAAAGCAGCCAATGGCTGGTTAGGCAAATCAGGCATAAAATCCTCTGTTGCAGAATCTTGTTGCTCTATTGTAATATTTGGTACAACTGATGTTGCCACCTTTTCCACCACCGCCACCCCCACCACCTCCTCAGTCACCACCGAGACATAGGGTTTAGATTGACAGACTGAGGAAGTATGAAGCTATAGACTTCATAGGCAATAGTAAGGATGATCTAGCAGCTACTGAGTTCTGGTTAGAGAGGACCAAAAAGGTCTTTGAGTTGCTAGATTGTGCTGAGGAGCATAAGATTAGGTATGTCATTTCACTTTACCAATAGCATGCCTATGATTGGTGGAAGTCGATTCTATAAAAGCTGTAGATTTTAGAGCCAATTACTTAGAATTTCTTTACCTTCAAGTTCAAGAAATAGTATGTGTCGAGGGTGTATACATATGAGATGAAATGAGAGTTTCTAAACTTGTGACAAGGAAACATGATAGTGACCGTGTAGGAGAGAGAGTTTACCTGGTTGAGCAGGTATGTGACCGATATCATTGGGGATGAGGCAGACAAGTATCACTAGTTTGAGGATGATCTGAGAGATGATATCGAGTTCCATGTGATCTCACAGTAGTATGAGGGCTTCGAAAGGTTAGTATCTTCTTCTATTACAATAGAAAAAAGGGTAAAGTAGAAGAGTCATTCAGGAGAGACTTTAGAAGGTCAGCTTATAATGCCACACAGTCATTGAGCAGGAAGGCTCACACCAGTTCTGGACCTTTCCAGTCGAGAGAACAGTGATAGGGTTGGGGTCAGTTAGGGTACGCCAAACAGGCACCATCAGCAAAAGTTGTTTCTATGACTGTCAGCAGTTAGGCTCAGACACTGAAAAGGCAATACCCCAATGTACAATATGTGGGAGGATCTATAGAGGAGAGTGCTAGGGATGCACAGGGTCTTACTACAGATGTGGATCTCCAGACTATTATAAGAGAGACTATCCTTTTCAAATGGTTGAGGCTTCCACTCAGATTCGGAGTTTGATTTCGACACTAACCAAGGGATGAGGACAGGTCAGTTCGGGCAGAGATGGATCTAGATCGACGATATCATAGACAGTAAACAGGCCAAGACCTAATAAAGCAACAGTGAAGGCCTATGTTATGAAGGCCAGAGAGGATCTGAGTGCATTAGACGTGGTTGTTGGCACATTTATTCTCTTTGACTAATTTTTAATTGCTTTGATAGATTCGAGTTCCATGCATTCATATATATGTAGCATATAGCTGAATGATTTAACATGTTCGCAGAGAGATTAGATTATGAGATAGAGGTGACTAGCCCTTTGGAGCATAATACAGTGGTGGACCGGGTGTATAGGAATTATCCGATTATGGTTCAAGGGAAAGAGTTCACAGTAGACTTGATTGAGTTGCTCTTTCATGAGTATGACGCTATCTTGGGTATGGATTGGCTCTCTCGACAGGGTGAAGTAATGGACTGCAGGATGAAGATGGTTGAATTGAGAACATTAAAAGATGAGATAATGGTTGTTCAGGGGGAGATATCCTCACAACAAACAAGGATCATCTCCATAATGAAAACACTGAAGATGATTAGAAAGGGGTGTGAGGTCTATTTGGCTCACGTGATTGACAGTAGGAGGGAGAGCCTAAATCTCAGGGATATTCCAATAGTGGAAGAGTTTCCAAATAAGTTTCCAGATGAGTTACTAGGGCTACCTCCGAAAAGAGAATAAAGTTCTCAATTGAGCTTACTCAGGACATAACTCCTATATCAGTGGTACCATATCATATGGCTCCATCAAAGATGAAAGAGTTAAAGGCACAGTTACATGCATTATTAGATAAGGGCTTCATCAAATCGAGTGTATCTCCATGGGGTGCACCGGTGTTGTTTGTCAAGAAGGAAGATGAGTCTATGAGATTGTGCATAGACTATAGGCAATTGAATAGGGTGGATATTAAGAACAAGTATCTGTTACCACAGATTGATGATTTCTTCAATCAGTTGAAAGGTGTAGGGGTGTTCTCTAAGATTGATTTGAGATAGGGGTGCCATCAGTTGAGAATCAAAGTGGGCGATATAGAGAAGATAGCTTTCAGAACTGGGTATGATCATTATGAATTCTTAGTTATGCCTTTTCAATTGACCAATGCTTTGATAGCTTTTATAGATATGATGAATCGAATCTTTAGACCATGGTGTTCATAGATGACATCTTGCTGTATTTGAGAAACAAGAATGAGCTTGAGCAGCATTTGTAAACAATTTTACAGACTCTTAGGGAGTATAAGCTATATGTTAAGCTCTCTAAGTGTGAGTTTTAGCTAGATACGATTGTCTTTCTCTAACATATGATATCGGTCAACAGAATTAGAGTGGATCCAGACAAGGTCAAGGCAATCTTTGATTGAAAACCCCCATAAAATATGACCAAAATCAGGAATTTTCTCAACTTAATAAGATACTATAGAAGGTTTGTCAAGGGGTTTTCTATGATTGCTTCTCTATTTACTAGGTTATTGCAGAAGGATATCATGTTTGATTGGATGGACAAGTGCCACAACAATTTTGATTAGCTTAAGATTCTTCTGACAGAAGCTTCTGTGTTGACACAGCTGATTTTAAATAAAGGATATATTGTTTACAGTAATGCATCATACAAAAAATTGGATTGCGTGTTAATGCAAGAAAGGAAATTATCGCCTATGCATCCAAACAGTTATTGGCTCATGAGAAGAACTACCTGATGCACGATTTAGATATGGTAGCCAATGTCTTCACATTGAAGATTTGGTATCATTATCTATACAAGATGAATGCCACATCTTCATGGATCACAAGAGCCTAAAGTATCTTCTTATATAGCGGGATTTGAATTTAAGGCAAAAAAAGGTGGTTATAGTTGATAAAAGATTATAATTGTGTGATTGATTATCATTTAGGGAAGGCTAATGTGGTGGTCGTTGCACTCTGTAGGAAAACTTTGGTAGAGTTGCACATCCAACCAATCTTGAGTCAAAAGATTAGAGTTGCACAGGAGCTTGATGGCAAGCTAGTGGAATTTTTCGTTTTGGTCTCCAAGGGGTAGAGGTCAGGTTTCTCAGTTGAGCCAGATAGTAGTTTACACTACTATGGTAGGTTATGTGTGCTCGATATCTTAGAGTTAAGACAAAGGATTATGAGATAGGACTATGAGATGAGATTTTCAATACACCCAGGCAGTAACAAGATGTATCGAAACTTGAAAGTGCTATATTGGTGGTCAGGGATAAAGAAAGACATCACATAGTTCACAACTAGATGTTTTACATGTCAGTAGATAAAGGTTGAACATCAGGTACCTTCAGGGTTGTTACATTAGATCAAAATTTCAGAATGGAAATGGAAAGAATCACTATGAATTTTGTGATTGGATTGTCGTTGACGTTAAGGAAGTATGATGCCATATGGGTTACCATGGATAAATTAACGAAGTCAGCTCACTTCTTACCTATTCAAAGAGAATATCCTTTAAACCAGTTGGCAGAGTTGTACATGAATGAGATAATTCATCTTTATAGAGTCCCAGTCTTCATCATTTTGGATAGAGATTCATGGTTCACATATCACTTTTGGAATAGTCTACAGCGAGCTTTGGGTACCATGCTCAACTTTAGCACAACTTTCCATTTTCAGACAGATGGTTAGTTGGAGAGAGATATTCAGATTTTGGAAGACATGATGAAATGTTGTGTGATCAAGTTTGAGGAAAGTTGGGATAGATATCTACCATTAATGGAGTTCGCCTACAATAATAGTTATTAGTCTAATATTCAAATGGCTCCGTATGATGCACTTTACAGTAGAAAGTGTAGGACACTATTGTGTTGGGCTGAGCTTAGTGAGAGAAAGTTAATGGGGCTAGATCTGGTACAAGAAACAAAAGAAAAAGTGAAGATCATTATAGATTGACTAAAAGCAATTTCTGATAGACGAAAATCCTATGCAGACCTCAAGAGAAAGGATGTGGAGTACTTAGTGGGAGACAAGGTATTTCTCAAGGTATCTCCATAGAAGAAGGTTATCAGATTTGGAAAAAAGGGCAAATTGAGCCCTAGGTTCATTGGACCTTATGAGATCCCAAAGAGGATCAGACCAGTTGCATATAGACTCACTTTGGCACCAGAGTTGAGTAGGATACACAATGTCTTCCGTGTTTCCATATTGAGCAGGTATCAGTTAGATCCTTCTCACATCATCACAGTTGAAAACATAGAGTTGAGATCTTAGCTCAAGAGGTTAAGGAGCTCCAGAACAAACGAATACTGTTAGTGAAGGTTTTATGGAAGAGTCATACCATTGAAGAAGCAACCTGGGAAAGCGAGAAAGTGATGAGGGCACAATATGCTCAGTTGTTTTGAGATGTCATGACAGGTAATTTTGGGGATAAAATATCCTAATGGGGAGAGAAATGTAATGCATGTAATTAGGGCTTATAAGTTATGTCATAGGTTAGTGAGAGTTAGGGGTTAAGTGGAGTTTTGGAAGTTTGAGAATTGCTGAAATATGTTATTTCACGCCCGTGACAGTAGGTGTCATAACCGTGAATATTAGGTTTAGTTAGTAGTTGTGATGAGGTTCTTCACAATTATGAAGAGTATCATCACGACAGCGAAGCTTGGGCAGGCAAAAGTAGGTGAGACAATCACATTTTCTTTCCTGCCATTCCTTTAAATTTGCATCTCACTCCCCGTTAACTAACCAAACATGCCATTTGCATCTTTTTCTTCCTCTAGACTCCATCTTCTTCCATTGTGAAAGCTTGGAAGATCAAGATTCTTGAGGGTAACGTGAGATAGTAGAATGAGGGAGAGAGTTTGTGAGTTTTGAGATAATAGCCCAATTTTTCATATTTTTGGATTTTGGTTTGAGTTCCAAAGGCTAAAAAGACATTTTTTATCTTGCTAAGATTTGGCAAAGGAGATGGAAGTCCATCTCATGGGAGAGGACAAGGTTGAGGAGCTCAAGCTCAAGCTAATCTCTATCCTAAGTGTAAGGTTTGTACATAACAATACTTAAGGCAATTAATTGATGTTTCTATGTTATTTGCTCTAAATACATGATGTATATGATTAGTGGGTAGTTAAATGATAAAATATGGGGTTGATATGCATAATGAATAGTTGTATGAACATGGTTAGATTGAGATATTTGATGAGTTATTTTGGTTAATATTGATGGGTAGGAAGTATATGGTTGTGATAAATGACTTAAATGCATACTAGAATGTTGATAGGGTGGCTGACATTGGTCAACCATAGAAAATATTGCATGTGAGAATGACATGAAGTTGTGATGCTAGGTTTTCTAGAAAATTTTCCAGATTCATAGCCTTGAAGGATGGGTTCACGAGCGTGAAGGTCATGAAAATGTATTTTATTGCTGAAGCAAACCCATTCTCTGGAGCTTTATGATTTGGTTCACACTAGTGAAGGGATAATCACAACTATGAATGTGTGCTGATTCACGGGTTGAATCACTACTTGGTTCACGGGGAGACTACCCGTGAAAGGAAAATGATATATATATATATATATATATATATATATATATGAAAAATGGATAATATGAAAATATGTGTGGTACACATGGTGAAATTATAAGCCCAATACTCTAACTAGGACTAAGTCTAGGATAGATGACATGCCATTAAGGGGGGAATCAGTACCGGGTGATATATATTGGTCACGATTGAGATATTTTGAATATTAATGAGATATTTAGAAGGCTCGGGGCCTAGCCAAACGGGCTACCCCCGTAGCTATTTCATACTCTCGTTTTTCTTCGCTTGATTTATGTTGTTATATTTGAAGGCCTAGAGATAAGCAATGAGAGCTTCCTCGGTGGGTTATATTTGATGGCCTAGAGATAAGCAATGAGAGCTTACTCGATGGGTTGAACTTGAAGGCCTAAAGGTAAGCAATGAGAGCTTCATCGGTGGGTTATTTTTGGCTCTAGCGAGAGTTGTAGAGTACTTGTATCCATTTTAGTTTAGTTATGAATAAGGTGGGCAAATGTAAGATAATTAATTATATTATGTGTGGTAAACACTTGAATAATGTTGGGTGATTGTTTGATATACCATATAGTAGTGTGCATTATATATATATATATATATATATATATATATATATATATATAAAATCTTGATGGTATGTTATATAGTATGTGAGCTAGTACATGTGCAGACTTTGAGGTAACTGTTATAGTAGCTCGTTGAGTATATCACGCATATTATATATGTTTTGTTGCATGCCTTGCATGTTGTTATGTACTATTAGGTACAAGTTGCTTATCATATGGACTTTCCATGAGCAAGTTTGGAGTTTAGGAGTGGATCGACTGATGAGGACGCCTAGTGATCAAAGCCTTGAATATACATTTGGGGTGGGTGATACATGGTTGTACTTTTTAGTTGTTTTGTTGGGTTGGTTAATTATAGATTTACATGCTTTTATGTCAAAGACGTGTAGTTTTATAACTATTGATTTTGTATTTAACTTTATTTTTATCACATTTTTAATGATGTTTTATTTTATTTAAATCATCATAGCCATTGTACATGAAAGTTTTTAATTTGAAGACAAATACTAGAGATAGTAGGCACACGAGAGAGAGTACGACTTAGGGCTCCAATTTAGGTTTGTACATATACATATTTTAATTCAAAATTTGGTATATTTGTGTGCTACATGATAGAATAGATATATTATATCACATGTATTATTATACTAGAGTTGCTGAAAATTTAGTATGAGATATGTTAAATTTGATATGCACTATGATCATTGACAATTGAGATTTATAGAAGTTATGTTTGAATGATTTAAGTATGAAATCTATTTTGAGTTTTTGAATGATTTAATGTGTGTGTGATATACACAGAAACCACATGATAGATATAAGAAATTAAAATAAATTGAATAAATGATTAAATTAGAAACTAAAATGAATTAAATTGATTGATGGAGTAATTTGGTTAGATAAATCCCATAATTAAATTACAATTTTATAAAGACTAGTGGAATTAGGTATATGTAAAAAAAAAAGATAAAAATAGAAAAAAAAAAGAAGAAGAAATAATAAAAAATAAAAAAAAGAGGAATAAAAAGAAAAATTGGCATAACAAAAAATAAAGAAGAAAGAAAGTGGACAGGAAAAGATGAGAAAGGGAAGTTGGTGGTGACAAATTGATCCTTTAAAAGCTAGGTTCTATACTCTTCTTTCATCTTCCTCATTATTCTTCTTCCTCCCATCAACAACCTTCATTTCTGCCTCCTTCCACTCAAGATTTTTATCAAAAACATTCCAAATAAATTTGTTCTTGGTAAGTTATCATCTTTCCATTGTTCTTGTA
Organism: Triadica sebifera; assembly: GCA_023653625.1. Classification (NCBI taxonomy): domain Eukaryota; kingdom Viridiplantae; phylum Streptophyta; class Magnoliopsida; order Malpighiales; family Euphorbiaceae; genus Triadica; species Triadica sebifera. Next base: position 17,569,029 of record CM042910.1, on the reverse strand, counting down.
TTATTTAGAGTTGATAGGACTGTGTTATAACAGTATTTTAAACTATAATTTTGATAATCTTATTAATCAAATTTGGAGAAGTATTAAAAAAAAGTTGTTTATTTATATCTTATTTATATTTCTATCAAATATTATTCAATGATTTTGAGTATATAAATAGATAAATTCTTTTGAGTGAGAGTGGTTTTTGGAGAAGTATTAACAAAGTACCCTATAATATTTGTTTATTTTGATTATTTTAAGTATCGAATTTAAGAAAAATCAAAATATAAAAGTTGGAGCTCTCTATATATTATAGTTCTCTACCAAATTTCGTGTAAATATTGATTTTTTAAGTTTAGTTATAGTGAAATGAATTATAGTTGTTTCTTGATTGAGCTACTTCCTTAAACTTGTATAAATCTAGTGATTTTATCCTTATTTTTGAGTTGCTTTTTAATTGAATTAACCAAAAACATAAAACTTGTAGTCTATATCTTAGCAAAGTTCCTATGAAAATATTACCTAAAAATGTTATGTATTTTATGAGTTATGATTACAATAATAGACACATGTCCGATTGTCACTTTATGCTGAATAAATTGTAGACTTTTAGTGTTTGAGGATCATAGAAACAAAATTTGAAAATTTGGTAAACATATTCCAACTTACCTTATCTTTTCATAATAATTAAATGTACACATTAAAATATATAAATTTTTAAATATTATACCCTAAAACTGTCTAAGGGCAGAAAATAAAGCAACAGTTAAATTCCACAAAAATTTATATAATAGTCCAAAAATTCTAAAATTTTAGTGCGACATAGGTTGAGAATTAAATGGAATACATTAAGTATTTAAATAATGAAATTTCGTGTAATAATATATCTAGAAATATAGATTAATAAAATATATAAAATTTTGTTTTAAGCTTGTAAAGTGAGTGAATATAAAATATGTATTATAGTATATTTATCAATATGGATGAGCATATGATTGATTAAAAAGTGATAATGGTTAATGGTTGGTTATTGACTAATTATAATTATAAAGAATGAAGTTGAAACTTATATGCGACATATGTATTTGGAATAAAAAGATTATATGATGTATCTGAAGTCATAAATAATATTATTAATCATGATTATGTATTAAAATTTTGTTAGCTTAATTGTATGACAGTTTAATTAAAGTATACTAATATTATTTAAATGATTATATATAATGAAATCTCATATGATTTTATGATTTTAAATTTTATAATCATATTTTCATTATAAATGTAAAGTGAACATTGATTCCATAAATTAAAATATATAGGAAATAAATGTAGCGCTCTTTTACCCTACTAGTCGTTAATGGTGTATGAAAGTGCTACTAACTTCTTTTTTTTAATAAAAAAACCAATGCTCAAATTATTGTATAATTTTTTTCCAATTTTCGAGTTTATTATTAACGAGATATTTATTAATATATATTTTTTTCATATCATTTAAATATGGAATTAGAGATGTAAATATTTTGATTTAAAAAAATTCATTTATTAAACCATAATATTTAGAAATACATTTACAATAATACCAAATATATTAATTACAAAATTCTCTCCTTATAAATCGTACATGCCACAATTTACATCAAAAGAAATTCTTAAAATTTAATTTTTACAATACAATTTCCAAAATATACAAAAAGAAAATAAACTGCTGCAATTTGATATTGGGGTTTCCCTTATCTTCGGTTATCCTAAAGTAACAGTTACGTCTATTTTTCTGCATATGAAACACATGCGTTAAGCTACTAGTTTAGTGGTACATTTGACAACTATCCAATAATTATATAAATATTTCCAAAATAAAATTTTAGAAACTACAATTAATTTATTAAGCATGCCAAAAGTATTCAAATAATATCAAAACTATTTACCTCATGCAAAAATATACAATTCATCAATTATAACATTTCATTTATTAAACATGCTTGAAATTATTTAATAATACAAGATATATAATTTAAAATATCAATTTAATAATTTACATTTTTTTCTGTTATTTATTTGATAGCCCACGACATTTTAGACCGGAACTAAATACTTGATACATGGTTTCTGCTTTCCGGCAGTATGCTCGGTGCCTATTTAATTATTTTATAACTTGACATTTAACGCCTGCATTTTCAACAATAACTCAACACATTTTTTATTATTTGTTACCTTTATTATTATTTACATAAATTATGTATGTAACACTAATATAATTTCACATAAATGCATTAATCTCTATTAAATATTTTATAACATCATACTTGCTCATTTAATCATTATGACTATAAGAAAAGTCAAATAGTATATTTTTCCGTCACAAAATTCCACAATTAATACATACATACAAACTGCTCTATTTTGAACAACATTTCTTCCTCATATTGCCTTGCATTTTTTTAATATATTTTTAGATGAAATTTAGACAAGTGATCAACTAACAAAATGTAGGTACTTTTCTTATCTTTAAGTTCCAACTATAATCACATTAAACTAAAATTTATAGCAAAAGTTATGAATATGTTTCTAAGATATGTTCATTCCATTCTGCCCAGTATTTTACTGGACAGATTTCTAGTTTAGAATTTGAATCTTTTTTCACCTAGTTTCAGGTATATTCAGGTTTAATGGTTTAAATGAAAGTTGAAGACCTATGTCTTAAATTTTCAACCCAAAAAAAACACTCAAAAATTATTTCCAGAACTCAAGTTATGACCAGAAAAGCAGATACTGTTCATCAGATAAATTTTCCAGTAGTTCAATTAATTCCTACAATTTCCATCTTCATGCATCAACTTCATATTCAAATTTTTATTTCCACATTCATGGCATCATTTAATCAAAATATCAAGAATTACATGCACAATTACACATAATATCACAAAATCAAAAATCACATTTTCCATATTGAATTTTTGCCAAATGTACATACCTCACAAAATCTACTTCTCTTCACTTTTTTCTTCTTCCTAGTTAGCTTTCTCCTTGCCCTTACTTCCTCTTTGATTATGGTTCAAAAATTGTTCACCTTCTTTTCCTAATAAAAAATTTTACACTAATCAAGTACTAAATACACTAATCCACTCTTAATCACTATTAACATAATAATCACCTTAAATTACCAACTTTAATGGAAACTAACCTCAAAATCAAAGAAAAGAGAAAAAGAAAAGTGAGAAGATGAAAAATCTAACATCACCTTTGTACATCTTCAAAATGACTAAAATCATCTTCTTTTTTTCTCTTCCTTAGTTTTGCTCACTTTGCTTCACTTCATTGTTGATCTTGCCTTAATCCAACTTTTTTCCATATAATATTAGCTTTGATTGAAGAAAAAAATGAAGAAAAATGGGGGGAAGGAGAGTCATGGCCACAAGGAGAAGAAGAGAGAATTTTGCTTGTTTTAGATGAGGAAGAAGAATAAATAAATGACCAAAAAGTGGAATTTGACTTTTATAGTTAGATTAGGTGGGTTGTTAAGATTAATAGATAATTTTGTCCCCCATTGGTCCATTAATTTAAATCATCCTTACTTTATTTTAATCAAAAGAATATTTCTTTCCTTAAATAAAGAATATTCTATTTTTATGACTTCTTAAAATATTTGTGCCAAAAACACTGCAATTTTCAATTTCATTTCGCGAAAAATTATTTTTTTCCAAATTTTAATTTCGAACTTCAAAATTCTAAATTAATAATATCCAAAATATTTTTCTCATATTTTATTATTATTTTAATTTTTTCTTTTATGTCAGAATTTAGATCCCAATTGGTTCAGCAAGCCGAATTTCGATCAACCGCAATTGTGGCATAAATTATTAGACATTACAATAAATAAGTAATAACCTTAATTGTCCAATTCTCAACTTGTGGACTAATTAGGGATAGATTGTACATCATTGCGAGGGCAATACGGTACCGATATTGATATAATTTAGGACAAAGTGACGATAGCTCTGATAGCACATCTGATCCTAATTACACACATAGATCATGTGACTATACTTGGTCAAGGGGTTAAAGCTTCGTGAGTGCTCTTGACTTACGACTATAGTGAGTAAGGTGCTAAAGTTCCGCAAGCGGCTCTACTACAAGCCCTATATCCATACAGTTCGGGAGCGAGATTTGGGCAATTTATATTAAAATGTTATATATAAATTAATTAAAAGACATAAAGATACATGTTAAGAGGTAAATGTGTGAGGTAACATGACTTGTTTATATGAGTTTTGGCAGAATTATATGAATTGTAAATATTTAATAAGGTAAGTTAAAAATTGATAATCGATTTATATATATTATCATTGAATTTGGTAATATTGCATAGTCATGTATTTATTCTTGTATAATATATGTTGGATTATTGTGAAATATCTGTCATGCATCATTGCAATTGTATATTAAAATTTTAATGCTTATATGTAACGAGATTTGAGTTAATTAAATTAAAATAATTTTAGAAAAACTAATTAAATTAAAATAATAAGTAAAAATTTATTTAAATTAAGACTATTTGTGAAAATTTAATAAATGATCTAAAGAACAAGGTAAGAAAGGTGATAAAATATGGTAGCATAGGATGAGGTAGTATGTTTAATATTTTATATATTATATATAGTTGAATATATGCGATTCATGGGTTGACACCAATATAATGATAACAAAATGTAACATGAATTTTTTTTAGCAACATTTTCTAAATTTTGTGCAATGATTTATTTAAATTATGACAAGATTTTTATGTCACATGTTTGTGTGACTGCATGAGAAAATTTAAATATGCATATGTACCACTAAGCTATAAATAACTTAGCATGGATTTTTCCCGCGCAGGAAACTGGAGCTTGTAAATAGTAGATTGTGATGTTATTAAAGGAAGTACAAATCCATACTAGAGAAGACGCATAAGACCCAGTTTGAGGGTTAGATACAAGTCACTTTTGCATTTTTGTCTACGATCATACATATGGGTTTGATATACATGTTTTGTAAATAGTTAAGAACATGTTTTATTTTTGATATTGCTTATATAAAAAGTCAAATGTTAGGTTTTGTAAGTTATAAGCCATTAATTTTGGATTATTATATCAAGTATAATATATTTATATAACATGATAGTATGTTTTGATAATTAAACTCATATGTATATTTCTATATGAAAAAGTCAATTAAGTTAGTAAATGAAAAATTTCAACTCAAGCTATAGCTCATCTGTGTCATTCTACTTATGTAATGGGATTATTCCTATTATATAGGCAGGTTGTCACATTGTTGGTGTCAGAGCTTAGGTTTAGGCGTCTATTGACCTAAGTGGGGAAGAGTTTGTCATACATACATGCATGTGTCTCACATAACTCTGATATGGGCTACTTCTTTATCAACTTGTAGGCTTATAGAGAGATGTTTTTGGATGAACTTGGTATGGTCAAGAATTTTAGTTCTCTTGATACTAGGTCACCACATCAGCCTAGTACAATGAGTGTTGAGGGAACTATTGTTACTCATAATCTTTCTCAACCTACAATAGTCTCAAAGTATAGGATAAAGAAGACTAAGAGAAAGAAAAGAAGAATAGGGAAGTCATATAAGAAATTAGCTGTTCTAGAGATCCATTTTACTAGAAAGAAGAAATTTGTACCAAAGTGCGATAGTTGCAACATACATCATAAAGGAGAATGTTAGTGTGTCATAGGTGTTTGCTTTAGATGTGGGTCTAAGGAACACATACGAAAGGATTGTCCACTCTTAACAAGTAGTACTTCTACTTAGATGATAAGATCAGCTTCAACTCAACCTAGAGTTCAGTCCAGAGGAGGACTCGCCCGACCTAAGCAGGTTGTTTCAAAGATAGTGAATAGACCTGGATCCAATAGAGCTCCAACTAGAGTTTATGCCATGAAAGCTAAAAAAGATCAGATAGCAACATATATTATTGTTGGTATGTTTTTATTATATGATTATGACATTTGTGCACTCATAGATTTGGGTTTCTTATGTTCATATATTTGCACAAGTACATCTAGTTAGCATAGCATGGTTAGAGACGATCTAGAATATGAGATTGAGGTTATAAGTTCATTAGATCACGATGTGTGGGTAAGTAAAGTAATTAGAGATTGCCTCCAACAGTGTATGGAAAGAATTATTCTGTGCATGATCTAGAGCTGACAACTATAATCTTTACATTAAATTTTGGCACCATTATCTCTATGAGGGGAAGTGTTTTATTTACATGGAACACAATAGTTTGAAATATCTTCCCCAACAGGAAGAGTTGAATTTGAGATTGAGTAGATGTTGTGAGCAGAGAGATTGCGATAAAGTTGCGTGTTCAGCTTACTCTTACCCAAAAAATTAAGGATACTCAGAGATAAGATAGTAAACTTATCGAGTTAGCTGAGTTGGTCATTAAGCGGGAAAGACCCGAGTTCACTAGATGGATTGTTACATCTAATCTCTATTTTTGAATAGAAATGGAAGCAAATTACTAGGAATTTTATGACTAAAATGCTTATTTCTATTGGGTCAAATAGAGATTCTAAGTTTACATATCAATTTTGGGATAATCTACAAAAAACTTTAGACCATAAGCTCAATTTGAGCATAACTTTTCATCATTAGATGGATGTACTATAAGGGAGAATTACCCGAGAAAAGCTTAATGCAATTATAATAAGATGGAAATCATAGGTTGACATTAAGAGATAAGACATTGAGTACGCAGTGGGAAATAAAATTTCTCCTTAAAACTTTATCTTGGAAGAAAGTGTTGGGATTTTGAAAAAAAAAAAACAAAAACAAGTTAAGCCAAAGATTCATCAGAGCTTACAAAATTGTAAATATAGTTATACTAGTTGCTTATAGACTCACTCCATCATCGGAATTGAGTCACATACATAGTGTGTCTCTTGTCTCAATGTTGAGACGATATTGATCATATTCTTCTCACATTGTACTAGACAAAAGTATTCAAGTAAGACAGGATTTGGAGTCCGAAGAGGAAACTAGTCTGTATCTTAACACAAGAGATTAAGGAATCTCGAAATAAGCATGTACCATTAGTGAAAGTATTATGAATAAACCATACAACGAAAGTAGCTACTTGGAAAATAGAGAGGTGATGAGAACACAATACTCCTCGTTTGTTCAACCACAACGTACCAAGTATGTTTCGAGGACGAAATATTTTAAGGGAGAGAAAATTGTAATATCCTTTAATTAGAGTCTAGTTAGAATAAATGTGTGATATATATATATAAACTACATGATAGATATCAAAAATGAAAATAAATTAAATAAATTCAAAATGAAAATAAATTAAATTGATTGATGAAGTAATTTGGTTAGATAAATCCCATAATTAAATTACAATTTAATAAAGACTAGTGGAATGATATATATGTAAAAGAATAAAAAATAAAAGATAAAAATAGAAAAAAAGAAGAAGAAGAAATAATAAAAAAATAAAAATGAGGAATAAAAAGAAAAATTGGCACAATAAAAAAAATAAAATAAAGTGGATGGGAAAAGAAGAGAATGGGAAGTTGGTGGTGACAAATTGATCCTATAAAAGTTTGGTTCTACACTATTCTTTCATTTTCCTCATTCTTCTTCTTCCTCCCATCAACAATCCCTAATTCTGTATTATTCCACTCAAGTTTTTCATGAAAATCATTCTAAATAAATCTATTCTTGGTAAGTAATCCTCTCTCTATTTCTTGTATTATTTAGAACTGATAGGAATGTATTATAACAGTATTTTGAACTTTGATTTTCATGACCTTATAAATCGATTTTGGAGAAGTGTTAAACATAAAAGTTATTTATTTATATCTTATTTATATTTACATCAAATTTTATTGAATAATTTTAAGTATATGAATAGATAAATACTTTTGAGTGAGACTAGTTCGTGGAGAAGTATAAACAGAGTACCCTATAATATTTGCTTATTTTGATCATCTTAACTATCGAATTTAAGAAAACTAAAAACATAAAAATTGTATCCCTTTATGTGTTCTAGTTCTCTACAAAATTTCGCATAAATCTCATTTTTCTAAGTTGAATTATAGTAGAATGAATCATAGTTATTTCTTAATTGAGTTACTTCCTTATATCTATGCAAATCTGGTGACTTCGTCCTTATTTTTTAGTTATTTTTAAATCAAATTAACCATAGTTTAAAATCTAAAAGTTTTATTTCTATATCTTAGCTAAGTTTTTATGAAAGTATTATCTTAAAATGTTATGTATTTTGTGAATTATGATCACCATAATAGATACGAGTATGGTTATCACTCTATGCTAAACCAGTTATAGACTTTCTAGTGTTTGAAGATCATAGAGACATAATTTGAAAAAGTGGTAAACATAAAAAATATTCCAAATTAACTTCTATAAGTGTATTAAAAGTTTTATAATAATTAAATATACACATTGAAAAATATAAATTTTTAAATATTATACCTTTAAACTATCTAAGGGTAGAAAATAGAGTAAGAATTAAAATTCCACTAAATATTATGTAATATTCTAAAAATTCTAAAATTTTAATATATTATAGTGTTATATGTGAAATATAATTAAAAGTAAGAATCATATAAATTGGATAAGTGTAGGAAAAGTTATAGTGACAATAGTCCTAAGAGGTTATATTCCAACTTAAGAGAAATTCTGGTTATTTATTTAAACTATAATAAAAAAAAAGTATTTTAACAAGATATTGATTAATTATATTTTTAAATTAGGCTATCAATAAGAGGAAAAACAACAAAAGTAGACAAGCTCCTGATTTTATATTTTAGAAAAACTCTACTGAGATTTATACATATATGCATTTTAGTTTACCCTTATTGAATATTTGTGTGTTAATTGAATAAATTGTATATTTGAATGAGGTATTAAAATGTGTAAATATTAAATGATTATCAAGGGATAAGATGACATACTAGAAAATATAAGTGACATATGAAATATGATAAATAAGATATTGAAGAATATATTTATATGATTGTTGTGATAGAAGGTTTGTGAAGTGTGTTTATAAACCTTGAATTATTGCTTAAATATTGTATAATTGTCATAACATATGACTTAGGTTGAGGATTAAATGAAATAAATTGAGTGCTTAAATAATTAAATTTCATATAATAGTATGTTTATAAATATAGATTAATAATTGATTAATAAAATATATAAAAATTTGTTTTAAGGTTGTAAGATGTGTGAATATGAAATATGTATCATAGTATATTTATTAATATAGATTAGAAAATGATTGATAAAAAAGTGATAATAGTTAATGGTTGGTTATTGACTAATTATAATTATAAAGTGTGAAGTTGAAACTTATGCGCAACATATGTATTTGGAATAATCTGAAATTATAAAAAAATATTATTAATCATGATTATGTATTAAAGATTTGTTAGTTTGATTGTATGAGAGTTTATTTAAAGTATTCCAACATTATTTAAATGGTTATATATAATGAAATCTCATGTGATTTTATGATTTTAAATTTTATAATCATATTTTCATTATGAATGTAAAGTGAACATCGATTCCACAAATTAAAATATAAATAAAATAAATAAGTAATAATTTTAATTGCTCAATTCTCAACTTGGGGACTAATCAAGGATAGATGGTGTATCATTGCAGGGGCAATACGGTACTGATATTTGTATAATTTAGGACAGGGTGGTGATAACTCCGAGAGCATCTCTTATCTTAGTTACATACATAGATGATGTGATTATACTCGATCAATGGGCTAAAACTCCGTGAGTGCTCTTGATTTGAGACTATGGCGAGTAGGGTGCTAAAGTTCCGCGAGTGGCTATAGTACACGCCTTATATCCGGGAGCGATATTTGGGCTATTTATATTAAAATGTTATATAAAAATTAATTAAAAGACATAAAGATACACGTTAAAAGGTAAATATGTGAGGTAACATGACTCATTTATATGAATATTGGCAGAATTATATGAATTGTAAGTATTTAATAAGGTAAGTTAAAAATTGATAATCGAGTTATATAAATTATCATTGAATTTGGTAATACTGCATTATTATGTATTTATTCTTGTATAATATATGTTGGATTATTATGAAATATTTATCATGCACCGTTGCAACTGTATATTAAAATTTTAATGCTTATATAAAACGAGATTTGAGTTAACTAAATTAAAATAATTTTATAAAAACTAATTAAATTAAAATAATAAGTAAATTTTATTTAAATTAAGACTACACTTGAAAATTTAATAAATGATCTAAATAATAAGGTAAGAAAGGTGATAAAATATGGTAACATAAGATGAGGTAGTATGTTTGATATTTTATATATTATGTAGGGTTGAATACATGCGATTCATGTGTTGACACCAATATAACGATAACATAATGTAACATGAACTTTTTTTTGGTAACATTTTCTAAATTTTGTACAATGATTTATTTAAATTATGACATGATATTTATGTCACATGTTTGAGAAAACTTAAATGTGCATATGTACCACTAAGCTAAAAATGACTTAGCGTGGAAAAACTGAAGTTTGTATAACACCCTTTGATATAATTAAAGCTAAACCCAATTATATCAAAAAATACTAAAATGCATGAGTTAAAACGTTATAAATTTTAAAACTTTCATGCACTATGGTCATGATGACTTAACAAAATGAAAGAATTCTTAAAATCGTGAAATCAAGCTCAAAATAAATAAAAGTTTAATTACAAATCTTACGAGCATATACAAACCCAAGATTTTATAAAATGAATAGTTATAAAACTACATGTCTCTGAAATACAACATATAAAGTTATAATTACCCAACTCATAACAAAACAACCTAAATAAGATACAACAATATATCACCTAGCTCGAATGTATGTCCTTGGCTCTGATCACTAGGCGTCTTCCTCTGTTGGTCCCCCCTAAGCTCCAAACTTGCGCATGAGAAGTCCATAAGTTAAGCAACTCGTGCCTAGTGGTACATAACAACGTTTAAGACATAGAACCATATAAATAATATGCATGATATACTAACCGGACTACTATAATGACTTACCTCGAAATCTACACATGTACTAGCTCGTATACTATATGACATACCATCATATATATATATATATATATATATATATATATAATGCACAATACCATATGACATCTTAAACAATCTCTCAGTGTCATACACATGTTTATCACACATAGAATTTATTAATTATCTTACTTTTATCCACTTTACTCATAACTAGACTAAAATAAATATGGGTACTCCACAGCTCTCGCTAGAGCCAAAATAATCCACCGAGGAAGCTCTCATTGCTTGCCTCTAGGCCATTAAGTATCTCAACATAATCAATCGGAGAAAAACAAGTGCACAGAATAGCTATGAGGGAAGCACACCTAGCTAGATCCTGGGCCTTCTTAAATATCTTGTTAATCTTTAACATATCTCAACATAAGTCAACCGAAAAAAATGAGAGCACGGAACAACTATGAGAGAAGCCTTATAAACATCTCATAATTCTTTAGAAGATCTCAATCATGACTAATATATATCATTCAGTACCGATCTACCTCCTTAATGGCATGTCATCTATCCCAAATCTATTCCTAGTCAAAGTATTAGGCTTACAATGTCTCCATGTGTATCACACATATATTCATATTATCCATTTTCCATATTTCATATAAATACCATGATTTTCACAATTATTTTCACAACATATATTTCCATACCATGCTAAAAGCATACAATCGAGGTCCACTGCCTCACAATAAATCACTCTTGATTCATATGCAAATATACAAAATTTTCAAGATAAATAGTTTCACGCCCGTGAATAACCATTTATGGCCTTGAAGCACTACTTTATGGGTAGTCCTCCCCGTGAACCAAGTCATGATTCAACCCGTGAATCAGCACATGTTCACGACGGTAATCACCACTTCACGGGCGTAAACCATATCGTAAACTCAACCGTAAAGCTACTAGTGAATGGATCTGCTTCAACAATAAAAATACATTTTCAAAACTTTCACGCCCATAAACCCACCTTTCACGGCCGTGAATATGGAAATTTTTCCAGAAAATGGAGCATCATAACTTCATGCTATTTTCATATGCAATACTCTCTACGGTTGACCAATGTCAGTCACCTTATTAACATTCTAGCATGCATTTAAGATATCTATCACAACTATAACTTCCTATTCATTAACATAACTCAGAATAGTTCCTCAAACATGTCAATTTAACCATATTCATTCTAATTCCCATCATGTATATTAACCCTACATTTTGACATTTAACTACACATTGGTCATTTTCAACATGTATTTAAAGTCATTAACACATAAACATCAATTTATTTGTCTTAAAGATTGTTATGTACAAACCTTACACCTAGGATGGAGATTAGCTAAATCTTGAGCTCTTTAAGCTTGTCCTCTCCCTGGGGATGGACTTCCAGCACCTCCACCAGATTCTAGTAACTTGAGAAAGGTCCTTTTAGCCTATAGAATTCGAACCAAAGTCCAGAAAAATAAAATCAAGCTTTTCTCTAAACTCACGACCTCCATCTTCTCACTTTTCTTTCTCATTTTTTCTTATGAAACACTAATCTTCCAAGCTTCTCCAATGGAAGAAGATGGAGTCTAGAGGAAGAATAAGATGCAAATGGTGTGTTTGGTTAGTTAACATGGAGTGGGGAGCAATTTAAAAAGGATGGCAGAGAGGAAAACTTGACTGCCTCACCTGCTCTATCTGCCCATGATTCACAGCCATGACTCCTCTTTCATGGGCGTGAGCCTTCTATTCACGGTCGTGAAGCAACTCTTCATGGCCGTAAAATACCTTATCATGGTTTTGTACTAAAACCCTATATTCACGGTCGTGACACCCATTGTCACGAGCGTGAAACATCTTATTTTAGCCACTCTCAAACTTTCCAACACTTTACTTAACCCCCAATTCCCACTTAGCTTGCAAATAGTATAGTGTGAAGTTAATAGAGGAAGTACAAGTCTATACTAGAGGAGATGCGTCCGACCCAATTTAAGGGTCAGATACAAGTCACTTTTGCATTTTTGTCTATGATCATGCAAATGGGTTTGATAGACATGTTTTGTATATAGTTAAGAACATGTTTTATATTTGATATTGCTTATATAAAAAATCGGTTGTTAGGTTTTGTAATTTAGAAGCCATTAATTTTGGATTATTATATCAAGTATAATATATTTATATAATATGTTTTGATAATTGAACTCATATGTATATTTGTATATGAAAAAGTCAATTAAGTTAGTAAACGAAAAGTTTTTACTTAAGCTATTTTTATTTAGCTCATCTATGTCATTCTACTTATGTAATGAAATTATTCCTATTATATAGGTGGGGTGTCACAAATATAACTTGAAATATGATGTATTATACTGAAAAGTATTGATAAGAGTGGCTAACATTGGTTAGTAGTGTGTATAATTGCCTTAAAACAATGCTGGAATCTTGACACAAACTGTTGTTTTACTACCATGAATGAAGGCTTCATGCCCGTGAATAGCTATACAAAAGATATTAATGGTTGTGAATCAAGGTTCATGCCTGTGAATGTCCACACAGGGCCAGTCATGGCAAACTCATAGGTAGACAACTCGTGAAATAAGGTTTGACGCCTATGAATGTCCTGTAACCAGAGATTAGTATTTGATTTTTATGGTGGAATTACATGATTTTGATATGTACACATGCCATGCATGATTTAATAAGATGGCAAGTATGATAACTTGATTAGGAACATGGAAATACATTATGAACATAAAATTACAAAGGTTCATGTGATGAATTTATTTAACCATGAAATGAGATATAATTGATGTGGATAGCTAGATTATGAGTATTGAATGCCCATTCTCTAGTCGAGGACTGGCAAAGGAAAGATGACATGCTATTGAGAAGGTTACAGTACCATAGGATATGATTATGTATTAAATCAAGATAGCTTAAGCTCGAGTTAAAACACTCCTTATTATTTAGGGACAAGGTGACTTAAGCTCATGTTAGAGTGCTCATGTTCTCATATGCATACAATTATTATATTTGGCTCAGTTAAAATGGTTTAAGCTCAAATTAGAGCATTTTTTACTTGAAAAGCTCAGTTGAGCATTATATAGACCAATATAGTTAGAATGCATGGTGACTTAAGCTCAGGTCAGAGCGCTACTTTTTTACAATCCACATCTGAATAGTCTAGATTTAGAGTATTGGGCAATGAATTGTAAAAACCAATTATGAGGAAAATAACTCAGAAATATAGAAACATGATACAATAATATCCTAGAAAAAAGTAAAGAAAACCAATATCCAAGAAATGGAAATTTGTACCTACACAGTATGAATGTCACTCAGATATGATGAAATGGATTCACCCATATGTGTTATGATTTATTTATATATTATATGTTATATTTACATGTAAGAAAATATGATTGCTTGATTGAGCACACAGGTATGTACATCTATCTATCTACGCTATGATTATGTATTATGCATGTTAAAATTTTTATACTTATATGTACCATTAAGCTTTCAGTAGCTTTGCATGTAGGTTTTTTTGCACACAAGTTTGGAGCCATATGACAGTTGAGTTGATAAGAAGAGAAATCTGAGCTTGTCAAAACAGTCAAAGTTAGACCTATGTTTGGGTCGGTTTGCCTCTATTTCATTTATTTCATTTACTTTTTGTTCCTCATGACATGAGGTAGATATATTTTATTTATTTATGTTTTACCAATAATGACATGTAATTAATTTGGTTGATATTTTTAAATAAGATTTGGATTTTATAATAAGGGCTATGCATTCCCATGCTAGTTATTTGATTATGGATTTGATTCAGACATAGATAAAAGTTTTATACATACTATGATCTTGATACAAATATATGATATTAGTAGAAAAAGTTTTTTAAACAGAAATGGGTTCATATAGATATAATTATATGGCATTCGCTTGTATAATAGGATTATGACCTACTATATGGGAGGGTGTTACATTTGATCTAAGGAAATCCTATGTGAAATGAGAGAAGAGGGGAAGAAGATGATGAAGAAAAGAAGTATGACATGTAAGGAAAGATTTTAATGTATGGGAAGCAGTTGTGCAGTAGGTGTAAGACATGGGAGAAAGAGAAAAACATGGCTTTAACTCACCTATTGAATTGACTATAGTTCACGGGTGTGAACATCCTTCCATAGCCATGACTAGATCTTTCATAGGAGTGATTCTGGAGTCACAATATTCACGGACGTGACATCATCTTCACGGGCATGAATCCTTATAAAACTCTACCGTTTTGAAAATACAATACTTTCATGGGCATGAATAGTCATTCACGGACATGAAAGTACCCTTTTTCCACTATGTTTATCCTTTTAAACCTTAATCTACCCACTCACTCTCTTAACAATCCAAAAACTTACATACCCTAAAAATTGGTCGTAGCGACACAAATTGAATGTTCAACCAATCTTTGACTGCCTTTTCCATTAGTTAAAGGCAAAAAATTGCCTTTCATGTTGAAAAACAAGTGAAAACACTTTGTTTATAGATGGAAGCGGATCCATCAACATGATCAAAGATCTGACTGTAGCAAAGCTCTCATTTAGCCCTTTTAGAAACCTTAGAATATAGACTGGTGGTATTGTCTAACAATACTCAAAGCTCCACAATAACATATAGGATTACATGAGAAATTAGGAATTGGTTTTAAATTCATCAATTCATCCCATATTATCTTTAACTTTGTGAAATAATATGAAACAGTAAGTTAACCTTAAGAAAGGAAATGAAATTCTTGTTGTAAATCAGTAATCTTGAAACATCTTATTAAGCAAATCTATCTCTAAAATGTTGCCAAATATTGATTGTATTATCAAACCATATTACAGATCGTGTAACATCCATCCATATAGTAAAGCAAACTCTATTGTACAGAAGGATGCCACATGACTGTATCTGTATCAACCTGTTCAAATTTAAATTTTTTCTAACTTAACTCATACACCTGTATCATGATGATATATGTATAATAAAATCTTTCATGCACTATATACTCTGTAAAACTCTTTCTTGTATCTGGATTAAATCCATAACCAAAACATAATTTGGTTTGGGTAACAACAACTCTTGTTACAAAATTGATCCTTATCAAACACAATTAAATTCAACTACATGTCCTCATTAAAACTAAAATAATTATCTATTTCTATCCCATATCATGAGAGATATCAAATGAATAAAATAAATAAATAGACCCAACACGGGTCAATTCTAACTGATTTGATCTTCTCTTCAAGTCAACTCAGCTCTAAATCTACGTGTAGAGAAATCCACATGTTAAGCTACTAAAAGTTTAGTAGTACATATAAACATTAAAATTCTAATATGTATTCATAAATTAACATAGCATAGATAAATATACTGAATGAGTACCTATGTTCTTAGCCATACCGCCATATGCATATATATAAATCATATCTCAACTTACTTTATTCATGTTGACTTATTTAGATTTGCAATACTATCATAGTATTCAAATCATGTACATACCGGTATACTAGGCTTGGTCATCATATATTTATCATTGAAAACATATATATTGAATATCTGGTTTTAAGTACATACAGGGCATAAATCTCATAAAGTGTAATCATTCATCATAATCATAATGAATTTTCATCATATGAGACGAATATCTAATTTTCTGGTTCTATATGCCTGATTATCGGTTTCCACATTCATTTTCTAGGATATAACTGTATTATGATTTTCTTCATATATTACCGTATTATAAATAATTCATTGTTTTCTCTTTATAATTTACTAGGTTTCACCCAATACTTTAGATCCAGACTACCCAAATGCATATTGTGAAACAAGAGTGCTTTAATCAGAGCTTATGTCATCCTGATGAGTAAATATAATATCTGCATGCATATTAGATCAAAGGCGCTCTAACTAGAGCTTAAGCCACTTTGTCCCTAAATAATTAGGAGTATTTTGACCCGAGCTTAAGATACCTTGATATAATACATAATAATATTCTATGGTACTGTAACCCTTCAATGACATGTCACCTATCCTAAATTAGTCATCGAATGAGCATTTATAAATATATTCTAGTTATCTATATTATTTATAACTCATTTCATATTTTGATGTGTTCAACACATGATACTTTGTAATTTAGAGTACCTAGTGCATAATCATTATTCATAATCATGTTATCGTACTGTATACCATCTCATTTAATCATGCCAAGTGTGGGTGCATATCAAACTCATGTAATTCCACCACATAATTCAATTAACAAATTCTGGGTATAGGGCATTCACAATCATGAATGGTATATTCACGAGCATGAAGCCTTCTATCACAGGTTGTCTACCTGTGACTCAATTGTGATTGGCTCTATATGGACGTTCATGGGTGTGAACATATTTTGTGTAACAATTCACGGATGTGATGCCTTTCTTTCATGATCATGAAACATCAGTTTGTGCCAATTTCCAGCACTACTTTAAGCCAATTTCACACACACAAGATGCATTGATACTAAAGCTAACCAATGTTAGTCACTGCAATTCATCAATTACTATCATATAATTAAATTCATACAAGCATTTTCAATGTTACCCCCATTATCAAACTTCATATATCAATCTTCAATATCTAATTTAAATTCAATCATATCATTTATTTCAATTCCAGCAATTACTATATAACAATATGAACAAATAACATGTCATTTATACAATTCATCATGCAAATATCATTTTTTGAATTAAAATGCGTATATATACATATCTCGACTATTAGAGCCTTAAAACTTAATCTCTCATGTCCACTGCCTCTAGTGAAATTCTCTACCCTCTGCCTCGGTCCCTAACACGATATTAGAGACCACATCAACATCTATTTCTGTCATATCTAACTATTTAAGATATTAACAAAGTAGAAACCTAACTTATACCCTTAAACATTATATTCCTATTGAAGACGAATCGAAACATATAAAGAATAATTAAAAAACGTAATCCTTTACGTTTGTTTCACAAATTCCATATAAGTTTTAGGGTTCAAAATCATGTTCTAATGCTCCTTGGTTCTGACTTCAATTAACTTAATGAAATCATCATTTCTAATCCGTTTTTACTTTCTTTTATGGTGGGAATTCGTAGTTTATAAATTAGAATTGAAATGAATTGATGGGGAATTGATTCTGGGGATTTAGAGGTTTGGTGGCTAGGGTTTTAGGTTGAGTTTTTGTAAGTTTCCGTCAAAAATACGAAACTGCTCAATTTAAATTGTAGGACTTCATGGGCGTAAATATATTTATCACGATTGTAAAACTCCTGAACTTCAAAATCTGAATTTCACGATATTTATGGTCGTGATTACCTCTGTCACGAGCATGAACAATGGGAACTCCACTTTTTCATGTATTTTTAATTATTTTCATATTTTCAATACCCAAAACCACTATATACCTCATATATACCCATCATACACTTTTATTACATGTTATTCTGAGGCCTTAACTTGCAGGCGTGACATGGGCAATCAAATAGAAGAGAGAATGAATTATCCATGAGAGAACCATGGTATTGCATCTTCTCCATGCTTCATAGTTTGGATTTGATGGTTAATCAAGAACATAGATTGAATACTCTACAATTAGATAGAAACACCATTTTCATGGCTCGTTGCCAAGAATAGTATTTGGAGCCTAATAAAATAGGTGTTATGAGAACCAAACATGGATTTTCATTTCCATGTAAGTAGTAGGGACTAGATGGTGTTTCCTAAATTCTCAATGCTATGAAGACAATTTTCTCACTAAACAAACAATGAAATCAATAAGAAAATAGATGAAGAAAGTAAAAGATGTGCTCTGATACCATATTATAGAAATGAAAAATGGAAGAAAAGTGAACAAAAACTTTTCATTAACTTGAAGTAAAATGATTTATAGTAGCTGAGTCATTTATATAATTCTAAGTACATTGAATTCATGTGTGAATTAACAAGAGTAACTACCATTTAAGTAATGCCTAAAAACTAGGATCAAATTTGCTACAATGATCCCAAAATAATCACTCAGCTATCAACCTATCAACCTAAGTATGAAATTGATTACTCCTAGTATGGTATGCTTTGTAACTTCTGTTGGGAGCTATGCTGAACTGTAACAACTTCAACTCTGCTCTTGCTGCTATGTTGACTTGTGTGCACATTGAAAACAATGATAAAGTAGCTGGTGAGATTATAGTTCTTTTATTTTATGTGTTTTTTAAACGTCACTAAAAGGTACATAAAATGTTATATATCATCAATTTTTTTTTTTGATAAAGAAGTTTAAAATTCCATTTAAAAGATACATGAAATGTTCCATTTCAGCAAATTTTCTTGTAAATGTATATAAAAGGTTCATAAAAACTAAATTGATTTCCAAACTAGTTGTTCGAACCAAAACAAGATGCCAAATTCCAAAAGCAAATTGTAGGATGAATTGATAAATATTAAATCTTTTTAATTAGTTGAAAAACATAGTCAAGTAAACATGAGTGCCATGAGGATGGGATGAGAAGAGTTGTTTTCTTCTAAACTGGGTTACAGTTGGTCCATGAGGGATATTCGTATGGCCATGCATGTAGGGTCTCCATTTTTAAAAATGGATAGAGACGAGCCCACATTAGTCACTACCTTTTCTCTCTTTACTATTATTATTATTATTTAGACTTATCAATGGAAGAACATCTTTTCCTCTTCAATCTGATAATTCTATGTTCAAAAAGTAAGAGAGCTATTAATGCATCCGCTACTTTCACTTTTTTCAGTTGCTCTTCGTATTTAATTTCATTAATTAAGTTTTGAGAAATAATTTTTTTTTTCTTAATAAAGTAATAAAAAGTACTCTTACATCAAAAATAAATATTTAAATTATATAGAGCTATTAATCGAAAAAATAATTCCTCCTTTTGTTTACATGTTGATTTTTTTTTTCAAAAAAAAAATGTTTAGCATGTCTAAAGAAAAAAAAAAAAAAAAGCTTCATGTTTACTTATCTTCTAGCTTCTCTCTGTTCAGGCTTAAGTTTATTTTGAAAACCTGCAGAAGCAAGCAAGCCATAACTAAGGCCAAAGGGGATTAGAAATTCATTTTTCTCCTTGCACATTCTTTTAATTTTATTTTACAATTTAAACATTTAATAAATAACGGTTAGTTAAATTTAAACTGATTGATGTTTTACATTTTTTAAATTATAATAAATAAAAGGATATCAAATCTTTCAAATTAATTTTTTATTTATTTAATCCAATGCATAATGGGTTTTAGAGGACATTTGTTATGCAATTAATAACTTTATAATCTCCGACAACTATATTAAAATATTTGGTAATAATAGCTAAGAGTTAATAAAAAAATTCAAATAGCTACTGATTTAAAAAAAATTATTTTAGAATTTTATTAGAAACAACTGAAATTTTTTCTAATAAAAAAATAAAATTAATATTTTTAAAATAAAATACAACATTTGTGAAAATTGTTATTAAAAATAAAATACAAATCTTCAAAATCAGTTTTTTCAAACTAAAATATATTGTATTAAAAATACATTGAATTAATTGATTATATATATATATATTTATAATTGATTATATTCAATAATTATTATTATTTTAATTATTAAAATACATAATAATATTAAATAATTATTATATTTTTTATTATTTATTTATTTATATATCATAAAAAATATATTTTTTAAAATAAATTATACTTTATTAGTAACTTTTCATTATAACAATAATAACTCAATTCATTTAATCATATATTTGCATTAATCAGCTATCTATTAGTTATATTCGAAAGTTAAACCAAAGAATTAATTAAATTGATTAATTATGACCTGAAAATGAAAATAGATTTTAGTGAGTGGTTGAAATTATTAATATGGTAATTAATGGACTTTGGGTTGGATTAAAATTAAGAATTACTGTATCATCTTGTCCTTTTAACATTGCATTACATCACGAAGTTTCCTTTCACTTTTTCTTCATTCTAATCTTATGTGATTATTTTTATTTCTTTTATTCTTTGAATTTATTTATAAATTCTTTTTATCTTTCTGTCATATAATTTTGTATTTTCTTTTTATCAGGTCCTGTAATATATCTCGATAATTTCCCATAACTCCCACCTCGTTCTGCCTTGTTCCAGCTATATAACAGTTTCGTTCTAAAAACAGTTTTCCACTTTGCATAATTTTCCGAATAATACCTGCAAAGATACAAAACAAGATGCATGATATAAAAATAATACAAATAAATAACCATAACACAGAGAGGGGGAAAGAGAAGAAAACTCACCTCGACAGAATTGACCTTGTATACGGATACGACGACGGATAAGTACGTAAGTAACGAAGTACGACACCTACAAATAAAATAAACGGAAAACATCATGTCAAACGGGAAAGGAAACGGAGAACAGATTTAATTTGAAACAGTAATGGTTGCAAACCAAACCAGTATTGATCAATGCTTAAACGATTTCCATATTCTGTTTTAGTTATGATTAAATTATAATTAAGCGTTAATCAGTTTTGGATGATGAGAAATATATATAGAAGTCCTGAAATTAGCCATTAAAATGTTGGCTGCAATTCTTTCATATATGGTTATCCACTCCAAATTATATATCACAACCCTGCCTTCGGATCCATTAAAACACGTCCGCCACACCGATCTAAAATCAGACACAGGCTTCGCCGAAATCCGAGCCTTCGTCGCCGGAAAATTAGGACGATGAATCAACTAGCAGGTTTTCTGTCTAACATATTCTAATACTCACAAATTCTAGGCTTTGGACATGACGGACAATCGGCTTGGACGTGGTTGGAATGCCGCACGCCGCCTTTGCTGATGGGAAGAAGGCATAATCAAAGCAGACAAAGCTCTCTTCACTAAATCACCCTCCACTCCACATATCCTCACCAAGGAATTCGTCATAGCCGATCTGCGGGCGTTTAATCCAGTATTTGGAGAGTAACTGACAGTTTGTGAATTGTTGAAGTTTTTGTGGAGGCTGCAGCGGAAGGAGCCAGGATGCGTCGTCGGTGAACACATACAAGTCCTCTTGGGAGTGCTCGGCCTCCTCACCACTTGATGGCCGCAGCGGCGATTTACGGCGGAGATAGACCGGTTGGGGGATATCGGCCGGTCAAGGGAGAAACGCACGAAGGGAGCAGACGGAGTGTTTCCGTACAAATTAACACGGCTAGGAGATGTAGATCTGTGGTGGTGGTGGCCGGTTAATACAGAAGAAGAGCGAGAGGCAAAGCTAGAGCTGGAATAAGCGAAAGCTGTTGAAGAAGAAGGCGAATTAGGGAGGTGGAATCTACCGGAAAGAGAAGGAGATCGGATCACCGGTCCGCCTGAGGTTCTTCTAGAAGATCCGGTGGATGTTGCCGCCATTTTTTTCTCTTCGGATTTTGGTACACAGATTCTTATGAAAAAATTAAGCAAGAGAAAATAATTTAAAATTTTTTTTTTTTTACCTTATTTAAGCCGGTTTTGACAAACCCATCTCCACTCGAACTCTGTATTTATAGGAGCTTGAGACAAGGCGATGAGGTCGAGTTTTCGTGATATTTTGCCGTGTTAGGATATTTTAAATTAGACCGTTGCTTTTGTGCCCCTAAAGTTTAGTTTATTTCTGTGTTTCGGGGATTTTAAAAATTCCTTCTATTTTAGTTCTATGAAACTAATATAAGTTTTATTAAAAATAAAAAATAAAAAGAAGATGGATTGTGAATGTTGAAGGAATAAAACTTACACAGTTTTTTATAACAAGATTTTCATGAAATTAGAGATAATAATACTGGCAAATTTTAATAGCATCATATTTAGGATGATTATAAAATTGTAGACCACTAATATCATAGTACAAGAATATAAAAAAATTATTTTTCAATGTTAAAAAAATAATAGTTTATATATCCTAAAATATCTAATTTTGGGCATAAAATAAATAATAAAAAATCACGAGACAATTCTCGAATTGCTTCCTTTTATGGCTCAGTAGTATACACTGAATTTATATTTGGAATATTTGGAATGCAAAAAATGAATAAAACATACACGGAAGAGAGAGAGCGTCGTTGCAGTGTTGAAGACGCAGATAACCTAACCGAACCAAAATAGATGGTTGGGTTAGTTGTAGATAGAGTGGGGTTAAGGCATCCAATTGGTTCCAACGGTTTTCATAAAAAGCTATGGGCTCTTTCCCTTTCTTTAAAACAGAATAGAATAAAATAAAAAAATCCGTTTGAACGTTTCACTGACAGCTTTTCGAGGGGCACAAAAGGCATTGAGCAGTAATAATAACGATTCGCACTCTTTACATTCCACGTATCCCTTACATCTACTTCCTTCTTTTCTCTTTTAAATTCACTTGTCGACGATAATGACACGGTGTTTTAGCTTTAATTTTAGAAAATTCATTCATTTTTTTATAAAAATAAATTTTTAAAAAATTAATATTTTATTCACATTCATTTGGAATAATATATATTTAAGTGATATTATTTGAAAAGCAATATATCATATATTTTTTATATTTAAAATATTTTTATATAAATTTTTAAAATTTATATATAATATAAAAATATTTTAAAAAGATTTATAACTTCTATTTATTACTAGTGATTGTAAGTACAAAATAATAAGTACATTCAAATTACAATTCTTTTAGTTATTATCTCAAAAGTATTTTTATAAAAAAATACGTGATAAACTGTTAATTTTTAAAATTTTATTTCTAATTATAATTTTTTAAATTTTAAGAATTTTTTTATAATTTATTTTTAATTTTAATTTATAAATTATCACGAAAGGATAATTTTGTCAATTGATTAATTAGGCAAGAGCATCTGATAGCATTTTTTATTTTAAAAAATATTTTTAGCATAATGAAGAGTACTTTGAGTCTATGTAAATATAGAATGTAAAAATTATTTTATAAATCCAAAAACTCAATATTTTTACATTTTATTTTATTTTATCTCGTATAAATTAATATTTATCCAAAAAATATATAACTTTTATTATAAAAAAAGAATTTATTTTTTTGAGAAATATAGTAACAAAAAGATAAAATATGCATAGAAATAAAAATACATTAATTACTATTAGAATAAAAAGTAACAGATAATGTGAGTGCATTGAGAACACATTCAAATGAATACATACAGCCATTAAACCAATCAAAATGTCATTTTCTCAATAAAAAAAAAAGTGAAAATTCTTGACACTGTAATTAATCAGGTGAATTTTGGGTTTAAAATTGCATCAAAAGATGATTTATGATCAATGTCTATATATCATAAAAGAAATATTAAAAACATTCTCTATTTTTAAATATTATCTAACACTCATTTACTGATTAGTTGCTGATAAGAAAAAATAATTTTTTTTTATCTCTCATTGTTTTTACATTATTCTTTTTAAAAAAACTTGAACAAAAATGACCTCACATGCACCAAATCAGTACCACATTAGTGCCACATCAGCATCCTAGTAGACCAATTAAAGGGATCCACCAGGCAAAATCGTGCCACATGTCACTGAAAAGTATCGTGACACGTGGACAGACACATCATCGTTTCATCCATGTGGCCTAACCATTAGTTGTCACTTGTTAACTTTTTTTACCACATGTCATGTCCTAGCTAGCATGACACATGACACATGAAAAAACACGTCATCAAGGTGCTCTATGTAAGCCCAATGGGCAAGCGCCACATGACACATTTTTCCACGTGTGCTTGACATGTGTCACTCATATCGCGTGTGTTGCATGTGTTGCCTTCCACTAGTATGATTACTTCAAATGAAGAAAAACCTAAAACAATACAACAAGTTCTCTTTGGTTCTAAAGCTAAAGAATAAATTAAAGTCATGGAAGAGGAAATGAATTCAATGAAATCTAATAAAATATGGAATTTGGTTGATTTACCACTAGATCATAAAAAGTCATTGAGAATAAGTGGGTTCTCAACATTAAACGTAAGAAAAATAGGATAATTGAAAAATATAAAACTCAATTAGTAGCCAAAAGCTACACACAACAACAACACAAAATTGACTATGAAAAGATATTCTCACATGTGGGTTAGGTTTGCGTTAGTTCACCTTATTCTAGTTAATGTAGCACAAATAGATTGAGAGTTATATCAAATGAATGTTAAAACTATTTTTCTCAATGGAAAATCAGATGAAGAGATTTATATAGATCAACATTTTAGGTTTTGAACTTAAAGGTCAAAAACGCAAAGTTTGCAAGTTCAAAAGATATATTTACGGTCTTAAACAAGTATCAAGACAATGAAACCTTAAATTTCATCAAGTCATATTAAATGATGATTTTATAATAATGGAGGAAGATCATCGTGTTATAATAAATGTTCTAACTTTGGTTTCATAATTCTGTCCTTATATGTGTGTATAACTGGAAATGATAAGAAACTAATTGATACTACCAATAAATGATTATCATCAAACTTTGAAATGAAAAGATATAGGTGATGCTAGCTATGTACTTGGTGTTAAGATCCTAAGGGATCGCTCCAGAAAGCTTTTGAGTTTATCTCAGAAGACTTACATCAAGAAAATGTCAGAGCATTATCATATGCATTTCAAGACATATCCAAAGTACCCTACTCCAAACCTAGATTATATTGAAATCTATTTATTAGCCCCACGACATAGCAAATGTCTGGATGTGTGCATATCATTGCATACATTAGACTAGTGATAACATTAGATAACAATCAAGAGAATCTTAAGATATCTGCAAGGAACTTCAGACTATGTTATGTGCTATCAAGGTAAGGATTTGCGCTTATTTAGTTATATGGATGCTTATTGGGCAAGAGATCTTAATCAATACAAATTGACTTTTGGATATACATTATTGCTTAATGATTGCACAATTTCATGTAGTAGTAAAAAATAATCTTGTATAGTTTTATCAACGATGAAAGCTGGATATGTAGCATGTTCCTTAGCTATGTAACAGACAATTTAGCTAAAAAGGCTTTTGTAGCACTTAGATATTGTCAAGTCAGCATATGAACCTGTGACAATCTATTATGATAGTATGACTGTATTAGCTTATTCGAAGGATTCGAAGTATCATGGAATGACTAAATACATTCAGATTAGATATCACTATATTAGAGACATAATCACAAAAAAATGAAGTGGTCATGAAACACATTTTTAAGTCATTTTATATTTGTTGATATTGTATTTGAAAAACATACAACGCTTCCGACAGTGGAAATTACACTAAAAATAATTTTTAGAAATTTAAAAACCCTAATTTCAATTAGAAACTTTAAAAAATTATAAAAAATCAACCACTCATTTGAAAAATCTAAAAAAATTACTCATTAGAAAGTTTGTGATAAGAAATTTCCAATCATACTAAATTTGAACTATGAAACATAAGCAATAATTTTTGAAAAATGCAAGAAAATTTGGATTTTCATGGAATATTACTCAAAAAATATTCTAATAACCAATTAAAGCACAAAAAATACACAATTAAAACTCTGATACCAATGCAATAATTTTTAGGCATCGAAGACTTAGACCAGATTACTATAATCTGATTTAAAATCACAGTACGAAGACATTGATCATTTTGATTGAGATGAAAAATCTTAAAAGAATTTTTTTTAGAGATAGCAGTTTTTTTACGTTCTTGGTAACTGCTGTTTAAAGTGAGAGAACAGTTTTTATTTAATAAAAACTATTTAATTTAAATTAATTAAATTAATTTACGTTAAGTTTTGGACTAAATCAAGCCCACATGAGCAGCCCAGACTTATAAAAACCTAATAGTGTGGTTATACTAATTGTCCTAAAAAATTTGCCAATAAATACTGCTTCCAATTTATGATGACCTAAAATATAATTTATGAGGTTAAAATTAAAGTGAAATTTTATATAAGTTGTAGAAAGAAAAATTAATAAAAAAAATTACATTCACACAGTTTCTAAATAGATGTTTAGGTTTTTATTTATTTTATTTTATTTTTCTTTCAAAACACTTGACGTTTTACAATTAACCATAAATATTAAATATTTTTTTACCTATTATACCCTTATTTGATACTTAGCTAAAAATAATTTTATTTTTTTGGAATGTATAATAATAATAACTGGCGGAGATCTAAAAATAATATAACATTTTACCTTTATATTAAATATATTTCTTAATTATTATACAATAATCTTAAACAACATATATTTAGGAACGGAGATAGTATATAAATTGAAAAATCATTATTAATTATAGTTTCAATTAATTATTCTTATCTGTTTTAATTAGGCTGACACAGAGTACACTATAAGTCCATAAGTCATTGTTTAAATGTGCATCATCGAGTGGGAAAGATTCTAAAAGTATTTCGGTAAAGTAGAAAAAAATATCACACCAGATGTCAAAACACATAATTAGGTCATAATCTACAGCAAATGATTTATTGATACTCCTCTCAACCAACTCAACTGCTTAGTTACTAGCTAATAATTTAATTTTAAATTAATAATATAATTCTACTAAATAGTCTATATCTTTCACTAAATTGTAAGAGAAAAAATATGCATGCCACATATTAGTTGTAATTAATAAAATTTACTTTTCTAATATAAATAAAAAGAATTACATTTTATCCTTTAATAGACTTGCTGGATCGAATTTAGACCAGATAATTAAGATAAAAAAAATTATTATATATACATATAGACCAAAACTTTGATTTTATTTTTATTTTTTTAAAATTAAAATTTATGTTAAATAAATTTATTAAAAAAATAAAATATTATTTTAAAATTTAAAAGTATTTTATACCTAAAATTTAAATTTAAAATCTCTAAACCCACCTCTAATTAAAGTAGAAAAGATACTTACCATCCTGAGGTTTCTTTTTTGCTTTTATTTCAACATTCTTGTCCTTATCAGTTGAAAAAAAGAAGAAGAAGAGGAAAGTGGTAATCGGCACTTGCTAAAGTTCATTATAAAAAATGATAAACCAAATAGATATCGAGAGAAATAAGCATAGTAATCTATCTTTATATTCCATGTTTCCTTTTTCTTTGTTTTTTTTTTTTTTATTTCCTTATACTTTATGCTATTAGTGATGAAGAGACTGCTTTGACTTTATTAAGCATATGGTGACTCGTTGCTAGCTAGTTTCCATTTGAGGGAGGCACTAAACTAGAATAGGACCCATATAGAAATGAAATTAAAACAATAACATATTAAAAAATATTTTAACAAGATATTATCAAGTAACTATTAAAAGAAAAAAATTTAAAATGTTAGAGCTTGTGAGTTGTTACAATTTAATTCGATAGTTAATTGGCTTAGAAACAACACTCTTAAAAATTAAAAAATTGAAATATAATTCAATATATATAGACGCAGTTGAATTGTTTGAAAGATACAGTAATAAATTTGAAATATTTGTTTGTCATTTTAATTAAAAATAAAAGATTGTGTTAGAGGAATCTCTAAGTGATGCCGTCTAAATTAGGGAATGAACACTTTGAGGGACATGTATGGATAATGTCACATGTTTCAGAAACATTGCTACTATGCAGGTAATGGGGCACTTGCCCCACTAGCTCCTAAAATATTTCATAATACTCCTTAATTTTTTGAAATTTTTTTATATGTATAGTATTTTGTTCCTATTTAAAAAAATAAAACTTTATTTCAAATATTTCATATAGTAAGTTATTAAAAATATAAAGAGAAATTAATTTTTGGTTTTTTATTTTATTTAATATTTTATTTTCTATTTCAACCCATTAACATCTTCTCCTAGTGACAAATATTAAACTAATATCTAATACACATAAAAGACAAATTATCACAATCAAATCAATTTTATCTTCTTATCAACCTTCATCCACCACAATTATCTTCACTTAACAAATATTAAACTAATATATATATAAGTTAAATTATTACAATCAAATCAACTTCTTCTTTATCAAACTTTGTCTACCGCCATATGTCTGCATCCGTAATTGATGTGCTTGAGATAATTATGGAGGAAGGGGTGAACTCGGAGCAAAGAGGTGAAACAAATTTCCTTCTTGATTCATATTAAGATTTTGAATTTATATTCAATTTGCATCGGATGAAACATTTATTAAGAATTACAAATGAATTATTTTAAGCATTACAAAAGAGAGATTAAGATATCATCAATGCAATGACTTTGGTCAAAGTGTCAAAACAATGACTACAAATTATGAGGCATGAAGGATGAGAATTTTTACTTAATAAAATTTCTTCATTTTGTAAAAATCACGATATAACCATTCCAAATAATGATATGTTTGTAGTTAGAGGAAAACCAAGACATAATGCTCAACAAGTGATAAACATGCATTTTTATTTAGTAAAGTTATTTTATACTGTGATAGACATGCAGCTTCAAGAGTTTGATAACTGTTTTACTGAGATGTAATGTGGAACATTTTTTTTGTATGACATATTTGAGTCCAAACAAGTCTTTTCAAGCTTTTGATAAGCAAAAATTGATTCATCTTGCTTAATTTTATCAATCTGATTTTTCTCAAGTGGACATTGTTATACTTGAAAATTAGGTTGAGACATATATTCTTGATTTTAGATCTTATGCTAAATTTTCTAAGCTCAAAGGGATTGAAGATTTCGTAAAAATATTAGTTGAGACAAAAAATAATGCAGTTTATTCCTTGTATTTATTTGTAAAGTTAGCTCTAATTTTTCTTGTTGCAATTGCATCTATACTGAGTGTATTTTCAGCAATAAAGATAGTAAAAAATTAACTGCGCAATCATATAAGAGATAAATAGTTTTATCAAAATATGAATACTCAAATATAACAGTTATAATAATTTAAAATTTATATTATTATATTTTTTTGAATGTTAAGTTTTTTTGTCTACCAAAATATATGAGTACTCAAAAAATTATTTATTTCTATACATCGATTGTATTTATATAATTTTTAATTTATTATTTATTACATTAAATTTGACTGAAAAATCTAAATCCGTCCTTGATTTGCATAACTTTTTGTCATGCTAGTAAATGGCTTTCCCATTGGGTCCCAAACTTCTTTATACATTTTTTCTTTTGGCAAAACTTGAATAAATACTTTCTCGGTTTCACTTTATCTATCTATTTTAACCTTTTTTCATTAATTTAAAAAATAATTAATTATTATAAATTATGTAAATTTTTATTGTAATTTACTTCAGTGCCCCTTATTTATTGAAATAAAGAGAGAAAGAAAAGTTTAATTTCAATAAATAAGGATAAAATAAAAAAATATTAAATA